>OY728120.1:799202240-800583643 GCA_963277665.1 Viscum album | reverse complement strand
GTAAATAGGGAAATTAAGGGTAAAAATGATATTATTATTACCCTAAAACATGTCCTAATTCTATTTAATAAGTGTAATTCGACCAAAAACAACCTTAGGAATAAAATATGACCATTTAGGCCCACTTGGATTAGATTAGGACATTTATTATTAATTTATTTAAAGAAGGGTTAAAATAGTTAAAATCAATGTTTAATAACTAAAGCATTTTTAATATAGGGTTATACATAAGATAAATTAGACTATAAATATTAATTAGAAATCTAAAAAGATTTCCTACATAATGGTATTTTATTTGTAAATTTTAAACATTAAATTATTTAATTTATTTATGACACAATGATGATGTAGTAATTATCTTATTAATGAAATATTGACATAATTGATGTTATAAATACCCAAATAAATGTAATTTTAGACTTTTTATTAATTAAAATAATTTTATAGGTTAATATTACATATTAGTACTGATTTAATTAACTTTTTTAGAACTAATCTTTCTGTTATGATTTTCACAAAAATCAATTACCAAATAGTGTCAAAATTGACATAAAATTGTTTTTAAAACAAATATTATATTATTAATTGTTATTTTATTCCTAAAAATCTAATTTTAGTCCAAATGACTTAGATAAGATTTTATATATTAATAATAAACAACTTGGGGTTCTTTTTGCTTGTTATAGTAAGTTTATTAACCTTATAGTGTAAGAAAACAAGAAGACACGGTAAAAGTAAAATTATTTAACTTAAAGTTAAATCTAAATGATAAGGTTAAAATAGATACCTAAACTTGTATAAATTCTATTGGATGATAGGATTTCGACCCATACCCACCTTAGCTTCTAAATAATTCAGTTTGGAGCTATTAAAAACCGAATATGACTTTAAAATAAAATAATATTTTTAGTTTTTCCAAAGGCGCCCCTCTCCTCCCTTATAAAAGGGCACCTCCTCCCTCTCTTACTCACACCACTTTGAGCCTTAAATCTCGGCCAAACCCTGCCAAATTATCTTCTACACTTCCCTAGAAACTTCCTAGAGGTCCTGGTATTCTTAAAAGACCAATTTTAGTGCCCTAAGAGGAGGTCTCAAAGAGGCACTTCAAAGAAGAGGTAATGTCCGTTACCGATTCTTTCAACTTTATTTCTTCTTCCACTTATTCTTATTTAGTTGTTTCATTATGAAGTAATAACATCAGTATCAATCATATACTGATATGTTATTATAAGTGTGAAACAACCCTATTTCACCATCTATCCATCCTACGGAAAATGAAATCACCGCGCATGTGTACGTACAGAATACCGTCTCCATGCCGTGGTGTAATCTATTTTCCACCACCACCTTACTTGGATGGGTATAATGGTGAAAATAAATAACTATATATGATTATTGTAAAGTGGTATTGATTCTTAAATAGTATACATACACTCCAATACAATTCCACGATCATGGGAACGATATCATCGCTCGTGCGTACGTACGGAATACCGTCTCCACGATGTGATGTGACTCGTTCTACATGATATTCATTGCATAATGATTATATAAATGAATTGAATGAATAAATATGATATATATTACACTAATAAGATTCTTTAAATGAGGTATCTATAACCTAAAGATAAGAATAAGAATTTATTTGACAAAGCACGCATAAGAACAAAAAGTAATAAACACCCGAATAACAAGTAGCAATGAAATATTACTAATAAGAAGCTAATAATATGACCATATATGATATCATAACAATGAGTATGATTCTGAAATAAGTCAATGAAATTATTTAAATCATTATACAGGAGGTTCGGACACTTACGAAGCAAATCATACCTAAGGTAAGGGAAAATATCACAATCTCATTTTTATCCGAGATTGTTTATACTTTGGTATTTACTGGGGTGTATTTTATCATCCAAATCCATATTTCCTCAATATGTAATATTATTTACATCCACCTAAAATTGTTTAAATCCAATTTTACCCTTTGGTGAGTTTTTAGTAAAAGATATGAAAGGAATCTTTTGTCATTTTTCGTACGAGGTACTTTTTGACTTTTTCGACAAAAGTACGAGAAGAATGTTTTTTTAACTTATACTTCATGAATGGATTTTTAAAACATTATTTCCAAGAAGCTTCATTTACAAGTTTTCAAGTTTATTTTTAATCAACTTATTTTAGTTTAAAATTTTATGACATGTTAAGAAAGGAAAATGTTTTTGAAGTCATAAAGGATATTTTCCTCAAGAATGGAGTTCAAGTGTTTTATCAAAATTATTTTCCATATAAGATAATATAGGGTTATGTTTCTATCCCTATTATTACATTGATTTGATAATGTTGTGATGGAATTATTTTTATGAATTACTTTATCTTATATGAATTTTTTAATGATGTCATGATGTTTAAGAATCCCATTTTTATTACATGGGTTATGCAATGATGTATGATTTATGATTTTGTGGAACACATAAGAATGGTATCATTATGAGATGGGTGGGACCTATATCTCCCTCTAATGAATTGGGTAAAGATTTATATCACATGAGATAGACATGGCTGGAATGGCAGGTTAATCCGGTTCAGTGAAACAGGACTGAAACGAGGAGTGAACTCGGTTCAGAAATGGACTTTGTCCACTAAGATAGTCTTGGATATGAGTATTGACTACTAAGAAATGATTCTCTATGATTATGTGTGTATGCCACAAAGTTTCATGTTTTAAGTTATGATTATTGGGATTACATTTCACTTCTCTGATTTATCCCATGATATAAAATTATGATTTCTTTTGCAGGTTAAGATTTCCAAAATGTTATGTTATTATGAATATGATGTGATTTATTTTTCTTTTGTTTACCCTTACTGAGCATTTGAGCTCACCATTTTGTATGTTTTATTTCCCCCAGGTCAGGAAGAAGATTATTAAGTAGGATATTCAAAAAGGGACTCTAGATATGATGAAATAAATGGGAGACAATGTAGATGATTTATGAACCAGTTGTTTATATTTCACAGTTTCTAAAGACACTATACCTACACGGTCCTTTCATGGTTTTGTTATATATTGTAATAAGTGTGCTTCAATTTTGAAGTATTAACAATGTATGTAAAGTATGGATCGTTATAATTGGTTTCAGAGGAAAGGTATAGTCAACCTTTGGAAACTAGGATGTGAAAGCCTTAGTTAGAAACTTAAGGATATGTCTAAGCATAGAACACAATCTTAGTGTTTTAGAAATGGCCATGAACAACCTATGATAAGAACTTAAGTGTAAAATTTTATTCTTGATTATGTGGTTTTCCTATTGTAATTAGTGTTGCTCACACTATTCTTCTTGGTTTTAGTCAATGGCTAGAACCCGAAGGAACCGTGTTAATGCGGAATGCGACGGGCAATGCAATGATTGTCCCCCTGAGCAACCAAACGTTATGGGAGCTGGAATGCAAAATATTGCAGCCATGCTCACACAACTTTCTAAAGATATGAATCATGCAGGACTTCCAAATGAGCAAAGGAAGGAGAAAAATTCTGTTGAATCCTTCATGAGGCAGCGTCCACCTTCATTCAGCGGGTCTTCTGATCCATTAGTGGCTGAACAATGGATCAGTACCACTAAAAAGATATTTTCAGTTCTTCAATGTTCTGAACATGATAAAGTCATCTTATCATTGTATCGTTTGGAAGGTGATGCTGATCAATGGTGTAATCTTATTAAGAATACGAGGCAAAGGGATGAAATTGAGTCCATGGAATGGGAAGAGTTCAAGTACTTATTTTTCAATAAGTACTTCCCTCTCATTATTCTAACAAAGATGGAGAAGGAGTTTCTTGAACTGAAGCAAAAGGATGATGAATCTGTTGGTACCTATGAAGCAAATTTTACAAGACTTGAAAGGTATGCTTCTGGAATTATTATCCAACCTGAGAGTAAGATCGATCGATTCTTTAGTGTCTTAAAACCAAGTCTTCGAAGGGTGTTATACATAAGGGACTTCAATAGCTATGAGGAAATCATTCGATGTGCTCTCAAAGTTGAGATGGATATTGGAGTAACCCATCAGTCATATGGGTTTGATAAGAAGAGGAAAATGGAATTCAAAGGAAAATCTAAAGAGCACAATGAAAAGAAGATGATTTTTCCCTTATGCTCAAAGTGTGGAAATAAACATGGAGGAAATTGTCTTAAGGGGACAAGCAAATGTTATAAGTGTGGAAAAGAAGGTCATCGGGCGATTGAATGTCGAAATAATGGGAAGAAAATGTCTAATGATGCAAACAAAGGAAGGGATACACAGAATGAACCTACTACACTTCAATGTTTCAAGTGCAAGGAGATGGGGCATTATGCCAATCAATGCCCAAATCTAAGGGTTAATGATGATGATCGACGTCAACAAACTCTTAAGGCTAAAGACAAAGGAAAGTCACATGCAATTACTATCGGCGATGTGGAGTACGACAACGAAGTGGTGAGAGGTACACTTACCATCCACTCTAAAGTAGAAAATGTTTTATTTGATTATGGATCCACCCACTGTTTTATTTTTGAAGAATTTTCTAAGGGTATCACCATATTACCTCAACAATTAGATGTTGAGTTAGCTGTGACAACTCCTAATGGCACAACAGTCACATCAAAAGTTTATAATTCTTCTCCGATTGAAGCTTGTGGGAAATTGTTTCCTATAAATCTTGTGGTCCTTCCTATAGTGGAATTTGATGTGATTCTTGGAATGGATTGGCTTTCTTTATATGGATCTCATATCAATTGCCAAAGAAGGGAAGTCACATTTCATATTCCAGATCAATCTATGATCTTCTATCAATGTAAGGATGAACATAACCTTCCAGTGGAAATTTCTTCCATCTTATGGGTCTTGATTCCACTAAATGAAGGTTATTTATCTCAAATGGTTGGTGAGAAACTCATGATTAAGAATATGCCCATTGTACGGGAGTTTGACGATGTGTTTCCGGAGGAATTTCCAGGTCTTCCACCAAATCGTGAAGTAGAGTTTTCAATATAACTCGTACCGGGTGCTTTGCCTATTTCAAAGACACCTTATAGAATGACCCCAATTGAGTTGCAGGAATTGAAGAAGAAAATCCAAGAGAATCTTGATAAGGGATTCATATGCCCTAGTGCGTCACCTTGGGGAGCACATATTCTGTTTGTTAAGAAGAAAGATGGATCAATGAGACTCTGCATTGATTATCGAGAACTTAACAAGATCACTATCAAGAACAAATATCCTCTCCCATGCATTGATGACTTATTTGACCAACCACGCGGAGCTCAATACGTTTCCAAGATTGATCTTCATTCAGGGTATCATCAATTAAGGGTTAAAAGGGAGGATATACCAAAGACGACTTTCCGTACAAGGTATGGACACTATGAATTTATAGTGATGCCATTTGGTCTTACTAATGCCCCTGCTATCTTCATGGATCTAATGAATAGAGTCTTTAGAGACTATCTTGATCAGTTTGTGGTAGTCTTTATATATGATATTCTTGTTTATTCAAAGAGTAAGGAAGAACATGAAGATCACTTGAGAATTATATTGAATATCCTGAGAAAGGAGAAGCTTTATGCCAAATTTACCAAGTGTTAATTTTGGCTTCAAAAAGTTGCATTTTTTGGTCACATAATCTCAAAAGAGGGGATATCTGTTGATCCAGCAAAAACAGAGGTTATCGAAAGATGGTCGAGACCAACAATAGTAACTGAGATATGAAGTTTTCTTGGTTTGGCTGGATATTATTGATGTTTTGTGAAAGATTTTTCATGATTATCTAATCCACTCACCAAGTTGACTCGGAAAGGAGTTAAGTTTGTTTGGACGAAGGAATGTGAAGATAATTTCAAGGAGTTGAAAAGAAGGTTATCCAGTGCACCTGTGCTCACACTTCCTTGTAGTGGAGAAAGGTTTGTGATCTACAGTGATGAATCCAAGAAGGGATTGGGGTGTGTTCATATGCAAAATGATATGGTGATAGCTTATGCCTCACAACAGTTGAAAATCCATGAGAAAAATTACCCAACTCATGATTTGGAGTTAGCTGCAGTAATATTTGCATTAAATATTTAGAGGCATTATCTTTATGGAGAAAGGTGTGATATTTATACTAATCATAAAAGTTTAAAGTATATTTTCACACAAAAGGAGATGAATATGCGCCAAAGAAGATGGTTAGAGCTGATTAAGGATTACGACTTCTCAATTCATTACCACCCTGGGAAAGTAAACAAGGTGGTAGATGCATTAAGTCGACAAGACCATGCTAGATTATCCATGATGAGGATCACAAAAGATCCAATATTTTTGGATTTAAAAAGGATGGATCTTGGAATTATAATGGAAGGGGAAAAATTGTATCTTTCTCAATTGAATGTTCAACCATATATACATGTGAAGATTAAAGAGGCACATAAAGAAGATGTAGAGTTACAAAAGAAGGTGAGAAATGTTCCTGAATTCAACGTTGATTGTGATGGGATAATAAAGTTCAGGAATCAGGTTTGTGTTCCTCCCATCCCAGAATTAAAGAAGGAGCTGCTGGATGAGGCTCACAGTTCTTCATTCTCTATTCATCCTGGAAGCACAAAGATGTATAGGGACCTGAAAGAGTACTTCTGGTGGGATGGCATGAAAAGAGATGTTGCTGAATATGTCTCTCAATGCTTGGTTTGTCAGAAAGTTAAAGCTTAGAGACAAAAGTCCAAGGGGATGTTACAACCATTACCCATACCAGAATGGAAATGGGAAAACATCACTATGGACTTTGTCACTGGACTTCCTAAAACATACAAAGGCAATAATGCTATCTGGGTCATAGTTGACCGTCTTACAAAGTCGACACACTTCATTGCTATTAGAGAGGATTTCTCTCTGGATCAGCTTGCCAGGATATATGTAAAGGAAGTGGTAATATTGCATGGAGTACCACTATCTATTATATCTGATCGGGATCCGAGGTTTACCTCAAAGTTCTGGCGAAGTCTTCAGCATACTCTGGATACAGAGTTGAGTTTCATCACTTCTTATCATCCTCAGATAGATGGTCAGTCTGAGAGGACAATTCAAAATCTAGAAGATATGTTGAGAGCTTTCTCTATGGATTTCAAAGGTGGTTGGGATCAACACCTACCTTTGGTGGAATTTTCTTATAATAATAGCTTTCACTCCAGTATTCAGATGAATCCTTATGAAGCTATCTATGGAAATAAATGCAGGACTCCAACTTGCTGGGATGAAGTTGGGGAAAGAAAGTTATTAGGACCTGATCTTGTTGATGAGATGGCAGAAAAGGTCAGATCTATTCAACAACACATAAGAGCAGCTCAAAGTCGACAAAAAAGTTATGCCGACAACCGAAGAAAAGACCTAGAGTTTGAAGTGGGTGATAAAGTGTTCTTACGAATATCTCCTTGGAAGAGATTAATGAGATTTGGAAAGATGGGAAAGCTGAGCCCTAGGTATATCGGTGCTTTCGAAATACTAGACCGTGTTGGGAAGGTACCTTACCAATTGGTGCTTCCACTGAATCTCTCTCAAGTTCACGATGTGTTCTATGTATCTCTCCTGAGAAAGTACATACCTGATCCTTCACATGTACTCAGCTCAGAAGTTGTACCGCTGGAGAAAGATCTTTCGTATGAAGAACAACCGATAGAGATTCTGGATTGTAGCGAAAAAGTCCTACGGAACAAGACCACTCGCTTGGTGAAAGTTTTATAGAGGAACCACCAATTAGAAGAATCTACATGGGAGTTTGAGGATATGATGAGGGAAAAGTATCCTCATCTGTTTGTTACAAAGTGACGAATTTAGAGGGAGAAATTCATTTTAAGGGGGGTAGAATGTAACACCCAAGAATTTTATGAGAAATATTTTGTTTTTATGTTATATAAATCATCAAAGGAATCTTTCACTACACACAAAACTATCTTGGCTTACTTTACACACAACCATGACCTTCCTCGATAGCTTGCGTCGTACGCAATACCGAGTTTCACTAAACAACGATATGCTATTAAAATATTATTAAAACTAGCTGTTATGAATAGTAATAACCAATTTTTGAAATTTTGTAAATTTTAACATTCAAAATGGACTTCATTTTTGGATTTGGAATATCGAAATTATCCTAGGGTGAAATTTTGGTATTTTTCTGAAAACTTTCAATTTTTGATGAATAGTGAAAACACTGGGTTACTATTTAAAAACCGACTTTTTATTTAAATAATTATTTATTTTATTTAAATTTATTTTAGGTCAAAATTGATACATAATACCAATATAAGTTCAATTAAATTCATTGGAGTCATTTTATAATAATTTTAGATATATAAAAATTTTATTGAACTTTTTACCGTCTTTTACCCACCTCCTAGGAGAATTTGCAAATTTACATAAAACTTAATTTTACCGCTTTTGTAAATGGAATTTCAAAAATCCAAGAGACACAGTTGATGTCAGTAAGTAAAATGTGGTTCAATGAGATGAAAATAATTTTTGGTGAATAGTAATTTTTTACTTTTTTTTACCACGGTTAAAAGTAAATAGGGTAATTAAGGGTAAAAATGATATTATTATTACCCTAACACATGTCCTAATTCTTTTGGATAAGTGTAATTCGACCAAAAACAACCTTAGGAATAAAATATGACCATTTAGGCCCACTTGGATTAGATTAGGACATTTATTGTTAATTTATTTAAAGAAGGGTTAAAATAGTTAAAATCAAAGTTTAATAACTAAAGCATTTTTAATATAGGGTTATACATAAGATAAATTCGACTATAAATAATAATTAGAAATATAAAAATATTTCCTACATAATGGTATTTTATTTGTAATTTTTAGACATTAAATAATTTAATTTATTTATGACATAATGATGATGCAATAATTATCTTATTAATGAAATATTGACATAATTGATGTTATAAATACCCAAATAAATGTAATTTGAGACTTTTTATGAATTCAAATAATTTTATCGGTTAATATTACATATTAGTACTGATTTAATTATCTTTTTTCGAACTAATATTTCTGTTATGATTTTCCCAAAAAATCAATTACCAAATAGTGTCAAAATTGACATAAAATTGTTTTTAAAACAAATATTATATTATTAATTGTTATTTTATTCCTAAAAATCTAAGGTTCGGCCAAATGACTTAGATAAGGTTTTATATATTAATAATAAACAACTTGGGGTTCGTTTGGCTTGTTATAGTAAGTTTATTAACCTTATAGTGTAAGAAAACAAGAAGACATGATAAAAGTAAAATTATTTAACTTAAAGTTAAATCTAAATGATAAGGTTAAAATAGATACCTAAACTTGTCTAAATTATATTGGATGAGAGTATTTCGACCCATACCCACCTTAGATTCGAAATAAATCAGTTTGGAGCTATTAAAAACCAAATATGACTTTATAATAAAATAATATTTGTAGTTTTTCCAAAGGTCCCCCTCTCCTCCCTTGTAAAAGGGCACATCCTCCCTCTCTTCCTCACACCATTTTGAGACTTCAAGCTCGGCCAACCCCTGCCAAATTCTCTTCTCAACTTCCCTAGAAATATCCTAGAGGTCCTGGTCTTCTTCAAAGACCAATTTTGGTGCCCTAAGAGGAGGTCTCAAAGAGGCGCTTCAAAGAAGAGGTAATGTCCGTTACCGATTCTTTCAACTTTATTTCTCCTTCCACTTATTCTTATTTAGTTGTTTCATTATGAATTAATAACATCAGTATCACTAATATAATGATATGTTATTATAAGTATGAAACAACCCTATTTCACCATCTATCCATCCTACGGAAAATGAAATCACCGCGCGTGCGTACGTACGGAATACCGTCTCCACGTCGTGGTGTAATCTATTTTCCACCACCACCTTAATTGGATGGGTATAATGGTGAAAATAAATAACTATATATGATTATTTTAAATTGGTATTGATTCTGAAATAGTATACATACACTCCAATACAATTACACGATCATGGGAACGATATCATTGCTCGTGCGTACGTACGGAATACCGTCTCCACGATGTGATGCGACTCGTTCTACATGATATTCCTTGCATAATGATTATATAAATGAATTGAATGAATAAATAAGATATATAGTACACTAATACCATTCTGTAAATGAGGTATCTATAACATAAAGAGAAGAATAAGAATTTATTCGACAAAACACGCATAAGAAAAAAATGTAATAAACACTCGAATAAAAAGTAGCAATGAAATATTACTAATAAGATGCTAAGAATATGACCATATATGATATCATAACAATGAGTATGATTCTGGAATAAGTCAATGACATTATTTAAATCATTATACAGGAGGTTCGGACACTTACGAAGCAAATCGGACCTAAGGTAAGGGAAAATATCACAATCTCATTTTTATCCGAGATTGTTTATACTTTGGTATTTACTGGGGTGTATTTTATCATCCACATCGATGTTTCCTCAATATGTAATATTATTTCCATCCATCTACAATTTTTTAAATCCAATTTTACCCTTCGGCGAGTTTTTAGTAAAATATATGAAAGGAATCTTTTGTCATTTTTCATACGAGGTACTTTTTGACTTTTCCGACAAAAGTACGAGAAAAATGTTTTTTTAACTTATACGGAATGAATGTATTTTTAAAACATTATTTCCAAGAAGCTTACTTTACAAGTTTTCATGTTTATTTTTAATCAACTTCTTTTAGTTTAAAATTGTATGACATGTTAAGAAAGAAAAATATTTTTGAAGTAGAAAGGATATTTTCCTCAAGAATGGAGTTCAAGTGTTTTATCAAAATTATTTTCCATCTAAGATAATATAGGGTTCTGTTTCTATCCCTATTATTACATTGATTTGATTATGTTGTGATGAAATTATTTTTATGAATTCCTTTATCCTATATGAATTGTTTTATGATGTCATTATGTTTAAGAATCCCATTTTTATTACATAAATGCAATGATGTATGATTTATGATTTTGTGGCACACATAAGAATGGTATCATTATGAGATGGGTGGGACCTATATCTCCCTCCAATGAATTGGGTAAAGATTTATATCTCATGAGATAGACATGGCTGGAATGACAGGTTAATCCGGTTCAGTGAAACAGGACTGAAACGAGGAGTGAACTCGGTTCGAAAATGGACTTTGTCCGCTAAGATAGTCTTGGCTATGAGTCTTGACTACTAAGAAATGATTCTCTATGATTATGTGTGTATGCCACAAAGTTTCATGTTTTAAGTTATGATTATTGGGATTACATTTCACTTTTATGATTTATCCCATGATATGAAATTATGATTTCTTTTGCAGGTTAAGATTTCCAAAATGTTATGTTCTTATGAATATGATGTGATTGATTTTTCTTTTGTTTACCCTTACTGAGCATTTGAGATCACGCTTTTGTATGTTTTATTTCCCCCAGGTCAGGAAGAAGGTTATTAAGTAGGATATTCCAAAAGGGACTTTAGATATGATGAAATAAATGGGAGACAATGTAGATGCTTTATGAACCAGTTGTTTATGTTTCCCAGTTTCTAAAGACACTATACCTATACGATCCTTTCATGGTTTTGTTATATGTTGTAATAAGTGTGCTTCAATTTTGAAGTATTAACAATGTATGTAAAGTATGGGTCGTTATAACCACCATACGCACTCCAAAATAATAGGTATCCCTAATTTCCCTAAATTCATCACCGACCTATCTGTCATCAGCATAAGACAAGAAAATTACGGGAAATTCCAATGCATAGGTGAGTTTATACATACCCAGTAGGATGCGGTGAATGCTGAAGGGGGATTATTAAGAGAATAAATAAGAATAGAAAGGCAGTATATAAAAGATACAATCAAAGATAAAAACACAACCCAAACCAAGAGAGAGTAACCTCGTCCAATAACAAGGTGTTTAACATGTTGAGAAGAAGTACTACACATAGATTCTTCACCACCTATATCATGAGATTAGACACATCCAACTATGAGAATATAAACACGGAAAACATGTGGCATACCCTGTTAGCCATCCTCTCTAATGGAAGGAGAGTATCCAAATACAAGGGTATGGATACAGAATAATATATATATATATATGATCAATAAAAAGAAACCCAAATGAGATAGAAAAGGGACCTAGATCTCATAGCTTAGCCTAAGAAGAAGAGTCACCAATAGTTCCAAAAATCCATCAATAATGCTCGACATGTCTACCAAAAAGTAACTATCCAAGTTAATCTATTCCTTGTCACTATGTCACAAAATCGAGGGGCCAAAACACTAGGTAAAGGTCCTATTTCCATAGTACAATAATAGGTTCCCACTCTAATAGTCTTTGAGAACTCATTAACTAAACATACTAGATGGTATAAATCAGAAGTTGTCGAGGAAACAATACCTAGCTCTATAAGAGGGTACCACTCAGTAGTCATTAAGGACTGACTAGCCATCTCTACAAGAGGGTGCCACTCGATAGTCATTGAGGACCAAATTCCCGGATATACTAAAGGGTACCACTCAGTAGTGGTGGAGGATCCACTCCCCAACTCTACTTGAGATTACCACTTGGTACTCGTGGAGGATCCACTTCCTAGCTCTACTAGAGGGTACCACTTTGTAGTTATTTAGTACCCAATGCCCAGTTCTACTATATTTTACCACTCATAAATTATATGGTGACCCTAATTGATCACTTCCATTGTCGAGCATCACCAAACCATGAATCATAACCATAAAATTATACATCATATCTCTAAATCCACAATAGAGGGAACTATCAAGGTCTACATAGAAAAATACTTAAGATTGAAAAAAAGTGGGCCAAAATATGATTTCAAATAAAGGAGATATGAAACCATGATGTTTCCTAAAATGGAATCAAGGGGTACATGATGTGTTAGGGTACTCACACAACATGTGGTCCTAACCCACCACCTGGCCACGTACCTGGAGGTATTAGGATCCCAAACCATATAGTAGTACACGTCATGCAGGTGGACTACACTTTGTTTCCAAGATAACCAGGACCATCTGTGTTCTTATGGCTGTGTTTGTGTATTGATTCTATGTCTTTCTACCTAGTACGTGGCACGTTTCTTCACATGGGGTGCTACCCACATACTCTTTCCATGTTTGTGTACTCCTGTACACAACCATGTGCATGGTCGTGTACTCCCACCTAGATTCCTTACTATGTGGTCCACCACATAGCTTGTCCACTCGGGGACAAGGTACATGGCATGTAGGAGGGATACACTACATGCCATCATTATGATTTCCCAAAACCCTAGCCACTGTAGTAAAGGGGATACATGCCATGTGTTCATCCTTGTACATGGCGTGTAGTCGAGGTTTTCATAGAATCTCATATCAACTTCCCACACTTCAATTCAATCCATTTCACCATATATCCCACATCTTTTCCACTTGAAATCATTGTATTTATCGTTTTCATCCACTATTTGTCCAAAATAAAATTTTGGTTGTCCTTGGTGGTTTCATCATTTGACCTGTATGCACTGAACCTTCTATTGATAATGATTTTTCCATTGATTGTTGAAACAATCTTTTATAGATGACAAACATCCCATATCTACCCCCTTCTTCATTGATACATCCAACTTATGTGAGTCTTTTTTGATTACGTGGGACCAATCCGGCTTAATATCGCTAGAAAATGTCGAATCAGGACTACGAGGTCCAACTGGTGATGGACATGATGAAATCCAAGGAAAAAAGAATAAAAAAAATTGTCTAAAATATCATTCCCAAATATTATTGTCCAAATTTTAAGAATGGTAATACAGGGTTAGAAACCAATGAAATAAATAATTTAATCTGGTACGTTAAAGCACGACAAGGCTGCAATTGGTGCAGATCAATAGAAGAGATTGATCTTCTTGATCAATTTAATAAAAAAGGGCATAAACCAAATATTTATGAGTCCTACTTGGATATTGGATCGATAATCATTGAATAAAATTATCTACAATGATTGAATCAAATCATTGCATTAACTACGCTATTATCTGATATGATCCGGTGTTTTATCATTTTCTGGGGTGATTTTCCAACAAAGGAAGAAGGAGAAGCTATAGTATTCTCCCAAGGTTTATGTGACTGGCCGTAGAAAATTCTCCATAGTATTCTAGTTATATACATTTTGGTTAATTTCAAAATGATTATTTAATTAATTAACTAATTAATTAATTAATCAACCGAGCATACCACCAATGATAGAGGTTTTAGAATTACATGTGCCAACTCATTTTAGGATGTGCCTAGGGAAAACACCATGTCCCAGACACAATTGTGTTCTCATATCACTGATATAAGCTTATTCTTAAGAGTTAACCCATTTTTTTAATAAAATATGTGCATGAAATATAAAATATTTTTAGTATTTTTATTAAATTAATTCCAGGAACACCGAGCCTCTAAATCACATGTCGTCTCAACATCTAGCTCTAGAAATATATTTAGAAATATTTCAAAGTCTTATAAGGAAGAAATCAGGTCTCTATAGTTTATATGTAAAAGGATAAAATGAAGATGGTTTTTCTATCATAACCTTATATTAGATATTTATTCACATTAAAAGGAAATTTTGATGAGCTTCAACCCTTGTCTATAATCTTGATAAGGAATTTTAAAATAAAATACTTTAATGAATAAATTTAAAGAAGGATGGAGGTTATGTTTGAGGTGCACTAAAATATTTTATAGATTTATATGATATATATGGTAAGGGTATTTGGTTTACATATGATTCATTAAAATCATTGTAACTACAAAAAATCCTTTAATAGTGCTAGAACATTCCTTTATTAGTGCTAAAAAGCACTGATTACCAGAGCCTGGTTAAAATCCTGAAACATTTATCCTTGCTAAAAAATAACTGTTAAAGGCCCCTTTTTACAATACTAAAAATAGGGTTGTTAAAAGGGTCCTTTAACAATATTTTTATCATTGTTAAAGGTCCCTTTTAACAACATATTTTTAGTGTTGTTAAAGGGGGCCCTTTAACAATGCTTTTTTAGCGCTAATAAATTCAGCGCTCTTAAAGGTCATAAAATTATATTTTTCAGATGTCATTGAGCCCAAACCATTTAACAATGCTTCCAATACCCCTTTATCGGTGCTTTTCACCTCCATTTATCAGTGATTTTAACCCCCTTATCAGCACTTTGCGAATTTCCAGCCTCATGTGTGTCCACCTAGATTCAAAACCCACAACTCTCCTTCAAAGATAAAATGCCTTTACCACTACAACTTATTGTTTTTTGTATATTTAATGATATTTCTGTTTAATTATATATATATATTTACATGTATCTATGTAATTATTTTTAAATAAATCTATACAATATATGTGTGTGTGATATATATACTGATATTTATTTTAATATATTATATATTATATTCAATTACATATACTGAATATAATATAAATATATATCTATTTATTAATACACACATATATGTATATGTATCTATAATGTAAAAAATGGTTAGATTTTTTTTCATTACATTATTTGAAGATGTATTTATTTACATATATTAGAATATGCATTTTTACATAAATATGTTGATATATATATTTATTTAAGTGACTTATTATAAGTAAATATAAGAAAATATGCATATATTTAATTATAAATAAAATTACATTATGAAAAATGATAAAATTTAAAAACCATAATATCAATATGAATGTAAGACCTGGGAATAAATCCAGACTCTACCATAAAAAGGAAATAAGACACCCTTAAACAAGGATGAAAATCCACCGAATGTTAAAAAATTGGGGTACCCCGACTAAAAAATCAGTTTTGGATAACTTTGGGGACTTTTTTGGACTCAAAATTGTGACAGAGGTATACCTCTCTCAATAAGGGTGTAGAGATCATCATTTGATTCAATTCGATATGCGATAGATCCCAAACTAACACCTGGATAAAAAATTATGTCTGTTTGAGGTTTGAGTTATGTTTTCAACTAATTTTAGATATTTTATTAATTTTGTTTATTTTTATCTTCAAATTGATATTAAATGACTATTACTTGGTAATAATAAGAAAATTATTAATTAAAAATATTTTTCAAGTTATTTTGTAATCCATTTTCACTAAATGTATTATATATTATGTCTAAATGCATATTTACCTTATCTAAAACATATTTTAAAAAATATATATTATATTTATATTAGTATAAATATATTTATATATTTATATATTATTTTTAATGAAATATAAATTTTTAGAAGTATAATTTTATTAGTAATTTTTTAGGTCCCCCTTTAACATATCTTTTTAGCATGGTTAAAGACCCCCTTTAACACCACTAAAAAAGCAATGTTAAATACCCCCTTTAAAAGCGCTTTTTTATCGCTGATAGAGGGGGTATTTGATATAATTTTTAGCTAGAACTGTTAAATCCATAGCATGGGATAAACCTAGTTTTTTAGTAGTGTGTGTGTGAGTTCTTGGTCATGTATTCATATATTGAAGCGATAATTACTCTTACACATAAGAGTTGATCATTTCTCTGTGTAATTTTTTCGATATTGGTTTTTTTATATTTAAAGAAAAAATTAGTGTCATACGCCTCAAGGAAATCATCCAAGAAACCTACCAGAAAAGCTGGTGGCTGATCTTAAAGGCATCGGCTAAGTGATCATTATTGTAGGAGAGTATTAGAGCGAGTTGACACTTTCATGTATGAAAGAAGTTAAGAATCTTGTTGGGTGAAAAAATACCCCTTTAATACTAGGAGGTACCTATGTTATTTTTTTAGAGTTATTATCTTTCATCGAAGATAATAAGGGAGCACTCGACCTGATGAGATTCTGATATAGCATACATAAATAGAGTCAAATATTAATCCATTTAAAATTTAAAGACACACATGGAATTAAAAATTATATGACGTCATCTCTGTTTTAGTTAATCTCACTCCAATTCTATATACAACATGAACATCCATTAGATCATAAAAAGTCACCCATACATAATCCATTCTCATAAAATGAAGGATTCTTGAGTTCATCAGAAGAATCTAGTCAATTATATATGAACAAGAATAGGTTTACATTGTAAGAACACTATAAAAATAAGCTCTTAATAGTATATGTTCTTATAAAATATGACCCTTTAATGATAGTGATCATTATACTTTCAAATTGTGTATAAGAACTTATACCATCTAATATGACTCTGAAGACACATAATACACCTTTCTATTAGAGTAAGACTTTGATAATCCTTAAGTGTATGACTTTACATCAATTTTTATAGCTTTGTGGGAGAGAATGTAAATCATTGAGGAAGGTCATAATACATCACGTCTAACATGTATAAATTTTTTATGAATACTCTGATGGTTTGAAGAAAAATTTATATTACTTGATAAGTCTCATGAATTTTTTATGTTTCTAGAATATGAGAAATTTAAATGAATAAGAGTGAATATATCAATGCTTGGTATGTTTTTCATTCAAATACATACATATCATGATGTGTTGTGTCATTATTCTAGCTAATAAATAAAAGGTATGATCTAAAATGAAAATATATTTGGTAAAACCTAAAATATAAATAATTTTCATTCATATAAGGAATATATATATGTGGGTTCTATGGAGATTTTATGATGTTTATTTTTTTGGATTATTGCTGACACATTAAATAGAATGGAATTCATGTATTCATATAAATTATAAGGAGAATTTAAATGATAGGAAGAGGTAAGATTTTGTGGTTTTGAATGAAGAGGTTTATGTATGTTTGGAGTTTAAATATTGATGAAGTTATACTAAGAAAAATTCGAGTATATAAATGAACTAGAAAAGAATGAAGAAAAGGAGAACTTAACATTGCAATCATACTGACCATCTTATAATTTGATGGATAAAAGTAAGAACTAATATTGTTCTTGTTCTATACTTGAAATATTAAATATAAATAGGGGGTTACAGTGCTGCAGAAAAGCATCCATTATACAATAAAGAAAAAAGAGTGAAGAGTTTTTGACGTACAATATTGCTGATTCTATTAAGGTTGATAATATGAGAGATCCCACCTATAGAAATAATCTACTATATAATTATGAGGAATATTGAGGTTGGAAACTTCATTATTTAAATTGGGGAAGAATATTAATCCACACATTATAGTAGGGTCTCAGGCCAAGACATATGATCTTACATTAATGAGATATTAACCTATTCTATTATACTAAAAAAATAAGTTGGAGATTGATTTGTATTTGGATGGTGCTAGAATAATTGTTCTAATTTCATACCCTTGCTCGTCATTATTTTTGATAATAATAAGTAAGATTTGTGTTTGGGATAACAACCATGCATCACTGAGGATATAGTTATCCATCTTAGAGGTGAACCAAATTAACAAATCTAGGTCTCCTATTGTGTTATTTTCTTCTTACCTTATATTAAAGACAACTAAATATGATATTTTAAGAGATATAGATTGAGATATATTCACTTAAATAAGTGAGTAAGTTAAAAGGGATTATAATTTAAAATTGGATAAAATGTACCAACAATGATTAACCCCCACACTTTTAGTGTTGGACACATCCCTATGTGATCCTAATAACTTGTATCTAATAAGGTCACACCTGTATTGGATTCTCATGTTTGATGTTTTCTTTATAATTGAGTTTATATTTTCAAGGTATTTATGAAGTGAATATTTGAAGTGAATAGTGAAATTCATAATTAAGAATCCATTCAAGATATGTCTTTCATGAAAACTAGGAATAAGAATAAAATTAATGAAAAAATCAAGAAAGGAATCATCAATGAAAGAGGATTGTCCACTATTTTATAGTAATCATGGAGAACATATTTTAATTATTTCTATTGATACAATTACTCTAAAAGATTTCAGTAAATAAAAATTAACCCACATAGTAAATGATAATTGAAAATATAATATCTCATGCTACAATCATGATAAAAGAAAATTCAAGAACAATAAAAGAAGATATTTTGGTAAAATCCACTATTGGGATATGGAAATCATTTATTCATATCAATAATCAAATCATTTAAAAAAATTATATAGATATTTCATAAAACAATATTCATATTGAAGAACCATGTATCAATGGGAAATATCATAATTAGGAGAATATAAATTATGAATCAATTGGTTCTTTAAAATAAATCTTATATAAATTTCCCAAATAATCATTCTTGAGTTTTTATGGAATTTTTAGAAATATGTAGGAGGATATAACCTACCATGATTATGAGTATTAAATGATGGATAAGGCCATAAAAGAAGGGTTACAAACCTATATTAATCTCTACAGTCAAATGGGATTCACAAGTGAAATTAATTTGGAGTTTGAAGAAGGATACACAAGATTTGAGGATGAATAGATTTGAATAATTGAGAAGAATAAAGAATAAAATAAAATTATTAATGATAGGATATATGAATTCATAAAATAATCTAGTATCAATAATGATCAATTGATTATCAAATAATATATGGTTAAAGATATTTAATTATTACTCTAAAGTAAAAGAAAAATTTATGAAGAACAATATGAATATATGAGAAAGGATTGTAAATAAAAATAGAAATTAGTATAAGATCCAAAAATCATACATGATATGAAATTCTTGGAGAATAAAGTTAAATTAATAAATATGAAAACTTCACAACCTTGGTATTCACAACATGTTTTAAGAAAATATCTTTCCATAAGAAATTATAAGTAGTTATCATGTGCAATGAGGCTTCTATATCATGGTAAGAATAATGAGATATATTATTAGGAAAAATATTAAGAAGCTACAAAACCAAAGGTTTTATCCATCTCAAAATTCATTTATTATTCTCAATATCTGTTAATAATGTGTAAAGATTTAAATTTAAAATTTGTACAAAAGTGCATGAGAAAAAATGATTAAAATTCGATCCCTACATCTAGGGAGGTTGATTGTAATAACCCAAAACCCAGTCGTCCATATTCGGTGGTCATTTTATTACAATTCCATAGATATAAGAGATGAAATCACAAAGGATCAATCAATTTATTATTCTTGAAGAAACTAGATATATACATGGTTCCTTTATTACATTTGTAATTAATTATATAACATAAGAGAATAAAATAAATTGCTTCGTTGATATTTATAAAAATATTTCATCTTTAGAACCTAGGGAAGGAAAAAAATGAGATGGGTGAGCTCAAATTCCTAGTAAGGGTTACATGAACCAATAATAAGCGAAACAAAGTCAATAACCCACAATGTAAAGGTAAATAACTAAAAAACTTATGCCATCAATAAGAAGAGAATGAAAATGCATCCATATTTTTTTTATAGTAAAAATATAATGTAAAGTAATAACTAAATAATAAATGAAGAAATTTTTTAATAATTGGATATCATATATTTGGCACATGAACTATTATATTGTCAAGACGATTTGTGTTTGTGGGTAAAACCCATCTGATTCTACTTTGAAACAAACATGAAGGGTTTGTCACCAACTTTTTTTTCTCATGAGAGTTGTCGATGCATTGAGGGGATATAACAGGCCCACCCATTATAGTAAGTCCAAATAATTCATTACACATCTATTAAATTAATGAAAAATATGACTTATCAAAATATTTGTATTCAGTAGAGGATACAGATTCATTAATATTTCAACAACCATAGGTAACAAAATATGTAAAAATGGTGTACAAATTAGACAATAATTATATCCATGATACAAGAAAATATGGATTTTTTAGAGGAATATAATTTAAAATTAAAAATTATCTCAAATGGGTAGTTGATAAACCACATAATAATGATTAGGTGCGTAATACCATGTAAGTATCAATAAAATTGAAATTGAGACAAAGTCCCTTACCTTATGTAAGAATGTGTTCTGCAGCTGCACTTAATATATTATATAATGAAATTAGATTCATTGATAATTTATTTAAGAACCTCTTAAACATTTATTTTATTTATTATATTTTTATTAAGTTCATTTATGGCATTTTTTTATGAATTTTAAGATTCAATTTTGTAGTTTGGGAGTGTTTATTTCCTTGGTTTTCATGATTCGTTCACTTGTATATATTTATGAAAGATCATTTAAAATGGTAATAGTTATAAAGAAATGAAATTATAAGTTATTAATGAAATTATTTAATATTTAATGATTATATATTTCTTTTGGTTATATGGTATGGGTATGAATCTTTAGATAAAACATCAGTCACAATCGTTTATATTTTTTGGGTTTTTTTTCAATCGTCACGAACTAGTTTTGTTTTATTAATTAATATTATTTATATATATACTGGTGGAATAAAATTAAATAAAATTTAATATATATATATTATAATTTGGTATGACCAATAAAATGGTTTTATGACCAGACATGAAGGTGTTAATAGAAATTGAAAACTCTTTGTCCTTGAATATGATAAATTAACACATCACAGTTGATGTTTTTTATTTTATAGAACAAAATGTGTGAAGAAGATAAATGATGATGGTTTATTATTTTAACATAATAATATTATAGTATATGTAATATAATGTAGTTATCATGCATGTTTGGGTAGATAAGGTTAGGTAAGGGTAACAAAAGAAAATTAAAGGGAATAATTAAGGCTTTTACCTCTTGAATTATTCTCCTTGAGAACCTCCTTAAGGGACTTGAGTTTTTTCTTTTATTGAGACCAAAGGATTATGGATGTGGGTGAGAGACTTGGTAAAATGATTTGGAATAAATTTGAAAATATTAAAGGCATTGTATGTGTGAGTAGAATATGTGGTGAGGGGTGATATTTATAGTGGAGGAGAGGAGTGTTTTTTATTATTCTAATCATAATTTTATTTTTTTGAAAAAAGAAAATTTATAACAATGATTATTGTGACTAAAAATAGTAACTAGTGCATATGATTTAAAAACAATGGTTGTTACATCATCCATACAACATAAATGACTCAATAATCCATATATTTAGCTTATACCATAAATTACAATATTTCACTTTTCACCGAAAATTCAACTATTTTAGAAAAATACCAAATAATCAATTTAACCATTTTTGATGGAAATAATTAAAAAATTAAGTACATTTTATGAAAATATTTTTATAAATATGATAAATTTAATATTTAATTAAAATAATCATTTACTTTAAAAATAACAATTTGAAAATTTTAAGTGATTTTAAAAAACTTTGAAAAATTAATTAAGGTATCATAAAATTATCTTATAATAATAAGAAAAAAAATATTAATTTATGATTCTATTTTATAAAAATAATTTTTCTTTTAAATAATTATATTAATTAATAAATTGTAAATAAAAATTTCTATTTTATAAAAATACCAACACTTAATTTATCATTTTCAAAAAAATTATTTACTTATTCTATGATATAATTGTATCTTATTTTAATTTATAAGAGGCCTAAATTCTATTTATACTTTCATAGGTGAGGTTACTATTCTATTGGGATAATTACTAAACCTAAGGGTCATATTACTACTCCAATAGAAAATTTAATATTTCATTAGTATATGTTCATTAATTTATAGAAAAGACCTCTCATTTCACTCATTCTTCATTTATAGAGTTTTTTTTTGTTTTCTCTATGGGATTTTTTATGATTCAAAATATATTAAATAATTTCTGTTCAATGTAATCTATCAAATTAATTGAATTTATTTATGAGTACACATACCATAAAATCACGGGGTGTTATATTCTTCCCTCATTTATAAATTTAGCCATCAATTTTTTTAATGAATATTATATTCTAAATAGATGAGGGTGGTTCTTCATCATAACATCCTTTGGTTATCAAATTATTTATTCCATTATTATGGTTTCTCTAAATAACCTTAACTAGTCATGTTGTCTAATTTATCAATACTTTATCTCTTGTGTTGATAATTTGGATAGGCTCTTCACAGTAAGAAAAATCATGTTCCAGATCTATTTCTTCATAGGTGAGTAAATTAATTGGGTCTGGCATGTAATTATTTAATAATTATATGTGGAACACATCATGAAATTTGGAGAGACTTAGAATAATTTATAATCAATAAGCTATAAATCCAATTTTTTATATAATTTTAAATGGTACGATGTACCTGGGGATTAATTTCCATTTCTTATTAAACCATAAGACTCCCTTACATGGAGATACATTCAGAAAGTCATGATATCCCACTTTAAATTCCAATTTTTTTTATCCAATTATTAGCATAACTCTTTTGCCTACTTTGATCTTCTTAATATGATCCTGAATAGTCTTTACCCTTTTTGTTGTATCTTCAATATGTTCTGGGCTTATAAGTTTCCACTCACCAACTTCATCCTAACATGTTGGAGTTTGAAATCTAATTCCATATAATGCTTTATATATCACCATTTGAATACTATAATTGAAACTATTATTGTAGATAAATTACACAAAAGGTAAATACTAAAACCACATACATTGATATTCAAGTGATAAAAATGTCAACATGTCTTCTAATGTTTGAATTGTCTTTTTAGACTGTCTGTCGATTTGAGGGTGATAACTAGTAATCATATGAATCTCAGTATCCAAATACTTATGAATAATCTTCCAAAATTTTGATGTGAAACAGGGATCTCAATCAGGCACCATCATTAGAGGTGCACCATGAAGTCTTACAACTTCATTAATATAGAGCCTTTCTAGGTGATCAAGTGGAAAATCCACCCTTTTAGTGAGTAAATGTGTAGATTTGGTAAGTTAATCAACAATTACCCATATTTTATTATTCCATCTAGGTGAACATGGTATTCCTATGACAAATTCCATTATAATGTCATCCCACCTCTATATAGAAATAAGTAGAGGTTTCATGACACCTCTAGGATGTTGTCTCTTGGCCTTCACAAAATGATAAACTAGATATCTTGACACATAGTCAGTAATTTACCACTTCATATTATCCCACCAAAAATGTTCCTTCAGATCCATATAAATCATGGTACTACTTGGGTGTATATGGAAATTTGAGCTAAGATCATATTCTAATAGTTTTCTTTTTAGTTTAGGTATTGGTGGAACACATGACCTATTTTCAAATTTCAGAACTCCATCCTAAAGAACTAAGTCTTCCATCATTTCATCCTTAACATATCTAATTATATTTTGAAAATTATCATCATCATATTGAGATATTTTTATCTTCTCCAATAAATATGGTTTAGTAATCATTTTAAAAAAGGAGTTATGTTTCCTCTTCCTTAACAATTACCATATCCATCTTTTCTAGATCCATGAACATTATAACCTTTTCAATCATCCATTATGTTAGAAGTCTATTATCTTTCCTACATAATTAATCTTCTACATCATTTTCCTTTCTTATGTTATATTCTATTTATAAATCATACTATTTGTTTAACTTGAGCCATCGTCTTTTCCTCATGTTGAGTTCTTTATTTCTAAAGAAGTTTTTCAAACTCTTGTGATTCATAAATATCTCAAATATTTTAAAATAGAGATAGTGTCTCCATATATTTAGATAAAATATTATAGATGATAACTCAAGATCATGAGTTGGATAATTTTTTTCATGATTCTTCACTTTCTATGATGTATAAGCAATAACATTATCATTTTTCTTAAGGATACAACCTAGTCCATTATTTGATGCATCACTATATATCACAAACCCATTATTTATTTATGAAAGACTCAAAATTGGATCATTTACCAATATTATATTCAATTATTCAAAATATTATTTACATTCTTTTTTCTATACAAACATAACACCTTTACATGTGAGCTTGGTTAGTGGGTTAGCCAATTGAGAGAAATTCTGAACAAAATGCCGATAGTAACCTACTAAACCAATAAAAATACGTACCTAAATTATGTTTGTTGGAGTGTTCCATTATTGGGTTTTATTTTCCATCGTATTCTCAAATGAGATTCCATGATTTTAGACAATATGGTCATAAAAAGAATCAGTTTGATGCCATCATTCACACTTTCTAAACATCCCATAAAACTCATTTCAACTAAGAGTTTTTAGAACAATCCAAAAGTTGTTCTTATGATCTTAATAGCTTTTGGAATATATCTAGATATCATAAAAAAATACAACAAAAAAAATATTCAATGCATCCCATGAACACTATATTCATTAGGTCCATAAAAACATAGGGTGAATTAGTGAGTCCAAATGGAATTACAATAGGCAGGTAATGTCCAAACTTGGTTTAAAATACTGTCTTAGGAATATATTCCTTCCTCACACACAACTAATGATATCCAGAACAAAAATAAATCTTTGAAAAATATTGAGCTCTGTGGAGTTGATAAAAAAATCATAAATTCAACGAAAATGAAACTTTATCATTATTGTAATAACATTGATTTATCTATTGTCAATTCACAACCTCAAGGATCAATCTTTCTTCTAATCAAAAAGAACAAGGTCTCCCCATGGAGAAACACTAGGGTGAATACATTTTTAATACTAAAATCCTATATTTGTTTCTTATACTCCGCTAATTCCACAATGGAAATTCTATAAAGAGACTTTGATATTGGTCTTGTATTAGGGATTAAATAAATGGTAAAATCAATTTCAATATTTGGGGTATGTCTAAGTAATTTATCAGGAAATAACTCAATTTATTCATGTACAATTGGTACATTATCAATATAAAGATGAATTTCCTCATCCTAAAATGTTGTTTGATCTTCCTCCATAATAATTTCATTCAGTAGAGGTACTAGGAGTGGATCTAGTTAAGAATTAGATGATGAATTTTCTTCTAAAATGGCAAGGGATTCTAAATCATTCTCAAAAATCAAAATTTCCTTATTCAAAAAAATAAACTCTTGGATCATATTTTCAAATTTAGTCCATACTAGGGATTATACAAAAGTAAACCATGGGTATGATTATAAGGTTAGTATCTAAAGAACATTTATGTGTCACAATGGGGACTGGATGACATACTTTTGTTGCTATGTGACTCCCCTTAAGAGTTTTGACTGATATATACCCTATTAAATCAAAATGGAAATGTCTAATTTTATTGGAAAACTGGGTAGATATAAAGGTGTACAATGATCTAGTATAAAATTATTCATTTTCTTGATTTTAAGAAAGGATTAATATACCTGATACCACATCATTGGGTACTTATACTTTAGTTTTGGTGATTGCATAATCTTGGTCATATCTCATTGGTCTCTTATGTGGTAAATTCCCCTGATGCTTTGGACATTGATTTGAATACTTCCACATTTAATTATAATTGAATAATTTAACATAAATGATTTGTTTCTTCCCCTTGAATTCATTTACTCAATGATCCTTTTCTCCATACTTATAAAAAAATCCCATGTCTTTTAAGAATTTCCCAATATGATTATTTCTACAATTTTCACATAATGGAAATTGATTCATTATCTTCTTATTCTTTGATGCATCAAATTTTCCATGGTTAGCAGAAGACCTCTTATTCTCTTAATTTCCCTTAAAGATATAAGATCCAACAAATTCCTTCTATGTTCTAATGAAACTTAATACTATTTTATCATATGATGAAAATTTTTGAGAAGATAATGTCCATCAGAGACTTGGTTTAAGATCATAAAAGAAATTACCAATATTGTCTTTCAAATAACGTATGTAATCTATTACACACCTAGATAGTATTGTGAAGGTAACCTCATACTACACAATACTCCCTTCTTATATTTTATTTATGTGGAGTAATTTTATCTTCATTTCATCTCATTTATCACAAGGGAAATGTTCATTGAAGAATGATTCATTAAAAGTTATCAATTCTATGTATTCTATTTTATCTTCCTTCTTAGTATTTTGGATCAATAACCACCATTGATCTGCATCTCACTTGAGGAAATATAATGCCAGTACTACCTTTTCATTTTCATTGAATCCTAATGCTATAAATATATTTTCATGGGACTTTATCCACTTCTCTATAATCACTAGATTAGTATTCCCACTAAAATATGTAGGATTATTCCACAAGAAACGATCCAAAATAGGTGTAGTATGGCTATTCATCATTACATGAGTAAGATTTTTTAATAAGGTCATGACCTACTCAGCTCCAACACTAACTGTATTGACTTTCTTAGTGGTGCATTCCCTATATTTTACACGAGTATTTATTCCATTACTCCCATTAGGAATTTTTTTTCTAAACAATGGAATACACTAAATTAGGTTATGATTCATAATTCATAATTTTAAAATAGAAAAACACTTAACATAAATTGAAAATTTATGCATAGCTAATCTCATAATCAAAAAAATGGTTTCTTTGGGGAATTATTTACTTTTAAATCCTTTATAATGGTTTTTAAAGAGAATGTGAATTGTCCTAAACATATATCCTAGGAGTGTCAAACTAGGTGTGTAGTAAGGCTCGTTTTCCTATACTAGGTTACACCAAGTCAAGCCCGACACACCTTCTTAGAGTTGTTAACTCTAGATAAATCTATGCCAGAACCATGTCCACTTATAGTATCCACAAAGGGATGTATTTCAAGGAAGGCCAAAATGATATCTACCATACCAAAATTATAGGATGTCATTCTATGCTTATATTCAAAGTCTATCTTAGGGTTATGTTCCCTAAACTATGTTTTCTAATTATAGTTATAAAGGTTTATACTAAACTTTTTCTAATGCCAAATATAACAACCCTAACCCCAGTAGCCCAGAGCCAGTGGTCATTTTATTATAATGGAATAGATACAAGAGATCAAATCACCAAGGATAAATTAGTTTAGTAGTATTAATGAAACTAGATACATACATGGTTCCCTCATTACATTGGTATTTAAACATAGAACATAGAAAAAGGAAATAAATTTCTTCCTTAACACTTATTCAAAGGTTTCATCTTCTAAAACTAGGGAAGGAAAACAAATGAAATCAATGAGCTCAAATGCTCAGTAAGAGTTACATGAACCAATAATAAGTAAAAAAAAGTGAATAAAGCATAATGGAAAGGTAAATAACTAAAAAACTCATTCCATCAATAAAATGAGAATGAAATGCATCCATAGATTTTGTTATAGAGAAAATCATATTTAATGTAACAACTGAATAATAAATGGAAAAAATTATTAATAATTAGAAATATTGTATCTAGAACATAAAACATTATACCTTCAATAAGGTTTATGTTTGTGGGTAGAAACCCATACCATTCTTATTGAAAACATACAAGAAGGGTATTTCACCAACTGTTTTGTCTCATGAGACCTATCGATGCATCGAGGGGCTATAATGGGCCCCAACTATCACCAAATGTACAAATAATTATTAATACATATATTCAATTCATGAACAATATGACTTATTAATATATCTATATTGAGTAGAGGATACTGATTTATCAATATTTCAACATTCAATTTAAACATTGTATGTAAAAATGGTGTATGGATTTGATGATAATCATATCCATGATACATGAAAATATGGATTTTTAAGATGAATTTAATTTCAATTGAAAAATGATCACAAAGGGGTTGTAGATAAACCACATAAAAATTATTAGGTGCACAATACCATTTAAGTCTCAATGAAATTGAAATTTAGACAAAGTCACTTACCTTATGTCTGAATGTGTTCTGCACATTCACTTAATATCCTGGATGATGAAATTAGATTAATTAATAATTTATATTAGAATATATTAAACATGTATTTTATTTATTATAATTTTATTAAGCTCATTTATGTCTTTTTCTGATGAGTTATAAGATTCAATTTTTCCATTCAAGAGTGTTCATATCCTTGGTTTCCATGATTGGTTCAATTTTATACATGTTTGAAATATCATGTAAAATGGTAATAATTATCTAGAATTGAAATTATATGTTATTAATAAACATAAAAATATTAAATTTTTATATATTTCATTAATTTATATGGCATTATGATGAATCATTAGATAAAACGTTAGACATAATCGTGTAGATTATTTTGGCTTTTTTCGATCATCACAAACTAGTTTTGTTTTTTAATTAATATCATGTATATATACTGGTTCAAGAATATTAAATAAACTATAATAAATATATTATAATCCCTTTTAACCATATAAATTGTTTTATTAACATATACGAAGGTGTAAATGTAAATTTAAATCTCTTTGTCCCTGAATATGATAAATTAACACATCATAGATGATGTTTTTTATTTTTAGAACAAAAGGGGGGAGAAGAGGAATGATTATGGATTTTTCCATTAAAATAATAAAATTCAAGTATATATAAGATACTTGAGTTATCAAGAATTTTTGGAAAGAGTAGTTTATGGAAAGATAATAAAGGAAAAGAAAATAATAGAAAATTAAAGGGAAGGATTAATGGTTTTACCTCTTGAATTCTTCTTCTTGAGAACTCCTTAAGGGACTTAGGTTTGGACTTTTATTAAGACCAAAGGCTCCTAGATGTGGGGGAGAGACTTGGTAAGCGTATTTGGTAGAAATTGTACAACCTTCAAGGCTTTGGTTGTGTCAGGGGAAGAGTTGGTTATGGGTAGCATATATAGTGGAGGAGACAAGTATTTTTTATTATTCTAATCATTATTTTATTATTTTTGGATCAATACAATAAATAGTGATGATTCTTGTCACTAAATAAAGTAATGATTTCTTGTTATTTTGAACCAATTATTCATAAATCATCTATAAAATATCTATGACTCACTAAATCATATATTTATCTTATATTGTAAATTATCATATTTTACTAATCACAAAAAATTCAACTATTTTAGAAAAATCCCAAAAATTCACCCTAACCATTTTTCAATGTGTAAAAATTTAAAATGAACTCAGTTGTATGAAAATAATTTTCTAAATATGATAAATTTTATATTTAATTACAATCATAATTTACTCATAAAAATACCAATTTTAAAATTATAACTGATTTTATAACACTTTGAAAAATTGATTAAGAGCTCATAAAATTATCTTATAACCATAAGACAATAAAAAATTAATTTATGATTCTATTTTATGAAAATTATTTTTCTTTTAAATCAATATATTAATTATAAAAATTTAAATAAACAATTATGTTTTATAAAAATATGAACACTTAATTTATCATTTTCAAAATAGTTTTTTGATTATACTATGATATAATTATATCATATTTTAATTTATAAGATGCCTACATTTTATTTTTACTTTCATAGGTGAGTTTACTATTCTATTGGCCAAATTACTTTTCCTAAGGGTCACATTACTATTCCAAAGGTATAGTTATTATTTCATTGGTATATATTCATAATTTATAGAAGAAGCCTCTTATTTCATTCATTATTCATTTATAGTGTTTATTCTATTTTATAGCTCTGATTTTATATCATTTATATGATATGAAATATTTTTTTTGTGAAATGTAAGCTATCAAATGAATTGAATTTATTTAATAGGACACATACCATAAAATCTTGGGGTGCTATTTTGATTGCTTGAGTAGAAGTGTCAGCTCCCCAAACGAAATTGAACTAGATGATTTAAAATCTAAAACACAACAAGCTACCAGTTTTGAAAAATCTGGATAGTATATAGTTCAAAAAAGGAAACAATGGTTTGTTGGTCATTTTTTATAACATATTCAAGCATATGGATACTGATTGTTAGAAAAAATAATCAACCTATAGAAAAAATGAGCGCCTATATTAAAGGATAGTATTATTGAACTAAAAAAACCATAGTTGAAAGAGGAAAATAATTATGTTATAAAAAATTGAATTTATAATGAATCTTTTTGGATAAATCCATCAATTTAGTCACATGAATGATACATAAACATCAAACAAAACTAATCATGTGTTAAAATCAAATGGAATAGAAATACCACAAAAAATATTAATGAATTATGAATAATATAAATTTAAATAATTTAGAAATTAATCATAAAAAGTGGATTCTCCATTATTTGAAAGTAATCAAGGTGGAAACATTTCAATTATTTGTGTTGATAAAATTACTCTTTAAGCTAATAGTAAATAAAAAATACTCTAAATAAAATAGGAATAAAATCAGACATCTCATTCTGTAATATTGATAATGAAAATTCAATTACAAAAGAAGAAGATTTTGTGGTAAAATCTTCCACCAAGGAGATGAGAAAGCATTTTTCCTTTGATGAATAAAATAATTTTTTGATATAAATGATGAGGGAATTTAATTCCAAAATTTTTATATTGAAGGACCATGTATCATCGGGGAATATAAAAATTGTAAGAATTTAAAAGATTAATCAATTAGTGCTTTAATATAAATCCTGTGTAATTATCCCAAAGAAATAGTCACATATATTTATGGAATTTTTAGAAACATTTCAGAGGAGTTAAACCTCCATGAGGATGATTATGAAAGGATGGAGAAGGACTTTAAAAAATGATATAAACTTTTATCAAACTATCCCAACCGAAGGGATTCACATGTGAAATTAATTTAAAGGATGAATAAAGATACAAAAAATTTAAAAATGAATGTATCCACAGAATCAAGAAGATTTAATAATCCAATAAAATTATTGAATAAAGGATATATGAATTAGAAGAAGTATTTTCTGTCAATAATGATAAATTAATAATCAAAGAAGATAACGTCAAAGAGCATTATTTTCTATTATAAATTAATATATAAATGAAAGTAGACCAATATAAAGAGATAAAAAAGGATAGTAAAGAGGAAATAAAATAAATGGAGGGGGATAAAATAATTCTTGATGTGAAATGTTTGGTGCATGAAGTTAAAATGATAAATTTGGAAACTATCGAACCTAGGACTTTACAACAATATATAAGCATTTTTTGACATATGTAATTCTATATTGGTATCATGTTCCAAGATAACTCTATATGTTGAAAATTATATCCATTGATCATCTAAAGATCAATATTAAGTATCTAAAAAAATATTTGTATCATCCCTCTCAAAATAAAATTATTGTGAAAAATATTTTAATGTAAGATATGTAGATTTCAATTTAATATTTTTACTAATGTGGATGAGGAAAAATGAATAAAATTACTTTAAAAAATATAGGGGGTGTTAATATCATGATTAGAAGTTTCATTTCCTGAATAGATACCCAAACAACTATTTTAAATGCTAAAAAACAGTAAGCTACCAGTTCTCAAAATTATAGGCAATAAGAAGTTCAAAAACAAAAACCAACGTTGGTCGGTTATTTTTTATATAACAGATTTGGGTATATGGATATCAATTGATTGAATAATTTCTCATCATATGGATGAAAATGAGAGCCTATATCAAGGGGTGTGGGAGGCTTGAACTGAAGAAAAAATTATAGTTAAAAGGGTAAAATCTATATGTTAAAAAAATTTAATGTTTAATGAATATTTATTGGGAATTCCATTAAAATTTTCAGAATATTGACACATGTATCTAATACAAAACTAGGAATGTTTTAAAATCAAATGGAAAAGAAATACCATCAAAAATCTTGATGAAATATGAGACTACTATGAGAAATAAGATGAAGGATTTTGTAATATGAAATACTCTCAAGAAGAATATAGAGAAGGAAGGTGAGTTTTTTTATGTCACTAACAAAAAAATGTTTCTTAAAAAAATACCGTAACACCATAGGTTTTTAGGAATCATATTCATTCCATAAACTAAATTTTTATAGTTATAAATTATTATGTTTTTAATTAATATTTATTGGGAAATAATTCATACAATATATGAATTAAAACTAACAACACTTTATATATTAATAAGTGGAAAATTACAAAAAATAGATAAAAATAATTATTTCATGCAATGGATTATTACTCACCATAGTTAAAATATATACATTAAATGTTAATTAATCAGTATTCACAATAAATAGAAAAGAATAAAATATTCATTACTAAGAAATCCCCTATATTATCGTAAACCTTGAGGACCAAGAATAAAAAAAAACCTATAATGAGGAAGATCACCATGAAACAATAAAGTACTATAAAAAATATATAATATGAAATAAGAACCATGCCTTATGATGTGAGAGTGGAATGAATGAACGATTTAGTAATTTTATATACATATGAATGATATATGGTCATGGAAAATATTGTCATTGAAGATATGGTCATTGTTCATATATCTAATAGGTATACAAAAGTCATGTATTGTCATGTATTGAATTTAAAACTCATAATGAAAAAGTAATTATGATATTAATATATATATATGCATTTGTGTGTGTGTGCACGTGTTATGTATAAATATTAATAATATAATTATTATAATATTTCATGATGTATATATAATATTCAAATAAATATTTTAATATCAATTGAGTAGTAAAAATTTCATTTAAAATATAAATAATATATTTTAATGGGATTTGTTAAATACTATTTATTATAAATGTAATATTTTTTAAAGAAATTTTTTGATAAGTGAATTATATTTTTTTCAAATAGGTTTTATTATATACTTTTATTGTATTAATATATACAAACTAATATATTAACATCATTTTAAAAATAATTTGATATGAACTGATTTTAATAAGAATAAATAATTAAAAATTACATTTTTTTCTACAAAAGTGGTTTTTCTTTATATTAAACCTTTTAATTTAATAATTAAATATATAAATTTTAGAATATAAATCAGATAAAAATAAATTCTTATTTAGATATCAAAATCTACTCGGTATAATTTTTTTATCTCTTTATGAAAATGTTTTTTTATTCAAAAATTGTGATTTTTAAGAAAAATATGATTTTTCTAGGTCCTAAGCACAGTGGAAGAGTCGGATAGGGAATGCATAACTCATTTTTTTCATAATTATTGATTAATATTATATGTACATTGATTATAAATTTTTTGACCAATGTAATTGAATCAAATATTATTTGATGATTGAATGTCATAACCAAAACATAGGATCATCGTTATTGTTTATAATTAATTAAAATAATTAAAGAATTACATTTGTGAAAAATTATTTCTTGATTGATGAATCTGACAAAAAATCTATGTCATACCATCATTTAATTATATGAATCAGGAGTATATTCCCTCTAATGGTGATGTACAAATGCTCTATGAACCTCTTAATGTTGTCATAGGATTCTCTTGGTGCTTTCACAACAAATCATACCACTTGCACCACTCACCATTGATCACTCTAAGAATCACTTAAAGTAGGATTTTATTGATTCTCTCTATAGATGATAGTGGCAGTGGAGGATAATATCTCTATTTTCTTGATATTATTCTTATATAAAGGAGCTCTATAGGGACTTTAAAGGGTTCTATGAATGTTATTATTAACAGAAAAATAAATGGCAACCATCATTATGAAATAATGTAATTGGGTTTATATTTCCCTTGGGTAAAAAATAATAATTTTAGAAGTTCCCTTTATCATTCCATTAATAATTTATAACCCCAAGTCTATAATAATAATAATATAATAATAATAATAATTATTTCTTAACATGCACATAGGAAATTGTCTAAATTAAATATTATTTATTCAAATAATATTCATTATATATTATTTCTCACCGAACCATTAAACTCAGTCCACCATTATTCCATAATATTTATTAGACCATTAATAATGACTATTTATTTAATAAATAAATATCATTGTATTATTGTAAAATAAATAAATAAATATTATGTTCACTAAATAGTTACTAAATATTTATTAAATATTATTCTCATAAAATATTCTATTGAATAACTAGTGATAGAATATATGTGATCAAGAAGATGTGAACAACTATTAAACCACATGTGGGAATAATATTTATTTAATATTTTAGATACAAAATAATATTATTATTTAACTAAGGTTTTGGATAGACTTAGTGTGTGACTCTTGGAATATTTATCAATGGAATTAGGTGAAGGAGTCCAATGTACATGGTTTTTATATAGAAAAATTCCAAGGAACCCGTAGAGAATGAATTTAATTTCACAATGACATAAAAACCCATATCGATGATTACTGTGTAATATAATATCTTCATTAGGATGTCTCTAATCAAGAAAGTTTCATGCTGGTTCCATCAACCTTTATGATCGATGTATATTTATTTGACTTTCTAGAAATTCAACTTTCCTATAGAAAAACATGGACACGTATATAATTATGCTATATCATTTTCATCAAAGGGAATGAGATACCAGCTTTCATTAAATAAGGAAAGGGTCCTTTATTTCATTATTCATTAATATAATATTACTTGTCATGCACCCAATGTATCCTACATCACCATGAATATATGTTTTCATGGATTTCATCAACATGTCAAAACACGTGACTCATAATATACATTAATAATAATCTCAAAGTATAAGGACCAATACACATTTCTATAGATTGGACCATTCAATGACACATATATATGTGGATTTCCTATTGGTTGATCATGTTTTTATAATCTATTATACTTGAAAATACCATGTGCCTACACGATGAGAAGGTTCCCCAATGTCCTATGAGTCTCTACACCTGATAGACTGTATCATTTATGTCTATAAAATGATTTCATACAGCTATGGAAAATATGTTTAAGAATAATTTAATGGCACTTCTATGTTCTCACCATAGTGGGGAACTTCTAGGACCTTTCATTACAACAAATACTCCTAGAAAATTATCACATACTATGTTATGAAAAATAACAATTATCATGTGAAAAGTATTTTATAAATATTCCAAACTATGAATACTTGTAATCATAAATTATACAAAAGTTTTTTCTAGGGAATCATATCCAACAGACTCCCACTTTAACTAGATATAACTACTAACAATATTCAGTCTACTACCTCTTACATGATACTCATGCTTCTATTGATATAAATTTTTATTCAAGGGGTATTCTATGTTTACTTTCATGGATACTATTCTTACTATGACTTCACCCCTTTGAGATGAATTCCTCAAGATGTAATACTTCCATTGTTTATTCCTTGTCTATTGGTGTAACCTTAGATCTTTTTCAAGAGACACCACAATAGTATTAACAAAATATAATGTGATTGGGTCTCTACTGTTAGGCACCACATAAAGTTCCTAGAAAAATTTTTATATAAAAATTGTTTTTATGGATACATCATAAACTTATATATACTCATATTCTACTTTATAATCTATATCAACTGCTAGATTTAAACTCTTCTAGATTATATCTCCTCTTTTGATACTAAAAACGTATCCTAACTAAGACTTCAGATCATTATGATCTTTTTGAAAACTAGAATCAGTATAACCCCTGATTAATAACTCATCATCTCCTCCATACACCAATAATATATCCTTGGTTCTTATAAGATACATAAATATAGTCGTAGTAAAAAACTAATGATATCCCCCCTAGATCAGTTTATTATATTCTTACCATGATCAATGCATAGGTAACAAAATTTTTAGTAAATAACCTGACATACACGATTGATCCCATCACTAATGCATATAGGATATTAATCATTCTCTCTTTCTAATGTTCTGTCTTAGGAAATATTTTCTTGGAATGATGTATACCATGTGACACTAGAAAAAAATACATCTTTCATTTTTCCATTCAATATATATTTAGTATCTAGACAATTTATATACATTAACTTAGTCCAAGAAACCCCTATGAACTATCAAAAATGATATTGATCCCTAGAATATATTTTTCTTCACCTTTGTCCTCCATGGAGAAACACATGTCTAAATAGTCCTTAATAGAATGTGAAACCAGTATGTATTTTCTAATAAGTAATATTTCATTAATATATACTACTAGGATAATGAACACAATCACCCTAAAATTATTATAAACATATGAATCTCATTCATTATTAAGAAAACCAAATGCTTTTATAGCTTCTTCAAATCAAATATTCCATGACCTAAATTATTTATTTAATACATAAATGGATCTATAAAACATAAATATCTTTTTTTTTAAATATTGGGAGTTAAAAAACTTGTGGTTGTGTCATATAGACATATTCTTGAAGGTTCCCATTAATGAAATCTGTTTTGATGTCCATCTTCCAAATTTCATAGTCATGGTAATTTGATTTTTAGGTAGAAATATGATGGATTTAAACATGGAAACTGGAGAAAAGGTTTTTTATAGTTAATTTATTAGTATTTTTCAAAACCTTATAGGTATTTATTTTACCTTCCATGTCCTATTTTCTCTTGAATACCCATTTCCACCCAACAAGATTTACATCAATGGGCAGATCAACGAGAACCCAAACATGGTTCTGATACATAGAATCCATTTCAAATTCTTGGATTCATTCAATTTTACAGTATTAGATCTATCTAATTCCTCTTTCTAGGAGATAGGTTCACTATTATCATCAAATAATGACTCACCATCCTTAGTGACTAGAAAATAACATCTCTCTAGTTATCTAACCTCTCTATTTATCCTATACAGTAGTTGTGTTTTATGAACTACTTCCTCCATGTGATCTTATGGAATCTATTTATGTACCAACTCTTGTGTATCTTGAGAGTATACTTAATTGAATCCCATCATTCTCTCACTATCCTTCTTTATGATGTGATATCTCTTAAGATAGATGGAATTAATGGAGATAGTCACTTTCTTATCTAAGGGGTTGTATAGGTATTATCCCTTTATTTCCTTAGAAAAACCTATTAAGATAAACTTTGTGCATCAGGGTGCTATTTTTTTCTTGATATGGCCTTAAAAAATCTTCACAACCTCATGCATGCGTATATTACAAAAAATGATCTTTTCACTCCCTAACTTGAAGGTAATATTGTTTACTACTTTATTTGGTACTTTATTTATTGTATATGATTCGGTTTCTAATTAATATCCCCAGAAGGAAAATAGAAGATTTTCATGAATCATCATTAACCTTACCATGCCTAGTAATGTATGATTCCAAATTTCACTTGCACCATTCCTCTATGGCGTGTAAGGTGGATTGAGTTGAGATAAATTATCAAACACTAATAGAATGTTTATAAACTCTTTGTTATAATATTAACCACCTCAATAAAATCAAAGCTACTTTATTTTCTTTCCAAGTTGATTCTCTATATACTCAATTAATTATATGAATTTATCAATGGACTATGAATTATGCATCATCATGTAAAAATAACCATATCTACTCAAGTCATTAGAAAAATTTATGAAGTAAGAAGAAATACATATATATTATATTAGAAATTGTCTAAAAAAATCTGTGTGTACCAACCCTAAAATATTTTTATCCTAATCTCCTTATCTATAAAAATATGATTTGGTCATTTTTACTTGTAAAAAATAATGACATATTTTAAATTGTTTTAGCTAAAAATTTTCTTAATAACCATCTTGATATAGCTTTTTCAAATGATTCTCATTTATATAACTAAGATTCTGATGCCACAGCTAGGTGTTATATTATTCATGTGGACATGATTCATTACCATTTACCAATGCTTGTTTTTTTTATTTTATTACATAATGACCATTATTTAAATTTTACATTCCATAACATATATAGTCTTTAAAAAGAAATTCCATTTATTTCCAAACATAGAAAAAACTATCTGTATCTTATAAGGATACATAAATTATGTTTTTTGTAACAGTCAATACATAATAAAAATATATTAAAAATATATTTTTCTTATAATAAATGAATGGTGGTAGTATATAATGGATAAAGAATCCATACTTTCACCATTGGAAGCCTTCAAAATCACATCTCCTTTAGAAATCATTCAGAAAATAGTTTCTATATTTGAATATAGATGTGATCACCAAAAGCTACATCTAATACCCAATGTGTAGATATTGAAATATTACACTCAATAATGAATGAAACTTTATCCCCCCATTTTTTTTGGTGTAGTTCCTCTTCCAGTGTCCTTTCTTGACTCATGAAAAAAATACTACTTCCTTTTCCTTTTCCTACAATTGGATTTTCCTCTTCTTGGAATGATGGTACTTGGGAGGTTTATACTTTTTATGTGTTCTAGGTACTATTTACTTTTTATTCATTTTCTTATTTACCATAAGGACCATGGGATTGCCATTCCCCATGTCCTTATCCACTTGGTGAATCATAGTAATATGTTACAAAATACTCTTCTCATTATTGCGCATTCTATAATTAACAATAAAAATGGAAAAGGTCTTGGGTTGTGATTAAAGTATGATATGTGGTTGTAACTCATATAGGATTTTATTCCCCTATATTTATAAGCATTAAATGTATCCAATAAATTTGGATACATGAGGATCACCAAGAACAGATTATCTAAGCTTGCTTGTAAAAAAATTATTGGAGATATCAAATATCACTTGTCCCACCTTATGTTGACAGAGATCATCAATTCAATAAATCATTCTATAAGAATCCATTTACTAATGATTTTTAGAGATAAATTGGTTATAGATGATAAATTGAAACATCAAATTTTTTTTCATCTTTCAAATGTTTCTGATAGAGAGAGAACTCTTCCTCACTAGCTGTTTTACAAGGCCCTTCAGGAAAAGGTTCTTCCAGTACATATAATTTCCACTCATAGAATAAGATTACACACAATCACCTCTTCAATTCATGTGAATTTGTACCTATGAGAATGTTATCATTCTCAAGTATGGATCACAGTGATATGCTTAATGTCATGTTTATTTTTGTTTCCACAAATAATTATAGAAAGATTTTACTACTTGATCTGATAAAAGTTGATAAATATATATTATATTATTTTTATTAATCTCCCACTATTTTATCAAAAACCCAATAACCCTCACCATTGGATTTAAATTATCATGTTTCTTGGACATTATAGTGGAAATGAACCATATTCCCTTCACATAACCCATACTTGTTTCTAAAAATCTATTTGAAGGGCTTTAGGTAGGCATTATAAATGCCAACAACATTAACTTACAAATCCCTTTTCTATTGAGTGGAATTCCCAATCAGGAAATCCTTAAATTGTATTTCCTTAAACATTTCCTCTTAATTACACCAATTTGTTCTTGGGTAGTCAACCCTTTATGTGAAATATGTTAATTCAACCCAAAATATGAAGTTATAACTCCATAATAATTGAAATAACCCTGACATGATACAATCAATAACTTTGAACTATTGTTTGGTTTTAACTTTTGTAGTGGAATTCTATACCAAATTAATTTATATAATTGAGGTATTTTTATATTTTATGAGTAAACATACCATTTTATCTTTATTACATGCTTATTAATATTAAATGGATTTAATTAAGTGATTAAAAATGTCTTAGATAATGATTAGACATAATATAATTTATTTTAGATCTATCTTGCATGGTCAATAATTAATTAATTCAGGTGATTATGACTAAACATCTATAATGAAATTAACCATGAAATTGATAGAAATAAAATAGTAAATTGATATTCTCATGAGCTATTACTAATGGTGAATTTATATAGAATATGATTAAATAACCATAAAACTTGGGGGAACACCTTGAATAATTAATTGATCCATCCTATATATTTCCACCTTTCTACCCATATACCTCTTGGATTTTTTATTCCTCTAATCCAAACATGAACTGCCTCCACAGGCTTGGTAGCTTCATCCATTAAATATTCTTTTACTCACATACAGGTGAGGGTAACTAAAATATTGGTTAATGGTTTTACATAAAGGAAATAATGAGAGAATGGATGTTGCATAAACCCTCATTATGTAAGGTCCTATTACTCACAAGCTATTTTACAAGGTACACTGTATTTACCAATAGGCTACACAATGAGTAATATTTTGTTATCTGGATAGAATCCATGGAACCTATGGATGAGTTCTTCAAATGTTATTCATTCATATAATTAATCGATTTTATTTTATTTTCATGAATGAAGTGGAACAAGATAATATATCATGAATCATATTAAATAAATATTAAACTATAATTATAAGGTAATGATAAACTCATAAATATAACAAATCTCATAAAATAATTATAAATAATTTTGAGATCTCCATGATAAAACTTATAGGTTCTGAGCATTTTAGAAGTTTAGAATAGGGCATTCCCCACTTGAATTTTTATAATAATTAATGATTAATCTAAGATGTATGTAAATGATAAATTTCATGAACAACATAATTGAATCAAAGATTAATTTATGATTGAACATGAGAACCAAAATAGAGGATAATCACATATTATTTATAACTAATTTAAAAATTTAAATAATTACATTTGTGATAAATTAATTCTTTTTTGATGAATTTAACAATGTCTCTATGTCATACCATCATTTATTTGTAGGAATCAAAAGAACACACCCTCAAGTAGTGAACGCACATGATCCATGAACCTCCGAACATCTCCATAGGAATATCTTGGTGCTAGAGTAGAAAATTAAAATACTTGTTTCATTCACCTTTGATCGACCTAAGAATTCATTTAAGAAGGAAATTATTGGATCCCTCTAGAATCTAGAGTGGTGGAGGAGGAGGATTAATCTCCTTCCTTGATAACTTTCTTGGAGAAATGATATCTTTAGGTCCTTGATATGATTATCAATATTTTTTATGTGCAAGATAACAAATAGAAACAATCATTAAGAAATAATATAATTGGATATATATACTACCAGGGATAGAACAAAATATTTAAAAAATTACCCTTTATTATCACTCTAATCCCAACAGAACCCCATGTCGATAATAATAATAATATTCCTATTAATATTTATTTACATACAAAATTATAGTAAAATAAATTAAATATTATTTATTAAAATAATATTAAATATATATTATTTCTCACCCGACCATTAAACTCATATTTCCATTCCTCTATAATATTTATCATACCTTTAATAATGATGGTTTATTTAAAAAATAAACATCACTTCATTATTCACCAATAACTAAATAAATATTATATTAACTAAATAGAAAATACATATTTTTAAATATTCTGATCACAAAACATTCTCTCAAATAACCAGTGATAGAATATATTTGATCAAGATAATTTGAACAATTATTAATCCAAATGAATGGATAATTTTTTTTTGTCCTGATAAATAATATATAATATTATTATTTTACTAGGGTTCTAGATACACTCAGTGTGTGGCCCTCTATGCCTAATTCTCATTATAATTAAGAAAATTAGCCCAAATTCAAAGGATAGAATCATGGAACATTCCAAAGAACCCATATAAAAATAACATAATTTCACTATGACATAAAACCACATACAATTTCTTACTCTATAGTGTAATCCATTTATTATGATGTCTCTAATCAAGCAAGTAGCTTGCAGGTGTCATAAAAATATGTGCTCGATGTCTCTTTATTTGAAATTATATAAATTGATCTTACCTACTAAAAACCATCTTCATGGATTAATTTAGGATACAAAATTTCCATATAAGGTCCAAATTTATCAACTTATGTTAAATAAGGTACAAATCATTTTTGTCATTATTAATTACTAAAATATTACTATTGACACACCCAATGTATCCAACATCACTGTGAACATATGTTGACATGGTTTTCATCGATACATCAAATTAAGAGAATCATAATATCCATTAATAATAATCTAAAAATCTATGGACTAGTACACATATATGTTGATGATAAAATCCAATATCACATATAAATTTTGATTTCCTATTGGTGTTTCCTATTCTCATAATATTATACAATCAAAATTACCATGGGAATACACCATTAGAAAGTTCCTAAAAGTGCCATGAGTCTCCACCCCTAAAATATTGTATAATATGTCTCCCTAAAATGATTTAATATGACTATAGAATATATATATTTAAGAATAATTGTTTGAAACCTCTAAGTTATCATCATCTTAGGAAACCGCTATGAACATTCAATGTGATATCTACTCATAGGATATTATCACATACTATGTGCTATATAATAAAAATCATTATGTGATAAGTAGTTTTTTAATATTCAAAAATATGAATGTAGGTTATCATAAAGTAAACAGAATTTGGTTCTAAGGAACCAACTCCAATTTTTTTTTCATTACTTAAGCATGACCTAGAAGACTACAAAACCAATAAAGTAATAAATTATGTATTTAAGTAATAAAATTATTCATTTTATAATATTATTTTAACATATAAAACCTATGAATAATATTTTAAAACTATTGTAAAATGTTACTATAATAAAAAATTATTTTCTATATTTTCTTTGATTAAATGATTATTAATATGAAATTCAATTTTAGATTTCTATTAAAGACTCATACATTTCATTTGTTTTGTAATAAATCAATTTAAGTTATGGAAATTAGAAACCATGATAATTATACCTTATATATAATTTTTATTCTTAAAAAACACCTTTTGTCTTAAAACTATTTTTTACACCTTTAGAAATTTTATATGGAAAATGGTATTGAAACATAAAAACTTAAGGTTAAAATTATTTATTTTTTTAATTTTAATTTTGGTAATTAAAATTAATTACTATGGTTAAAAATTTGTTTATCTAGTAAAAAGTAAAAATGCTAAGACTTTTAATAAGGGTAAAAGCAATAAACATGTTACATTTTTTCCACATAGATATTTGAGGTATGTATCGACTAAAAATCATCCAATTTTCTCAATTTTTTCCTTTTTGAATCCCTTTTCCCTTTAATAGTGAACTTAAATTATTGATATTCATTTGATATTTCTAAAACCATCCTTTCACTTGAATTATAAAAAGGTAACACTTCGACCATATCAAGACACACCTATAATTAAAATTTATTAATGAAACTATTCAAAATTACTCCTCCTATAACCCTCTTCCACTTTTATAATATTCAGGTCACATTTTTTTTATTAAGGTATTTATTTACAAGGAATGTCCCAAGAGAAAACCCAATCCTCCAATGTGAGTATTAATTTTGCTTAGTCTTTGATTTTAGTATAATCCCTCCTAAATAATAATTAACTTTAATATTATAATTAATTAAGTATCATTAGTATACTTAAATTTCATTGTATTAAATGAAAAAAAATATTTCATTACTTTCCATCCACTAAAAGAGACTAAAACATCAATCATGTGTGCGTGCTGACTACTGCCTCCACAACATGTTTTTTTTCATTTTTCATTACTCCCACTAAAATATGGTATCAAGGATGGATTTTATGAAAGAATATTCTTTCTATGTCATATATAAGATTATAAAAATATCATTTTTCCTAATTTCATCCGTTAATTGGGAAATGGAATCATTAATCATGCATACATGTAGACTATATCCTCCATGAACATAAAATTTCATTTTCCACAACCAACCATCATTTATCATTACTATAATGGTTTTAACAAGGATATATATATTTTAATACATATTTAATATTCTGGTTATGTCACATTATCATTATCTAAATAATTCCCTTACTCATCAAAACATTATAACAAATTACTATTTGAGTTGATTTAACCACCTATGTAAACTTTATTAAAACGTAAATGATTAAGGGATCTCATATAATTTTAATATCATATAATAATGAATTATTTAATATTATTTAATTATTTTAAAAAATTTATATAAATATTTAACATATTTAATTATATATCACCTTTTAATCATTAAACACATCAAAAACTAGTTCACGGTTCATTCACATTTCGTGAAAAAATTAGAAACAAATTTATAATATATAAAATGAATATGATAAAAAATGGACTATATTAAATTAAAAATAGAGTAATAAGGTTCCTAATTAAGTGTCTAACATACATAATTTGACTAGTTGTGGAGATATTCATATTCATATAAGGAATATGGAACATGGTAAGTGTTTCAATCTTAATTTCTTTTCATTGACACATGTTTATGATATACAACATGTTTGATTTTGTATAATGTACATACTAAAAGATTATAATATTTATATCATGATTTATTTTATATTTCTTTATATTCAATTTCTCATTTCATGTTAAATTTCTCATGAGACTTTGGGTCATATGTTCCAAAAGTTTTAAGGGTTTTCTTCTCAAATTACTCTCTTTTAGGTATATTTGGTATTCTACACCTAATTTCATTTATATGTTTTATATATTTGTGATTTTAAATATCATTTTATGAATTATATTTAATCATATTTTTTGAAGTAAAAATACAAGACATCTCTTTCAAGGGGTTTTGATTAAAGTGATACTAAAGACGCAAGGATCCTTTATTTGAAACATTAAATCACTCAGACATGTTTTCACTGTACACCATTTTTCCTTTATATTGTGTACATAATCCATGTATTTAATATGATTTAAAATCCAAATCATGTTACCTTATTCATGTGGATATTGATTGAGTTGTTTCCCTAGTAGTAAGGGTTTTTTAACTTAACATTCATTCACTATGTTATGATCATCCTATTGAAATTATTTCACATAAGTTGGGTATATTCTTCTCTTTGATTGTATTATGTTGTATTATAATTTTTTTTCTAGGGATATACATTCCTAACTTATAAACCCTTTGAAAAGTATTTCTCACTTATCAGGTTATTATCTTTTTCATCCATCCACATTCATTTTCTGGATGACTTACGATAATGTTATTCCAGTATTGACTTAGTTGTATACTTAATTCACTATATGATGCGAAATTAAAATTTTATATGATTTATATTGGATAAAGTTCAACTAGAAAAAATTTTATTCTATTGAAATAGGGAAAAGTATTGGTGTTATATATGTTGTTATTCCAATATGGTTGATTATCGTCTTGTTGAATATGTATTATTTGAACATCCACCTTCTAACTCTGGATGGGTTATGATCATGTTATCCCTTTTATTGAAATGATGAAGGTTATTGGAATTGTGTATGTTTTTATCTCAATATAGATTATTATTAGAAAATTTGATTATGTATTGTTTACTCAATATCTTATATGATGAATGCATTGGACATAATCTAGTGAATAGTGGGGCCTTGTATTATATTTCACATTGATACATCGGTAGGTCTCATGAGACAATCTATCTTGAGGTTTTTGGTGTATGTATGCCCATTACAAGATATTTACTCAATGGTATGATCATGATGTATAAGATCATGATGGAATGTCTTATGTTATGGTATCAATTGTTTGACATTACCCATGCCATCATTATGGAGACAATTATTGTAATCCAATAATTCTATTAATTTTCATTGATATACATAGATATTTTATGATCTCATTTTCTATAACACATTCATATTTTAGAATATATTTATATTTAAATAAATATAATTTCTTTGATATCTTGGGTTATAAGTAACACCGAGTTTAAATGGACCATGATATACTATAAACTATTATTATTTAAACATGATCATTATTACATAGCCCTTAAAATTTTCTGTATCAATAGGAATAAACACTTTTAATATATATATATATATAAAGGTTTTATATGAAGAAATTATATTTTTAGTAAAGTTGTTATATAATTTAAAAATATGTTTTCTTCTAAAAAATGTGTTTTATTTCTTTTTAAAAATTAATAATATAATTAATTTTTTAAACATTTTGAAATATTATCTTATAAAATGAACATAAATTTTAAAGTAATTAGATAAAAATTATATTTGGGTGAAATTTTAGGTTTTTTTTGAAATGGTTTATTTTTAATTGAATAATGGAAATTAACAAAATTTTCAAATACTTTCATTTATTTTCATTAAATAAATTTATATAAAGATGAAATTATATTTTGGATTTTCTCTTAAATTTACATATTTTCCATTTTATTTTGAATAATCTAAATAATTTAATTTTAATCAAAAAAATTCATGATTTAGTATAAGTTTATTTTTATGCATAAAACACAGCTTTCTAAAAATTGTTTTTAAGTGCGTAATGTTTATCCATTTTAATAAAATAAAATAAAACCAAATAAGGAAATATTAAAATGAAAATTTTATACTCTATATTTATTTATTTTAATTTAAATTCTTCAAATGATGATTTCTAGTGAAGAGTTAATATAATAACATCAATTTCTTGAAAAAAGAATTTTCCTGAAAAATCGATCTTCGTCACATTTTATGGATTCTAAATTTGGAATGAAGAGTTATAGATTTGGTAAATAGACCCCTTTTAATTTTTTTCATTATGAATAATAACTATAGTAAATAATTATTACCACGGTAATAGTAAATCATGCAATTAAGGTTAAAAACAATATGATATGCAATAAAAATTGACCCTAAAACTTACCTTTATCCTATTATATTATAATAATACTGAGTTTTACATGTTTTTTTGGAATATTATATGTATTATTTATAGAGATAGGTGCTGAGACAATGTGATATTCTGAGGCCTAGTGTGCCCAAAATTTATTTATGAAAATTTTTAAATAAATTAAATTTCACAGATGCATAGTTTTCCTAAAAAATTGAAATAAATTATAAATGAAGAATCATATAAAAAATATAAGGCTTTTGTTGAGTTTAAAGAATGGGTTTTACCCTAGGCATGATATAACCCGAGAGCATTTCTGATGCTCTGTTTAGAGGTGGTCGTAGGAGGAAGCTTAAATAAAATAATAAAATAATTTATATAAATACATGACCTAACCTAATCCCCTTATATAAAACACCGTTATGGATAATTTTAAGTGTTAGCTTCATAACCCTAAACATCAAGGGGATCCATTAAAGAGAGAATTGGAGAATATTCCATTGGTGAGTAAAAAATGGATCATTGATCATCGATCATTGTGAACCAAAACATGAGGATTCCACCAATAAAAACAACATAGACCCATCTAACATCAACAATCGATCAACCTTGATGTAGGAAATTTATTTTATATGTATTTTCCACCTTTATTTATTCGTATATATAATGTGAATAATTTGACCAACGTATTGATTCATGGATCAATCATATTGAGCGTATGATATTATTTGTGTGGACTATCATGATAATTTATTATTATTAATTGGATATTTATTAATTTTTCTAATGAAAATTGATTAAGGATAACTAAACATAGCTGAGGTTCATTCATCATTTCATTTTTCTTGGATTTATCCCACCATTTTCCATGGTCTCATTATTAGTGTTCATTTTACCAGTGGTTTGATCAGAATTCTAGATAGTCAATCTTTTTGGACTTGTTTCAAAGTTCAATGAATTGATATCACAATTATGGGTTTGGATCGATGATGGTATCAAGATTCGATAATAGAAAAGATGTATTTAGGAGGAATTCGAGAACCCCAGTTTGATGTCAGTGTGCAATGAAAATGGGGACCAATGGTGGTATTTTTATCACGAGTTTTGGTGGTTAGATTCTGGAAAGAAATGATAGAGAGGTCCAGTCGGACCAAATCCTTCCTTTTTGGTGAGATCGATGGTGAAAATTTGAAGCTGTAGTTACATGGTCATACATAGAGAAATAACTACGAGTTTTATTAAATCCCATAGAACACAGTGTTTATTCCAGTTTTACACACAATGTAGGACCCCCATTGCATTATTATGGTTTCCACAGAAATTTAAATATCACATGACATGTGACCTTTGTCACATGACATGTGACTCAACATAATAGCTCAGCATGTACCTTATATAGTATACAAACATGACCAAGAGTACCCTGGATCAGACATGCCATGCACTTAGGCATGGACATGGCCTACGTGACATGGAAATGATTAGGAGTACATGGCCTTGGAAACACCATGTACTCAGACATGGACATGGGAATGAAATCCTCATACATTGTATTGAATACTTTCATGAGTACCGGAGTGAAATCCTCATTCATAATATCTATATGGAGTTCTTGGTATCTTATTGACCAACATTATAAGGGTGTTTATCCTCTACTTATCATGTTATTCTATATTGATTTGTTGGTATACACCATTGAATTGGGTGTGATCCTCATCTGTGTATCATCCTCTTCAGACATCCAAGATGTAAATCTTATGGAATGAACCAATGAGCATGAAAACTCATATAGATTAAATTAATTCTATTCAACTCATTAAGTTTTTTTCTCCTAGACTAGTGATATGTTGAACCTTCAAACACGAATCCTAATATGGAATTATAGTTTTGACTTTACCTTTAGAATGTGGGTATATGTTGAGTATATTTGAATATTCTTGTTATATGTGATGTAGATGTATATCTGTGATAAACATACTATTATTTCAGATGTTATATACTTAGTGATTTTGGGGTGTCCTACTAGGTATTTTAATACTCACCCAGGTATGGGATTTTCTTGCATGTGTCATGTTTTATGCAGACGATCATCCTTTTGATAGAGACTAGATGGACCAGGATTAGGTGGATATTAGTGATCCAGAAAGACCGAGGTGTGTTCCTATGGTCACCATGAAATCCATCCTGCCTATATTTATAGGTTGTACTTGTATTGATCTTATTTATGGTGGTCTTTTATTTTGCCCTTTTTATTTTGAGTACTTGTTTTTGTACTCATATGGTGGGATTCTAGAAGTATGCATTCTTGGTTATCAGTTGTTTTACATTTTAACATTTTATGGGCTTCGAGATGTGTACATTTTTATAGGTACATTAGTCTAAGGCCTCCCATGTTACTGATATTCCTATTCAACATTGGTCACCAGTCCCTGGACTATTGGATGACTTCATAGGTTAGTAACGATTAGGGCCATGTTGGGCTAGTTCATGATATTCTAGAATCATAGGAGTTAGTTCAACCTTAGGAATGGAGTCTATGTGATTGGTTTCAGGAAACCATGTCAAGTGTTTTGAGTTTTTCTTTTAAGAAAGGGGCTCCAGTATTGGTGTAGAGACTAGCATATCCATAAACTAGGTCTCTGATCTCCTTCCTTTCAAATCGGTACATTTAGACACCAGTTGTAGGGAAAAAATTGGTGCATGGATCATATGGTAATTGTTTTCAGTTTCCGTTTCCTTATTTATTCATCTCTCTAGATATAATCAATGGTTGTAGTACATCTTGTATAATTTAGGATTCCTCCACAACATATACCACCTAGGATCCAACATTAGGATCACAAGGATGATCCCCTCATCTATGAGGCATTGATACAATAACTTGTTCATGAGGTGTTACTTAAAGGTGGTGCACCAGTCATACCACCACCTTTGGGTTAGCAGATGTTTTTGGTAGTACTAGCATATTAGGTGTGTAGGCTAAGATAACATCACGAGTTGCAACAACAGTGACCCCTTAGGTTCTAAGGTGATCCCATCCCATAGGCATCTGAGGAGTGTCTCAAGTAAATGAAATACATTTTCCATCATTTCAGGACACCTAAAAATCATATGTTAAGACTATAAGAAGACTTCTCCATGGACCTACAGGACAATCGTGAGGATTAGTGACCAATTTGTATGAAGAGGAAATACTTTCATATCCATAGTTTTAATTTCATTTCATTGAGGAGTTTTCTTCAGCTATGTTGAGGTTTTTATGCACTCATGAGCTTCTAAAGCTTCAGTAGGGTAGTGCGACTATGATTGATTATTCATCGTTGTTCAAAAACTTCTCTTGGTACTCAATGGATGTGGTTCATGGCTAATTCATTCCTTCCATGTACTTTGAGTAAGGAATACACAAAGAAATATGAGCTCATGTGGTACCTCAATGAATTTATATGTATGTTGTGGTGAAAGGGAATTCATGGGTGGTTGAGAGTTTCTTGGATGAGTGGATAGATACATTGTTTGATAACTATGAGCACATAAGAGCTGATACTTCGGAAGAAGGTAGTCAATATCAAACTCATGGTCCTGGATGTGTGAGATGTTTTAGGAGTCAATCCCAAGTTAGAGTTTCAATGGGTTAAGGATGACATGATGGATCTAGTCGGTATAGGGATTGGAGGTTCTACTCTTGTGATAGAAGGGTATATGCCCCATAACATTTTATGACTTTTTGTATGTCTGACAAAGAGATATTGGGTGGGATGCCTAGTTATAGGTAGTGGTAGGATCGGGAAGGTCTGTAGGGAATAAGATTTTATAGAGGATTCGGAAAGGTAGCTAGATATGGTAGATTTTTTGACTTGTTACCACCATGACACCTAGGTGGTCCACACCAGGCTTATGGAGCCAGGGGACATGGGAGGGAGAAGACAAAAGTGGTTAAGGATTATAACCCAAAGGTTTCAGGGATGATATGAGGTATGATACATGTCTTTTTTACCTTTTCTACAGTGCTGATAGACACATGTGAAATTAATTTCATTATTTACAATTATCTATTTTGAGACATAGAAATTTCAGTTGAGCCTTTGGCTCACCCATTGGGCTTGGAGAGTCCAACTAGAGGTGACTTAATGATCAAACAGTTGTACCGACAGTGTTACCTGAATCTTAATGGTGGGGGTTTCATTTGGGATCTCCTTGTATTAGTGATTAGACCTTATTACATAATCTTAGGTATGGGTTGGTAATATACATTTCATTCCTAGATATACTATTTTAGGAAGACGATGCAATGTTTCCATGATGATGGGATGATGTTTTCCTTTGTGGGTGAAAATGAAACATAGAGAGTGAAGGGAAGACTCATTCATAGGTGCGTGTGTCTAATTATGCATAAATTTTCTAGAATTCCCCTTGATGTAGTGGATGTTATGAGTTTTCATTTCCCTATAGTGGTGGTGGATTATGACATCTTACTTGAGGAAATTCCAAGATTACCTTTACATTGGGATATAGTCTTATGTTTTGATCTAGACCATGGTATAACACATATAACTATACTAGAATACCAGATGGCTCCCATATAGCATCACAAGCTAAGAATATAGTTAGAGTACTTACAGAGGGAGGGCTTTGTCAGACCTAGTATTTCACCAAGGGTATCCCTAGTGTTGTTCTCTATGAAGGTGGATAAGAGCATGAGGTTATATGTTATCTACTTCCACCTAAAATAGGTGACCATAAAGAAAAAGTATCCACTTTCGGGGATTTATAACCTCTTTGATTAGTTGGGAGGGGAATGATTGTTCTCAAAGATTGACATCAAATCATGCAATAACCTTTTGTGAGTACAAGATGAGGATATTTCAAAGATGGAATTATGATGTCACCAGGATCACTATTATTACATGTTCATTCCCTTTAACATGATAAACTCTCTATAAGTGTTTGTGGGACATATGAAACAAATCTTTCATCCATTCTTAGACCTGTTCTTGGTGGTATTTATTGATGACATCCTAGTGTAATTGGAATATGAGAAGTAGCATGTGAGACACTTCAGTATGGTTCTTGATGTACTCTAATACCACAATATTTACGGGAATCTCTCAAAGTATCAGTTCTGGATTCAGGAGGACTAATTTCTAGGACATGTTATCTAATCAGATGGTGTAATAGTGGACCTAGTGATGGTCAATGTGGTGTTATCTTGGTAGAAATCCAAAAACATGACATAGGTGTGGAGATTCCTTTGGTTGGAAGGATACTATTAGATATTCATACATGATTTCCCCAGGGTTTCATCTCCCTTAACAAATTTTACTCAAAAGGGGAATCCTTTCATGTGGACAGAGATGTTTCACTGATCATTAAAATAATTAGGGAAGATATTGATGAGTGCTCCCATATTCATATTTCTAGGATAGGTTTTCAAGTATGTAGTGTTCTATGATGTATCAGGTCCATGTCTTGGTTGTGTTCTAATGTAGAGACTTTTGGTGATTTCTTATGGTTCACATCAGTTGAGACCACATGAGTAGAATTATGTAACCCATTATCTTGAGTTATAAATAGTAGTCTTCACACTAAATTTGTGGCGAAACAACCTGATAGGTGAAATTTTTATCATCTATTCTAACTAAAAGAGTCTCAAGTATATCTCCTATCAAAATGATCATAACTTGATAAATAGGTTATGGATAGAGTTACTCTAGGATTATGACTATGAGATTTTATATACTCATGAGAAGGGGAACGTAGTAGAAGATTCTCTCATGGAGAGATATTTTTCATAGTTACTGAGTGAGGAATTAATATATTTATCCTCATTGTAGTTATCCTTTATGGATTGAGATGAAGTAAAATAACTCTAGTAAATGGTTGTTACCTCTCATATTTTATAGTGATATAAGGAGTAATAGGTTGGGGATACCAAATGTGTGACCCTACGTACTCATATATCAACTTTACATGATTGTAATGGATTTTATAAAGTTAGAGATCATATCATTATTTTTAAAATATGGATAATGGTAACAGTGATGTTACAATAGAAGATTATGATATATTTTCATACATCATTAGTGGTACATCTAGGTGTGGAAAATATTTACTAGGACCACCGATGTGAGTTTTGGTAGTTAAGGATGAAGAAGGGAGTTTCAGAGTTCGTCTCTCGATTCCATACATGTCAATATGTGAAGGGTAAGAACCAAGTTCCAATGGGTTTAGATCAACCTATTGAGATGCTAGAGTGGATGTGGGATGGATATCCATGAACTTTATTATGTGGTTTCCATGTACATATAGAGGACACGATGCCACTTGTGTGATCGTAGACTGACACACCAACACGGCCCACATCATAGCTATCTAAGAGTAGAATTTAGTAGAGAGTTGTAGAAGATAGTACAACTCCACAGATTTCCCTTGATGATCATTTCAGACCATGATTCTTGATTCACATCTCGATTAAGGATGGGATTGTAGGAGGATTTTTGGAGTTAGTAATGGTTGATCATAGTTTTTCACCCCTAGACTAATGACCAGACTGAGCAGACCATCCAGGTCCAAGAGGACATGACATGGGATTTTATGTTGGAATTTGGCCATAGTTGGGAGGATTACCTACCATTAGTATATTTTGAGTAAAATAAAAACTTCCATCCCACCATCAGTGTGGAACCATTCGAGGAATTGTAGGGGAAACCCTACAGGTCACCACTATGTTGGACCGACCTAGGAGAGTCATAACTAATGGGCCCAAAGTTGGTGAGAGTACCAATAGAAAAGGTGCATATCATCCAAGATTGAATGAAGACTACACATAGCCATCATAAGTCCCATGTGGACTGATGAAAGAGTCCTTTTATGTTCAATGAGGGAGACTATGTGTTCCTGAGGGCCTCACTACAACATGGATTACATAGATTTGGATGAGGAAGGAACTGATCTATAATATTCCTTATCCCTTTCTAGATACTATATAATGTTGGTTAAGTGGAATACCACTTATATCTTCTTCCATAATTAGACCTGGTACACAAAAAATTCCATGTGTTTTAGCTAAGGAGATACATGCATGATTCACTGAATGTTATTGAATGGTGTGTGCTATATATCGAGGATAGAGCTACCATTGCTAACAACCTAGTAGAGACCAAGGATCATATAGAGATGATCCTTTGTGGGAGATAAACTCCCCTTTTCTATGTTAGGTGGTATAATGAGAATCTTTAGGAGAGTACCTGGGGGTGAGAAATCCAGATGAGTGCTCAGTACCCACATATCTTTATGTAGAATTTTGTTTTGGCATTCTAGGATGTAAAGTCCCAAGGTGGGGAGAGTGTAAAAACTATGATTTTGTAATGTTTTTGGTACATTATATGGATTATTTATAGAGTTAGTAATAGATATGACATGATATTTTAATTCTCGATGTGCTCAGAATTATTTTTGGAAATATATTAAATATATTAAATATCACACGTGCACAATTTTCTTGAAAAAATAGAGTAACTTCTAAAAAGATTATTAAATAAAAAATATGACATTGTCGTTGAGTTTAGAGAATGACTTTTACCCATGGCGTAATATAACCTTAAAGCATGTTGGATGTTCAGGTTGGGTGTGGTCATGTGTGGATGTTTAAATAAACTAATTGAATAGATTAATTTCTCTAATTAAATTCCTTAGAATAATCTCCATGTATAAAAACACTACTATGACTGATTTTAAGGTTTAACCACATAACCATAAAAATCTATAGGATCTATTGGATAGAGAATTGGAGGTTCTTCCATTGGTGAGAAATGGTCAGATCATGGATCATTGATCGAGGTGTGACAGAACATGAGGATCGCACCAACAAAAATGACATAGACTCATTCTTAATCATCAATCAATCCACCTTGAGGTAGGATCTTTTTTATGTGTATTTTCCCTTAATATTTATTCCTATGATGAACATGATCAATCGACCAATGAATTGAATCAAATATAGATCATATTTTATGTATGATATTATCTATGCGGATTATTGAGAAAATTGACTATTTTTAATCAGATCTTCATTCATAATTCTAATTGAAATGGATCCTAGATAACTGAACATGGACAAGGTTTATGACTTGGTGTTTTTATTATATTTCACCCACCATTCATCATGTATTCAACATCTATGTCTGTTTGACCAGTTTTTCGGTTAGAATACCATATAATCAATAATTTCACACTAGTTTCATGGTGCAACAGATTGATATCATAGATTTGAGTTTATAACAAAAATGGGACCGAAATATTAAAATGGAAGAAATGGACTGAGGATATATTTCTGACCCCTGGTTCTAGAGGGGTGTGAGATGGTTATGGGGACCAACATCGGTCATTTTCCCATGCATTTTGGTGGTCATATTCTGGTGAGAAACAATAGTGAGGTCCGGTCAGGCTAGATCCTTTCTTACCGGTGAGATCAATGGTAGGAAATGGAAGTAGTGGAGGCATGAGTGTATATGGAGGAAGAACCATGGGTTCTGTGGATTATCATAGAACAAAACTTTTATTTCATTGTTACACGCCACGTGGGACTGCATGTGTGGTGCTATAGTAATTGATGAAATTAAATATCACACGACATGTGACCCCTATCACACGGTGTGTGACACAACGTAGAAACTCAGTGTGTACCTCAGATAGTATAAAGAATCATCCAAGATTACACATGATCAGACATTCCATAAAATTGGGAACATACATGAATAAAGTGAAACAGGCACGATAAGGAGTATACGAGCTCAAACACACCGTGTACTCAGACATGAACATTGGCATGGGACATGATACCTGGGTATGACCCATTGCCTAAGGAACACAATGTGTACTTATAGTAAACACCATTTACCCCTTCAATGACGTCTTAGTGACATTTTCCTCTTCATCTTGGATGAGTTTCATTAGGGTGTTTTCCAATGATCCATTCCTTGATGGTTTAGTATAGAATCATGTCCTATATATAGGATGGTAATACCTTTATAGGGACTTCATTATTGGATATAGTTTTTTTGAATCCTTCTGTGAGTCCTAGAGTAAAATCCTCTATTATCATCTTTTCCCTAGGTGGATTAATTTATATCATCATGAACAAAACTATATGGGCATTGATCCTCTACTTAGCTGGTTATTCTAGAATGAGTTGTTGGGATAACCCATGGCCTTAGGTGTGATTCTCATATATGTATCACTCTATTTAGACTTCCAGTGCGTACTTATTATGGTGAGACCTGATGAGCATGAAATATCAAATGGTCACCATAGTTCTATTTGAATAATGAAGTGTGTTCTCTTTGATGATTTCTATGTGGAACCATCTAGCAAGAATCCTTGGATAACATTACAGTTCTAACTTTACCTTGTTACTATTGGTCTATGTTGATTATATCTAGATATTCTTGTTATATGTGTTGTAGACATATAAATGTGATTAATTGACTATTATTCTTGATGTTATATGATTAGTGATTTAGGAGTGTCATACTGGGTATTTTTATACTAACTCCTTCATGGAATTTTCCCACACGTGTCATGTATTATAAAGATAATCAAACTTTTGATGTGGTTCTAGAGGGAATAAGACCAGGTGAAACTTAGTGAGATAGAATGACCATAGTGTTTTACTACATTCACCTTGACATCAGTCATCACTAGCTTTATAGTTTGGATGTGTTTTATATTTCATTATGGTGGGATTATATTTGGCCCTTTTTCTTTCCAGAACCTGTTGTCATAATCTGATGGTGGGATTTTAGATTTATGCATGCATGGTTATCAGTTGTTTTACATTTCAATATTTAATGGGCCTTTATATACGTGTGTGTGTACATGTACATTAGGATAAGGCCTCTCATGTGAGTAAAATTCCTACTCGGCGCTAGTCGCTAGCCCCTAGCCCATTAGAAGTGGGTTTCAGGTTGTCACAGTTTAGTCCCCATTAGGATATGTCATGACATGGATGATTTAAATTTGGCCATGTCCATCCAAATATTCAATATATGGATAATTGGTTCCATAATTATTTTAGTTTGACCATTATAATATTTTATTAAAAGATAAAGGTAAAAATGTCACCTTCTTGCTCTAAATAATTATAATATTTTGTGACAAGGATAAAAATAACTTATGTTCAGTTATAAATATTAAAATTTATAGATAAATTATTTTTCATCATGGTAATTTGATTCTAATTTATAGTAATAAAATAACTAAATAAATTCTTATGCAACACTAACACTATATTTAAGTAATTAATAGACAAATAAAATAAATGATTCTAAAAACATTAAAATTAATTTAATATTAATGAATTATTGTGTTCTATGAATTTTTTAGAAAAAAATAACATATTATTGAATTTATAATGGAATATATTTTAATTCATTTTCTTTTATGTTTTTTCAATGTCAAATTAAATTAATATTTCCAAAATTTACATTAATGATATTTTATAATAAATAATATTTTATTAAATGATTTTTAAGTTAATAAAAAACATATCATCTACCAAGTGATTGGGATATGGTTGAATATATAATAAATGTTCCATTTATAGGTAAATTTACCTTTTATCATAATAATATTGACCCCTATAGAGTAAAATATTTGTGACCATAATAATTGTCAAAAAGGGAAACAGGTTGTTAAAACAGAAAAGTTAAAGGAAAAACATAGTATAAAATTTTCCAAAAATTATTAGATAAGATTATTTGGACACATAATCATCATATAATATAAATATATCATTTTGGATCAATTTTACCATAAAAAATAATTTTAATAAATTTAATACTTTAAGAAATTCTAAAAGTGCCCCTCCCTTCACTTGTAAAAGGCACCTCGTATCCTCTTTTTTTACACTTCAAAATAATTTTATTTTGACCAATACCTAATAAAATAACTTCATATTTCACCTAAAATCATTCTATATGTCTTTTTTATGAATAATTCTAACCATAACACCCTTAAGGTATAAATAAATGGAGATTATCTAAAGAAGAGGTGTCACTTTTAACCAATGTTTTAGTTTCATTCATTCTTCCAACACTTCAAATCATCTTGAAAAATATTGAAATAATAATAGAAGTTTATTATATATAATTATATGTTTTTATATTTATTTCAATATGAATATAAATAATCTCTTCCATCAAGTGGGAATCAAAATTATCATTTGTGTGTACGATAGACTACCACCTCACAAACTGATGTTATTTTTTTCCAGTACTGCCTATCATGGATGATTATAATGAATAAATTAATGTATATTTATGATAATAATTACATAATTATAATTATTAAAATTTTAATTATCATTTTTTTCTTAATTTTACATCTATTAAAGAATAGTAATGTTGTTCGTTCATACTTGTGGATTACCACATCCCCAAAGCATTGCGATTATTTTTTCATAACCACATCATATGGATGATACATATAAGTGTATTTAAAGAAATTATATGATATTTTTGATATAATTATATTTATTTAAATAAAAACTAATACTCACCTTCATTTCATAATGATCATTGAAAAATGGAAATGTTACTAATGCTTACGTACTGCCTATCGTGTCCAAGAATGTAACACAATTCATTTTCCATAACCATTTTTCATTGGTTGTTATAAAAGTATAACTTATTTATATAAATAATAATTATTTCATGATTATTATTATTTATTTTATGGAATAATGACCACTATTACCTACTAATGTCATTTTGGGCATATGAGCTGAATATCATCAAAAAGTCCGAAATGAACCTGAATTACAAAGTAATTGAATATAAAATGATAATAAATAAAATAAAAGGGATAATAAACATGTAAAATGATATTAATGATGTAAATAAAGAATATATGTCTATTATTATAGATGATAAAAATCGTATGTGATGAGTCAGACTCAAGGTAAGGGACTTTCATTAAAAAATCATCTTATAATGTTTCCCTTATAACTCTTTTTCTTCTATGTCCATGTTCTTCTAAATGTTTCAAGAATGTAATTATTTATTATTAAATGGATTATAAAGCAAATTTCTACCATATTAATCTTTCTTTAATATTTTTTTAAAATGTATTATTTTTATGGTTTTACATAAGGGACACATTACTTTCAAAGTCTCATTTTAAATGTTTTAATGATTTATATTCTACATATTTCTCTTGAATTTACATAATCTTAAAAGTATTTTAAGGATGTATTTATATGGGTAAATATTAATTATAAATTAAATTTTATTTATATTTTGTACTTATATAAAAGGTTTTTAAATGGAATATTTTTATATATTTTACATGGAACGTTTTTATATTTCTTAAAAAAGACAGAAGGAATGTTTTTTAATATATACGGTGTCTATGATTTTTAATTTTTTTGTAACCATTATTTGATATTATATTTCATTATAATTTTCCTTTTTTTATAAATAAAAACTCTCTTTCCCTTTTTTCTATATATTTTCAGAAATTGTTTAAAATTAATGGGTATTTTAATTTCTGGAAATGTGTTCCTTATGGGTGTAAGGGATCTATCTAAACCATCCTCTTTATTTGGTTAATGAAATTTCTCTCTCTAACCCACTTTATCTCTATTTAATGTTATGGAATTATTATAAATTACATATATATGTCTTCCACATATATACCAAGATTATTATCCTTTCCTTTGATGGTGTAATAAAATCTTTTAGTTAATTTCTCAATTATTTCCTTAGGAAATATTCTTTGACTATAATATGATAAATGATTTTGTAACCCATTTATTTCAATGTGTAATTCTTATGATTATTCATTATTATTGATTCCAATTTTTGTAATACATAATCATGTACATATTATAATGGGAATTACCTGATATAACTCCAATGCATTATGTAATGTTTTTATCTCGTGATACGTTATGTATGTGATTAGGGAGTAAACCTAACCCACTATGGGACTCACCATGTGATGTTTTCTTTGAATTTACCCTTGACTTACAATTATTTCATGTTTTTTTCTTCCAAATTTTATATGTTTCCATGATATTATGATACCATGTTCTTAATGTTATCCTCCCATGTGATTACTCTTGATATTATGTTTAAAGGATGGTATATGCCATTTTTAAGGGTAAAATATATACTATTTTTAAAGATGATTTCAATTTTTTTCATGATTTCAAAGGAAAATTTATGTGTTTTATTTTTCATTTATGATATATTATAAATTTTTTTATGAAAATATTTCTAGAAAAGTGTATTTATTTTGTAATAAAATTGTTATTTTGATCCAAAAGTTTAATTTTGGAAAAGGGAAATGTTTTATAATTACTAATTAACTAAAATGTTTCTTTGTTTCTTTAAATGTATTCTTTAATGACCTTTAAAGCTCATCCCATGTTTTTAAATTCTTTTCCAAGGTTTAATAATGGGTAATAATAATATAAAATTAATGTTTAAATTTAGGAATATTAGTCATGATAAGAAAAAAAATTATTTTAAAAGTTTTATATTATGGGGAAAATTATACTAAGTAGAAGTGGCCACATTATAATTTATGAGTTTTTTATTTATGATTTTTTTCGTATTCTATAAAAATATAAATATAATATATATTTGGTAATCTATGAAAGTGGATTCAAGTAAAATGGAATAGGATTATATAATATTTAAGGTTCAGTCCTTTTAGTTGTTATTAGATCAATGTTTTATATAACTTTAGGGATTATGAGGTTTTTATGTGTGGTTAACTTAATAGATACCATCACAGGTATATATGTTAAAGGTTGATCATGCGCTCAAAGGCATAAAAACCCATTTAAGGTTTTATGTGATGGGATTTTAGTTTCATCAATTTAGTTTTAGGATGATTAATGTTATTTTTAAGTAATATCATCATATTTATAGGGATATTGTAAGAATTATATTAATATAGTTCTAGTAAAAAGGAAAATTGTTCACATCAGAAAGGATACATGGCTTGAATCTAGAATTGAAGGGTGAAAAGGGTGAAACACCAACCACTAGACTATGTGATGTCTTAGATAGAAAGAAATTTAAAAAAAATGATTTGATAGATAAATATTAAGTTGATTTTTGGAATATATGTTTTGTCATAGAGATAACCATGAGATTGAAAGGTGATTTGGTTATTAAGTAATTAATTATATTTTAGAATAAGTAAACTATTTTGGGAAGCTTATATAATTAAGGTAAAAAAATATTAATGTATTTTATTTTAGGAATAATGGTTGAATTATCTTTTCAAAGTATATGATTTTAGTATAGATTTATAGTGATTTATGTTATATATAGAAATTAATATCATATCATGGAGATTATATGATTAGGGAATATACATTTAGATATGATACTTTACTAGTGGTTGATTTTATTTGGAGATAAATTTTAAATTTATCTTGGATGAATATATGTTGAAAACATTCAAATATTTGAGTTCAACCTTAGTCAGTAATATTTTGATGAATTTAATTTTTAGTTATTTATAAAATGATATAAGTTGAACATTGGGTGTTATTATTGAGTCTAGATATTTATATTGTATTTCTTCATATGAAGGTTTATTAATTATGGTAATTATCTTACATTCTTCTGAAAAATTTGGTTTTTGTTAATGTCTAAATATAGGAGGAATAATTTTTTTTATCTTTTTTGGATTATCTGTTTTATTATAATTTGATTTTATTTATTCAAACATAATAAAACTTCATCTTGAATTATTATCATTTGTTGTAAAAGTTGATATTGTTCTTAAAATTTATTAATGTATGAAATTCTACTTATTATGTAAGTATATTTCTTTACATTCTCAGTATAGATGGTAAAGTAAATCCTCAACTCTAGAAAAAGGATATTGAAAAATTATCCTATTACCTTCATTTTTGATGAATTGATGGTCCTTTTCACACCTCATTGGTTTATGGTTGGGAGGTTGTTAATTTTTGATTGATCATTCACTTTTTTATGATCAATGATAATCAATATCTATAAATATATGGAAATTAGGTTTTTTATCCATATCCATATTATTAATTCCCAAAAATGTTCTTCTATTTTAGAACTTAGTTATGTGATGACATTTATATTTCTTTTTTACTCATTTTAAGAGAAAGTCTTACTAACTCTCAGTATGATGTAAGTTTTTAAAAAAATTATTTTCAAATATTGAAACTTTGATGAAAAAGATAAAAATGTTAAGGAAAAATTTATTTAATGATTGTATAATGTAACACCCTTTGATTTTATAATATATTTATCTTTAAATAAATTTTATTTCATTTATAGCTTGTGTTACATGTAACATTGAGTTTAAAATAATTATGTTATATTATTTAAATATTATAATTTAAATGTGTTCATTATAACCTATCTATTAAAATTAGTGTTTTGAACAAGAATAACTAATTTTTTTTTAAAAAAATATTGGTTTTATATGATGAAATTATTATTTTTAGAAATGTCATTATATACTTTAAAAATAACTTTTTCCTTCAAAAAAGGGTTTTATTTATTTTTTTTGAATAAAAAATATTATTAATTTTTAGGCTTTTATAAATTTTATTTTATAAAATGAAAATAAAATTTTAAATAAAAATATCAAAATTGATATAGGGTGTTTTTTTATTTATCTTAAATATTTTCTTTTTTAGAGAATATTAAAAATTATATATTTTCATATATAGTAATATCTTTTTAGTAAATCAAGTAATTAAAGAGTCCCTTTATATTTTAGTTTTATTCTTATAGTGATATATATTTTTTTATTTTGAATAATCTAATTAATTTCATTTTCATCATAAATTTTTATGATGTTTTATAAGTTTATATTTATGATAAAAAATGTAGTTTTTTATAACTAATTTTATGTGCATAAATGTTATCTATTTTAATAAATTAAAATAATCCCTAATAATGAAATATTAAAATAAAATACACACACACACACAAACATATATATATATATATATATATATATTATATTTTTATTTATATGAATTTAATATCATATAATAATTTCTAGTCATTGATTTAGTATATGATCTGTTATTACTTGAAAAATACATTTTCCTAAAAAATAGCCTATCATCAAATTTTATCAGTATAGTATTAAATTAGATTATTCAAATTTTTGGAATTTAATTATGAAAAATGAATTCAATATATGGATTTATGAGGTCCAAATTTGATAATTAGGCCCATTTTATTTCCAATCATTATGAATATTAACTATATTAAATGATTATCACCATAGTAAGCATAAATTGGGTAATTAAGGATAAAAACAATATGATAAGGACTAAAAATTTACCCTAACATGCTTCTTTATCCTATTTTGTGAGTGTAATTCAGAAATTTCTATTAAAGTCTCAATTATATGGCCACATGGTTCAATATTTATTTTATTTTTACCTTTATAAAAATTAAGTAAAAGAAAAAGACAAATATGTCATTTTCTTGCTTTTAATAACTATGATATTTTGTGATAGGGATAAAAATAACTTATATTCAGTTATAAATATTAATTTTAAATATAAATGATTTTTTATCATTTAAATTTATATATAATTTTTATCAATGAAATAATAACATTAAATTCTTATGCAATGTTGACAATTTATTTATTTAACAATTAGAAAAATATAACAGTTGAATATAAAAATATTAAAAGTAATATAATATGAATAAATTGTTTTGTAAAAAAATTGGATAAAAATAACATATTATATATGTTTTAATGGGATATATTATATTTCATTTCTATCATGTTGTTTTCAAGGTAAAAAAATGAATAGTTCCAAAATTAACATTATTGATATTTTAAAATAAATAATATTTTATTTAATGATTTAAAATTACTAAAAATTCTATATTCATTAAAGTTATTGGAATATGATTCAAAATATCAACCATAGTCCATTTATGGGACAAATTTTCTTTCATAATAAGTATATTGACCCATAAATATTAAAAACTTCATTTCCATGTCAATTTTAAATAAGGGTATTGGGGGGTTAATGCAAAAAATGATAAGGGTAAAACAATGTATAGACATGTAAAAAAATTATTTGATGATATAATTTACACTAATACTCATCATAAGAAAGAAATATTTAATTTTGGTATATTTTTATAGGAGAAATAATGTATTAATTTAATACTCTAAGAAATTCCAAAAGTACCCCTCCCCTCACTTATAAAAGGGAACCGCCACACCAATTTTATTCATACATAAAAAACCTTTTAGTTCATCCAATAACTACCCAAATACCTTTATATAACCCCAATACTCATTTTAAGGTTCTTGTTTTATGCATAATACCAACCATAGATGTCTTAAGCTATAAATGAAGGGATATTATTTGAAGAAGAGGTATAACTTTTAACCAAATGTTTTAGATTTATTTTTCTTAAACCTATTAAAATAATATTTTTACATGATGAAATTATAATAATGTTATCATAAATATATTGGGATATTATTATGTTAATTTAATGACCTATATCCATATCTCCTTCTATCAAGTGGGAAACTAAATCATTCTTCGTGTGTATGGCGAACTACCGTCTCGCTAATCGTTATAATTCATTTTCCATCATTGTCTCTCATGGATGGTTGAAATTGTGGATTAAATGTATTTATATGATATTAATTACATAATTATAATTAATAAAAGTTAATATATAATCTATTTTCTTACCCTTCCATCTATTGAAGAATGATAACGTCATTCGTGCATACATGTCGGTTACCACCTCCACAAAATGATGTGATTCGTTTTCTATAACCACATCACAAGGATACAACATATGAGCGTTTTTAAAGAAATTATATGATATTTATGATATAATTACAATTATTTAAAGATAAAATAGTACTTACCTTATTTTTATAATTATCATTGAAAAATGGAAACGTTACTCATGCGTATGTATGACATACGATCTTCATGATTATAATGTGGTAAAATTTTCATAACTAAATTGAATGGATGTTTTAAAAGTATAATTAATGTATAAAAATTATAATTATTTCTTTATTATTATTCTTGATATTATGTAACAATTACCTCTTTGACATACCTTACTCATTTTGGATATATGATCCAACTATTGTCAAAAATTATTAAATTAAACTAAATTATTAAATATTTGAATATAACATGATAATAAATACAATAATAGAGATAATAAGAATGAAACATGGAATTTATTAATTAATTAAATAATATATTTTTTTAATCTGGAAGATAAATAATGTATTTGATGAGTCAGACTCATGGCAAGGGGCTTTCTTTTAGAAAAGCATCTTTTAGCATTTCCATTCCATATATTTTTCTTGTAGGTCCATGTTCATCTAAATGTTTCAAGAAAGTTCTTCTTTTTTATTCAATGTATTCTAAAGTAAATTTTTTACAATATTTAACTCTCTTTTATTTTTTTTAAAATTAATCTTTTATGATTTTTTGTAAGGGAGACTTTACTTTAAAAATGTCATTTTAAATATTTTAAGGATTTATTTTTTTTAAATATTTCTCTTCCATGTCCATATTATTAAAATTATTTCATGGATGTATATATATGGATATAAGTGAAATATAAAATAAATTTTAGTTAAAATTTTTACATTCTTTCAAAAGTTTTCAAAATGAATCTTTTTACGTATTTTATAAAGAACATTTTGAATTTCTTAATAAAAGATAAAAGGAATGTTTTATTTTAACGCATACGACATCAACGGTTTTCCCACCACCACAAAAATTATTTAATATTTGTATTTATTTATATTAAATATTTATTTCTTAAATTATAAACCCTATTTCGCTTTTTTCCAAGTATTTTAGAAAGGATTTTAATTTGAATGGATATATTAATATCTTGATTTTTTTTTTCTTATGGTTGTAAGGGGTATCTTTGAAAGACCGTTTTTCATTATGGTATGAACTTTCCCTCTCTAACTCACTTTATATCTATACATAATGTTATATAATTACTATAAAATCTTTATATATATCTATCTAATATATTCTCATCTTATTTATCATTCCTTTTATGGTGTAATACAAGGTTTTAGTTCATTTCTCAATTCTTTATTTATGAAATATTCATTGAGTATAATATGAGGAAAGATTATTCAACCCATTTATTTCCTTGGGTAATTATTATGTTTATTCCTTATGATTTATTTTAGTTTTTTTCACACATAATCATGTAAATATTATAATTGGTGTTCCTAGATAGTTCTCTAGTGCATTAGTTAATTTTTCTGTATCTTTAGGCATTGTATATTGAATGGGGAGTAAACATAATCCACCATGGGACTCTGTTATCCATGTGATGTTGTCTTGGATGTTAGCCTTTACTTATTATTATATATTGTTTTATGTTACTACACATTTTATATGTTTCTATTATATAATTATAACATGTTCGTTATGTTATTCTCCCTTGTGATTATTAATGAGCATATATTTAAAGGATATTATATTCTATTTTGTAAGGGTGAAATGTATTTTTTTTCAAAAGGCATTCATTAGTTTTTAATGATTGAAAATGACACTTAATGAGTTTTATTTTCTTTCCATTAGTATTTATTATATTTTTTATGAAAATATTTGGGTAGATGAGTTTATTTATTTTGTAATAAAATGTTTATTTTTAGCCCCAAGTTTAATTTTGAAAAATTCCAATCTTATAAATGTATTTATGAACTTATAGTTTTTTGTTTGTTATTTTGATATGATCCTTAATAAGATTGTATTCTCATCCCATTTTTTAAATATTTTTCCTAGGGTTTAAGGATTGGTAAGAAATAATAAAAAATCATGTTGAAATTCATGATGATTAGTCATGATAAGAAAACATGTTTCATTTTAAATGCTTTATATTTTGGAAAAAATGGATACTAAGTAGAAGTTTCCACTTTCAAATTTATGTGTTTGTTATATAATATTTTTTTCCTAATTCTATAAATGTCTAAACCAAAAATATCTTTGATAATTAAATAAAGGGAATTATATTCTAAGGGAAAAAGATTATGTAATTTTTTAGGATAGGTCCTAATAGTTTCAATATTTTATTACATTATGATGATTAATTATTACTTCCATAATATTTATTCTATGTTTATTCTATCATTACCTTAGATATATATTTTCCTCCGCTGAATGTTTAAGATCACCCCTTCCAATGGTTCCATTTCCCCGTGTTATGAACAAATGTATTAAACATGATATATATAACAAGATATCTTATGGGAGATGCTGAATACTTCTTATGGATTAATTAGTTTCCTATATAGAAAAAATATCCATCAGTTATGAAAGGCATCAGTTTGGTTAGTTTATGTTTTTTCACAATTATCTAAAGCTATAAACCAAAAAAGGTCTTTCAAATTTATGTAATGTAATTTTTCTTTATCTAATTTAATTATGGGATAGTTATATCTAAGAATATATAGTTTTTATTGATCCTATTTTTCAATGAATGTTTTTATGAGATCTAAATCTAGGATTTTTGGGGATGTAGAATCATAAAACCCGTGAATTGAAGAAAATAAATACACCATGAAGAATATGTTTCTACTATTATGGGAAGATAGGTCACACCATGGATACATAAAACTGGGACATGGAATTCAAAAAAGATAGAGGCAAGATATAGAATACAAAAAAATTAGATCAAGATAAACGAGAAGGCCAGAAATATTGAAGAACACTTTTAAGAATACTTGTGGAAGAACCAAGAAAATTGAGAACCAATCCAAAGAGTTCATAATATTTTGTCCATCTGATTTAGGGAAGGAAAATAAAATTAAATAGGCCTAATATATACAAAGTATAAAAGAAAATATGTTAATTACAAATTAATATGAATTTTTAATGATAGTTTATTAATAAATGACTGCCCAAAACATCATAATGAGTTATGTGGTAGGAAAAATAAAGCTTGTCCCAACTCAATGCATTGTCTAACAATCACTATATCCAATGAAAATATTTTTAAGAGTATAAACATTAAACCAAGTTATCCATAGGATTTAATGAAAAATAGAAATGGAATTATTCCACATAATGAAATTTGATCATTGAAGAGATCCATGATGCATAAAGAAAAAAAAATCTGAAAAGGAGCTGTGATAATATAAATAAGGGATGAATATTTTTGAGAAAAAAAATTCTCAACCATGTTATTCACATTAAATAATGATTTAATCCATTTTATTCCCTATATTTGGTGTTTTATTTTTTGAGCTAACCACATGGGGAAATGAAGGTGATGTTTTTTCTCAAGAGGAGGAAAAAATAAGAAACGGAAGCTATCAAAATTCGAAAGCATAATGGAGAATTTTTCATCATTGTGTAAACATAATAATTTATAATTCTAAAGAAAATTTGATGAAATAATCCACCAGTGTTTAAGTGAAGGTTGAGAGTATCCCATGAGGGGGAATTTTTTATGAAGAAACTAGAATCATTAAATTTAGTCATATATAAATTCTTTAATGTTCTTGGAAGTCTATTATTGAAAGTTATATCCTGATACTCTCTCATTCATGATATCTCAAGAAAAAAAATCTAATATTAAGGGGGGAATATGATTTCATCAATGAAATTGAAATATTGAATTTGAAGATATTTCAAGGATAATTTTTGAAATTAAAATCATATTACTTGTATTTCAATGTTTTTTCACTAGTGCGTTGAAGTGAGTGTGATAAATAAGGTTTAAATTGAAATGATGGGAATATATTCATTAGTTGTTATTTATTGGTTTCAATATGAATAGTGTTGGAATACCATTGATTTATAAATGGTAATGAGTTTTATGATTTAATATGAGTTTATATCATATTATATTTATTAATGGAATTTTTATCTAAATTAATCCCTTATATTCTCTACACTTAGAATTGGTCTTATAGACACTGAGTAAGATAATTTATGGAGTATAGATTATAAATGTGGTGATATGATCCTATTCTATGTTATATTTATTATTATCAGTATGTTAGGAGAGAATAAATTGTAAGGATTCAATAAAAAATGGAGAGAGAATAAATTATGAGGAATGAATAAGAAGAATTGGTTAATATATTGACATGCCATTTTCAATCATTGTTATTGAAAATAAATAAAAATAGTGATACTGTTGAACTCACTTTGTTTTTTTGTTTTATTTTTTGTAAACATAAATTTAGTGTTGACATGATTTAATTATGTTACTGAAGAAGTTATTGTAATTTATTTAGTGTTCCCAATCCTTTTGAATGGAAGAATTAAGTCCCTTATAATATTTTATATGTAGAGAAGAATAAAGTAAAGATGACCCTTCCATTAGTTCTTTATATTTAAGATCTATTCACATGGTAAGGAAAATTTTAGGAGTTTCATCCCTTTTATAGAAGATGGAGAAGTTTTTGTAAAATATAAGTATTTTATGGAGTTATTTAAAGAAGGTTGTGGGTTCAGGTTTTATATAGGTTGTTATATATTTTTATGTTATATATGGAAAAGGAATTTGGTTTCTGTATTATTAATTAGATTCACTATGTATGAGTTCCTAGATTGGTATGTGTGTATGGAAATGGGAATAACTCTTACACATAAAAGTAAATCTTGGATTTGTGTAGTCATATTAGACAAAGGTATTTGTACATATCAAGAAAAAATTGGGTCCAAACACCTCATGGATATCACTCAAGAAACCTTCCAGCAATGTTGGTGAATGAGCTCAAATTCCTTAACTTAGTAAGAAAAAGTGAAGGTGATTACCATTGTGGATTGGAAATGGAACATGTAATGGAAGTTAAGAATCGTGCGGGGTGGCATGGTGACCCATCAATAGAAGGACATACCTAATGGTTTTGTTTGAAGGTATGATCCCATGTATTGGTTAATAAGGGAGAACTCAACCAAATGAGCCTCTAATGTGGGAGACATGAATAATTGATTTTTTTATCAATTTAAAAGACACAACCACTTGTATAATTATAAATGAGGTGAAATTTAATCTATTTTCTTCAACCTTACATACATTATAGTTGCACAAAAAACTTTCATTAGAGCATTGAAAGATCACGCTTGAATAATCCATATTCATCAAATTAATCTTGCATGATTTCATATAAATAATATGGTCATGAAAAACAAAATAAGATAAATTTCACTCAGTAAGTACACCAAAAGGAGAAGTTCTGAATATTATAATTTCATATGAAAGATGAGATTTGAATTAGTGAATGCATCATATTTTTGACGTGTACATATGAAATTCAATGAGGATCCTGTAATAATTTTAACTATCATGTATGAAACTTAATACATGTAAAACTTTTCTTTACCCGATTAATACTTTGATAAGACATCATTTTAGTTCGTATAAATTTTTGAGAGAGTGTGTAAGACTTTGAGCAAGGTTATAAAACATTATTACTAGTGCGTAAGTCTTTTATATGTGTATGAATCTTATGATTTAGAAAAATGTGATCATATTAATTTTTATGTCTGATGTAATAGTTGAGTTTTCATAATTGAAAATATTTAAAACAATGAGATCGAATATGCTTCCATTAGGTAAGTTTTTCTTTCAATGCCTAAAATGTCATGATCTATTTTTGTGTTATTCTAACTACAAAATAAGAATGAATTTACACAACCCAAAGTGATATTACCAAATCTAAAAATTCATAATTTTCATGAATATATGGAATATAAATATATGATTTTATGTAGATTTCATGATATGGTTTTTTTGTAGTGTTATATAAGAAATAAATAGAATAAAAGTCAATTCATCAATTAAATAATAAAAAAGAGTTTAAATGAGAGGAAGTGTGATGATTCATAGGGTTTTAATATTGATATTTATGGTAGTTTGAAGATTCAATATTGATGGAGTTATAATATGAAATTGTAGAGAATATAAATTAGGTGAAAACTAAATACGAAAATGAGAACCCGATGCTACAACCATACTGTATATCATAAAAATTGAAGGAAATAAGGTTTTACTAATATTGTTTTCATTAAATAATTGAAATATCGATGATAAATAGGGAGTTCCAATGTATTATTAAAATATTATTTTAAAATAATAAGTAGAGAAGAGTTTTTGACCTACACTATTAATGAATATATTCAGGATGACAGGATGAGTGATCCAGCCTATATCTATTATCGGTTGTAGAAGTCTTAGAAATCATTAGTCATTACACTTGATTGTTGTAAGTGATTATGAAGTTAATCAAAAACTTCTAAGAGGGAATTAATATAATATAGGTGATCTTAATTTTAAGTAGGGGAAAGATGATTCTATTATACTAAAAATAATAACAAGTTAGTGCTTTATTTTTATCTGGTTTGTTCCAAAATAATGAGTCTAAGACCATAGCCTTGTTCATGTTTTATTTGATAATAAGATGGAATATTTTTTATGGGATAACAACCAGATATCTCCATGTATGTTTTCATCCATATTAGTAGAAAAAATCGCTAAAAAATCCTTATGTAATGTTATATTCTATCCTTCATACTATATATGAATTTCAACAAATGATGAAATACATTTAATAGAGATAGAGATCCATTCACTTAACAAATGAACACGTTGAAAGGGATAATTGTTTTAATTTTAATAAAAAGTGTCGATACTAATTCACCCCCTTATCATTTTTAACATTCCTTTGTAAACATAATAATTGGTATCAGAGAATGTCACACCTATATTGGAATCTCATGTTTGAATTTTTTTCTTAATAATTGAGTTTCCCTATTAAAAGGATTTATAAAGTGAAAATTTTATGAGGGTAAAGAAATCAATAAAGAACAAGAAATAGAATATATCCCTTTCAATACAATAAGGAAAAATAAAGAAATAGATTAAAAAAATTTAGAACGAAATCATCAAAAAAAGAGGATTATTTACGTTTTGAAGGTAACAGAGGTTGAAGTATTTCAATTATTTCATTTGATAAAATTTCTCTTGAAGTTGTTAGTGAATAAAAAACCCTCTTAATAAAATAGGAATAAAAATTCTAATATATCATTCTCTAATCTTGATAAAGATATGTCAAGAACAAAATAGAAAGATCTAGTGGTAAAATCCACCACCAAAGAGATGGAATACTTTTTTCCTCTAAAAAATCAAATCATTTATTTGATAATAAGGAAGAATAAATTTATTGCCAAAATTTTAGTATTGAAGAACCATGATTAAATGGGTATTATTACAATTTTAATAATATAAAAAATGAATTAATTATTGATTTAAAAGTAATCCAATATAAATTTCATAAATAAAAATTCTCATATATATATGGAATTTTTAAAAATATGCAGGATGAGGTCACCAACCAAGAATATGGGTATGGAGGGTTTTTGAAGGACTTTGAAGAAAAGATAAAAACCTTTATTAATATCTCCAAATGAATGGGGGTTTCATGTGAAATGAATATGGATCTTGACGAAATATATACAAGATTTTAAAATTAATGGATCTGCAAAATGAAGAAGAATGAAATGGACAAGATAATTCTTGAATAAAAGAAATATTCATTGGTATACGTATCTGCTATCAAGAATTAAAAATTGATGATCAAAGAAGTTATTATTATGGAGATTGACTAACTACTATAAATAATGAATAGAAATTGATGATAACTAATATGAATAAATTATAATGGATTATGAAGTAAAACTAAAATCAGTAGAGGATGAGAAAACCTAATAGATATGAAATTCTTAGGGATTGAAGTAAATTGATAAATTTGGGAACTTTCCAATCATGGTATTCACAACAATTGGTAATGAAATATACTAGAATATAAAATTTAATATAGGTATCATCTGTAAATATACCTATATATGGTGGAAATAATATCTAGTTATCATCTAAAGATGAATCCCATTTTGCTACAAAACGAATGGTATCATCAATCCCCAATGTCAATGATTGTGTTAATTTTTTTGTAAAGTGTTCACATTTAAATTTAAATGTTTAACAATTATTTATGAGAAAAAATTATGAAAAATATAACACGATGTCTTGGGTGGTTTATATCATGAATATAAGTGTCGGTTCCCCAAAAAATATAAAAAATTCTAATTTAGATGCTAAAAAATAGAAAGATACAATTTATAAAGAATTTGGATAACATGTAGTTCATAAAAGGAAACCAAGGCTTGTAAGTTATTTTTTTTCATAATAAATTCAGACATATGGCTATCTATTGTTGGAATAATATTTCAACTTATGAAAGAAAATGAGAGCTTATATCAAGGGTGAGTAAGACTAAACTAAATACAAAGAAATTATTGAAAGGGGAAACTATATATGTTATTAAAAAAAGTTGAATATAAAATTAAAATATGTGGTGATTTCTATCAACGTGGTCACAAGAATTAAAATGCACATCAAACAAAATAAAGTAGGTGTCAGAATAAAATAGATAATTAATACCATAGAAAATGTTGAGGAAATATGAAACAACCATGATATAGAAGATAGATAATATTGGTAAGAATTATAATCTAAAAAATACTATAGAGAAATAATTAAATTCACCCTTGGGTGAAAAATAGAAAAATAATGAAACTTAAAGAAATCAAAAGAAAACAAATAAAATAACTACACCAAGTAGAACCATTTTATTTTATTATGGGAAAATAGGATACACTATGGTACATAAAATCATGCCAAGTAATTAAAAATATATAGAGGAAAGATGAACAAATAAAACAAATATTTCAAGAGAAAAATTAAAGGACAAACATAGTAAATAACTCTCTTAATAAATAATGTGGAAGAACCATGAAGGTTGAGCACACATTCAAGGAGTTCTTGATCATTTGTAAAATTAATTCTATGAATACAAATAAAATTGATTATAAATAAGAGAAATAAAGTGAAAAAGAAAAGTATAAAATTCTATATGAAGAGGAATCTAACAAATGACAACCCAAAACATCATAAGGAGATGTGTGGGAGGTTCAAGAAGGCAATTCGCAACTCAATTAATTATATAAAAATCAATCCATTCTAAGATGAAATTTTGAATAGTGTTAACATTTCCCCATGTAATCCATATTCTTTAATGGATAATGTAAAGGGATGTTTTTCACATAAATAAATTAAATCATTGAAGAGATCCATACTTCTTGAAGAAAAATAAAATCCAAAAATGAGCAATGAATGCTTGAAGAGTTGAGAAATATTGTTGAGAAACCATTATCAATAATGTTATTCACATTAATGAAAAAATTATTAATTTTTATTCCCTATCATTTTTTTTGTATTTTTATGTTAACCACATAGGGAATTGAAGGAGAAGTTTGATCTCAATAGGATAACTAAAATTGAAATGGATGTTTTCAAAAAATAAAAATCATAATGAATAACATTACAACATTATGTAAACATAAAATATTGAATTTCTAAAGAATATATGATGAAAGGATCCACCATTGATGAAGTAAAGATTGAGATTATCCCTCGAGGGGCAGTTTCTTGAAATGATACCAAAATTATTCAATTTGAAGAAATATAAATTCTGTTAAGTTCTTGGAAGACGGTTATTGAAAGTTATGTCTTGGCACTCTATCATCCGTAATTTTTAAACAAACAATTTTGATATTATGGGGGAAAAATGATTTCATCAATGACATAAAAAGATGTAATTTGAATAGATTTCAAGGCTTATTTCTCAAAATAATATCCCATAATTTTTAATTTATTTTTTACATGTGTATTCATGCTATTTTGGGAAATAAGCTTCAAATTAAAATGAGGGAAATAGATTCATCAGTTGGTGATTTCAATCTAAATATCATTGAAGTTCCTTTGATTGGAAAATGGTAATGAGTTTTAAGAGTTGATATTAGTTGGTAAAATATTCTGTTAGTTAATGGATAACATGTTTTTTTCTAAATAAAATACTCATGTTTTATATAATGAGAATCCCTCATTTATACTTTGAGTAATGTGATTGATGGTACATGTCTTATGAATGTGATGATATCATCCTCTTACATGTTCTTTATTTTTTTATCAATATTGCGGAGAGAAGAAGATGAAAGGATTTAATAATAAAGGGTAGTGTAGAAATGATGAAAAATGAATAAGACAAATTGGTTCATGCAACACCCCAATATTTTAATGTATGTACCTTTTTTAAATTTAATTTCTTCAACTATATAGGTTTTACACAACACCAAGCTTAAACGAACAATGATATATAATTAAATATCATTATATTAAAATGACCATTATAACCTAGGTGTTAAATTGGTGGGAATGAATAGTATTTTACAAATTATAAAATTTATATATTATATATACAATCAAATGTTTTGACATTAATCTAAATTATTTTATAGGAACAAGATACGAATGAACCCAATTTTACCCATTAAACAACTATATTTTTCTAAAGGAAGTTTTACTGGAATTTTATGGCATGGATGTTTTAAAAATAAATTGTGAATATTTTATAAATTATATTGAAAAAATAAACCTCATTTTTGAAATTAGAATGTCAAAAATTAACTTAGGGTGAAATTTTGGTAATTTTCTTAAAATATTTATTTTCTAGTGAATAGTGAAAAATCCCGATTTTTATAAAACTATCATTTTCACTATAATAATATTTTATTTATGATTTGAATTGTAACATAGTCTATGAATGTATAATTAAAATTTGGGCATCTTATAAAATAATATATGGTATATTTACATCATTTAATTAGTAAATAAATGTTTTAAAACAATAAATTAACTGTTGGTATTTTTGTGAAACATAAATGTTTATTTACTATTTTATTGTAAATATAATTATTTAAAAGAAAATTTGTTTTCATAAAATATATTCATAAATTAATATATTTTTTTTTATTATTATATGATGATTTTATTAGACCTTAAATACTTTTTGAAAGAGTCATAAAAACAGTTATAATATTAAATCTGTATTTTTTGAGTAAATAATGATTTTATTTAAAAATTAAATTTATCATATTTAGAAAATTATTTTTATAAAATGCAGTCCAATTTTTAATTCTACATGTATAAATATGGTTAGGGCTATTTTTTGGGATTTTTCTAAAATAATTGAATTTTTGGTGAATATTGAAAAACGATACTTTACAGTATTTAACAAATACATGAATTATTGAGTCATAGATGATGTATTACTGATGTAATCCCATTATTAAGAAATATCATTCATTATTTTAATATATTTATTTATAATTCCCAAACTATTCATATTCTTGAGGAAAAATAATAAACTAATGAATAAAATAATGAGAAAACATCCATCTCCTCCACTATAAATACAACCCTTCACCACCTCTTCTCCTCACACCTATTAAGCCTTGAAGATTTTCTAATTTCTAGAAAATTATATCAACAAGTATCTTCCATACTTAAATGAGTTTCTATTCTCTAAAAAAGTCCAAATCCAATTTCCCTATGGAGGTTCTCAAGGATAAGAATTCAAGAGGTAACATCCTCTTTTTCTTTCTTTATTTTTCTTTTCACTTTCTTTTATTTTATTATACAATCCAGATCACCTACATCCAAACATGAATTAATAATCCAGTATCTTATATATACTATAATTTTATTATTTCAATGGAAAATCCACCATGATGTCTCTTCTCTTCTTCATTTTATTTTAAAAATGAAAAGATCGTCCTTGAGGTGCAGATTTACCACCTTCATGGACGACGTATTTTAATTTTTCATTTCTGCCTCCAAGTATGGTCATAAAATAATTTTTATAGTTAAACAAATTTGTAACATATTTTTTACATATCATATAGTGTTTTGGAACTAGTATATATAAATAATATTAATTAATGAAACAAAACTATTTTGTTATAATAAAAAAACCGCCAAAATAATCTAAACGATTATCACTAATGTATTATATAATGATTAATCTACAACCCAAATAACCAAATTACTTATATAAACATTTTATAATCTGGATGTTAATTATTAACATATAATTTTAATTTTTGATAACTATTCCTTTTTCTACGTGATCTTTCATACATGTATACAAGTGAACAAATCATGAAAAAAAATAAATGAACACTCTCAAACGATGAAATTAAATATTATAACTCATAAAAAATACCATAAATTAACTTAATATAATTATAATAAGTAAAATAAATTTTTAATAAGTTATGAATTAATTTATTACTAATTATAATTTCATTACCCTTGATATTAAATACATGTGGAGAATGCTTTAGGACATAAGGTAAGGGTTTCTTCCCCAACCTCTATTTCTGATTCAGGTTATGATTTAAATCACTTTACCCCAATGTAGTTATTAATTATTTTTATATAATTCTTATAAATTCTATTTATATCTTCCAAAATAATTTATCCATATCATTTCATCTTTCTTTGATGGGGAAATACATGTTTTATAAGCTTCCCTTCTCAATTATTTACAGCAAGAAATCCCAATTAAATGGAACATCCCAATTTCTTACCCATTTTCAAGTACCATCCATAATATATTTTAAGAAACCTTTACATTTCTAAAATAACTATTTTTGAAGAAAAAAATTATTTTTCATTTATGGTTTTATACAAGGAATTATTACTTTTCCATTTTAATGAATCTTTTATATTTTCTCTTTAGCCTCACTAAAGTGGCTGAATTCTAAAGTTTCTAAAAAACTCTTTTTTCACAATGGAAATAATTTATGAATAAAACATAATTTAATTATTCTTAACTTTTATTTTATTGGATATACATGTTTACAATATTATTTTAGGACAATTACAAATAATTTCCCAAAAAATATTCTTTCCAAAGTAGAAAAGGGTTTTTATCATCTCACATTTACTTCTTTGAGATGTATTCCTTGTTCACTAATTATTCCTTGTGTGCGGTGTATGTACTACCCTTTGATATATCATATCATGAGTATCCTTATTTTTATCATATTTTAAGTTTCATTTTATTTTATTCCTTCAGATGGATTATGATTTAAAATTTTCAAAGTGGTATGGGACACTTTGGTATGTTTAAATATTATTTTCCTCTAGATTTTTCAATGGTCAAATTTAAAGGTATCCTCATATATGAAAACATCCTTTGTTTAATCTTGTACTTAATTGAGTTTTATATCTTATGATACCATCCACCATATGTTTTTAAGGGTTTATGACCAGTTTGGCTATGAATGTTCTATTTTGATACCATTCATGGTTTATGGTTAATGTATTCACACTTTGTATGCTAGATTTTCAATAAGAATGATTATGTTGTTTATGTTTATACCATTTCGTATGAGGAATGTATTTTACATAGTAAGTTAATATAGGGGACCATTATAGACCCTCTATTCATTAGTAGGTATAATGAAACAAAACAAATATGGACTAGGACGAGGCCTTTCCAATTTATTTTCAGATGCAGATTTGGTTGAGGCCTTAACCATTATTTTAAGATGTCTATATCATGCCCTTGAAGGTACATGTCAGAAGTCTAACATTATGAATTATATCATTATGATATTAATAATTGATAATTCTTGTGATTATTTATCTAGTAAAATATCACTAGTTAATTTTCATTCTCATGTGATTATTTATGGAATTATTTAATCATATTTTATTCCTTCCATATTCTTCCTAAGATTATGTTTTAATGGGATGTTTTTTTTATTTACTCACCATGAATTATTATTTATGTTATCTTCCACTATATTTATTACTCTTAATTACCATTTTATCTCACCCCTTTCTAATGTTTTATTCTTCCTATCATGAAAAGATGTGTATTATGAATGAATTGGAGGGATAATCTAGGAGTTTATGAGTGTTTTAAAATGATTTTCTATGTTATTTTTCCTTTAATGTTGTGAGGAAAAAATTATGTATGCATATGGTTTTCAAAATATTGTAAACTATTTGGTCCTTTGGGATGATATTTCTTGTTCATAGTACCAATTTAATTAAGTCATCGACTTTGGGATACTTGGGTCAGGGTCTTTATAGTTGGTATCAGATAAATTTTAGTAGAAAAATTGGAAACTAGATTAGGGAACATAACCCTAAGATATAATTTGATGATATGAATAGAAGAAAATCCTAGAAATTTACTAAGGTAGATATATTTTGGGTATTCCTAGTAATACATCATTTTCTGGATACTATAGGTGGACGTGGTTCTAGAACATATGTACCTAAGGGTAACAACTCCAAAAAGGTCCATCGGGTCTGACTCAGTGAAACCTAGTACACAACAACATACCTCACTATGAACTTAGTTTGACACTCATGGGGTATATTCTTAGGATAATATTTTTTTTTTACAAACCATTATAAAGGATTTAAAAGTAAACATGTCCCCAAAAGAAAGCATGTTTATGATTATAAGATAATCTATGCATAAATTTCTAATTTATGTTATATGTTGTGCTAGTTTGAAATTATGATTTTTGATTCATAACCTAATTTATTGTATTCCATTATTTAAAAATGGTGCCTATTAGAAGGAATGAAAAATTCATCAATGAACATAATCCAAATAGTAAAAAGGATCATATCTTTTAGGGTCTTATGATAATATTTCAAAGGTAACAAGTCTCCCAAAAATTATCGTCATATGAGGACATAATATAATATATTGACAAGACATAGATTAAATTATTTATGAATTATAACTTTGCAGGGAATCATATGAACAAGAATTCTACTATGAAAAATATGGATAAAGAAAGGAAGAGAAAGAATTATTTTTCGACATGTGTTAATTATGGGGAAAAAACCCTAGTACTTCCTAAAAAGGAATGGAATTTTCTACAAGTGTGGAGAGAAAGGCCACCTTACTTGTGATTTAATGGGTAAGAAAAATGTTTCCAATGTTTAATACTTCAACGACATGGTGATAGTACCCTATGAAAATCAACATCTCAAGCATTAAAGGAATGTACTCCAAAAGAGGCTAATGGATAATGGTCAATATTTTCCTATTACCATAAATGAAGTGGAATGATTAATATTAATATGTTTGTTTTCATGAATTATATTATTTGAGTATTTTATCAATAATTATATGGTTATAATAATCATGATATATATAAATATTGTACTATAGTACTTCTACTTTATTGAATTGGAAGAATATGATGAATAACACTAGTAATCGAGAGAGGTAATTCTATTGTAATTTTACATGAGAAAGATAACCCTAATTATGTTCTTGATGTTGAGATAATAATAAATATATTTTTATGGGATAGTATTGGTAACCATGAATTTGGTTAGTGATTTTATGGTTTATGTTTTGTTGGAATTGTTAGATGTTTGGATTTATGTAATATATTCAACAACTTGAGATTTTAGTTTTGGGAGCATTCATATTTTGATTATAGTATAAATGTGATCATGGTATTAAAATATTTGGTATGTGATAAGAAGGTATACAATGTGTTATTTTGGGGAAAAGAATATGTTAAGTAACCTTTATTCTAAATATGTTGTCTTTGAATTTGGATAGATGTATTTTAGATGGGTCTTAATTTTAACTACTTACAGAATGGATTAAGGATATCATTGATTGTGATTAAAGTGTCATTTATCATATTGGATAACTTGTTATATCCTTTTTGGTTTCAGTAAACATTTAAATTGTAAAGAAATGATTGGTGTATCTTATGATTCATAAAAGTGCTTCATGCGTGATAAAATTCATTTTAAACTTTTATTTTAAGGTGTGAGGGATGATGTGAAAATAGATCAAAGCACAACCAAGTGATGAGATTATACTAATGACACGGAAAGTGATCAAGTAAGTTTATGTTCTCAAGTTCTTATCTGAATATTAAAATAACCCATCAACTCGATAAAAAATATACTGGATCAAAAATGTTATTTTTTTACTTTTATTTCTATGAAATCAATGGTCTTTTAACTGATTATAAGATTTACATTTTCATAATGGTTAACATTATAATGACCATGTTCTCTATCAATATCCATCAGAACTTGATAGTTATATTTCCCTTCCTTGTCCATGTTACCTCTTTACAATAATGTATTCCTACCCGAAATCCTAGTTTTGTGGTGACATTCACATTTCCCTTTCCCTCTTATCAAGATTATGTTAACCCTATTTTTGATGTGGGGTTCCCACTAGGAATTTTGAAGTTTCAACCTTTAATCTTAAAATTGAAATTTAAAATTGTGAGGACATAATTTATTTAAATAGGGGAGAATGTAACAAACAATGATTTTATGGTATGTATCTTTTTTCAAGTTTAATTTCTTATATATCATAGGTTCAAAATAACAACAAGCTTAAATGAATAATGATATAGTATTAAATATCAAAATTTTAAAATGACTGTTATAACCTAGGAGTTATATTGGTGGGAATGAATAATATTGACCAAATTGTGAAATTTATATATTATATATTTAATCAAATGTTTTGATATTCATACAAATTATTTTATAGAAATACGATAAGAATGAAACAAATTTTATAAATTAAAATAGGATATTTTTCAAAAGGCAGTCTTACCACCTTTTGATGGAGGAGTTGTTTTAAATTTTTTTGACACTTTTAAAATTTATATTGAAAAAAATAAACTTCATTTTTTAAAGTGGAATTTAAAAAATTAATTTATGGTGAAATTTTGGTATTTTTCTGAAAATATTTATTTTCCAGTTATTAGTGAAAAATATCGATTTTTAAAAAACATTCATTTTCATTATATTAATATTCTATATATTATTTGAATAGTTTATTAATATATAAAGTTATAAATAAAATTAGGGTATCATATAAATTAAAATATGGTATATTTACATCATGGAATAAGTAAATAAATTTTTTAAAGATGATAAATTATGTGTTGGTATTTTTATGAAACATAAATGTTTATTTAAAATTTTATAATAAATAAAATGATTTAAAATAAAATTTATTTTCATAATATAAATTCATAAATTAACATTCTTTTTTATTATGATTATAATATAATTTTATGAGACCTTAATTAATTTTGAAAAGATTCATAAAATTAGTTATAATATTAAAATCTTCCTTTTTCGAGTAAATGATAATTTTATTTAAAAATTAAATAACTTATATTTATAAAATTATTTTAAAAAATTTAAGTTCATTATTTTCTTCTAGATATCAAAAAAAATTTAGGGTGAATTTTTGGTATTTTTGTAAAATAGTTGAATTTCTGGTGAATAGTGAAATACAGTAATTTACTGTATTTAACCAATACAATAATTATTGAGTCATAGATGATGTATGTATTTCATAAGCCCATAATATCCAAATATAATTAATTACTTTAATATATTTAATTATAATTCTTAATGTATTCATAGTTTTGAGGAAAAACAATAAACTAATGAATAATATAATGAGAAAACACTCCTCTCCTCCACTATAAATAGCACCCATCACCACCTATTCGACTCATGCCTCTTATTCTTTGAAACATGCCCAATTTATTCCCAATACTCTTCCCAAGTCTATTTCCCATTTCAAAGTTGTTCTGGTCACAAGAAAAGACCCAAAAAAATTCCCTAAGGAGGTTCCCAAGGAGAAGAATTTAAGAAATAAAATCCACTTTTTCTTTCTTTATTTTTCTTTTCACTTACTTTTATGTTCATATAATATCCTCACCTAATATATCCAAACATTCATTATAACACCAGTATCTTATATATACTATAATATTACTATTTCAACATAAAATCTACCCTAAAGTCTCTTATCCTCTTCCTTTTATTCTAAAAATGAAAACATTGTCCGTGAGGTGCCGATTTACCGCCATCGTGGACGATGTGTTTTAATTTCCCATTTACACCTTTAAGGATGGTCATAAAACCATTTTTATGGTTAAAAAAGATTATAAAATATTGATTACATCTTATCTAATGTTTTAGAACTAGTATATATACATAATATTAATTAATTAAAAAAACTATATTGTGATGATCAAAGACCCGCCAAAATAATCTAAATGATCCTCACTAATGTCTTATCTAATGATTCATACTCACCCCAAATAACCAAAAAAATTATATAACCATTTAATAATATGTAATTTAATTACTAACACATAATTTCAACTTTGGAAAACTATTCATTTTTCACATTATCTTTTAAACCTGTATACAAGTGATCCAATCATGTAAACTAAGGAAACAATCACTCCTGAATGATGAAATTGAATCTTATAACTCCTCAAAAATACCATAAATGAATATAATAAAATTATAATAAATAAAATAAATGTTGAATAGTTTCTAAAATAATTTATCAATTAAACTAATTTCATTATCTAGGACATTAAATACAAGTGTAGTACGCTTTCAGACATATGGTAAAGGTTTCTTCCTGAACCTCTATTTTCCACTCGGGTTACACTTTATCTCTATTTACTCCAATGTAATTATTTATTATTTTCATAAAATTTATCTAAATTCTGCATATATTTTCCAAAATAATTTATACAGATGATTTAATCTTTATTTTATGGGGAAATTGATGTTTTACATGGTTCCATTCTCAATTCTTCTTGGTAAGAAAGCCTGATTAAATGAAAATTCCCAATTTATTTACCATTTTCAAGTACCATCCATAATATTTTTTAAGACACCTTTAATTTTCCAAAATAACTATTTTTTTAATTAAAAAATATATTTTTAATTTATTGTTTTATATAAGCAATTCTTACTTTTTCTGTTTTAAAGACTTATATTTTTTCTTAAATGACACTGAAGTAGCCAAATTATAACATTTCTTAAAAACACTTTTTACATGGTAGACATCATTTTTTCCTGAAATAAGTTCATTGTCCTTGCAATTTATTTTTTGGGATATACATGTTTACAATATAATTTTATTATAAATTAAAATGATTTTATGAAATAACCCTTATTCCCAAAATAAAAAGGTTTTTTTTCATCTCACTTATAAATCTATGAGATATATGCCTTTTCACCACATATTCATTGTGTGTGGTGTATGTACTATACTTTTATATATCATATCATGATTTTCCTTAGTATAATGATATTATATGTTTAATTGAATGTTATTACTTTATAGGGATTATGATTTAAATGTTTCAATATGGTATGGGACACTTTGGGATGTTTAAAAATTATTTTCCTGAAGAACTTTTCAATGGTCTCATTTAAAAGTATCTTTATCTATGACAATATCCTTTATTGAATCTTTTACTTCATTGAATTTTATCTCTTATGAAAACATCCACAATATTTTTTTGAAGAGTTTATGATCAGTTTGACTAAGGATGTTCTATTTTGATACCATTCATGGTTTATAGTTAAAGTATTCACACTTTATATTATAGTTTCTCAATACAAATGTTTATGTTTTTTATATTTCAACCTTTTAAAATGAGGAACTTATTAGACATATTATGTGGTGGGTGGGGCCAGATATAGCCCCTCAATGCATCAATAGGTCTCATGAGACAAAACAGATATATACTTGGCCGAGACCTTGCCCATTTACTTTCAGATTTGTATTTGGCTAAGGCCTTAACCATTTATTTTCATATGTATTCACTGAGGCCTTGAAGGTACATTTTAGATGTCCAAAATTATGAATTCCCTAATTATGATTTTAGTAATTTACATTTCATGTGGTTATTCATTTAGTATAATATCCATGGTTAAATTTTATTATCATGTGATTATTTATGGCATTATTTAATCAGATTTTATTCCTGTCATATTATTCTCAAGATCATGTTTTAATGGAATGTAATTAACCATACCATATTATTTATGTTATATTTTTTTATTTATTTCCCTTACTAATAATCTAAGTTTACCCATTTATTATGTTTTATTTTTTCCCAACATTTGAAAACCTATAATATGAATGAATTGTAGGAATAATCTAACATTTTATGAGTGTTCCCAATGGAGTTTCAATGTCATTTTTCCTTTCATGTTGTAATGTAAAACATATGTATGTATATAGTATTCCAAATATACTAAATTATTAGGTCCTTTTGGATTCAATCTCTTGTTAATAGTACCAATATAATTAATTAAGGCACCAACACTGGTCTACTAGAGTCAGGGTATTTACAGTTGATATATTAACTTACCATTTTCAAGAATTGGTATTAAAAAAAAGCACTGGGGGGGATTTTTAAGAACAATTTTTGTGTTTTTTTTCAATAGAAATTGAATGTTAAAATTATTTAAATATGTTCCTAAATAAGTTCTTGGAATTTGGTTAGTGTTTATAAACTCTTTTAAAGGAATAATGAATTCCCTACCACTATTTTTTATGTTGAAAGGAATCCCATCAAGGTGATGTTTCCATTGTTTCTTTATATTAAAAATACATTTACATGGAAATAAAACTTTGAGGAGTTCTATCCCTTATTAATAATATTTGAAAGTTTTTGTAAAATAAAATACTTGGATGAACTAATTTAAATAATTTTAGAGGATATTTTTGTGGTGAACTATTGGATGTTATAGATTTATATGATATATTTGGAAAATGCATTTGGTCCACATATGATTCATTAGAATTACTCTCTATAAGTGCATTTCATAATATGTTTATATGGAAATGAGAACGAATCATATATGTAAGAGTCAATCTGGGCATTGTGTAGTGATATTTAATGAATAGATTTTTTAGAGTTCAATAAAAAATTAGGGCCAAACCCCACATGGATAGCACTCAAGTAGCCTAACATAAATTCTAGTGTACAAGACCAAAGGATCCCACTGAGTGGGAAGCAATGAATGTGAGTACCAATTATGTTCTACACTACCATGTATAATGGATGTTAAAAATCATGCGGTGTGGAATAGTTACCCTCTAATACGGGTAGGTACCTAAGGGATTAGGTAGGAGGTATGCTCCTATATCTAGGGTAATAAGGGAGTGCCCAACCAAATTAGATTCTGATGTGGGATACATGAGTAATGGATATTTTTCATCTATATAAAAGATATTACTATAAATATAATTATAAATGTGGTGATTTTATCTTTGTTTCCTTAAAAATCACATGAGTTCTAGATGCACCATGAACATACATTAGATCATTGAAAGATCATGATTTAATAAGCCATGTTCATTAGAAGGATCATGTGTGAGTTCATCATAATAATCTGGTAAAGTATAAAGGAAGAATAAAAAGTTCACATGATAAGGATACTGGAAGGAGAAATTAAAAATACTAAAAGTTTATATGAAAGATGAGTTTCATATGAGAGTGGGCATTATATTTTTGAATTACACATAATACTTTCACTGAGGATCCTATAATAATTTATACTATCATGTATGAATCTGAATAAATTTATGAATTTTACAAATTAGAGTAATACAACGATAATTATTATCAATATGACATAACTTTAGTTTATATAACATTTTGGGAGAGCAAGTAAAACATTGAGGAAGGTTATAAGACATCATGACCAGTATGTATGACTTTGATGTGTGTATAAATATGATGATTCACAAAATATACACTATATGACTTGATAAGTCTTATGAAATGGTTTAGTTTATATAATATGATTTTTAAATAATGAAAGTAAATATGTTGATTTTTGGTAAGTTTTCTTTTAAATCTATAAATATCATGTTGTGCTGTTGTACGATTTAATCTATTGAGGAAGAATGAATATTTATAATGAAAAAAGATATTACCACTAATGAAATAATAATTATTTTCATGCATACATGGTATATAAATATGTGATTATTATATAGATTTTATGATATGGATTTTTTGGAGTATTGAAGAAGTGTTAAATAGAAAGGAAGTCAAGTCTTCATCCTGATTATAAGGATAATTTAAAAGAGAATGAGTGAAAAGATTCATAAGTGTTGAATGCTGATATTTATGGTAGATTGAATATTGAATATTGAGGAAATTATACTCGATGTATGTGGAGAATATATATTAGATGAAAAATTTAGTAGAAAATAAGAACATGAAAATGAAACCATACTACATATCTTTTTAGTTAAAGTAAATAAGGAATAATTGATATTGTGCTTGTTATAGACTTGAAATATTGAATATAAAGGTAGAGATAAAATGTAAAAAAAAATATCTATTATGAAATAGAAAGGAAGGAGATGATTTTTCAGTCTACAATTTTGTTGTTTATGTTATGTTTGAGAAGATGAGAGATCTATGGTAAAATAATCATCTTCTATAAAATCATGAGGATAGTTAAAGAAGTCCACTTTATTGTTGAATATGGGGAAGAAGATCAATCTATACTATCTAGGAGAGACTCAAGACAACATATACTATCTTACATTAAGGATATTCATGCCTATTCTATTGTACTAAAAGGAACAACATGTTGGTTATTTCTTTGTATCCAGTTGGTGCTAAAATAATGAGTCCAAGGTTATACCCTTGATTGTGCTTCTTTTAATAACAAGAAGAAATATGTGTACATGGGATAATAACCATGTATCACTAGGTATGTAGTCATCCATCTTGAGGAGAAACTTGTTAACAAATATTAGTGTTTTACTGTGTGATTTTATTTATACCATATATGTATGTCAACTAAAGATGAGATTTTGTGAGATAGAGAGAGAGATATCCATTCAACAACAAGTGAGGTGGTTAAAATGGATAATTATTTTAAATTAAATAAAAAATACCAACACTAATCCCCCAACTCTCAATGATGCACACATAATTATGAGATACTAGTATAATCATCACTCAAACCCTAACCCAATGCCATAAAAAATCATAGGATAAATAAGGGGAGGAAGAATGGAGGAAGAAGGAAAATACCATGCCTCAAATAATCATAAAGAATCCATCCAAACCACATATCACCAAGGGTATACTATAGAAAGAATAAAGAGCGATGGATTTATCTGAATGTGCCTCTTGAAGTACCCTTTCCCATTTAAATTATGATACGGTCTAACTTGAAAATACTTGTCTGTTCCTCTTAAGAAAAATAGTGTAGGTGGTTGATCGTAGCACGATTCACTGTTTTATTCCACCCTTACACCGCAGTTTTAAACTAGTTTTGTAATGAATATTCCAAATATAATAATAAATTTTACTTCATGTTTTAATAAATCAATTAATGTTAATCAATATTATAATGGGAAATGTTACTTGTTTTTATTGTTTCAATGTAGGTGGAGGTGATTTGGAGGGCCTTTGATGAAGTGGAAGAAAAATGTGCCAAAATTGCAAGGATCCATGGATATCTGTCCACTGTCTTGCATAGTACACGAAATCCGTGAATCTAAATGGGCTGAAATTTTTTCGGCCTGTCCAAAACTTAATAGGATACATTTAATATTAAGAAACTCAATGTTGATTCGGCTTCTATGGGGCCCATACGAACTGATCTGTCCAAGCCACCGAATTTGGACCAAGTCAAATGCGGTGTTCTGTATTTTATCAATATCTTGAGCTTTATTTGTCCAAAGGGTGCCAAACTTTTAGTGGAGATAGTAAAGAGGTAGGGATACATCTTTTATATTTTCTCTAAAGCGAGATAAGACTGTCTGAAGGCCGAAACGCGTGGTACAAGTGGATTGATGAAATCTATGTGCCTAAAACCACCTTCCAATTTTCCTATAAAATGGCACCTTGGGATCCCCATTTGAAAGTTCGGCCAATAGGAAAGGTTCTGCCATTTTGGAGTCCCCAAGGAGTCTTCTCAACATCCATAGAGGTTCTGGAGGCTATGGGAGGTGATACTTCAAACATCTTCTTCTTCTTCCCCTCCCATGGGTTTCTAAACCCCTTGTGATCACCCGGGGAGGAATATGATGTAATCCCGAGCTTCAAAGTTGTATTAATTTGAATGATCTTTTTAACTCCAGGTTGTATGTTGTTTTTACTCATCCTCTATTCTTATTTTATTGAGTTATGTACTGGTATGTCATGCTCAACTCATATGATCATGTTTGGGGGTACCCATTCATGTGATGTTTCACACACCGTTCACCACTTTCTTTTCCCCCTTTCAATTGCGGTGCTTGTGTGATTCATATTGGTCAATAGAACTCACACAAGCTCTTTCAAGGCCATGTAAATTTATTTAATTGTATCAAAATGAAATAACATGCAAATCTAGAGATCACATCAAATTCTTCATGTGTTTCCTTGTGAGTTTCGGTTATGATGTCGAACACAAATCACCCAATTATCGGCGGTGTCCGGTGAATCATTATGTGTTTTTGACTAAACCCTAGGAAGTATCCTAGTATAAACTCAGTAACATTATGGTTCTAGGTGTTACAAACCAAGTATTAAAAGATCATAACCCCATCCCTTGAAGCGATGAAGGATGAGCATCACGAGACTTCCCCGGGTTGATCACACTTAATCAATCTTGTTCATTTCTACTTTGTTTTATCGCTTTCATTTTATATTTTCATCATTAATCATAAAAACCCCAAGTTTCACAAAACCTAATTAACCTTCTACTTTCATAATCATAACCCTCTTTTTAAATTAATGATCTAAGGCTCCATCGAGAGATGACCTAGGGTTGCTGCTATACTGCAGAAATTCTAGTCAAAATTAAACAACTAATTTGACGCGCTTGATAACGCGGTCAAATTTTGGCGCCGTTGCTGGGGAGACAAGATCATTTTTTTTCTTTATTTAATTTTATTTATTTATTTTACTTCTTGATTATTACTCCTCTAAATACCCCACCCCCATTTGATTGTTTTTGTTTTGGGTTTTGTCTTTATTTTTTGTTGTTTTTGGTGTGTTCTTTCTCTCTCTCTCTCTCTCTATCTCTCTCTTCTTCTCCATCTCCCTCTATAATTCTATAGTATAAAATTCTATTCTTCTTTCACCCTTATTAAGTTTTTTTATCCATCTCAAATAAAAAAACACAACAAAAAAATCAATCAATCAAACTAGACATCATTGTTGCATGACAAGATCTGATAAAGAAACACTACTTGAATTTGACCCTGAAATTGAAAAGTCACTTCACACACAAATCAAGGCATTTAGAGAAGGTCAATCAAGTAACATTGTGGAACCCCTTGTGAAACCTCAAGTGTTTCTAAACCAACCCAAAATTGAACCCAATCAAACCCAAGAAAACATGGCTGCAAATAATCGAACTTTAAAAGAACTTACTACCCCTGATGTGGAGTACCAACCTGCGTACATCCAATATCCCGAGGAAGCAGCCAACTTTGAGCTTAGATCAGGTCTCATCCACCTTCTTCCAAAATTCCATTGTCTTCCCGGTGAGGACCCTCACAAACTTCTAAAGGAGTTTCACATAGTGTGCTTCACCATGAAACCCCAAAATGTGTCTGAGGACCTCATTAAGTTTCGGGCCTTCCCTTTCTCCCTTGATGGTGTAGCCAAAGATTGGATATACTATTTGCCTTCCACAATTGGGGGCTGGAATGACCTAAAAAGACTTTTTCTAGAGAAGTTCTTCCCTTCCTCCCAAACTGCATCAATTAGGAAAGAAATCTATGGAATTAGGCAATCACAAGGAGAGACCCTTCATGAATACTGGGAGAGATTCAAGAGACTTTGCTCAAGCTGCCCCAACCACCATATTAGTGAACAACTTTTAATTCAATACTTCTATGAAGGAATTATCCCCATGGATCGTGGAATGATTGATGTTGCAGCTGGTGGTGCCCTAATTGACAAAACTCTTTCTGCCGCTCGTGACTTAATAGCCAACATGGCTCAAAATGCACAACAATTTGGTACACGAGCTATTTCACCAAGCCGAGGAGTTCATGAGGTAAGTCATTCAGCCCTAGAACAAAAGGTAGATACTAAACTTGATGAGATTCATACCCTTCTAAGGCAATTAGCTCAAGCACAAGGTAACTCACTCTCTACTTCTATTCCATTACATTGTGGGATTTTTTCTGATAACACTCATTTTTCTGACCAGTGCCCACAACTTCAAGATTCATCTGAGTCCTGTGCAGCTGTGTTCCCAGGGCTTCCATTCCAACAAGCACCTCCCTTAAAGCAAGAACCATTCAGGCCAAATCCAAACCTCGGGTGGCAAGCACAACCACAATACCGACAAGGAGGAAACTCAAGCTACCCCAAGCAGAATTGGTATCAACAAGGCCAAGGTATGAAACCTTCTTATCCTTCAACTTCTCAAAACAATCCTCCTCCTCCTCCTCCAAAATCTAAACCAAGCCTCTAGGACATGGTGAAACAAATGGAAACCCAAAACCTCTAGTTCCAACAAACCACACAATCAGCTATTCAAGACCTACGAACCCAAGTGGGGAAATTGGAAAACACCATCGGTGAGCTTAAGATGCAAGGTTCTAGCCAACTACCATCCCAACCCATTGCCAATACAAAGGATAAAGGTAATGTATGTGTAGTTACACTTCATAGTGGTAAATAAGCTTCTCCTTCTACTGATTCTACTCAACATGTATTTCCCCCTCTTTAAAACACTCTTTCTCCACCCATAAAAGATTCCAATAAAGAAAAACAAAATAAAAATGATAATAAAATTATCATTAAGGATTCCCATGAACAATCAATTCCTCTTCCTTTCCCTCAAATAATCTCCAAATCTAAGAAAAATGTTGATAATGAGATTGACCCTGAAATAATGGATACATTTAAAAAGGTTCAAGTTAATATTCCTTTGTTGGATGCAGTCAAGAAAATTACCCATTATGCCAAATTTCTTAAAGAGCTTTGCACCCATAGAAGGAGGTTGAAGGGGAATGAGAGAGTCAACCTAGGAAGGAATGTCTCGGCCTTGATTCAACCAGCAATGCCAACCAAATGCAAGGATCCGGGCACATTCACGATACCTTGTACCATAGCAGAGACCTTCTTTTCTGATGCTATGCTAGATTTAGGTGCTTCCATTAATGTAATGCCTCACTCCATGTATAATTCTCTACAGGTTGGAGAGCTTCAACCAATAGGCATTGTTGTGCAAGTTGCCAACCGGAGTACAACACATCCAAAATGAGTGATTGAGGATGTCCTTGTTAGAGTGAAGAATCTCATCTTCCCTGCTGATTTCTATATTCTTGAGATGGAAGATACCCGAACCCAAGGACATTCCCCTCTCATACTTGGGAGGCCATTCCTAAAAACAGCAAAGACAATCATCAATGTTCACAATGGTACGCTGTCCATGGAATTCGGAGGAGAAAAGGTAAGTTTTAAAATCCTTGAGGCTATGAAACACCCTGTTGAAGAGCACTCCACTCTTCCTGTCTATTCGATGGAAGTGCTCTCAAACGATGCACACACACACAATTCTCTCCTCAACACAAACTTTGATTATTTTTTGTTTTCTTCACCCTTGGATGATTTGAGTTTTGGTTATTCTTTTGAATGTTGTGTGGGTTCAGAAAAATGTAAATTTTGTTCTTTAATTGATGAGTGTGTTTATTATGAGGTACCCATGACTATCGATGATTCTGCAAATCTCATTTCAATAGATTCTCTTTCCTTTGAGAATAAAAATGAGCAGATAGATAGTTTCATGGAACTCACTCCCCCTAAATCCCCTCACTCAATCCAGAAACAACCGGTGTTTAAACTTAAACAACTTCCTTCTAATTTAAAATATGCATATCTTGAGGGTATTGACCAATTTCCCGTCATTATTTCCAATAACCTCTCTCCACAACAGTAATTGAAACTACTCAAACTTTTGAGAGAGTGTAAAATGGAAATAGGATGGACATTGGCTGATATTCTCAAGATTAGACCATCTATTTGTATGCACCATATACTTTTGGATGATGAGGCTAAGCCCGTAAGAAAATCTCAACGCCGGTTGAATCCCACTCTCCTTGAAGTGGTAAAATTGGAAGTCAGTAAATTACTTGCTTCAGGGATCATTTATCCTATATCTGATAGTAAATGGGTTAGCCCAGTGAAAATTGTGCCTAAAAAATAGGAATAATAGTTGTGTCAAATGAAAGGAATGAATTGGTTCCAACACGTGTGCAAAACAGTTGGCGAGTCTGTATTGACTACCGTCGACTGAATCAAGCCACGCGGAAGGACCACTTTCGTTTACCTTTCATTGACCAAATGTTAGAACGATTGGTTGGTAATTCCCATTATTGTTTCCTTGATGGATATTCGGGTTATTTCCAAATCCATATAGCCCCTGAGGATCAAGAAAATACAACATTTACCTGTCCATTTGGCACATTTGCATACAGAAGGATGCCATTCGGTCTAGGTAATGCTCCTGGTAATTTTCAGCGATGTATGTTGAGTATTTTTCTGAGTACCTTGAGAGTTGTATGGAAGTATTTATGGATGATTTCACGATTTATGGTTATCTTTTGATGATTGTTTGGAAAACCTAGGTTCTGTCCTCCGCCACTGCATTGAAAAGGATCTTGTTTTAAATTATGAAAAATGTCATTTCATGGTTGACCGGGGGATAGTTCTTGGGCATATCATTTCAAATAAGGGAATTCAGGTTGATAAATCTAAAATTGAATTAATTTTATCCCTTTCATTTCCAAAATGTGTTCGTGAGGTGCGGTCTTTCTTGGGTCATGATGGTTTTTACCGCTGATTCATTAAAGACTTTAGTAAGATCGCACTTCCCTTATCTCGGTTATTATAAAAGGATTCTGAGTTTGTGTTTGATAAAAATTGTGAGGATGCATTCAATTTACTAAAAAAGAGTCTCACATCACCTCCCATAATCCAACCACCAAGGTGGGATCTACCCTTCGAGCTTATGTGTGATGCCTCTAACTTTGCAGTTGGGGCAGTTTTATCACAAAGGGTTGAAAATGATCCTCATGTCATTGCGTATGCCTCGCGTACCCTTGACCCTGCCCAGGTAAACTACACAACCACAGAAAAAGAACTCCTTTCTATTGTGTTTTCCTTGGAAAAATTCCGTTCATATCTTCTTGGGTCAAAAGTGATTGTGTTTTCTGACCATGCTGCCCTTCGTTTCCTCCTAAAGAAACCTGAAGCCAAGCCCCGCCTCATTCGGTTGATGATCCTCCTCCAAGAGTTTGACCTTGAGATTAGAGATAAGAGAGGAGTGGAGAATGTTGTAGCTGACCACATTAGTAGGATTTACCCACCATTGTACCATCACGTTGACTCACCCCTACCCATTGGAGAATTCTTCCCTCATGAGAACCTTTGTGATGTTGTGGACCTTACCCCTGGTATGCGGATATTGTGAATTTTCTAGCAACATCTAGGGTCCCCACTGATTTTAGAACTTCACAATCCCAGAGACTTAAACATGATTCTCGATGGTACATTTGGGATGACCCATAATTATGGAGAATTTGTAGTGACCAGGTTGTTCGTAGGTGTGTCCCTGACCATGAGTTCACCTCTGTTTTGACCTTCTGCCACACCTTGGCATGTGGGGGCCACTTTGGCTCTCAACATATAGCTCGAAAGGTCCTTGACTCAGGATTATATTGTCCAACATTGTATAGAGATGCCCATAGGTTTTGTAAATCATGTACTCGATGTCAATTCACAGGGAATATCTCTAAGAGGAATGAAATGCCCCAACAACCCATGTTATTCTGTGAAATCTTCGATGAATGGGGCATTGACTTCATGGGGAATTTTCTAAATTCATTTGGCTTTGTGTACATCTTATTGGCTATTGAATGTGTATCTAAATGGGTGGAAGCAAAGGCCACCAGGACCGATGACTCTCGAGTGGTTGTTGATTTTTTGAGGTCCCAGATTTTCAGTAGGTTTGGTCTACCAAGATTCATCATTAGTGATCAGGGTTCACATTTTTGCAATCGTAACATGAAAAACTTTCTTCGTAAATATGGGATTGTTCATAAAGTCTCCACTTCATATCATCCCCAAACTAACGGACAAGCAAAAATTTCAAATCAGGAAGTTAAGAGAATCTTGGAGAAAACGGTACAACCCAATAGGAAAGATTGGAGTTTGCGCTTGGATGATGCACTTTGGGCGTACTGTACTGCTTTTAAAACACCGATCGGAATGTCACCATATAGGATTGTGTTTGGAAAATATTGTCACCTCCCGATGGAGGTAGAACACCGTGCATATTGGGCTGTTAAACAATGTAATATGAACCTTTCAGATGCAGGTGAGGAAAGAAAGATGCAGATTCAAGAGTTGGAAGAAATTCGACGTGATGCATATGACAACTCCCGAATCTATAAAGAGAAGACAAAGGCTATTCATGATAGTATGATTCAACAGCGGAAGTTCCATATTGGTGAGAAGGTCCTCATGTACAATTCCAGACTTAAGCTTCACCCAGGTAAGCTTCGTTCCCGATGGCTCGGTCCTTATACTGTTACTAATGTTTACCCTTTTGGTGCAATACAGGTTTTGCATGAGCAGAGTGGAAGAAGTCTTACCATCAATGGGAAGCGACTTAAACACTTCTATGAGTATTTTACAAAGAATCTGGTGGAGGAAATCCACCTTCTCGACGCATCATACCAATAAAACACACCAGGTTTTATCCTTCCTTCTCACATTTTCAATTATTTAAGTGAGGACACTGCACATTCTAGGTGTGGGGGGTGGATACATTCCTGGGTTAGTTAGGATTTTTCATCGTTTTCTCCTTTTGTTTTATCTTTTTGGCCTTCTTTATGGTATTTTTATTTTTCCCCATCAACAATTTCGAAATTCCATGATGTGGCAACCATAAAGTGGGGAAAGTAAAAATACCATAATGAAGGATAAAAATAATTTGTGTATGAGTTTACCACCAAGGAGTGATTTTTAGCGAATTGGTTTTCTGTCAATGATATAAATGGTTGTATCTATGTGAAACCTTTGAGATGATTGATGCCCTTTGTGTGAGTAGTTTTTTTTGGAAAACTGTGTCACTAATATCTCCACAAATATTTGCACCAAACCACAAAGTGTTATTATTTCTTACTTAATATAAGGTAAATATATGTTGGGTTAATATTTTTCATCTTTAAATGATATTTCCATACATTCGTTCCTTATCCGATCTATTTCATTACTGTACCAGATTGACCTATGCATGTGTACCTAATGTCCGAATGTTGTACACCCTCAAAAAAAAATTGTTGTGTCTTGGGAAGGTAAAAAACCACTCCTCCTCAACCTTTGATCTTGTTATAACTATTTTAATTAGTGTCGTGAGGAGATCAAACAAGGGTTGAGAGATGAGTGTGAGATTTGTTCCAATTGAAACTTCAAAAAAAATATAGTAAATGAGGGGAGTGATGAAATGTGAAACATATGGGGATATCTAGGTCAGGAGATTATGGTTTGACTTCTAGGAATGTTTAATGAGTGGGTCTTGAAATATGATTGCAAAGGATGTAGGACAGGTTCAGTGAAAAAATCATTTAAGCTGAAAAATGTTAAAATAACATATATTTATTGGATAGCAAGTGAAAAAAATAGCATGGAATGGTTTTCACACACACATATAGAGATTTAGTGTCATGGTTTACTTCTTAATTCCTTTCTCAATTGGTTATCATGAATCTTTTTGAATTTCTCTATGATATGATTTATGAGACATCTTTTTCTATTTTCACTAGGAAGAACTCCTTGGTGTGGTTCGTGCATTGATCACTTTAATTTAAATAAAATTTCCTCAAATGATAAATCTTCAGGATGTTGGAAATATATATATATGAATCATTGTATTTGGATATGTGACTTTTCCCAGGAGTGCAAATGTTTCGGTGTGGGGGTGTGATCGTACCACGATTCACTGTTTTATTCCACCCTTACACCGCAGTTTTAAACTAGTTTTGTAATGAATATTCCAAATATAATAATAAATTGTACTTCATGTTTGAATAAATCAATTAATGTTAATCAATATTATAATGGGAAATGTTACTTGTTTTTATTGTTTCAATGTAGGTGGAGGTGATTTGGAGGGCCTTTGATGAAGTGGAAGAAAAATGGGCGAAAATTGCATGGATCCATGGATATCTGTCCACTATTTTGAATAGTACACGAAATCTGTGCATCTAAATGGGCTGAAATTTTGTGGGCCTGTCCAAAACTTAATAGGATACATTTAATATTAAGAAACCCAATGCTTATTCGGATTTTATGGGGCCCATCCGAACTGATCTGTCCAAGACACTGAATTTGGACCAAATCAAATGAGGTGTTCTGTATTTTATCAATATCGTGAGCTGTATTTGTCCAAAGGGTGCCAAACTTTCGATGGAGATAGTAAAGAGGTAGGGATACAACTTTTATATTTTCTCCAAAGAGAGATAAGACTGTCTGAAGGCCGAAACGCATGGTACAAGTGGATTGAAGAAATCTGTGTGCCTAAAACCACCTTCCAATTTTCCTATAAAATTGCACCTTGGGCTCCCCATTTGAAAGTTCGGACAAGGGGAAAGTTTATGCCATTTTGGAGTCCCCAATGAGTCTTCTCAAAATACCTAGAGGTTCTGTAGGCTATGGGATGTTCTACTTCAACGTCTTCTTCTTCTTCCCCTCCCATGGGTTTCTAAACCCCTTGTGATCACCCGGGGAGGAATGCGATGTAATCCCGAGCTTCAAAGTTGTATTAATTTGAATGATCTTTTTAATTACAGGCTGTATGTTGTTTTTCCTCATCCTCTATTCTTATTTTATTGAGTTATGTACTGTTATGTCATGCTCAACTCATATGATCATGTTTGGGGGTACCCATTCATGTGATGTTTCACACACCGTTCACCACTTTCTTTTCCCCCTTTCAATTGTGGTGCTTGTGTGATTCATATTGGTCAATAGAACTCACAAAAGCTCTATCAAGGACATGTACATTTATGTAATGGTATCACAATTAAATAACATGCAGTCTTGGAGAGCACATCGAATTCTTCATGTGTTGCCTTGGGAGTTTCAGTTATGATGTCGAACACAAATCACCCAATCATCGGCGGTGTCCGGTGAATCGTTATGTGTTTTCGACTGAACCCTAGGAGGTATCCTTGTATAAACTCAGTAACATTATGGTTCTAGGTGTTAAAAACCAGGGATTAAAAGATCATAACCCCATCACTTGAAGAGATGAAGGATGAGCATCATGAGACTTCCCCGGGTTGATCACGCTTAATCAATCTTGTTCATTTCTACTTTGTTTTATCGCTTTCATTTTCTATTTTCATCATTAATCATAAAACCCCCAAGTTTCAGAAAACCTAATTCACCTTCTACTTTATTAATCAGAACCCTCTTTTTAAATTAATTATCTAAGGCTCCGTCGAGAGATGACCTAGGGTTGCTGCTATACTGCAGAAATTCTAGTCAAAATTAAACAACTAATTTGACGCGCTCGACAACGCGGTCAGTGGTCCATTATGATGTGACCCATGGGAGTCACAAAACAACACACCTTATCAGGGGTTTCATTATGGCATGACTAAATACCTCAAAGTGTAATGTACACCCTCAACCAACTATTGTTGCACAGCCCAGAGACCTATGAGGTAGTCCTTCCCCCTAGGATCTTCTGACTCCCATACCTCCTATGAACCCTCTACGACATATCCCACTTACTGCTAAATGATTATCTTGGGATCCAGAAATTTAATCTTACAAAAATATTTTGTAGTGTTATCCCCATCCATCTGAGAAAAACCATATTATTCCCTCAAAAATTAATTTTATGTGGCACAAACCATGTATTAACTCTCCGTGGTTGTAGCATGACCTGATGCATGTAACAGAATTCTGTTGTATGGTAAACCTAACCCTGCTCTTATACATGATTGATCACATGAGAAACCTCATGGTTCCCAAAATATATCCCAAAACTTATTCCAAATATATTTTTATTAGACACTAAAAGTGTTTAATAATCATATTTTAGATCTTTATACTGATTTGTTTCAATTTTTATAAATATAAATTTTAGTTTATTTCATAAATTGATCTTCATTTCACATCATTGTGTTTTCCATCTTTAAGGTGTCTTTTTGGGCCCAATTAATCATCTTCTAGTGGAAAAAATTATATTCATTATTTTAATTTTATATTTTATAATATTATTGATAACTTTTTTAGGAACATATTTTTATTTTATGATCAAAAGATTAATCACAAGGGAAGATTTTAATTTTTGGAAATGAATGAAGAAATTTTCAGACAAAGCATGATGGGGATTATGCCCAACAAGTAAAAGTGGATCACACAATTCAAGCCTAATGAATCTACAATATTAACTTTATATAGATAAAATTATAAATATAATTTAATTAAACTATGTCTAAAGATAATTCTGATGTTTTCAAGGATATCCATGGAGACCAAGTTGACATTTAATTTGGGGGCCATATTTGAAGGCCAATAAAACAATCCCACTATTTCCATTATAAAATCTGAATGGATGATCCAATTGTCATGAAATTTTGATATATATTAGATTAAACATGAAATACTATATTTCTATTCAAAAACCATAAATTATTTTTCAATATTAATTGAATTATATTCATTCCATAAGGGGGGGTGAATATATTCCTATTTTTGTTGTCAACAATGAAAAGTCAAATTCCCTTTTATTTATCTCCCACCATTTACTATCCTAATTAAATGGGAGTGAATTTATTTGGGGGGGGGGGGTAAAAATAAGGCTCATAATATGCCTATATAATGATTCTTTGGTGAAGGTATTTAGGATACAAGTTAATCCTTTAGTTGTAATTTTTCGTTATCATTTTTCAAATTCTTGTTCATTTTATCCCATGCATTTTTTTTTTCAATAAAATTACTTTATTAATAAAATTTCTTATTATTATATTTTTATATCCTTTTTTATAAAACATTGATACCATTGTTTCAAGGTGTGAATTTATTCACACCAGAGATTGTGAAATTTCTCCCACAATGGAGGAATGTTCTTTATTTCATTATTCTCAATTCATCAATCCCACTTCTTTAGGTAGAATTCCATCTTCCATTGATAGAATAATATCAATTTAGGGATAACCATTTATGGTTTGATACTAGAGAGTTTCTTTGGCATGTATTGGATGTTATTTTATGTTATTCAATTCTTAAATTAGTTCTATGGTTTGAGATTTCCTTTATTTTACTTATTTCCTTCTCCGTCTTTACCAACTTTAACAACTAGAAATTTTGAGTTCTAGTACAATAAAATTATTTAGAGTTATCATTAAAGTGATCCCATAAGTGAATTGGTTATTAGTCTTGTAATATTTTATTGATTAAATAATTGAATGATTTTGGGGACTTGTCTCATTGATTGGAAACCTCTTGAACTAGTGAAGTAAAAATTATTAGGAAAATAATTACATCAGTTATTTTCCTAACAACAACCTAGGATAAACCCATAATCATTTATTTTTTCTGTTCAGCGAATTTTTTCTTTTTCTTTTTATTTAAATTAAATTATTAGTTATTAAATTAAAATAAACTCCCCAAGTTGGCAACTTCATATCCAATCCTCCCATCAAATCTAAGTGTCTTTAGGTTATTTCTTCAGTAAATTTGGATTTGATTCCTACTTGTACTTCAATGAACACTTATACAAGTAGGGTATATTTGGGTGTCACTAAATTTGGGCACCATTTCTAGGGACCCAGGTAATTATCTTAGACACCCACCATCTTTCCTCAGCCTAAATTCTCTTTTCTCACCCCCTTTTATCTTCTATCATCCTCTTATATTTTTTTTTCTATATAGAGAATCTCAAATCCCAATTTCAATATGATCCAATAGAGTATCTTTAACATTAACCCATCATAAACCCATTATTTAATACAATGAGAAATCAATATTGGGAGGACACTAACATTGAAAATTTCATTGATCAAACTGTGAATTAATACCTCACACCTGTTGAGATATAAAATCAATGAGGTGATGAATTTTTAATGGTTAAAATTATATACCTTACTAGGATGGTTGAAGAGATAAATTTTAGATATTTCTATGATGTCCAAAATACTATAAATCCTAATCAACAACAACTTCTTGAACAATTTTCTGAACAAATGTAAAAAATTATTTCGGATGTTTTTTTCTTTAGAGTTGAACTAAAAATCATTGAAACAGTTATGGAATCCATTCCCACATAGGATGTATTTTCCTCATCACTGATTGAAGAATATTGTCTCAGAAAATTATCCCATGAATTTATTGAAGAACCATCATTTGGAATTGGTATAGCTGAAGAAGATCAATAAATTCTTTAAGGTACTTTAAATCAAGAGGAAATTAATTTTATGTGTTCAAAAGAGGATAATTTGACATCATGTAATGATTTCCCCTAAAATTACTCTATTATTGATTTTTTAGGACCACCAATCACTAAAACATTGGGATAAATTACAATCATTGAGTCCATAACCACTATAGACATTTAAATGGAATATTTTTTGCCTAAATCATATTTTCAAAAAGGAAACAATTATTTATATATTTTTTTGGAGAAGAAAATGATTTTGATTTAAATTTAAAATCTTCATTGAAAAATTTCATTGAAACTAATCTCAAAATTATTTTACTTCCATCCCCACTCAAGAGTCTCTCTATAGGGGATGACCAAGACCATTCAATTTTAATTCATTTTTCTCTTAAAACCCACAAATGAGGACTGATCCTTGATGTCCTAGGCAGGACTATAGAAATAACTTGATCAATCATTTTTGATATTCCATGGATTTTACCACTCATTGTTGAACATAAGATTTTACATTAAACAAATTTTAATAAAAGAATAAATCTCGGTATAGTAGAGGTGGTGAATAATGGGGTCCATAAAATGTTGATTGTTGGTGTTGGATATGTTGGGGGTCCAAGTAGAGCTAATGAATTCAAAATAAGAACTTCTCAAGAGGCAACCCAACTACTATGTTGTTTTTTTATTTCATGTGTTTTTTTAATTTTCTTTGTTAAGGGAACACCATTGGAGTTCCCAATGTAATCTATTTTCTATTTTGTGTGAGATTTAGTAGCTGTAACATTTTAATATTTCCAAATGAATACCATGAATTTTATTGTTCATACCCATACATTAATCATCCCTAAAGAGTATACTTGTAACCTAAATATAAAGTGATGAATTTATTTTTTATGGTTCATCAAATTCAAACTAGGTGATTTTTCTCCAAATTTCATTTCAAATCAGGTCTCCCCCTCTTTCATCCCAATTATGAACTCTCTATTCTCTTCTCTTTCAAAACTGAGGGTAGTTTGATTATAATTTAGGGGATTGAAAATATGGGATGATAAAAAAGGAAATTTATAATAACAATTAAATTAACAAAAAATTTTATTATCTTTTCATGTGTTAGTATAAATTTGGAATCATAAAAAACTGAATTTAAAATTATTTTTAATTCCATGATTATGTTTTTAATGCATGTTTATGTTCATGAACATTGTTTTGGAAAGTGGATTTGTCTGTATTTATTTATCACTGCTAACATTTTCATTATTTCAATAAAAATTTCACTATGAAAATATATTGGATTTTGGGTATAATTTTGAGTTCTTAGGTCCCCTTCATCATAACATAGGGCTTGGGGTCACTTTTAGTTTCATTTAAGTATCTAAAAACATTAAAATAATGACCACATAAAGCAATGTTTTTCCAAATGTCTAGTGTTCAACACTTGGGGAACATGGATCCATATTTTTCTTTCCCAGAGGATTTACATCTCTACTATCATGCATGGAATTGAAAATATGCGTGGCATTCTGCACTTGGGGATCGTGACTCTATTGTTATATTGCCCAGATTTAGTTTTTTCATCTCTATTTTGGTTAAAAAAAAAAGAATAAAAAATAAAAAAGTGGGATACTCATATTATGGTTTAATGTTATTCCCACCTATAGCTTCCATTTATTTCCCCTTAAACAAGAAAATGGGCTCCATGTCTTTTGAGACACACAACACATCATCATGATTAATTGAAATTGGATAAAATTTGGAGAGGATTTTGAACAAAAGAATAGGATTGGGCTTGGGATATGCTTGTGAACCTATCTTTTGAGAAATTATTTTGATGGATTTATGATTTTTCAGCATGATATCTTTTTAGTTGAGCATTGTATGTTAAAATGTTTTTGAAAAATAGAATTCAATTTCATATATTTGAGATAATATTTGCTTGAGACTAGATAAATTGAAGTTTGGGGTTTTATTATCCACTTAAGTTGGATAATATTAATTGTTTATATATTAATACTTATGTGTTTCAATTTCTGTAAATACAAATTTTAGTGCATTTCATAAATTGAACTTCATTTCACATCATTGTGCAATTCATGTTTAAAGTGTCGTTTGGGGACCAATTAATCATCTTCTTGTAGAAAAAATTATATTAATTATTTGAATTTGATATTTTTTAATATGATTTATATCATTATTTGGAACATTTTTTATTTTAGGATAAAATGATGAATGTAAAGGTAAAATGGAAATTTTTGGGAATAAATGTAGAACTTTCTGGACAATGCATGATTGGCCTTAGGCCCATCATATAAAAGTGGATCCCATAATTCAATCCCAGTGAAGCTCAAAATTCAAATTAAAAAATATAACATTTTGAGGATAATTTCATTAAATTATGGAAATATCTAATTCTAATTTTTTTAAGGAGATCCATGGATCCCAAGTTGAGATTTAATTTGCGGGAAATATTTGAAGGCCCGAAAAATTAGCCAACCATTTAGAGCCTAAAATCAGAATGGTTGATCCAATTGTCATGAAATTTTGACAAATATTAAAGGAAACTTGGAAGAATTTATTTCTATTCTATAACCATCATGAATTTTTCCATATTAATTGACTTATTTTCATGCCAAGATGGGAGATGAATCTGGTCCTATTTTTGTGGACAACTTTGAGAAGTCGAATTTCCTTTGATTTCTCTCAAACCTTTTACTATCATAATTAAATGGGAGATGATTTATATTTTGGGGTTTTAACTAAGGATCTTAATTTTACTATATAAGGATTTGTTGGTGAATTTATTTTGGGTACATTTTATTCTTTCAATTGTAATGTTTCACTCTCATTTTGTAATTTCTAATTCATTTTAACCATGTAAGTTTTTTTCCAGTCACATTAGTTTCTTAATAAAAGTTGTTATTATTATATTTTTCTATACATTTTATTAATACATTTATTCTATTTAATCATGGTGTGAATTTTTTTCAAATAATAAATTGTGAAATTTCTCACACATTGGTGGAGTGTTCATTATTTCATTATTTTCACTTCTTCAATACCGCTTCTTTATGTTGAATTCCCACTTCCATTGATAAAATTACATAAATGGAGGGTAAAAATTTTATGGGTTGATACTAGGGAGTTTATTGGGAGTGTATTGGATGTTATTTTATGTTATTAAATTCTTAAATTAGTTATATGGTTTTAGAGTTCCTTTCTTTGACTTATTTTATTCTTTGTCTTTTCCAACTTTAACGACTAATCATTTTGAGTGATAGTGTGATGCAATTCCTTTTATTGATCCTAAAAGTGATCCTACAAATACATTGGTGATTATCCATGTAATTTTTTATGTATTAAATTAGAAAATTATGTTAGGGACTTTTATCATTTATTGAATTCCTTTTGAACTAGTGAACTGAAAATTATTAGGAAAACAATTACATCCATTCTATTACTAACTAAGAACTAGGATAAAACCATCATCATTAATTATTTTAGAACAAAAAATTTTGTGTTTTTTATTTAAATTAATTCATTATATCAAAAATTAAAATCAACCTTCATTTTGGCCACTTCATATCCAATCATCCCATCAAATATGAGTGTCTCTAGGTTACTTCTTCAGCCCCTACAGATTCTATCCCTACTTATACTTCAATGATTTCTTATACTAGTAGTGTAAATTTGGGAATCACCATGTTACAACCTCTAAAAATTCCATTAAATTATCAATTATCAAAATGTATTATTCTCCATTCCTCAAAATCAAATTCACTATGATTTTAGTAATCCGTAACAACACAAGTTGTTAGAATACATGTGATGCATTTCAAGTATATTGTCATTATTAATGAAATTTTCATCAATATGTATAAAACAAATCAAAACTCAATTATTAAATGATTTCAAATCCTTTTTCTATTTTAAATGTATATTCATTTGGTTTAGGTTGGTTGATTAATTTATCAATAATTTATTAGGAATATTCTAGACTTTTATGTGATCATGCTAAAATAAATCAGTATAGAATGACTAATTGAGTTGGTGAGAGTTGAAAATAAACTATATTTATTTATTAGAGGAAAAAATAGAGGGAAAATTTATAAAATTTATAAATCACTTGAGAAAAATAAATAATTTTGAGAATGATTTGAAAAAATTTATCTCATTAAACTATTTCATCAAACTAGGAAGATTTCATGGATTCCATAGGAAAGGAGACAGGGTTGATATTTGGAAGCATAATTCTATGAGGGGAAATTCCCAAAATATGTATTTTTTTAAAAAAGATCCCATTATAGGACACTATAGAACATTTTTCCTAGAATTGGATTATTTTACTACTAGAATGAGGATTACTAGTTCAACTAGATCATTTTTGAGATTTCATTCTAATTAAATCACTAGGAATAGAATAATAGTGTTAGGAATGATATCTAAATAAGGTACTAGTATAAATAACTTCTTAATAAAAAATTATTCAATGGGTTGTTATTGAATATCACATTGTAATATCTTCTATACCAATACTATATAGTCGTAGAAACTGTATTACATGAAAACATAATACATAATATCAAATAGCTTGGATCAAAAGTTAATTTATATTTAGATAATCATATGCATACTTAAGTATTAAATTTAAATTAAAAAATATATTATAATACCTAGTTTAAAAAAAATGTACCTATTACTATTTATTTTTTGTATCCATATCATATATAAAATGGTTCTTCATTATATAGGTAAATGAGGAAACATAAGAAAGGGGTGAACTCAAACATTCAGTAAGGAACAAAATACTAAATATGGTAAATAAATCATGATCTTGACACACATGCTATTTTAATATTGAATAATCAACATATATCCATAAAGAATGCATGGACATAATCATAGTGAATACATAATTATGTATAATATAATTAATTGGAACCATAATGATAAGAATGCCTAATTCTAGAAATCATAAAAAAACCATTGGGTAATTGTGGAAAGACATCATACATAAAGGATAATGACACTGAAATTACTCTATAATAGTGACCTGATGAGATCTATAAATAGAATGATAGACTATATAATTCTGGACCGCACCTGTCACACATTAGGTCCAATCCATTCCATTATATAATAAAATATATTAAATAATGACTTGATTATTACAAGTGAAAAACATCAATAAATTTGAAAAATTCAATAATGATTGAATTATAAGGTTAATTTCTATAAAATAATGGAATAAACATATGGTCAATCATTTCCCCAATTGGTGTAATGATGTAGATATAATAATCGGTATTCATATACATATAGTGGAATATATAATTTATCATCACAAAATTGAATTATAGGAATTCTAAAACCCACGTCATCTTCATTAGGAAGAAATAATTAGGTTAATAATTTATAACTATGGAGTTTAGAGATCATAGTGAAGAAAAAACAGATAAATGGAAACATGGGAAAAAAAATTATAACTACTCTTAATATTTATTTAGGATTTAATGATATATTTTGGGATCCGATGGATAGTGTTGGTTCTCTAATTCCCATGGCATGATCAACAATTAACACAATGGTGGAGATGAAGTTTTGAGTACCTAGAAGGACTCTAATGTGCACTCGATATCATAAACTAAGAAGGTGATGGTATTATTGGTCCCTTGAAATTTTATTTTAGAGTGAAACAATTTGGACATAGGTTATACAAGGGACCCAAAAAAATAATATACATAAAAGCTATTTGGACTTTAAAAACGTTTTTGATTTAGCTTAGGCTGTCAAGACCTCTGTAAAACCAAGTACCTATTTAGTGTGTGAATTCATGAGGCAATTCGAATTTGTGTTTTTCTTAGAGGGTAGTTTTTAGAACTATGGTTTGAATCTAAATTACTAGTTTTAAGACATTTAAATAGGTGATTTTTTTAAATTATTTGAGACCTGGTTGGTGCTATGGGTTCTTGGGTGAGCATCATAGGAGGTCTAGGTGGCCTGAGAGTTGATTTTTTAGTTTTTGCATCCATTCATTCCATGAACAATAGAGTTCACTCCATTACAGGGGTAGAATAATGAGTGTGTCCTTCTGCCTAAAATATTACATGTCATGTCCATGATTCTCACTATGAATGATGTTTGGTCATGATGGGGGAGCCTATACCTTGAGAATTTCATAAAATACACCCCTTTTCATGTATTGAATAGGTTATGAGTGTGTTTGTTTAGTATGGGGTTGTTTTGGTCTTTCCCCATCGAGGCTTTCATGTTTTTTGGGACTAGGGGAATGAGAGGATTCCATTATTTACTAAGCTCCTCCTCCCCTAACTATATGATCTATCCTTGATCTGTGGTGTTTTCTTGGCCATTTTTTGGCAACTAAGTCATGTTTTTTCCTTCATCTTTCCTTTGTTTTGGATTCCCTTCATCATCATTGATTTCATTGTAGTTTTAATTTATGTTTTGTTACTTATTCAACAAATGTATAGTGGAATCAACTATTATTTATGAGGATTTCACATTTCTTGGTGAGAGGATGTTCTGAGATGGTATCGACATGACATCACATGTTATTTTGATACTGTTACAACATTGTATGATTTTTATAGGTTTTTTAATTAAATTAAATGAAATTAACCTTGGATTTGATGCTGTTGTTTATATAATTTTAGTGGTATGGTTCTAGGAGTTCATCATGAACTTCCTAATTGCAGTTGGTTGTGATTTTGGTTAGTGTTTATGGCTCAATGAGTTATTATAATTTTTTTTTCTATTTAAATTTGATGTTAAATTAACTGTAATTTTTTAATTAATTTAATTGGATTCCTTGAAAATATTTTAGACCTTTGGATATAACAGGAGGCTTAGATGAGATATAGTGATAGATATAAGGATAATATCAAAGGTAATAACTCAGAGATTGAGGTAGGTGGTCCCTTGTACATACCCTTATGGTTTTATAGTTTATCAATTTGGCATTTGAGATGTTTTCTCTCTCCACTATGGGTAACCGAATCCTTTGATTGAAGAAATTATTTTAAATAAATTAAATTTATAAAATAATCAATATTTCAAGGTCCGTGTTGACCCCTTGTGTACTGGCTTGTTTTCATCAACTTCTGATGGTTTAGGATGTGATTATAATTGTGTACCTTGAGATTTATGAACCTAGAGAAGTTACTTTTTAATGAATTTTATAGACATAATGGACCTGTATAGGTACTAATAAATCCATTGAGTAGGGATTTATGATGAATAGGGAGTTATTTTCCCTAATAATCCTTAGTGAACTATGAAATTCCATGGTGTTTTTGGGCTAGAGAGATAAGAATGGGGCCGAGTGTTCCTCCCCCCATGATATGCGACCACTGAGGTATGTGTGACATGAGTGAGGTTTGGATGGTTTGGGTGCTAATAGAACAAACATTTACAATTATTTTATTCTGAATTTCAATGTTTTTAATCCCACCAATGTGTAATTTAAATGGAAATTGTCACATTTTATGTTTTAGGAGTATTTTTGAGCTTAATTGAAAAAATGTCTTATTTTGGATTTAAACAGTTTATTTTTTATTTTTTAGGCCATAAAATTTTATAAAATGATCCAAATTGAAAAATTATTCTTTTATAGTATTCTATGTTCGATGGTATTCATTGTATCCTTCTGGACCCAAAGCTGAATCCATTATTTGGAAGCTCAAATCCAGCTCACAAGTCAGGCCTTGAAAACTGTGCACAAATATGTAGAATTTTATTGTTGGTCCCATATCTCATAAATGGACAAACCATTGGATCTGAAATTTTACATTAATCAACAATATATCTGTAGGAAAAAGTTTTATTAATATTTCCACATATTATTATTTCATTTTCAAGGCCATAAATGTGTTGGAACTGAGTATATTAGAATACGAACAGTCTGTCTGGAAGAATTAAATATTCTTAATTAAGTGACCATAACGCCTTAATTTTCTGGAAAATTAAGCTTAAATTTCTTGGGTCTACAGATACCATATAGGGGGACAACATTCAAGAAGGACCAATTCCCAAATTCTGTCATTAAGGAGGCCATACACACACCTACATTCAGAGAAGTGTTTTGGAGCCAAATTTTCATTCCCTCTCCCTATAAAAGAGTGTCCCTTTTCATTTCAAAGTGTTGGAAACCTAGGGGTAGCCTTTGTTGGACATTTTACGTAGTTTAGAATTTTATTATATTTTAATTTCATTTTGTAATTTCATTTCATGTTTTAATTTAAGTGTTCTCATTTCTCCACTTTTCTTTCTCTCTTTTGTTTTCTCCCCCAGTTTTCATCTTCACTGTGATCTCTTATACTCATGATCATAAGTAGCTAACCCAGGGAATTTTCCAGGGGAGTAATTCAGTGGTAAACCCAATTATTTGATCATTACTATTTTATTGTTTCTTATTTACTTATATTTAGGCTAAGGGGGATCTTATTGGGCAAGGCACCTTTGTGTCTCCACTTGTCACCCAAGGCTTAGCTTTTACTTCTGTCACATTCTCCCTTGATTGAGGAGGTGGATGTATGGTATCTCGGGGATCATTCAGTGTTTTGTATATTCATAACCATAGGAAGAAGGGTATGTTCATTCATACTATAGAGCATGCTCATTAAGTATATTTTAAACTATCAAAGAGATGATGAAGGTTCACTCTAGATAATCTCCTAGGAGGATCTCCTTTCTATCTAACATCATTCTGTTTGCATTCATTGTGTTTGCATTGCATATGCATATTTAATTTTATTATTTCATTCTCATTTATAAAATATAATTTTTATTTATTTTATTTCACACAAACACACACACACACACACACATATATATATAGTGAATTAGAAGTAGTGAGTGATTGATCGCAACAGCTCCTCAAGTGATTGACCTAGGTTAGCCACTATGCTTCACTTAGTATAAATATTTTTGAGAGTTCGCACGACAAAGCTTCATCAAATTGGTGCCATTTAAGGGGATACAAGTGGTCTTAAATCACTATTTTTATTTAAATTTTGTAAATAATTTTAGTTTCATTTCAAAAAGCACAAAAAAATCATAAATTTCAAAAAAAAAAAAAAAACTATTTGTTTATGATGTGTTTAAATTAAAATTTTTATCCATGGACTGATGAATCTCAATTGGAAAAATAAGTTTTAAATTATATTGATCCTAAGTATAAAAGGATTAGTGATGTAGTGGAAATGTTGGATAGAAAAATAGGGTTGATAGCGGAATACATACTTGCATTTCAAGAGAAACCTGAACCTGATCCTGAATCAGAACCTGAGCCCGAACGAGTGGTGAAAGAGATTTCACCAATCATTTTTTAAGTTAAAGAACCCGAGGAGGGTGATAAAGAGCTACTAAAGGAGTTAATAATATCATCCCGTACTCAAACATTACTCGAGGAGGTCCCTGATGTACACATTCCAAATGATTCACTTATAGGAGATCAACAATTTTTGGAAGAATCCTGGAATCACTTTGTTGAAGATAACCTGAAACTTGATCTTCCCATCATTGATATTGAATAATCTTCACCTTTTTAACTCTCTCCTGATTTGGAATATGAGGAAAAAAAATTAACCTGCTGATTTGGAGTTTCCAATGGTCTTTCCAGAAGAGATCAATTTCCAAGATGACTTACTTGAAAGGGAATATTTCTTGATTGATTCATTATGTTTTAATTTTATTCAAACTGAATTGTTTTCTAACTTTTTATTTCCTGAAATTTCTAATAAAACACAAATTTAGCAGAACTTAGATGCTAAGGAAGATACTACCTATGTGGTGGTGATCGAGGAAGAAGATCCGGAGAAGATGGTGGTGAAGTGACTACCTTTTCTCCAAGAACTTACATATCATATGGAGGAGGACACCACTGAAGTTAACATGGATCACCCATATTTTCTTTTACCTCCCACCCTAGAACTCAAATTCTATCTTTATTCTTTATTGGGGTTTGGGAAATTTCATATATTAGTTGGGGTTATCTATTATTGGTTTTTACTGATGGACATTGGGAAATGTCACATGTGGTGGTTCATCTCAAAGAAACCACACCCACATTCTGATTAGAGATAATCCACTGCAACAACCTGACTAGGGGCAGTAAAAACTTAGCACCTGCTTGGGTGGTCAAACCAAGAATTATCCATTTTCTATCCCCTTTATCTTTCTTTTTATTTATTTTTATTATGTCATTTCATTTATTTCTGGTAGTTTTTAAAGTGGTATCATCTAGGATCTTAACTCAAGGCATCCACTGAAAAATAAATCAGGTTGCGTCTTTCCTTTTCTTTATTTTTATTTTCTACCAAATATAAATTTAGTGTGAAAATGTCTCTTGATTTTATTTGAGCTAAAAATAGGGTAGTAAATGGAACAAGTGTGTGTGTGGGGGGGGATTTCAAATTGTTTTTATAAATTTTGTGTGGGATTTCATTTTATTTTTCATGTTGTTTTTCATAAATTTTCTTGTTTTTTTTTCATTTTTGGTGCGTTTTTAGGATTTTTGAGCTGACTCAAATACTTTAGAAAATTCAAACCATCTTGGTATTTTTGTAACATTGATTGATTTTAATATTTTTGGATTTAAATGATTTATGAATGGTTTTTTTCTTCTGATTTTTGATCTTTTCATTTGACAAAGTTTGGTTGATTGTGAAACTCATGTGCACTAGTAGTGTCTAAATTGAAAATCTTGCCCAAACCGAGATGTTTCTAAACCTGTTTGACATATTATTACATTTTTTTTCTTGAATGTATTTAGACATGTTTTATTATCCAGAACATTCTATTTTTATTTTTTTCAAAGCTCTTAGAGTTCATGGAATGTGTTAAGTATGATTGAGGCACCACCTTGAAATCCCTTTTACATCAAACTCTTATCTTGGCCTACCTTTACATCTGAAATTCTTTAAGCCCCAAGTATCCATGAAATACCTTGTTAGGTATCCAAATTACAATCCAATAATCCCTTTAAAACCTACTCTAGATGTTAAATTCATGATTATTGTTGAAATCAAGTGTGGGGGAGGGAGAAGATGGGCTGCATTTTTCTTTCCTAAAGAATCTTTTTGAGGTGAATTGAAAGTGTTGCCATATTTTTTTATGCTATTGTGGAAGAAATTTCATGATGGGAAGATGGATGGGTGGACCAAAATATCATTAAAAATATGGGTTGGGTGTTCACAAATTTTTGAAGAACAAAAGCTTCCTCTCTTTTCCTCAAAAACATGATTTTGAAGAGAAATCCAGATCTGAATTCAAGCTGAAACAATGATAAAAATGGAGAAAAGAGGGATTAAAATAATTGATTCTTAAATTAAAATAGTTAAATTCCTAAATAAATAGGTTTTTGTAGGTTAATAATTTTTTATTTGATTGAGGAGCACACCATTCTTGAGCAAAACTATTTTCATGCATTTACTTCACTTTAGAGCATAACCCTCCTCATTCTGCCTCATATATTTTTACATTCAAATCCTGCCAAACCTCTGCATCAGAACAACCCATGAAAGATACCTCATTATTGATACATTTGTGACTCTATTAAGTGGAGATACTAATAGGATAGTAAGCCTATGGAGATCACACATGTTCTTGGGAATGAAAAAACTCCACATTAAATATCTTTGAGTTAAGAGAGAAATATTTTTCCAGGGAGGTAGATACGACATGAATGTGAGTATTAACATGATATTTAATGGATTAATATTATTTTTGAGGATTTTTAAATTTTTTATCCATGTACAAGGCATGATATTTTCTTTGATATGATAATTGAGTTGTGTTATCATTTATGCTTTGAGAAGTTTGTTTTGACCTTGGTATAAGATGATTGCCCATGAGTACAATGTTTAAGTGTGGGGGAATTGATAGAAAACATATTTTCAATTATTTTATTCTGAATTTAAATGTTTTTAATCCCACTAATATGATATTTAAAGGTCAATTGTCATAGTTTATGTTTTAGGAGTATTTTTGAGCTTAATTGAAAAAATGGCTTATTTTGGATTAAAATAGTTTTAATTTATTTTAATGTTTCAGACATAAAATTTTCTACACTAATCCAAATTTCAAAATTATTATTTTATAGGTTTCTATGTTCTATGGGATTCATTTTATCCTTTTGTACCCAAAGCTCAATCCATCATTTGGAATCTCAAATCTAGCTCACAAGTCTGGCCTCGACAACTGTGCATAGAACTGGAGAATTTTATTGTTGGGATCATATCTCATAAATGGATGAACCATTGGATCTGAAATTTTACATGTATCAATAAGCTATTCATAGGAAGAAGTTTCATTAATATGGAATCATATGATTATTTCATTTTCAAGGCCATAAATGCTTTGTAACTCTTTGTATTGGAATAAGAATAGTCTGTCTGGAAGAATTAAATATTCTGAGTACAATGGCCATAACGCCTTCATTTACTGGACAATGAACCTGAAATTTCATGGGTCTACATAGGCGATGCAGGGGAACAACACTCATTAAGGACCAATTTCTAAATGATGTAATTAAGGATTCCATACACACGCCTACATTTGGAGAATATTTTTGGAGCCAAATTTTCATTCCATCTCCCTATAAAAGCGTGTCCCTTTTCATTTCAAAGTGTTGGAAACTTAGGGGTAGCCTTTGTTGGACATTTTATGTAGTTTAGTATTTTATTTTATTTTAATTTCATTCTGTAATTTTATTTCATGTTTTAATTTAAGTGTTCTCATTTCTCCACTTTTCTTTGTCTCTTTTGTTTTATCCCCCCGTTTTCATCTTCACTGTGATCTCTTATACTCATGATCATGAGTAGCTAACCCAAGGAATTTTCCAGGGGAGTAATTCAGTGTTGAACCCAAGTATTTGATAATTAATGTTTTATTGTTTCTTATTTACTTAGATTTAGGCTAAGGGGGATCTTAGTGGGCAAGGTGCCTTTGTGTCTCTACTTTCCACCCGAGACTTAGCTTTCACTTCTGTCACATTCTCCCTCGATCGAGGAGGTGGATGTATGGTATCTCAGCGATTGTTGAGTGTATTGTATATTCATAACCATTGGAATAATGGTATGTTCATTAATATGATGGATCATGCTATTTAAGTAGATTTGAAACTATCAAATAGACGATGAAGGTTCACTATGGATAATCTCCTGGGAGGATCTCCTTTCTGTCTAACATCATTCTGTTTGCATTCATTGTGTTTGCATCACATCTACATATTTACTTTTAGTATTTAATTCTCATTTATAAAATATCTTTTTAATTTATTTTATTTCACATATATATAGTGAATTAGAAGTAGTGAGTGATTGATCACAATAACTCCTCAAGAGATCGACCTATGTCAACCACTTTGCTGCACTTAGTATAAATATTTTTGAGAGCGCGCACGACAACGCTTCATCATGTGCCTTTGGATTGATCTAGAATGACTTGAAATTGCAATGGTATCTATTATGTAACTCTATTTTATGCATGTATTCTTTACCCTATGTGGTAATTAAGGCCTTTAAATGTTTATAACAATACTGAGAGACATGCTTTACTCGGAGTGATGGGATTTGAACTAAATGTTGGTAATGGTATGATGGACTCCATAAGGGGTGAATGTTCTGTGATGTTACCTAGTATACCTTAGTGGGTGACCCAGGGATATGTTAAACCGAGGTAGGTTTTATATGGGAAATTACTGAGTATAAAATGAGATTGATACTATTATAATTCCTTGGATATGTTCCTTGGATTCACCTGTGGGCCAGATACTATGAGATTTCCTTTGGTCATTCCCTTGGTAATAAAATTACACCAACTAATCTTTATTGCCTAGGGTCACCCCTATTAGTCTGCAGTTATTCATAATTATACATTATATTTCATAGTTTCATCCACTTTAGAATAAAATTTGAGTTAAATACTATTGGATTTCAAAGGTTTATAACCCCAGAATCAGCCATTGAGCCTGATATTGTGGATCACCTCAAACTACCTCTAAGGGATCAACTATTATGCATGATATTTATTTTATTTCATAGGATTACCTCATATGGATTGAAAATTACACTTTATGAATATTGGATCACCTATGATTACCTTAAAGGGATCAGTGATGATGCTTTATGATTATTGTATCAACTAGGATTACCTACTAGGGATTAGTGATGACACCATATGTTTATTGGACCACCTTAGATTACCTACTATGTATTGGAGATGGTGCCTAATGGATAACAGATAACCTATAGAAAACTAATAGGTATCAGTGATGATTTGTGAAGACTATTGTACCACCTAGTATTATAACATAGGGATTGATGATAATGATTGATGATTATTATATTTTATAGGAATACCTTATAGTGATTGATAATAATGTATGATATTTGTTTGATCACTAAGGATTACCTCCTAGGGATCAACTTTATTTTTGATGACTGTTGTCCATATAGGATTACCTCATGGGTTTGAAAATTTCAACTTATATTGGTTCTTAGGAGCATGTATTCTTCTTAGAGACACTTTGACATTATCAAAATAAAGATTGGGTTTGTTCCAAAAGTTTTAAGGGGGTTTCTTCACAAATTCCTCTCATTGGGGAATGTTTGGTTTTATGCACATAATTTTAGGTATGTGGTGTATATATTTCCTATATTACATATCAAATCATTAAATATATTTTAATAATTTTATTTTAAGGTCAACTCAAATCCCTCCCTTTCAAAGGGTTTTGATTTGAATGATACTTAAGACACAAGGGATCTTTGTCTCAAACATTGAATCATTGAGACTTGTTTACATTATACACCATGTTTCCTTTATATTTTATATATACTTTATTTATTTAATGGTGTTTACAATCCAAATCATGTTACCATATTCAAGTTATTATTTATTTAGTTGTTTCCCCATTAGTAAGGATTTTTTTCCTTTTAACTTTAATTCATTGAGTTATCATCACTCTCTTTAAATTATTTCACATTGGTTGGGAACATTATTACCTTGATTATATTACATGGTATTATCTCATTATTTTCTAGGGATATACATTCCTACCATATAAAACCTATTATACAAATTTCTATCATCTTGGGTTATGTTATTTTATAACAATAAACCTTCATTCTCTTGATGAAATATGATCATGTTATTCTAGTATTTACATATTCATAAACCCATTACTTTATAGGGAAGTAAACTCACATTTTATATAATTTATATTTGATGATATTTACCTAGAAGTAAATTTATTATATTTTCATGGGGAAAACTATTGATGTTCCCTATGTAGTTTTTCAAATATGGATGATTATTGGCATATTGACTGTGTATTATTTTACCATCCACCTTCTTACTCTATATGGGTTATTATAATATTATCTTTTCTATTTACATAGGAAAAATTATTTAAAATACATATATTATTGTCTCAACATGGATGATTATTTAAAAAGTTTATTATTTATTGTTTACTAAATATCTAATATAATGAATATATTGGTCATAATCAAGTGATGGTTGGGGACTGGTAATCTATAGCCCCGTGATGAATCGATAGGTCCAATGAGACATGATAGATTGGGTTTTTTGTGTATTTCTATCTAGAAAAAGATATTTCCTTGAAGTTATGATCATGATTTCTAAGATCATGATGTATTATCTTATGGTACAAAATTAACCATATGGCACTACACATTTCATCATAAATGAGCTAGTTATTTTTATCTATATAATCTATTTTTTTGTTTATATAAATGGAAATATTATGCTATTAGTTTCAATTAGTTCTGGAATTATGATGATTACTTATTAATTCCAAAATATGTAATCCATGTTTTTCTATGATTTCATCAATATTATAATTTCCCTTCCTGAGAATTTGAGCTCTACCCTTTTTATATTTCCATTTCAATAGGTTATCAAGAAAATTATTACACATGATATGTATAACAAGATAGTTCGTGGGAGATATCAAATAATTAGTATGGTTCAATTAGTTTCTTGTATAGAAAAAAATATACACCGGCTGAGAAAGACATGGGTTTTGTTTGTTATGTTTTTTTTCCAAATTCACTAAAATTATAAACCTCAAATAAATTTGTAATTTATGTAATAAAATTTTTTCTTTATATCTTGTAATTATTGTATAGTTATGTTTGATAATATATAGTTTGTATCGAAGCTAGTACATAAAGTATTTTTTATGAGCACCAGATCATAGAGAACTTCTTTGATGCATCATAAAATTCAAGAAGGAAAATAATATAACTACACCAATATGAATATGTTTTTTCTATTTTCATAAAATATGACACACCATGGATACATGAATTCTGGACATAGAATTAAAAATATATATACATAAGAAAAATAAAATTAAAAACTTAGTTTAAGGGAAAAATAAAAGTATTGGCATGGGGAAGAACTATCTTAATAATACATGTAGAAGAATTAATAAGGTTGAGCACTCATCCAATGAGTGATTGATCATTTAGACAGTTTATTTAGAGATGGAATGGATAATAGATGAGGCATAAGATAAGGAATGTGTAAATTAAAGGGAGATAATTCCACATGAATGTGAACAAAAAATTCATGAGAGGTTTTCAATAAGTAAAAATCCAAAAATATCATATGGAGTTTTGTGGTATGTGTAAGAAGGATTATCAAAACTCAATGAATTTTTTAATAATCACTCTAGCCTAAGGAGAATATTTGATGAGTATAAAAATTACACAAAGTGATCCATGTGCAGTAATGGATAATGGAAAGGGAAGTCTTCTATGAAAATAAACTAATGCTTTGATGGGATCCATGCTTCCTAAAGAAAAATGAAATCCAAAAAAGAGTTATGAAAGTATAAATAATGAAGTAATATTTTCAATAAAAGATTCAAAAACCATTCTATTCACATTAAGGTAGAAGTTATTCCATTTTATTCTCTATCATTTTTTGTGTCTCTATGATAAACATATAGGTAATTTAAGGTGATGTTTTCTCAGGATGATAACTAAAGAAGAAATGGAAGTTTTTGCAGTTGGGGTTTGACTTAGTGGTAACCACCCCATAATTCTACATGAAAAATGGGGGTTCAAAACCCATTGGGCATAGGGTAATGTACCAGTACTGCAGCAACGGTGGAACTGTAGCAACGACGGGCACTGTAGCGGTGGTAGGTCACTATAGCAGCGGCAGGGTACTGTAGCAGCAATTGGGCACTGGGCGGCACTGTAGCAGCGCGGGTACTGTAGTAGTACTATTCATAGAATGAGATTTGGGGAAGAAATTTGGGCCTACGGGCCATATAATAGGCTAAATTCCCACTGGGACTTGGGGATATGTAATGGGTCTCCCTCTACCCAGTAAAAAGAGGTCTTTGATTTGATTTAATAATAAATGAGGCTTCGGCCCCAAAATTAAAAAAAATGGAAGTTGTAAAAACTAGAAATCATAACGAAGAAGTTTACATCACGGTGAAAACAGAAAAAAAAATTTGTCTCAAGAAAATATGATGAAAAGAATGAACTAAAGATGGATGAATTCCTTATCACTATTTTTTATGAAAAAAAATTAAATAAAGATGATCTTTCCATTGGTATATTATATTAAAGATCTATTCAAATGGAAGGGAAACTTTTAGGAGTTTCATTCCTTGTATAAAATGATCATAAGTTTGGGTAAAATAGAAGACATTGATGAAGTACTTTAAAGAAATTTTTAGGTTAAGTTTGAGTTGAACTACAAGTTATTATATATATTTATGGTAGATTTAGAAAATGAATTTTGTTTGTGTATGAGTCATTAGAATAAATGTGTATGAGTCCGGGATAGGTATGTGTATATGAAAATGTGAATGAATATTTTATATAATATTCAATCATGTCTATAGGAAGTGATATCCGAAAAAGGTATTTGAATATTTTAAGAAATAAATTAGTCCAAACCCCTCATGGATAGAAATCTAGAAGCATTCCCATAATACTGGTAGCAAAGTTTAAAGCCTCCAATAGAGTGATAGATAGTGTAGGTGAGTACCATTGCGGGTTAGAACTAGAATGTGTAAAGGAATTTGGGCATCATGTGTGGTGGTATGATTACTCCTCAATATGGGTATATACCTAAGGGTTTTGTTTAGAGGTATGGTATTGTGTCTAGGGTAATAAGGGGGAACTCGACTAGAGGATATTTTTATGTGGGATACATGAAAAATGGATATTTTTTATTCATTTCAAAATATGATCACTTGAAGAATTATAAATGATCAGTTTTAATCACTATTATCTTAAACCTCATTCTAGTTCCAAATATACCCTGATCTTTTATTAGTGAATGAAAATATCATGCTTGAATAATCCATGTTCATTAGGCGAATCACATGTCAGTTCATCAGAATAAGCTGATAAAGTAAAAAGGAATAAGAAAATGTTCAAAATGTAATTAAACTAGTAGGATATGTTCATAATATCATATTATTATATAAAAGAAGATATTTTATAGAGAGTGGGAATCATATTTTTGATCTACACATATGAAAGTCATTGAGGATCCTATAATAATTTATACTAACAAGTATGACACCAAGACATGTAAAACATTTATAAGTATTATGAATATGGATTCACTTAAGTTCATATGACATTGTGGTAGAGTGCATAATACTTTGATCAAGTACATTAGACATAATTACCGGCGTGTATGAATTTTCTATCCATAAAAATATGACACTTCACATAATTACTTTGTATAACATATTAAGTCTTATTAAATGGTTGAGTAACCATAATAGGAAATATATAAATGAATTAGAATTAATATATTGATTCAAGGTATGTTTTTCTTTTAATTCCCTAAATATTATGATTCATTTTTCTATGATTCTATCTATTAAATAAGAATAGATATCCACAGTTCCATGTGACTTGACGACAATATAAATATCAATAATTTTCATTCATATATGGAATATCCATATATGGTTTTTATGGAGATTTTATTTTATAGATTTTGTGGATTATTATAAAAGAATTCAATGGAAAGGAAATAGAGTCATCAACCAGATTATATAGAGAATTTAAATGAGAGGACGATTGAAGATTTTGAGGTTTTGAATGTTTAGATTTTTGGTAGTTTTATGTTTCAATATTGGGGGAGTTATAATGTGAAGATGAAGGGAATATAAATGATATTAATAGGAAATAAAAAAAGGATAACCCAACACTACAACCATACTGCATATATTGTATATTGAATGAAATAAGGAAGAACTAATATTAGGTTTGTTGAAGACTAGAAATATAAAATATAAAGAGGTATCTTTAATGTTCTAATAATAAATCTTTTGTTCACAAAATAAAAAGTATAGAAGTGTCTTGGGACAATAGTAATATTGATTATATTTAGGCTGAGAAGAAGAGTGATCCATCCTATATATGTCATCTGGTTAGTATACTTAGGAATCTTCATTCAACCCATATGATTATTATAAGTTAGGAATAATATCTATCAACACATTATAGAGGTACTCAATCAAACTCATTTGATCTTTTTTCAAGGAGTTTCGATCCTATTCAATTATACTAGAATGAAAAATTGGTTAGTACTTTCTTTGAATATGATTGGTTCAAGAATAAAAGCTTCAATTCCATACCCTTTCTCTAAGTTCTTTTGATAATAAAATTGAATCTTTAGGCATGGGATAAAAACCATGTATCACTGGATATGTTTTTATTCATCTTTCAATTGAACCTTGTTAATAAATCATGGTTTAATATTGTGTTATTTCATTATTACCATATATGTGTGCAAAATAAATATGAGATTACATGGAAAAGAGATTAAGATATATTAAAAGAATAAATGGGTTTCTTAAAAGGGATAAATGTTTTAAATTAGATAAAATTTACCAACACTGATTCACCCCCCTCTAGTGTTGGACACATCCATATGAAAACCTAACAATCAGTATCATAGGAGGTCACACTTATATTGGATTCTCATGTTTTATGTTTTTATTAAGAATTTAGTTTCTTTGGTCATATGATATATAAAGTGAACATTTAAAGAGGTTAAAGAAATATTTACAAATAATCCATTAGATATATGTCTTCCAAGATAGTAAGGAACTAAAAGAAAAGATACGTAAACAAATTGAGAAAGGCATCATCAAATAAAGAGGATTCTCCATTATTTTAAGGTAATCAAGGTAGAATTATTTCATTTATTTATATTGATAAAATTACTCTTGAATATTTTATTAAATAAAAATCAACCCTATTAATAAATAAGGGAAAAATATGATATGTCATCTTTCAAAATTGATAAATATGGTTCAACCACAATGGAAGAAGATTTGGTGCTAAAATCCACCACCAAGGAGATGGAAAACCTTTTACACTAAAAAATAAAATCATTTATTTGATAAAAATGATGAATAAATTTCATGCCAAAATTTTCATATTGAGGAACCATGTTCAATAGGGATTCCTAAAATTCTGAGAATTTACAAGATGAATCAATTAATTTTTTCAATTGTATATTTTATAACTTTCCCAAAGAAATAATCGCATATATTTATAGTTTTTTTTAAAATATACATGAGGAGATCACCCCAAAGAATATGGGTATGATAGGATATTGAATGCATTTTAATAATGGAAACAAAACAATGTTAATATCTAAAAATAAATTGGAGTCTCAAGTGAAATGAATTTGGAGCTTGAATAAAGATACACCTGATTTGAAAATGAATGTCTCTATATAATCATGATGAATGAAAATGATAATAAAATTCATGAATAAATGATCTATGTATTAGTAGAAGTATATGTTCCCAATAATTCTTAATTTATGATCAAAGGATGTATGGGTAAAGTGCTGGAATATATTCTATAAATAAAAAGACAAATGCATGAAGACTGATATGAAGAGATGAAAAATGATTTTATAGAAGGAATAAAATCAATTGAGGATGAGAAAACCATCATCAATATGAAATTCTCAGAGTATGAAGTTAAATTGATAAATCTAGAAACTTCAAAATATGATTCTTCACAACAAGTTGTAAGAAAAGAGGCTACCATATACAATTTTAAGTAGATAAAATGTAAAAAGAGACCTCTATATAGTAGAAAGAATATCCAAATATAATATGAAGATCAATTCCAAGTATCTATAAAAGGAAAGGTATCATTCATATCAAAATTCAATGATTGTGTTAAATTTGTTTTTGTAAAGTGTACATATTAAACATTAAAATTTGTATAAAAGTGGATGATGAAAAATGAATAAAATTCCACCACTATCTATGGTGGTTGATAAAATGAGTATAGATTTTAGTTCCCCAAAATATAACCGATAGGATGATTTAAATTGTAAAATATAGCAAGCTACCAGTTCTAAAAATAATAAACTACATGTAGTTCAATAAAGATAACCAAGATTTGTTAATTACTATTTTTTGTAAAAAAATTTGGCATATGGATATCGATTGTTCATATAATATGTCAATATATGGATGAAAATGAGAGCCTTTATTATGGGAGAGAGATTATAAACTAAAAAAGAAAACCATAATTCAAAGGTGAAAATTTATATGTTATAATGAAATTAATATAAAATGAATATTTTCAGTGTTTCCATAAATTTAGTCACATAAATAATAAATTCACATAAAACACAACCAAGAATGTGTCAAAATAAAATGGAAAAGAAAATTCATTTAAATTATTGAAGAAAGATGAGATGACCTTGATAAAGATGATAGAGAATGTTGGTAACTAAAATACTCTCAAGAATATTATGGAGAAGGCCTATGATTTATCATTGGGTGATAAAAATAAAAGGAATTCAACTCAAATATAACCTAATAATACAAATAAATTAACTACACCATAGAGAACCCGTTTCTTCTATTATAGGAAAAGAGGATAAACCATGGATACCTGAAACCTATACATGAAAGTTGGAATAGATGGAGGATATATAAATTAAATTTAAAAAAATTAAGAGAAAAATTAAATGACTAAAATAGTGAATAACTCTCTTAAGAATACATGTAGAAGAACCAAGAAGGTTGGTCAAACAATCAATGAGTGCATGATCATTTGGAAAACTATTTTGTAGAATAAAAACAAAATATAGGGAATATAAGAGAAAGAAACTGAAAAATAAAATGAGATAATTCTACATGATGATAATCCTAAATTTCATGGGAGGGTTCCAATAAATTAAATCCCATAACATCGTAATGATTTGTGTTGGAGGTGTTGGAAGGATTGTTGGAACTCAATGAATTTTATATCTAATACTCCATCCCAAGAAGATCTTTTGAAGAGTATAAAAATTTCACAAATTAATCCAGGAAATTTAATAGATAATGGAATGGAAATTCTTCCACATAAATAAATTAATGCTTTGAATTGATCCATATTGCCTAAAGAAAAACCAAATCTGAAAAAGAGTTTTGACAGCATGATGAATGGATCAATTTGGTTGTGAGAAGATTCTCAAACATGTTATTCACATTAAGGGACACAATTGTTTAATTTTATTCCCTACCATTTTTGTTGTATTTTAGTGAAAACCATGATGGGAATTTAAGTTGAAGATTGTTCTCAAGTTGATATGTAAAAAAGAAGTAGACATTTTCTAAACTGAAAATCATAATGAAGAAGTTTCCATCCCAGTGTAGAAATAAAACATAGTGGTCTAAAGAACATTTAATAAAATATTACACTATTTATGAATTTAATGTTGATAGTATCCCCTAATAGTGACTTGATGCATAATCTTCCATAATCATTCATTTTAAACAAACCTTAATTATATAGTGTTTTTTGAAGACTATTATTGAAAGGGGTGTCTTGATACTCTTGCATCATTGATTTCTCAAGAAAAAACTCTAATATTAATAAGGAGAAACTAACTTCATGAATGAAACTAAAATGGGTAATTTGAAGATATTTCATGTCAACTTTTAAAATTAAAATCCTATTAGTTATACATGAATTTTTTAAACATGTTTATTAAAGTAAATTTAGTAAATCAAGTTTTAATTCAAATTAGGGAATTAGATTCATCTATTGGATTCAATTTTAATATTGTTGAACCAACTTTGTGTATTAAATGGTATTGAGTTTTTAGAATTAATAGGAGATGATATCATTTTATGTTGATTATTGGACATATTTATTGTCTAAATCAAACTCTCTTGTTTTCTACACTGAGCATCACACATGTAGACTTTGAGTAAGATGATTGATGGAACATAGTTTATGGGTTAAGTGAAATCATACTCTTTATTTTTAATTTATTTTTTATAAAATATGAGGGATATAATAAAATTTAATGATTCAATAAGAAATGGTTAGTGAATAAATTAATATAAATGAAATGGATGAATTGGTTGAAAAATTGGAATACCATTTTCAAGCATTGTTATTGACAACAAATAAAAGGGGGTGATTTTTGAACCCATTTTTTGTTTGTGTTGATTTTTTTCCAATATACATTTTAGTGTTTACATGTTGTCAATATGTTACTGAAGAATTTTATAGAAGTGGGTTTGTGTCCCTAAGCCTTTTGGATGGAATAATTAAGTCCCTGTCATTATTTTTTATGTGGAAATGAATGAAATAAAGATGATGTTGTCATTGGTTAATTATATTTAAGATCTATTCATATGGAAAGTACACCATGAGAAGTTCTACCACTTTTGAAAAAGTTTGAGAAGTTTGTGTGAAGATAAAGACTTGGATGAAGTAAATTATAGATGGATAAATGTTATGTCTGAGGGGAACTATAGGATGTTATAGATTTTATTGTGTATTTGGAAGCATTTGGTTTCCATATGTTCCATTATAAGAACTGTGTATGAGTGCATGTCTTGGTATGTGTGTATGGAAATAAGAATGACTCTTTCAATTAAGTTTAAATCTTGGATCTATAAAATTATATTATATAAATGAATTTGAAAATTTCAAGAAAACATTTGGGAAAAAACCCTCATGGATAACACTATAGTAGATTTCTGGAAATACTGGTGGCTAAGCCCAAAGGCTCCAACTAAGTGAGCTGTAGTGAAGGTGAGTACCAATACGAGTTGACATTGGAACGTATAAATGAAGTTGAGGATTATGTGGGGTGGAATAGTTAACCACCAGTATGGGTAGGTTCCTAAGGGATATTTTTGAGGTATGCTCCCACATCTAGGGTTATAAGAGAGTGCTTGACAGGATGTGCTTAAGATATGGCATACTTGAATAATGGATATTTTTCATCTATTTAAATGGAATGACTATGTGTTGAATTATAAATGGGGTGACATAATCATGGTTGTATTCAACCTCACTCTAGTTCTAAATTCACAAAAAACTTCTATTGGAGCATCAAAAGATCATTCTTGAATAAGCCATGTTCATTGGAATGAGCATCTGTGAGTTGATCAGAATAAGATGTTCAAGAATAAAGGAAGAACAAAAATTTCACACTATAAGTAAAAAATGATAATTTCATAATACTATAAGTTCATATGAATGATGAGTTTCATATGATACTGGCCATTAGATTTTTTAAGCACACATAATAATTTCAATGAGGATCTTATAAATTTTTGTACAATCACTTATATCTCTGAAGGAACATAATATGTTTCTCTTCCATAGTATGACTTTGAAATCTATTACATATGTGGCTTCACATAAGTTCATATAAATTTTTTGGAGAGTGCGTAAAACATTGAGTAAGGTTATAATACAACATGACCAGTATGTATGACTTTGATGTGTGTATGACTCTGATACTTCACAAAACTGACTTCGTATCACATGATAAGTCTTGCGAAATGGTTTAGTTTCCAAAATATGGAATTTTTAAATGAATGAGGGTGAATATGTTGATTCTGTATATATTGTGTCTTCAAACCCCTAAATATCATGATTTTTTGTGTCATGATTCTACCTACAAAAGAATAATGAAAATACATAGTGAAATGAGATATGAACACAACTGAAATATGAATAATTATCCCACATACATGGAATATAAATATGAAGGTTTTATAGAGATTTTATGATGTGGAATTTTTGAAGTATTGTAGAAGTAATAAATAAAATGGGATTTGAGTCTTCAACTGAATTATAAGAAGAATTTAAATGATAGAAAGTAAAAATATTATGAGGTTTTGAATGATCATATTTATAGAAGTTTATAGTTTTAATATTTAGGATGTTATACTGAATGGATGCATAGAATATAAATGAGATTAAAAAGAAAGTATAAAATGAGATCCTGATGTTGCAACCACAATAAATATCTTGTAAGTCATAGGAAATAAAGAAAAATTGATACTATTATTGTTGAAAATTTGAAATATAGAAGAGAAAAAGGGAGTTCCACATTCACTGCAAAATATCAACTATGCACTAAAAAAGAAGAAGAAGATTTGTATTCCTACATTGTGTTTGACTATATTCAGGTTGAAAAAATGAGAGAACTAGCTTACAAATACCATCTTTTGTAGAAGTCTGGGGAAGCTTTAGGCATCCCACATGATTGTTTCAAGTGGGAAAGAAGATCAATTCACACATTCTATGTGGGAATCTAGACAAAAAATATGATCTTACTTTAAGAAGGTGTAAGACTATTCTCTTTTACTAAATGGAACAACATGTTGGTGATTTCTTTGTATATGGTTGGTACTAAAATAAAAGGTCCACAATCACACCCTTTAACTTTATTCTTTTTATTATAATAAGGAAGTTGTGTGCATAGAGTAACAACCATGTATCACCAGGGATGTATTCATCCATGTTAGAGTTACACATTCGTAACAAATTATGGTGTCTTATTTTGTAGTTTCTATCAAACCATATATGAGTTTCAATTATAAATGAGATATAATGAGATAGGTATAAATATCTATTCACTGAACAAGTGAAAATGTTAAAATAGATAATGGGTTTAAATTAGATAAAATATAATAACACTGATCCAACCACTTAGTGTTAGACACCTCCCTATGTGTTCTTAATAGAATCATTACTCAAACACTAACCTGAAATCACCAAAAATCAAAGGAAAATGAAGGTGAAGATCATTCCTCATATTATTGTTGATAATCCATACAACACACTCATCACCAAGGGTGTTCTAAGGGAAGAATAAAGAGATTTGGAGTTGAATAGATGCCCCTACCTATTCCAACTTTACCCTTTTAGGTGTCTATTTACTATTCAATTGACTTTGATTCGATAATGGATATGGATTCATAGTTCACCCATATTACCCATAGATTTTTATCCATCGATTTTCCTTTAAGTATTATAGAGGATCATATGATCACTGACAAGTTTTCCCATGGATGATGTTATATCATTAATAAGAAAGATAAATACAGGAACATTCATCCACTTAGCTAAGAATGAAAATTACAGCTTGCCCTTGTTTCCTTCATGTTTCTTAATAACTTATTAGTGCATTTTGATTTTCATGATGTAATTTTCAAATGAGATAATACATAAATGTTATGGTTTTAGAATGATATTTTTGGAAATAATATTTTGAATGAAATATCATGTGAGGGTATGGACATGATTGTTCGACCAAAAGGATACCCTCATTGATAGTATTAGACAAATAGGGATGGGTTTCGACAATTTAAATTGGATCGAAAACAACTTCAAAAATTTACAAAGACTATATGCTTGTGTAAGAGGCACACTGGATGGTGTTGGGATGTGAAGAACGCAATCTTATATCTATTAGTTTTTTGTGGTCCTAGACCATCACTATGAAGGATAAAATATTCACATGAGTGATTGATGTAATAATATCACAAAACACATATGTATTCTAATTGATTTACATAAAAATAGATGTGTTTGTGAAAAAAAATTCAATTACATGATCCCATTTCCCTTGTCATCGGTTTATAAAATATGCTGTAAATACAAGTCACTATTCATTTACCTGAGCATTAAACATTACATCAAACATATAAGTAGTTACAAAACATAAAGAAACACTATCCTCAAACAATATATTATTTACTAAACCATGAAAAGTAATGATTCATTAGAAATTTAATTGGTCATTATTAATGTGGATTGATTAAAATAGAATAAAAAATTAAAATAGAACAATGAATTAAGTATAATTCTTGAGGGATTCAGTTTCCTCATTCTCAAGAGGCTTCAAACCTTGAAGCTTTCTAGTATTTCTTGGGAAATGGGACAAGGTTGATATTTTTAAGGATGAGATCAAAGGGAAAAATTTCCAAAAATATATATTTTATTTTATAAAAAAAATCCCATTGTAGGATACTATAGAAATCAATTCTCTAAATAAGATTATCTTTGTGATAGAGTGAAGAGTATTAGTTTGATTACACTATTCTTCAGATGAAAGATATAGGCAGAGAAAGTCCTTCTTTAGAATGATATCAAAAGAAGGAATTAGTCCAAATAACTACTTAATAGAATTTTTTTCAATATGTCCATATTCCATATCATGTTATAATGGCCACGATCATTGTCATCTATAACTAGTTGATATTTTTAAATGGAAACATAATACATAAGATAAAATACCTAGGATCCAAAGTTTAGTTGTTTCTAGATAATAAAATTCATATATAGGAATTAAATTTATAATAAAAAATCTTAGAATACCTGGGTTTTAAGAATTTATACAATATATATATTATTCTTTCATCATTATATCCATATCATACATAATATGATTATTTCTTATCTGTGGAAATGATAAATCATATGAAAAGGATGAACATAGAAACATAGTAAAGAATAATGTATCCAATGAGGTAAATAGATCATCATCATGAAACACATGCTATTTTAATAATGAATTATAAACATATATCCATAAAGAATGTATGGGAATAATCATAGTTAATACATAATCCTAGACGATATAATTAATGGGTAAAATAATGATGAGAATGTCTAATTCTAGAAATCCTAAAAATACCAATGACTAATTGTGACAAGACATCACACAAAAATGATAATGATACTAAAATTACACTATATTACTTGTCTGATAAGATCTATGAATTCAATAATGGACTATATAATCCTAGACAACACCCAATACACATTAAGTCAAATGAATTCCATTATATAAGAAAATATATTAAACAATGACATGTTTTTTACAAGTGAACAACCTCAAAATATTTGAATTATTCAATAATTACTGGCTTATAAGGTTAGTTTTTATGAAATCAAGGAATATAGATTTGTTCAATCCTTCCACAATCAGTGTAATGGAATGGATACATAAATAAGTATTCATTTGAATATAGTACAATAGAATAAAGAGAATCAAAAAATTAAAGTACAGGGATTTAATAACCCATGTAATATCCTCCATAGTGGAACCCTTGGGATAATACTCTATAACCAAGGAGTTTAGAGTACATAGTGAATAAGAGATAGAGAAATTAAAACATAGACAAAAAACACAAACAACTGTTAATATTTATTTATTTTTTTCGTTTGAATGATATACAATGTTATTAGTTGGAGAGTGTTGGTTATCCAATGTCCATAACATGATAAAAAATTAACACCCTAGAGAATGTGATGCTTAGTGTACTTAGGAGGCCTCCAAAGTGAACTAGATAACAAAAAATAAAAACGGTATAGTAGTCTGGGTCCCCTGATTTTTTAGAGTGAAAAAATAACCGTAGGATACACTAAGGACTACAAAAAATAAAATACATAAACGATCTTTGGAATTTAAATATATTTTTGGATTTAACATAGGATTTCACGACCCCAATAAATCATTGTACTCGTTCATAGGGCTAATTCTTAAGGGAATTTGAAGCTTTGTTTTGCTGAGAGGTTTATTTTGAGAATTTTGGTTCCGATCACAATTCATAGTGTTAGAGAATCACAAGAGGTGTCTTTTAGACATGGTATAAGTCTCCGTTACTGGTACAAGTGATTGAGTGAGCATCTAAGAATGGTGTGGTTTCATAGGAGTTGAATTTTCTATTTTTTCAGCCATCCACACCATGAACAATGGGTTTCATGCTGTTAACAGGGTAGAAAAAGGGATGTGGATCTTCTCCTCAAATAATTCATGATGTGAATAGTGTTTAATGTTGCGAATGGTGTTTGGTTTGGGGGCTCTATTGAGGGTATTTCACAGAGTGAATCCCCTATTCAAATCATGAATGTGTGTTGTGAGATTTTTTTAGAGTAGGGATGTTTTGTTCTTTCACCATCATGGCATTTATGTTTTTGTGGAATAGGGGCACAAGAGGAGATAATTTTTTGTTTGTTATCCTCTTCCACTCCCTCCCTAATTCCCCCTTGATGGGAGGTGTTTTCTTGGCCATTTTTTTGGTATTGAGGAATGTTTCTCCTTCTTATTGCCTTTGTTTTAGTTTCTATTCATCATCGCTAATTTCATTTCAGTTTCTTCTTAGGGTTTGACATTGATTCCACCAATGTATGTTGGAATCAATTGATATTGATGGGAATTTTATATGGATTTGTGATTGGAAATTCTGAAATGGTATCTGTACGCCGTAACACATCACTTTAATGGTGGTACACTATTGTGTGATTTTTATTACGTTTTTTATTAAATTAAATGAATTTAACCATGGGTTTGATGCAAGATATTAGATATTTTGAGTTGTATTTCCTCGGGAGTGTGTTATGGACCCCCTACATGTTGTTGGTTGTGATTATGGCAAGTGGTTATGTCTCGACAAGTTATTATAAACTTGTTACAATTTATATTAAATTTTAGATTAATTATAATTAAATATAATAAATTATGTTGGATTCTTTAGAATGAATTTGGACCTTGGGAGGTGACATGAGGCTTAGAATAGCTCATGTGACAATTTTTGGGCTTAGATCAAAGGGAATAACTTCAAGATTGAGGTAGGTATTCCCTTGTATATACCCTTAAATTTTTATGATTTATCTATATGGAATGTGATATGTGTGATGTCACCACTATGGGTAACCGAACACATTAATAAAATAAACTATTTTAATTAAATGAAATTCCTAGACTGATAATGCTCTAATAGAAAAGTTGTACCCTTGTGTACTGGATTGTTTTCCTTAACCGATGATAGGTGAGGCCTTGATAATAATTGTGTTCCATGAGAGACAATGAACTAGAGGAGTGGGTTTGAAATAAATTATTTAAACATAATAGAACAAGATATTTTCACTTAGATCCCTTAAATAGGGGTCTATGGTGAATTGATATTAAATTTCCCTTGTAAGACTTAGTGAACCTTGAAATACCTTGGTGTCGTTGGACTATTGAGATAAAAATGGGGGTGAGTGTTCCTACCCCATGAGATATAACCATCAAGATAGGTGTTCCTTTGGTGAGTTTTGGGTGGGTTTGGTGCATGAGGACTTATCTAGAATGAATTAGAATTTATATGGACTCAATTCCATAACTCTAGTTGATGCAAGTATGGATAATCCTATGTTGTGAATAAGGCATTGAGATGTTTATAACTATTATGAGGGAGATGGTTATCTCTAAGTGCTGGGATTCTACCTGAGTGTTGGGAATGGGATGATGGAACCCATGATGGGTGAATGAACTATAATATGACCTAGGAGACCCCAGTGGGTGCCTCAGGGATATGTTGACTGTAGCGAGGCTATGTATGGGAAATGGTTAGTGATACCTGCAAGTGTCACATTAAAAATTGATTCAATAATGATTCTAATACTATCATAATTCCTTAAATATGTTCCTTGGATTCAGCTATAGGAATGCTACTACTATATTTTTTTGGGTCATCCCTCTAGGAATCGATTCATACCTGATCATGTTTACTACATATCATCAACCATAGGATTTGGTGGTTATGATGGATGATATATGGTATTGAATAGTGTAATCCCCCTAGGAATAAACTTTGATCAAGATACCATTGGATTTCAGAGGGTTTTTACCCGAGGATCAGTCGTTGAGCTTGATGCTATGGATATCCTTGGACTTCATCCTAGTGATCGATGACGATTCTTGATATTTTTTAGATCAATTTAGATTAACTCCTTGTTATCATAAATGATTCTTGGGGATTATTGGATTTCCTATGATTACCTCTAAGGGATCAGCAATGATTCTTGATGATTACTGGATCACCTAGGATTACCTCTCAGTGATTGGTGATGAAACCTGACGTTTATTGGATCACCTAATATTACCACTAATGGATTGGTGATGATGACTGATGACTATTGGATCACCTAGTATTCCCTCACAGGGATCAATGATGATGCGTGAAGACTATTGGACCACCTAGGATTACTTCATTGGGATTTATAATGATTCCATGTGATTATAATATTTCCCAAGACTTCTTAATTAGGATCAATGTTTATGCATGATGTATTTTGGATTGCCAAGGATTACCTCTAATGGATCATCTATACACCTAATGACTATTGACCACCCATAGGAAGTCCAAGTTACTAGGTATATGTGATTACTATTCTTGGTTTATGATTTTTCAATTATTTTATTTTCACCTAATGTGATGCATATAGTGTTTCAAATATATGATTTATGAGTTTTGGCTCTTGGCCCGATGGAAAGAGTCTTATTCAATCATCATATTTGACAAGTAGAATTCACCTAACATATATGAAATTTTGTTTGATTTATTCTACTAACGATGAGAGTTTAGTTATTTATGGTTTTAGTAACATATTATATGTTATTTTCCCATATAAAATTTTGGTTTCATTCTACTCAGCTGAAGCATGATATTTTTTTTCTAATGTCTGTCTATGTGGATTATACAAATTGAGGTTTTTTATGATAATGACTGCGTGGTACCTCCTGTAAGGGATGAATGTTAACCCTAATAGTCTAGTGATGGAAATGTATACCTTAGTGATGGCCCCCTTAAGGGTAATTATGTTACTGGTTCTGGTGAAGAAAATATGTTCAATTACTTAAAGTGTCGATAATAACCTATATGGTGTTTTACCATATGAATTCTTGGTGGAATTATACTTAACCACACCATCTGAATATGGGATACTCAACAAAGATTGTGGTGGGGGAGATGCCATTATAGGTGAATTTGTGTGTGTATTTGTGTGTGTGTGTGGACATGAGGTCATGATTCTCAAGGGGTAGTCCTATATATAGGTTTGTAGTGAGGATTAGTTCCATAGTGGGTTGATGATTTTTTCATGAGATGTATGATACATATATAGTATGAAAGAACCCTTGAGTAGATTTTATGACATGTGAATTTCCATGTGATATTTGATATTTAAACCAAGAGAAGTTACTCATGAATTGTGGCCTTTATGATATAGAATTTTCAGGCTAGGTGGGAGAGCCTAGTGCTTTTGAGGTTTGGCTAAGGAGATTAGTGAGTTGAGTACTATGGTTGAGATGATATATGATATATATGGGTAACAAAATACAATGGTTATCTTGGTATTGTGAGTGTCCTAGATAAATTGATCATGGGTAGATGATTTATCTTTGTTAATCGGTGTATGAGAGGTTCTACCAATTATATCATATAAGCCTGGGGATTCCTTGAGTTTTCCTTATGAAAAGAAGTTGAGGTGTTTTTAGTATTCATTTTCGGTTTTTAAGGGATGAATTGATTGATTATTAAACCCTATTTATTCTATATATTCATTCAAGAGTGTGGGTAGATGTTTCCTATTGTGAAAAACCACTAGTTGTAAGGAATTCATGAGATTATCCTTAGGATGTGATCGATGTAAGGCTTTATAAATGAGAGCACTATGAGTGCTTATATCTTGATGATACTGGCATGCATACTATCCATGGCCAGTTGTATATGAATGTGATCTTTGTATTAATGACTTTTTAATCATCTATTTTTGATTTTTATTCTATAATTTTGATGTACTAGAGAGTATGTATGTTGGGTCGGTGAGTTCAAGGAAATATGAACTAGTTATGTGTAATTCCATTGATATATTAATTTGGTGAGAAGACCTGTGTGAGCCAAGGACTGGTGGGTTTAATGAGATACTTTTTAAATTAGTTTCCTAAGGACTTATGAAATGTGAAATGACCTATATGGGGAGTAATGAATTTAGAATTGGATTGGATGTGGTGGAATGATCGATTCAGGAGTTGGTTATAAAAAATTATTCTATAGGATGAGATGAACTTGGCTTGGGAAGAGAGACATGCAAGTATTAATCAAACCAATTGAGTTTGTGATCAAGGAATGGTATTTGGTAATCCATATGGTGAGGATAACACCATTGATTTCTAGAGGTTGTAACTCTCATATGGATATTTTTTTCTTTAGTTTTTTGGGTGATGTTCCTGGTGAGTTGGGAATGGTGAGCACTATATGTAAAGCCATATGGTGTGAAGTTCACCACTGGTCATTTGAGGGTGTGGACCTTGTTACATATAGAATTTATTGGATTATAAATATGATTATCCTAGTTATTTTGGAATAGTATTAAATTGATGTTTTATGTTTGTGCTCTATTATGGGAGAGATGGTCATGTCTAGTCATTATGTTTTGTTATAGATGAAGAATAGGCCATAGGTGAACGACCCTATGTGGGTGGGATCATGGATGATTGATATCAGTTTAAAGACCAATAACCCATTATCCTATAGCTATTGGATACATTATTACATTGGAACTATATACAAATAATCACATCCTGAAGGACTGAATAGTTTAGTAGTCATGGAAAATAAGATACATAGTTGAATTTAAAATTACATTCGAAAACATGAAATAAAACATTGTGTTTTATTTGAGGAAACCATTACTTCTCTTATTATAACCCTACATATGAATCATAATAAATTTCTTAGAATACTGGGGAATAAACATAATAAAGGGGTGATCTCATATGCTCAGTAAGGTTTAGCATTTAATAGAAGATTGTGAAAAAATAATCCTAAAAAATATAGAATTACAAATAACTAAAAAAAAATCCATTTATAAAATAACATGAGAATAATATAGTATAAATAAAGTATGATCAAATAATCCATATAAACAATCACATGAGCGTGATACTTATCCATGGATATTCTAACTAATCAAATAATCACATGAAAATAAATAACTAATTTCATAATGGTGGAATGAATAATGTTGGACATTGAAAACATACCTTTGAGGCCTCATCCAATACATATGAAAATACTATCAAGAACTTATTTTAGACATCTGAATAATTGAGTAATGCATTAGCCAAAACAAAACTAGTTTGTCTCACGTAACCAACTGATGTATTGAGGGAATATAAGGTCCCCACCCATCACTTGTTAAGTCCAATGATTTCCTTAAATGAGAGGGGTAAAACATAATCAACATAAAAATTCATATTGAAACTAGCTTATTAAATTTTTATAATTTCTCTAATCATTAAACAAAATTATAAACCATCTAGAGTAATATGTTGAATTGTATCAAAATATAATATCCCCATTCAAACTAATCATTAACCATCATGAGAAATTATTTGGATTATATAATTAAAAAAATATTCATAGTGTATTATTAGTATAATAATGTTTTATTTTGTTGATGAAAATAATTTCCATAAGGATGTCACTAAAAACATTATTGAGGAAAATTACCTTTTCACTTTGAGAAATTAATTTTTAACATATAAAAATTATGCATGTTATAAAGAAATCATTTTCGTTGAAAATAACATTTTATACCTATAAAGGAATCTTCAAATCATTTATGTGTAATGAAATCATAAAATTTAATTAATTTTGTGTAATATAAAAAACATTCCCTCCCACAATTGTAAAAAAATGTTTAAAAACTACCTCGTTTAGAAACCGACATGAAGATTCTATTATTTTTTTTGTAAAAAGTAAAAAAAAGGGTAACAATGAGTTTAAAAAATAATTATAAAATAGTAAAAATATTTTTGAAAACATTTTTAGAAAACATATACATGGAAGAGAATTATTCCTCAACTGAGACTTAAAAATAAACAATCCCAAATAATGGAAAGATGGTGAAATAAACCCTTAAAACTTGGTTATATTTTGAATCTTAATCCCCATTAAAGAGATAACATTAAATTAAATTTGAAATACCATTTAAACAAAGATATTTATGATATAATATATCATAGGGGATATATATACACAACACAAATGAAATAAGTGGTAAATATAAAAGTTGTCTCAAAGAAGTAAATGTGAGATGAGAAACTCGTACCGCATTTATGAAATCCTTTGTATATTTAAAAACATACTTTATAGTAAATATAAATTTGTTATACATATATTCTAGATCCATAACATATATTATTTACTTATAAACTTTTATCACACATTTAAAAAAATTATTATTTTTTAAATCACTCTTCTAGGTGACAACTGCTTCGTTTTTCACATATTTTTTGATTTGGTAGTTTAGGTAGTTGTAAATTGATCATGGTTCCATTATCTATTGAATGTTAATAATTATATGAATATAATATATATTAAAAATTTATGTATTTATAGTAATCCATAAAATTTAGAGTTATAAAATGAATTACACCTTTTATGGAGACAGTTGGTTGTATGTATGCATGAAAGCTGTTTTCACATTTCAATGGATGGAAAGAAATAATGATAAATAAAATATAACCTTTTAAAAATCATTATTATATCATATATATCATATATATTCATTAAATATATCATTATTATAATCAAATTAAAATATAAATGAAAAATGAATCACCTTGCTTCGTGGAGGTGGTAGTCCACACAAACGCATGAGTGATGTTATCTTTTCCCAACAGATTGGAAGGTAAGAATTTAGATATTATATGATAATCATAGTGGTAAAATTATATCATAATTATCATATATATTAATTATTTCCATCTTTATAATCATCCATGTAATGTGGTGATGAAAAAATAATTACACCGTTATGTGGAGATGGCAAACCATATGTATGAATGAGTAATGTTTTCTCTTTTAATAGGATGTAAAATAGGTGAAATATAGTTTTAAAATAATAATAATAACATATTATTATATATATGGTACCAAATTAAATATTTTATGATGGTTACAACAAATTAAGAGGAATTAGAAGAATAAATAAACATGAAAGAGTTTGTAAAAATGATTACCTCTTCTTCATTAAACTTCCTTTAGATATCTTCATAAGGGACATAAGGTTGGTATTTTGGAAGGTACAAAACCAAAATAAATTATTTATGTATGTTTAAAATGGTAATTAGAAGTGTTTTATCACACTATATTTCTCAAAGTGGTGTAAATATGTAAGGTATGAGTTTCTCTTTTATAATTGAGGTGAGGGGAACTATAAGAATATATTAAAATATTAAATTAATATAAATTATTTATCATGTAAAAATGGATCCAAATTTATATAATAGATTATGTGGTGGATATAAGTTTAAATAAGTTCATAAAATAAAATTTATACATGTTTTGGATATGTTTTTCACCCTTATCTTTTAATTTTAACCCCACTAACCCTTTTTAAAATTACCGTACTATTTAAATCATCGACCCTCTAAGGGTCAATAATGTCACATTAAAATTCCAAAAAAACCCATAAATAGACCAATTTAGATTTAAGTAATCATATCACATTAATTTTGAAAATCCACGTTTTTTTTAAATTTAAAATCATTTAATAAAATATTATATTCAAGAAATATTAATTATGTCAATTTTAGAACTATTTATTTAAATTGGCTTTAATTAAATCAATAAAACAAAGGAATTCAGATTTAATAAATCAAAACCTCTCAAATATTTTATTTTTATCTATAAAATTCATAGGTAATATTAATTATTTCATATTCTAATAATTTTAATGATTTAAAAATCATTTATTTTATTTTTCCATTAATTAAATAATTGCTCTATCAGCGCTGTGTATGAATTTAATGAAATTATTTCTTTTAAAAAAACTAAAAATAAATTAAAATTATAAATATAATTCATTTATCTTTAAAAATATATTTTATAACTGAATATATCCTCTATATATCCCTATGTTAAAAATATTATTGTTATTAAAAACAAGAGTGTGACAATGTTTTCTTTCCTTTGCATAAAATATTATAATTGTAATAATTATACTCAAATGAAAAAAGGACACATATCCAAATATTGTATTTTTATGAAAAAAATGAATCTTAAAATAAAATTAGGTTATGTTTTACAGTCATTTTATAATTCTTATAATATTATTTTTAACCATTAATTTACTGATTCACCCTTCATCGTGGTAACAAAAATTATTAAAGTTACTATTCATATGAAAAAAATAAAATATACCTATTTAATAAAGTGTGACCTAATAATTAAAAATATGTAATTTAATAATAAATATTCAATTTTAATAATTGATACAAATTCATGTAATATTATAACACAAAACGTAACAAAACAGAAGTTTTTTATGAAAAATACCATTTTAAGTATAAAAATGTTTTTATATAAAATTCAACCATTAAAGTGACTAAAATGAAATAAATTGGATTATTAATAATATAAGGTAACTAATCTAAAAATTAAACTATTTTAAAACAAAATTTTCCTTTTAAAATGATTGAAATAAAGATATAACTTTCAATAAAAAACAACTTTTTTCACTATTCACTAGAAACTCAATTTTTCTAAAAAATCCCAAAAATTAACACTAATAAAATTGTGATATGTTTATTTAAAAATTAAGTTCATTTTATCAAATAAATTTTCTAAAAGTGGAAAAATTAATTATATTATTTTCTCATAAAAATTAATAAAAACATTTTTGAAGAAAATGTATAATATGTCTTTACAAAATTTTGAGTGTTTATTTCCTAAGAATTAATAAATATTTTTTTTGATTAAGGAATAAATATAAATATAAATATAAATATAAATATAAATAAATATATATATATATATCATAATATGGTTTATCCAATTAATATTCACTAATTTAACTACTAGGTTATAAAATTCACGTTAAAATAAAAATATTTTAATAGTGTATAACGATTCATTTATTCTCAGTGTTGCGTGTTGTATATGCTATCAAACATATATATATTTTTAAAATATATAAGATATTATAAACACAATATATGTAAGAAATTACTTTTATTTAAAGAGAAACATAACATAAAATATTGAGTTGTTACATTCTCTCCCCTTCAATAAATCACTCCCTCTCAATTTGAACTTGTGATCAGTAATCAAGGGATTGAAATTTGAAAATTCCTTTACGGGAAACCCACATCATAAAAACGGTTAATAAAAAAACTATTAAAAAGAGTAAAAGGGAAATAAAAATGTAACCACAAAACTAGGTTTCCAAATAGGATAAAATTAGTGGGAAGTGAAAAAATGGATATAGAAGAGAAAACTAATGAATAAATATTAATAGAAAGTTATACATAACATAGTCATGAGAAAGTTGACCATCAAAAAACTATAAATTTTTGATAAGTTATAATACCATTGATTTATTGAAAAAAATTAAATAGATAACATTTTTATGTGAAGGAAGTTTTCCTAAAGTTGATGAATTATTTTACTGTCCTGATAAAGAACTCAAGAAAATAAACTTACTTTATTTATTTACATCTCATAATAATTATCTCATAATTTTTTCGTGATTTAATATATTTCCAAATCATCTTTTATGCAATGAAATAGATATTCGAGTTGAATTTTTTCATGTCAAAATCACTTTTAGAGAATCTAGAGATCCATAAGTAACTCCTTAGACCTTTAAATATTTACCAATTAAAAATTGGCTTGTATATGTTATCTAATATGATAAATCATACTTTAATAAAAATAAATAATATCCAAAGTTCAACTAAATAAATTTGATATGTATTAAATATTTAGGCTCATCCAAAATATGACTAACCAAATTAAAGAATCCAAAATTTCGGAATAAGGTCACTAAATTTCCAAAATCCGTATATCATTAACCCCCATAAAGATACTCTTAATGTTACACGTAAATACCTTAATCACATTTATAATAAAATGAATCATCATAAAACCTTAATGAAAATATTAATGCTTCCAAAAATAAAATATCATATTATCTAATATATTCTATAAATCTAAAAATGTAGTAAACTCAAACAAGAATGAAATGACCAACCATTTTCATAGTTACTAATACCATCCCATTTACTTCTATCTCAACATCAAAAACATATTTGGGTTATATTTCCATTTTTCTTGTATTCTATAAAAATATTACCTTACCAATAATAAATTTTCATTTTTATTATAATCATTTGAAATATTATTTCACATCCTTAAAAAAACTATTGTAGTATAATATTTATAGGTTTCATTATTCTTATTACTTGAATACCATTGATAAAAATAATTCTAAAACAGAAAAACATCAATCCATTCACTTCAAAAAAATGTAGAGCATATGTACTTCTTTGATTTATCGAGTAAACCTTATTTTATGTAATTTAATTAGATAATTCAAAAGTTCCTCACATATAATACATTGAATTACTTGGAAATATATTACACAATTCCATTTATTTCCTCATAAAAAACATATTTCCCTCCATTTGAGATATTATTCATGGTTCTAATTCCCCTATTATTGATAAAATTGAAATTGAACGTTATTACCTCTATGATCATTATCGCCCGAAATTCTATAAAATTAAATTTATTATTATTATTTAATGCATTAATAATATCACTAAAGTTTACCTTACAATTCTTATATCATAATAATTGATTAGGAATAATCACAATATCATTATCTCTAGTCATCATCCATTTTTTTGATCATAATTACTAATTGCCCATCATTTTCATTGATAAAATTATGTATCTTGGTTCTATCCATTGAATAAAATAAAAAATTAAATTATAAGCATTAAACTACAATAATTTGAGTGAGTTATCAAATAATAATGAAATATTATTCAAAGTATGTCTAAATAAGGAAACATTATTTTCAATCCACGAGTTATTAGTTTTAACCTAGTTTTTCCATGGTCATTACCAAATCTATAATATGTTATCCTATACTTAGACTTATCCTCAAAGTTAGTCATTGGGTTATATTTCATAATCAGTGTTTTCCTAAATCCAATTCCCAAGGTTTTTACTAAAATTCATCTGAGACCAACATTAAAGACCCTGACCCCAATAACCTAGATCCGAGGGTTACTTTATTACATTGAAACATGATATAAGGAATCACATCCCAAATGAATTAATAGTTTTTTAGTCTTGTAAAACTAGATACATATTTGAATTTGAAATTACATTTTAAAACATGAAATACAAAATTGATATTTCTTTGAGGATATAATAATTTATTCTAGTATAATCCTTCATATCAATCATCATGTATTTCATGTCACCCTAGAGAAATGAATTATAAGAAAGGGGTGAGCTCAGATACTGAGTAAGGGTATGCATATAATGGGATCTATCATGAATAAATAAGCATAAAAATATTAAAAGGTAAATATATAAAAGACATATCATTTAAGAAATAACATGAGCATAATATGGAATGAATAAAGAATGATCATATAACCCATATAAATATTTAAATTAGCTTGAAACTTATCCATGTATATTCAAAATAATATAATAATAATATGGACATAAATAATTGAATTCATAATGATGGAATTCATAATTTCAGACATCTGAAACTAACCATTGGGGCCTCACCCAAAAAAATCTAAAAATACCATCAAGGAATTTTTCCTTGACATCTAAATAAATAGGAAGGCCTCGGCCAAAACCCAATATATTTTGTTTGATGATACCTACTGATGCATCGAGGGGATATAGTGGGCCCCTCCCATAAATTACTAAGAACAATGCATTCCTTATATAAAAGGGGAAAATCATAATAAAAATAATCAATCATATTGAAATTATCATACTGAATGTTAATAATTCCCACAGTCAATAAATATAATCACGAACCTTCCAAAGTAATATGGAGAATGACATAAAAATTAGTACATACCCAGTTAAACTGATCATAAAGCATCTAGAGAAATAATTAAAATTGTATAATTATAATGTATTCTCATAGGATTATAAGTAGAATAAGGTTTGATGATGTTGATGAATTCAATTTACATAAATATATCATTAAAAATATTCTTGAGGAAAATAACATTTTCACATAGAAAAATTACTTTTTAAAATATAAAAAAAGAACATGTAAAAAAGAAATAATTTTATTTGAAAATAAACCTATAAAATTGAAAAGTAATATTAAAATAATTGAGGATTCATTAATCAAGGAAATTTTGTTCATTCTATATAAGCGAAAAAAACTTTCCTTTCACACTGTTGTAAAAAAGGTTAAAAGGTACCTCATTTAGAAAATGATAGAAATATTCCTTTAAAAATAATTTTTAAAAAGTAAATAAATATAAAAATTACATTAAAAATAATTTAAGAATAGTAAAAATAATTTTGAAAACATTTTTATATAACATGTAAATAGAAGAGAAATATTTCTCCATGGAGACTTAGAAATAAACAATCCCGAATAATGATGTGATTTTAAAATAAACGCTTTCTGTTTGGGTATCTTTTGAATCATAAGTCCCATGAATGAAATAAATTAAAATGAAACATTAAATACCATTAATACAAATATATTAATGATATAATATGTCATAGTTGTCTTATATACAGCACACAAAATAAATAAGTGTTGAATACGACATATGTCTTACAGAAGTAAAAGTTAGACGAGAAACCCCTTACTTTTGGCCAAAATTCATTCATATTAATTAGAAAATATATTATATTAAATATATATTTATTATAAATATATTCTATGATCATATATTATACTATTTAATTATAACCTTTTATAACCCATTTATTAATAATTCATTATTAAAATATATCTTCTAGGTGATAACTGCTTCTTTTTCATGTGTATTTTGATTTGTTAGTTTCAGAATGTGTATATTGATCATGGTTAAATCATATATAAAATTTTAATAATTATATAAATATAATATATATTCATTATATATATATATTTAATGTAATCCATAAAATTTATATATTGAAAATGAATTACACCGTTCATGGAGATGGTAGGCCGTACATACGCATGAATGTTGTTTCCACTTCTCAACAGATGGAAAAAAAGAAAGGTAAATAATATTTCATATTTTCATAATAATTATTATATAATATATATTCATTAAATATATCCTTATTACCATCCAAATAAAATATATATGAATAATGAATCACATCGCTTCGTGGATGTGGTTGTCCACACATACGCACGAGCAACATTATCGTTTCCCAACAGATTATAAGGTAAGAAGGTAGAATATATTATTATATTTATAGAGGTATAATTACTTTATAATTACCATATATACTCATTAATTCCATATTTATAAGAATCTAGGAAAAGTGGTGTTAAAAAATGTATTACACCGTTATGTGGAGACGGTAAGTCATACATATGCACGAGAAATGTTTTTTTATTTTAATAGGATAGAAAGGAGATGGAATATAGTTGTACAATAATAATAATAAAACATAAATATATCTAGGATTATAGAATTTTTATTTTATTATGGGTAAAACACATGAATAAGAAGTATAATAAGAAATAAACTTGAAATATTCCGTAAAGACAATTATATATTTTTTTGGTGAACTCCCTTTAGATCTCTTCTTAAGGGACACATGGTTTTTATTTTGTAAGATCAAAAAGATAAATAATGGGATAAGGATTTTTATAAGAGTAATGGTAAAGGTTTTTTAGATATATATGGGTTAATGTGGTGTAGAGAAGAAAGGTAGGAGGCTCTCTTTTACAATTGAGGTGAGGGGATCTTTTGGAACTTATTACAAAATTAAATTAATATAAATTACATATAATGTAAAAATGTCTCAAAATTTAAATAATTCAGTGATAAGGTTGATTTAAGTTGAAATAGTATCATATAGTAGAATTTTGACATCTTTTTGATACATTTTTACCAATATATTTTAGTTGTGACCTCCCGTAAACCCTTTTGTCAATTACTGTACTATTAAAATTTTCAACCCTATAAAGGTCAATAATGTTATTATAAAATTCCAAAAGACCCATAAATTGACCATGGCAGATGAAATTGATGATATACCATTAATATTTTAATATATATATATATTTTATGTATTTTAAAATCATTTACTATAATACTATTTTAATAAAATATTAGTAATGTCAATTATAGAACTATTCATTTACTTTGACTTTAATAAAATCAATACAATAATGGAATTAGGATGTGATGATTAAAAACCACTATTATATGAAATTTTTATAAATTAAATTAATGTTTCACAATAATTATTTCATATTATACTACATTTAATGATAATAATATCATTTATTTTATTTTTTCAATTATTTAAATAATTATGTATCATCGTTGTGTAAGAATTTAAGGTAATTATTTCCTATCCAAATATAAGAAATAAATTATAATGATGAATATAAATAAATTATATTTGAAAAAATTATTTATACCTGAATATATACTATGGTTATATCTTTGTTAAAAATATTATATTTATTAAAAATAAGAGTGTGATATTTTTGACATTTCTTTACATAAAATATTATAAAGGTCATAATCTCATGAAAATAAAAAAGTCTATATAACAAAATATTGTATTATTATCAAAAAATTGGACTCATATAATAAAATGTGTGCAATTTTTGGTCTATTTTTAAATCCATATCTTATTATTTTTGACCATTAATTACCTAATTTACCATTTTAAGTGGTAACAAAAATTACTAAATTTACTACTCATATTTACCAAAAATAAATGTAGCCTATTTACTAAATTTGGGAATCATGAGTAAATCATGTAATCCATTCTTTAATTCTAAATTTCATTAAGGGGATGAAATTAATTTATTATTAAAACACAAAACACAATGAAAAGCAGTTTTTTAGAAAATTGTATTTTTTAGGTATAAAAATGTTTTATTGAATATTCAAAAATAAATGTGATTAGAATGAATATAATTGGATATTTAATAATATAATAGAAATAATTTTAAATGTAAACTATTATAAAACAAAATAGTAGTTTTTAAAATCTTGAAGTAGAAAATAGTTTTCAATAAAATACAATATATATCACTATTTACTAGAAAATCATTTTTTAAGAAAAAATCCAAAAAATTCACTCTAAGAAAATATATGATATACTGATTTCGAATGTGAAGTTAAATATATAAAACAACTTTTATAAAATTAGAAAAAATAATTTTATTATTTTCTCATAAAATGTAATATTTTTTTGATCAAAATGTACTATATGACTTTAATAATGGTAGATTGTTTATTTAATAAGATTAAATAAATAAATTTGTATTTATTAAGGCCTTTATATATATATACTTCATAATATGGTTAATCCTATTCACACCCACCAATTTAACGGCTAAGTTATAATGGTCATGTTAAAATAATACTATTTTAATAGTGTATCACAGTTCGTTTAAGCTCAGTGAATCATGTTTCTTACACTATAGAAAATGGAATTATATTAAAATATCAAGGTTATGTACAGCACAATCTATTGAAGAAATTTTATTTATTAAAAAAATAAACATACCTTAAAATCACGGGGTGTGTTAATGGTCATTGGATAATCATGAAGTATTTTGGATTTTGGTGAGTAGGTAAATCCAGTTATATCTGGTTCCCTAGAAAACAATAGATTTATGATTTGGATGTGATATCAGATGAAGTCTGGGCATTTGTATTAGGCTTGAGATTGTTGGGTGTGACATGACCATGTTTTAGATTTATGATGTATCCGTGCTCAGGGTGAGATCATGGAAAGGGTTTTGGTTGGTTGAGGATCCAACTATATAATTAAATTTATTTCTAGGTTCAAACTTCGATATGAGATGGTTGGAAAATCTTAAAATTCCTTAAGATGTTAAACTATCAAGATCAGGTGGTGAGATAATGCGTTGGTGGGTACATATTTTTTTTGAATAGTCAGGTAGGAGAGGTCAGCCTAGTATTTTTTCATATAGTTGGATGTGGTGAGATGAAAATTTCCCAGAGTGTGTAATTGGACCACTATAAATGAATTTTAGTATGTGATTCTGATGGTTGGGATCACCATGGATCAGAATCAACCATTATGTGTTATAGATTATGGCAGGGAGTTCCATGATCCCAAGGATGAATTTATTGATGAATCTATAATGTTACAGATATAAAATACTTATAGAGTTATATATAAAATTTTCAGCGATAGTGGTGACTTTTGGATCACTATTTTATGAATAGTATTACTTATGAGAAGAGTTGTGAAGAAAATCATTAGGTGTTCAAGATAGAATGTAATTAATAAAGTGTGAATTGATGAATAAGATAGGTTGGTTTTATGGGAAAAAAAATCATCAGGGATTCTTAGGGATTAAAAGTGCTATGATGGGGAGGTTTTAAAACACTCTAAACATTCATAGTGTGAATTACTGAGGTATTTTTTCAGAGGTTCGTTATGATAGTTAGGGATAAAATATTAATTATATATTTTATGAAATATCAAGAGGTGTGTTTCAGACTGGTTCAAGACCCGGTTAGCGGTATGGGTGCTTGATTGAGCATCATATAAGGTCCATTTGGCCTAAAAATTGAATTTTCAACTATAATAACTTGTCACACTATGAATGGGGAAGGATGAGGGGTGCATCCATCTACCTAAAATATTTCATGATTTGAACCATGGTTCATGATTTCATTAGAGTTTTTTAGATGTGGAATCCCTCTTTAATAACTATTTCATGGTGTGAACCCCCTATCCACACAATTAATGGGTGTTGGGTGTGTGTTTTTAGATGGGGATTATTGTTTTCCTATCATCATTGGGTCCTATAGGTTTTTGGGGACTATGGGATTATATGGAGGATATTTATTTTTAGATCTCATACTCCCCTTCTTCTCTCAATTCCCGTTTATCTACTACGTTTCCTTGAGACTTTTGAATCTATTTAGGTGTGTTTCTTATTATTATTCCATTTTTTGTTTCCATTAATCACTTCTAATTTTTTGTGGTTTTAGTTTAGTGTTCAGTGCAGATTCCATTGAAGTATGATGGAATTTTCTAATATTGATGGGTCTTTTGTGTGGCTTGTTGATAGGATGACCTGATCTGTTATATACATGGTGTGACACATAATTTTGATAGAGGTATGTCACCGTATGATTTTTATTAGTGTTTTTAATTAAATTAAATGAAATTTACCTTGAGGTCGATGATAATTGTTAGAGATTTTGAGTGGGATGGTTCAGGGAGTGTGTCATGGATCTCCTATGTGTGATTTACTATGATTATGGTGAGCTATTATGGCTAGGAAAGTTTTTAAGTACTTGATCCTATTTAGATTAAATTTGAAATTAATTATAATTGTTTATAATTAATTTAATTCGATGTCTCATCATGAGTTAGGATATTCTAATGTGACATGAAACTTGGATGATCAAAACTAGAAATTGGTATATTTGTGATGGGGTATTTGCGACCGGGCCCCATCGCAAATTCCCCATTTTAAAAAAGGGCTTCAAAAATATAGTTTTTTGTGATGACCCGTTGTAAAAAAAACTATTTACGATGGGATGTAGATCCATCGTAAATATGTTTCTTATTGTTTTTTAAATACCATATTGTGATGGCCCATCGCAGAAAGCCTTTCTGAGTTCTTGAAACCATTTTTTGTGATGGGTCGTCAGAAACACTATTTGCGACGAGACCCGTCGTGAAATGTGTAAAAAATAAAAAAAATAATATTGAGTAAAATAATAATAGAAATAACAATAAAATAATATTAATATTAATGAAATAATAATAATATTATTAGTAAAATAAAATAAATTATAAAATAATAAAATAATATTCATATAAAAGTAATAAAAATTACATTGATAATATAATAATAATAATATTATTAATATTAATGAAACTATAATACTAATATTAATAATATAAAAAAATTATAAAATAATGAAAACCTCAATATTCGTAAAAAATATAAAAAATAATCAAAATAAAATAATCAAAAATAATATTTAATAAAATAAAAAAAATAAAAAAATTAAATAAAGTAATAAAATAATAAAAAATTAAATAAATAATTAAAAACGTAATATTCACAATAATATAAAAAACGATATAGAAATGTAGATAGTAAATATTATAAAAAAATAAATTTGAATGTTTTATCATAAAAAATAAATAGATCACTGAGGGGGAGGGACGTGTGGAGGAGATGGAGAAGATGGAGGAGTTAGTGGAGGGAACTCCATCCCTAAACCACAAGTTAGACATCACATGTACTCTAACTGCACCAACTCCTACTACCACCATCGATGCATCTCTTCCTTTATCTCCTGTTTCTACTACTATTGTCGTAGGAGCTCTTCCTGCTACTGCTGCTTTCATTGACACATCTTCTCCTGCTCCCTATTCAAACTCTCTATAATATCACTCCGAGCTTGTAGCTGCTCCTGATACTGTGTAACAGATGATGATGAATCTACCTGAGCTTCTCTAGAGTTATATGCAAACATTAAATTGGTGTCACAATAATATATAGGTTTCAATCTATAGTCCATACCAACAACTCGACCTTTCTTGAAGGTATTCTCGGTCACCTGCATACATGTTGTATCATCAAATCAGTGGGAACTGGTTTGAGTATCAGTCTCGGCCTAAATCTCATTATGTGTCTGAGAAATCGTGGCCTCATATGAATCCTTCAATTAAAATTTAAAATTAAAATAGTTAAAATATTATTTGCAATTAAATTTTAAACTCAAAAAGAAAATATACTTACCACAATATGATGCTGTCGACCACCTCTAATATCTCCAGTGATCGGATCACTATACATCCTCCTATAAATGTTTAACTCTGTAATATTAGGTTTTTTGACTGCCTATATGAATATAAAATAAACCATTTATATTTAAAGTTATATAAAACTTTTAAAAAAAGTACTTACCATATGTTCTCTATGAATACTGAATGTATGACTACCAGCTCGATCTTTCACCTCCTGTCTACCCTAATTTTGTAGACTTACTGATGATCTCCTCTGAAAATGACCACCCAACCAGTGTGAACATAATCTATCCCAAAAATGAGATGAAATATAATAAGGTCAATTAGCGTGACAAGATTCATTAAACTCTATCACTCCTACTTTCTCCATTGTTTTCCTTCTCAAATTGTGTAAAAACTAACTGTAATACTAACACATAGTCCCCTTGCATGCCTTATATATAGCTTCATGAATTCTCTCATAAATGGGATACCATAAACCCTACAAATAATTTCTAATATGAAGTTATTAATTTAATTAATTTCATGATAAATATTATTTGTTTACATACCAGCCAATGATCAAACTTGTGGTGCTTCAAATCAATGAGAATCTAATCCCATGAGACCCATGCTTCAGAAAAATAATTTCACAATATAGCTCTCCTCAGTACAATAGCTATATGCGTTAAGATATGAAAAAAATAAAAATAATCAAATAATTAGTATATAAATAAATTTTTGGAAACTAATTAAAATACATAGGTAAATATACCTCTAAAAGTGTGGATCGAAACCAAGACGTAGACATTCCTCAGGGATAAGGTTAGGAATCATCAATCACACAAGACCATGCCCCCTATAAGTCCCCCTAAACTAATAGTAGTTTGAGGGTTAGATGATCCAACATCCTACTCATTTAAAGGTAGACAGGCTTCTCGAAACAGACGATACATATCCATGTCCATTTGAAACACGAAATGACTATCATTAGCAAACAGTTGAAAATAACTATTATATACAGATATATAATTTATATGATTATAAACATAATTTAACCATGTCAATGTTCATCTTCATCCTCATCTTTATAACTGACGATGTCAATGTCTTCATATTCCTCCTTTGTATCATCAATTTCCATATGAGTTTCAGTTTCATCGTCTCTTATCATTTCAAATTCATTTGTAACATCATTAACATCATCATGACCATCAAACCTTACCTATGGGTTATCATCATCGATATTCACATCTATTCATAAAAAAGATGTATTTAGAGCAGTCTATTGAAAATTTTAATTCCTTCCACTTCAGCAGAACCACATTCACTTTGAGTAAACTAATTTTCCCAAGATTTATTTTTTATTATGATCCACCAATCACTCAACTCTCTTGGAGTAATACAATATTTTGAATAATAAATTTGATGTGCCTGATGATCCAATAAAAATGGTTAATTTACTATAATATGAATTTTATATTTAATATCAATGATTCCATGGGTCAGATGAATAAGAAATCCTCTCTCAGTATCAAACAACTAACATTTAAACATTGTTATACAATGTTTTCCCATATAAAAATGTTCAAAAATTTCTTCCAAAATGCCCTAAAATTAAACTTTAGTTTTTCTATGATGATATCCTCTCAAGAAAACACCAAGATTCAGTGTTTTTTTGATTCCCCATATGTACATGTATTAAATCGAAAATCATTCACCACATATGCATTATAATATTTAACTGTTTTTGATGGTGGGTTACTCAATACACAAAATCGATTATCTATTTTATTATCATATTGAGATACCTGAAATTTTTTAAAAAAATTATCAATATAATAGATAATAAATTTATTTTATATCTTAAACCAAAAAAAAAATTATGTTACCAGTTTTTAAAACCAGTAGGAAATGTTTTTTTTTGCCTATGTTCTTCAAGAGCAGCTGCTGTAATTTGTGGATGTTATTTCTTGATATAATTATCATATAACCTATAAATAATATAATATTAATTTACTATAACAAAAAAATATAGAATAAGTGATAGGATCACTCACTATAAAAATTGTGTCATTTCTTTACAATTAAGCATAACATATGTATGATCTCTATGATGTTTATCATCTGAAAGCCATCATTCATGAACTCCATCAAAACCAAGTTCGAGATGATTAAAAACTAATAATTGATTACCCATTTTATCATAAAATTTTTCCACTTTATAGCCCATATAATTGTGTTTTGTGGGATATTTAGATTTAAATTAACGAGAGAAGAAAAAATAAATTTCCTCTTGAAAATAATATTTTGCAATTGAACCTTCAACCGATGATTTGTTACATACATTTTTCTTCAATTTCTGCATGCATCTCTCAAATGGGTATATCCATTGGAACTATACTGGACCTACACATTTTTCTTCATGAGGAAAATTTAATATCAAATGTTTCATTTAGTTAAACATAGTCGTTAGGAATATTTTATTCAGTTTACATAAAATTAAAACAACATCTTCTTACAGTATTCTCAATGCATCATAGTCACTTTTCGCCCCACAAATGTCTCAAAAAAATGATATGTCTGTTAGAGAATCCCAAATAATATAATTCAAAAAACCTCTTAATCTAATTGGATTAAGTCTTTCCATTATAACATGACAATTATGACATTTTAACCTGGTAATATGAAAATTTCTGACACATCTACCCAAATTAAAAGCACAACCATACGAAAGTCTAAAATTTGAAATCCTCTGACAAAATAATAACCGATTCTCTCTGGAGATTGTATAATCTAATTTTGTCTTTATTAACTTATGTGATATGGAATTTTCAAACAGTTCACATTATGGTCACCTACAAATTTGGGCAAGATCTAATCATGCCTTTATATTATCTCTAGTCTTACTTGGTGTATCCAAAACTGTATGAAATAAATTATCAAAAAATTTATTCTCAATATGCATGACATATAACATGTGTCAGACCAACAAATTAGAACAATACAGAAGATTCCAAAAAATGATCCCTTTTATTCAATTGTGTTTTTTTCCCAAGGACATCAATTTTATATTTGTTTATTATTGGTAAAAATGTGATGGGAGGTAATGAAGAGGCAATTTATTTTAACTCTGTACCTGAGATCATTTTTGGAGGTTTATCTCTTTTAATTGTACCTTTTCTAAAATGATATTTGTTCCTCTAAAAAAATAATCATTTGGAAGGAATCTGCGATGATAGGCAAAAAAAGTTTTTTTTTCATTTATGAGAATAAACACTTTTTTGTCTCTCATATTGTAAAGAAATAATTTTGGACCATGTGTACTCCATCCAAATAAAATGCCATATTCTGGTAAGTCACTAATTGTTCACATTAATTCATCTTTCAGAAATAATTTTTTTTTGTAGCAACATCAAATGTACTAACACTATTATTCCAAAATGAATTTAACTCATCAATCAACTGTTTCAAATAAAAATCAATATTATTTTTTAGATGTCCTGGAATTCATAAGATTAAAAAGATATATGGTTCATTCATCAACATCTAAGGAAGTAAATTCTACAGAGTTATAAAGATATGCCAACATGAATACTAACTACCGTAAGAACCAAATAGATAGAAACCATTAGTAGAAATACCCAATCACATGTTTTATGATTATAAAAGAAAACATGGATTCACTTGGACAAAATGTATCCATGAATCACCATCATAGGGATTATTTAAGGTTTTACCAGTTAGAATTTTGGTTTTATGCCAGGATATTAATGCCGTTGTGTTTTGAGATAGAAATAAATACTGCAATCTGGGTTTAAGCAGGAAATATCTCAATTGTTTTAAAGGAATAAATATAGACTTCCCTTATTGTGCCTCTTTATACCTTGATTTTACACATGTGGAAAAACTATCCAATGACGCATTTTCACCATAATATAAGATTAAATTATTTGAACATTCATGAATCTTCTGATAACCAAGAACTAGATTACAAACCAACCACTTATTCTCATAGAAATTTATAGGAAACACATTTCCTTCAGGTAATAGTGTTTTTACCAAAGATAATATATGATCAGAACTACTATTTTACAATACATTATCTGATTTAATAGCCATAAATTTAGAAACGGATTAAAATTTAATTATCTTGCAACCAGGATAAAAGGAATCTTAAGAAGATCTTAATAACTCATAAAAACGAGATAGTTCCAACTCATGAGTTAAATTAATATAATCCTGAGTTTCAGAATATTGAAAAGATAGACCTACCACATCATATACTAAATTTTGAAACCATGCTAGATTTGAAACTAATTTATTACTATGTTCTCTGAAACTACATTCACTATCTTTATACCAAAAAACATAATCTAGTTGAAAACCAAAATGAAATAAATGAACCCCAATGTTGTCAAATGTGTCAAATGTCCTCAGAGTACATTTTTTACAAGGACACTTAATTATCCCTTCTGAAATAAGTTCTGGTTTTGATGATGAAAATGGAAATAAATCTTCCAAACCCTCAATATATATAGGATTTAAAGAAGAACCATTTGGATTCTTGTACTGATTTATCCAAGCACAATCATATAATAATGATTGTTTTTTACTTCATTTTCCATATTTCTAAAAAAAATATAAAAATATTAGTTTTTTTATAATTTTATATAAGAAAAACACTATCCAAAAAATAGAAGACAATTAAATTTCCTTTTCTATCAAATTATAATAATTTAAATTATTTTATACTTATTTATAGTATTTTATTAAACATTTATATGAATCTACACTAACTTATAATAATTTATACTAATTACCACAAATTATTATTATGTACAACTAATTTGTACTAATAATTGCTAATTGCTGGTGACACAATTTCAAGCGGATTGACGACAACTCTTTTTCCCAAAGACTCATCTCCATTGTCTCTGACTAAAATCTATATGAAAAATCTACCATGATGTATGGATATCCATTTATGTATACATGAGGATGGAGAGTAGGGAGGCCTCTCCATTCTACTCTCCATTCTCATGTATATAAAAATGGATATTTTTATGTCAAAGGATATTTTTCATAGTGATTTCAATAGAAGAAAGTTTCAAGGAGACGAGTTGTTAGGAAAAAGTGCCTCATTTACCTGATGGATTTTCTCCTAGCAACTTTCATTGACTAAAATCAATATGAAAAATATTCTCTGACGTATGCATATCCATTTTCATATGTATGAGAATGGAGAGCAGGAAGACCTCACCACACAACTCTCCATTCTCATTCATACGAAAATCAATATCCTTACATGAGGATAGATTTTTCAAAGTGATTTCAGGGGGGGGATTGTAAGGAGATAAGGCATCAAGAAAATGGGAGCCACCAATCTACTAGAAATTGTTCCAATTTATTACAATTTGTTACAATTTAATACAATTTCTTGCTAATTATTACTAGTTATTGATAATTATTAGCAATTATTGCTATTTATTAGTAATAATTTCTAATTATTACTAATTATTTCTATTTATCAGTAATTATTAGAAATTATTGGCAATTATTAAAAATTAAAAACTAATTATTAAAAATTAATTACAAATTATTAGAATTTATTACTAATTATTACTAATTGTTGCAATTTATTACTAATTATTTCAATTTATTGCTAATTATTGAAATTTTGTACTAATTATTTGAATTTATTAGAATTTATAACAAATTATTATAATTTATTACAAATTATTACTAATTATTACAAATTATTACTAATTATTACAATTTATTAATAATTGTTAGAATTATTATAATTTATTTCTAATTATTACTATTTTTTGCAATTTATTGCTAAAATTTGAAAATTATTACTAATTGTCGCAATTTATTAATAATTATTGCAATTTATTACTAACTATTTCAATTTGTTACTAATTATTAGAATTTATTACTAGTTTTTAGAATTAATTACTAATTATTAGAAATTATTACTAATTATTAGAATTTATTACTAATTATAAATAATTATTAGAATATATTACTAATTATTAGAATTTATTATTAATTATAACTAATTATTAGAATTTATTACTAATTATTAACATTAATTAATTAAAATTAAAATTTATTAATAATTATAACTAATTATTAGAATTTATTAATATTTAATAGAATTTATTACAAATTATAACTAATTATTAAAATTTATTACCAATAATTAAAATTTATTACTAATTATTACCAATTATTATAATTTATTACTAATTATAAGAATTTATTACTAATTATAACTAATTTTTGCATTTTATTTCTATTTATTAAATATTATTACTAATTATTTGATTTTTTTTATTAATTATTACAATTTATCACTAATTATTACAATTTATTAATAATTATTAGAATTTATTACTAATTATTAGAACTTATTACTAATTAATAGAATTTATTACTAATTTTTAGAATTCATTACTAATTATTACTAATTGTTGCAATTTATTTCTAATTGTTACAATTTATTAGTTATTATTAGAGTTTATTACAAATTATTACAATTTACTACTAATTATTAAAATTTATTACTAATTATTAGAATTTATTTTTAATTATTTTAATTTATTATCAATTATTATAATTTATTAATAACAATTAGAATTTATTACTAATTATTAGAATTTATTACTAATTATTAGAATTAATTACTAATTATTAGAATTAATTACTAATTATTAGAATTTATTACTAATTATTAGAATTTATTACTAATTATAACTAATTATTTGATTTTTTTACTAATTATTAGAATCTATTTCTAATTATTTGAATTTAGTACTAATTATAACTAATAATTAGAATTTATTACTAATTATTAGAATTTATTACTAATTATAACTAATTATTAGAATTTAATACTAATTATTAGATTTTTTTACTAATTATAACCAATTATTTGAATTTATTACTAATTATTAGAAATTATTACTAATTATTACAAATTATAATAATTTATTAATAATAATTATAATTTATTACTAATTTTTGCTTATTGTTACAATTTATTACTAATTATTACAATTTATGTCTAATTTTTACAATTTACTACTAATAATTAGAATTTCTTACTAATTATTACAATTTATTACTAATTATTATAATTTATTACTAATTATTATAATTTATTAATAATTATTACAATTTATTACCAATTATAAGAATTTATTACTAATTATTACAATTTATTACTAATTATTAGAATTTATTACTAATTATTACTAATTGTTATAATTTATTACTAATTATAACAAATTATTATAATTTATTACTAATTATGAGAATTTTTTACTAATTTTTAGAATTTGGTACTAATTATTACTAATTATTATAATTTATTACTAATTATTATAATTTATTACTAATTATTACTTTTTTTGTAATTTATTACTAATTATTACAATTTATTACAAATTATTACAATTTATTATTAATTATAAGAATTTATTACTAATTATTATAATTTATTACTAATTATTAAAATTTGTTACTAATTATTACTAATTTTTGCAATTTGTTAATGATTATTACAATTTATTACTAATTACTAGTTTTTTTACTAATTATTAGAATTTATTATTAATTATACTAATTTATTACTAATTATTATAATTTCTTTCTAATTAATACAATTTATTACTAATTATTATAATTTATTACTAATTATTACTTTTTATTACTAATTATTTCAATTTATTATTAATTATTACAATTTATGTATAATTGTTGCAATTTATCACAATTTATTGCTAATTACTACAATTTATCACCTATTATTACAATTTATCCCCAATTAATACAATATATTACCAATCATTACAATTTATTACCAATTATTACAATTTATTACCAATTATTACAATTTATTACAATTTATTACAATTTATTACCAATTATTGCAATTTATTACTAATTATTGCAATTTATTACCAATTATTATAATTCATTACTAATTATTAGAATTTATTACTAATTATTAATAATTATTGCTAATTATTACTAATTTTTGCAATTTGTTACTAATTATTGCAATTTATTACTAATTATTACAATTTATTACTAATTATTACAATTTATTACAATTCATTACTAATTATTACAATATATTACTAATTATTCTAATTTAATACTAAATATTATAATTTATTACTAATTATTAGTATTTAATACTAATTTTTACTAATTAATAATAATTAATATAATAACTATTAATTAATAATAATTTATATTAATCACACTTAATTATATGTAAAAATAAACATAAATAATGATAACAAAAACTATCTAATTCTTATTTAATTTAACTGCAGCTAATTAACAATCATTATAACAAAAATAAAATAAATTGAATTAAGTAAAAATTAAAAGAAATAGATAAATACATTAAACTGAAGCTTTTGAAGGATATAAGTTGTGAATAATGCCCCAAATAAAAATTTTAAACTACAAAAATTTTTGAGAGAAAAATTTCCACTAGAGAGAGAGAGGAGTAAAGAATTGAGTGAAATGAGAAAAAGAACCGGTGGGGGTATATATAGGTAAGATTAGTTGCGATGAGACTCCCGTCACAAATAGTATAATTTGCGATGGGACCCATCGCAAACTTCCACCACCCCTATTAATTAGGTGCGGTTGTTAAAAAACCTTTTGCGATGGGGGCCGTCGCAAAAGACAACCTACCGACATAGTATTTGCGATAGTATTTATACCCCACCGCAAATACTAAAAACACTGTTGGGTATTTGCGACGAGAATCATCACCCCATCGTAAAAATCTTATTATTTTCTACGGGTTGGTGTTCCCATCGCAAAAAGCCCTTCCAACAAACTATTTGCGACGGGTCAGTGTCCCCTCGCAAATGACCCATCGCAAATGACCACTTTTCCTGTAGTGGATATTGATTGACAGTTTCATGGATGAGATCAAAGGGAATAAATTTGAGATTGAGGTAGGTGGTCCCTTATACACACCACTATAGTTTTATTATTTACATATATGGAATGTGATATGTGTGGTCTCCCCACTATGGGAGATCAACCCCTCTTACTAAATGAACTATTTTAATGAAATAAAATTCATAGACTAAATAATTTTCTAAGGGAAATGTTGGACCCATATGCGCCGACTTATTTTCCTCGACCACTGATGATTGATTCCTTAATTATAACAATGTTTCTAAAGATAAATGGACCCATATGGGTGACTTTTAAATGAATTAAATGAACATAATGGTCCTGGATAGGTTACCATGGATCCCTTGAGTAGGGGTTTGTGATGAATTTGGAGTGGTAGACCCTATTTGGACTTAGTGAACCCTGAAATGCCTTAGTGTCCTGGTATAGTGATATGAGAATGGTTGTGAGAGTTCCTTCCCTTGAGATGTGAAAACTATGGTAGGTGTGCCTTATTTGTGGTTTGAATGGGTTGAGTCCATGAGGACCAACCTACAATGACTTCGAATTGAGATTGGCTCTATGTCATCCCTCTCGTTAATGTCATTTTTTCTTACCCTATGAAGCAATTGAGTCCTTCAGAAGTTTATAACTTTGATGAGGGATGTAGTTCCCTCTAATTGATGGTCATGGACCCATGTTCTAGGAATGTTGTGATGGAATCCATGAGGGGTGTCTATGTTATGATGTGACCAAAGGGACCCTGGTGGGTACCCCATGATATACTGACCTAATAAATGATTCACTTGGGAAATGGGTAGTGATGACCTTGTGTGTCACCCTAGAACTTGAGTTGATGATGCCCCTGATACTATCAGGATTCCTTTTACATGTTCATTGGATTTGGATGTGGGGATACTACTACTAGATTATAAAGGGTCATCCCCCTTGGAATTAACTTATTCTTAATGATCTTGACACCATAGGTTTATCCCTATGATTCTAATGATACGCATGATTCTATTACTAGATTTCCTTGGGACATCCCCTTTGGAACTGGATTTGAGCATGATACTATTAGATTTTCCATAGGTTTGTCCCAATAAGCTATTGTTGAGACTAATACTATGGATCACTTAAAACTACCTCTTATGGATTGGTGATGACACATGATGTTTATTAGATAACATAGGATTAACTATTATGGACCAGTGACGATGCCTAATGATTATTGGGTAGCCTAGGATTTTATCTTAGGTTTCCAAAATGATGCCTGATGATTATTGGATCACTAAGTATTACCTCCTAGGTATTGGGTATGATGGATAATGTTTTTTGTTTATCCTAGGGTAATATCCTAGGGATCAACAATGAAACAAGATGATTATGGGATGGTATAGGATTACCTCATAGGGATTAGTGATGATGCCTGGAGACTATTGGATCACCTATGATTGTCTCAAATGGATTGGAGATGACACTAAATGATTATTGGGTAACCCAGGACTACCTCATAGGTATCAAAAATGACTCCTGATGTTTATAAAATCAACTAGGATCACCTCACAGGTATCATATTTAAGCTCGATTACTATTGAACACCCACGATTACCTCCATGGGGTTGGTGGTTTCTCCTAATATTAGTTTTCATAGTTATGTTATGTGATTCAAGAAACTATGATATTGGAAAAATCATGTTTGGGTCAATCATGGGCTTCATGTTAGAATGTGAGGATCAATAATGGTCATTTATTTATACTTTCATTGTTATTTGTTCATTCATTTGAGTATATTATATATGTACACCATGAATTTACTGGTTAAGTATGGTACCAAGTGGGTGGTGCACTACTGAGTTGTTATCACTCCCTTCTCAAGAATCCATGGAAGTTGGTTACCCAATCAGACTTTACTAACCGCAATTTTAGGTTGGGAAGAGGTCCAAAGTAGCTTGGTCGAGCAGGATAACTTGAATGAGATTAGATATTTGGATGTGGTGATGCACTGGGATGGTATTAGAGACAAAATTTATTTTATTTCTATTATTTATTTATATATATGTGATTATCTCGGTGGAGAATCAGTTTATTTGTACTAGAATGATCGTGAGTCTGAATGAATAATTACTTCAACATTCATTTATTATTGATTCATGTTATTTATTATCCATACTCCATTGGATGACTATGTTTATGGATGGTTGTTTTCATTTATTTCCTTATTATTACACACATTGATATAGTGTTATAGTCTCCCCATGGTAATTTCCTAGACCCCCTGTGACTAGTCAGCAACCTATGGCTTACATGGTGGTGCTCCCAAGGTCTCATTAATTCTCCAGATCAGTTATAGTAGAGCGAATTAGTCCAGATATGTTACAAAACCCCCTCCAATGGTACCCATCTAAGGCCAACAATTAAGAGAGGTATGATAGACCCCAATGTCCACCTCTAATAGGCCACATGTTGGAGACTAGTACAGAGGTATATAATCTATAAAAGGGGGAGGATTTTCCAAATTTATTTAAATTTATGGATAATTGATTAGATGAAAAACCACTAATCAACACCACACATATATAAGAAGAAATTCAAATACATGAATTTAATCCTATTCACATATTAAATAACAGAAAGTACCAAATATAAATCCTAAGGAGTTACCATAAAGATTTAATATCTCCTGAATAACTCCACAAGCTAGTAACACCTAGATCAATTGACAACCATGACCTGGGGAATTGAAAAAATAGTATATATATATGGGGTGAGAATACATGTATACTCAATAGGAACATCCACATAACCTCTCATGTAAAATATTAATGAGGAATATAAACCCCAATGAATAAAAATGAAACCAACCCATCACCCAAATAGTTAACTATATTTCCCATTCTCACCATGGATTTCTCACAAAGTAATGTACATGATAAGAATATCTATATTAAAGAATATGCATATAAGAGGTACCCCAATTATACTTCCCCATTGGTTTGTCACTCTCCTGATGCAATGTTGAACATCATTTGCTATAGTCCCTTACAAAAGTCAAGTCATCTCTCAATTTAGTTGGACCCTGACCCTACCTATCTTAGTCTTTAATAAGGATCAACATCTCTTGTTGGAATCAATCCACACATCTATAATATCTATAAACAAGTAGTATCACATAATACACTACAATCCTCATATCATGATGTATATCACATGTCACTATAACCCCACCATGTAAACCCATGGTAAATCATATTTTCCATGACCAAAAATCATTATACGATATAACCTCAAGTCACAACAGCTTGCACATACCTGTATAATATAATAGAGAGCCATCACAACCTGGGTAGGAATTCACCCTTTCCCTTAATACATTATATCCCAAGATATTTTTACACATAAAGATACTTCCAAAGGTAGAGTGGGGAAGTGGGGAAGTTATCCATCCATTCCCTCACTAACCTTGATGTTGGGGAAAACACCCAGAACCCAAAAAATTTGGTCATCGACTTCCCACCCAAATTGAGTGATGAAGCGTAATTAATTTGAAAATATAATTAAAAATATCATCCATAACAATACTAAGGGTAACTACCTATCCTTATACTTAATATACATCTATCCTCTGGCAATAAAACCTACTTCCACCACTACGACATTGGAGACTAGATCTTATATAAGTACACAAGCATCAAGGTTTAATACTAATTAATCATTTATTATATTTAATTCAATAATTACCATACATTCATTAAACCTGTTACAAATTATGGTTTAACAATTTTTTATCATTTCAAGCTAACATTCCATCATAACTCATTTTCTAATCCCTATATTCCATCCCAAGTTCTTAGAGAATTCATTCCAACCAACCCATGGTTTCATTTATTCAACATTAACAACATCAACAACCATCCCATGGGTTCTATTATAATTTCATTTAATATTTTACAATTGGGGTATTCTAGGACTTATCCTAAGTTTCCATAAGGAAGATGTGATCATGATGAAAAAGAAAATAATAGATGACAATTGGAACCAAAACAAACAACCATAAGAAAAATAACTATCAAAAGTAAGCATAAATGAAATATGGAAAGACAAACTATCAACCCAAACCAGAATACCCATCAACAACCAAAAATAATAATCCAAAAATAAGTAATCTCAACTATCAACCCATTCCATCCAACCCAATATCAACCTTATCTCGATAATAAGAAACAAGAAAGACTAAATCTCAACTTGTGACACCAATACATATGAAACCCCACGCATTAAATCATATAATGGTTATACCACCCTAGTGAAAACTCACATAACAACACAAAGTATTTTCAATGAAAAAATCATTTGGAATATGAGGTCATAACACCAAGGCATAAAAGCCTTCAACAAACAATGATGGTTTCACCAACCCTAAACATTTATATATGGAAAAGAACATTTTCATTACTATATTGAATTAAATAATTTATTATTCATAAGTTTCCACAAAAATTTACCAATCATCAATATCTAGAAACATCTAAGAATAAATAAATAATCTTGTTGAATCAACACTTTCATATTCAATAGTTTTGAAGGAGGAATAATAATTAAATTCACATACCTATTTCATTAATCACTTATTCTTTTACTATATTTACATTTTAAGTTTTTTAAGTATATCAATCATCCAAAACAATAATGACAATGATATAAACAAGATATCACACTATCTATAAAATATATAGAAGAACCACCAACAGTGTATAAAAAAATGTGATCACAATACCCTTTAGATTCATTAATAATTATAATTTTTTTTCTTTTGTTAGGTTAATTAAATCATTATACAAATAAATTAAAGTATAAAAATTCAAAACATTCATATAAAAAAATAGAAATCATGAATAACTTAAATCAATATTTTCAATGATATATAAGATAAAATGGAGAACATGTAATAATTTATGATCACCTCTCTTATAAGGAACTCATGATCCCTACATACATCCTATCATTGATTCAATGTCATATGATAATAGAAACCCCGTGAGAACCAATGGAACCGACTACCATAGAATGGAAATAAATAATGATAACAAGAAGAACCAATCAAATAATAATAAACTCACCTAAGATCATTAATGGACGATCTTTAGATATCAAGGGAAAAAGACTAGAAAAGGGGGCTCAAAGTATCTGAAAAAGGGCTCTAGTTTTCCATGTGTTTAAAGAATAAGAGTGAAAATAAGATACTTATAAGGAGAATACTGAATTTATATGAGTAGGTTAAAACATATGAAAATAATGCATCTTACATAACTAAACCATAACCCTTATGGTTTTCATAAAATTTATAACACAACAAGGAAGGCTAAGCCACAAGGGACCTTAGTCTAGCTTCCACTTAAATATATGGTAAAATATATGTCATATCTTCCAGATCCTATAAACTTAAGGAAATTATATGATGAAACCGATTCATTAAGCTGTAACAACCCTTAGATCAGAAAAGATAGTGAAACACGGTCCCTCAAGCTCCAAAGTGAAACCTATTCCCCATGCCCCAATAACCCTTTAGAAGATAGAGATAAGAACCCTTGCTGCTCAATCCCTATGATGCAACCTACCTTCAATCCAAAACTAACCACTTATAAGGTAGAGACACCAATAACATTACCTAAAAAATCCATGATGCAAGGACCATGGCTACACTACAGGGTCCATCACCAATACTAACCACAATGAAACCTAATAGCTTATGAAAAATTATTTCTTATATCAACATAAACCCTTCCACATTCTAATAAATCCTATTCAATAATCTTAACACTAAAAGGAATGGATCAACAAAATAGATCCCTCACATGATATACCTCTTATATAATTCATATCCTCAATAATTTGAAACAAAACCTGAGAAAGAAGGAAAGGGAAACAAAATAGAAACCTTGTGAGAAACCTCTTAAGTTTATTTCTATATCATGAATGCAACCGTCACACTGAAAAAAAAATGCGAAAAGAAACACAACACCATCCATCTCATAAATAAATATATGTAAAACCTAGAACCCTAAAACAAATTAAACATAAAAAAAATGGGATATTGACCATGCATCCATGACTCCCACTTCAAAGTGCTCTCCTCAAACCCACTTTTTTACCATATGACACACACCAATGTAATATATTTCTCACCCAAAACCTTCTACTAACATTAATGAGTCACAAAATGCCACTCCTCAAAGCTCACTTCATCTTTAATTCCCATCATACCCAATTCAATGAAATGGGAATCATTATGAAGATATCATATAATATGTAATACTTATAAGACATCCTGAATCTAGATCATCTATAGGGGAAGTTCTAACTGATAAATCACAAAACCAACATGAACCAACACCTCAAAAGTCATAAGAAATTAAAGGGAATGAATACTCCCATAAAAAACCATCATTTCCCATGATGAGAAGATACCTTCTAGAAAACATTATCTCCAATTTCAACCTATATAGGTATTTTCCTATGATCTAGAATGGACTTTTGATGATCACACATCACATCCATTTTCTCACAAATCATTTTTACCTTCTCTGTCATGCACTACACAAATTATATCCCAAGAATAGATGATTATCGAACCATGGTCCAATAAAATAGATACCAATAAGGCCATCCTTATAATGGTTTTAATAGATCCCTACAAATAATGGATTAATAATTTTTATTATATTAAAACTCTACCAAGAATAGTTTCCTAACCAACACTCCTACAAAATCTTGAATTCATGCACACAACATGTCCAAAAAAATATGGATAGTCCACTTTGTTTGACCATCTATCTATGGATGAAAATTGGTGCTAAGGCACTGCTAAGAGCCAGAGGTATGCTAGATACCACTCAAAACCTTAATGGTAAAACAAGGATTATGATCAGTGATCATCATCCCCATAAACCCATGAATACTCACCACTAATTCCAAATAAAACCATTAAAAACATCAAATAAGACCAAATCCATAATTTATAATAAGTGATACAACTTTTTAATTTTGTCAATGATCACCCATATAACATCACATCTTCTATTAGATCATGGAAAACTAGTGATTAATCCTCCATGAGATCATGGAAAACCATTGATGAAGTCCATCTATATGTCCTCCCACTTTCACTAGGTAACATCGTGTGGTTGATGTAACCCATCAAGAACATAATTAATTGCATTCACCCTATGAAAAAACAAACATCATGAAAACATAATGAAATTTTTTTATTAATCCCAAACCATCAAAACTAAAATCATAAGGAATGATACATATTTTATACACTAATATATACTTCTAATTGAGAACTATAAAATTCATAGGTAAAAACAAAACAAATTGTCAAAGGAATTAAGAGACTCCCTTGTAATAACACATGATGATGACTATCCTCAAACTATCCATCCAGTGATTCTCCACAACCAACACAAGATCACTAAATATCTAACTTCGAATCCCATAATAATGACTCCTCTACCCACCTCACCAAAGATAACTGCACAATGATATGATAATGAAACCCTCTTACATTAACTACTCTTATATATATGTGCATAATGGTTAACTCCTCGACCACTCTCTAAGAGTATCTAGACTCATGAACAACATCACTATGTGACTTCCAGCTCAACACATCAGCCAAAAAATTCACTTTCTAGGAGTATATGAAATTTAATACACATAATACTTTTAGAATTAAATCAACTATTTTTTCCTAAAATTCAAATTTCATTAAGAGAAGATATACCTAAAAATATTTTGATCAGGGAAGACCACAAATCATTCACTGATGATGTAATGCCACCATAACTTCCGAGAAACCACAAATATAGAAATCTCAAGATCATGGTTGACATAGTTACATTAATTAAGTCATAAATATCAATACCCATAAGATATTAATTCCCTATGATGAATAAATATACAACCTAATCCAAAATACAATGTTTTATAATATAACTTGAACAAAAAAACTTTCTCTAGAAAATGAAGAATTTGATCACCAACCAGATTGTCCATAAAATACTAAAAAATAGTCTAAAATAGGTCAGTCCATGAAAAAACCTAATCATTTATTTTTAAATATATAAGAGGAGTTGTAATCTAAGATAATTTTGGAATAAAAGTCCTATAATATCCATCAGGACTAAGGAAATTCCACACATCTATACCATTCATATGGGATACTCAAGAAAGAACTGATCCAATCTTTGAAGGGTCCATCACTACTCTACATTGAGATATAATATCCCATAAGAAATAAAACTAGTGGGACATGACATAATACTTCAAAAAACTCAGAAATTTCTGATGAAACTGAATAAATATAAAAAATATCTTGGGTACTATGAATGATCCTACTCAAATGATGAATACACAAGGATTTTGTTGATGAAAATCACTATGGGATAGTCTAAAAACTCATGGACATAACATTCATTAGTTCCATAAACATGGATGGAGAATTTGTAACAAAAAAAGACTTCACAATGAACTCATTATGCCCATAATAAAACCTAAAATCAGTCTTCAGAATATACATATCCTTCACCATAATATGATGATATACTAATCATAAATCAATCTTCAAGAACCAACTTGATCCCTTAAACTGATTAGATAGATATTTGATTTTTGGGAGAGGATAATAGTTCTTTATTATCATCTGATTCAAGCAAAAAAAATCGATACACAAACACAAACATCCATATAACTTCTTCACAAATACAACTAAATAACCCTAATGTGACACAATAGGTGAAAAAAAACCACATTACAAAAGATCATCAATCTGAATTATAGGTTTCAAAATAAAGAAGTAACCATATGATATGAAGACATCAATATAGGAGTGACACTTGACTGTAACTCCATCCTGAACATGACATCACATCAATGGGGTATTTTCACAACCTATTTCAGAAAAATATAAAGGTATTATTTGAAAACCATATAGAACACCACATGATAAACCTATACTGAACACTATATCTTCCTGAACATCAAGGAAGACTAGTAATCAACACACCTTAGACCCATATGAGGGACTCACTTTCCAAAAAACAATATTCTTTCCATTATCATTTTATATTATAACATGCCTCTTGAATCAATCATTAATATAATTTATCAAATTTATATAGTCTATATCAAGGATGATTTTATATGTCTATTTTCATAAACATAGAAAATCTCCCTAGGAGTGATGATTCAAAAGCATCAACTCAAAATCTCTTTATATATCATATATGCCTATTCAAACTCCAAATAGCATAGTCAATGTTAAGGGTAGTAAAATTATCTCCCCATAAAGTATAAAAGATTTTACTAAAATAGGTATAACAAAGAAGTTCATAGCTCCCAAGTAAAATAAGGAAGATACCCAAGGATAATATAAATAGATTATACTACACATGATGTCTAGCTCTCCTTATGTTAGAAACTATAAGGTAGGTATATGACCATGGAATAATCAAAAACATATATGACCCTAATAGAAAACACTAATGTAGTCTTGATTCATTCACTTTTCATAAGTATGAAGGGAATATAAGTATTGTCCTATACATGACCTATCCCCACTTTTTTAATCATAAACTGGAGCGACCTATAACTACTGCTTCCCCAGAAGACACTGCTATAATGAAAAAACCTAAAGAGGCCCACCAGGACCCTTCTTAATTACAAGTAATTTCAATCACTAGTGCTTATAATGACCATTACCTACAAAAGTAAAACAAAACATACATGGTCCACTGGTAGGGGTCTAAGAATTTGTATCCTTGGTGAAAGGGTATGTTGATGGTTTGAACTGACACCCTATTATATCAAGATTCATCTTATAAGATAACTATAAAGTTATGTCCAAAAATATACTCCAAAAATATTCATAACGACTCCACTACCATTATAATTTGGTCTTATCTATCACCATACTGACTACCTATTCCATCATCAATACCTTAAGATATGTCAGAAATATGAATGGGGCGACTTGCTGCAAGATATTTTGACAAGACACCTCTTCAAAATGCCCCATCCTAGCCTCTTAATCTGGAAAAAGGTTTGAATAATAATGTAGTAGTTTCTTATAATAGATACTAAACTCCCTCACAATTTAACTTCCCTATTGGAGAGTAATAATCTCATAAAAACAAGCTACCTACATGATTTAATAATGAAAATTTCCATAATACGGATCATTAAACTTCTCTAATGAAATAACTAAATCCTCACAATCCAAGAAGGAAAAGAATAAACACTTCTAAGTGACACAAAATGAAATATATTCATAGTAAATAATACCAATTTCTCCTTCCAAGAATGGATCAAACTAAAGGAAACATCTACCTCCTCCAACCAAGACTCAACAACTTGATCTAAAATGGATACCTCATACTTCACAGACCATATAAATAAAACTCATAAAATTTATTCCTCCAAGTGTCATATTTTCTAAAATCTACACTAAAATGAACTACAAGAATACCATGATGAACATATTTAGTGTGAAATTAGAAGTCACATTAACCTGGAGCCATTCCTGAAAAAGAAAAAATGTTAAGGACTCTTAAACCTAGAATATCTAATATTTAAGAATAACGAATTAAATTTAAATATAATTACCTTTCCCACCCAATTTAAAACACAAGTTTTTCATAAAATAATTATGCATTATCCATACCTAGGTATCCAACCTATAAGAAGAATCACTTTTCATAGTGTGTTTAGAAGACTTAAGGTCCTTATGTCAGATAAAAAATTCCCTAGATACCCATGTGTTAGTCGGTATCCCATTATTAAATAATGTTCTATGTCTAGATAATTATATTTACCTACCAATACTGAAATCCTAACTATTTCCTATTCTTAAGATCCATCTCATATCTCAACCATAAGATTTTTTACAACTTTATCATGACCCTATCTCCACTACTACCCATATTTGATTGGAAGTGAAATGAGGGTTAATGGACCTCGAAACTTGTCTCTAATAGTCCCTAGGTTGTTAATTATCAATAGGGGTATATAATCCATACAAATCGAATACATTACCCTATTTATATATATTTAAGTAGAAGAGGTAAGATGAAAACCCAACAATCAACATCATTCATAAATAATTATCAATCCAATATATGAATGTAATTTCGTAAAAATCTTAAACAACTAAAAGTGCAAAAAATAAATCCTAGGAAGAAACCATGAAGCTCTAACAGTTACTGAATAATCTTATGATCTAGTAATGCCCAACTAGATCACCAAAAAAACTTATATAAACCTAATTTGTTTTATATATTTGGAGTGAGCATAAAATTATGCCTAGTAGGATCCTCCCAAAAACCTGTCATAAAAAATGTGGAAGAATAATACTAAATCCTAGTGAATAAAAAATTAAACCAACTAATTATTTTTTTTATTAATTCTATATCCCATCCTAACTATGGATAACTCACCATGTAATGGAAAAAATAAGTATATAAATATCAAATCATATATATAAGAATGGTACCCCACATCCACTTACCCATTGAATTTCTCTCTCATACCCCAATTCTAAACATCCTATTCTACAATCCCTTTAATAAGTCAAGTCATCTCTAATGTGACTCAGTAAATGGACTTACCTATATCATTTCTACATATTTGAAAAGACCCGACCCTAGTTTCCCAGAGCCAGTGCCTTAATTCATTACATTGACATGATTTCAATAAATTCATATCTTGAAGAAATGAGTAGTTTAGTAGTTTGAAAAACTAGATACATACATAAATTCAATATTACAACTTGAAATGAAATACAATATAGAAATTCCTTTGAAAACATTTATAACTCCTAGGTTATCTATTCATGTCATTCATAACATACCTTTTTCATGTCCTAGGAAAATGAAACATAAGAAAGGGTAAACCTCAACTACTTAGTAAGGGTAAGAAATAAAATGGAAGATATCATAAACATAAACATTAGGCATGGTGAATAACTAAAAACACACATAACTTTAAAAATTAACTTGAAAACATTATGGTAGGAATAAGAGTTGAATAAATAATGCCATAATAAAGCATAATCATGGGTATTATACTAGTTGAACAACCACATGAACATTAAATTACTAGTTTCATTATGAGGGAATGCATAATGCCAAACATTATAAATATAATGTCAAAGACTCGTGCCAAGACCATAAATAATCATTTCATCAAGGCCTTGTTCCAAGACCATAGTTTGTCTCATAAGACCTACCAATACATTGAGGGGATATAGAGGTACCCACACATCACTTAATAAGTCCAACTAATTCTTCATATGAATAGAGATAAACATACAGAGCATATATATTCATATTGAAACTATCATATGGAATGTAAATAACTTTCCACAAACATTAAGCATAAATAATAACCATTCCGAGTAAATTGGTGAATGGTTTTAAGATAACATATCCAAATTCAATCTAATCATAAACCATTCAATTAAATATTTTAGATGATATCCTAAAATATTAATCCCAATAATACATAATAATAAACAAGAGTGTTGAAATAGATTAAGATACTCTTAAGTGAATCCAAGAGACCTGGGATCAAATATAGGCAGAGGCATATTTCAGGTACTGTAGCAGTACTGTATAGGCATTGTAGCGGGAACAGTAGCATGTATTGTTTAACACTGTAGCATTTGGGACTATTCCCCCTTTTGGGACTTCGGGCCACCGATTTGGTCCCCGGGTCCTTTAAGGCCTTCAGGACATCCTAGGCCTTTGGGTCAATAAGTCCTTCAAGCCACCTCAAGGAATATGGGCCACATTAAGTCCTTCAGGACACCTTAAGGCCTTTGGGCCACCTTAAGTGCAGATTCAAACCAGACAACCTACAAGGAACAAGCTCCAGAAGGAGGATGAGCACAGAGCTTTCACCATTGAAAAATCTAAACGGATTGCCAGAATAAGAGGGCATGTCACCTGCCATCGGGAAAATCTTGTTCATGCACAAGAAATCCTAGCCGAACAACCATGTGGAGGTGGAGAGTTGATTTTATGATAAAGATGCTGGGAAGGAGTAGTTATAAGTATTTATTCTTGGTTGTATGTAATGTTTGAAGCCTATGGGAAACGATTTCCTATAAGGCCTATGGGTCATGTAATAATTATTCCTATGGTAATTATAAGGGTTCCACCTCACCCCTTGAGAGGTGTATTATCAAAATCAATAAAAAATGAAGGCCTTCGGGCCATTGGATGGATGATCGAGAAATTCTTGAGACAAATACTCTTTTACTTTGAAAAGAATATTTTTTTTGGAAAAAACTTTATATAAAACCAGAAGTAAGGTAAGATATAATTTTTATAATAACATTAGTGATTTTATAAAGATAATGGTTGATAAAAATATATTAAATATTTCCCTTGAAAATAGCAAAGAATTTGAGAAATTCCCTTGATTCAGGCTTGTATTTCGAGAAGAATTTTTAAAAGATACTTTTAAAACATATAACTCCCCATAAATGAAATTAGGATTCTGGTTGGTACACATATATATAACATTAATACGGAATATATGAGGAGTACATATGAATAATTAATAAATTAATTAAGGCAAGTAGATAATAAGAGTAACCTGAATGAAAATAGAGGTTCGGGTAGAAAACCCTTACCTTAAGTCTGATGGTGTTCTTCACTTGATCTTAGTGTCATGGATAACCAAATTAAATTCATTAATAAATATTTAAATAACCTATTATTTATTTAATTTATTTATTATAGACATATTAAGTTCATTCATGGCCTTCTTTATGGGTTTAAGAGGTTTAATTTTATTGTCTTGACGCATTTTCTTCCTTGGTATTCATGACCAGTTTACTTATATATATAAGGATAAACATGTAAGATGAGAATGTTTTTCCAGAATGTATGTTTTATTTTATTTTTTAACATATAGAATATTACATGGTTATAAATTTAATTTGGTTATTTTTAGTGAAGATGAATCATTATATAAAACTTTAATGATAATTGTTTGGTTTAATTGGGAGTTTCTGATCACAACGAACTCATTTTGATTTATAAATTAATATATGTGTACCAAAATATTCATGAACCTTAAATAAGTAATAATAAATATATTATGGTCTGTTTAAACCATAAAAATGGTTTCATGACCATAATTGAATATGGTAATAGAAATTGAAAACCCACCATCCTTGAATGTGATAAATTAACACATCTGGGATGGTGTTTTTATTTCTAGTATAAAAGAAGGGGAAAGGATAAATAATGGTGAATTATTTCATTATCATAAAAAAATTCTAGTACATATGAGTTGCTTTAGTTATCATAAAATTTGGATTAAATGATGTGAGTAAAGGAAAATAAAAAAAAATGAACTCGAAATAAAATAAATAAAAAGAGGAATTTACCTCTTGAAGTTATCTTCCTTTAGAGCCTCTTTAGGGGAGAGGTTTTTGTATTTTTTATGAGAACAAGGGATTATAGATATGGGGTAGGAGATTGGGAGGATTTTTGAGAATAATTTAGATGTGGAAAAAGTCTTGAGAGGAGTGAAGAGATGAGGGAGTGGAGGGGGGGGGGGGTTAGAGTGGAGGAGAGGAGGGTTTTACCATTATTTTATTATTTTTCCAAATACAACCAATAGTGTTGATGATTGTGACAACAAATAGTAATAAGTTCATGTGAGTCTGAACCAATGGTCATTTACTTCATCCATGACTCAAGCGTGATGAAAAAATTCATTTATTTAGCATATTTTGTAAATTATTGAATTTCACTATTCAAACAAAAAATACAAGTATTTTAGAAAAATACAAAAAATTCACCCTAACCATTTTTCGATTTGTAAAATTCAAAAATGAACTCCACTTTTTGAAAATAATTTTCTAAATATGATTAATTTAAATTTTAAATAAAATAATAATTTATTCACAAAATAACAAATTTAAAACTCTAATTTGTTTTATATCACATTATAATATTAATAAATATCTCCTTATCTTATGAACATAAGACAATAAAATAATTATATTATTTACTATTCATAATGTTCATATTACTATTCACAAAGGGCATGTAACTATTCACTAAAAAATTATGTTTCCTTATCAAAATCTAAATATCTTACTGAACGCAACCGTGTAGGTCATCTTTTCGAAATTCAAAACATAGAGGTAGAACATTTATATTTACTGGAGAGGTTATAAAAAAGTGTTGTTTTTTAGATACTCAATGTTTCATGAATTCAATATTAAATTTATTTATAAAACATCAGGGTGTTACATTCTCCCCCTTTACAAAAATTTCATCCTTGAAATTACAAGAGTTCTACTTCACAAATAGATTTGGGTAGTTATTAATCATAAGTTCTTCAGGATACCATGTTACAACTTTAATTTTATGATTTTTCCAAAGTACCTTTACCAGCTGAGTCCTCCAATTCCTAAACACCTGTTCCTTAGTGTCTAGAAATTGGATAAGCTTTTCATAGTAAGATAAGTTGGGTTTCATTTCTATACATTCAGAAGTGAGGACTTGCGTTGGATGTGGCAGGTACTTTCTCAATAATGAGACATGGAACACATTGTGTACCTTAAAAAGGCTAAAAGAAATTTCCAACTGATAATACACAACTCCAATTATCTTTATAATTTCAAAAGGGCCTATGTACCTAGGGCTCAGTTTCCATTTCTTCCTAAATATTATAACACCCTTCCATGGAGATACCTTTAAGAAAACATGATCTCCCACTTGAAATTCCAAATCCTTCCTTCAATTATCAGAATAGATATTTTTTCTTCTTTGAGATACTTTGATATGGATTTGAATAGTCTTTACCTTCATTGTTGTTTCCTCCACAAGCTCTTGACCCACAATCTTCCTTTCATCAAATTCATCCCAACATGTTAGTGTACGACATATCTTTCCATACAATGCTTTATATGTCTCCATTTGAATGCTTTAATGGAAACTATTATTGTAGGAAAACTACACCAAAGGTAAATAATGATCCCACATCCCTTGAAAATAAAGTGAGAATTATTTTAACATATCTTCTAAAGTTTGGATCATCCTTTTTGGATTTCCTTCAATTTGAGGGTGATAAGAAGTACTCAATTGAAGATAAGTATCCAGGGATTTCTGAAGACATTTCCCGAACATCAATATAAGTCATGGATCACAGTCATACAAAATTAAGAGAGATTCTCTATGAAGTCTTAAAAATTCATTTATAGAGATCCATGCATGGATCTCTAGTGGATAATCCTCCATTATAACGAGGAAATATGCAGATTTCGTAATTCGATCCACAATTACCCATATTGAATCATTATTTCTTGGAGTTTTGGGTAATCTTGTCATGACCCGTCTCCCGAGGCCTATGCCATGACTACCCCAATCCCACCTTCCATAGGCCATGGGTTGGTGACTAGCACTAGAAAGGAATTTCCTGAAAATGGGAAGGCAATGCCTAAAAACCTGTACACACACAAGCAGGGTACACTACACAAAAGTAAAACACAACGGAAGAGTAAGGTGCAACCCCAACTAGTAACCACAACTAAGTGTATTAGTAAGTACTGAAAGTAAAGGGACCAGAATACAAACCCAACTAAAAAGATACACTACAATAGAAAACAGAAAACATCTCCAGAGATAGTTTTCCAAGGATCCTACTTGAAGGGTAGGTACAAATCATCTCTACAGATCTCCATGTCAACTAGTCACCTCCGTGTACCACTTGGTCCTAGCTCCTATAGTCTCAACTAAGCTACTCATCATTTGTACAAGGCATAACAAGGTTTGGGAGAATTCCGTGTAGGGGTGAGTATAACAATACCTAATATGAACCTGGAGACCCCCGAAGGTCTCTCAGATTTCCACAAAGGGAAAACCACAAAGCATGATCAAAATCACAAAGTACAAAGCAAAAAACTTAGCTCAAAATAGGTATACTTGAGTATAGTAGTACAAATTATTAGTCATAAGGCTAGAACATATTACTCTGTTAAGAGGCACTACTATTGACCCATATAGGATCGACATGTACTAACCCCTGTAAGACCCACATATGATCGATAGGTGCTGATTCACATAGAATCACTGGGTACTGATTCACACAGAATCGATCGATACTGTTTCACACAGAATCGCTCAGTACTAATTCATATAGAATTTCTGAGTGCTGATTCACATAGAATCAGTGGATACCGATTCACAAAAAATCGTTGGGTGCTGATTCACACAGAATCAAACTTAATTCTTCATGTCTTAGCTAGAAACAAGATTTATGCTCATAGTACACTTGTTTCTAGTAGAAACCACTCCTCAAGCCATCATTCGTATTTCAACCGACAAGAAGTCCCACGTAGAATTTACCAAATGATCCATCATGTCATAAGAATTCCAACACAACAAATGGCACATCAACCAAACTCCCAGTCTGTAAGTTATTAACATTTTTGTGTTGATGGCCCAGTTGGATTCAGAGTCAACCCAACCCAACAGTACTCCAAATTTCTCTAAAACTCTCATGGAGTATCTCAAAAGGACCGTCTTACTCCAAGGATCCAATCACCACAGATGGTTCATAAAACGGACTTCTGGTTCACAAGATACGGCCTTTTGAGTGTATCGGGGCATGAGAGGGGTCTGGGTCTGGTTCGGCCCAGTCTAACCGACCTTCCCGACCCAGTTTGGGATAACCCGACCTAGTTCATGTCCGACACAGCCCGACCCAGCCCAAAATGGCCTAGCCCATATTGGTTGGGCTAGGCCACGGACCGGTCTAGCCTGCCCCGGCTGGGCAGGGTCGTGGAAGCTCGGCCCGCCGGTTGGTGCGACCCACACTTGGGTCATGCGGTGCACCTCCTGAATGAGTCAAAGAGTCATTCAAATATTTTAATTGGTGGCACCAGGTGGCACTTCTTGGGTGTCCATGGGACCCCTAGGGAGCTGGTCCCTCCTTTCGCCGTGGATTCGAAGCCGTGACTTTCTTCACCGCGGCGTGCGATGGCACGCTGCCTTCCACCTCCGTGGCTTGATGAGATCTGGACACCTATCTATCCACCACGGTGCCTCCCTCATCTGCGTCTAGCAGGAAATGGACACCAGCACCGGTCGCTGGTGCCGCCGTTCCGGAAGATCATTTAGGGGCCACTGGGTGAGCTCTGGTGGTCCATTATTCCTTGCTGATGCTCCTACGACCCTCCTAGTATACCTTTTTCATTGTGTGCCATCTGGTTTCCACTTTCTGTAGAGTTAAAAAAATCTTCCCACAAAGAATGCATCAAGAAACGAAGTGACGGAGGGTCCAGGCCTTGTTCATTTGGCCCGCACCCTCCATGTTAACATCATAACAGGCGACAACAATTTAATTAAAAAAATATAAACTTTATTACTAAACCCCCTACCTCATATTCATAGGAGATGCTGCAGAGGATGAGGGAGTGTACATGTCAGAAGGTGTTTGCTGGCGATTTCCATCGCCCGTCAATTCCCCCAACGTCTGTCTCTTGATCATGTTCTTCTTCAGAGCGGAAATTCATCAGCGCTTTGCCAGAGCTTCCTTTAATAGATCTCCCAAAACCCAAGCCCAAGCTCATATTAAATAGAGGGGAGGAGGGGATCAACACACCGCAAAATTAACGAGGTTCATTAATGAGTTTAATTAATGAACCTATAAATTTTTCTCAATGGTACGGTTACACAACCTAATAAAAACTCCCAACTATGTGGTTACAGAACTTAAGTGTTGAACCATTAATGGTATGACATTGCACTACGATCCCACCACCATTTGTCTAAGAGTTTCAAAAATAAAAATAAAATAACCTTTAGTTATTTTATTATTTTCTTTTGTAATGTCCAAAAATTAACTTTTTTGTCTGACCCATACCGGTAAAAGTTAAGATTCGCTTGGCTCACACTCCTTGAACGCATGAAGATACTCCATTTTTCTATCCTCTAGCTCCCGGATCCTTATGGGGGGAACTATAGGGTGGTGGTTGTAACATGTCAAAATGTATACCTCCTGTTGCTGCTCTGCTAGCTCCTCTTCCATGTCTGCTGATATTCACGGGTTGTATTTGATCATTCAAATAACTCTCAACCACAAAGGTTATATCTAGAACCCTAATATAATTAGGAATTCACAAAGGAATAATACTGGCTCAGATGTCCATAAACAGGTTTTTCTCAGAGGTCAGAGCCTAGAAGCACTAGTTGTAACATATTAATTGAGTACCTATAATGGTCGGTACACCACGACGTTTACTCAATTAACAACATGTTGTCCTGTCAAAACTGTAAAATCTCTTGGGAACACAAATTCCTTAGCTTTTCATGGCAAGATACCCCCTTCTCTAAGTCCAGATAGTTTTTTAAATTTCATAAAACCACTTTCAAGGGAAAAGTGGGAACCCACACATAATCCAAAATTCCACCGCCATGGAATTAAAATTAAAAATGAACTATCAAACATTACATGGCACACTTCCCACAAATCCCACAATCAACGCATCACTGTTGCCACTGCCATCAATACATCATAAGATCAGGGTAATCTAAGGAAGGTTCTCAATCTATGTTCATGGAAAAAGTCACCTCATCATAAGATCAGGGTAATCTAAACCATGTCATCACCCTACTGAGCCACATAGAAGACTCACTACCTGGACCACCATCAAATAGAATGGTGCCCTGGCTAGATGGAAACTATGTCACCTCCTCAAGCCAGTTCTTATCCTCCTTTGAGTTGGGCTCGCCCTAAAACCTAAAGAGTATCTGTTGCTGAAACTCATGTAAGTAATTGAGCCTATATGTGTCCTCTACTGATAGCACTGATAGTAACTTCTATCCAATAGGTAGTGGTATCTTTGGGAAAATGCCTGAAGGTTCCATCTCAGGAAAAAATACTTGTATTGAAGCCTCATCACACTGTGGACCATCCTCATGGTCATGCATTAGAATCCTGACCTGCTATCTACGTAGAAGAATATTGAAAGTGAATAAAGATGAACCACAATCAATAAGTTATACCTGACGAGATGACTCAAAAGAGAACAATAGAAAAAAATTTCCAAAACACACTCAATCAGTGTTTTAGTGCACCAAGTTGGAAATTAGAATTCAGGGTCCTAGTGTATGGATATGTCAGATGCCGCACCAACACTAGAATCCCTGAATTGAAAACCACACTCAAAACACTTAACACTATTGCTCCACTAGAAAGATCAAAGTCCTAGTTATTCAATAGAACCAACTCCTTTGATACCACTTTGTCATGAACCGTCCCCCATGGACTATTCCATGACTACCCCAAGCCAGGATTCCATAGGCCAGGGGTTGGAAACTAGAACCAGAAAGACATTTCCCAAAAATGGGAAGGTATTTCCTCAAAACCTGTACACACACAAGTAGGGTACACCACAAAAAAGTAAAACACAATGGAAGAATAAGGTGAAACCCCAACTAGTAACCACAACTAAGTGTATTAGTAATTAATGAAAGTAAAGAGGATGGAATACAAGCCCAACTGAAAAAATACAACTACAATAGAAAAAAAATAGATCTTGATATCTTATGCTAAGGAACCTACCTGAAGGGTAGGTAAAAATCATCTCCACATCTCTCCCTGTCAACTAGTCCCCTCCGTGTACCACTTGGTCTTGGCTCCTATAGTCTTAGATGAGCTACTCGTCGCCTGCACAAGAAAAAACATGGTGCGGGTGAAGATCGTGCAGGGGTGAGTATAAAAATACCCAGTAGGGACCCTGAGACCCCCGAAGGTCTCTCAGAATCCCACAAGGGAAAAACCAAAAATCATGATCCCAATCACATATCAAAAAGTAAAAAAATTATCTCAAAATAGGTATAACTGAGTATAGTAGTACATATGATTATTCGTAAGGATATATTATTTTTCTCTCTCAATAGGCACTTCTACTAACCCACACATGATCGATAGGTACTAACCCCTGAAAGATGCACACAAGATTGATAGGTGCTGATTCACACAGAATTGTGGGGTGCCAATTCACGCAGAATCGCTCGGTGCTAATTCACACAAAATCAATGGGTGCTGATTCACACAGAATTGATGGGTGTTGATTCACAAAGAATCAATGGGTACTGATTCAAAAAGAATATTTGGGTAATAATTCACAAATAATCACTCTTCATTCTTCACCTCTCATCCATACACAGGATTCCCACTCATAGTATGCTTGTTTCTGGGAGAAACCGATACTCAAGCCATCAGTTGTATTTCAACTAGAATGAAGTCCCACGTAGAAGTTACCTAATGATCCATCATGTTATAAGGGTTCCAACACAATAAACAACACATCAGCTGGATGCCTGACCTGTAAGTTATTGGCATTTTAGTACAGAGTTCCTAGTTGGATTCAGAGTCGATCCAACCCTGTAGTACTCCAACTTTCTCCAAAACTCTCATGGAGTATCTCAAAAGGACCATCTCGCATCAAGGATCCCAACTCTATAGGCGGTTCATCAAATGGATGTCTAATTCGCAAGATACGACCTTTTGAGTGTATCTGGGCCAGAGAGGGGTCCAAGTTCGGCTCGACCCAGCCTTGGTTGACCTGACCCAGTTCAGGTTGACCTGACCTAGCCCAGCCCGGTTGGGCTGGGCCGCAGTGGTTCACCTCGTTGGCTGGAAAGACCTATGCAGGGGTCACATGGTCCACCTCCCGAATGGCTCAAGGATCCATTCAGCTCTTTTAATTGGAAGCACCAGGTGGTACTGCCTGGGTGTATGTGGGACCTGCTGGGAGCGGGTCCCTCCCTTCTCCGCATCTTTGAAGACATGGGATGCTTTATCACAAGACGCGACGATGTGCCACCTCCAGCCTTTGTGGCCTACCGAGAGCCAACCACCTGTCCATCCGACGCGGTGCCGAGCGGCACCCCCTTCATCCATGGTCAGTGAGCGCCAGCCGCCGCCTTCTCCACTAGCACCATTCTCCGGTGCCGCCGCACCAGTGGATCTTATGTGGGCCACCAGGTGAGCTCTAGTGGTCCATTCTTCCATCTGGATGCACCTACGAGCCTCCTGAGATGCCATCGTCATTGCGTGCCATTCGGTTTCTGCATTCTTTCGAGTTGAAAAAAATCGTCCCACAAAAAATGCATCAAGAAACAAGGTAGAAGAGGGTCCGGGACTTGTTTGTTTGGCCCAAGCCCTTTGCGTTAACATCATAACAGGTGAAAAAAAAATTAATTAAACAAACATAAACTTTATTATTAAACCCCCTACCTCAGATTTATAGGAGATTCCAAAAAATAAGAGGGAGTGCATATTTCCGAAGGTGTTCTCCAGTGCTTGTCATCCCCCGTTGATTCCCCCAACGTCTGTTGTTTGATCACGTTCTTCATCAGAGAGGAAAGTCATTGGCACTTTGCTAGAGATTCCTCTTTTAGCTTTCCCAAAACCCAATCCTGAGATCAGATTAAATAGAGGGGAGGAGGGGATCAATGCATCACAAAATTAATGAGGTTCATTAATATGTTTAATTAATGAACCTATTAATTTTTCTCAATGGTGTGGTTACACAACCTAATAAAAACTCCCAAATGTGGGGTTACAGAACTTAAGGGTCGAGCCATTAATGGTCTGACATTTCACTACAGTCCCACCGCTTTTTGTCCAACGGTTGCATAAAGAAAAATAAAATAACCTTTAGTTATTTTATTATTTTCTTTTTTAAAGTCCAAAAATTAACTTTTTCATCTGACCCTTGTTGGTCAAAGTTAAGATTACCTTAAGAGAATCCTGGTGCTATAAATTCAACGGTGCCCTCGTATTTTTAATCTGAGCACCAGTTCGAAATATAGAAATCTCCACCCACACATTTACTGAACTTACCTTAAAAAAATATAAAAATTTTTAACAGTCACCCTCGACCTGCGCCGGTCGTGGTTAGGTTTTGACTAAGGGAAGGACGACCTGACGAGTTCAACGGTACTCTTATATTTTCAATCCAAGTTACCTTTTAGGAGTTATATAATTTAACAATAAAATAATTATTTCTTAATTATTTTATTTGCGGGAAAAAACTATCTTCCACTTTTGGCTCGCACCGACCAATGTTAGGATCTACCTAAGGAAAGAATACCCTCAAGAGTTCAATAGTGGTCTCAGATTTTTAATCTGAGTCACAATCTACGAGTTATAAGAATTTGAAAAATAAAATAATTTTATTTAATTATTTTATTTTTGGTTATTCCATTATCAGGTTTTCTCACTGGAGGCCTACGCTGACTAAAATTAAGTTTCTCCTAGGGTAAACCCACCATCTTGAACTTAGCTGTGCCCTTAGATTTCTTATTTGGGTACCCATTTAAGAGTTATTCCACTTTTTCTGGAAAACTACTCACTCATGCTAATTTAAGCTGAACACTTCTTTGACGGATCATTCTGGGAACTCCGGGCCTCAGAATCACGTCCTGTTAGATTTCAAGGTCTTTTAAAAATTCCATATAATTAAAAAAATTATATGGAATTTCCAAGTCTTTACATTTTCCCCACCTTAGGGATTTACATCCCCAAAATCCAAAACAAAGGAAAATTAAATAAGTGGGGGTACTGAGCATGTATCTGAGCCCCCCGCTCCCATGTGATCTCCTAGATATTCCTGTGCTACCAACAAACACGCACCAAAGGAATCTAACACCCACAAAAGACCAAATCCTATCAATCCTCTATCTCCATCATGAACTCCACAAATGTCAGCCCATCATCGATGTCCAGATCGCCCCAGTCGATAACATATGATAGATCATGCATGTACCTCCTTAGCTATGACTCATGGAAAAAATTATACACTCAGTGAATCTATGGGGGAAGAGGTAGATGGTACGCCACCTTGCCTACTCTACTGAGGATCTGGAAAGGTCTGATGAACCTCGAAGATAGCTTGTCCCCCCAGCCAAATTTCTGCGTTCCTTGTTGGGGTGATACTAGTAGGAAGACATGGTCTCCCTCCTTGAACTCTAAGGGTCTCCGTCTCCCATAGACATAATAATTATGTCTACTCTGTGTAGTCTTCATCCTCTCTTGGATGATCTGTACCTTCTCAGTGGTATCCTGTACCAACTCTGTACCAAAAAGTGCTCACTCCCTTGGGTTTTTCCAACATAGAGGTGATCTATACGGTCACCTATACAAGGCCTCAAATGGTTCCATGCCAATATTGTAGTGATAGATATTACTATACGCAAACTCCACCAGTGGTAGGTGGTCCTCCCAACTATAACCAAAATCTAGGACACAAGCACGAAGCATTGCCTTGAGTGTCCGTATGGTCCACTCTTTCTGACCATCTGTCTGAGGGTGAAAGGCGATGATCAAGTGTAGCCGGGTCCTGTACGCCTCCTAAAATCCCTTCCACAAGTGGGGTGTAAAATGTATGTCGCAATATGAGATGATCATCGATGGAACCCCATAGTGTTGTACAATCTCCTACATGTAGAGACGTCCCAGCCTCTCTACTGATCCTTGATCTCGGATGGGTAGGAAGTGGACTGACTTGGTGAGTCGGTCAACGATAACCCAGATGGAATCGTGACCCCTGGACGTACGTGGTATCCCCATAACGAAGTCCATGGATACGCCATACCACTTCCACTTAGATACCTCAAGTGGCTGAGCTAAGCCTATTGGAACTTGCTGCTCGACCTTCAATTTCTAACAAGTGATACATCGTTATACAAACCCTTCCACTACTTTCTTCATCCCTGACCAGTAGTACTGATGCCGATGGACTGAGTACATCTTTACCACACAAGGATGTGCCACCAAAGGGGATGTGTTGAACTCCCTCAACACCTCCTCTTGTAGTGTCACTGGCACCATGGTACGTCCTTCGAAGAAGATGACGTGCTCCCCACCTTTAGAAAATCCATCAGGAGCCTATCCTAAGGATATCTAAGCATTTCGGGACTCGCGGTCAATATTCCCAAGTTATGCCTCACTGACTTGATGAAGAAGTGGGGGAGTAACCATCATAGATTGGAGGTAATATACTCCTTCACTATCCACTATAGATATCTGCAATGCAGCTAGCTGCCCTGTCGTCTCACTCAACAACTATAGACCAGACCTCTTGTTGAGTGCATCTGCTACTATGTTCCCATTCCCAGGAGTGTAGACTATCTCATAGTTGTAGTCCTGTAGGAACTCTAACCATTGTCTATGTCTCAGGTTTAGGCCCTTCTGTGAGAAGATATACCTGAGACTCTTGTGGTAAAAGTAGAAAGTAATCTGTTCTCTCAAATATACTCTCAGATCCTGGAGCTCCGCAGAAGCCATATGATATGTATTTGTAGATATTGGTACCATCCCTAGGTACAAGACAATACAGATGACCCTCTTCTTGCAGAGAGGTAATCCTAGAAACATATTTTGAAAGGATGTTCCCACACTTTTCCACTACTTTTGGGAACTGAAATCTCAAAACACCTGCTGCCACAAGGGTAAGGTTTTCTGACTCAACAATGATATGCTGCACCCTCCCATGCATGAGTTTAACCCGTATAGCCTAGGTTTCCTTTTTTGATGACCAAGGAAAACCCCATTCCAATGTTGTATATATAACACAACTTTTTTGCCTAAAATATTCAATCCGAGATTGAACTGTTTATGACCATTCCATACCCAAACTAACATCGTAAGGCCTCGACGCTTCCACCAAGAGGTTTCAACCGAAACTCTCGCCTCAAGGGTTAGATCATGCTATTGGAATAAGTGTGATTATTGAGTCTCCTTTCATAGGTATATCTAGATGTAAGTGTCAAGTCAATGGTTTAACTGGAAACTCTAGGTCTTGGAAAAGATTCGTGACAAGAAGGAATGATTAATACCTATGTCTATTAATACGGTGCCTAGTAGTAGACACATAACATGATTTGAATCACTCCTAAAGCCCTTGGGGCACACTCCTTTACTGCATGAATCTACTCCCTTCCCCTATCCTCTAGCTCCCGGAGCCTTATGGGGGGAACATTAGGGTGGTGGTTGTATCATGTCAAAATGTATACCTCCTCTTCCTGCTCTACTAGCTCCTCTTCCACGTCTGGTAACATTCATTGGTTGTATTTTCTCATACAAAGAATTATCAAACACAAAGGTTCTATCTAGACCCCTAACATAAGTAGGAATGTACAAAATAATAATGCTAGATGAGATTTCCATAAACAGGTTTTTCTCAGAGGTCTGAGCCTAGAAGCACTAGTTGTATCGTATTAATCGAGTACCTGGAATGGTCGGTACACCTCGACGTATTCTCAATTAATGACATTTAATCCTGTAAAAAATGTAAAAGATCTTGGGAACACAAACCCCTTATATTTTCATGGCAAGAGACCCCCTTCTATGAGGAATATTCTCAGGCTCTGTTCATGGAAAAAGTCACCTCATCATAAGATTATGGTAATATAAACCCTGTCATCGCCCTGCTGAACCACATAAAAGGCTCACTACCAGGATCACCATAAAAAATAATGGTTCCCTGGATAGATGGAAACTATATCACCACCTCAAGCTAGTCCTTATAATCCTGTGAGTCGGGCTCACCTTAGAACCTAAGGGGTATCTATTGCTGAAACTCGTGTAAGGAACTAATCCCATATGTGTCCTCTACTAGTAGCACTAATAGTAACTACTGACCAACAAGCAGTTGTATCTTTGTGAAAATTCATGAAGGTACCATCTTAGGCAACAATCCTTGTATTGAAGCCTCATCACATTGTGGACCATACTCATAGTCCCGCATTGGAATCCTGGATGGCTGTCTGCGTAGAGGAATCTTGAAAGAGAATCAAGATGAACCATGGTCAATAAGTTATACCTGGTGAGATGACTCAAAAGATAACAATAGAAAAACATTTCCAAAACACACTCAATTAGTGTTTTAGTGCACTGGGTTGGAAATCTGTATTCAGGGTCCTGGTGTATGGATACGTCGGCCACCACACCAACACTGGACTCCCTGAACTAAAAACCACACTCAAAACACCTAACAATATTGATCCACTGGAAATATCAGAGTCCTAGTTATTCAATAGAACCAACTCCTTTAATACCAGTTTGTCACAACCCGTCCCCTAGGGACTCTGCTGTGACTACCCCAAGCTCAGCTTTCATAGGCCAGGGGTTGGAAACTAGTACCTGAAAGATATTTCCCAAAAATGGGAAGGAATTTCCTCAAAACTTGTATACATACAAGAAGGGTACACTACATAAAAGTAAAACACAACAGAAGAGTAAGGTGCAACCCCAACTATTACCAACAACTAAGTGTATTAGTAAGTAATTAAAGTAAAGTGTCCAGAATACAGTCCCAATTAAAAAAATACAACTAAAATAGAAAACAAAAAACAATATCTTGAGATTGTCTGCCAAAGAACCTACCTGAAGGGTAGGTACAACTCGTCACCACAGCTCTCCATGACAACCAGTCATCTCCATGTACCACTTGGTCCTGGATCCTATAGTCTTAGATGAGTTACTCGTCGTCTGCACAAGAAACAATAAGGTGCGGGCGAAGCCTGTGTAGGGGTGAGTATAAAAATACCCAGTAGGGACCCCAAGACCCCCGAAAGTATCTCAAAATACCACAAAAAAAACACAATGCATGATCCCAATCACAAATCACAAAACAAAAAACTTAGCTCAAAACAGGTATAACTGAGTATAGTAGTACAGATTATTATTCGTAAGGCTAGATAATCTTACTCTCTCAAGAGGCACTGCTACTGAACCACACATGATCGATAGGTACTAACCCGCACAAGAATCCCATAGTATTGATAGGTGCTGATTCACACAGAATCGAGGGGTTCTGATTCACACAGAATCGCTCAGTGCTAATTCACACAGAATCGCTGGGTGCCGATTCACAAATAATTACTGGGTGCTAATTCAAAAAGAATCACTGGGTACTAATTCAAATATAATCGCTGGGTACTGATTCACAAAGAATCACATTTCATTATTCACGTCTCATCCATACACAGTATTCCCACTCATAGTATGCTTGTTTATAGGAGAAACCGCTACTCAATCCATATGTCATATTTCAACTAGCACGAAGTCCCATGTAGAAGTTATACAATGATCCATCATGTCATAAGGGTTCCAACCAAACAAATGTCACATCAACCAGACACCTAGTTTGAAAGTTATTGCCATTTTAGTTCTGAGTGTCTAGTTGGATTCAGAGTCGATCCAACCAAGTATTACTCCAACTTTTACAAAACTCTCATGGAGTATCTCAAAAGGACTGTCTTGTATCAAGGATCCCAACACCATAGGCGGCTCATCAAACGGACGTCTGATTCAAAAGATTCGACCTTTTGATTGTATATGGGCCTGAAAGGGGTCCAGGTTCAGTCTGAACCAGCCTGGGTTGACCCGACCCAGTTTAGGTTGACCCGACCTGGCCCGACCCAGCCCGAACTAGGCCGGGCTGGCCCTGTTGGGCTGGGCCGCGGAGGCTTGCACTATCGGCTGGTGCTACCTACATAGGGGTCGTACAGTCCGCATCCAGAATGACTCAAAGATCCATTCATCTCTTTTAATTGGTGGCACCAGGTGGCATCGCCTAGGTGTATGTGGGACCTGCTAGGAGCGGGTCCCTCCATTCATTGTGGCATTTAAGCCGCTACCTGCTTCACCGCGGAACGTGATGGTGCACCGCCTCTTACCTCTGTGGTTTGCCGAGAGCCGACTTCCTGTCAATCTGCCGCGGTGCCGAGCAGTGCCCCCTTCATCTGCGATCGGCAAGCGCTGGCTACCACATTCTCCACCAGCGCCGGTCACCAGTGCCACTGCGCCATCTGATCTTCTGTGGGCCACCAGATGAGCTCTTGTGGTCCGTTCTTCCTTCCAAACGCGCCTACAACCCTCCCTGGATGCCGTCGTCATTGCGTGCCATCTAGTTTCTGATTTCTGTCGAGTTGAAAAAATCATCCCACAAAGAATGAATCATGAAACAAAGCAGCGGAGGGTCCGGGCCTTGTTTGTTTGGCTCGAGCCCTTCTCATTAACATAATAACAGGTGATTTTTTTTAATTAAACAGAGATAAACTTTATTATTAAACCCCGTACCTTGGATTCGTAGGAGATTCCATAAAGGAGGAGGGAGTGCATATGTCTGAAGGTGTTTTCCGGTGCTTGTCGTCGCCTGTAGATTCCCCCAATGTCTGTCATTTGATCGTGTTCTTCATCAGAGTGGAAAGTCGTCGGCACTTCGCCAGAGATTCCTTTCATAGCTCTCCCAAAACCCAAGCCCGAGATCAGATTAAATAGAAGGGAGGAGGGGATCAATGCACCACAAAATTAACGAGGTTCATTAATAAGTTTGATTAATGAACCTATTAATTTTTATCAATGGTTCAGTTACACAACCTAATAAAAAATCCCAACTGCGTGGTTACAGAACTTAAGGGTCGAGAAATTAATGTTCTAACATTGCACTACAGTCCCACCACCATTTGTCCAACAGTTGTATGAAGAAAAATAAAATAACCTTTAGTTATTTTATTATTTTCTTTTGTAAATTCAAAAAATTAACTTTTTCATCCGACCCATTCCGGTCGAAGTTAAGCTTCCTTTAAGAGAATCCTGGTGTTCAAATTCAACGGTTCCCTTGTATTTTTAATCTGAGCACCGGTTCAAAAGATAGAAATCTTTGCCCGCACATTTACTGAACGTAACTTAAAAAAATATAAAAATTATTAACAGTCTCCCTCGACCCACACCAGACAGGGTTAGGTTCTGCCTAAAGTAAGAGCGCCCTCATGAGCTCAACGATACTCTTATATTTCCAATCTGAGCATCGTTTTAGGAGTTATATAATTTAATAATAAAATAATTGTTTCTTAATTATTATATTTCCAGCCAAAAACTAACTTCCACTATTGGCCCACATCAGAAAATGTTAGGATCTACCTAAAGAAATAATTCCCTCAAGAGTTCAGTGGTGGTATCATATTTTTAATCCGAGTCACCATTCATGAGTTATAAGCATTTGAAAAAGAAAATAATTTTATTTAATAATTTTATTTACGGTTATTCCATTTTCGGGTTTTCTCACTGGAGGCCTATACTGACTAAACTTAAGTCACGCCTAGGGTAAACCCTCCATCCTAAATGTAATGGTGCCCTTGTATTTATGATATGGGCACCCATTTAAGAGTTATTCCACTTTTTCAGTAAAACTACTTATGCATGCCAATTTAAGCTTAACACTTTTTGTACGGATCATTCCGGGCACTCTAGGCCTCAGAATCACGTGCCGTCAGATTTCATGGTCTTGTAAAAATTCCATATTATTAAAAAATATCATATGTAATTTCCAAGTCTTTACAAATCTGGTGAAAAAAATCCATGGAGATTTCATCCCATTTCTATTTAAGAATAGGTATATGTTGCATGAATCCCCTAGGATGTTTTCATTCGGCCTTAACTTATTGATAGACTAAACATATTGATACATAATCAGTAATATCCCACTTTATCTTTTCCCACTAGAAATGTTCGTTAAAATATTTACACATTTTAGTACCACCAGGGTGTGTAGAGAAATTTGAGCTATGGGAATCATCAGATAACTCCCTTTTCGACTTGGGTATTGATGAAACGCGTAGCCTCTTCCCAAATTATAAAATTTCATCATCACATACTAAGTCATCAAACCTCCCATATTTCATAGAATTAATTTCCTTTTAGAGGTTCTCATCATCAGGCTAAGAGATTTTAATCAATTTTAATAAATATGGTTGGGCAAAAAATTGAAAAATTAATTATGTTTCACCTTCTTTGATAATTCCCATGTCCATCCTTATTAGATTTATGAATACAAGATCCCTTTCAATCATCATTTTGTTTAAAACTCCACGATCCTTCCTGATCAATGCATCAGCTACCTTATTTTCCTTTCTTGGGTGGTAGTGTATAGAATAATCATAATCCTTGAGTAGTTAGATTCATTGCCTTTGACTCATGTTGAGTTCTTTCTATGAAAAGATATACTTTAGACTCTTGAGATCTTTATATATCTCACACCATTCCCCATAGAGATAGTGTCTCCATATCTTCAGAGTAATGATTACAGATGCTAACTCAAGATCATGAGTAATATAGTTTTGTTCATGAATTTTTAACTTCCTTGATGCATAGGTAATAACTCTATCATTTTTCATAAGTACACAACCAAGTCCTTTCTTTTATGCATCACTATAGATCACAAACCCATCATTACCTGATGATAGATTTAGGATCAGAGCATTAACTAATCTCCTATTTAATTCTTTGAAACATTCCTTACATTCTTTTTTCCATAAGAACTTGACCCCTTTACGAGTAAGATTGGTTAATGGGTTTTATAAACATGAAAATTTATAAATGAAATGCCGATAATAACATATTAATCCAATAAAACAACATACCTCATTTATGTTAGTTGGAATAGGCCATTCTTGGACAACCATTGTCTTCACATGATCAATGGATATTCCATCCGTAGAGAAAATATGTACAACAAAAGAAACTAATTGAATACAAAATTCACACTTTATAAAATTTCCATATAATTCATTTCTTTTAAGAGTCTTCATTATAATGATTAAGTGATTTTGATGATCATTGTAGATTTTGGATTATACCAAGATATAATCAATAAATAACATGAAAAATTCATCAAGGTATTCCTTGAAAACCCATTTCATTAGATCCATGAAGGCAGAGGGTGAATTAGTTAGTCCAAAAGGCATTACTATAAACTCATAATGCCCATACCTGGTTTGAAATGTTGTCTTTGGAATATCTTCATTCCTCACACGTAACTAAGGATATCTAGATCGAAGGTCAATCTTCAAAAAATATTAGGCTCCAAGAAGTTGATGAAATAAATCATCGGCGAGAGGTAGAGAATACATGTTCTTTATTGTTATAGTATTGATCTCCCTGTATTCAATGAACAAACTCATATAACCATCTTTCTTCTTAATGAAAAGAATAGGGGCACCCCATGGAGAAAAACAAGGGTAAATAAATCCTTTATCACTCAATTCCTCTAGTTGTTTCTTAAGTTCCAATAATTCCATAGTGTCCATTCAATAAGGTTTATTTGATATAGGACTTAAACCAAGAATTAAATCAATAGAGAACTTAACTTCCCACTTTAGAGGATGTCCAAGTAAATCCTCTGAAAAAACATCAATATATTCTTTCAAAATAGGTACATACTCAATTTGAATATTCCTTTCCTCACTAATAGATATTTAGTTCTCATATTACCCAATAATTTCATTTAGTAGAGCTACTGGGGGTAGATCTTGATAAGAATCAGATGGTGATGTTTTTCCCTAAAGATAAGGGATTCTATATTGTCCTAAGAACTGTAAATTCCTTCTTTTTGCAATATATTTTCACATCATGCTTCAAAAGACAATCCACAAAAAGGATTATATCAAAGTCAATCATGGGTATGATAATAAAATCCGAAGATAAAGCACGTTCATATGACATAATGGGGACTACCTGACACATGTTTATTACAATGATACTTCCCTTAGGAGTTTTGGTTGGCAACTCCCTTATTAAATAAAATTGGAAATATCTAATTTTCTTAGAAAACTAGGAAGATATGAAATAATGCAATGATCCAGAATTAAATAAAGCATTGGATAAGTTTGAGGAAAAAATTAATGTACGCACTACCACATCATTAATAAATTCAATATCAATAGTTTTGATTTCATAATCTTGGACTTTCTCCCTTGGCCTTCTTTGGAGAGGGTTTCCTTGATTCCTATGACAGTAGTTTGAATAATGTCACCTATTCTTGAAATTATAGAATTAAACGTTGGTAGCTTCTTTACTCCCCTTACAATCCTGGGATAGGTGTCCTTTTTCTCCAAACTTGTAAAAAACACTCATACCCTTCAGGAAAGTATCAGGGTGTCTCTTCCTACAATTATAATAGGGTGCATGGTCAAATCTTCCCTTATTACCCATTTAATTATTTCCTTTTCCAAAGTTTTTATCAGCCCTCTTATTCTCTTTCTTTCCCTAAAAATCATAAGACTTAGATAATTACTTTTCCATCTTGATAGCATATGAGACTAAATATTTATATGATTAGAAAAGTTGGGATACTAGGTCCCTTCAGATGAATGGTTATAAACCATAAAGGAATTGATCAACATTTCTCCTTGGATTAAGTTTGTAGTTTGAAACATGTGTTTCTAACATTGTGATGTTTGCATCATACTTTTCAAAATTCTTATCCTCTTTTTACCTCAGATTCAAAAACTTCCTTTCCATATCTGCTAACTGTTCATGAGGGAAGAGTTTTTCTAAGAATATTTCCTTCAAATACCACCACTCCATTTCTTCTATTTATTTATCCTCCTTTGTGTTTTGAATTAAATACCACCACTAATCTGCATCTCCCGATAGATGATAAACAGCCATGAAAACCTTCTCCCTTTCATTACATCCCAAAGTGAGAAATATCTTCTTTAATGAACTTATCCTTTACTCTACTACAACTGGGTTTATAGTACCATTAAATGATAGAGTCTGTTTTTACATAAAGAGGTATAACATAGTTCCTCAACATTGTGGATCTAGACACTACATACAGGTAAGGTTGTTGTTCATAACATGAGTCAGTTATCCCAGTATAGTTATAAGTTACACAGAACCAGTTGTAGAACCATATCCAACATCATTATATTATATCAGAGGGAAATCCCTATATGGGATACATGCATTCATGTAGTTTCCATTCCATCCACTAGGCCCTATTTCTAAATAATGGCATACAATAGATTATGTTATGAATCATAATGTATAATCTCAATATAGAAAAATACTTATCATAAATTGAAATCCTATACATAACTAATCTCATAAACATTGTTTATTTATGGAAAAATTTACATTTAAATCATTCATAATGACTTGTAAATAAAATTTTATTTATCCTAAGCATATCCCCAAGAGTGTCATACTGGTGAAAATTAAGGCTTGTTATCATGTACCAGGATACCTTAGGTCAAGCCCAAAACTCATTGTTGGAGTTTCTACTCCAAGGTACATCTGTGTCAGAACCGCATCCACTTTTAGTATCTATATAGGGATGTATTTTATATAAATATCCACATAATATATTCCTTATCAAAATTATAGTATGTTATTATATGTTTATCTTAGAAATATATCATAGGGTTTTTTTCCCCTAATCTATGTTTTCTAAATCTAGTTTCCATGTTTTCTACTAAACCTCCTCTGAAACCAATTGTAAAGACCTTACCCTAGTTTCCAGGATCCGGTTCCTTAATTCATTACATTAGCATGATTACAAGATATACTTATCCCGAAGGAACAAATATTTTAGTAGTTTTTTAAAACCAGATACATATATAAGTTCAATATTACAACATGAAATGAAATACCATATAGAAATTTCTTTGACAACATTCATAACTCCTAGGTTATCCCTGAATGTAATTCATAATATACCTGTTCATGTTCTAGGAAAATGAAAGATAAGAAAAGGGTGAGATCAAATGCTCAATAAGGGTAAGAAATAAAGAAAAAGATTTCATAAATATAAATATTAGGCATGGTGAATAACTAAAAACACACATACCTTTAAAAATAAACTTGAAGACATTATAGAAGGAATAAGAGAGGAATGAATAATTCCATAATAAAGCATAATCATGGGTATTATAATAGTTGAATAACCACATGAACTTTCAATTACTAGCTTTGTTATAAGGGAATGCATAATCTTGGACATCATAAACATACCATCAAGGCCTCGTGCCAAGACCATAAATAATCATTTTTTAAGGCCTTGTTCCAAGACCGTAGTTTGTCTCATGAGACATACCGATGCATAGAGGGGCTATGGATGGTCCCACATTTCACTTATTAAGTCCAATGCATTCATAATATTAAAGGGGATAAACATAAACAATATATACATTCATATTGAAAATATCATATGAAATGTAAATAACTTTCCCCAAACATTAAGCATAAACACTAACTATTCAGAGTAAATTGGTGAATGGTTTTAAGATAGAACATCTATAGTCAAATGAATAATAAACCATTAAATTAAATATGGAATATGATATCATAAAAGTTTAATCCAAATAATATATAAGAATCAACAAGTGTGTTGAAATAGATGAAGATACTCTTATAAAATCATCGAGTAATTCTTGAGATAAATACTCTTTTACTTTGAAAAGAATAGTTATTTTGAAAAAATATTTGTATAAAACTTGAACTTAAGTAATATAGTATTTTCATAATAAAATTAGTGATTTTATAAAGATAATGGTTTCTAAAAACAGATTATATATTTCCCTTGAAAATAGGTAAAAATTTGAGAAATTCCCTTTAATCAGGCATGTATTTTAGGAAGAATTTTTGAAAGGTCCTTTTAAAACATATAACTCCCCATAAATGAAATAAGGATTCTTGTTGGTAAAAATATATAGAAAATTCACATAGAATATGTTAGGAGTAAATATGAATAATTAATAATTTAATTGAGGTATGTAGAGAATAAGAGTAACCTGAATGAAAATGGAGGTTCAGGTAGGAAACCCTTACCTTAAGTCCGATGGTGTTCATCACTTAATCTTAGTGTCCTGGATAACCAAATTAAATTCATTAATTAATATTTACATAACCTATTATTTATTTAATTTATTTATTATTTACTTATTAAGTTCAATCATTCCCTTCTTGATGGGTTTAAGTGGTTCAATTTTATTGTTTGGGAGCGTTTTCTTCCTTGGTATTCATGACTAGTTTACTTATATATATGTAAGGGAAAACATGTAATATGATAATGATTGTTTATAAGGGAACTTATATTTTATTTTTTAACATAAAAAAGATTACATGGTCATAAAATTCATTTTGTTATTGGGAGTGAAGGTGAATCATTATATGAAACTTTAATGATAATTGTTTGGGATAATTGGCGGTTTTTGATCAAAACAAACTCATTTTGATTTATAAATTAATATCATGTGTAAAAATATATTTAAAAAAATTAAATAAGATATAATACATATATTATAGTATTTTTAAACCATAAAAATGGTTTTTTGACCATAATTGAAGATGGTAATAGAAATTGAAAACCCGTCATCCTTGAATTTGATAAATTAACACATCTCAGATGATGATTTCATTTATAGTATAAAAGAAGGAGAAAGGAGAGATGATTATGAATTATTAAATTATAATAAAAAAATTAAATTAAATATAAGTTACCAGAGTTATCATTTAATTTTGATAAAAGCAGGTGAGGAAAGAAAAATAAAAGAAATGAACTCAAAATAAAATCAATAAAAAGAGGAATTTACCTCTTGAAGTTATCTTCCTTGAGAGCCACTTTAGGGGAGAGGTTTTGGTCTTTTTATTAGACCAATGGATTATAGACATGGGGTAGGATCTTGGTAGGATCTTTGAGCATAATTTAGAGTAGGAACAGGGATTTATAGGAGTGAGGAGTAGAGGGAGTGGGGGGGGGGGGGGTTATAGTGGAGGAGAGGAGGGTTTTCCCATTATTTTATTATTTTGGAAAAGACAACTGATAATATTGATTACTGTGACAAAAAATAGTAATAAGGGGATATTATTTTGAAGCAATAGTCATTTACATCAACCATGACTCAAGCATGATGCATAAATTCGTTTATTTAGTATATTTCGTAAATTATCGAATTTCACTATTCACGAAAAATTCAAGTATTTCAAAAAAATACACAAAATTCACCCTAACCATTTTTCAGCGTGTAGAATTCAAAAATGAACTCATTTTTTTGAAAATAACTTTTGAAATATGATTAATTTATTTTTTAAATAAAATCATAATTTATTTAAAAAATCACAATTTTAAAACTATAATTTGTTTTATATCACCTTGAAAAACTAATCAAGATCTCATTATATTATAATCTTAATAAAATTAAATAATAATATAATTTAATATTCATAAGGGAAATATTACTATTCACAAGGGTATGTTAATATTCACCAAAAATTATGTTTTTCTTATTGGACTGTAAATATCTTACTGAACGCAACTGTGTATGTTAGTTTTTTGAAATTTAAAACACAAAGGTGGATAATTTATGTTTAATGGATATGTTATAACAAAATGGTGTTTTTTTGAGACTCAGTGTTTCATAAATTCAATATTAAATTTATTTATAGAACCTTGGGGTGTTACAATAGTTCCCAACATTTTATGTTGGAATCACTCTGCACATCCATCACATCTATAACCAAGTAGTAATCTGGAATCCAATATAGCTCATGTATCATGTAGTTTACCTCAATCCATTACAACCCCTACATGTAAAACCATGGTAAACCGTAGTCACCAAGGCTATATATAAGTGTGTTCTATAATCTCAATCCACTACATTCTATACATACATGTATAATATAATTGAGATCCATCACCTCCCAGGTAGGAACACACCCAATACACTAATACATCAAAGCTTGTGATACACCTAAAAATTAATATATTTCTGAATTTATATAAGGGGAGAGTAATAGGTCATCCATCCATTCCCTCATGAACTAGGATATTAATGATTACAATTGGAACCCAAACAATAGAGGCATCCGTTATTCTCCCGACTCACTTGGTGAAGTGTATAATATCATAAAATATAATGAACACTATCATGTAGATGCATAATAAGGGAAAATACCTTAACATGGACTCAAAATGTTTCTATCTTATAAAATAACACCCTACTGCACCCATTAAGACCTAGGAGACTACATATCATATAAGAAAACAACCATTAATGTTTAATAAAAATTAATAATCTCAAATAAGTAATTAATCAATTAAAATAAATTCTTTAATACCCATTAAAAATAACATTTTAATCATTTCATATCATCACATGTCAACATTCCATCAACCATTATACTTCAATTTATAGATTTCATCCCATGAACTCGGAGAATTCATTCCAAAATTCCCATGATTTCCATTATTAAATATTACCAACATAAACATCCATACCATGGTTTATTTTAACATTTCTTTTATTTTAATTTCATGATTTGGGTATTCTAGGACTCATCATATGATACTATAAATAATATTAACTTATTGTGTACAAGGAAACTATAATGGGTAGTTAGAACAAAAATAACAACCATTAGGAAACCAACCATAAAAAGGAAGCATCATTAAATTCATGCAATCCCAAATCTCAAACCAAAACAAAAAACCCATTGGTAAAACATCATAATAATCAAACAATAGGGAAACTTACCACTCAACTTTTTCCACCCAACCCACCTTCAACCTCATTTTAGAAATAAGAAATATGAAATCCCTACTATTAAATTTTTCCACTTATACAAAACATACCAAACCCAAAACAACAAATCATAGTAATGATCTACCACTCTAGATCATGCTCAAAAAACAAATAAAAGTATTTTCAACACAAAAATTCAAGGAGAAACCAAGGCCAAAACACCAAGTAATATAATATGTTAATAAACAATGATGGGTTCATACAACCTTAAACATTTATCTCTATTTTTTTCATTAAAATCTCAATTTTAACTATTTATTATAAATTGGTTTTGGTAACAAGAATCCTATCATCAGAAACTACTCATAACTAAGATTCAGAAATTAAGCATGATCAATAAACTCTTAAATAATCAATAGTTTTCAAGTAGGATCATTAATTAAATTCACACAAATATTTTTTAATCACTTAATCATTTATCATCTTTATGTTCTTTAACATTTTCAATCGTATCAATTATAAAAAAAATAATGATAATCATAACAAATATATGGAACACTGTCCAAAAAATATCAAGAGGAACCTTCAAAAAACTATCAACGTATGTATTTATGATATCCTTTAGATTAATTATTTAATTATAGTTATAATATTTATTTATGTAAATTCCAATTTTACCCAAAGAAACTAAATAATGATAATCCCATACATTCAAATAAAAAAATTGATGTCAGGGATCCCCATCCTTAAGCCTCTCAACGTTCCCTAAAAAATAACTATTGAACAAGAACCAATCTTTGATCACATCTCATATAAGGGGATTACTAATCCTATGGACATCCCAATATAAATCAAATATCAAATAATAATATAAAAACCATTATAATCTAAGGAAAAAAACTTTCATAGCATTGTAAGAAATAACATGAGAGACAAGAACCAATCCTAGAAGAATAAAATCATGTAGGATCACAATCAAATAATCTCTAGAATCTTAGGGATAATTCCTTGAAAAGGGTTTTCAATGTATCTAAAACAGACCCTTAATATTATTAGGGTATGAAATAAATGATATAAAATAATATATTTCTAAGGGTGTTAAAAAATTTATACTAGTAGGTTAAATAATAACACCATGAGGAAACTTCCTTGAGAACACAAAAACACCTAGGTGTTTCAACAAAACTATTATCTAATAATGAAGGAAATTCCACAAGGGAGCCGAGTCTAAAGCCCCTACAAAACCCACAACACAATATTTTTAATATCTCATTAAAATCATACAAACCCTAGGTATGTATATGGTACAACCCATGGATTAAATCTTAGCTACCATTATATATATAGAGATAAGGAAACATGATCCCTAGAGGTCTACAATTCAACCAATGACCTATGTTATAGTAAAAATTTAGGAGACAACAACATGAACCTCAACCCCTTTATCCCTTCAACACATCCTACCTCCATTTCGAAGCTACATATTAGGAGACAGAGTTAGAAAAACCATTTTCATGAGTCTCTAGATCACAATGACCATGGATATTCCACAATATCCATCTCTAAGACTATATTATTATACAACTAACTATCACACACACTATCTTTGTTCATAATTAAAATTTCATATCAACTCTACTTCCACCCTTGCAACTTATGCTCAATTCTATAAAATATTCCTAAAACCCCAAGTAAATTCTTAAGAAATACTAGTCACTTATATAAGACCTTGTATTTTATTATAAGGAAAAATATTGTAAGATGATGTTTTGATGGTTTTGGGTTGATTTTGTTTGTTGAAAATCATGGTTTTCAATAATTTCAAAGAAGTATTTTTGAAGGTGGCCTCATTTCCAAGCGTTTTCCAAATTTATTGGTATATTTTTAGGATTAATCTATGTTTAATGGATATTATTAAAATATTAATGGAATTTTTTCACATTATAACATGGAATACATAATAGTAGGTGTGCAAAGCAGTGATGAAGGTGGTGTCCATTCATGAGACCACCCAACAGGTATGTGATTGTGGAGTATTCACATGGTAGGAAACACTGTGTAAGAATCTAGTAGAATGAATCATAAATAAGGGGATAACCACATAATATGTTCATGGAATACTTTCATTAATGTGAAATCATACAAAAAAAATGAATAATTGGACCATGAAGGGGAAAAAAGTAAGGAGTGAATATTAATTTCGTGTTTAGTTTGTTTTATGGGTTTTATTGCATTTATAAGAACCCCATAATCGCTTTATTTAAAAAATATAAATAATTTATGAGGTGTATATTTTCTAAATGATTCTAATATATTGGAAAATAAGTTCACATGGTAGAGTCCATAGTTAAAGATGGCTACGTAGGGAGTATGTAAGAAAGGCATTTCATTTAGGGAGCCTTAGATAAAGGAAGTTTATTAGTGTATGTAGCTCATAGATGTATAATGTATCTTAGGTTTTGTAAGTTTTACACATGAAAAACATATTAAGGAGAATCCTACATAGGATGTTTCACCTAGATCTCATGTAGTAGAGTGTGTTCCACCTAGTAGGTCCATGGTTTCTCTAGGGTTGTTGCATGGAATAGGAATTCATGGAGATCAAAAGTTTTTAAATGGTTTTTCAGTGAAGTAGAATCCATGCGATAAGGTGGATTTCATCTTCCATATATAATATGATGCCTCATGACAAACTCACATATGTGTGAACCCAATCTAAATTGATTCAAAACAATATATAAGTCTTCTATTGGACTAGTGTGTTCACTTCAGTTGAGAGAGCAGTGTGTTATCATGTTTTATTGACTATAAACTAGGAGGGACATTGAGTCTAATATGAACATTGTAACATCATCACACTTTAGTTGAATCTGGTACATTATAACATTTCCCTTGTATGATCGCTGGACTAGCCCAGTTTGGGTAAACTAAGTAAAATAACTATTTCTCATTCATTATTTATTTTGTGTACAAATATTGTTGTAGTAAGAGGAGAGAAGATCATTTTTATTAGTGATGAAACTAGACAAGAAAATGGGATTTTTTAATATTTCATACCCCGATTCAGCCTAAACATAGGGTATTTTACCTAGTGGGGAAAATATTTGGTATCATAGATTAAGTTTAAAGTGACTAAATCTATCTCAATGGAAGTAATGACATAATTAAATTTAAAAGGTATTCCAATATTCAAAAGAAATTATTTTTTAACTATGGAAGAATAAAATGAAGAATTAATTATAATATTTAGGCATGGATGACTATATATCCTCTATTCATGGGATATCGTTTATTATAGAAATAAATTATTGATCTCATGTAAATAAAAAAGAACTAGATGTAGATTCCAGAGGAAGAAATGCTTTAGGGGAAGCTTTATCCAACACAATCTACACAAATGTGATATCTAGGAAGTCCTCAAATTCATTATGGAAAAATCATATAAATATTTTTAATGTTGAATAAAAATTTCAAGAATAAAAATTTCTGGTATTGTAGAAAAATTATGAGGGCTAGAGTATGCATCATAATGAATTCATTAATGCATTTTTTTACCAGGTCAACCAGATTACGGAGGACATGCATGGTATTATAGAAACCCTAAATGATTTGAATATTTGAAATAACATCCTAAGAATTTTAAAAACCCTATTAAATATGAATGTCTCTATACTTGAGGTTAATGATGAAAATGAGTTAGCATTGGAAAATTTTCATAGTACAATTATCGCATATGAGATGTTAAAGGATGATAATGAGTCTATGGGAGAGGGGTTTTCTATGGAGGTGGAATTCAAGGTTGTAAAGAATCTCACCATGGATGATGGAAATAATGATGATAAGGTGGATTCATTCATGTTATTACTTTAATTAAATCAATAAAGGGGAAGAGTAATGTTTGAATAGATAATTTCAATCAAATGATTATAATATGGAAAATATGGGTACCTTACGTACAAGTTTTAAAATAATTTTCAAGATGGTGAGGAGGATAATGAAATTACCCTAAAGAAATCATAAACCAATGAGTAAGGCTATAGATTTATGAAATGAAACTTCAACAAGACAAAGTATCATATTTTAGTAGAAATTTAGGGATCATAAAAAAGAGAGGAAGAATAAATTGATGATTAAAAAGACCATAATGAAAATGGCATGGTAGCTATTCTGGAAAATTCCTAGACAAAGCAAGAGAGAAAAAATGATGGTGAATAAGTAATAGGAAGAATTGATTTTTAGGTTAAAATGGAATTTATTCTTGAATATATATATTTTTTGAGATCTAATATGAATAAATCTAACAAATTTTTTCATTATTGAAAATGCTATATGTAATAGAAATAAGAAGAGATGTTTGAGATGATGGTGGGAATTTAGAAGATAAAATTTAAAAATCGATAAAACATGGAAGATTTCTTGTAGTAAAAGATAAAAATTGAATAATATAAAAGGGTTATGGATGGTTTAACTAATATGGTAAAATAATGGGTTAAATTTATTAAATATATTGAGGTGTAAGTAGTTTTCCTATGATAAAAAGATAAATATCTTGAAAAAAATTTGAATCTTATTACTACATTGGTAAATTACATCACATAGGTTATATAAAAGGTAAAAGTTGACAAGGAAGGTCCAAAAAATAAGAAATGGTATATGAACATAAGAAAAAGTCACATTAGAAATAAGAATATGGTATTGGGAATTATCAAAAATAGAAAACATTAATGGTTGATTTCATAACATAAGAACCCACTTTGAAGATGAAGGATGATTTAGTTACAACTTAGAATTAGAGTATTCAGAAAACCAAAGGAAAAACCACTGATTTATAAATGTTAGAAAATAATAAAACTCATAAAAGGTATTATTTTTATGAATATATAAGAAATTAAAAAAACATTTTCTATAGACAAGAGAAACAAAATTTAATAAGATCAAAAAGGGAAACTAAAAGGATTTCAATGTTCCATGGATTCTTTTTATGGTCACTATTTCTGATACAGAGGATGAGGCAACCCAAACACTACATAGATAAATTTTACATAATATTTAATGAATAATCATTATATATCATTATGATCCATGTAATAAACATAATGGTTTAAGTTATTTGGAAACACTGATACATAAACAACTAGAACATAAAATAACCATATAATCTCCCACTAATTTATTCACAACAAGCACCCTTCATAGACATAACTTAATTAAAACATTTATTTATAACATAGGGAAAAAGAATCATAATAAAGGATGAGATTAGATTCCTAATATGGTCAAACAAGGGATATATCAATGGTCATTATTCATAACATGACGATAAGGGTATGGAAATTGGATCTTAACTTTAAAAAACCATACCCAACAATTCATAGATCATAATCATGAGTCATGAAATAATTTGTGGGATTTCAAAAGAGGTAAATAATAAAGTAATAAAAGAACATAATCCATGAGACAATAAAATTGGCACACTATTATATCATAAAAGAGTGGCATGAAGTGTTTTATAATCATAATCTTAGAAATATTATGCCAATATTATCCATAGAGACATTATTCACAAGTTAGGCTTGGGATAAGCATATGTGTACCTAATTTGGGCTTGGAAAAAACTCTCATGTACCCTATTTTGGGTTGGGGATAACCTTCCATGTAATCATTATTATCATAAAACGTTAATAATTACCCAATGCATTGGAAGGTTATAATAGTCCCACCATCACACAATCATAATCCATTCACATATATTCCACAAGATCATGAAACCATTTACCATTTAATCATAGCTTAACCCATGGAATAAGAAAATTGGTTTCATCAATATTTCATCATCATAATCATAAACCATTTAGGGAATGAATAAAGATGGTATCACTAGATCATATCCCTAGGGTAGTATAAGAAACATCAATTGATGTTTTAATAGATGTAAAATTCCTTTGAAACATCACTAGAATATTTCTTTGGGAAAATAACCTATTCATTTTGAAATCAATTTTTTTAAAAGATAAAAATTTAAAATTTTTACTGAAAACAATTTATTTTATAATAACTAAGAAAAATTTTAAATTATTATTTAATTAAAATAGTAGTATATAAAGTTGGAAAATTCTTTCATGATGTGTTTGTTAAAACTAATATTTCTTTCAAACCTTTGTTAAAAAGTATCCCCTCCAAAAAAATAGAAGATTCATTTTAAATTTTTTATAGGAAGTTAAAAATTAGTAAAAATGACTTTAAATAATCACATGGTAATATTAAAATCATTATTGAAATAATTTATTGAAAAATATAGACATTGATGAAAAAGATTCCTGACTGAATAGAAAAACAAACTCAGTTTTCTTTAAAATAATTATTTCAGACTGTTGAGTACTTAGAGAGATTGAAAAATAAAAGTAAATATTTTAATTTATATAAATATCATAAGGAGAATAAAAAAAATATTAGTTATTATATATGGATCTTATAATTTTGTCATTATGAATTTAAGCATAAACAATCCCAATAAAAATGAGATTATAACATTAAACCCTTACCCCTTCGGTAACATTTGAATCCTAAATCCCATAAAATAAATAAAATAAAATAAATAATAAAATAATATCAATATAAGGATATTAATGATAAAAAAATATCAAATGTGTTGTTGATACACCCCATAGAAGAAGATATGTGTAAAACATAACATTTTTCCCAAAGAGTACAATTTGAGACGATAAACCCTTACCGCCATGTTTACTTACAAATAAAATCCCAGTGGTTAAAATAATTTGAATTATAATTTTAAATGCCTTGAATTAAAATGTTAATTCATTAGTATATACACATCTTAAATATAAATTGGTGTATAACATCATGTATGTCTCAATGAAACAATATTGGGATGAAGAACCATTACTTTAAGTTCAACTTTCTTTGTAAGGTCTCTAAACTCCAATATATTATTTTTTATTTTTTTATAATTCTATAAAATAACTAATTCATATAAATAATACTATATATTCCCACTTAAAAAATTTAAACACTTGTTTATTAATGGTTATTTACTAAAATATTTATTTCCAAGTGATAAATGTTTTTTTTTTCATGTATGTTTTGATTCAGTAGTTAAGGTCCTTTCACTTTTATCATGGTTTCATAATCTAATTTTTTTTAATAATATAATAATTAACATATTTGATCATTATTTACACTTTTATAACCATTCATATAAAGAGGTGATAAAAATAAACTACATTAATTTGTGGAGATAATTTCTCGTATGTATGCACTAGTGATGTTTCCAAATTTCAATGGATAAAGTGAATGTAAGATAAATAATAATTCACATTTTATAAATAAGTATTATATCATAAATATCATATATGTTCATTCAATATATTCTTATTATCATTCATGTAATGTGGAAATTAAAGAAGAATCAAATCACAATGTGGTGGTGGTGGTCCATATGTATTCATAAGCAACATTATCATTTTACAAGAGACAGAATGGTAAAAAGATCAATAGGATATTATAATTATAGATAAATAATTGTTTCATAAATATAATATACAAATATTTAGTCCATTATAATAACCAAACATGCAATATGGTGATGGAAAATGAATCGTATTGATATCTGGAGGTAATAGTCCACACGTACACATGAGCGATACTTTCATTTATCATTTGATGGGAATGAGGTGGAAAATGGATGTTCAATGATCATAATAATATCTTAGTATATTTATAATAATTCAGTAATAAGATCATTATGCATACAATAGTTTTAGAGTAGGTGGAAGAATAAATAATTTTGAAAGAGATCAGTTATGATTTTTAACTCTTCTGTGAGAGACCTCCTTTGGCTTACTTCTTAATCATTGAAGGATTTGTATTAAGAAAAAATGGATATAAGTAGAAGGGATGAAATATAAAAATGTTTTTGGTTAGGTATTTACCAATATTTAAGGCTCAAAATTTGTGAATAATTGTGGAAATGAGGTTCCTTTTTATAAGTGGGGGAGGGGACACAAATGGAATTACTTTAATTATTGAAATAATATAATTTCAATTTCTTGTGAAAATGTATTAACATATAAAATAATTATAATTTAAGAAAATATAGAATCTAAATATCTCTAAAAAAATAATTATACATGTTTTCGTGCCAATCTTACCATTATCTATTAGTTTAAACCTGCGGCAAACCAGTATTAACCCCAACCGTGGATACAAATTTTTACTAATTTTACTATTTATTATGAGTGACCATGAAAGTGGTTATCAAAAAAAAATTACATTATTATTCAAAAAATAAAATATATTTCATAAAATTAAATTTCTATAAGTTTACAAAATTAATTTTAAAATAAGCGCGCAAAATGAAATGGAAACCCGTTTTTAGAAAAATGCATTTTAAGTATAAAATTGAATTTACATTCATTCCATACCTAGTAAAAACAATAAAATGAATGTAAAAATATTTTATTTAATATATAATATATACAAATAATTAAAACCACTAATAAAAAATTATTTAATTAAAATTATTTTGATAAAAAAACATTTTACACATAATGTTTTTTATGAAAAATGAGTTTTTATGAAAAAAATGAAGTTATACCAAAATCAGTTATAATGGTGACTCCTATAGAATTAATTAGATTAATTATAATTAAATGAGCCCTATTTTACTTTTATATTAAATTTAAAACATAATGGAACTTTCAAATTACTTTATTTAATGAAATAAAAAGACAGTTTTATAAAAAAATTTATTTTTCTCTATTCACTGAAAAAATAAATCTATTTTGAAAAATCCAAAAAATTCATACTAAGATATTATTAGCATGATTATTTCAAAAATTATATCAATTATCTAAAAAAATTTATAAATAGTCTATAATTTAATTAGGATTTACACGCAAAAAATTCAATAAACCAATTTTTATAGAAAATATTTTTTAAAGAATAATATTAATTTTCTTAAAATCAATTTCATATTTATTATGAATTAATAAATAAATTTTCATTACGAAATACATTTATACAAATTATTAGTTTTTATAATTTTTTTTATTAGTATTCATAAAAAAATTTATCATCTATGTTATAATATATCATGATTTGATTTTTTTATGTTGTATGTCAAGAAAGTTATCAAACACTTACAATTTACATAAAGAAAAAAAATATTCTAAATATAAAGATGTTAAAATTCCCCCAAAAAATAAATTTCGTACTCATAATTTTTATCTTAGTAATAAATGGATAAATACTTAAAAACACAATTATTGAAATCCCATAATGTACAAATGGGTAATAAAACATCCTTAGAAAAGCAGAATTGTGAAATATAAAGGTTACCTCATATAAATCCTAATCAGTTTCCTAGACAAGGAGAAAAATAGTGGGAAGTGAAAATATGGACATCGAGGATAAATATTATGTCTAAATAATTATAGAGAGTGGTAGAGAATATAGTCATCAAGATGTTAATGAATATAAAACCCTAAACTAATTAGGCATTAAAATGACCATAAATTCTTCATAAAAAATTATAAAAATGAAATCCTTTTCATTTTCAAGGCCTTTTCCCCATATTTGAGGAATTATTTTACCATTTAATGTCTAAAGATAATCCTACCTGATTTATTTAATTCCATAAACATAATTTCATCCTTTGGTTATCTATTTCAATTAGTTTTCACTAATTTCCATCCCAAATTACCTTAATGAATGAACACTATGAGTTTTTTATTCTTGAAGAACCTAAATAAACATTTCAAAGATCATAAGATATAAAAAATAGTGAATACATATTCCTTCATTCTTTATTTTGTAATTTAAACTAAAAATGCCAAGTACATCTAAGAAAATACACCTTCTTTTGAAAGATTTATCTCTAAGATTTCAATAATAACACACAATGATTTAGTTCATCCCTTCTAAGAATAAATAAATTCAAAAACTCCTCAAGGTATTATTAACCAATATTGAAAACCCAAAATTTCAAAAAATTTACACAATCAAATTAACTTCAATCCCCAGATAATTAAAGTGTCTCTTAATGTCACATTCCAAATATTTAAATGCCATGATCATATATTCACCTAAAACATGCTAATAACCTAAATCAACATGAAAAATTAATTTAAACATCAATGATTCCAAAATATAACTCAATATTTATTCCTTCATAGTCTATAAAATACATTCTATAAATTAAAAAATGAAATAAAAATCATTAAAGATAACATAAATCAACTCCTTGTCAAATAAATAATTAGTTCCAAGGTAATTAAAATATCCAATTTACTTTATCCATATCAATTATTTATTTACCCCAAATACACATTATTATATCAACAAAAAGCACATATTAAGTGTTATTTTTCTCAAAATCATGTATTTTTTAGAAATATTACCTTACCACTAAATTAATTTTCTAGGAAATCGATACCATTTAATATATGTTTTCAAATCATTTAAAAAAAAACACTTCAATGTTATGTATATATGTTTTCTAATTCCAATAACTATAATATCACTGATAAAAACAATCCAAAAATAATTCTAGAATCCCAATACATAAACACATAAATAAATTTACATTAATGATAAGAATAGTATAATCCCTTACTTGGTCTAAGAGTTAACCCTTGTATTAGTGAATTGTCTTAGATAATTTCCAAGTTCCCCATATATAATACTTTGAACAATAAATGGTACCATAAGATGTAATTTATTTACCTCTATCAAAATATTTATTTTCCCTAGAAAATACATCCTCTATGCCCTTATTATTAATACCCAAAAAATCTTCCTCTTCCTTTGAGAAATTTCCCCATGTGCTTTTCCCCACATTCTCAATATGTGGGAAGATAAAATCATCATTCCTTAATGGTAATCATGATACCCTATTTTTATCTTATTTTTATGTTAAAAAACTCACATATATTTAGTTTTTGAATCATATATCAAGATATATAGTAATTCACAATCACAAGAATTCTCATTCTAACTCCCATTTCATTTTATTTCTCATGAGGACAATCATTGCATCACCATTCACATTTATCATTAGCATGATTCCTCCAACTAACAACCATTCTATAAAACCAAAAATCATATTTTGAGTAGAAATAATCATATTGAGAAACCATATAATCATGAGAATCATTTATATGCTATCTAAATTATTTCAGTTACTTTTTAATATATGTAATCTTAGGTTTTACCTAAGTAATATATATTCATTATCTACTCTAATCTTTAAAAATGGATCATAAATAAAATGTGAATTAACCTAATCCTATCCTATAGGAGTGCACATCTTGGTGTTTAGTCATAGACTCACTGATCATGCACTAGTGATGATCAAGTTAATATCTAATCTGACCATTTTAGAGTTATTAACCCTAGGTGAATTAGTTCCACAACCACATCCACCTGCTATTATCAAGACATGGATGTATTTATTTTTTAAAAAAACACAATACATTTTTTAAATAACATAATATTATCTCTTATACAAAAGATTATCATAACTGTTTTAACTAAATTCTTCTCATCCTAGTTTCCAAAAATAACTAAACCTTGATTGAAACAAACTGAGGTAACCCATACACTAAAAAAAATATCACATCATTTTAGTTTAATATTTAAGATATAGCATTATGATCCATTATATATATATATATATATATATATAATATTTTAGTGTCTTAAAAAACATGGATATATAAAAAACTGGTATATAAAAGATCAATATCATCTCTATGTTTGTTTTTTATAACCATAACCCTTCTTAGTCATATCATACTTAAAACTATTCATCATATCCTCAGTAAAAGGAAGCATAATAAAGAGTGAGATTAAATTATTAGCAAGGGTATAAAAGGGATATATTAATGATAATTTATGTAAAACTTGAGAATAAGGGTATGAGAACACATGTATAACATTTGAAGACCATACCCAACTATTAATAGATCATAATATGGAGTCAAGGAATAATGATTTTTGGTTCATAAGACATGAATAGTAAAAGAATCAAAAAAAAATCCAAGAGAGAATACCATTGAAATAAGATCATGTCATAACGTAGTGATATAATGTTGGAATAATCATAATTATTGAAATCTTATTCAAATTCTACCCACTAAGTTATTCTTCATATATTAGAATTGGGATAATCACCTGTGTACTTTCTTTGGGCTTAGAATAACCTTCAGTGTATCCACTTTTTTCTAGGGATATCTTAATATTTACTAATGGAATTTGAGGGATATAATGGACCCAATCATCATATAATAGTAAATCAGTCATTTTTATATCATAATATTATAGAAAAATTTATCATCTCAACATAGCTTAACTAGTGGAAAATAAAATGGGTTTCATTAATATTTCATAATAATAATCATAAACCACATATATATAGAATAAATATGGTATAACTGGATCATATCCATATTGAATCATATGTAATGTCAATGGATATTTTTTATGGATGAAAAATTCCATTAAAATATCATTGGAATATTTTTTTCAAAGAAAATAACCTTTTCATTTTTAACTCACTAATTTAAAATCTAAAAATTTAGAAAATATTAACCAAATTTTTTTATTTAAAAATAACCATGAAAAATTGAAAATTAAGATTCAATTAAAATATCATTCTTGATGGTAGGATAAGATATTAATACAGTGTATGTTAAAATAAATATTCCATTCAAAACATTAGTAAAGAGTAACTCATTCAAAATAAAATAAGAATATTAATTTTAATTATTTTTTTATAAAAATAAAAACATTGTTAAAATGAATTATTCATCATTGGTGGATATTTAAAATGTTATTGAAAACATTTTCTTGATAAATATTAACATGGAATAAAAATATTCCCAACCGAATAATAAAATATGTTAGTTTTCCATACATAATTATTTGAGGATTTTGAGAACATAGTGAAATAAAAATTAATGAAAAAAATTCAATTTATATTAATAAATACAGTATAAAAAAATAAGTAAAAATATTTAGTGATAGTTCAATTTTTTATCATAAATTTATCCTTAAACAATCCCTATATAAATGAAGATTATAACATAAAAACCATTACCATTTTAGTAACTTTGAATCATACCCCACATGAAAGTAATAAATTCAAATGAAACATTAAATACCATTAAAATAATGATATTAATGATAAAAATATCAATGGGGTAGTAGATATATCTCATAAATGCTGATAGGTTTATAACATAATATATGTCCCAAAGAAGTTAATTTGAAATGATACACCTTTACCACCTTAGTAAATTTCAAATAAAAAAACTGTGGATAAAATAATTTAAATTTTAACACTAAATACTATTAATTAAGAATTATCCATTATATAAAATTTGAATATATTTTTATATACATATCTTAAAAAAAATATGTGCATAACATCAAACACATCTCAATGAAACAATATTTAGATGAAGAACCCACACATCAATTTAAATTTTATTTTTAAGTGCTCTAACCTCTGGTATAATAAATTTAAATTTATTATAAATCCATAATAAAACCATATTAATACTTATAATAACATATATGTTCAAATTATAACAGTTCACTACCTTTTTATTAACAATTCTTTACTAAAATACTCATTTTTAGGTGATAAATGTTTCGTTTTTCATGTATATTTCGGTTCAACATTTATTATCCATGAATTTAAATCATAGTTTCATCATATAAAAATAGTAAATAATGTCATAAATATAATATCTATTCATTATATACCCTATTTTAACCATTAATAGAAATTATTTGGTTAAAAATAATAACTTTTTTTCATGGAGACGATAGTCTATATACACACACACAAGTGATGTTTCCAATTTTTGATGGATGGAAAAAAGTATGGTAAATAATAATTAACCATTTAAAAATAATTAATTTATCATTAATATCATATATATCCCTTCAATACATCTTTTTTACCATATATTTAGAGAGTAATTGAAAGAGGAATTGAAACGCTTTGTCGAGGTACTGGTCTACACATAAGCACAAGCAAAAGTATCATTTTCCAACAGATATGATAGTAAGTAGGTAGATAGGATATTATAATTAAATAATTATAATTAGGTAATATATATAATATATAAACATTGAATTCATTATAAAAACCTTACAGTAAATATGGTGATGGAAAATAAATCATATTATTGTGGGGAGGTCATAGTCCCCACGTACAGATGAGCGTTACTTTCATTTCTAATTTGATAGAAAGAAGGTAGAATTTTTTTCTGAAATAATAAAAATGAAATATTAATATATTTATGATACTATATTAACCATTTTATTGTGTATAACACTGTTTTATAAGACTTGTAAGAATAAATAAAATTGGAAGCGGTCAATTAAAATTTATACCTCATCTTTGTGAGACCTCCTTTGGCTTACACATTAACCCTTGAAATATATTTCAAAGGATAAAAAATGGATACCATTAGAAGTTAAGGTATCTAATAAGGTTTTGGGGTAGGTATTGACAAATATATAAGGCTAAAAACTCATTAATATAGGCTTAGAGTAGGTACCCTTCAATAAGTGTGGGAGAGAACACACATGGAATTCCTTAATCCATTTAAATAATATAATGTTGATTTCTTGTGAAAATGGATCCAAATTGCCAATAATTATAATTTAGGACAATATAGGGTTAAAATATATCCAAAAAATAAGTATTAGGAAATATTATGTGGAAATATTATCCTTATCTCTTGGTTTAACCCCTAGAAAAATTGTTTTAACCCCAACCATGGTAAAAAATTATTACTGTATTTACAATTCATTATGAAAAAAATGATTGTGGTATCATTTAAAAGATTTTAAACTATGATTATAAATATGTAATAAATTTTAACAAATTAAATATCTATAAATACAAATTATTAATTTTAAAATGAGCGCCCAAATAGTAATGAAAACCTATTTTGAGGAAAACTCATTTTTAAGCATAAAACTGAATATAATTTCATTACATGCCTAGTAATAATTATAAAATTTGTCTTAAAATAATTTATTTAATTTATAATATTTAAATTTCATGAAAACCATTAATAAATAATGATTTATTTTATTTATTATGATAAAAAAACCTTGCACACATAAAAACAGTTTAATGAAAAATGAAATTTTAATCCAAAAAATCAACTAATACCAAAATAAATTATAAAGACAATTAATATGTAATTAATTATATTATTTATTAATATAGGAGTATTATTTAACTTCAATATTATATTAAAAAATAAGTTTACTTTTAAAATAATCTATTTAATGTGTATGTTTGACAGTTATATAAAAATGTTTATTTTTCACTATTCATTGAAAAATAAATCTGTTTAGAAAAATTTAAAATATTAACCATAATATAATATTGATATTATGATTTAAAAAATTATATTATTTACATCAAATAAAATTTCAAAAAATTCTATAAAATAATTAAAATGTCTGCACATAAAATGCAATAAAAACAATTTTTGATGAAAATATATTTCTGAATCCTAAAATGACTTTACTAAAAATTGAGTACATATTTATTATGAGTTAATAAAAAATTTTAAATTATATAAAACATTTATACATATTTTTTTTATAATCTTTTATTTCTATTCATAACATGAATTGAATATGAAAAGTAAAAATATTTACCGGTTCATCTTAAGATCATACTTTCATGTCAAGCATGATATCTAACACTTTGAATTTATTTAAATAAAACAAATATATTCTAAAATATCAGGGTATTATATGGGATTTGGAGAAATGAACTAATAATTTCCATTCATAATGAATAATAATGAATTGACATGGGATCAATTTTTCTATACACAGTAGCCAGAGGATCATCATGTGAGTTGAAAATGAAAAATTGATTTACAGCATTACATAATGGATTTGGGTCATTATACTCAAAAGAAGATAAATCAGGTCAATAAACACCAAGTGTGAAGTTAGAGATAGGGGTAAAAAATTTATTTGAGTATTAGGCGTATGAAATTTACCAAAAATCATTAGAACATACTAGTGTATGGAACCTTTACTGCTGATGCACTTCCCACTTGATGAGAAATAAGGGTCTTATCATAGAAATCTAGAACAAAAAGGAACGTTCCATTAAATTTTACAATGATAAAGGAATAAATATTATTTCCTCTATGAAAGAAAAATTTTGAGGCAAGGATACGAGACATATAGATGTATTTTTTTAAAGGTTAGAATCATAATATTCTAAGTGTTATTAAATTGTGTGACTCAAGTATTGCAATAAAGTACATCAAGAAGGTATATATCACGAAGGGAAATGATGATGAAGTTTTTATGAAAGTGAAGAACAAAAAGTAAAATATCAAACTTTTCAGTAGAGGAGAGGATATTTGATTTATATCCAAGGAATAAGAAAATAGATTTTGGCTTAAATGACTTGGCCATTTCATTCAATCAACCTTAGAGGATCTAGTGAAAAGTGGCTGATGTTGAGATTCCCCTAATTTATCATGTGATCACTACCACACATGTGATGCCTATCAAAAAGGGAATATTACTTGAAAACATAAAATCTAAAAGGGAAAAGGTCAAAAATAGTGATTTAACTTGTTTATATTGATGTGTGTAGACCTATAACATCAATATATATCAAAGGGATAAGATAATAAATTATTTTTATTGGTGATTTATGATTGATATCATGAATTACTATTATCACTAAGAAGTATGATTTATTCAGTTTCATAACACAATATCAGAGGGAGGTTGAAATTATTCTTAGATAAAAAATTTTAATTCTTGAACTACTAATGGTATAAATCTTACCAATATCAAAGTTTAGCAATATCTTGAAGAAAATTTGATAAGGATTCATGTTTATATGGTGAAAAATACCCATATAAAATGGTGTTGTTGAGAGGGGAAATTGGATCATAAGTGATATAATAAGAATGAATCTTGTCGAAAATTACCAAACATATATTTTTTGAAATTAAATTCTCTTGATATTGATCTACATTAGCAACTATTAATTTTTTTGTCTAAGAAAATAAATGTCTCTGTATGAGCATTGGTATAGAAATAATATGACATTATAATAATTTTAAATCATTAGAAGTATGTGTTTCATTCTCAATAAGGGAAAACAGCAAAATTTTTAATCATGTGGGAATAAAGGGATTTTATTTGGATACTCAAGAAAAAATAAAATCATAGAAATTATTCAATTAGTGTATATGAAAGGTTGTTGAAAGAAATAATGTCACTGTAGTGGATAATGGTAGAACATTCAATAATACAATGAGTATTTTCTTGATGATAATGATGATGAGGTGAGCTTCTTAGGGGAAGCACATGGGACTGAATAAGAGTTATAAGAAGACACTAATGATGATAATTATGGATTTAAACCTATGTCTATATATAAATTGAAACAAAAAGTTGAATTTGATAAGTTAAATATCCTTAGTGATCATATATTTACAGTGAAGTAGAGGAGAATGGAGACTCTATATAAAACATATCTCATAATATAGGTAGAGCATAACAACTTTTAAGTAAGATTCTGGATTAGAGAATTGGTTTTAGGTTATGAATTAAGAGCTTGACCAAATTGAGAAGATTCATAAAATGGGATATTTTTTCGAGTTTGAAAAAAAATATTGACATTAGTACCGAATAGATGTTTCATAAGAAACTAAATGGAGGCAACATGATGAAATTAAAAAAAATAAAGGCTTATGATCAAGGGATACTCACAGATAGAGGAAATTGAGTTTGATGAGACATTTTCACCAATGGAACTACTGGTGAAATTTTATCTTTTTTATCCATTATAGTGAAAATGAAGCTCATGGTTTTCTACATTGACATCAAGTCAACATTTCTAAATGTATTTATCTAAAAATAGGTGTACATAAAATAATATATTTTTTACTATCCATTAACATATAAATAAGGTTTCTTATCTTAATAATGCTTTGTATAGATTGAATTTGGCACTAAGAGAATGATATTAATGACTTGATTAGTACTTGAAGAAGCTCAGTTTCCAGTGCAATGAAGTTGATTACAATATCCATGTCAAAAATGAGCATAATCAACAAATGATGGTACTAGTGTATGTGGATGAAATAATCATTGGTGGCGAATATGAAGCATAATTCCAATAGTTTTTATAATTCATGAAGAGAAAGTTCAAAATTTCTATGATTGGTGAGTTTGAATTTTTCTAAGGCTATAAGTGACATAAGCATGGTATAATACTTTAGTTTCTCTATCTAAATACACTAAGAAGGTTATAATATGATTTGGAATGGATGATTACAGGGAGATGAAAACACTGGATACTACTCAAATGAAATTATCAAGATATAATGACGGAAATGTGGTCAATGTCACAAAATATAAAAAGATCATTTGAAAAATAATTTACTTAATAAAAACATGAATCAAAAATATTTTTTACACATAAAAGGTGGAACATTATTGAATTAGTCACAAATAAATCCACATGCATGTTGTAATGAGACTACTATGGTATATCAAAGGAATAATGGATTTTATATTACTTTATAAATAAAATTCAAAATAGGAGTTATTAGGATATACATATTCTGATTGACCCAGTTTAGAAGATGATATAAATTCATCATTAGGTGTTTCTTTCTTTCTTAGTGAAATGTGTATTTCTTTAATGTGAGAATATAATATTTAATTTCCCTATGAAATAAAAAAATATGAATATATTGTGACTACTGAAGCCTATATACAATTACAATGGATGAAGCATTAGATTAAATACATGAGAGTTAAAGTGATGTATCTAATAAAAATACATTGAGATAATTAATAGGCTATAAATCTCCAAAAAATTCTATCCATCATATAAGGATGAAGCACATTGAAATCATATATCACTTGTTAAAGGTGAAATTGGAACATGAGTTGGTGAGATTATAGTATGTTCCAATTGAATATCGAGTTGAAGAAATTTTGAGATGGAATTACTCAAGGAATATTTTAAATGACATTAGCTAGATCATAGAGACTGGTCTACTCCCCACACTTGAGAAGTGTGTATGTGGGACCCACACTCACCAAGGTATGTTGGAAATTTTTTATAAGCTAATCTATGTTCTTTTCCTTATTTTAGAATGCAATGGAGTGACCGTTGAGTTCATTTAAAAGGGGGAGAAGTACTGTTCATGTAAGAGGAGACAATTGTTGACAAGGCAGATTTTATCTATGTTGAATAAAGAGTATATATGTAGATATACATGTGGAGTTTTTTTATTTGACAATAATGAAAAAATATATTCAATGAAAACATATCTTGAATGGTGTGGCATATTTATTAATGATGAAATGTGTAACCATATGTAGATGAATAAATATTCTTCTAGATAAATTCACTCTCTATAACAAATTGTAACAGCTTTTAGTATTATATTTCAAGATCAATTTTTATCGATTCAACAAGGGTATTTAGAAAGAAGTGTTTCATTTATGATATTATCATTTTACTCTTGTTTTATCTCAACAATATTGTCTCATGTGGTCATAGAGTATATGTTAAGCAAGTTATTGATTTCTATCCTGAGTCGTAATGTGTGAATGGTTGTTGAAGAAAATGGCACACAAAGTATTTTTCAATGACAAGTTTTAATTGGTTTTAATTTTTTTAACAAACCCATATGGAGAGATTGTTGGAAAAAATCCCTAAAGGTGAAGTTTTAGAGTTTTTTGGTTGATTTTGTTTGTTGAAAGTAATAGTTTGAAAAATGTCAAAATAATGATTTTAAAGCTGGCTTCATTTTCCACTATTTTAAAATTATATATGTATGATTTTGGGGGGGATGCACTAAAAACAGAAAAAAGATGTTTTTCACCTAGTAACTATGATGACCATTCTTTATTTTCTTGAATTCATATAGAAAGTGGAAACCATTTATTTGGTTACCAAATAGGTACACAATTATAGAGGAGTATTTTTGTATAAATTACCACACCTATATCTCATGTAATGAAGCATGCGGAAGGGGATCATAACATTGGGATTTCATTGAATTGTGTGGTCAATGTGTGATCATAAAGAGGAAGGAATTAGAAGACCCAAAAGAGGAAATACTAAAAGAGTGAAGAATAATTTTAGGTTTAAAAGGTTTTATGGGTTTAATTTCAAACATATGAACACCATAATAACTTTATTTAAAAGGGTAAAAATTATCAAGGAGGATATTTGATGAATAATTTGTCTAAGACTAAATGGAATTTCGCAACATAGAGTCTTTGGTGAAGTAAGACCATGAGGGTAGTATGCATGAAAGGATGTTAATGCAGGGAGTCCATAGTGAAGGAAGGTTGTACCTGTAGGAAGTTCATAGAGGTGGAATGTTTCTTAGGTTGTGCATATTTTCCATATGATCATTTCATGAAGGATAATCCTAAAAAGGAGGTTCCTCCCATACCTCACATAGAGGAAGTAGTTTCTCAATGTAGTTGTGTGATTATCTTATTGTCAGTGTGTGAAGGATAAGTTCATGGAGAAAAAAGTCTAAGAAGGGTGTTTCCATGAATTAGAAGTGACACGGTAAATTGGATTTCACATCCTAAAAGGAAACCACGATTATGACACACTAAAAGAGCTATAAAACAAATCTGATCTAATTTAGAAAAAAAAAACAATCTTATAGAGGAGAAGTGTGCTCAATTTAGTTGAGAGAGTGGTGTGTTATAAGATTTTTTTGGTTTCTAACAAGAAGTCATAGTGAGTCTGCAATGAACACTTTATCAATAGTGTGCTTTAGTGGATTCTGATACATTGGAATATTTCTATTTTTTTCCCCATAGACATTCCCAATTAGGTTAAAGAATGCATAATTTTCAAGTCTGACTCATGATTTATTTTAGTTCATATATTACTGTTGGAAGAGGATAACATGGTGTTTTGTTTAATGATGTAACAAGACCGATAATAAGAATTTTTTAATCTTTCAAAACTTGATTCACCCCCTCTTAGAGTATTTATCCTAGAGTGGACAAAATTTATCTTCTATATTATATTAATAATAACATTATATTTAATTTTTTCATTTTTCTATCCTCATATCATTTATATTTTCATGTCATGATCTTCACCCCATGATTATGGAGAGAAACATGTGAGTTGTTCTGAGAGAGGTTTTGTGTGACTCTTGAGTCCATAGATTTCATTTCATTTATTTAAATACAAACTATAAGGATCTTAGGAGTCATAAGAGTTTACTTTGTTGTTAATTGATCCATTTATATATTTTTATTATCTTCTTCCCTTGCCTCACCATTTTACCTTTTTTACTCAGTTATCATGGGGGAAAAGTAGTGGCTGAGTGATGAATGGATACATGATCATTATAGGGGTTATGGTAGGGTAATCTCTCAATAGGGAAGTATCTTTTTGGTCCCCTATAAATGAGGCTAGTATATATCTTCCTTGTAAGTTTTAGTGATCTATTCATTCACATAATCAAAAGATTAGTTGCAAATGTTCAATAATATGAGTGGATTATGAATACTAAGTGAGGGTGAGATGAATATGAGAATGACATTGAAGGAATTATAGTGAACTAATCTAAGAGTTGAACATTTCTATCTTAGATTTGTGTAGATCCAACATTACATGTTTCCATACTTAATTGAATTACATCACATAGATCCAGCACCCTATATTTCTTATTATTGGAAAATAATTTGAAAAATATAAAAACTATTAATAAGGGTAGGTGAAAATTAGTTAATTTGTTTGGATTTTAATGATATAACCCTGACCAATCCACTAGGCTTAACTAAGGGTTTTGAAATTATACTAATAAGATTCCAAAAATAGAATATTCATATTTTTTTTTTCAAAATTTCTAGAGAGATTATATGGTAGATGATTTCTTATCATCATTGATAAGACAATTAGCGGGTGGAGAAGTGGATCAATGTTTATCTTATGATCTTATTTCCCTTTGTGGATATTTTTTTCTTCTGTTAAATCACATCTCCATACCTTATATTGGTACACACTTTATATAGTAGAGTTGTATGGATCATGGATAGAAGATAATATGGTGTATCTAGTTGAAGGGATTGTGGATTCCTTTTTTGAGTGTGTTCCCTACCCCTTCATTATAGAGGCGGTGGGGTCATATATTCATTGGATGGTTCTCTATGTGTGAAAACCTACAACTTATAAAGAGGGGAGTAATTAATGATTTTATAGTACTTGATTATGGGATTATTTTAGAACATATTAAAGATAATAAAGGACCCATGTTTTCAAATATAGGGTCATCTCATTTCACCAAAAAAAAATCAATAAATTCATCATATTGATTTTAGTAGGGCTTTAAAAATAGAAATTTAAAATCCCATTTTAATTTAACATTGGAGTTGAACACCAATTTGTCTCTTGATGAGTGAAGAAATCATCAACCGAAATTATATTTATATTATTTATTTTAATATATTGAAGTCAATTAGAAATGGATGGAATCAAATGTTGCGTGTAAGTAAATATTAAAATAAAAAATGTAAATTATTATTGAAATATAACTAGTGTTGATATTTTTGATGGAGTTTCCCTTCATCCCTTCACTACAATCTATTTTTAGGATTCAATTGTCACTCTTACTTAGCGGGGAAGTCCAAAACCTCAGATACCTAACCCTAAAATTGAGTTAAAGATTGAATTACAATACACAGTGGCCACAATTCATCATCCCTCCTTTCCCATGTGAGGGGGTATCTACATGGAAAAAACTAAATAACTCACAAGGAATCTAGGGACACTATATAGAAAACTCTATCCGAGGAGAGGTTGAATCATGTTTTAGTGAAATATGAAATACTTTCTTCCCTCCCACATTTATTATCCTTCATGATATTTCAATTCCCTACCCACTCCAATACACCATATGTTTAATGCGACGAGTTGAGTGAATAATGATTTTATCAATGATTCTAAAAAATAAATAAAGTGAGTAAAAATAATAATAACCTACAGTTCATCAACCTAATCCACTATAAATCCATAATAAAAGGAATAATAGGATTAATTTTCATTAATATTCGGATATCAAGGATTACAATAGATTTCCCATACTAGAACATCCACCAATTTGGTTTTTGTTCTCCATGTGGATAAGAATATTAATGGAGACCACTAAAAATAAATAGAAGTATAAATAGAAACTAATTTATGTTTGGGATGGATAGATCGATAATAATTCATTTCTTTTTTCTGTAGATATTGTAGTTGAGAATATAGAGAGATGGAAGCTTGAGAAAACAATAATATGAACTACTGTTAATGTTAAAACAAATTGATAAGAGCCTATCTTGGGGATAAAATCAATAGTAATTTCAAGTTATATTTGTGAATAGAGGTAAAAATGTTCATTTACATAGGATATTATCCAATTAACCTTAATTATAATTCAATTATTATTATATTTTTTAGGGGTTTAATTTTTTTAATAATGAAATCGGTTCAAGTTTTTTGTAGTGTGTGAAAATTTCAAGGAACTAAAAGAAAGAAATAAAAGGAAACAATAATTATTTTGAATGATGTTGGACCCTAGTGATATCAATTGATTTCCTTCATTTTATTTTGGATGTTGTTTTAAATCCATCAACTAACCAATAAAAAACCTTTTATGAATTATCTTCCTCTGCTATGTTTTTTTGAATAAAAAATGTTCAAAAGAAACCTCTCAAAGTTCAATGGCTACCCAAATCCTTCAAGGATATTTACAAATGAAAATCATAACCCAAAAGATACCATCACCTAACTTCCTAATATTCTCCCATATGAATCTAATATGTCAAACTACTAGTCATAACATAATCTAAATAATTTAATGAAGGGAGGAAAAAGTGAAATAGCGAAAGAGGTAATGAGACCGAGAGAGTGAACATAAAATTAATAACAACTGAATCCACATAACAAACCCTTAGAACCTCAATATAAATTGAAATTAAGTGGGTAAGAGTTGAATATAAGGGTATCATGAGATAAATTCCTCCATTAAGGATCAACCCTTGATTTTTAGTCCATATCCATGGAGTTAGACATGGATAAGAGAGGGAGAAAGCTGAAAACAGTGAAGAATAAAATGATACAATAATAAAACTAAAATAGTGAAAATTAAATAAATATAATTATGCTAAATAAAAAGATAGGTAACTATTACATTTTAGGCCTTCTACTTATTTTATATACTTGTTAATAGTTTATAGAATGTTTTTATAATTCACCATACAAGGTATTTTTTCCATGTTTCTTGGCTATGAGAGGATTTCTCCATATAAAACTCTTACAGACCCTTCTCCCCCTATAATAATCTCCCATATCAAATTTGAAATCATTATCATAGATAAATACAATGTATAATGTATTTTAAATAATTTCCTTATTTGTGTTAACTTGATATATGGAAAAATGTTGTACGGTCAGGAACTACATGTATAGCTTCCATTTGAGAGGGGACAATCCAAGGGATTGAAATGATCTTCTAGAATATTATTTAGTATCCTTTTAACAACTCCAAGAATTTTTTAGATATTTTCATAGTATTTTAGTGGTACTTTTATGTTATAGTTAATATGTATTATAAAAGTAATGATTCCAATGCAATAATTGTTCATAGGGACTTCATGAATAATAAGTTCTGACTAAGAAGAAGATATTGTGTTTAGGTGAGTTCAAATGACACATTGGTGCATGAGGAAAAAGAAAAATGGTGTAAGATTATACTAAAATTGACAATTACCTATATAATTACTCTTATGAATCTCCTCTCATAGTTTGGTTAGTTTTACATAAAATCTGAGAGGTTTAGTTATTCTGACATAGGTACACAAATCATTATTTAAGTTGACATAGCTAGTGGGTCATATATTTATTCTGACAGGATCTTATGAATTTTTATTTTAATCTTCTATAGTTTTTTCTCTATACTGGTTAATTGGTTCATCATATCATCTCATAGGGTTGACCCAAGTAGCACTACCCTATAAGGTTTAATCACACATGAAATGTTGAAATATGAATTTTGTAACGACCCAAAAATTCATTAATGAAAATTCCTCTTGGTCTATATAAATGTCTTCTTATGTTTTTGTAAAAGGTATGCACTTATTTGGTTTTATTTTTTCGATTTTAAAATACCACTAAGAATTTTGACCATTTCTAATATAGTTGTTGAATAGTGATCACATTATTAGTATAAATATAGGGCTTTAACAAATCCAATTTACTTAGACAAAGGAAGCGATGGACTCATCCCGTAGACTTTCCCCATACAAATCCCATTTGTCAGAGATCAGAAAGGAAGGTGGTGTCATTGGGATTTTCTCTTGACCAAGCCTAATCCGATCTTGAACATGTTAATCTTGAGTGGAATCACTTATGAGAGAAGTGGAAGTTGATAGAGATTACCACCTGAGCATTTTTATCCGAGCCACCCCAAGAGTCTGTCACCATCGCACAACTTACAATTCGGTAATATATGGGGGTTATAAGAGGTTATGTAAAAATAACTTAGCAATATTATTATGTGCATTATTTTTTATATAATATGAATATAAATTCATTTTATTATTGTTACTTTTTAAATAGTTTTTAAAGCACAAATAATATTTTTAGTTAATGTTCAATTAAGAAATATATTTTGAATAATTAATGGATTTTTTAATTAAATAATATTTTAATAAATTATTATTATTATTATTAAATTAATTTTTATTAAATATAAATTATTGTAAAATTTTATGAATGGAATTATAATTTTTATTAAGGTTTGAAAGCTGTTTTTATCAAAACTCATGAATTTTCGGTAAATGTCAGTTTTTATTTTAAAAGTAAAAATTCAGATATTTAGAAAAATATTTAGATAAAATGAATATTATTTTTGGAATCAGGATGTCGAAATTATCCAATGGTGAATTTTTCATAATTTTCTGAGACAGTCGAATTTTTGGGTAAAAATTAAATACCGTTTAAATATATAATGTGTTTTATGACATCATAATAACTCAATAGTGATGTAATAAAATAATATAAACATTATGTTCCCCCAATATATGTTTTAACATTAAAATAATGTGATTTTAGATTTTATTTATTTATTTTACAAAGCTTTAGTGGACCCTTCAAAGCTTATAAAATATTTTTTCTTTTTAAATTGTTTTCCTTGAGAGTGTGACTCACCTCCACAAAATCAACCCTATTATTTTAAGAAGTTAGGCCATTGGAATTATAAAATATTTTTTTTCCTATCCTCTTTGAAAGAAACCATGGGCAAAAACTTTGGTTGGTTTGTGGTTTTTATTAGTTTAATGTGAGGTGTCCCAAACCTAAATAATAAAGAATTCCCGCTCCTTTCCTATACAAACCCACCCAATCTCCCACTTCCTCTTCAATCAAAGCCTTTGGGGTTTGAGAAACCCATTTCTTCCTCTATCAATAATCTTCTCAACATTCCCCAATCTTTCAATAATCCTATCTCAAGCCTCTCCCAAGCTTTTGGGATCGCACTTCCAAGTAAGAGATTCCTACCTTTCTCTTTTTATCCAAGTTTATTAATATTATTATGCCCTTTTATTTTCAATTATAAATGTTGGGGTATTATTTCTAACCTCCAAAATACTACACTATTTATATTTTAATGATTATAGACCCCTTTATCTCTCATTAAATTCCTCCCATGTACACTCGTTACTATGCTGAAATTCTGAAAGGAATTTCTCTCTCCTCATTTATATTCAAGAAATTATCTTGTATCATGAATCAAAATTCCATTACAATTTTTGGGAAATGTATCTAGATGAAACCCTTACTATCAATTTCATGTAAATATTATGGGACACCCCTTTCCCTCTCATCAACCATTTTTTATGAATTCTTATGTCATGCCGTTATGCTGTTGAAATTGCACCACATTTTTCCAAGTCAAAGTCATTGTGTAGTGAATACCATGTAAATTTATCTATAAAGGGTATTCATATTTATTCACATTTACTTATTTATTATAGAGTTTAATTTATTAATTCCACATTCCTTTATTGTGGAATAAATTATGATGTTTAATGAATCTATATTTTATGTTCCATGTGGCACACTTATGCATGAAATGAAATGTTTAAGAAATGGTGCACCCTAATAGCGCTCCAATGCATTGGGTAAAGTATAGTATCATGATATGTCATGTGAAATGATTGTCGACTCATGATAATTTAAGTGCAATGAGGGTTTACTCTTGATTCATGTGGAATGAGGGTTTACTCAAGCTCCATGTGCAATGAGCCTTCGATCATGCTAATTCCATGTTAAGTGTTGTTGCCACATTTCCTTGTTATGATTATCATGATTTATCATAACTTTATGTTCATGTTTATATTTTGTTCCCTTGATATTACTATTGCCTAAAATTTATTTTAATCTTCATGTTATTCATTTCTTACTCCCTTACTAGGCTTTATAGCTCAACCTTTTCTTATGCATGTCCTCCGGTTATCCCATGCAATGCTAAGTACGAGGGAATGTAATGGTCATGTAAGGGATGTTTTCAATAAAGATGTTTCATTTAATGTTTTAAGTTGCTATTTAATGATCCTAAACCCCAAAGAAACTATACCTTTTGATCTTTTATGTCTTATCAAGTGAATTTTATGTAATAAATCATGTTTTAGTGTGTAATAAAGAGCAGGGTTGTTATAGTTGGCATCAGAGGATAGGTTTAGTTATTTTTTTGGGATTAGGATTATAAATACCTAGTGAAGTCTTAGGGATAAGACTATGTATAATAAAAACATCCTTATGTTTTGGTGATTATTGAGTAAGTGGTCTATCAAACAAATACATCCCTGTCTAGATACGACTAGGTAGAGGCAGCTCTGGCATAGATGTACCTAGGGGTGAAAACCCCGACAAGGAGTTTAGGGATTGACCTAGGGTATCCTAGTACATGACGATAGGCTTTGCTACACTCTTGGTTACGATACTCCTAGGGGATATGCATTAGTAAATTTATAACCTTAGTATGAACCATTATTAAGGGAATAAAAAAATTTCCCTAAGAATATATGTTAGAAAGTAGATCATGGATAACATAGATTGAAGAAAATAGATTCATAAGTTCAGGAAATAAAAGATATTTATAAGTCATCTGTTTTTGGATTACCCTTTATGTGTTACCCCTAAATTTCATTTTATTCTAGCCAATGGCTGGTAATATGAGGAATCGGGCTAAAAACTGAAGTGAAGACCAATGTGATGACTATTCTAATTAGATGCCCAATCCGATGGGAGCGAGAATCACAAACTTTTCCATGATACTCTCTTAGTTAACTCAAGCATTGTATAAAAACATGGGTCAAGAGGAATTTTCAAACCCCCTAAGAAAGGAGAATTCACTATCAAGAGCTTTATGTGACAAAGGCCTATTACTTTTTATGGATCATATGATCCCTCAATTACCAAATAGTGGATCAATTCCATTGAAAAAATCTTCTCTATCCTTCAATGTTCGGAACAAGAGAAGATTATTTTGTTTGCTTATCATATGGAGGGTGAAGCCAGTCAATGGTGTATATTGATCAAAAATATGAAACCTGAGGAGGAGATCAAGGCGGTGGAATGGAAGGATTTCTGAAAGATGTTTTTTGATAAATATTTTCTGCGCACCCTCCGAATTAATATGGAAAGGGACTTCCTTTCCCTCAAGAAAAAAGATGACGAATCTATCAGAGCGTACGAGAAAAAATTCACAAGGCTTTCATGATACACTTTCAGAATTGTTGTTACCCCCGAATGCAAGTTTGACCTCTTATTTGGTGGGATGAAACCTAGCCTATAGAAATCCGTAGAGATCTATGACTTCGACAGCTATGAGAAAATTTTTCGGTGTTCCCTCAAGGTTGAAATGGAGATTGGAGAACCTTAGGGGTATCATGGGGATAATAAACATACGTTGGACTTCAATTCGGGTGGTTCGATGGATAAATACAATGGTGCTAAGAAAATCTAGTACCCAACTTTCCAAAGGTGTTGAAAGAAGCACCCCAGAAATTTCCTGAAGGGGACGAGGAAATGCTTTAGGTGTGTAAGAGAAGGGTACCTAGCCATTAACTGCTGAAAAGAAAAACCCACAGCTGCGACAGAGGAGAGGAATGCTCCGTTTAACTCTCAACATGTTGTTCGTTGCTTCAAGTACAAAGAACCAGGGCATATTGAAAATTAGTTCCCTAAGACAAGGGTTTTTAGAGGCAACCAACAACCTCCAAGGAAGCAAGGGAGAGATTTTTCTATCACTACTACCGAAGTGAACCCCGACAATGAAGTGGTGACAGGTATGCTAGTTATTAATTCAAGAATAGAGAACGTATAATTTGATTCAGGTTCTACATATTCTTTTATATCCTGAATGTTTAGTATATCAATCCCAACACCACCACAAATCATGGAAGTAAAGATACTGGTGAGTACGGAAAATGGGGCAATCATTTCATCCCATGAATATAACTCCTCACCTATCTTAATCGGTGGATTGAACTTCCCAGAAAACCTCATCATACTCCCTATGGTGGAATTTGATTCAATTCTTAGCATGGATTGGCCTTCCTTATATAGATCCAACATAAATTTCTGCGAGAGGGAAATCACTCTCCATGTGGAGAATCGACCCTCAATTCAATAGAAGTGCAAGGATGAAGATGAATCTTTTTTATCTCCATCATCTCAAGAGTAGATAATATTTCCCTATGAGAACACGTATCTGGATCAGATGATTGAGTCTAAGGAGGAAACCATCCTTGAAGACATTCTTATTGTGAGGGAATTTTTTGAAGTGTTTCCCGAGGAATTGCCTGGTCTTCATCCAAGATAAGATTTTGAATTCTCAATTGAAATTATACTTGGGGTGTTTCCAATATCTAGGAATCTGTATAGAATGTCTGTTGTGGAGTTTGAGGAGATGAAGAAACAACTGCTGGAGAATCTGGATAAAAGGTTTATATTCCCATGTGCTTCCCCATGGGGTGAACCAGTCCTCTTCATCAAGAAGAAGGACAGGTCAATGTGCCTTTGCATCGATTATCATGAGCTTAACAAAATCATGATAAAGAACAAGTATCCTCTCCCACGAATTGATGAATTGTTTGATCATATGCATGGATCACAATACTTCCCCAAGGTGGATTTACAGTCAGGATATTATCAAGTAAGGGTGAAAAAGGAAGATATCCCCAAGACTACTTTTCATACAAGATACGTGTACTATGAATTCATAGTAATGCCTTTTAGACTCACTAATGCTCCAAAAATATTCATGGACGTGATGAATATAGTCTTTAGAGATTACCTTGAAAATTTTTTGGTAGTATTTATAGATGATATTATGATATACTCCAAAACCAAGGAGGATCAGGAAGAGCATCTATGAACCATACTTGAGACCTTACGGAAGGTGAAGCTCTATGAAAAGTACAAAAAGTGTGAGTTATAGTTGAAGGAGGTATCATTCTTGATCCATATCATCACAAGTAATGGGATATTTGTGGATCCATATGAAAAAGATGCAATTGAGGGATGGTCTAGGCCAACATTGGTAATGGATATCCATAGCTTCTTGGGGTTATCTGGATATTATCAACGATTTGTGAGAAATTTATCATGATTGTACAACCCTCTTACCAAGATAACTCGGAAGGGAGTAAAGCTTTCTTGGATTGATGAATGAGAAGAAAGCTTCACGGAGTTTAAAAGGAGGTTTATCGCTGTGCCCATGATCACATTACCTATATGTGGAGAACTTTTTGTGGTATTTAGTGATGATTCGAAGAAGGTCCTGGGCTGTGTGTTGATGCAAAATGAAAAATTCATTACCTATGCTTAAAGGAAATTGAAAGTTCATGAGTAGAAGTTTCTAACACATGATCTGGAGTTGGCTGTGGTGAACTTCACTTTAAAAATTTGGCAGCATTACCTCTTTGGGGAGATGTGTGAAATATATACAGACCAAAAAAGCCTCAAGTATATATTCACATAGAAATAGTTGAACATGCACCAATGAAGATGGTTAGAGCTGATCAAAGACTATGACTACTCGATCCATTACCACCTTGGGAAAGCGAACAAGGTGGATTATTCTCTAAGTATAAAGGACCCAATTATTCTATCATTGATGATAATTGAGAAGGATCAAATCTTCTAATATTTGATGAAGATGGACATGGGAATCATAACGAAGGGAACATCATCAATCCTTTCACAAATGATTGCTCAACTGTCTCTTTTGGAAAGGTTAAAGGATGCTCAAAAGGATGATGAGGGAATTCAAAAAAACGTAGAAGCTACCTGAAAAGATAAATCCTCAGAGCTCAATATCAATGAAGAAGGAATTTTGAGATTTGGGAAAAGATTATGTGTTTCATCAAGTACAGATCTGAAGAAAGAACTTCTAGATGATGCACATAGTTCAAATTTCTCTATTCACCCAGAAAAAAATATGTATCGAGATCTCTGAGAGGATTATTGGTAGGATAATATGAAGAAGGATATCGCTAAGTATACATCAATATTCCTGGTGTGTCAGCAAGTGAAGGTAGAGAGGGAAAAGTCTAAGGGGATGATGCAAACATTTCCCATACCGGAATGGAAATGGGAGAACATCCCCATGGACTTTGTCACCTGAATTCCGAAGACATCCAATGTAAACAATGCAATCTGGGCTGTTGTGGATCATCTTAAAAAGTCTGCACACTTCATTGAAATTTAGGAGGATTTCTCATTGGATCAACATGCACAGATATATATCAGGGAACTAGTAAGGCTGCCTATAGTACCACTATCTATTGCATCTGATCGAGATCCAAGATTCACCTCTATGTTTTGGAAGAATCTTCAAAATGATTTGGATACTGAACTAAACTTTAGTATGGCCTATCATCCTCAAACACATGGCTAATATGAGTGAAATATTCAGACATTGGAGGATATGTTAAGATAATGTTCTATGGACTTCAAAGGAGGATGGGACCAACATATTCCACTGGTTCAATTCTCTTATAATAACAGTTTCCACTCGAGCATCCGTAGAGAACCTTATGAATCCATATATGAGTAGAGGTGAAGAACACCGAAATTTTGGGATGGAGTCGGTGATCATAAGCTACTAGGACTAAACAAATGGTCTAGGAATTGGCGGAGAAGGTGAAAGCCATTCAACAGAATGTCAAGGAATCCTAGAGTTGACAGAAGAGTTATGTAGATAACTGTCGATGAGACCTTGAGTTTAAAGTTGGAGACATGATATTTCTACGCATATCTCCATGGAAGAAGATCGCAAGGTTTAGAAATAAAGGTAAGTTAAGTCCTAGGTACATCGGCCCCTTTGAGATTACTGATCATGTTGGGTCTGTAGCCTATCGACTAGCACTTTCACCTACCATGGCCAAATTACATGATGTATTTCATGTATCCCTCTTAAGGAAGTACATACCAGACCCTCCACATGTTCTCTCTTCAGAGGTAGTACAACTAGAGGATGATCTTTCTTATGAGGAGAAACTAGTGAAGATCTTATATTATAGAGAAAAAGTTCTAAAAAATAAGACAATGACCCTCATGAAAGTGTTGTGGAGAAACCAAAAGTTTGAAGAAGCGATGTGGGAATCAGAAGAAGTGATGAAGAAAATTTACACACATCTATTTTAGTGTGGGAAAAGGAAATTTCTAGGGTGAAATTTCTTAATGGGGGAAGATTTTAATGACCTGAAAATTCATTAATGAAAATTCTTCATAGTCTATTTAAATGTCTTCTTATGGTTATGTAAAATGTATTCAATTATTTGGTTTTATGTTTTGGATTTTAAAATACTGTTAATAATTGTTACCATTGCTAATATAGCCTTTGAACAGTGATCACATGATTAGTATAAATATAGTGCTTTAACAAATCCAATTTACTCAGACAAAGGAAGCGATGGCCTCATCTAGTAGAATTGCCCCATATGAATCCCATTTTTCAGAACTCATAAAGGTGGTGGCATCATTGTTATTCACTCTTGACCAAGCCCAATCTGAGATTGAACACATTAAGCTTAAGTGGAATTTCCTATGAGAGAAGTGGAAGTTGATAGAGATTACCACGTGAGCAATATTATCCGAGCCACCCCAAGAGTCTGTCACCATTGCACACCTTACTCTTCGGTCTTATGTGGGTGTTGTAAGGGGGTTTTTAACAGGACCTTAGAACTATTATTATGTGAACTATTTTGTATATAATATGAATATACATTCATTTTATTATTGTTAATTTGAAAATATTTTTTAAAGCACAAATAGTATTTTTTTTAATATTCAAATAAGAAATATATTTTGATGAATTAATGGATTTTTGAATTAAATAATATTTAAAAAAAATATTATTCTTATTAAATTAATTTTTATTAAATATAAATTATCATATAATTTTATGAATGCATTTGTAATTTTTATTAAGGTTGGAAAGCTGTTTTTGTCAAAACCCATGAATTTTCGATAAATGTTGGTTTTTATTTTAAAAGTAAAAATTAACATATTTAGAAAATTATTTATATAAAATGGATATTATTTTTGTAATCAGGACGTCAAATTTATCCAATGGTGAATTATTCATAATTTTCTGAGATAGTCAAATTTTTGGGTAAAAATTAAATACTGTTTAAATATATAATGTGTTTTATGACATCATAATGACCCAATAATGATGTAATAAAATACTATAAACATTATTTTCTGCCAATATATGTTTTACCATTAAAATAATGTTATTTTAGATTTGTTTTATTTATTTTACAAAGCTTTAGTGGACCGTTCAAGGCTTATAAAACTTTTTGTCGTTTTAAATTGTTTTCCTTGAGCGTGTGACTCACCTCCACATAAGAAACCCTATTATTTTAATAAGTTCTACCCTTGGACTTATAAAATATAATTTTTCAATTCCCTATGGTAAAAACAATGGGTAAAAACCATAGTCTGGTTTGTGGTTTTGATTAGTTTAATGTGAGGTGTCCCAAACCTAAATAATAAACAATTCCCTCTCCTTTTCTATATAAACCCACCCAAGCTCCCACTTCCTATTCACTCAAAGAATTTGGAGTTCAACAAAACCCTTCCTTCCTCTCTCTAGAATCCTCACAAGGTGACCCAGTCTCCCAAGAAGCCTCTCTCAGGCCTCTCCCAATCTTTTGGGATTACACTTCCAAGTAAGGGATTCCTACCTTTCTCTTTTTATCCAAGTTTATTAATATTATTATGACATTTTATTTTCAATTATAAATTTTGGGGTATGATTTCAAATTTTCCCCATACCTCACTCTCTAGGTTTGAATTATGACATACCCCTTTATCTCTCATTAAATTCCTCCCATGTACACCCATTACTATACCGAAATTCCAAAAGGAATTTCTCTCTCCTCATTTACATTCATGAAATTATTTTGTATAAAGAATATAAATTCCATTAAAATAGTTGGGACATGTATATATATGACCCCCTTACTATCCATTTCATGTAAATATGATGATAAACCCCTTTATCTCTCATCAACCATTTTTTTATGAATTATTATGTCACGTCGTTATGCTGCCCAAATTGCACCACGTTTTTCCAAGCCAAAGTCATTGTGTAGTGAATAGCATGTCCATTTCTCTATCAAGGGTATTCTAATTTATAAAAATTTAATTATTGATTATAGAGTTTCATATATGAATTCCACATTACTTTATCATGGAACAAATTATTATGTTTAGTGAATCCATGTTTTATGATCCATGTGGCACACTTATGCATGAAATGAAATGTTTAATAAAGGGTGTGCCTTGATAGCACTACAATGCATTGGGTGAAGTATAGTATCACTATAATTCATGTACAATTAGTTCTGACTCATGATAATTCAAGTGCAATGAGGGTTTACTTGTATTTCATGTGCAATGAGAGTTTACTCATGCTCTATGTGCAGTGCGCCTTGGCTCATGCTAATTCCATGTTAAGTGTTATTGCCACATTTACATGTTATGATTATCATAATTTATCATGCCTTTATATTAATGTTTCTTTTATTTTACCTTTATATTCCTATTTACTAACATTTATTGTAATCTTCATGTTATTCCTTGCTTACTACCTTACTAGACTTTATAGCTCACCCATTTCTTATGCATGTCCTCAGGTTATCCCTTGCAATGATATGTATGATGGAATGTAGTGGTCATGTAAAGGAAGTTTTAAATAAAGATGTTGTATTTCATTTTTTAAGTTTTCATGTAATGATCCTATTCCCCAAAGACCCTATACCTCTAGATATTCTATGTTGTATCAAGTGAAGTTTATGTAATAAATCACATTTTAGTGTGTAATAAAGAGCAGGGTTGTTATAAATTTATTCATGCACAAATGATTCATTTATGTAATTAATCATACATAGAAGATAGTTTACATGGATTAATATGACATAACATAAAAAACTCTCATTTTAATTACATACAGTTCCAACTATATACTTTTTTTTATCAAATGCAGAACTCAAAAATTCTCTTTAATCCTATATGAGACTTCAAAATTTAGTTTTATTTTCATGCAACATTTCAATTCCTGTAATATTTGCTTCAAACTTACAAAAAACCTTATTAACTAAAATTTTAAAATATGTTAATAAAAATTTAAATCTAGAATATAAATATAATCAATTAAAATAAAAAATTATTCCATTTTCACATTATTCTCCTCATTTCTTTAATAAAACAAACTTTTTTTATAATATTATAATATAAAATATATATTAATTATACTAAATTATATTCTAAAATTAATAAATACAATGGATGAATCAGCCCCACTATAATTTTAACACTCCCTTAAGGAATGATTTTCAAAAATAATATTCACTTTGAATAAATTTTATCCCTTGTTAAATCCTTAGTCAGTGAATTTTAATCATTAATGATTTACATAAATATCAGTATTAACATGAAATTACATTTTCAATTACATTTATTAAATTTCATTATTCACCTAAAAATCCTGAAACTTTTTTATACATCTCAAATAGAAATTATACATTTCATTTTACCCTTCTTTATTTCTGTTTTTTAGCCATAATTTATTAAATTCCCCAAGGGGGGGGGGTGGGTGGGTGAATCTGAGTATGGTGGATTAAAACAACTTCACACTTTGTTCTATATTTTTAATTAAACAAATATCTCTTCTCTTTTATTCCACAAAGAATATTTGAATAGAAATAAAAGTGTTCTCTAGAGCTAGAAAATTTATTTGGCTCACCCTAACCAGGATAATCTAAGTAGAAAACAAAGGTAATGTGCTAATATAATAGAATCAATAAACCACACTACTAATACAAATTTTGGAGTGAATTTGATTTCCCTCCAAGTTTATAACCACTCACACTTGCGAACACATTATACTATCAACTGAAGTGAAAAAAATGTTCCTCCAGAAGACAATTTCAATGATATATGTCAAATATATTTTAATTCAAAATGAAATCATTGTGATATAATGATCCTCATTTATCAAAGAGATGAAATCCACTTTAAAAAAAGATTTTCTTTGGGAAAGATATATTCACGAATTGTATTCCTTAAGAAACTACATGAGATGTTTGAATTGTTGGTTATTAATGAAGTGGTTATTCTTTGAAGATTGTATCATGTGACCTGATTTCATATGTTTCATTAGTTCCTCACCTTTTCGAGGTGCATCAATAATTCCGAGTTCTTATCCATAATGAACTCCACATGCTTTATAAAACACTTCTATTATCAAAAACTGAGCGTGGTGATTTTATTTGTAATATTTCTCTATCATTAATGATTTTAATGGGTACTTTTATAGGTAAATAAAAATAATAGACTAGCTAATGAAAAAAATTACTATTTATGACCATCACAAACTACTCTTCACATACCGATTCTCCTATGTGGTTTCATATAGAGCCAACTCCTTCCTGGTTGGCTTTAAATTACCATTTTCTACTTCAAACAATATAAATTAATCGTCATATTACTTCATTCTCACTATACACACTATATTTGGTAATGAAACTCTTACATTAAATCCACACCTCTTCCAAATTTCCTCTCGTGTGAACTCCATTTGTGGTCACCACATGATTTCTATGTGGTACATGAATGAATTTAAATCTATTATGTTAATTCATTTAATTTTTAAAACGTATGAATATATCTTTCATGAAAATATTCAATATTCCATGAAATCAAATTTTATCCTCCAATGAAATTTCTCACCAAACTAATTTCCAAACAATGTCACTTTTTATGTGAAATTTACAAGAACATACAATTACTTTTAGATGCATTTTTTTCATCTTAATTTGTCAAAAATAACAAAAGATATTTTTCAAATATCTTTTTTAATTACATAAAAACCCATAAACCATGAAATATATCCTTTGGGGATTTTTACAAACAATGTCCCCCTCTCAGGTTGTTGAAAACCCTTCAAAACGACTAAAAATTTTCTATAAATAAAAAATGGAACACCTTCTTTTATGACCATCCTTACTTTACCACTACGGAATAGTGATCAATGAATTACTTAACACATACTATTGTCCCACATGAGACAATATTTTCATAAGAAAGAAGTGATAAAAAGATCACACATTAATCACTTCATTCTCTATACTAAATTTTGAATGATATGACTTGTCAAAATGATCAAAAAACTTTTGAAAAACCATGTAACGTAATTGATTTCATCATGAACTCAATGTTCATAATTTTACTATGTTAGTGATTTGTATGAAACAGTATAAAACCATAATATTCATATTTAAAACTCTACGAACATGTTTTCCCCCCTGAGTTAACATTGATCAAATCTCCCCTTTATCAATTTACTCTACCCTATAGAAAGTTTTAGAAAATTATTATTTTTAATTAACAATATCTATAAAAAATTTTTAATGAACCCAATGGTCTCTAATTAAAGTTATAATTCATCAAAGAACATCTAATAACATATATGTAAATTTCCAACATACCTTAGGGAGTGGGGGTTCCACATCCACACTATTGATGTGTAGGGGCTTACTGGACTCTGAGAGCTAGCCGATTCCTTTAACGAGATTATTTATGTAAGGACATTATCAATATGTCTATAAATTTATGTTATATAGGAACTTAATCCAAATTCACCAACCAATAATCTACTTTCTCGTTTTTAAATTGATACTTGATCATAATTTACATCATTCTGGGGTGATGAACAATATTTTTTCTTCGATTAATATAACATGAATTTTCACAATTAATTATAATTAGAGACATACAAAAACTTCCATATCATCGTGTTAATGATTTATTCATTATAATTATGGGAATTCATCAGTTATTTAAATATATATAACCTCTATAGTGACCATAGAGATGAATTATTGTTTCTTTATTAACTAATAAACACACAATCAACCAAGATAAAATGAAAAACCTAATATTGAATTTCTTTCATCTATCAAACCAGACCAATCCATGTCTATATATACTAATTACTCTTGATGAGATGTTTCTATATAATGGAAATGGAAATCTACTATACCATTAAGATATAATAATATTTTTTTCAACTCTATTAAGTGGAATTCATTGGGATTTGTTGGATATCGTTCTATCCAACATGTGGAAAATATAATTTTCGATCATGTCATGGTTAAGTATAATAATATCCTAATGATTTACCTATATCTTATGACAGTTACCACCTTTCCATTGTTATCTCTAGATAAATTCATCCGAGTAACAACCAAATTTTCAATCTCCTTAGAATCATCCATTTAATATATTCTTAGAAAATCCTTGGAATATTTAGCTTGAGATATAAATATTTCATTCATTTGTCATATCACTTGTATACCATGGAAAAGTGAAAATTCAATAGTCATTGATATTTAAAACTCACACTTCACAAAATTTTAAAACTATTATAACTATTCTACATTTAATCCACTAGAGATTATGTCATCAATATACTCTTATACCATTATATATTGATTATTATCATTTCTGAAATAGATATTGTAATTAAATACACTATGTTTGATGTTGTGATTCATCACGTATTGATCTATACCTGAATAACATGATCATGTTTCTTTCATTATCCCTTGGATAATGTTATTTAGGTGTATTTTTTTATCATATTTATGGATAAGAAAACAATCTGGATGTTTGTTTTACACATCATCTTCTAGAACTCCATTTAGAAGTACTGACTTAACATCCTTTTGGAATACCCTAAATTTACATTGTAATGTTATGGATATGAATATTTGAATTGTATCTAGACATTACATGGGTGAAAATTTATCATATTCAAAGATTAACTTTATATGGGAGTAGACCTTTAAAAACAATCATGACTTATTTTAAATCACATTTATATCCTCATTCAATTTTTTATAGAAACCTTTTTGGTCCCAATGATGTTTTTATTTTCCATACTAAAAAAATACCCCATGTTTGATCCTTTTCAATTTTGTGAAAAATTTTATTCATCATTTGAACCCAATTATCCTATTTATCATATTATTCAAAAAAATCATCTCTACTAAGATAAGAAAGATATTTTCTATAGATACTTCATTACTATTTTATAAACTTGGTGATGTTTGTTTCTATTTGTGGTGGTGGACATCAGTGTTGTCTACGATGGTGATGAGTCGATGATGGTGGATATTTGTTAAGGTTGGATCATGATCAAGGATGATACTCCCTCCTTGAGATATTGGTGTAGAGACCTAATGACATCATTGGTGAAATAATTCTAGCGAGAGCTATGGTGGATGTTTGGTGGGTTATCACTATTAATGTGGTGGTAATTATGGTAGATTGTACATCAGGGGGTGTGGGTTAAAGGGGTTCACCACTCAATATTTCATTTCCTGATGGTGTTGTGTTAAATATAGGAATTTTTTGAATTTAAAATTTGGGTTCTTTTATTTTTATTGATACTTGTTTGGAATTTTGTATTTTGTAATCTGGTTGAGGGGATTGGTTTGCAATGGGATATATGTGAGTATACCACTTAACCATAATATGTATTTTAAAAAATAACAAAAAAATGGATTTGGAGATATATAGATCCTAGTCTAATGCTATTCTATGCATTTTCAATGTCCTCTTCTGAATCAACCTTAGGTCCTCATTATCCTCTAGAGTTGGTCACCTCTTCATCATTATCCTCCTAAAAAATAAATGTTTTCATGAGGATTCTGACCATTATCCGCTACAGTGACATATTTTTTCTCAACAACCCTTCCTAGAAACTTATTGAATCTTTTACCTAACTTCATTTTTTGTGATTAACCAAGTAAAATCGATCCATCATAATATTATTCAAACATTTTGTATTTTACCTTATTAAGAATGAAACTCTTACTTTTGAAGATTTTAATGTATTTAAACATTATATTCTTTTAATTACACACCCCGTACATGGTATTCTATTCCCCTGACCATAAAAAATATCTATTAGAAATATAAACTGATCTCAGTACAACTTATAAAACATATTTGGTTGACCTTTTTCTATATTCATTGTTCAAGTTATATTGTTTATGATTTTATTTATCCTCTCAACAACACCATTTTGGTGTTGTGTTATCATTACTAAGAGTTGGTGATTTTTCCCATGTTTTTTGGGATAATACTACCCAAGAAATTTGTGAACTCCATGGAATTTAAATTCCCAAATTTAATTTTTTTTCCAAGCATATTTTCACAATTTATTTGATATTGAGTATTGAAACTGAAAACCTTATTCTTGTGAGTGGTGACCATTATCCACATCATCCCTTTTAAATAATTACTGAAAATAACATAATACCACATTGTAATTTTGATGTAATCATCCCACAAAAAACAATATGTACTAATTCAAAAACCCTTGTTGAATTTTTCCATTGTATACCCTATGAATAATCACCAATTTTTGAAAAAAAATGGCATGTGTGAGTTCACTCATGTGATAGTTTAGGGAGATCTCATGCTACACCATTTTCATTAGATATTCTATGTATTTTTGGATTAAATATTTAATAAGTTTATAACAAAATACATTTTCTTCTTCATTGCATAGACAGAAAATATATTCTTTTCCATTGAAAAGGTATATATTCCCATTCATGATATACCATTGAAAAATGAATTTAATGTTATTTCCCTTAATGATACACATATTCCTATAAATTTTTATTATATTCTATGAGTAACAATTTTGATTTACACTTAACAATATGTGACCGATACATTAAATAACTAAGAAATATGAACATTTCACATATTTTCACCCAAAACTAGTTTTTTTCTAGAAAATAATATTTAAGCCTTCATAATTTCCAAATTTGATGGAAACATTCTTATCTTTCTTGATTCCTATAACAAGATCATTTTTTTCATCATGTGGTAAGTGATTATAATGTCAAGGGTCTATAAAATAGTATAACAAAATTATTTTAGGGAAATATAAAAACTGCTATCTGATCAGATCCTTTCTTTTTGATCCACGTCTTCAAATTCACACCTAGTATAGATTTATTCAATCGATCTTCCTCAGTGAATGATTGTCCATTTTTATCTTTCAAAGATGCAAATTGATTTTTCATATTCATCTCACTTTATGATTCCTTGATCTTTTTCATGTTACCTTTTTAGGTCATTATCAACACATTCCTCTATATTATTGAGCATATATACCTGGATATATATCCAAAACCTCAAAACCATAACCAATGACCATCAAAATCATGCTTGGAATATTGAGCACTACTCATAGTCCTTTCATTTTATTTCACCCTTCATTAACATTAGTCCATAGAATAACTATTTTGATAATGTATTGAAATTTCAACACAATAAATCATGATAAAAGTTTCAATTTTTTTTATTTTATATAAATATAGTTGTCTATTAGGTTTACTAAGTTCCATAATTCCAATTCCTCCCTAAATAAAAATTCAAATTTTAAGTGGGTACATGTGTCTTGGAGCTAAACATAAATTCCTGCTTTTTTATCAAACCTCATATCACCCTTATCATTTTGATATGTATTTTTATTTCCTTAAGAAATCCTTTACCCAATTTTATAGAAATCCAAGGTCCACTTCATATTCTCTATCCCCCTATGATATATTTTCCCGATGTCTACTTGAATTTAATAGTATCTCCTGACCTCATACATTCATTCACTGACCAAAAAAATCCTTCTCAATATCATTGATACATTTGATCCACCATTTCACTATGTTTTTCAAACCATTAATAACCATATACTATTATTTTTATTTGATATTGTACTCAAAAACCTTATCTATGATTTTTGGGTTTCAAAATTTAAGCTTTTCAATATATTCCATTAAATTAGAATTATCCTCTTATTTCTTATATATATAGAGTTTGTAATTTTGATCCACTATACTAGAGTTTTTTATTTTGGATCTTCATGTATTGATCTATTCCTGAGAAACCCTGAACATTTATTAGAGATAAAATCTTCCTTCCACTTATCCTTCATCATCACCACTCTCTTATAGTTTATTATTACATCCTAAAAAACCCCTAGATGGTCTTTATTATAGTATTTATAGTCCCAAATTTCATCCACCATAGTTTCTTATGAACTATTTCCTATTATGAAATTAGGTTATTTTTCATGAAGTAGTTTCATATTGTATTTTTCTTTCATTTCACATTAGCTGAATATTTCTTCAGTAGTACTTCATCATCCTCATCCTCATCTTGAAGTTCCATGGGACACTTTTCTATAATGCGACCGACCTTTAATAATTGAAATCAAATGAGAGGAATTTCACCTTAAAACATTGATTTTTCTCTTTATATATTTTAGGAAAGTAATAAAATGAATTCATTCACATATTCTTCTTCCTAACCATCCTCCATGAAAATATTCCTCAGATATTTTAATGAAACCTCCTTTAAAGTCCCATTTCCCATAGCATAATTTTCATCATTCCCTATCTCATATGTGACTATATTATTGTGAAGACTATAAAATGATATCTCAATTGGATCATTATACTCACAAAAAATTAATTTTATTTTTAACTAGGGTGGAAACCACATCTAAATGCAGTTGGAGATCTTTATTTCATCAAGGGTTTCCACAAAACTACACATGTACTCCACAATAACATTTACCTGATCATAAAAAGAATGAAATGATTTATTTTGGTATATCCTCATGTCATTTTACTTGTAATTTTTTTTAGATTATTATACTTTTTAGTCACCTTTTTTGATATTAATAAACTTTCCCCATATAGTGTGTGGGAATTAATTTGATATAACCTTCAAATAGATGGTGTTGTACAAATCTCCAACTAAAGAATTTATTCCCATGACACTTGAATCTGATAATTTATAGTTTTTTATAATAAAATCATACTATATATACTAACTGAAATTTAAAGCAGGTAATTTTCATTCACATCCATTCCTATGATAAGAAATAGTGATAAATCTAATTCTTGTATAATTTAAAGTCATTTAATTCAAATATAAAAATAGATTTGTGACTAATTAATAAGAATTCTTCTTACTAGGAGTGAATACCACCAACTTTAACCTTATTATCTAATTCCAATTACACCTAAGTAGGTTAAATACCATGATGGAGGGGGGAATAAGAGTATGAATGATTAAAAAAACACCCCCTTTTGATATTGTTTTTCAATTAAATAAAACTATCTTCTATCTTCTTACTAAAAATATATATTATATGAAATGAAATAATGCATGAGACACATAATTTTTAAATGGTTAAACCAAACTAATCCAATCCATGGAGTGTGCAAAGGATATTTTCCAATGTACCAAAATCAATAAAGAACACTGTTATTATAATTTTTGGATCATTGTTATTTTCTCTCTTAGTTTACTACCACTCACACTCAAGAACTAATTATCCTTTCAATTTAAGTGATCCCGATGATCCTTTAGAAGACTCTTTTGATGATATGTATCAAAATATATATTTTTCACATTAACATGGGTGTGACATGATGGTACTTTTTTATCCAATAGATGATATCCACTTTATCATAAAATGTTTTTTTTTCATAAAAAATACCTTCATGAACTTCCTTAAAAAATTGTGTATGCTTCATGAACATCCTATGTTGCATGTATTAGCATTGATGATTTAATAATTTGTTCATAAAAAATATTTTTTCCTTATAGACTACCTTGTTCTTTTCAATCTCCATTACTTCAAGAACTTATCTCCTTTATGAATTTCTTCATGCTTTTTGATAACTGATCCTTCATGAACTCCCCATGATTCATGAATATATTTCTATCTCAAAAATACCAAGTGATGATATTCAAAGTAAAATTTCACTATAATTAATTAAGTTATTTTGTTTCATTATATAAGAAAAGAAACCCAAAAACATGATAATGAAAGAATTACTATTTATTCCCTTTGTGAACTACGCTCCATGTACTGATTCTCTTATATGGATTCATATAGTGCCTACTATTTCATGGTCGTCCTTGAATCACCAAATTTATCCAAAAAATGACACCACGACCCTGAAAACTTCCTTTATAGTGACTACATACTCTGTAATCGATTGCAAACTACCTACACAAAATCCATTCCTTTTCTTGATTTCCTCCTATGTGAAATCCATTTGGAGTCACCACATACTTGTTATGTGGTTCATGAATGACCATAAAACTACTACATGAAATCATCTATGTGATATAAGGTCTATATATCTCCATAAAAACACCCCATTATTTTTATGAAATAAACTTTTATCTTACATAGAAAACATCACACCAAAAAACATAGAAAACACTGGGAAACTACATTAATTTTTATTCACAATTTTATATAACCACCAATTGGTTCAAGAAATATTTTTTCAACTTTATTTTTTAATAAACATAGTAGAAATTTTGAAGTTATTTTTCTTAACAAACAAAATAACAAAAAACACTAAAATGTCACATTTATATATTTTTCCCAACATAGTTCAATATTCACCTTCCCTCACATTCCTTTAAATATCAATGCACTTATTAATTTTTTAGAGCCATTATTTTTAAAAATAACTTATTATATGTGTGGAGTTAATATATAACTAGTGATTCTAAAATTCAGGAATCACTTGAGTCTATTTTTTTAGCTGGGGAATTGAAGTAGAGTTTGGAAACCAAGCTCACAAATATCTCTAACTCTTATTAAAGGGTATTATTTTTAACAAATTAAAATAGTGTTTTTGAAATCACATGGAATATATATTTAGATAAAAAATTCTCAATTTATCAAAGTTTAAATGAATTATAAATTTTACATTTAATATGGTTCTCTAAGGTGTTACAATCAAGTATCAAAAAATTCACTCAATTTATAGTACAATTATCCAGTTAAATTTGTTAAATTATTTTCTTTTGAAATATTTTTACAATTACGATTCATTTTAAAAATTTCAAACAAGGAAATCCATATTTTCTTAAGTTAATCATGTATTTTAGATAACTCAAGGATATTATTTATCCATGTGGGAAAAATTTTTCAAAAAAAATTATATAAAGAAAAAAATAAAAGAAGTAAAAAACAAAAAAAACGTGTAATATGTTGAAAATCTACCACACTTAAATTTCACTACCTATTTTAATAAAAAACCCAAAATATAGGTAAGAAAAGACTCTAATTGAATGAGGAGATACAAACTTCTTATTTAGATATACTATCTTGAGTTAGTCTACTAAGTGCCACTGATTCTTTAAAACCTACAAAATAAAGATAAGAGAATATGTAAAAAATTATTCAAATAAAAGTAAAATGATATAGATAGGGAGAGAAAATATTTATTAATATTAACCCCCATGTGGGTACTGGGTTTATTTTTACTCTAATTACTATGTACAGGTTTATTATCTCCAATCTGATGGTGGATGGAGTTTTTGTGATAGAAAAACCATTCTTAATTTATCACAGTGTCTTTGAGTTTACCCTGAGAGTGGGAAATCTAAGAGGAAATGAAAAAAAATCACACCCCATAATGATATGAGAAAGAGATAAGTGTAAGGCGGAAGGGAAGAAAAATTATAGGGTACCCCAAGTTTTTATTTCCTAAACTTTATTTTTAGGATTTTTTTAAGGGGGTTGAGGGTTTAATTCATTCCCTAGGTATTCTCATCCAACCACTATCACTTGGATGGTCTCTTCATCATCATCCAAATTCAGACTATACATCAAAAGATTCAATGTAGGGAGAATAATTTTTCAAGTGAATTTCAAAAAAAGTAAAAATAATTGAATCTATAATTCAATAATATACCACTAATTGATAATTTGAAAGTACTTATCCATGGGAAAGGTTCACTAGAAGAAAATTATTTAGTTGAGAGAGAGATGTAATGAGAAATTTATTTTCCACATTTTTTTCCTCTTGAAATGTGTGTGTGTGTGGGGGGGGGGGGGGGGGGGTTAAGAGGCAATTTTGTTTCCTTTTCCACATTATGATAATACTTTGTAAATTAATCTTGTCACTATGTGATATCCATGGATATAAAAACTATAAATGGGTGTTCAATGACCTCTTTTAGAACCCCGATGAGATCTCAAAACACCACCTTATTATAGTGTGATATTTGATCTCCCTGCACATGTTAAGAAAATAATGTATATATTAATTCAATGGGTGAGGGTGAGTCAAATACTGATATTTTTTTAAATTAAATAAAAAAAATTAAAAAAATACAGAGTGAAAAAATGTGATAAATTGACTTATTTCTTCTATACCAAATGAAATTTATAATATCCTATCATGGAATGAAATCAAAAATAATTTCATGATATCTTAATATATCACAGAGATAACCATGGTTATATCCCAAGGATCTTATCTAATTACAAAAAATTATAATTCACTAATAATTATTTAAATATTTTTAGGTTTTAATTATTAAAAAATGAAATGGGTGGGTTTTTAGTGTGGTGTGTAAAAAATTTCATGGAATTAAAATAAAAAAAGAAAAATAATTATAAATTTGTTTGAATGGTGTTGAACCTCATAGTTAGCTATTTAATTCCATAATTTTCATTTTAATGAGGTTTCCAATCCATCTACTAACCCACATAAAATCATTTATGAATTATCTTCCTCAACTATATTTTTTTGAATCAACAATACACTTAAGAAACCCCTGAAAGTTAGTTTCCTAAAAAAATTATGTAGGGATAGTAAACAATGGTTCTTAACAAGTGAATAATATGATATTTTACCTTTCTGATGTGATCCAACAACCATTAAACCCTTTAAAATTTTTTATAATATAATATATAATATTAAATCCAGAAATTGAGAAATTAAATAGTGGAAGAGGAAATAAGATTGAGAGAGTGGAGTGAGTCTTGGTGGCCACCAAATCATCATTCAATACCCTTTACACCTAAATAGTAATGGAAATTAAATATATAAGAAACAAAGATAACTTACTTAGAAACTCACTTCCACTATAAAATATCAACCATTTAGTCAGTGGTCTATCTCCATGGACTAAGAGAGAAAAAATTTAGGTATAAATAACAAAATAATGAAGAAGAAAACATTACATTAATAAAAATAATATAACCAAAATTATAGAAATATTATTTAACAAAATCCCATAGTGTGGAAACCTGACATAGGAGGCCTTTAAATTTTTTATAGGATTAAATAATTATTTATGAAATGGAAAGTTTTTACATGTCTTGGATGAGAGAGGATTTATCTACATAACATGATTCTGGTATTTGATATAGCTCAGAGTATTTATACATGATTCAATGCTATAAAATTTTCATGGATGAATTCTATATATAATGTTTGTTTATCTAGTTACCTTTTTGTCTAAATGAGAGGAACACAAATTTGTTCTGTGTTCGAGCACTAAATGAATGGATGTGACTTCATGAATGGATGATCCAAGGGTTCAAAATGATCTTATTTAATATTAATACAATTTATTATGGTATCTCTGATCCTCTTTTGTATATTTGAATGTGATTTCAGTGGTCCCTTGGGGTTGGGATGAGCTATGTTATGAATGTAGCATTGTTTGCGTTAGAATAAAAAATTTTGAATTAGTGAATCATAGGTTTTGATTTGGAGGATGAGGTTGTTTTGAGGTGATTTTTTGTATTATGTGTTAGTGTGTGAGGAAGAAGAATAGTGGTGCCCAGTTATTCTAAGGTGTTTATTTCCCTATAGAAATACTCATGCATAGCTCCTGTCATGGACCCATTAATATTATTAAGTAGTTAGGAGGTGTAGTTATTCTTATCCATACTTACAAATATTAATTTTATATAATGTTTCAAGTAGGATGTTGAGTTATTAGAACTTATTTATATGAATTCTAATTTTAATCTTTCACATCATTTGTCTAATATAACAGAGTGACTCACACTGTTGAGGTACCCATAGTAGAAATTTTCCTCAAGGTTTAATTACACAGGGAAATTTGAAAGTCCTATTTATTTTCCAATTCCTACTTCCCCATGAAAATTAATATTATATTTTGGAAATTAAATAGTGGATTAATCTGGCAGTGTAATGAACTCAAATTTCAATCACATATAGTTCCAACTCTAAACTATTAAATATGACACAACACCCTAAAATATAGTTTAATCCTACATGAGCCTTTGTAATTTTGTTTTATTATAATAAAACACTTATATTAAACTAAGATTAAGTTTAATCCTAGAATATACTAAATTTAAAAAATATTTCCAAAATAATTAAATCCATAATAATATTAAAATCAATAAAAATCATAAATTAGAATATTTTCACATTAGGAAAATTATTTTCTAAATAAAAGTAAAATGAATTTATTTATAATATTATAATAATATATATATATAAAATAAATTGAATTACAAACTAGAATAATGAATATATATATATATATAAATCAATACCTTTCAAATTAAATAAACAATTTATAGGGTATTAATAGTGTATATGATAAGATAAAAGTAATCAATACCAAAAAAACATTATAGAGGGTAGAATGAAAGTATTATGATTTTATCGGTCAAATATATCACTATTGAAGTGGAAATAGAGGGAACTAATCCAAAAATTGGCGCTACTATATAATCCATAGGATAAGTGATCTTTACATAGAATTACATAGAGATCAAATAAACCCTACTTACTCAGAAGACCTTTTTAAACCCGCTCACTACCTTAACCCTAATGATATAAAAAAAAATTATGAAGATTTTTTTATTAATGATTTAATTAGAAAGGTAATCATTTTAACACCCCCAATATTTCTTAGTACGTTATTTTTCAAAGTAATTCAATAACTTGCATACAGGCAACACCGGGTTCGAGCGTACCACAAGATTACCAAACTAGCCGTTCTAAAGTGGTTATGAATAGTATTAACTGAATATTGAACTATATATAATAATTATAATTTTAGAATCCAAATTATGAGTTTCTTGGACATAATGTAGGAACAAATTCATTTTTTTAGATAAAAGAAGTATTTATTTGAAAAAATACACTTTTAACGCCTTTTAATGATGAACCCTTTTAAATTAAATATTTAAAAATTTTATATATTCTATTTGACAAAATAAGCTTCTTATTTAGAATCAGGACATAATAATTTAGTTTCAATAAATTTTTGGTGTTTTTTTGATAACTTTCATATTTAGGTGAATAATGAAAAATACTAAATTTTAATTAAAAACAACTTTTTTAATAAAAATAATTAATAGTGATAAATTATGTATTTGAATGTCTTGGAAGTATAATTAGATTATATTTTTATCATTTAATAAAATTTAGGTCATTATAAGTAATTTTACATTTAAATTTGACATAAACAAGTGTCAATCCTTTGGTAGTTATTATTTCATAAAAACACACTTTTTTGTTTTGACAATGAGAATTAATATTAAATTAATTTCATCCACTTCTGTATTTTGAATTTAGAAAAATGGATTCCATATTTTGAATTAGGAGGCCCAAATTGTGTAAATAGTAACTTTTATTTTTAGACATTCAGAATAATTACTTCGGTAAATATTTTATTTACCATGGTTGAAGGGTAAATCCGGTAAATAAGGGTAACAAAATAATATTATAATAATATTACATTACCCTAAAACGTGTCCTAACCCTATTGGTTGATACATGACCATGGGCATCCTTGGATCAATTTTGGGACCCCATTCAGCCACTTGTAAGTGATAATGACACTTTATATTAATTAAGTTAAAGTAAATACAAAAATGACATAATCATATATCTTTTAGAAAAACAATTTTTACATAGGGTTATATATGTTATATTTTAGACTATAAATATTAATTAGAAATATAAAAATATTTCCTACATAATGGGAGTTTAGTTATAATTTTTAGACATTGAATAATTAAATTTATTTATGACACAATAATGATGCATCATTTTCCTTATTAATGAAAGAATCAAATAATTGGTATTATAAATGTTAAAATAAATATATTTTGAAAGTTTTGATGACATAAACAAATTTTATTGGTTAATATGACATGTTAGTATTACTTAAATGAATTTTTTTCGAATTAATAAAGTTTTTAGAACTTTAAAAAAATCAATTATTAAATAGTGTCAAAATTGACATAAAGGACTTTTTAAAAAAAATATTATATTATTAATTGATATAATTTTCCTAAAAATATAAGGTTCAGGCAAAGGACTTATATGATGATAGATATGTCATTAAATAACCACTTGGGGTTCTCTTGGCAGTTTATAGTAAGTTTATTAACCAAATAATATAAAAATACAAAGAGACATGGTAAATGTCAAACTAATTAACTAAGTGTTAAATCTAAAAGATAAGGTTAATATAGTGACCCAAACCTATCTAAAACTAACTGGTTGAGTGTATTTCAATCCATCCCCACCATATCCTCTAAATAAATCAGTTTGGAGCCATTATAAATTGAATATGAATTTATTATAAAATAATATTTTAAGTTTTTCCTATGGTGCCCCTCACCCCTCTTATAAAAGGCACTCCCCCTTATCTCAAATTAATACCTTCAAAGCCTTTTGGTTCAGCCAAACACTGCCCAAATATCCTCTCAACTTCCCTAATTTCAACCTAGACGCCTTCCTTTAGTCAGAAATCCAGCCTACGGAGCCCTTTTGATCAAATCAAAAGGAAGAACCCGAAGAAGAGGTAATGTTTTCACCACCCTCTTTCAAGTTCCTTTCTTCTTCCACTTCTTCATTCTTTGTTATTTCCATTCTAAAATAATAACTACAGTATATTATATATACTGTGATGTTATTATAAATATGGTAAGACCATATTCAGTATTCTATCCATATTTTGAATGACATGTCACCATACATGCGTACGTACGACTTACCGTCTCCACGTCGTGGTGTAATTGTTATTCAATACATTATTATTTGGATGGGTATAATAATGACATGTAATTGATTTAAATAATGATTATAACAATATAATGATTCTTTATATATGATATACCATCCAATTATATATTATTTTAATATCAAAATAATGATATTGTCGCTCGTGCATACGTACGGACTATCGTCTCCACGAACGCGATGAGATTCATTCCCCATCGTATCCATTCAAGTCTAATTACCATTTGATGATTAAAAATAATGTTCAAGGACTTGATATCATTATGTATATGAATAAGATAAAACCTATCCATAACAAACATGTCTTACATAACAAAACATATAAAATAAAATGAATAAGTTTACACCTGAAACGACGATAATACTAAGATATTATTAACAAAGCAATGTTAAAAGATCATATATGATATCATATTAATGTATATGATTCCTTTATAATTTAATAACAATTATTTCACCATTATAAAAAAGGTCAAACTACCTTAGACCAAGGAAAATTATAAGGTAAGGATTAATTCTACAATCTCTTCATTATCCGAGGTTGTTTATACGTAATTATCTACTAGGACCTCTTTATCATCCACATCCATGTTTCTTAAAACTTTATTTCAAAACATTATTACTATTTACTAGACAATGGGTTAAAGTCATTTATACCCTTATGTGTTTTTAAAGGAATATTTCCGTCGTTTTCCAAACAAGGTACCTTTTGACCTTTTTGACAAACTTAAGGTAAGAATGTTTTTTTTAACTTATACGGCGGGTGCAGTTATTTTCCACCGTTATAACATCATCAAAGCTTCCCTTACAAGATTATAAGAATATTTTCAAAATAAATGCTTTCTTTATAATTATGTGACTCTTAAATTATTTCAAAATAGAAAGAGGTATTTCTCTATAAAGGGTTTTGATTTCATCTCTATCAAAATCCTTTGATGGACCTTCAGTTTATTTGAAGTTGATTTATTGTGATACAAAACTTCCATATTTTATTGAAGGTTTTGTGATATGTTTGACTATGGATGTTCTATTTTTATACCATTCATGGTTTATGGTTAAGGTATTTAAATTTCATATTCTAGTTTTAATACGATTGTTTATGATATGTTTAAACCTTTTCATATGAGGAATATATTGGACTTAGTAAGTGATGGGTGGAGCCCACTATAGATCCTCGATAAATCTGTAGGTCTAATGAGACAACTAGATGTGGAATTGGATGAGGACCTTTCCCAATTTTGATATATGGTTTTGGTCAGGGCCTTAATCATTTTTAGACGTCTTGGACGAGGCCTTGACAAAATGTTTCAGAATGTCCGTCATTATACATTTCCTCATTATGAAAATAATATTGATGGTTCATGTGGTCATTCGACTAGTAGAATACAAATGGTTATATTTTATTATGGAATTATTTACTCAGCTCATATTCCTTCCATAAAATTATTCATGTTTATTATTGGTAAAGGCTTGTGGTTTCAGTTATTCACCATGCTTAATATTTATGTTATCTTCTGCCGTATTTCTTACCCTTACTGAGCATTTGAGCTCACCCCTTTATTATGTTTCATTTTCCAAGGATATGCAGAAGTTAGTTATGAGTGACTTGCATGCATTATTTTAGGAGGCTTGGATGTTTCCAATGGAATAAATTCGTGTTGTATTTATTTTAAAGTTATAAAGTTGAATTTATGTATGAATCTTGTTTCCAATAATAATAAACTAATCCGTCTTTCGAGACATGATTTCCTTATGATCATTCCAATGTTATGTAATAATGCACCGACTCTGGGTAACTGGGGTCGGGGTGTTACAATTGGTATCAGAGGAAGTTTAGTAAAAACCATGGAAGATATATTTAGATAAACTCTGATTATAGAACATAGCCCTAAGATAGACTTTGAGGATTAGTATAGAAGAATTTCTTAGAATTTTGGTAATGTAGAGATTTTGTGAGTTTTCCAAGCAATACATCCCTGTTTGGATACGAGCAGGTAGATGTGGCTCTAGCACAAATATACCTAGGGGTAAAACCCGAAAACACCACTTTGAGCAAGACTCGAACGAGAACTGGTGCACAACAACGGGCCTTGCCGCACTCTTGGTTACGAAACTCCCATGGGATATTCTTAGGATAATTCTCATTTTCTTTACAAACCACTATGAATGGTTTATGAGTATATACTTCCTCAAATAAAACATTTTTATTATTATGTATTATATCCAAAACTATTAAATCTAAGTTAGTTATTTTACAAGTTTGTAATTATTCATTACAATTCATAAACTAACCTAGTGTATTCCATTGTATAGAAATGGCACCCAGTAGCAGGAATGTGAACTCCAGCAATACGTATGATCCAAAAAGTAAGAAGTATCATATATTTCACGGTATTAAGACAACATTTAGGAGGGAAATTGTCACCCATGTATTCTCAACATATGAAGAAATAGTATCATATGTTAATTAGATAAGTAAAGAATATTCTGAGTCCTATGGCTTTGAAGGGAAGCAAGAGAAGAAAAGGATGGAAGAGAGAAATATGGATAAAGGTAAGAGGGAAAACAAGAATTTTCCCATATGTGATAACTGTGGGAAGAAACACCCTGGAACTTGCCTGAAGGGAATGAGAGTTTGTTATAAGTGTGGAGAAAAAGGAGACCATGTACGTGACTGCAATGGTACGAAAAAGGTTTCAAATATACAAAGATTCATCTGTAAGGAGTTGGGACACTACGCGAACCAATGTCCAAATCATCAGAGTATGCCCCAAATGATGCTATTAGATAATAATCAAGCTATGATACTACCACAGATGAGGAGGAATGATTATATTTCTTATACTGTTATTAAAGAATTATGTCATTTGAGTGTTGTATCAATGATGTACTGGGTATAATAATTATGGAGTATATAAGGATTGTACTGCAGTACTATTTCATTAAGGACTTGAGATTGTGTGGAACCAAGAAAAGTGACTCAATAGTAGGTTAAATTTTTGGAAAATATATGTTTTAGAGAATGATAAACCATAATATGGTTCTGATATAGAAGTAGTGATTTTGGAATAATACATGTTTGATTTAGATAAATTATATTGGATATTCTTGACTACCTTGAAACTGATTAATGATTTGTATATTCCATAATTTTTTGAGTTTAAAAATTTTTTGGATTAAAGGAGTATATCCAGTATTCTATAATGAATAAGGGACCATGAATGTAATCAATAAGGTTTTATGGTAATTCAGGATATTACAGTGCTTTAAAAGAATACATAATGAAGGTGTTCACATGTTATTACGTGGAAAAAAGGATAATCATTGTGTTTAACTTCCCTATAAATTTTGGACTGTGAGTTTGGACATAAGTATTTTGGATAAATATAGTTTGAGATAATTTTTGGATTTCCATAAAAAGGACAACCTAGAGGTCGGGCGGCAACCCGTCGCGTCCGGCAAGGCCGCGAGACTTGAACCCTTAACTGAAGGGCGACAAGGGTGTATCACCTACCACTGACCCACGTGATGTCCTAGATTGAATAATGTAGTTTTTTTAAAGGGTCTGGTAGATGAATTATAAATTCATTTTTTTGTAACCCTATACGAATAGGATAAATAGAATATTTTTTTAGTTTTATTATCTTTTAGAGTGAAAGATGAGTTTGTGGTAGAAATTAGTTAAAGGATGGAACTCTACTTGTCAATTATATATTTTTTTCTTATCTTATTCTATGAAGAAATTAATTCTTAAAATTTAGGTAAGGGATCTTAAAACTAAAAAAGTGTTATCCTAATACCTTATTTTTTGTGGAACTAATAATATTTTAAATCATCATCAATTGATGGCTTTGAGGCCCTCAATTCTACAATTGTTTGTGACTGATGAACTCAATCACTCCCTAATAATATTAACGTTTTTCCTCTAATTATGTGTCTCTAATTTCCACCAATTCTCTCCTAATCAAGATTATAATTTGGTGGTTACTTTTTCATTCCCCTTTTCCTCTTATTAAGACTAAATTTTATTAACCCAATTTCGGATGTGGGTTTTCCCACAAAGGTATTTTCTATTTTCAAACTTTTATTTTCTAATAACAATTTAAAATTGTGAGGACGAAATTTATTGAAGGTGGGAAGAATGTAACAACCCAATATTTCTTAGTACATTATTTTTCAAAGTAATCCAATAACTTGCACTACACGCAACACCGGGTTCAAGCGTACCACAAGATTACCAAACTAGCCGTTAAAAAGCGGTTATGAATAGTATTAACTGAATATTGAACTATATATAATCCTTATAATTTTATAATCCATATTATGAGTTTCTTGGACATAATGTAGGAACAAATTTATTTTTTTCAGATAAACGAAGTATTTATTTCAAAAAATGCACTTTTACCGCCTTTTAATGATGAACCCTTTTAAATTAAATATTTGAAAATTTTATATATTATATTTTACAAAATAAACTTCTTATGTAGAATCAATACATAAGAATTTAGTTTCAATAATTTTTTTGGTGTTTTTATGATAACTTTCATATTTAGGTGAATAGTGAAAAATACTAAATTTAAATTAAAAACAACTTTTTTAATCGAAATAATTAATTGTGATAAATTATGAATTTTAATGGTTTAGAAGTATAATTAGATTATATTTTTATAATTTAATACAATTTAGGTCATTATAAGTAATTTAACATTTAAATTTTACATAAACAAGTTTCAATCTTTTGTTAGTTATTATTTCATAAAAACACGTTTTTTGTTTTGACAACGAGAATTAATTTTAAATTAATTTCTGCCAATTATGTATTTTGAATTTAGAAAAATGGATTCAATATTTTTAATCAGGAGGTCCAAATTGTGTAAATAGGTAACTTTAATTTTTATACATTTGGAATAATTACTTCGGTAAATATTTTATTTAGCATGGTTGAAGGGTAAATCTGGTAAGTGAGGGTAAAATAATAATATTATAATAATATTAAATTACCCTAAAACATGTCTTAACCATATTGGTTGATAAATTTCAAAAAATGGGCATCTTTGGGTTGATTTTGGGACCTCATGGAGCCACTGGTAAGTGATAATGACACTTTATATTAATTATGTTAAAGTAAATACAAAAATGACATAAGCAAATATCTTTTTGAAAAATAATTTTTACATAAGGTTATATATGTTATATTTTTGACTATAAATATTCAATAGAAATATAAAAAGATTTCCAACATAATGGGAGTTTATTTATAAATTTTAGACATTGAATAATTAAATTTATTTATGACACAATAATGATGCAATATTTTCCTTATTAGTGAAAGAATCTAATAATTGGTATTATAAATGTTAAAATAAATATAATTTGAATGTTTTGATGACATACACACATTTTATTGGTTAATATGACATGTTATTATTACTTAAATGAATTTTTTTCGAATTAATAAAGTTTTTAAGACTTTAATAAAAATCAATTATTAAATAGTGTCAAAAGTGACATAAAGGAGTTTTTAAAACAAATATTATATTATTAATTGATATAATATTCATAAAAATCTAAGGTTCATCCAAAGGACTTATATTATGATAGGTATGTCATTAATTAACTACTTGGGGTTCTCTTGGCATTTTATAGTAAGTTTATTAACCAAATAATATAAAAATACAAAGAGACATGGTAAATGTCAAACTAATTAACTAAGTGTTAAATCTAAAAGATAAGGTTAATATAGTGACCCAAACCTGTCTAAAACCTATTGTTTGTGTGTATTTAGACCCATAACCACCTTATACTCTAAATAAACCAGTTTTTATCCATTAGAAACAGAATATGAATTTATTATAAAATAATATTTTAAGTTTTTTCTAAGGTTCCCCTCACCCCTCTTATAAAAGGGAACTCCCCCTTCTCACAAATTCATACCTTAAAAGCCTTTTTTTCAGACAAAACCTACCAAAATATCCTACCAACTTCCATCACTTCAACCTAGAGGCCTTCCTTTAGTCATAAAGCCAACATAAGGAGCCCTTTTGATCAAATCAAAAGGAAGACACTGAAGAATAGGTAATGTTTTCACCACCGTCTTTCAAGTTCCTTTCTTCTTCCACTTATTCTTTATTTGTTATTTTCATTCTAAAATAATAACTCCAGTATATTATATATACCGTGATGTTATTATAAATATGGTACAACCATATTCAGTATTATATCCATCCTTCTAATGATATTTCACCATACGTGCGTACCTATGACTTACCATCTCCACGTCGTGGTGTAATTGTTATTCAGTACATTATTATTTGGATGGCTATAATAATGATGTGTAATTGATTTAAATAATGAGTATAACAAGATAAAGATTCTGTATATATGATATAACATCCAATTATATATTATTTTAATGTCAAAAGAATGATATTTTTGCACTTGCGTACGTACGGACTACCGTCTCCACGAACGCAGTGAAATTCATTCCCCATCGTATCCATTCAAGTATAATTCTCATTTGGTGATTAAAAATAATTTTTAAGGACTTGATATAATTATGGATATGAATAAGATACAACCTATCCATAACAAACATGTCTTACATAAAAAAACATATAAAAGAAAATGAGTAAGTTAACACCCAAAACGACGGTAATACTAAGATATTATTAACAAAGCAATGTTAGAAGATCATATATGATATCATATAAATGTATATGATTCTCATATAATTTAATAACAATTATTTAACCATTATATAGGAGGTTAAACTACCCTCGACCAAGGAAAATTACAAGGAAAGGGTTAATTCTATAATCTCTTCATTATTTGAGGTTGTTTATACGTAATTATCTACTGGGACCTCTTTATCATAAACAACCATGTTTCTTAAAAATGTATTTCAAAAAAAAATTACTATTTAATCGACAATGGGTTAATGTCATTTATACCCTTATGTGTTTTTAAAAGAATATTTCCGTCGTTTTCCAAACAAGGTACTTTTTGACCTTTTTTATAAATTTAAGGTAAGAATGTTTTTTAACTTATACAGCTGGTGCGGTTATTTTCCACCGTTATAACATCATCAAAGCTTACCTTACAAGATTATACGAATATTTTAAAAATAAATGTTTTCTTTATAATTATGTGACTCTTAAATGATTTTAAAATAGAAAGAGGTATTTCTCCTAAAAGGGTTTTGATTTTATCTATGTCAACATCATTTGATGGATCTTAAGTTTATTTGAAGTTGATTTATTATGATACAAAACTTCCATATTGTATTGAAGGTTTTGTGATATGTTTTACTGTGGATATGATATTTTTATACCATTCATGGTTTATGGTTAAGGTATTGAAATTTATTATACTAGTTTTAATACGATTTTTTATGATATGTTTAAGCCTTTTCATATGAGGAATATATTGGACTTAGTAAGTGGCAGGTGGAGCCCGCTATAGCTCCTCGATGCATCGGTAGGTATCATGAGACAACTATACGTGGAATTGGCCAAGGACCTTTCCCAATATTGATATATGGTTTTTTCCGAGGCCTTAATCATTTTTGGACATCTTGGCTGAGGCCTTGAAAAAATGTTTCAGAATGTCCGACATTATACAATTCCTCATTATGAAAATAATATTAATGGTTCATGTGGTCATTAGACTAGTAGAATAGAAATGATTATGTTTTGTTATGGTATTATTTACTCACCTCATATTCCTAACATAAAATTATTCATGTTTATTATTGGTAAAGGCTTGCGGTTTCAATTATACACCATTCTTAATATTTATGTTATCTTCCACTATATTTCTTACCCTTACTGAGCATTTGAGCTCTCCCCTTTCTTATGTTTCATTTTCCCAAGATATGATGAAGTTAGTTATGAGTGAATTTAAGGCATTATTTTAGGGGCCTTGGATGTTTTCAATGGAATAAGATCATGTTGTATTTATTTTCAAGTTGTAAAGTTGAATTTATGTATGAATCTTATTTCTAATAATAATAAACTAATTGGTCTTTTGAGACATGATTTCCTTGTGATCATTCCAATGTTATGTAATAATGCACCAACTCTGGGCAACTGGGGTTGGGGAATTACAATCATTAACACATGAACATAATAAATCAAATCGATAAATACTTGAATAGGAAATTGAAAATGGAAAAAATTACTATCAAATAAATTAAATATGAAATGAAGATAAAGTGAAAAAGATAGAGAAAGGTAATCCATAAATTTATTAGAGACATCATATAATCGAAACCACTAAATTAGAGAGGCACTAAAGAGGGTGTCTTTAAGAGATAACTGAACTTGAAATCTAAATTACTAGTAAAAATAATGATTTTTGGTGGTGGGTATTTATTAGTGAGACCTAGGAATTGATTAATATTTTATTAATATAATAATTAAAAAATATATTTTGAGAAATTCATATACAATTATATACATATTTCTTATCTCATTTTATTTTAAAATTAATAATTTATTTCTACATTATCAAGATTTAATGGCTGAAATCTAATATTTTATTTCATTTTAACCACGAAACAATTATTAGTAGCAAAAGAAACTGTTTTTAAAAGAGTAAAATTTACTTTAAGATTTGAAAATTACTTTATATTTCTAAAAATAAAATTTTAATATTTTTAAATATGTTATAAAAATAATTAAATATATTTTGGGAATAAAAATATTATAGGAATCATTGAGTCATTTTTACATCAATATATGGCCATAAAATATACCACATACATAAATTTTATTTTATTATTCATCCAAAAAATCTACTATTTTATAAAAATTCGAAAAAATAATACATGTGTAATATCATAGTTATGTTTTGATATTTCAATTTATTTTTATTAAAATAATTATCTAATTATAAGAAATTTAATTTTTTTATACAAATATCTAGATTACGTAAAATTATATGTTTTGACTGATCAATTTTTTTAATTTCATTTAATTGTATTCCCATATTATATATTGATCATAAATTCCTATTTATATATATAAAAATACATTATATATCACTTTAATAAGATATTTTCAATTATTATAATGATAAATGAACAATTAGGAAATAATCGTCTTTCAGTTTTTAAATTTCAACAACTACATTTCCCACTAAACTTTACTTTAAATCAACTTATTTCCATTTCCAAACATAACACTTATCATTCTATTTGTTTCAAAAATATTTTTATTCCATAGATTACAATATTTTCACTCATAATCATATATCTTGTTTTCTTGGCGTTTTTAGTGTATACAAGCCAATTTAATTTCATATTATAGTGGTGCCTTAAATTTTAATTTTTATTCAATTTTTACATTTAAATATTATAGTGAATAAAAATCTATATTTTATACTATATTACTATAAAGTAATAAATGTATCTAAATTTATATTATGCTCATTTTTATAGATAAATATTTTTTATTCATTTCATAGTAGAAGCTTGAAATCTTACATTTTACCACCTTCTTGAAATTTAATTCATATATCAATCCATGAAAAAATTTATATAAATAATAATCATTCATTCATAAGGATACCTTATTTCTTCGTCGTTTTTAGGATTTCTATAAAATATATTCATTAGTTGAGTCATCGTGTTCCATAACAATTTCTCTCCCATATCAAGGATCTAAACTGTCTCTTCACCATATTTTAAGTTTGGCTCTACCTAGACTTAATTAGTGGTAATAAGATATGTTAGGGCTTACACATTTTTACTCAATAGTGAGTCATGAAAGACTTAATATACTTTCTAGGGGTTAGGAGTTATATATAGTTGACATATAAGAGACCGTAATCAATCGAGTATCTTAAATGATCCAATACACAATAGGAATAGGATCCATTTCATTTTTGACTATATAATTTTTTTTATAGGGATACCATTAGAAAGAGATCATGTAATATTCAATTACCTTATTTAAGGTATTTATTAACCCTTGTTTTGATATATTGTTTGGAGATGCATATATTTTTTGAAGGAATTGAATCCACTTATAAATGCGTAAAAAGTTTTTAGGGTGTGTTTCTTGGGTCTTGGTTTAGTTGGCATGTTTTTTGAGTTTTTATGAATGAACTGGATATGCAGGATTTATAGGACAGAATCATGACATGAATGTAATTATTTATGTGAATAAATTTCTTGACAAAATCAATAAAATAGTTTCATGACTAGAATAAAATTCAAGAAGTGAATTTTTTTCATGATGTGAAATGGTCAAGATCAGTATTTTAACCCAAGGTGACTCCTTTTATGGAATATATGCCACTTAGGATATTAAAATCATTAATTGAGGATTTGCGTTATGAATTCATCATTACCAATGATTTTTTATATGCTACAACCAAAAACCATTTCATTATTTTTATATCCTCTTATATCAAACCCCTAGGGCTAAACCAAAATATTTTTGGGTGATTCCTTCCCATATGGATGTCTCAGTTTTGAATTTCATATTTGGGGAGTCTCATCGATATTCTTTTTTTTCCATTTATCCACAAAACTTATTTGACATTGGTTTAATCTCATTATTTTTTATTGAATAAAATATTTATGTTGATGATTTCTTATCTAGGATTTCCTCATTTATCTCCCTCACCTTCATTCTTCGTTTTAATGTTTTGTTATTGGTGTTGATTTGATCACTGATTAATGGTAAGTGGTTTTATATGATTTATACCTATAATTGAAACCTTAATTTTTTTTTATTTATTTTAAGGGAGTTTTCAGATTAATTAAAAACCTATATTTGAGATAACATATGTTTGTTTTTGAAAAGGGAATACAATTTTTGAAACCCTCAATTTCAATGGAATTGAAATCATGGGTGGATTTCCGAAAATTGTTGTCCTGATTTGGAAATTAATTTATTGAAATGATTTGATGTTGATCCTTGATATAAATGGTTAAATTGAATTATGATTTTAAAATTTATGAATTTATGTAAACCAATTATTTTATTTTGAAATGAGATTGGTATGTTAAAAACAGAAAGTGGGCTATTTTATTTTGATTTTAATTATAAAAGGTTTAATTTACCAATAATTATTTGATTGATTAATTGAAGAACATGAGAGCCAAGGTAAATAGTGGGTAATTAGGACAACAATTCTTGGATATTACCTCCTATAAATAGACTCACATGAACTTACTATAGTATGATTTCACCAATGAACAGTTGAGTCTCGATGGTCTGAGTTGAGGGATGTGTACACACATTGAGCCAAGACTACAAATTGAGTAGTGTGAGGATATAATTACCCAAAACTAACACACAAAAATGAATATTACATAATTCCTTGAGATGTTTCATTTTATTATTACAAGTCATTGTTTATTAACTATTTTATTTATTCCAACAACATCATATAAATGTTTTATTAAATATATTAATTTATGGCTATTTTAATATATCTTCAATCTATTTTGATTATGAAAGATTTTTTTTCTGATAATATGTAAATATCCATGCCTTATTTTGATTAAATTTAAATCATTAATGGTATAATTGTTATGGAATTGATTGTGGAAAAATTGGTGAGACACTAATGGGATGTTTTGCTCACACCCTAACTTTACCTTCAAGTGTTTGTAGATTATCTTATGGAATCCAGAAACAAAGAGAAAGAATCACTTGGAGGAGTTGTTTGTTATTGAAATTTTTAAATATGAGTGATGGAGTTGAATGGTAGAAATTTTATCCACCTATTACACGAGACATGTCTGAGATTTTTCCTTGATAGTTGTTGTGTCTTTTGATAATGTATTATTTGGGTATTTTTTACATGTTTGATTCCACTACATTCTATATTTATTATTTTTATCATACTAATGTTTATATTTTATCTTCTAATATTTTTTAGAAATACCATTCCAACTTGATCTTGATATAATCCAAGGTGCTAGTCATCAACCCATGGGGATCAACAATGACCTTTAGGCTATGTCCAGACTAGCGCAAGTAGCATCGTACTAGGGTATCTGGGATGGTTCATGAAAAAGTTTTATCCATGGGTGTTTATTCAACTTTCCTTGATGTCAAAATTTAGTTGGGTTATCTTGGTAGTTACAAGGTAGAATTTATTGGACATAAGAGGTAGTTTCATGTGATTTCCTTTCCAGATCTCATCGTAATGAGCCTTAAGTCACAATGGGTGTTTGGGAAAAGTGTATATAATAAATAATTTTATCTGATTTCTAGAATTTTCACTATCTCTAATATGGGTATGTTGAAATCCCGATACTGGATTCTAGTTGATGGAATTGATATTCCTATATCTCTTGTTCAATTTGTTGATATGTGTATCCTAGTTGATGTTTTAGTGTCGTCTGTTGATGTTATGTAGAATCATGTATTTGAGAAGAAATTTTAATATGATGTATGAGGATGCTTCTGGTGAACCACCCTAGGATAATCCTCTATTTGAGTAGAATATTTTTGAGATAGTAGTACATTCTATCAAATATTTGGGACAAGTACCTACACTCGTCCCCATTTAGGCTTCGGTAGAGGAACCTTGAAAGGATGGATATAGAGATCATTCTCAAGAGTTTATTCATCATAAACCACCATATTTCCAAGGTTGTGATATTCCTCATATAGCTGAGTATTGATTGAAAAACATTGAACTAATTTTTTATTTCCTGGAGATTGAAGAATTATAAAGGTAAAATGTGTTACCTTCATACTGGGGGGTCTTAACAAGAGATTGTGGGATTCAATGCCGAAAGTGAATAATCATGAGTTCTTAGAATGGTAGTAATTTATAATTATTTTCAATAACGAGTTATATCCAAAATATATGGTTTTTCAAAAGGATATAGAGTTTATCAACCTCCAGAAGTGTGAAATGACTATAAAAGAGTATTCAAATTGTTTTGTAGAACATGTTAATTTTTTACTTGAGGTTGTATACTATGATAAGATGAGGGCTCAATGGTTCAATATGGTCATATAACATGATATTAAATCATATTTTTTTCTTACTAATGATCACTTCCAATTCTAATGTGCTAGATAGATAATTGATGATTAAGCTTGACCTGGCTGGTAAGTCATGGTTGATGGGAGTTCCTTTTTCTACTAATATTAGTTCTCTAAGTTACTTTAATAGAAATAGAAATATTTATTAGTCTCATAGTGGTTCTAGAAAACATGAATCATCCAGAACTCCTATAGTTCCCAGAATATTAACTTTCACTTTCTTTTAGTTTGGAAAGGTTTAGAATTAAAAATGAGTTTCTATTAAGGAATTGAAGATCTGTAGTTCTTGTTGTCTCTTAGGAAACCTATATAAATTTTCCACATATTTTATTCTCCATGAAGTGTCACAAGATCGTCAACACCAAAAATTACTATGATACAATTAGACGCTTCAATAAATAAGGGGTTATAGCTACAATAATCTGGAATGAAGCTTATGCATATTATGGAAGAGTATACATTGGAAGCTAATGTGGGCCTAGTGACTGTGAGAAGCACCATCATAATATCGTTATCTTTAGTTACTTCTTTATATGATACCTGTTCATCTCACTATTTTATATTGACTCAATTTTTAAACATTATAAACCATCCTATGAAGAGTTTTTTGTTTGATATTACTACAACCCTCAGAATGGAGAGTTAGATGGGTATTTGAAGTCTTACTTTTGTTTTCTATTTCTCATAGATTAATATTACCTAAAATAATTTAGTTCCCTACATGAAAACTATTAAAATAATTTTTAGTATAGCCTCACTGATCTCTCATAAGGCTTGAATTTACTATTACCATCATTTAGTATCCTTTATAGCAACCAATGTGTTGTGATTTGTTTTTAGGGATAATGGTAAGTGTAGGATATTAGATCTAGACTATTATTTTTGGAGTTAGGTAGGGTAATATTAGTGTTTTATTTCCACTTGGAGGGGGAATCTTTTAGTAATGATCTACCACTAGTTTTCATAGAGTTCCATGATCATTTTCCTTTTGATTCATATAGTTTTCTACTCATAATGGAAGTATACTTTTCTATTGATTTATTAATTGGTACTCACCTAGTGTTTATCCCTTATTAACATATTTCACCAATGAAGTTGAAAGAGTTTAAATATTAGTTAGATGAATTGGTAGAGAAAGGTTTCATATTCTTGAGTATGTCACCTTGGGATGAACCTATTCTCTTTGTGATGAAAACTGATGGAAAACTTCTCATATGTATTGATTAACAAAAATTCCATCTAGTTAAGGTGAAGAAAAAGGATACATTACCATGGATTTATGATCTTTTTGAATATATTAAAGGGGAAATGTGGTCCTCTAAGATTTATCTTCAATCTTATTATCACCATTTTAGAATAAAAGAGTCTAACATTCATAAGTTCACATTTTTGAGTAGGTATGTCCATTATGATTATCTTTTTATTCTATTTGGTATAACTAATACTCCTATAGGATTTATATCTTTGATGAACAAGATATTTCATGAGTACCTAGACTTGTTTTTGGTGGTATTTTTGGAAAAAATACTAGATTACTCTTATACTATGGAAGAAAATGTGCACAATTTATGAGTAGTGTTTGAAATATTGTAAAATAATTGACTTTAGATAAATATTTTGAAATGTAATTTCTAGATTTATGAAGTGAATTTATTGGGACATACTGTCTTGAAACATGGTATTTTATTTTATTCTAATAAGGTGAAAGATGTTATGACATGGTGGAAAACACATAATGTTTTTGAGATACAGAGCATCGTGGATTTGGTGGAATATTATCATATATTCATTAGACATATCTCAAAGTTAGCATCTCTGATGACCGCCCTAACTCAGAAAGGAGTGAAGTTCATTTGTGATGAGAAATTTCAGAGTTATTTTGTTGAGTTGAAATATATTTTATCTTATATGAAAGAGTTTTCCCATCTAGAGGCTGGGAAGGTATATGTGGTCTTTTTTGATGAATTAGGATTTGGTTTGGGTTGTATCCATATCTTGGGTGATCATGTGGAAGCCTATAGTTCCAGAAAAATTAGGCCACATATGAATAATTGTCTGACCCATGATCTCAAACTCACTTCTATGTTACATTATTGTATGATTTGACTATGTTACCTTTTAGGTGATAGTTTTATCATTTATTATGACCAGAAAATATTGAGTTATATATTATACAAATAATATTTGAATCTTCAACTGAGGTGTTGGGTGGAGTACCTACAATGTATTGATTTTTTCATTTCCTATACCCCATGTAAGGTGAATTTTATTGTTTATGTGTTGAGTTTCAATCTTATGAACCAAGACAAGAAAGAATAAGAATAATAATAAGAATGGAATTTGATGGATTTCATTTCCCAGTTACATTTCGGAGTTCGTGATACTGAGTCTGATGTTTTTTTGACAATATCGTATTTGACCTCATCTCTTATCGATATGATTCTTCATGAGCAGAATTTTTATGATGATTTCAATGGAATTATGGACTATCTTTACGATGGGGATACCATTGGTTAATGGTAGTCCCATTTATAGGTTATCTAATGTCATAAGAACTATTTTTTGGAACCTTTTTTGGTGAGAATGTTTGTGATGAGGTGTTTCCATAATTCCCAATGGGCGGTGTACCCTAGAACCATGAAGATGTTCTATGATATATAGGGACGATTTGGGTCACCATGTATGAGATGAGACATTACCAAATTTGATTATCCTTAATATAACTTCCAATAGGTCAAATATGAGCAACATAAACCTTTAGGTATTCATTAGAAACATCAAATTCCAAATTAGAATTGGGATGAAACTTATATAGATATTTTTGTTTGGTTTATACATTACCCTCAAGGGATGAATGTGACATAGGTTGTGGTTGATAGGCTAAAAAAATAATCTCACTTTATACCCATTTGAGATACAACCAAATTTGTGGACTTGGGACATCTCTATGTATATAAGATTTTCATATTGCATGGAGTTCAATTTTTTTATAGTGTCTAATAGAGATCCCCATTTAATTATTTCTTTTGGATAGGCCTCTAGGAGGAACTAGGAAATCAGGTACATTTGAGAATTATATTTCATGTTCATATGGATGTCTAGACAGAGTGAGTTATAATGATTCTTGAGTTCATGTTATGTACTTATATTATTGAATTTTATAGAGCTAGGGATGTCCACTTGGGATTGGTTAAGTTTAGCTATAATAATAGTCGTTAGTCCACTACCAAAATGGATCTCTCTGAGGCCTTTTATAGAAATACTTTTAGATTTTATTGTGTTAGTTTATGATTAGAGAAAGTTCCATTGTTGGACTATGTTTATCCTAAGAGAAGACAATGAAGATTTAGTTAATTCTTCATAGAATGTCTTTGTATTTTTTTCATAAATCATATTCTAATCATCTTCTCTCATCATTGGATTTTTCTATTGATGAACATGTGTTTTTGAGAGATTCACCTCGGTTGGGTCACTGAACTCTTTGTGTATAGGGAAATGTTGTGTTGGGGTTTGATGGTCCATTTAAGATTATGGCCATGTTGGGAAAGTTTCCTACCATTTTTAAAATTCAATATATTAGGATTATATCCACAATTTTTTTCATGTATCATAACTTTGATTATTTATTTCTCACCCTTCTCATGTTTTGACCTAGGAAGATCTTAATGTTGAACATAATTTATCTATGACAGTGTATCCTATCTAGATTACTGATTCAAAGACAAAGGTTCCTCTTGGGAAGATGATACATTTGGTTCATGTTCAATGGTATTAGGGTTCTGATTCACATGAGACTTGGGATCATGAGGATGTAATGAGAGAGTAGTGGCCTCATATATTCGATATATAATCTTCTTGACATTATTTTTCGAATATAAAGTATTTATCCTTGGGAGGTTGTAACATATCATTACCTTTTTTAGGTATTAATTAACCATGATATAAATTATTGGGATTTATGTTTTTTTAATGAATAGAGTCTGAGTATAAATGTGTCAATGGTTTTAGAGTGTGGTATTTGGGTCTGTGTAGAGTTGGAGGTCCTTTCTATGTTTTTCTACATAAACTGGGTATATATTTTTTGAAAGATAGATTCACACCTAGAATGGAAATCATGAAGTGAATCTATCTCTCATAAGAATCCATAAACCCGTTTGATGATGTGAATGTTATTCATGAAATTAATTTCTTTTATGACATGAAATGGAAAAGATCATGATTTTTAACTCAAGGAAATGATTTTTTCCATATTATACTCTACTTGGGATATTCACGAAATGAATTTATGATTCAAATCATGAATTCCTCACACCCAATGAGTTCTTATGAATTTCATCTTGAAACCATTTTATTCATTGTAAACCTCTTCTCTCGAACCTCTAGGGCTACATCAAGAAAATTTTCAGCGATTCCTTCCCTTACCAAAATATCAGTAGGGCATTTGATCTCCCATGAGTTTTCTCAATTTGGTATTCTCCCTTACTATTATACCCATTGAAAACAATATGATCTATTTATTTACTATTTAATTGTATTTTGATATTTATTATTTGTGTTATAATATGTTTTTGTTGATCTCCTTCAACTTCATTATTAATATCCCTTTCCTGTTGTGGGGTTTTATTTGATTTGGGATTAAATAAATGTGTTTCTAAATGATTTTACCCTACAATTTAAACCATGAATTGATTTAATAATTTCAAATGTCTTTTTAAATTATTTAAAATCATGGATTATAGATGATGGATCTTTGATTTTGAAAAGGGAATGTAATTCTGAAAACCCCAAAATAGTAATGGAATTGAAATTGTTGAGTTTATTTGAGAAAATTTATTTCTTGTTATGTAAATTATTTTGAAGAAATTATTTGATGTTGAATAATGAGATATATGTATTAAATTCCAAGATTATTTGAAAATGAATGAATTGATGAAAACTAATGAATTGGTTTTGTAATGAGAAAGGCATGTTGAAAATTGAAAGTTGGAAATTATAATTTTAATTATTTTGAAATGATTGATTTGACCATGAATGATGGATTGATTTATTGATTCACATATGATGTTGAATAGTTATCGAGTAATTATTATAATCATAGTAGGATCTAACCCCTATCAATGGATTGCCAATGAAAACACTAACATGAAATTACTAGGGAATGATTTCCCCAATGGGGAGTTGAGTTATAATGACTTGAGGTGAAGGACATGTGTACAAAATGAATGGATATTAATGATTGAGTAGTGTGAGGATCTTATTAATAGAAACTAATATACCACATGGCTTATTACATGGTTCTATGAGATGATTGATTTTTTGATTACATTCCATTGTTTATGAACAATTTTATTGATGCAAACTAGTTTATATAAATGTACATTTAAGACTTTTTTAATATGTATTCCATAATTTTGGATTATGAATTAATGTTTTGTTGAAAATATACAAATTTCATTCCATGAAATTGTTATTTAAATTGAAAGTATTAATGGTTTAATTTTTATGGAATTGATTATGGAAAACATTTTTAGAACCTACTAGGAAATTTATCTCACACCATACATTTTCCTTCAGGTTTTTATAGATTATCTTATACTCAGTCCAAAAAATATAAATGATCAACTTGGAGGTGGCAGATATTCTTGATCATTAAGACCCGGAGTGATGTAGGTGATTGGTAGAGATGGGATCCACATGTTATATGGGATATGTCTAATATTTTACCTTAGAAGATTTCATATCTTTTTTATGATGTACTATTTTGGTATTTCTTTATCTATTTTGTTTTGTAACTTTTTTCCTTTTGATTGTTGAGCATACTGACCAATATCTTTTATTTTCTATAGTTTTGTAGAAAAACATCATCCACTTGATCTTGATATGATTCCATGTAAATGTAACCAACCCATGAGGATTTTGAAAATTGTTCAAGCTAGGTTAGGACCAGCTGTAGTATCAGGGTACCAGAGATTTTAGACTGGTTCCTAACATATCATCTCAAACATTAAATTTTTATACCCTTTAATTGTTTATCAATAATATTATTTATCTAATTTTATCCGTGCTAATGTGTATCTGAATGGATTTTACCTTATCAATTATATATTAAATAAGTTCTGTACCAAATAACATTGTTTTACAAACATCATCTTAATAGGTTGGAGTGTAACATCTTATCTAATGAAATAATATATAAGGTTTCAATTATATATTAGAGTAAATGATGTTTCAATACCATAATTCTACAATATATAGATATATATCTATAATCCATTTGAATTTATGTGATTATAAACTCAATATGTGATCTAATGTCTAAGAAATCCTTTTATACTTCCCATCTATATGAGGATGATATGTTTACTTTAGTGTTCAAAGTATTCTAAAGTCCTTTCTAGTTTTTTTAAAATATTAATATATATTGATAAGATACTATTGAATATTATTCTCTATGTTGTCACATAACATTATATAAATTATTTTACAAAATTTTGGGAAATATCCTTCAATATTACTAAAAAATGATAATACTTTCTAAGTTGGTCTATTATAACCCATATTGTGTTATTTTTTTATAAATATTATTAAAATGCGTGAAAAATTATATTTTTATGTTATCTTACTTCGATACATGTATAGAGAGTTGTTATATAAACCTATTTTGAATTTTTCTCCCAACCTTAACTTATTGGAATACCATGCATCTCAAAGTGATTTTAGTAGTCTCTCACGAAATGTTTTCCCACAAAAAAAGTTTAAATGACACTTATACATCTTCAAAGTGTCATGGTGTATATATAAATTATCGGTTTTTTCTTCATATGATAAATTATTCTTTAGGTCAAGTGATGATGGTATACATTGCCTCTTACCAAAACTTAGGACCTCATATTTAATGTTCAAGCCATTTACTATCCATCTTCTACATCTTTAATCATACTTTAAAGAGTATTTTCCTCTTTATAAAACTTTTATATATAAAAACTATAATATAGAGTTAAGAAATTTATTAGGTATGGTATTATGTTATCTTTTCCCTAATAATTTGTAGGTGCAACCTTACCAGATGATTGAGTATGATATCATTTTCAATTCTCACCATTTATATGAATCTATGTTAATTCCTAGACAATTAATTAACCATATTATTTGATTTTATAGGATATTAGTATATAAAAATTTCATATAATTTGAGTAATTCCAAACACAACCTTTATCTCAGGTTAAATTCTTTTTATGTGAACATAAAATTCAAATTATTTTGTTCAGTATACATCTCAAATATTTTTTTATAATGATAGTCACATAATATCATTAGTGAAAATATTTTACCACTAAATAAAATTCATTTATTAGATATGTTTTTTCAGGGATATTTAGTTGTCACGATGTATAGGCCAAAACCATTTCATTTTATACACAGCCACATTATAATACTTTTTTCAATGATACATTAGTGTAAATAAAAGACCCATTATTTCTTATTGGTAAAGTCAACACTAGTTCATTGGCCAATATTTTCTTCATCTTTAAAATATTCTTCATATTTTGAAGTTATGAATTTAATGCATTTATATGTTAAATTATATAAAAGATTACATATTCAAGAAATATTTTCAATAAGTGTTGATAGTAATCTATTAATCAAAGGAAACCATATACTTCAGGTATATTCATAGATATTGGATATTTATTTTACCACCTTAGTCTTAGAAGAGTTAAAAGATATATTAACCATCATGGAAAAATTTCTAGGGAAAGACACATTTTAAATTCAAAATTTTAATTTACTCAATTTTTTATATAACTTGTGAGGCATATATGAAAGATACAAGACCACTTGGGGGGGGGATTAATTAGAAGTATCTAGAAACAAAAAATCCCAACGATAATTATTCCTTTATCATTTTGAGCATAATAATAATGAAAAAACTAGGAAATAATGAAGTGAGATAGAGATTGAGATAGAAATCACACAACATAATAATTTTTACAATGTCTACTCTCTATTTTTTTCAAGTGTATAATACTTCATGTACACTAGTTTTGATCCCACCTTCTATGTTAGTATCTTATAACATATAAGAACAAGGATAAGAGTAGGAAGATAGTCCATAAATCTATGTACAAGGATGATAAAACTTGCATCAACAGGTTGATCAATCCTTTACATCCCTCCTCAAATTCATCCAAGGTTGGATCTAGTGTAGACTATAGTGATTACCCTAAAACATACTAAAATTATCTCTACAGTTCTATATGGAATGTATGGTAAACATTTTAAATAATTTATCACACCACTTCCATGGAAATATGTCACATACATATAAAAATGTCTATATTATGGTGTAATAAGTTTGGACACAACATAGTATATCTAATGAAGCATAGATAGGAAAAATTAGATGAAAAAGGTCTATAGGGTCCTAAAAATGCCACTAAGGGAAGAAAATACTCCCACAATCACTTTTCAGAAGGAAGAACATACTCCTACAAGTCTAGCAAGGTGAATGGACTCAAATTGGGTTGCAAATTTCAGAAGAAACTTGAAGAAATTAAAATTTTCAAAGGATTTTAAATGGACCATGTACCATCACTGAGAAGGGTTTGCGGACCACTTGTATCATGAACCATCGGTACGTAGAATGATCCAGGAGGTGCTGGCCTAGGGAGCAATGGACATCAAACATGGTGGACCACAAACTGCATCGCCGAAGGACTTATGCACACAAAGGCCATACACATGTCGTCTCATGAACTCATTAGTTCGTAGATGAATCAAAGAGGTGGGGTTCCATGAACCAAGATCGTGAACCGTAGCCTCTGCAAACCCCAGTTGACTAAGTCTTCCACAGGTCAGGATATGTCTTCTTGGGCTTCCGCAGATGGTGGCACATTCCCATAGATATGATTTCCATGATGCTTTATAAAAGGATAACAGAAAGAATATAGAAGAGGAAGAATGATGAAAGCTTAAAGGGGACCCATAGGTTGGAAGAAAGAACTGGGGGAAGATTCCAGCTTCGGTCTTGAATCATCGGTGAAATCCGAATTGCAAACCACATTCTCCAAAGGTATAGCCAGCCACAAACCATAAAATAGGGGACCTTAATATTAATAAGAGAACCAGACACCTAATTGGTGAAACTTTGAACCATAATTATCAAGGATGAACTCCCCACGAATGATAATCCCTCAGAACATCTTTCAAATTGGGGATCTACATAGTGTATCACTGCGCGAATTTAACATGGCGCCGCGTACTGCATCAGTACACAGATGGAACCCAAAGCGGCGTGATGGACCACGTACCACAGTGGTGTGCAGTGGTTCATACCCATGCCCGCATATCGCATTAGTACGCAGAAAACCCCTACATCCACATACATCTACGGTATGTGAAGCTTCTCCGATCTCACCTAATAAATTAGTACATGAAATGGGATATTTTTGGGTATTATTTCCTCTAGTTACAAAATCACCCCTCCATTACCGTCCAGTCCTCCATAGTCCCTCTGCAAACCAATCCTCCGACATCAGGCCAAAGACTCCTCCAAATCCACCAGACCCATATGATCAAGCCATCGGGTGCATCAGCCTGCCCCTTTGAGTCTATATAACCATGGAAAGTGGAGTCACGAAGGCTCCCCCCAAAACGGTTCGGGCTCCGGGGATGTTTATGGGTCTACATTCCCATGGTAACTCGGAGTCCAACCTTGGGACATGAACATGAACTTCCCTGTTCTAGGGATTAAGGGTGATCACTAGCTTTTCCATTCAATGAGGAATGGTAATCAGTCAAAGGGGTTATTTTCACTCCCCCCTTTAGTGAGGATGAAACTAATCCCCTTCCTCGAATGGGTTCTGAGGAACTCCCACTGAGTTAAGTCCCCAATCTTTCGAGGCCGAGTTGAATGACCTTGAATGACATTTAACATTGAAAGGATCATCACTCTATTCTCTAACCCACCATCGGCCATGCCTCATCCACCATAGACTCTACCTCTTCCATTAGTAGGAGAGGAAGCTTGTGGTTGGTTGGATCTCTCACATCTTCTTGTTTCCCACACTGATCATGACTCATTCATGATTAGAGATTTGTGATGATTAAAACATCCACACAATTACAAACTACGAGAACTTTGATTCCTGATCCATCCAGGAAACGTAGTACACCTACTTGAAGGCCTGAGCTCAAAAGGGTTCCCATCCAAAAGGGTTCACCAAATCACATCTTCGTAAATGTAATGCTTCCATGAGTAAGCCCCAACTAATCTGAAATATGAGAACTCTGATTCCTGATCAAACCTGGATACGTTAGATAACTAATTGAAGGCCAGAGATGAAAAGGGTTCCTATCCAAAAGGGTTCACCCAATCATGTCTTCATAAATGGGAAGCTTCCATGAATAATCCCAAACCAATCTGAAATATGATAAATCTGATTCCTGATCAAACCAGGATACATAGGATACCTACTTGAAGTCCTGAGATCAAAAGGGTCCCCATTGAAAAGGGTTCACCCAATGATGTCCCCCCAATGGGAAGCATCCATGTGTAATCCCTATCCATTATAAAGTACGATAACTCCGATTCTTGATCAAACCAGTATATGTAGGATGCCTACATGAAGGCCCAAGATCAAAAGGGTGCCCATTAAAAATGGTTCACTCAATGATGTCCCCCCAAATGGGAAACATCCCTGCATAAGCCCCAACCATTCTGAACTATGTGGGTTCTGATTTCTCTCTCAAGGATACAGAGGAAACCCATCTTATGGGTCTGATCCCAACATCAAGTCACCTTTAATCCCCCCCGGATGATGATAAACTTTAGAGATCCTTATTTTATGGATCATGTCAGCATCAACTCCATCGCATCAAATCCATATATACTTCTGACGATCGTCCAAACCAAGGGTAACTTGTGGACACACTCTTTTGGAATGAACCAAGGATTCAATAATATATATACCCAACTTAAATCTAGAATAAAGTCTCAGAATAGGAAATAATTCCCCCTCAGAAGGGGTGAGGTGAGCCTAAATTCCCATCCTCTCGACCAATGGAGTCCTTAAGTGTCTTTGGCCAAACCATTTTTCAATAAGAACCTACCAAAAAGTAGGTCCATTAATCATGGATACTAGGGATGTTGGGTTTTTTGGCTCTATGAATAAACCTATTGGAGACCATCCAATTAAGTTATATCCTAGGAGGACTGATTGCACAAGTACTTGACCCCATGAAATCGCCCGCTGGGACCATCTGACTGTAACATATCCTTTTAAATACAAAAGGGGTGAATTAACCAGTACCTAGGAGGTTAATCCAACCTTTCTTTAAAGGATAATGATGTAGAATGGGTCGAAACAAAATAAATGGTGAATTTTGTAAGAAACCATCTTTGATAAAAGAGACATGTGATGATTCTCATCAGATCATTTCTTCATCACCCGAAACATGCCACCTCAGAGGAGAAACAAAAATGGTGAACCCAAAGTGAATACTTAAGGAAGGTGGCGGTTTTACCCCAATTATAATACACACAAAAGGATATTGCATGTTAGACCATTTTTTTCGCCCTTGTACACCTGAAACATGCCACCTAGGAGGAAAAACAAAAATGATGCACCTGATGTGAATCCTTAACCAAGGTGGCGGTTCTACCCCAATGATAATAGACACAAAAGGATATTACAAATAGGAACATTTTGTCTTCCCCTATACGCACGAAACACGCCACCTTGGAGGAAAAAAATGGTGAACATGACATGAATCCTTAACCAAGGTGGGGGTCATACCCCACTCAAGCCCCTTTTCTCCACAACAAAAAAAAGAAAAAGAGAGGGGAATAGGGCCAAGCTGAATTGTCAGATTTTCATATGTTTAAAATAATGATGCTTTGACATGGTTTTTTAGTCTGTATGTCATATATGTATGTTGTAGGTTCCCGTAGGTAAACCTTCGATCCAAATTACATACCGAAGACCGATGTAGACACAAACATCAGTGGTCTCACAGGCGGTCGGGGCCCCAACAAAGAATACGACCCCCTCACCTACCCATCGTCTTCAACGTTGGGTATCCAACACACTGATCAAAGAGTACCACCAAAATGGTACTCTCCCCATGGTGGAGGCAGTGAGATAAGATCCCTAGTCTACAATGGTTTTCTAGCCGCCTCCACAACCGCATCTAGCACCCCAACACAAGCCAGCCCTGGTGGTCGTCTTAAACCATTTTTGGAGCCTGTGCCCAAAATGTGACAATGAGTACCTACCATATCTTATGTAGAAAGATGAATTCGATGCTGAAAAATTCATATTAACTGCATATGGGTCCTACTCATGATCCCCCACTAGAGAATTCCATCACCAACACTGAACAACTAAGCCTTCTTGTGTTGAAGAGGACCTTATTCAGAGAGAACCTGCTGAAGTCCAAGAGACCTGAGGCCCTTGGGATTCCCACCAAGGTTAGAAAATATATAATCAGAAACATGCTATCACCATGGTTCCTGAGGAGAAACTCTGTCATACTAATGTGGCGACATTCAATAGATAGAAATATGACTCTGCCCCCTCCACTCAAGCCCACCACAGAAATAGGGTGGCACAATACAAACACATGCATGGTCCAGCTAGTGCTCACTGATCCTGCCGTGTATACAGAGCGACAAACTACATGTAGATACAAATACCTGCCGATGCACAACAAGCCTGTCAACCATATAGGAAAACAACCAGCTATACATAGGCACAAATACCTACTGATTCATATCAATACCTCCATCCAAATAAGGCGCCAAGAAAATATGAGCATAGTCAAATTCTTAATAATGAATACAAAGCCTTTGAGACAAATATAGTGGCAAGAGAGCAGGTGAAAATCCCTGCTCGTGAACATAAACTCCACCAATAAATTACGGTGGCTTCCATAGAAGACAACGGGTGGTAGACTCATTCCTCTCTCCCAGAATAGGAGGACTGTCAGTATTTACTAGAAACTCATAGAGGACTGGAGCAGGCACAAACTTCTGCTCTGATATGAGAATGGGCCTTTTTACCCATTCCATCCAAATATGTATCTTAGAACATCCTGGAAATGATGGAAGATCAAATGTCAAACCTAGATCATATCATCCAAATGTGCCAAGAGATTATTTCATCAGTGGAAAAGGCGATAAATAGGGCCCATGACCCGGTTTCCTCGAATTTAAAAACTTACTTGCAAAATGGGTCAACCAGTCCAGAGCAGTCATGCATTCCTGCTCCAATCCAATAGGGTCGATGAAAATATCCCACAAGACATAGAAAAATAGATTGGGAACAAACACACATTCTAGTTGGGGGATGCCGGTCCAATGTGGTGGCCGCTCCAGGGCAGGCATATATCCCTTCGAAAACTCAAGATGTCCGTTAGTGTATCTCGACAGCATCAAAGGACCCAAAAAGATAAGGACCCATATATGAACACCGTTACCGATAACGGATGTTCCCAGTTACCCATAAGGGAGTGCTCAAAAATAAAATGCACCAAAGGCAAATAGAAAATGAAGTGCACATACATGATTCTGCTCTGCTGGAAGCTGGGGTTATTGATGCCCTAAAACATATATCAATAAAGTATCAAGAACCTATCAGTCCATTAAAAAATTGTGGATGTGGCAGTAGCAGTTGCGAAGGACCTCCCCACAATGTCTCTACCAACAGCTCTGAAGGTCTTCTATAGAGCACCCACAGGGCTCACTTCATGGGCCCAGAATGATCGATCATGCAAGCCTATCTCCTGATGAGCATCGGGGTATCCCTACCCTCTACCTAAAGATCAGAAATCGAGAAGGTTCTCCCCTTGATTTCATCTATCCTGATAATCCTTCCCATGGTATACATTGTAGATATGATTCTCCCTGTAGTCGGACATCAATTCTTGATGGTATTACTCTCCATGATGATAGTGATTGAAAAGGCCCTCCCCACAATGAAATGTTATATGAAGGCCCTCCCCATAGTAACTTCAATCAATGAGAAATTCCTCCCCACATTGAAGTATATGTTGAAGGCCCACCCCAGGATGTGAACTGCAAAAATTCTCCCTGCAGCTAGGTATCAATCCATGATAGTAGTCCTCGCCATCACAACGGTCATCGAGACAGTCCTCCTATTAGTGACATCATGCACCAAGAAGGTCCTCCACTCACTATAGCCCGCCCTGAAGGTCCTCCCCAGGGTATATTCCATAAAGAAATTTCCCATGGTCGGGCATCAAGTTTAAATAGTATCCCTCACCATTGCAACACCAATTGTGAATCTTCTCCATGCAACCAAAATTCATAATAACAAGAAGGTCCTACCCTTATCGAAACAAATGAGATAAATCCCTCCTATGCTGAGGTGCTCATAAATATGGATTTAGACACATTAGAAACTCAGTCATTAATGAGTGATATCCTTCCTCAACTAGAGGATGACTAGGGGCCACACTCATCTTTTGAGACACCCCCACACTCTCTGCATATCAATAAGGCTCCCACCGGCCCAGTTTCTTGGAACAAAATTATTAAGAAGTAGTCGAGCTGGGTATATCAAGTAGAGGAACCCCTGAAGAACAAAAACATGATATGTTTCTTCTGAGAAGAAAACTAGATAAGGATAATATACTAGTGATGTATTGTCCTACAACCACTTCTTACTTCGAAATACCAGAACAGTTTTCTTGGGAATGTATGCATGAAATTCACCTCAATATATGGACAACTCTTCGTCAGCTGAAAGAGAAATTACTACCCTACAAAGGGTATGCGAACCATGTCAACACATTATTGGATCTTTGCCATCTAATCGACCTTGAGGCCCCCCCATCTGTATGGAATCCATGATCAGAAAGGTGAAAGAAAAACCTTGAACTGGATTTCCTCCATACACTAGACAAGTTGCATTGCCTCATTAGCAACACCCTGACTGGAGTTCACATATGGGGATAGGGAGAACATAGAGCTCTACACTTCACCCCTCGTCCCATCCAGTAGACACCATTGGAAATGAAATCTTTCACTGTCATCATCTAAAGGCAGCAATCAAATGAAACCCTTGATCATGAAAGATGGGATAATCAATAAAAATTCACCCAGAGTAAGTTTCAAAATCATCAGGACTGAAGAGATCAAGCCATTGAAAATCTTCTAAGTCAGGCAACCAAGAAAAACTAGAAGGATTACCGCCTAATGGAAGCCAACTAGAAAGTAGTGTTTAGGTCTTTAAAATACCATAGACTCCATCTAGGCCCAATTCCATACTCAACTCACACTCACGCGAGAGGACGTGAAATTCAAAAGGTGTAAATAGTGGCGGGTGCCGCCGAAATGTAGGAAAAACCCCAACCCAAAGGGCCGGGTACATTTTTAAATCAAAATTCCCCCATAAGACCAACAAAAATATTCCGTAACACATTAACGGAAGAACGAGAACAACCCCGAACCACAGAAAAGGGGTCATTTTTACCTCAAGTCCCCACACAGCAGACATCCATCTTCTCCCATTTTGGAAGAACAATGGGTAGAGGAGTCACCCGTTCCCCCCTTCTCATGGATCGTACCCTCCGAGACAAAGGTACATTATGAAGTCAGACCAAGGGTCCCTTCGGGTCAATCTTTTCCAAGAAAACTGAAAAATACCACTAAATAGAAGGAGAAATTCAAACAAAGGATGCAGAAAGCCTTCTTGACATTCGACACTGGGTACACCGCCCCCAATACGGTATGCATCAATGAATGTGGTAAACATTATCCCCATATAACTCATAAGAAATGAAACATAGGGAGAGGAATAAAGGGAATATGGTTCCCTCCCAGATGCATACCACACCAAGCTTAACAGTGTGAATCCCCAGAACCAAAGAGTGGTCCTAAATTTGGGCACCCCCTTAAGTAATCCGCCATTACCTCTCATGTGAAACCCCAATAAAGAGAAGAATAAATCCAAGGACATCTATGACCTGCCTTCTACTCCCCCTGAGAATGTGTCCCTCACTCTCAAGTAATTTTTTTCCAAGATGGAGGAAGAAATGAAATAACTAAAGGGAATTAATGTGGAGATACATTGAGGGAGATCCTCACTAGATGTGTTCCCCCTATAGAACGTCTGCAAGTATTCCCAAAAGAGGTTCCTTGCAACATGCACTCATCCTGATGAATGAAGCCAAGCTTGAAGGCTCATCTAATCAGACATAGGAACCGAAAAAATATTTAAACCTGGCCCTAGAAGGACATCAAGACTTCCCTAAGCTAAGAATGTAGTGAAAATATATTTAGGTGAACCCACAAAGGATACACCCGGTTAGTTATACACCCCAAATTACAACAGCACCGACACGCCCAGCTTTGGCCACTGCTGCACCATCCCAAGATCAAGCCCATCAGGATACGAATCAAGGTCTCTTGAACACCATCAAGAAACTCACAACTTAACTTGAATCCATAGAGGGGCGATGTGCTAAGATACAACCATAGCACAAACCCTACCCCGATTGGGTGAGAAACGTTCCACCACCACTAAATTTTGGAAACCCCATATTTCTTATATTCAATGGTTCAAGGGACCCAACATAACATTTAATGCACTATTCCTCTTATTTTGACTCAATGATGGGCACTTAAGAGCAACAAGAAGTAGTAAAACATAGGTCCTTTTTGCGAACCCTACAAGGCTTGGCCTTCGTATGGTATACTAGTTTTCCATCTAACTCAATCACAAGATTGTAGGACCTTAAATGATAGTTTCTCTTCCATTTTTGTCCTACTTTGACCAAGACAATGATCAGTGATCTCATGAACTACATGTAGTGAGAGAATGAAAGAGCCTCAGACTTCATTTCTAGATAAAAAGTCCTGACTTATTCCCCAAACCAGCCACTACCCTAAGATGAAATGCTCTCTACGTGCATCGAAAATCTTCCCTATGAATTACAAACAACACTCATCACAGTGAAGTAAAAAAGTGGGTTTAGAGATTTCTCTTCCATTTCCAAAATAATAGAAGACTTATAGGAACAAACCAATATCAAGTCCCTAGTGGCCCCATAAGCCCAAGGAAAATGAGCGGGAAAATATGAAGCAACTTCTGTCACTCTTAAGACAACCCCGACACTAGATCCAGTTGTAAGGACTCTATTGAACCTTGTGGGACCCCTATATGCTGAAAAACACTCCCACCTCAGGAAGATGAGAAATGAGGTTCTAAAAGAAATCAATTAGAAGAATAAAGAAATAATGTATACTCATTCTGAGATGACTAGGTCCGCCGCTATTTCATAGCCGCCATGAATTGCAACTTGCTCTGGCTACCAGAGCCAAAGTGAGCTGATGAAGTAGGTCTAAAAGAACTTCCAAATTATTTTCCTTCTCACTAGATACTAGGACATAACATCTAGGAATCATTCATCTTCAAGGATCTCTTGAAAAAGATGGTGGATTCTGGGAAAGTAAAGTTGGGCCCACCACCAACACAAGTGGCGTATGTTTCCCCTAATACTTAAGAGAGGAAAATGAATGAAAAACATTCACCAATATGGAGAAACAAATTGATGATTGGATGACCTGAAATATAGTCAAACGATTCCATGGCATCCTATATCCATAGTTGAAACAACCAAATCTGTCCCCAAAAGTTCCTAATACAACACATCCATCATCCTCAACCCCAAGGTCCTCTAAGGGCCAAAAGGGAAAAAAGCAGGAGAAACAATATGGGCTGAAACCAAATATGAAGTTAGTGTTGACACTATTAGATTTCATACCAACAGACTTGGTACAATGGGAATTTCCCCACCAAATGGTACAACCGGCACTGCCCCACCAAATGGTACCATCAGAAGGAGAAAGTTAGATATAAACAGTGTCAAATCAAGAGCTTAACTTTGGATCGATTAATGTCATTCACTTGATGGACCCCTTCTCATATGGATACTATGACCACAGAACCAAATCCCCCATGCCCAATTGGGGAGCTAGAGGAAGATTCCATAGAGGACAAAGGTTATTTGGAATTCCTGATCATAGAAGGAGTCCAATTACATGCTATGCCATAACTCAAACCCTTAACATTGCGGAAAATCGTAGAAGGAACCACCGACAGACACAACAATAACCGCAATGATCCTTCACCCCTGTAGGAAGAAATAAAAGACCATTTATCTGGGAATATCCATCAGAGAAAGAAAAAATACCAAATTTTTCCCAAGGCATATGGGTAGACCAGTTCAACCAAACCTGTAAAATACTGTAGCACCACCATCCCCTGTCACTGAGGCTGAACCATCTACGTCCAACGCCCAATCCCCTAAAGTGTCTATGAAAGAGAAACCTTGAGCTGGGAAGTTCCAACCTTTAGAGAAGAAATATGATATTCTAAAGAATTTTTCTTCATTACCAGCAAAGAAGTCAATCCTAAATGCATTATGTCTGTTCGTAGATCTTAGGAAGGCACTCATCGAATCCTTAATAAGTCCCTAGGAATTTGAGGCCGAAGTAGCAGTAGCCAAATTCTGTCAAATGGAGACCAATCTCGAATAATGTCACATTGTATTCTCCTTCACAGATAGGGATGAAGACACCATTAGACAAGGGAACATCAAACCCTTATATGTGTCTAGTAAGATAAATGGAATTGATGTTCAGAGGATCTTCATTGAAAATGGATCTAGAGTCAATCTCTTCCTGCCGTGAACGCTTCATTAATTAGGCTATAATGAAGGAATATTAACACCATGCACCACACCTCTTCTGGGATATAACAAAAGAAAGTAGATATTGTTGGGATGAATAAAGCTTAAAACTCAGATTGTAGACCTCATGTCAGATTCAGAGTTCTTGGTAGTGCAGAAAATTAAATCCTTTAATGTCTTGTTAGGGAGGACTTTGTTGCATCAGGACGCAACAATTTCATCATCATACCATCAGTGCGTTAAATATTGAACTAATCGTAAAAATGGGACATTACATGTTGATAAATCCCTATTTGAGTCATGTGAGTCACATTATATCAACGCATGGTTTTATTAATCAGAAGAAAAACATCCTTCGATCGATGATATTGATGGAACTACTGCCCCGAATGGATTGGAAATGACTCCCACCGACCCACTCCAGCATCTTGGGGAAGAGTATGTATTAACCATTAACCAAGATGAATGCAAAAGTGCAAGTATAAATGCAGAATCAATTGTCTACATGATTTACGCTATGGACACCAAGTCCAAAGACACGAGGGAATGGGATGAATTCTATGATGATAGGAAAATACCTATCAAAGATGCTCCCAGCCCATCCATGGGACCCCTAACTTCCCTCGCCTTACTCACTAAGGAAAAAGACAATTTCTCTCCCAACATTGGAGAGTTCATCTCATGAACCCTCTCTCCATCAGAAGAGGAATAAGAGGAAGAATATGAAGATAATGATGATGATGAAGAATAAGAAGACCTAAAAGGTTCCCCTCCTACATTCTAAGAAGGTGTCTCCACCAAAATCTATGAACTTAAGGAGATAAAAATGGGAATCGAAGATGACCTGCGACCCACTCTAATTAGTGGGGATATACCTGTTATGGAGCAGGAGGCATATAACTCATTTCTAAAGAATAATCGAGATGTGTTTTCCTATAATTACATAGAAATTATAGCCCTCAATCCTGAGGTCACCACTCATCATCTGGGCTTACCAGAAGATCACCGGCATTATAAGAAGGAAACCAGAAGAACCCACCCGATGCATACTACTGAAATAGAGGTTGAAGTTGTCAAGTTGATTAAAGAAAACTTCATACAGGAAGTCAAGTATACAATCTGGCTAGAGAATATAGTCCCTGTCAAAAATAAGGACAGAAAAATTATAATCTTCATTGACATTAGTGACCTTAATCAAAATTTCCCAAAATACGCTTTCCCATTTCCCGATTACATATTTTTTGATCAATGAAACTGCTGGATATGAAGCCCAATCTTTCATGGATGACTATTCTATACAACCAGATCTGGATGGCCTTGGGGGATAAAGAAGCTACTACTTTTAGGGCCCCTCAAGGAGTGTTCTATATAAGGAATTTCCCTTTGGTCTAAAAAATATCGGTGCCACATATTAGCGCTCCATAAATCACATCCTCAAGACCTTCTTGGGAAATTTAGTTGAGTGTTATGTCTATGATCTGGTGATTAAGTCACAAAAATGCTCAAAACACCTTGCTGATCTCAAAACTATATTTAAAAAACTACTACAACACAGTTTAAAGATGAATCCCCTAAAGTGCACCTTTGGAATTACCTTTTGAAAATTCCCCAACTTCATCATACACCATCATGACATCGAAGTTGACCCCAAGAAGGAAAAAACCATCCTTGGCATGTCCCCACCTCGAAACCTCACTGAGTTGAGAGGTCATTATGGGAACATGGCCTATATTCTGTGCCTCATAGCCAACCTAGTAGGTAAATGTTTACATTTCACCATGTTCATGAAGAAAGGAGTTACATATGAGTGGGATAATGATTTAGAAGAATCATTCAACAATATCAAAATAAATCTCCTATAAATGCCAGTGTTGATGCCACCAGTTGAGGGAAGACCACTCATTTTGTACGTAACTGCCCTGAAATGGTCATTAGATGCCTTCCTCATGCAGAAGAATGATGACGGTAGTGAGAACAACCTCTATTACCTCATATGAACAATGATTGATACTAAAACTCCATATTCAAAAGTTGAAAAGAACCACCTATCCCTAATCTTCATAGTTCAGAAACCCAGATATTACCTGCAGCACCATGAGGTCCACCTGATCTCTAGTTGCAACCTGCTTAAATATATATTCAACCATCCCATGCTAAATGGATTTCTATCATGATGGGAGTTCATCCTACAACATTTTTACATATGGTACGTGCCCCAAAAGGCCATCAAATTCCAGGAATTATGAAACATCCTGGAAGAGCACCCCTGGGAAGAAACAACACAGTTGGATGCCAAACTCTCAGAAGAAGAAGTGTTCTCTGTCCAGGAGGACTCCCATACATGGGAAATGTACTTCGATCATGCTTCTAGAATCCTGAAAAAGAAAATAATGGAGGATCCCAAGCTCAAAAAAGTAGGTATAGGAATTAAACTCGTATCCTCCGAAAAGGCTATCCTACCTTACTATTTCTTACTTTCGGAAGGGTGTCTAAATAATGAATCAGAATATCAGGCCATCATTGTGGGCCGAAATTGGCACTTAATATAAAATACAAACACCTAAAGATAAAGAGGGATTTAGAGCTAGTAATCCAACAGGTCAATGGTGACTGTTCCATTAAGAAATGAGTATTGGCCCCTTGTTGAACCATGTTTGAGAACTGATGGTAGAATTACCATCAGAACCAACAGTGACTTATGTACCCCAGTCTCAAAATTCTCAAGCCGATGCTTTGGAAAATGTAGCCACAACCTTGGATGATCCAGAACGTGATGAAAAAATCATTATCATTGCTCACCGCCAGATGGTCTCTCCATTTATCTAGAGAAATATAAAGGAAATCGATGAAATTAGACCTATTTCTAAGCCTTATGGTCACACCACCAACTGGATGAAACCCATTGAAAATTACCTTTGGAAGGGGGAACTCCCACCAGATAGGGCTGGAAGGTAACTTGTCTGAAGACATGAAGTCAATTTTTCCGTATACAATGGGGTTAACCAAGAAAATGTTCTCTACAAATGAGGCCTTGATGGAGTCCTTTTTAGGTGCATTGATGGAGAAGAGACTTCTTCTATCATGAAAGAAGTGCATGCTGGATCTTGTGGACCACACCAATCAGCAACCAAGCTCTCTCATAAAATCTAAAGACTTGGGTATTACTAGCCCACTATGATACCGGATTGTGCCATATTCGCCTAGAAGTGCCATTACTTCTATGTTCATGCCAATTTTATACACCAACCCCCAGAGTTACTTCATGAAGTTAGGTAATCTTGGCCATTTCCGACCTAGGGGATAAATGTTGTGGGACTATATCCCCTTCTACAACCAGATAGTTCAAGTTCATACTCACAACGACTGAATTCTTTTCCAAATGGGCCGAATCCATACCCCTTAAAGGAGTCAGGGTGAAAAGCATCGTTAGCTTTGTTAAGGCCAACATCATTACCAGAATTGGTGTCCCTCATAAAATAATGATGGAAAATGACACCAAATTCTTCTATGATAAGTTGGAAAAGTTATACCAAGAGTATGGAAAAAAAGACAACCGTTCATCCCGCTACCACATGGCGTCCAATGAGCAGATAGAGTATTTCAACAAAATTCTGTTCAATATACTGCATAATATGGTAGATAATGATAAGAAATTGTGGCCAGATAAGCTCATTCATGCATTATGGGCTTACTGGACCACAACCCGCATTGCCACCCAGGCGACCCCATACTAACTAGTATATGGGGAAGATGCAGTTTTTCCTATCGAAATCCATGTTCCACCACTCCGTGTGGTCAATTGCAATCAACAGTAAATGGATGAACAATCCTAGAGATGATTTGATGAGTTGGAGAAACTATATGAAAAATGCTTCACACTTTAAACAATTTTGAAATCTATCAAAATCAGATCCCACGAGCCTTCAATAAAAAGGTTCGCCTTCGATATTTCCTCGAAGGAGAAATGGTGTTAGTTCTTAGAAACCATATGATACTTTGGAGGAAGCCCCCAAATCTTTAAAAAAATTAATATGGAACATATGTCATACATAGGTTCTATTCCAATGGATCATAAGACCTAATATCGATGGATGGACAACTCATCACGACTCCCACAAATGATAAATTTTTGAAGAAGTATTTTTCATAATAGCAATGGGACGTCATAGTCCAAACTCTAATACCTTAAACTATGAGTAGTAATACCATAAAGTCATGGTAAAAAATATAATAACTTAAAATATGAGTAGGAATACCATGAATTCATGGTCCAAACTCTAAGAACTTAAACTATTGGTCATAGTCCTTTCCTCATGATGTTAAACTATAATGAAATAATCTAGGAAACATGAAACTAAACTGGGAATCATGTCCTCACTGTAAGATTTTAAACTACATGAAAAAAATCGTCCAAATATCATGGAAATAAACAACAAGATCTCTCATAGAACTACATATGGCTTTATTTCTACCCTCATAGGATACATAGCAACACCTCGATTCTCGATCTTGGCCCAGACCCCAAAAAAATGCCTCTATCATATCCTCTATCTCCCCACATTGGTGCAGGAAACCCTTTTCACTTCTTGAACCTCACATTGATTATAACTCACGTGATCTTAGTATTAGTGGTAAGGATTATCTTAAGTATACAAATTATATGGAAATATGGAATATCCGAAACCCATAACAAATGAAACAAAATGTACCTACACATGGACCGAGACAGATTGTTACATGGGACATTCAAAACTATGTACATCTAGATTCCTACTATTGTAGGATATGTAGTGATGCCCGTATTTTGAATCCCGGCCCAACCCCTAAAAAAATTCCCTCACATCTCCCTACACATGAACCGAGCCAGATCGGTACAGGGGATGTTCAGAACTATATGAGGCTTGATTGCTACTCTTGCAGGATATGTAGTGATGTCTGGATTTGGAATCCCAGCCCAACCACCATAAATAAATACCCATTTCCCTGTGCATAGTCCATAATTGTATGGGGAGTCTATGAAGGTTCCTAACGGTATTACAATAAACTGTGAAATTATCCCAGAGTTATGTGTGCCCCAATCCTCAGTGTTACGAGATCCCACACATGCCACCCACTCATGAGAATTCAATAGATCCTGATTCCCCCTATACATATAGGTTAGATCTATGTGGAAGCTCCAGTAGTTCAAGGGTAATCACGATATGGATATTTCCTATGTTCTCGGACACATATTTATTATTTTTCAAACTCCATACCCCGAGAAAACATCAATCTCTATAATCCTTCAAGACCATTTGATACAGAAGGCTAGTGTCCTGCAGACACCTTTGTTTGGATATGCACTTCATGCCCGAGGGGATCTGCATATATCACCTAAAAAACAACCACCAATAAAAGGCAAATTCATCCCCAGGAGATTCCTCTCCTCTCTTAGTATGCACAATGGATTCCAAGCACTATGCCATTCCTCCTAATTCAAGTTTCCCTCAGGACTATGGTTACACCTTATATCATCACTCACATCTAAGGAATGCCAAAACTTTCTGATTGTGATTAACTCAATGATATTAATGATCTTTATGATAGTGTAATCTTCCTCAATGCATGACTCTAAACTGTAAAACATCACATCCTCACCACAAGACATTAAACCGTGAGGCCAAAATTGTCATTACTGTACGATGTTAAACTGCATAGAAATGGTTTAAGCCTAAATTTCCCTCTAATGTTGAGTCTACTGGTCTTACGTAATGACCCAAAATCCCCGTAATCCCTTATTTCTCACAATGATCATATCTCACATGATCTTAAGGATCTTAGCGAGAGATCCACCGTGACATTATGGAAAAATAATCTAGGAATTTGGTCCTAGAAGCCCGACCCTAAAAGGCATGTCAGGGTTCCCTTCCCTGTAAGGAACCTTATGTCCTGGGAATATGACATTAAATGATAGGGTACCCCAAAGACTAAATATATTCCTCACCCTGAGTGTGAGTAAGATCTACGTAAGGGATATCTGATTCAATGAATAAATCAAAACCCAAATGTTTCCAATATGTCCGGATACACTTATTCCATACCTAAAAATCCATTCTCTGAGCAATATTGAATCCCCATAAACCTCCATTTCCATATGATATTGAAGGACAGTGTCTTACAGACACTATTGTTTTGGCTATGCACATCATGTCCGAGTGGCTCTGCATATGATGCCCACAAAAATTGGCCGTCAATAAAAGGAAATTTTTCCCCTAGGAGAGTCCTCTACTATATTAGTATTCCCAATGGATTTCATGCCTCATAACATCCTTCATGATTCAAGGTCCCTCAACGTCATGGCTTATATTTTCCTTCCTACACACATCCTGGATATATCAGAACATACAACCCTGATTCATCTCTAGTCTCTTTTTAGGTTTATAAAGACACCCCATCCATATTCGTAATGTTGATCCACATAAAAAAGAAGAATGACCCCCCTCATTTTCGAGTTTCTCAGAGAAGTTCAGATAAAATGTTCCTTTTTGTGTTTAGGTGAACCCCTTATCGAAGGTCACATACCGTATTTAGAAATTTCCCAATTAGTCATCGGATAGGGAAGGACAGTGTCTTGCAGACACCTTTGTTTGACTATGCACATCAAGACCTGGAGGCTATGCATATACCGCCTACAAAACATATGTCAATCGAAGGAAAATTCATTCTTAGGAGAGTCCTTTCCAGTTTCTATATTCTCAAATGACATTGATGTCCTGTCACACCCCTGGATTTAGAAAACCCCTAGACAATGGATTACATACCTTCCTCTTTCCAAATGCACCTGACATAAAAAATACTTCTAACTGAACTGACCATTCACCAGCTCCCCCTTACTTAAGTCAGAACCGAGTGGGAATAGTTGCCCAATCAATGCCGATATAAATGTCCCTAATATTTTTATTCACTATTACTCAGACCAGCCACCCACTATGGCTCCCAACATCAAAATTAATTCAAAGTGTTGCAAACCCTACTAGTCAATCAGAGATGGAAGGCAAGTGTATTGTAGACACCTTTGTTTGACTATGAAAATCAGTCCCCGATGGCTCTGCATATTTCTACTACAAAACAACCATCAATCAAAGGAAAATTCATCCCCAGGAGAGTCCTTTCATACCTTTGTACACATAAAACAGATTCTGAGCTTCACACATTTCCAAAATTCACAACTTTAGGGTCAAGAAAAATCCCTAATCTATGTCTGAAAGATATTAGAATATTCTTGGATGACAAATCCTGGATTAGGGACCCTGCCCCATTAATGTTTGTCAAAGTTATTTGACCTAAAACATCAATAATGAGTTTGATTAGAAGGACTATGAACTTCCAGTGAAAAATACGCCAAACTTACCAGAGGGAAAGTCCACAGAAGGAACCTCTATGTAAAAGTAGAGAATTATTTCATTAATAAATTTTGTTCCATGAAAAGAGGTGTAAATCTTGTTCGTTTGAAAACTTGAAAAGGGAGGCCCAAGAAAAATCCAAGTTATGCCTGCTAAGCCTGTTTCAAGTAGGATTACGAAAAAATTATTGTTATAATAAAAAATATATGAAAGTTCATGAGGTTGTTCCATAAAACATCAACAATAGTCGAACTACTCTCACTGAGTTCCGCGACTACGAAAAAAATTAGAGGGTAATTTGATTATTTCAGTTTACTAGTCATGGTTTAAAATTAATACCTGATGAAAATGATGTTTATATGATTGATTGTGATCAATTGATATGACATGAAAAGAAAAGGAATAAGCATTCAAAGGAAAATCAGTTACATCATATTTCATAAAAATGTGCGGTGGGCATCCACATCCTGGATCCTCTCCCTGTAAGCAAGACACGACCTTTTGAAGAGACGTTCGACAGAGTTGTAGAGTTGCATTAATGGTTGATGTGACTCCTAAACAACTTGAATAAGATTCTATAAATTCACAGTCTCAGCCTTCACACTCGCCCACATCGCCTCCTTGTCCCTTATGTCTTGAAGGTTGGTACTTTCTCCATATTTCATTTTCCATCGCCCCTATTCAATAGAAACAGTGACCCAGGCCCACTCCTGTTTAAGACGATCCAGCTTTTGGATTTGTTTCTCCACTTCCTGGTCGATTTTTTATCAAATATTCTTTCTTCGTGAGTTTTTTTTGCAACCTTGCAACTTATCTAACAGGAGTGGAATCCTCATAGATAAAAATTTTCTATGTAGTAGCAAGATAAGCCTTTGAATCTGCAGTAGAATGTTGAGATTCAAGCACACTGGTAGCTTCCCGAGAAGCAACCACCTACCTTAATATATCATAAATAACATGATAGTAAAATCCACCAAAAAATAGGACCCCAAAATGGTGGTGTAACTTTGGAAATTTCACTAGCATCTTAGCCAATGGAGTATGAAAAATTAATCTTCAAATGTTCCTCCATGCCTTTTGGTGAATGGGACGAAGATCGACCATTCTTTCTCGACCGGTGTCAGAGTCACTCCCTGATGATGAAATATAGTCACGAATGAATGTTATAAGATATGAACTTGATTTAGTATCTACAGTGTGGATCAACCTTGCAATAGCCTCATCTCTGGTAATTACAATGGAGGACAGAGCAGGGATGTCTGTTTCTATTACTCAGGCTTGTTGTTGAGATTTTGAGGATAGGTAGGATAAGTATTTAGTACCTCCCACCCCAAAAATAATATCACTATCTAAAAAAGGTGGTGCTACATCTTCAATCATCAGTTGTGCTCTGTGGTTACTCGAAAATACTGAAGACCCGGGGCCATGCTCGGCCAAAACAGTAGCCCTCAAGGCAGCCCTCAAAAGGTTGTTGATTAATACAAGGCCTGTGGGGATAGTCAGTCTAGATAAAGGTACTAGTCTCGAGATCCAAGTGGCAGAAAACATAACTACCCTTAGAACTAGAGAAAAGGGCATGATAGCCCACTCCAAATTTTCAAGGGTCGGAACATCAGCCTCCCCGGTTGTGACTTCCCCAGATCCACCTTGGGCAAGCGAAATATCAATATCTAGAGTGATTCCCTCTATAGAGTAAAAGTAAATTCTATCAAGATTGATTGACTCATCAATTTTTGATGTTCCTCCAAAATACAACAAGGCTTGGGGCTCACCACTGGAGTTGGCCCCTACTATAAAGACTACCATGTCTCTCTGCATAAGAGTTGTCTCAGCATGATCAAGTGAGACCTCAACTTATGGATATCATTCTATTGTTGGGGTAGTGATTTTTTGAGCGGGAGAAGGCAAACCTGAGGGGTCAATAGGACCCCAATATCTTAAGACATCACTGTTCCCCTATTTTGTTTAGTTGTAAAAGTTTATTACCCTTCATCTTCCCTAAAAGGGACAGAAGCTATAGGCTCTTGAGTGGTTGTCATCTGGTTACCAATATGACCTGCATCGAAGTACATATACGTACCATTGAGTCGACAATTTAAGGGTACTTAGTTCAATCAATAGGTGAACATATAATTACTTATGACCCCTCTCATAATACACTTTGACTACTGGGAGGCTTGCTTTCATTTCTTTGATTGTCTGGAGGATGGCTCCTGAATAAGAGAACCAAAGGGAGTTGGAGGGGGAAATGCCCTAGAAGGGTCCGTAATGACCAATTCCATGTGTTATTGGGCTCCAGGGGATCCTTCCTCAATACCCCTACCATTGATAGGGTTAAATCCCCAACTACAGTACCTCCAGGAGAATAAATTGGGGAAAAATCCGTTTCTCGAAACCCTGCAGGCCCCTACAAAATAAAAAGGGGAGGGGGGACCTTTAGTATCTTTGCATCAAAAGAATTTAAGGTTAGATGTTATAGATAAAACCTCTCCCATATGCCACATGAGTAGTTCCATCAACACCACATGGTTTGACTATTAATTCCTATCTGCAGGAGCATGGAGACACTTGTCTATTTCATTGAAATAAACAGTCACATCCTCAGGCTCTTTGTTGGCTAAAATCCTGGTAGGAGCAATGGATCCCCTAAAACTCCGAAGGTCAAAACTTCCATTTTTAATAATCCTCCATATATATTCATTTGATGTTCTCTCCCAAAATTCATCCTAGACTTTCCAGGCGTTCATAAATGCAACTGTAATTGGGATGGCCAGCACTGGAGAGTTGGTACAAGGGAGTAGAGTGGGTTTCGACAACCGAAAATGTTTCTCGAGTGTCCCTGCAAACTTAGGACCTCAAGAAGAAGAAAATTTATGAGATTATGGGAGTAATAAGAATATTTCTTTTTGTAACCTACAATAGGTTAGACAATGACGTCGTCATCCTCATCAATGGTTTCTGGTCGTAGAATGGCAAGTACCCGATGTGAGTACTTGTAGTGACCACTTCAGGAGTGGATGAGGGTATCGAGGTCCTAAAGGTACACTAAAAAATATTTAACTTTTTCCAATAGGTAAATATCTATTGGTAAAAGTACATTTTTTGTTGGTATAATGTTTTACCAACAAATATGTCCCTATCACTAAACTATTAGTAAAAACTCTATCGCTAATTTTTTTTTGTGACAGATAAAACAATTATGTTAAAATTATAATAATACCAACATATAATATATATTTTGGTTAATGTGTTTATCAAAATATTCTTCTGAATTTTTTTTTGTAATAATATTACAAACATTTATTGTCTATTTATATATTACATTTGAATAAAAATTAAAAAAAATTATAGCTAGTAATATTTTATGTTATATTTACTAATTTATCATATATGATTCATTTATTTTAATAACTAAATAAAAGTAAATTTACAAGAATAAATCTCAGAAAAAACTAATTATATTAATAATGAAATTTAATACAAAATGAATCAATTCAAAAATATAAGATTTATCCCCCAATAGGATCTATCACCCCCTCACCCCAAGTATGAGGACCAATACAAGCCCCTATACCAGTGAGCTAGCTTTAGAATTAGTGACCCATCTATGCCCTAGGACTAGCAAGTCTGCTGCAACTATAACACAACCTTTCAGTGCACCAATGACTGATCCATGTACTGCTGTAGAAGCTTCAGTATATAATTTCTCTCTCACATATCACTACCCCAGTAATTCACAAACATGTCTAAAAACAATAAAGCACAGTATCTGTAGTCCTCCTTCAACCTAAATACAACATAAGGAAACACATGCAGCAAACAAAAACAAAATGAGGATGGCAGAGGGATCAATAAAATTATTAGAACCAAAAATGAAATAACATGAAACCTAAAAATTCAATTACAACATGATATATAAAAATTTCTCAAATTAATTAATAAATTAAAAACAAACCTTTAATATCATGAAAATCATTAAATTATTAACTTAAAACCCCACCATTAATGATTTGTCTCTTGTATCTATAAATATATCCACAAACATGTAAAAATTGTATTATAATTATCACACCAGAGACAATTTAACACACAAATATAATAACTTGAAGACATCAAAGTGGAGTGATGTAACCTTGTACTAGTAAAAAACTTACAAAAATTACCTAATTTAAAACTTATAGCCTGAACTATCTTCTTGCAGAATTAATCTCAATTATAGGGTATGGAGAGGGTTACATCAGTCATGACATTCATTGAGAAGGAAAGGGATTTAACATTGACCAAAATATTAACCATTTCAATGGTGATGACCATTTTCTTGAGAGAAAATAAATTTGTTCAGGGAATTATCAAGAGGTTCTAGATAATCGAGAAATATGGGACATCATACCCATGCCCAGAAACCCAATGCATTAGACATCTTCAATCACCATCAAAATTTTAAATATCGTATTGTATAGAAATTTAAAAAACATATGAGATTACAAACAAAATCCTTGTTGTGAACAAGTAAAAATTCCAAATTAAGAGACCATACTCTCTCAAACACACACAGTTCATGATCACAACAACATACATTTTTTATGGTCCGAAAGTTCTTGCTCCTCAAAAGGTGGAACCCAAAAGAGAAACTTGTAACAAAAGATTCTTAGACTCCATGTCCCCATTATCATCATGATACCAACTCTCAATATTCTACAAATCACATGATAATATAAGATTTGAGTGAGTATATGTTATCATTATTACCAAATTCTCATGATTTAAGGGAAAAATAAAATTACTATAACTGTACTTGAAAATATATATCGATCACAATTATTAAATACATTATAAATACATGTTGGAGTATCTCAAAAAAATAAATAATTTTAAAGGATTATGCTTCACATATTCCTTAAAAGGAATCATTGATTTTTTTTAGATAAATTAATAAAATCATAAAAAATTGAATAGAATTCCAATGGGAAACAATAAAAATAACTAGGAGAAATATGTAGAGAAACAAAATATATGAAAAAACATACACATGAATTAGAAAACCATTTAAATAAGTGAAAAAAAAGAACATAAATAATATTTAATCAGGAAAAACTTATAAAAAAATTTGGTTGAATTGGTAATGAGCGTGAACCATTTAAACTTCATCCGGGTTAATGTAATAAAAGTTAATATAAATGTAAATAGAAGGGGCATGACTTGGGTTCACTTCATTATTTTAATAAAAAATACTTCCAAGTCATTTGGAAATTCCTAAGTCTAAAAAATTTAATATTGTATAAATATTCCTAACACTAGGAAAACATTATGAAAGTCCATCCGGATTAAAAAAAGAGACACCACCAATGAAACCTGAACATATGGCAGATCTTGATTCAACATTCAAGGAAAGGGAAACATTCGAGGAAATGGAAACATATAGCAATAAAAAGAATATATGAAGTGTTGTTTCCTACATATAATTATATAAAATTTTCAACATAAAATCACAATGAAAAATTTATGTTTCTATTTATGAAACAGAAATATTAGTTGTATTGGTTGGAAGAGAGGATAACATCAAAACCAAGCTAGAATATTTTTTCAAGGCACCAAGGTTAGCCTTGCCAGCATCACCAAAATCCATTTCTATGTAGCTGATCAGACCCTGAGCATAATTATGTGTGACAAGTATTGACTGAATACCTGGATGTTGAAATAATATAACCAATGCCTTCTAAAAAATTTTCATACCAAATCTTTCAGAGCTTCATCAATTCACACATGTGTGAGCGTACATGTGTTTCAAGTGATTGTGCATGGGCACTACCAAATAATATTAATAGGTATAAGTACACAAGTCTCAGACATCTAAAGAGTGTATAATGATTCATAAAACTGAGAAAATTGTACAAAAATACATATAAGCTAAAGAAAACATGTCACAACAACAATGAAAGAAGGATATATAGATGAACATGATGCATCATGCGAGAAAAGTGAAACATCTACAAATAGATGGGATATATGAAATCTAGTTTTATACATATAATTAAATCCAATAACTAGCACAATTACACATAGAAAAATTTAAGGCAATAAATATGAAATAGAAATATCAATCATGTTGGATAAAAGAGATGATCACATTACAACCAAGTTGGAAGATTGTTGCTGGTATAGGTTCACAGTTCAGCCGGGATAGCATCACCAAAATAATTTCCTAGGAAGTTGATCACACCCTGAACACAATGAAATCCCACATTTATTGACTAAATAACTAGATATTTTAATAATATAAACTGATACCTCTATGAATTTTTTATACAAAATCTTTATGTTTTCAAAAATTTATGCAAGTGTGAGAACATAGATATTTTAAGTGTGTGCGTAGAAACCACCAAATAATATTAACAAGAATAAGAATGCAACCCTCATACATGTTTAGAGTGTATAATAATTCATAACACCAAGAAACCACTATGAATATCTATCCAGATTAAAGAAGAAAGTGAAAACACCAATGAAAGAAAATCCTGATGCATCATGCGAGACAACAACAACACCTAGCAGCAGATGGAAAACATAGTTTTTCTATCTGAGAGCATGCATAAGACTAGGAAAATTTTAAAACCAATACCCTTCAATTAACCCTTTTGAAAATTGAATCCAATGTGAGTCCTGCCTATGCCCCCGTCGTGGGAATCTCGCATCTAACCGAAAGTTCCAAACATGCCCTAGTCCTTAGAGGAAATTTCCCTTCTAATCATGTGTTTAACATCACATCCCCTTTTCAAGAAATTTTTTTTCATCCATAATTGAAAATCATGAAATCATGATTTCTTCAAAAAATAAATAACTTTATTCTTTAAAGTATAAGTGTATGGAATGAAACTTTCATGAAACTATTAAGGATTCCCCCATATACAATCCTAAACACAAGAACAACATATCCAACACAATTATTGGATACCAGAAAACTATTCTTTCATTATATTCCACAAACCCCTATATTGGATGGTTGAATAAGTATCATAGTAAAAAAACAATACTCCAAACACCCCAACAATAATGAGAAAACCCATTTTATCTGAGATTGAAACTATTCAAATAAGTTGTACATGGTTGGGAAAACAATCTAAAATATTATATCCATGATGTGATTGGAAGTCCACACATCCTAGGTTTGAGCATCCACAAACTGTTAATCATACTATTAGAGTGTTGATTAATGAAAAATTAAAGAGGGGAACCTTTTATTTTTTCCTCATGTGAGTGATGCTCCATGTTGCTGAAATAAATCTTGGTGAGTGCTCTCCTTCCTATAATCGAGGTATTGATGCAGCGATCTGTAGGGGATGGGGAGGAAGAAAGGGGGATAATTAGGAAGGGGTGTCTCCTAGTGGGTGTCAATCACTAAATGAGTTTCCATACCCAGAACAATACACTGACATAAGAAAAAAGAATCAGTAGGTTGAAGATTCAAACCATTCTCTAGTCAACATCTTCATGCTCCAAGATCTCGTATCATGTTTGTAGCCTTATTGAACGATTGGGAGTGGAAGCCACAGATGATGGTAAGATATCCTGTACATGGGGGTATAAGACAATGATTGTCTAGGAAGGAAGATCCTGAAGCGAGGGTGGTAGGTCTGGATTTCGGATGGGGGTGATTGAGAGGTGGGGAGGCAGGACAATGGGGAGGCGAGATGGTGGCGGAGGAACTGGGTGGAGAGGATTCCATGTGACTCACCGAATACAATATGTTATTTTATTTTTTCAACTCCTGAATTTTTTTCACCCTTGGTGAGTTAGGAATTTATCAGAGTGATATTAAAAAAACTCGAGAAACTTATTAATAAATATACACACACAACACACACATATATATCAAATAATATTTTCTATTTAACAATTATCTTAATTTAATGTGTAAATATATATTTTTATTAAAAAATTCTTTTTCGGTACTAACTACATAATACATACATACATACATATTTACATACATACATACATACATACATACATACATACATACATACATACATACATACATACATACATACATACATACATAGATACATACATACATACATACATACATACATACATACATACATACATACATACATACATACATACATACATACATACATACATACATACATACATACATACATACATACATACATACATACATACATACATACATACATACATAAATAAATACATACATACATACATACATACATACATACATACATACATACATACATACATACATACATACATACATACATACATACATACATACATACATACATACATACATACATACATACATACAAACATACATATATATACACAGAGAGAGAGAGAGAGAGAGAGAGATATATATATATATTTATATATATATATATATTCAATTTTTGGTATAACTTTTTTTATTGTATAGTTTGTTGCAATATATATTTTTAATTGTAAAATATTTTTTAGTAATATTAAATATTAATAATAGATTCATTTTTTGGTAAAGAAAATGTTGGTATTAATATGAAAAAAATAATATATTTAACTATTAGTAAAAAATTAGCTGGTATTGAACAATTAATACCAACAAATGTATTTGTTAATAAAAAAATATTGGTTGTTCTAATGAATAATAATAAAACATAATATCTATTGGAATTAATCATTGTTACCAACAAATATATTACGTACCAGTAATTTTCTATTGGTAAAAATCATTTTTCTTGTAGTGGTAGCAGCTCACCATATCGGGATCCTCATCAAAAGAGACGTCAGCGGGTGCTGACACATAGACAATGCTAGTAAGAAAACTTACCTAGTTTGGAGGAGCTGAAATAAATCATAAAGGGACTAGTCATGAGTATATGGATGACCTTTAAAAAGGTCTCATTACCTCTAGGCCATTGGAAAATATCATTGAAAGGAATTGATGTTGGACTCCTAGCAACAGCTTCAGCAGCTTGTTCAACCGCCTGTGAGGTCACGACCCCATATTTCCCAATTTTCCCCACGGGGGAGACAAGATGCCTTAAAAGGACATTTCCTAGTCATGACTATTTAAAAAATCCCTTTTGTTTCTTAATTTACTTTTCCCTAGATGACTTGGAAGTTTTCACGATAAGAACCAGGCCAGCTAATTGGTCATCGGGATATGATTTAACCTAGGCCTCAACATAGTTTTTGTTAAGGAAGGTCACAGAATCCCTAGGATCCAGAAATTTGGCCTGGCATTGGGTGTCCTCCCTGGTGAACATTATACATAGTTGACATGCTATCATCAGATTCTTCTCCTAACAAGCACTATTGAGAGCAAGAGGGCACAACTTCTGGACACAGTTAAATTGACGACTAAATTGGTAGGGTGCATATCCCAAAAAAATAAGCTTCCCTTAGATACAAAAAACTAGGATGCCTTATCTCAAAGAAAAGAATTAACCTCGATTGAAAAGTATTCACATGCATTATTTGTAATAGTACTAGTAATGGAATCATAAGGGTGGTAAGAAAAACTTTCACAAATGTTGATATAATCCATTAAGTCTTTCTTGTTCTTTTCGGTTTGCTCCTCTTGCTTATCCCGTGAAGCCCAAGCTGCTGACAAGACCCCACTAGAACTCTGAAGATATGGTCGGAGGGTGGAATGTAGAATTTTTAAGGAATTTATGAATGAATAACCTCCTATATGGGACCCCATCTATCCCAAAAGAATTTGGAAGGGCCCAGTCAACCGATAAGGTGTCCCCCTCGCTGATTCGACCTAGTAGGTAATAAATCTTAGCCAACACTGGGATAGATTAATTAATACATCTTCAGGTGGCCAACTGAGTGGTCATGAAAAATGTTGAGGCTCTTACAAAACCATACTCCGGCACCGATAAGAGCCACCTACTTAAAAACATGTCCAAGAAATCCACTAGTTGAAATAATCGATCAATGTCATGGATAAGCCCCCATCCCCATTTCTAAAATTTCCCCTCTTCTAAGGTGGGCCAGTAAGTACCTGCTCACCTCTGGGTGGTTTTGTTAGGACAAGCCTTGGGTCTCTATGGATCAGGATCTAGACCAATATGCTTAACAAAAGATCCAAACCAATCATCAAAATAAATGCCTTTCTTCATACAAAGGTCTATTTCCTTCAAGAGTTTCATCGCTTAAACGATGAGTTTCCTAGAAAAAGAAGGGGTTCTTTACTCATCATTCCAAATAGAGGAGGGAGGTAGGAATTCATCATACTTTTCTCTGATGATAGGGACTCTTGAGATTAGCTGAATGTCCTAAAGACTGATGTCTTCCTCCCCGTGGGTCAAATGGAAGGTATTGGTGTCTGGACTCCACCTGCTCAGAAGTTGTGAAATAAGGGCATTAGGATGGTGGGTGTATGTCCAAGAAACCCAAGCAGCCTTGTATAGTCCCACAGTCTACAGATCAGTTCGAAATTCTTCAAAAATCTGGTGAACCAAAAAAGACCACCCTAGTCCAAGCCAAACGAGCCTCCAGAGCGAAGATCTCGTTGGGATGACCAACCATGCAGGTCATTTGCTATAGATTTCTACACAATGCTATAGTAATAGTGGGATGTCTGGTTGGTCTTCCGCTACACTCCCTCTAAAGTTCAAGTTGCATAGTTTAATAAGGAATTGGAGGTAGTATCTCTCTGAAGGTACTGCCCCTTGTAAGAAATCAATACCTTCAGAATAGAGGTATTAATTATCCAGGTAGTAGGCTGATCAGTGGGATTTGGCACTGGGATCACTATTCTAGACAATAACCCATACCCATAAGAAGAAATCCTATCTAAAGATGTGTACTTCCATTGGATTGCAATAAGAAGAATCTCTAGAGATTGGTGAAATGGAACAACTGGAATTTTTTCGTCGACCAAAGCGACCATGTTCTTCGATTTTTCATTAGCAACAGAAAGTGGGGTAGTAGTAGTAGCATTATCTTACGTGGGATTCAGATTTTTAATTTTCAAATTCCAAAATGATGTTCCCGAAATCCAAAATTTGGTTCAAAGATAGATAAATGGCCAAAAGACCAGTTCGTAGCACATATGAAGTGGTTCGCAAAATGATTTTTTGCAAGCACGGTATGCAAATACAGGGGAATCCAAGGGAGTCGAGATCACTTTTTTATGTGAGAAATGGTAAAATAAAAATGACATGGGCCACTATATATAGGTGTGTTCAGCTCTTACCGGGCCTATATGTTCTACCGTGAACCATTTCGGTTTAGAACCACTTCTACATCAGAATAGTCCCCTTTTTGTTCCGAACGGACCCCATCCCGATGAGGGGAATTTGTAGGGTCTGGAAAATTCCACCAAGGGAAAAAAATACTCCCAAAATAACTTTTCATAAGGAAGAAAGTACTCCTACAAGTCTAAAAAGGTGAATGGACTCAAATTGAGTTGCAAATTTTAGAAGAAACTTGAAGGAATTCAATTTTTCAATGGATTTTAGGTGGCCCACATACCATCACCGGGATGGGTTCCTAGACCACCTGGATTGCGAACCACCGATACATGGAATGATCCATGAGGCATTGTCCCATGGAGCGATGGCCATTGAACATGTTATACCACAAAGTGATTCACTGAAGTAATCATGTGTGCGAAGTCCATCCACATACCATCTCATGAACTAAGTAGTTCACAGATGAAGTGAAAGAGCAGGGTTCTGCGAACCACGATCGCGAACTGTATCCTCTAAAAACCCCGATTTACCAAGTCTTCCATGTGTTAGGATATATCTGTATGGTCCTCCACAAATGGTGTCGTATTCCCATAGATATGATTTCCCCAATGATCTATAAAAGGATCATAGAAGGAATTGAGAAGTGGAAGGATGGAAAAATCTTGAAAGGGACCCAGAGGTTGAAAGAAATAACTTAGAGAAGATTCCAACTTCAATCTTGAATCATTGGAAAAGTAAAAATTGTGAACCGCATTCTCTGTAGGTACGTCCATCCACATACTATAAAACAGGGAACCTTATTAATAATAAAATAAACACAAACCAAATTGGTGAAACTGAAAACCAAATTATTCTCACAGATGAACTCCCTGTGAAAGATAATCCCACTAACCCTCCTTCAAAATGGTGATCCACGTAGTGTATCATTGAGTGGATTTAACCCAGTGCCGCATACTGAATCATTATGCTGATGGAACCTGAAATGGTGTGATGGACTGCATACCACTATAGTGCGCGGTGGTCCATACCCATGTCCGCATACCACATTGGGACATGGATGACCCCTCTGTCCACATACCTCTATGGTATGAAGATCTTCCCCCATCCTGCATAAGAAATTATTACACAGAATGGGGTGTTTTTAGGTATTATTTTCTTCCGATTCCAATCTCTCCCGTCCATTTCCATCCATTCCTCCATAGTCTCTCTACGAACTAGTCCTCCATCATAATGCCAAATCCACCTCCAAAGCCACCATACCCATATGATCAAGCCATCGGGTGCATCAGCGTGCCACTTTGAGTCTTCATACCCATGTTAAGAGGAGTCACAAAGGCTCCCCCCACAACTATTTGGGCTCCAGGGGTGTCTGTGGGTCTACATTACCATGGTAACCCAGAGTCCAACCTTGGGATGACAATTTGAACTTCCCCATTCTAGGGATTAAGGGTGATCACCTTCTTTTCCATCCAATGATAAATGGTGATAAGTCAAATGGGTTATGTTCGCTCCCCCTTTTATGAAGAAAAAACACTTCCCCTTCCCAGAACGCATTTCGGAGCACTCCCACTGAGGTAAGTCCCTAATCTTCTGAGGCTGAGCCACATGAACTTTAGTGTCATTTCTCATTGAAAGGATCATCACTCCATGCCCTCACACACCGTCGCCCTGACCTTTTCTTCCATAGGCTCACCCTCCCTCACCAGTAGGAGAGGAAGCATGTGGTTAGTTGGATCTCTCACATCCTCTTGTTTCTCACACCGAGCATGACTAATGTGGGCTTAGAGATTTTTGAAGATTACAACATCCACACAATTTTGAACTATGAAAACTCTAATTCCTAATCAAACCAGGATACATAGGACACCTACTTAAAGGCCTGAGCTCAAAAGGGTTCCCATACAAAAGGGTTCACCCAATCATGTCCTCATAAATGGGTAACTTCCATGCATAATCCCCAGCTAATCTGAACTATGAGAACTCTGATTCTTGATCAAATCATGATACGTAGGACATTTACTAGAAAGTCCGAGCTCAAAAGGGATCCCATACAAAAGGGTTCACCCAATCATGAATTCGTAAATGGGAAGATTCCTTGCTTAAGCCCCAACCAATCTGAACTACGAGAACTCTGATTCTGAATCAAACTAGGATACGTAGGATTTCTACTTGAAGGCCCAATATGAAAATGGTGAACATCGAAAAGGGTTCACCCAATGATGTCCCCCCAAATAGGCAGTTCCCATGTGTAAGCCCCAACTATTCTGAACTATGAGAACTCAGATTCTTGATCAAACTAGGATATGTAGGATTCTTAGATGAAGGTCCGATCTCAAAAGGGTTCCCATAAAAAAGGGTTCACCTAATGATGTCCCCTCAAATGGGTAGGGTCCATGCATAAGTATTTGGTATTCGGAACTATGTGGGTTCTGATTCCTCTCTTGAGGATACAAAGGAAACCCATCTCATGGGTATGATCCCAACATCAAGTCACCATCTATCCCAGGGACGACGATAAACTCCAGAGCACCATATTGTATGGCTCAAGTCAGCATCAACTCCATAACATCAAATACAAATATGCTTATGAAGACCCTACAAACTAGGGGTATCCCATAGACGAACTCTTCAGGAATGAACCAAGGATTCAAGAACATATGAACACAACTTAAATATATAAGAGAGTCACAGAATATGCAATAATTCCCCCCAGAAGGGGTGTTGTGAGCCCGACTTCCTATCCTCTCAACCAATGGAGTCCTTAAGTGTCGTTTTCCAAACCATTGTTCAACGAGTGACAAACTTTGTAATGTAGGTCCATGAATCAGGGATACCAGGGTCTATGGGTGTTTCTGGATCCATGAATATACCCATTAGAAACCATCCGAGGAAGTTATATCCGAGGACGACCGATTACACAACTACTTGACCCCATGCAATTTCCCGTTGGGACTATCTAACTATGGCATCTCTTTCAAAATACGAAAGGGGTGAATTAACTAGTCCCCAAAGAGTTAATCCAACCTTACTTTAAAGGATAATGGAACAGAATTGGTAAAAACAAAAGAAATGGTGAATTTTTCAAGAAACCATCTCTGAAAAAAGAGATGGGTGATTATTCTCGTTGGACCATTTGCTCATCACCTGAAATGCGCCACCTCATAGGCGAAACAATGTCTTATCTTCCATATTTTTTAGAGTATATTTCCTACCATTAATTATATATTTTTATTCTCCCATATCATGGTGATTGAGTTTATGATGTAATACAACTCAAACCTATACAATAATAGTAAACTCAATGGGTGTTTTCCTCTTGTGATGGTGTAAATAGACTTTTAATTCTACTATCGCATAGACCAAACCCATTGTATTTCAAACTCCTCATGGTGAAACCTATATTATAACCATCGGCATGAAAAAAACCATGAAATAATCCTTTATTTATCTTCCCATCATACACCACAACATAATGAAAATTTACCACATCATAATGTGGTATCCTAATAGTTATGTGAAATACATGCATAAAATCATGAGGATGAAAATAGTCATTTTTTATTCCATCACCATAAATTTTCACACATCAACCATGACATGGTTTTAGGAACACTATGGTGTTTTTTATAATTCCAGATAATTTTATTCATTTCAATTATTCTATTGTAGTTTTAATAAATTTAAAACTCAACTATATTTATGTTGATAGTAAATACAACAAGAAATAAGAATCAAAACTCATGAATAAATTTTCTTAAAAAACTAGTAATAAAATGTTCCTAAAGTTATATTTATCCAAAAAATCACACCATTATATATAATAATTTTTTATAGTTCTTTAAATCTTAATGAAAGGATAAATACTATATTTATAGTGTCTAAAATCCCTCTTTTCAATTCAATACATAAGGGTCTTCAATCTCTAAGGGACTGTTAATCTCCCCTTTTTTGGTGTCAACATTATAAAAATGTGATATACTCTCTAAAAGTATAGTAACCAACACTTAATATTTCCTCTCTAAATGAAACTACTTCTCATATATTCTATATAGTTATTCTCAATTGTAAATGTTAGTGTCTCTTACTCTTTATAGGAATGTACCTTATACTATTCATAACCCTTGTCAAAAAATATAATGTAATGGAATTGATAAAATAAAAGAATGAACATACATTGATTTTCAGATCGAATACAATCAATAAAATAATCTTAAGTGTTGGAATATATTGTTCATCATGGTCATTTTCAAGAAATACACAATCTGATATTTTGTTAAAATATATTTCATGTTAATATATTCACATTCCACTATTTCTGTGATGAGCTTGTACTTGATGTAAATATTTTTTACCCCGAATATTAAAACAAATTATTATAAAAATGGATTGGGTTTTTATTTTCACAAAATTTTTATAACGGGCATAATAAATTCATATTCATATATTTATGTTGTGACTTCATCCACATCATTTTAGTTGTGTCTTGTGTTGCCTCAATCTACTCAACTCCCATTTTTCTTAAAGTGATTCAATTTCTCTTCTTATAGTTATAATTAATGAACCATACACCAATAAAAAATGAACATACATATGTTTCCTTTTGATCTAAAATGCTACTCTATTAATCTATTTTGTAAAAACAATTAATATGTAATGATTATTCGTTATCATGACTCAATAAACAATAATATTTCTATTTGATACAGTGGAAGACCATTTCACTTATATAGGATATGACACCATTGGATTACATTGCAATCATGTACAAAGGGTAATTAAAAATACATTATATTTTCTAGATTATTTCATATAGAGTAAGCTTATGATATTCTTCTAGAACTTCTTCTAATCTAGAAAAATTCCTTCTTAATCTAAGGACAACATTTTTCCATGTAATATAGGATTATATAACTCTCTCAATTATTTTATTCAAAACCTTTTCAATAACACATAAGCACAAATCTCTTGAGAGAGATAGATAAAAACTTCTATATTCATAATATATCACCCAAAAAGAATGTAATCCCTCTAATCATATAAATTTTTAAAATATTATCATTTCATTCGAAAATTCCTCACAAGTATTGTCTTTATTTATCGAAAAAAATTTCATTAATGTAGAAAATTATAATGAGTGAGTTTGTGCCTTATCCAATGACATATTTAATTCTATTCATATTTTATTTATTAAAATTAATACCCATTATGTTTTTTGAATTTATTTTAATACCATGATCATGGAAATTTTTAAGCCTATGTAATGATTTAATTAGCTTATAAACCTAAAAAACATCATAATCAAAGATAAAACCTTATAATTATTGAAATTAAAAATCTTCCTCAATTTTACCATTCAATAACATGAATTTTACACCCATTTTGAACACTTTGTATTTCCTTTTAACACATATGATTCAAATCAATAACAATGAAATCAATTTTATTTATATCAATTTTTATTTTCTTTGAGCACATATCACAATCAAAATTTTTATTATTTCATGCCTTATGACTAGAGAAATTTTTTGATGAAGGATTAACCATTATTTCACGAGTAACCCTTGCATAAAATAAATTTTTTTCTAGGATACATCTCTATTACCATTGATCATAATATGAAATATTAACGTGTTCCCATATTTTTTATTTTTACTTATTTTCAAAGAAAATTACCCCTAATTAAATATAATATCAGTAATTACAGGGGTTTAATTTTTAGTTTTTTATTTTACATTTAATTTTTAAATGAAAAAATTAATGATTTTCACATTATTTATCCATCCTTGGAATTAAATTTATAAGACATGCAATTGATTTAGTTTTTTTATTTTAATACATGAATATATTATTATTTGATTTGATTCTAGAAATTAAATTCTTAAAGGGATTTGATTTTTGAGTATAAATTCATTCATTATTTCTTAAATTTAATGAAAATAAAAAAATGAAATTATTTCAAAATGGAAATTTTGAATTTTAAAATTTGAAATGAATTTTGTTTTTAAAATTATTGAAATTTAATTTTTTTCAAAATATTATTTTTAATTCGGTTTATTTAAATAATTCATTTGGGAAGAAATTATTTATTAATAAAAATATATGTTATTGAATTATAGTTTCAAAATTTGGTGAAGTGAATGCATGTTTCAACTCACGGTAATTATACTAACCACATTATGGGTCTCCAACTGATGGAATGAAGAAAATGAAACTCACCACAACTTGGTTTTTAATTTATAACAAATAAAAACAAGTGACTAAAACCTCACGATCACTTAATGATAGTGAGCCGCCCAAAATGCAACTTACCATGCTTGAAAAAAATAAAGTGACCATGTGCACTTAATACAATTCACCACACCTACTTTATCTCCCCACACGGTGACTTTCCTAGTGACCACACTAATTTTATACAATTGACCATGTATAAACAAAATTTATGTGACTTTGTATTGCACGACCACTTAACATACTGAAAAAGTATCTCATAGTTACTTACCAAGTGACTAAGAACCAAATCTATTGTTGATTCTTCTTTGAACCAACAACATAATTATGGTAACTTAAGCTTGTATGAAGCGAACCTACCGTTCTCCCACATCCATACAACCTAACACAAATCAAAACAAAAACTACCATGATATCTCCCCATGGTCACTTCCAAGTGATCACATCATTATAGGAGATCGGCCAAAACCCTTCCATGATGGCTAGTCATAGGATGAACCCTCATGCTCCATTAAATCTCTATCACTGAAATTATCCCACTCAGGAAGATGATTGATGTTTCACCACTATATTCTTATCGAAGAAGTCTGATGTCACATTTTCATCTTATTAGAATGGTGTGGAAGTTTCAATATTCTACTAAAGTGTTACAATGAAGAATATTAAACCATTCCAAAGCTTGAATGATGGATGAAAAATAAACCTGAATCTAAAGCCATGCCATTGAGCAAGATTTATATTCCCACCGAAGAACCATGGAATCCATGCAGATGGGTCAATTCATGGCTTGTGATATTGAAGCATTTGTATGGTTATTGGTTGGGGAATCCAAATTTCTATTGTTCCATATTGAATCATACCATTAGTAGATGTATGGACCACTAATATTGATGAAATTAACTCCAAAAGTCTAAATCCTGAAAATAGTAGAGGTCAATACAATATGTTTTATGATATAATTTTAGGTTAAAAGAAAATAATATAAATTTTTTATTTTATTTATTTACCTATATATATTAAAAATATAAGGGAATTCACTCAACCCCAAATCACTAGATAAGTACCTAGAAAAGAAAGAAAACAATATTCTTTATGGAATTCGAATGAAAATCAGAAGCACTGTGGAAATGATTGGATGAAAATCCATACCCTATCCAACATTACCATTAAAGTTCCTTATCCACATTACCAATTACTATTAGGAATGAACACAAAAAGATTATACGAGGAGAACCTCAATTTTGAATCCTAAAATTACTTAAACTAAGACAACCACAAAATGTTTCCCCAAAATCAATTTGATGTATCAATAAAAATCACCAACCTCATTTGAGCTAACATGTTTGATGCCCATAATGATTATAATCCGCTCGATCCCTATACATAACAACAATTTTAATTGAATTAATATTTTGAATAAAATATTTTCAATTGTTTATACTTATATGTCCAAATTAGAAGATACCATATAAGTATTTATGGTCCAATCCTTGGCCAGTTCTCTTTCTTCCCTTTTTTTCATTCCACTGGAATGAAGATGTAATTTCCAAGTTCATCATCTTATTCCCTAGAGTGTAGGTTAAAATCCTTTGTTCTATGATGTACTGAATCACTTCTCCTCCAAAATGCACCAAGATCAATCATGGATGGAACATAAATCAATTATGAGATATTCTGATGCCATGAAAACCTATCACAACCTTCAATAAAGACACATGTCAAGAATACATAGTAGAATTAAATTAGCCTCAGTGATTAAATTTAATAATATTTCTGATGGTACAAGATCTTTTTGGGATAATAGTTAAATAAAGTTGTGCTACTCACATAGAGAACTTCAAAAAATGATAAGGATTCCTAATCATTTTTCTATAAATAACACACTATTCATTGTGCTAAAAGTATATCTCTCTTAGAAGATATTTTTAAGATCACTTCTCACCACTATTTTTCTATGTCCTTCATTTCTTGTTGTAATAACTCCCGTTATAGAACACTAATACCTTATTGGTTGAGACAAGGAGATCCCCTATCCCCAATTATAGAATTATATATTTTTATAGTTCAGTATCTTATATTAATATCTATATTTATTGGAATATAAGAAATAATATATTTCTTATTTCGTTCATTTTTAATTAGTGCTCCATTCTCTACTAGATCGAACATAGAGGCCACTTAGGTCCACTTCATTACTTGTAATCATGAGTAGTTAGTTTACTAAAGTGTTATCAATGATATATGATTATTAGTATAGAAGAGATTAAAGGTTATAAGATCATTTAATTCCTCCTATTAAACTGAAAATTCTATGAGAGAGTAATTGTGTGGGATCTGACTTTGTTAGAGAAAAGAATTTGAGTAAAAAATTTGATTAATGATTTAACAGGGAAGGTAATGGGATATCTGAGTTTAGGAAACATATTATAAAATTATATTTAAAACCAAAATAGTTCCATATCTATAACTATTTTCATATAATGAACCCACTACAGAAAATTAAAACACACCCATTACAATGTCCACTTTTTAGAAAAACTCAAGTCCTACTACTAATAATTTTTTCATAGGTTCAAAAATTGTTTTGTTGAGATCCCTGAGATTAGTTTTTCATTAAACATTGTTACTTTTTTAGGGAGTATAGGGTGTTTGCTTTAATTTTTTTTAAAAATTTATTGCAACAAATAGCCAAATCCAATTCATCTCACCTCGTTGGTTTTGATTTCATGGTTGAGTGAACACTTTTGGAAAGACATAGAACTGTGAGAATAATATATGAATTGGAATTAGATTTTTCTAACTATTCAGTTGATAAAACCCTCATACCCTTATTATATATCCTAATGTTTCACATTAGGATTCCAAAACATAGAAAATAATCATGTCCAATTAATTAGATCTTTAAGAGAACAATAAAAACCAACTTTCAATAACAATATTACGATGTTACAATTGAATAATCAATAAGATTGTGATCATAAAAATAGAATTATAAGTCACATTAATAAGATTACTAGTTTTTGAGGAGAATAACCAATTAGGAATCGATATTAATTTAGAGAAATATGTAATGGATTAAATCCTAGAGGATCCACTAAGGCTAATATCAATTGGATGGGATTTCTTTGATCTATTAAAGTATCTTCTAATGAGTGGATTTATAACATCCAACATAGAGATATGACTACCTAGGATGTACTACACCAATATTTACACCGAATGTATTTCCTTACATCAAGGAGTGTCCAGCCATGTAAAGAGGATTGTGAAACCAAACAAGAAGGTGAAGATATTGTTTATGAGTATTGAGAGAGAATCAAAGGATTAAAAATTACTAACTACACTAACCTTATTAAGAACATCATTTATTATATTATTTTACCATGTATTGAAGAACAGTAATATAAAGCTTTTGGATGCTTCCTATGGAGGATAACTAATCAAAAAATAATGTTCTAATGTTAGATACCAAATTGAAAAAATATCTGATAATTCTCTATAATTTGGTATAATATCTTCCTCCAGGGGATTTCATTATGTAAAAATATCTAACTCTATATTTTTGAAAAAATAATAAAATAATGTCCTCTTTTATAAAGAATTTACCTTGGAAAAAGGTACAAGGGATATCAACCATCATACCCCCTCGAGTCTGCCATTTTTTTTCTCATGAGCACTTCACTGATGGTTTTCCTCAAGTTCAAAGAAACTGTGAATCCATGCACAAAAGACCATACTATCTAGTAACATAATAGCTATAACCATGTAAAAATAGATTATTTTAACTTTAAAAATGGATCTAGAACCCAATAGATTTAGAGAAAACTGTTTCATCAATATTTCAAACAAAATTTCCAGCCACCACCAATTTAATGAAAAACTTATCAGGTATTTTCATGCAACCAACCGAAGAAAGCTCATGAACTCTTACTGAAGGGAATGATGAAAAAAAATATTTTTAAAAAACTATATACTAACTAATATAAAATTATTGAATAATGAAATATCATGTAATCTTAATTTCCAATCCATTCAAAACCCAAGAAGAAACATTAACCCTATTATATTATGGAATGAAAGGGAGATGAGTGGTAGTGAATAATCACCATCCAATGAAGAATATGTTAGGATAAAACCCTCTAAAATTAAATAATTAACCCCTAGGTATGAACCTAAATAAGAATTAGTTATAGAAACAACCCCTATAAGGAAGGATAAAGAGACTAAAAATATAGAGGATCTACTTAAATCTCAACCATACTTCCATACAAGGATGAAATAACCTAAGAAAACATGTAAATAATCAATATAATAAGAGATCCTGGATGTGTTAAAAAAATTAAAATTAAAAGACCTATATTATATTCAACCCACTAAATTCCAGGTTTTCAAAAATTAATCAAATACATGGGATCCATAATGAGAATATTGTGAGGAAATGAAATGAAAATTTTATGTAAAAATGTTTCTATTCATGTAACCCAAAAATTATATATAAATTACAAGATCCATGTATATTTTATATCCTTAATACTACACGAGATCTTAAATTTTCCAATTCATTATGTAATTTAGTATTATCATTTATTTTTATATGTTATTAATTTTATTCATCTTTATAGATAAGAGAACTCAAACCCACCCGAGTGGTAGTGTATTTTTCCAACCTAGCAATTTCCTACCCAGTTGATGTTTTAGAAAATGTTTTGTTAAGTGTAAAAGGATATCCATTCCTAGATGACTTCAATATTCTAAACAAGGAGGTAAAAAAGTTAATAATCATTCCCCCAAAATCTTGGGTTGGATATTTATCAAGACATCCCAAATAAAAATAAAATTCAACAGGAGAATTATTTCTATGACTTATGGAGAGGAAAATTTTATTTTAACATTATGAAATATATCTAATACCCTTTTGAGAAAAAAAATACTTTTAGTACAATCTATTTTGAATTAAAATGTTTTTATAAAGAATTAATTGGATGTTTGGATGATATAATTGTTAAAAAAAGGTTTCGAAAACACATGATTTCACTACTATAACTATTTTTTGAAAATTAGTTTAATATTGAATCTATCTTATGTACCAAACAACTTGAGGAAATTGGTGAGAAAAAATCATGTAATTTTCTCCTATTTGAAACTTTCACCACTACTATACAAGTTTAGGCTTTAACAAATGATGAACTGTATGTTGAGCTATAGTAAAAATATTGATGGGATTCCAAAAGATTTTATTCAATGTTGGGGAATAATAGAAAATAAAGGAATATAAAAAATATATAGTTGGGGGAACTAAGAAAATAATACCATGAGAACAAATTTCTATATAGAGAAAAGACTAAACATTTTCATTATAGACTCCCATAGAACAAATATTTTCAAAAATAAGATGATTCTTTATTGCACTCTTCAAAAATGATTTTTATTCCTAGTAAAAATTGTTAATAGAATACTAGAAAATTTATAGTAATAAACATTTTTTAATCAAGTTTAGTCTAAATCAAGCATGATAAATCATAGGGCCCCTTTAATGTGAAGGAAGAGAAGATAATTTTTTTAATGATGATCCTTTGAATAATCTGATAGAAAAGTCTAAATTCCTCCATGATACCATCAAATGAAGGAATACATGTTATGATGTTCACCTATATTTATTTCAATACCGATGTTCTATATTTGAATTTCTACAAAAATTCATACTGAAATTTACAAGTATGGTGTTTGAAATTTGTTTTGGGGAGGGGGACAGATTAGATTTTGGATGTTAATACCACTTTTTATCTTTTATAATTAGAAAAAAATTCAAAATTTCATAATTCTTATAATTTAGGAAACTCTAGATAGTTTTTTTATGTTTTATGTTTTTATATTTTTTATTCTGTAAATTAAAAAACAATAAAAAATAAAGAAAAAATAGAAATAGGAAAACTAAACATCAATAGTGTTATGCCAAATTATAATACCATTCCAGTTTTTGAGGATTCACAGATTTGGAATTAATGATTGTGAATGATTTATGAGTGAACATAACATATATTATATGGAAAATTTTAATACTTGGTAAATAGAAATAAAACTGAAAATATTCTTATATAATAAGGATTATAACATGTGGTCACTGATATTTCAAACTCAATCTTTTGTGACCAAGCCTTTGTAATTGAATAACACCTCAGGTTTCCTGCTCAAATGAAATTCATATAAGTCCTTTGAACCTGTAATAAGATGGGAAATTTCTCTCCCAAAATTAATCTTAATGTTAATGGAATTATATGTGTGAGTGGCCCTCTGTAAAAATTTCAATATGTTCTATTTCATAGAACTCTTCACAAACATGGCTGGGAAAATTTGAAAAATAAAAGTATAAAGTGCTCATACATAAAAAATGAATTCATTTATGAGGGGAATATTGAACCAATGAATGGTAATATTGAATTATAAAAATATCATTTAGGAATTATTAATGATGTGTGAAAATGAACATTGGTTTAACAATCTTTGGAATTATGGATGAATGGAAGTGCTACTTGTTAAAATTTAAAATCAACTTAAATCTATGGAATTCATTCATAGAAATAGAATTTGAATCATAATTGAAGTCAAATAGTGTGTGAATTTCACATAGGAAGGATGAACATTTAGTGGATGAATTATTTTATTTCTTTCAATTCTAAATTGTTTCATTGAAGTCAAGATGGATAATCATCTTTGTGATAATCAGTGACAAATTGTTTTGGGAGTGAAATAGTTCATATGTGTGGGAGTTATGTGAGACCCAATTTTTTAAAATTATAATTTATTTATAATTATAATTACCCTTAATTTAATCAAATACTATGAAAATTAGTTATATTTATCGATTTTTCAATTTTGGACTTAAGTTATAGAAGGATAAAGTATCGAGCTTTCATTTTTTATTCATCCTTGTAATTAAATTTATAATTCATATAACTTATTTTGATTATGTTTTTTATTATAAACTCAAAATTTATAAATATTTGACTTGATTTTATAATTTAAATTCTTAAAGGTAAGTAATTTTTGACTTTTAACTATTTCATTAATTGTTGAATTTAAATAAAATCCATAAGATGATTTTTTTTAGAAAGATAATTTTGAAATTTAAAATTGTAAAATAATATAATTTTTTAAATGATAGATATTTGAAGACATTACAAATTTAATTTTAATTTGGATGATTTAAATTTTTTTATGGAAACAATTATGAATGAAAAAAACTATGTCATTGAAATACAGGTTGTAAATCTACTAAAGTGACAACATGTTACACCTCATAGAAACTATAATGTCTGCTTGATGACTCTCCACGTGAATGTAATAAAATATGGAAATAGAACACACAAATATTTTTAAGTGAATTCCAATGGAAATAAGTGACTGTAGTCTCACGGAAACTTAAATGACCATCAAGCCCACCATCTACAAATTATCACACTTAAAAAAATTAAGTGATCATGCTCACTGAATAAAAGTGATCAATAATGATGCAGTGCATCCCATAACCACATCCCATATGATGGTTCTAATTTTATAGAAATGAGAACACATAATAATACTGAAGTAAATTTTCATTTCAAAGATACTTAATAGTTGGTCAGAGTAGGACACTGAAGAGGGGGATGAATTGAGTTCCTATAAAATTTTTTATTAAAAAGTTTATTTAAAAGATTCCCCCGATTTAAAACTAAACAAGATAGTTAACCAAAGTAGTGAATTTATAATAGTCGGAATCATCAACTAATTTCTTATAATATTGATTATTTTTCAGTTGTAACAATATGAGATACTGATAAATTTTTCGAAACTATTATAATAAGACAAAACAATTATAAACACTAGAAAAGACTAACTATCAAAGTGAAATTCAATTTTCTGAAAGACAAGTAAAAAACGGAGAAAACTAAATTTGAAAACACCGCGGATATAAAACAAGAGGTTTTTTCTCAAGCCAAGACTTAGTCCTCTTGACTTGGTGATCACCTTCCACTAATCAGTCTAAATAGATAATGGTTTTTATCCACACCCTGGATCGGAGTTTACACAATAGTACATAGACTGTCAAGGTCACAAGACCTCTACCACAGTTCTACAAGGGAACAAAATAAAACCAGTTCACACAAGTCATCTACCACAATTCTACATGGGATAAACAAGAGTAAAAAGATAGTTGTCTGAGTATATCTTGTATCCTCCACTTTAGTGTTAGAGAAAAAATCTGTTTTATAGAAAAATGAACACACAACTCAAAAATGTTTTAATTAGGCACCGAATAAGAAATAAATATTAGATAGGGTTTAGAAGGCTATGTGTGTTATAGAGTTCAGCTCCCGACTCTTTGATGTATCAGAGTTGAAGTTGGAGTCCTCTTTTGGAAGCAGACACTGAAACAATGTGTCATGGAGCACTATGTTCTATCTTCCAGGAAGATGAGATTTTCTTCTCCTTAGGTTTAGTTGAATTCTATAGAGATGTTGAAGCTTTGGTACACATCAATCTTTAGGTTCAGAACTAGAAGGAATGAGAGTTCCTCTTGTGTTCTTTCTATTTTCTTTTCAAGTTCAGTGGGTGATCTCGAGCGGTCTAGTGAGTATCTCTTTTATGCACTCACATCGTTCATCTTGAGTACTTTTCTTTTATATTCTTGAAGCTTGACAATGTGCATGTTTTAGGAAGGTATTTTTCCTCATACTTATAACATTCCAATTAACGTTGTCTGCAAAAAGTAATAAATTTAATTAGTGGCATTAAAACACTCAAATATGACCATTGGACTAAAAGTTAGAATAAATAATATTTAAATAGTCTATCGGTGAGTCTTCTTTCGGTATCTCCTTTATCAGTGACTCATTCCATTACTGATTCATTATATTGGTCTCTCCCTGCATCGGTGACTCATTGCGTTGATGAATCATTTCATCATTCTCTCCTTCTATCAGTCTCTCCATGCATCAGTGAGACCATACGTCTGTAGCACGATGCATCTGTAGGTTAGTATTTTTATTGGTGAGATGATTGACCTATCGATGAATTGTTTAAACTATTGGTGACACATTCTATATATCAGTATCAGTGAGTCCTTTGTGTTGTCAACATCGGTGAATTAGACTTAATTGTCTCTCAGTGTCTGCTTCTCATACTTAGGAAATATTTCTTTTTGGATTGTCTTAGAACATAAATATTATCAGAATGTGTTAAACTTATATGTGGTCATATATAATCATAATTACACACATTGAAACTTACATAAACATGATTGAGATTATTAGACATGATTAATTATATTTGACATGATTTGGGATTATTAAAACCAGAGAGGGTGGCCAAAAATCTTTTATGGGCTAACAATCTCTCCCTTTTTGATGATAAAAAATCATAGAATTACAAAGTACAGTCATTTGATGTGTAATATAATAATTCTAATTATCATATCCCATTACTGATGAAATTTATAAATATATAGATAAGGTTTGGAGGCAAAAAATTGTAGTTCTTTTAAAGGAAACAAAAATAATGTTATAAAAAAATAATGCCTATACAATCAAAGGTAAGGAAAATTAAATACATAATAATGGTATTAAAGGTAAAATAAAGAAGGATAATTCCATAATGTTCTCCCCATTTTAAGATTATCAAAAAGTGAAATGGTATCTTAATATAAATTTAATAATGAAATGGAATGAAATGAATAATCAAGAAGGAAATTGGTATCAAAGTAATAAGATGTATTAGGGAATAATAGATATAAAAAATATAGATGAAAGACAAGAGAACTGAATTCCATTAATCAATGAATTAAAAGGTATTATAATAGTCAGTGAAAGATAACACAAGTACATTACATCAGCCATATCAAAAAGCTATCCACACTTCTTAGGATCAAGTGGTTCCTTCCCTTCCTCAGAGGGGTCAATAGAAGGTCCAGTAGGTGGTGGATTAGAAGTTGGAGGGGATAGATGGATCTTCAAAGGTGATAGGGTCACACCTCCATAATAGTAGGAGCAAAGCTAGGATGGCGTTGAGACAAAAAAGGAGGTGGTGGCTATTCTGTGAAAACTGTCTGAATCTGATTGAAAGCTTGAGAAACGGTCATTTGAGGTAGAGGCATTGATCCGGAATGTCCAATAGGTGTAGCAGCAGGAACCACAATTACTTTACTCTACACATTAAAGTATAAATTTAATATCTTGATGAAATCCTCAATGATTTCACCAACATACTTCATAGATTTCTCAAAGTCATCTTTATCCTCCATGAAATTTTCAAGAAGAGGTGTGGATTCCTTCAATTTCTGTACTTGGTCTTTAAAGGATTTGGTCACTAGGTGAATTGAAAAGTTCTATGAAAAATATTTAAAAAGGATTGTTAAACGATTATTGGTAATAATCTTATTGAAATAATAATGCACCTTCTCTATAATCTAAGCATTGATAGTCTCAACACTCTTGTAATGGAGCCTGACCATATCATGAACATCGTAACTATTCTTCCCAATATTTTCAAGGATGTACAATCCAAAAGAACCAAACTGAGCTTGAAGTTCTTCCTTAAAGGAATTTCTAACTACCTCAATGTACAAGGTCCGAGATGTCTGACCAAAGGTAGAAGAATAAACTAGAGTTGTGGTATGAGTATTAAACAATTTAAGAACTATCTCTAGATAGAATTTATACTCAGAGGTCAGATTATTTATTTCAGAGACAAGCCCACTCATTTAATTTCTCAACTTGGTGGTGTTTGCAAAAAAAAATTCACCTTTAGTGATTAGGTTTGGTTGAATTTCAGCTATAAACATTTCTGAAATGTTGACTGCATCAACCTCATTCACACAAACTTCCTAAACAAGAGTTGGAGCATCTTACACAGACTACTGCATCCCTTTAATTGAATATTTTAGAGGGTGTAATTCATTACTAAGTTGAATGTTTTCCCTTCTAGATTGTTGAATATCACAAACCATCTGATATTGAACAGGTACTCTCATATCTGAAAAAATTTCATCCATTAACTTCTCAAAATATGATCTAGTTACATATTCACTAGTAACTAAAACAACATATGAAATAAGGGCTAAGGTAGATGCCATTGTCTGAGGTGCCTCAACAAGAACATGCTCTTCAATCGATGGTTTATATGGAACTGGTACACTTTCGTCAGTATCAAATTCAGAATAACCTAAGTAAAGGAAAACATACCCATGATTCATTTTCCATTTAGATAGCACAGAGTGTTCCAAAAGAGTGAGTAAATTAACTGTCACTCTTTCAACTTGAGGTTCGTCCTCAACTTGAGATCTTCTAACATGAATCTCCACCTCAATATGTTCTCTCCTTACTATTTTCTCACCTTCAACATGAGGTATCCTTATTTCATACACTAACTAAGGTGAAAGGATCATTTGAGCTTCCACTTATCTTCGAGTTTCAAGTACTATTTTTATTCAAAAAAACAATATAAGGTTGTACAACAACTTTATGAACCCATGCATCAAAAAACTCTACATATCTACATTTCCAAAATGGCCCGAAGGCCTTATTTTTTATTTTATTATAGATAATAACCCTTTTAAGGGTTGAAGGGGAACCCGTACATGACCCATAGGCCAAAGGCACAAGGCCCGACATGACCCGTAATACATGACCCGAAGACCTAGAGGCATACCATGCCCAATACATGACCTGTAGGCCCAACCCACTAGAACAGCCCTTCCCCAGCTTCTTCATAATTGATTGCCTTTAGCTCCCCACCTGCATTTCTAATCAGCATGCATTGCCCCGTACAAAGCTGCACAGTTTCTGGTCCCAATGGCGGTTGCCATACCCTCTCATTCTTCCAATCCAGTTAGCTCTGCTTCTGGTGACTGCTACTGGTGCTCTGATCCTCATCTAGGGCATGCTCTGTGTGAACTAGGCTACTTCATGGTCTTCAATGGCCCGAAGGCCCTGTGGCCCAAAGGCCTTTTGGTGGCCCAAAGTCCCTGAGACCCGTAGGCCTAAACCGGTGGCCCGAAAGCCCAAATCAGGTGAATAGTCCGGATGCTACAGTGCCAAAAAGTGCCTGATATAGTATTGTCTCTACATTGATCATTCACATGATGGTCACCGTCACCTTCACTACCTTCACCACTACCATCATCATCATCATCATGTTTAGAGGCATGCTCTTTACTTCAATTTCTATCATCATTTTCTTTACTTTTTTCCTCTTTTCTACCACTACCACTACTACTTTCATATTCTCCACTTTCTTATTTTTTTCTTATTCTGATTCATCTTCAGAGCTACTGGATATACTTACATACACCACACTACCAAAAAATTATGTCTCCTCATCTCTATTAGTGCCTTGAGTGGGTTCATTTGAGGGTAAAGCAAGTGGTGGACTTAGAGGTACAAAAGAAAATCCTTTTTGAGCTTCAGTGGTGTTAGGATAAATCCTATATTTGATAGGCGACCCTTCATCTTTGACTGGTGTGGCAGGATCTTCTTCCTCATTGGTAGAGTAAAAACTTCCTCATCTAGTCCCAGACTAGGATCAACCATATCTCTTGGCATAATTGGATGTCCTAGTAGATTGAATTTCTCATAAATGTTATCTTCATCACCAACCCATTATTTATTCCATGGGTTCTAATTGATTTTAATCCTTTTACAGATTTCTTTGCTTAGGCAGATCCCATTACACTCAAAACAAAATTCATCATTTTCATCTGCACAACCTTTCTCCTTCAACATGGCTGAGACCATTCTTGGATAAAAAAGAGATTTGGTCATGAAAGAGGGAATAATCAAATCACTTATATGAACCATGAGATATCAACATAGGTTTAACTTAATTCTCTTGTTAAATAGGTACACCAAATATACATCTTGATATTTTAATGAATCAAAGTTCCCATTCTTGGGAAAGATTTTTTGCTGAATAAATTTGACCAAAATTCTTCACTCCCCATCTAATTCTGTAGCAATAGGTATCCCATGCTTGTCATTATTAGTAAGCTCCTTGGAGTTGTCTCAAAGAAGAAAATATCACTCTCAGGTGGGGAGGTACCCTATTAATCATCATAAACTCCCATAAGAGGTACCTTAAGACATTTGTCCCACTGTCTAGATGAAAAAGAAATTCTCTTTCCTTTCATTATGGACTTAATCCAGAAAACATCACTAGTCTCCAATAGAAACTCAGCATTCATTTAAAATTCATGTAGTATCTTTAGGTAATAGATACTTTTGTTATATGAGAACTAGAAATGACATACCTGATCTTGTAACACCCTGAGCAGCAAAGGCTTTCTTTCCAACAGTCATTCTACAAGAACCTACTTTTCTAGAGTCACTACACAGTTTGCTAGAGCAGGATTCACAAGTCCAGAATATTTTCTTGATTCCCCATTCTATTTATTAGCTACATGAGAATCATCGCCTAAACCACTTTCAATAGATCACTTCACATGCTTCCCACACGCTATTCTAATAGTTCGGTTTGAAGGTCAGGATGTGAAAGGTTGAGGGTAGAGAGAGTGGGAGAAATGATTGAGTGAGTGTAAGGGTAAAGGAGTAGAGTGGATCGACTCGAATTTATATAATTTAGTGCCTAGATCACAAAATCGTGAATTGGGTTTAATAAATTAATTAAACATACTCATTTTGATAAAAACATAAAATGGATAAATACAGTGAGTCATCGGTGTCAGCATGATAAATTTTCCATAACACCAACGGTGTCGGAATGAAAAGGCTTCAGTTTCAGAATGAAAACTGTATTGATATGACATAGCATCAGTGTCAACATGAAAATTGTGTCTACATGACATAACGTCGGTGTTGACATGACATTTTCAGCTTCATACAGTCAGTGTTGGCTTGATAGTATCTGTTTGAATTTACCAGTGTTGGTGTGACAACTTCACTTAAAAATTATAAAATAAATAACAACCTAAGGTCCTATAGATTGATCATTCCTAACTCATGTCTGATGTTGTTCATTATTTTAGTGTTCAATGGATTAGTGAAAATTTAAGAAAGATGATTTTCAGTTCCAATGAAATCTAAAGTTATATAACCCTTTTGATAATGATCTCTCAAAAAATTATGTCTCACAACAATGTGTTTTTTCCTAGAATGATAAACAGGATTCTTAGAAATATTAATAGCACTTGTGTTGTCACAATTTATGGGGACATGTATGAATTGATATCCATAGTATTGTAATGTGTGTTTCATCCAAAAAAATTGTGCAAAATAACTACCAGTAGATATGTATTCAGCTTTAGTAGCATATAATGCAACATAATTTTGTTTCTTACTACACCATGAAACTAGAGACTTTAAAAAAAGTGACAATTTCTAAAGGTTCTCTTTCTGTCTAACTTACAACCACCAAAGTCAGCATCTGAATAACTCACCAAATCAAATGGTTGTCCTCTAGGATAGAAAATTTCTAAATTTATTGTATATTTGATGTATTTAAAATCATTTTGATATCATTTAAATGATATTATTTTGGGTTTTCTTGAAAACATGCACAGATGAACACAAAAAACATAATATCTATCCTACTAGTAGTTAAGTAGAGTAAACTCCCAATAATTCCTTTGTAAGTGGTTTGATCAACAGATTTACTATATTCATCAAAGTCCAGCTTACAAGTGTTACTAATTGGAGTGTCACTAATCTCAGTGCATTCAAAGACAAATATTTTTAAAATATCATTAGTATATTTACTTTGATTCAAAACCATACCTTCATTATTCTGAAATATTTGAAATTCAAGAATGAATTTGAGCTCCCCCAATAAACTCATCTAAAATTCTCTTTGAACCATCTTTGATAAAACAACACATAAATAAATTATAGAGGATCCAAAATTAATATCATCTATATTTATTTTTACTACCAAAAAATATTTAGAAATTTGTTTTATAAAAAGGGTAGGATCAGTAATACCTTTTATAAAACCTTTATAAATAAGAAAAGTGATGAACCTATCATACCATGCTTTGGGAGATTTTTTTAAACCATATAAATATTTAATTAATTTAGAAACATGATTTGGAAAGTGGGGATTTATAAAACTAGGGGGTTTGTTCAAAAATAACATCCTCAATTATATAACCATTTAATAATTCACTCTTAACATCCATTTGATAATGTTTTAAATCTAGAGGTACTGTATAGGAAAGTGGGATTCTAATGACCTCAGGTCTAAAAACTAGTGAAAAAGTTTCTACATAGTCAATACCTTCTTTTTGACTATTTCCTTGTTTAACCAATCAAGATTTGTTTATTAAAATATTAACATCTTCATATACTTTATTCCTAAACAACCATTTAGTTCCTATAGTCAAGGTGTCTTTGGGTCTATCTATAAGTTTACAAACATTTTTTTATTTCAAACCGATTTAACTCTTCTTGCATAGACATCAACCAAAATTCATCCTTTAGCATCATTGATGTTCTTAGGTTCAAGATGTGACAATAAAGCTTCATGTTCAACCTAATTTATGAGAGAAGCTCTAGTCTGAGTTCCTTTGTCTAAATGTAAAAATATAGGATATAAAGGATGATTCTTGAAACAGGTCTAGAAAATGAAGGGATAGAGATTTTAGGTTCTTCAATAGGTTTGGGTTTATCATGACTAGAGTCTGGATAATTTACAGAACTGGTTGTTTTAACAGATTCCTAAATAGGTTTGTTTGAAGATTTAGTATTGATGTCAAGATTTGAAAAATCATCCTCAATAATTTCTAGAGAGGTCTTTGACTCATATGGATCTATCTCATTAAACTTTACATGAACAAATTATTCTACACATTTGGTTCTCTTATTAAAGACTCTATAGGATTTACTAGAATTTGAATAACCTAGGAAAATTATTTCATCACTCTTGGAGGAATTGTTTACCATATTATCCTTAGTGTTAAGAATATGGACTCTATAACCAAAATATTTGAAGTAGTTAACCTTGTAGTTTCTATTATTCCACTAATCATAGAGAGTTTTATTAAGGAAAGGTCTTATCAAGACTCTATTGATTATATAACATGATACATTGATAGATTCTTCCCAAAATTATATAGGAAGGTCATACTTACAAAGCATGGTTATAAAAATTTCTTGCAGGGTTTTATTTCTTCTTTCTATAACTCCATTTTGTTGGGGTGTCCTATGAGAAGAGAAGTAATGAATCTAGACTTTTTGTGAGAAAAAGGATTCAAATTCATTGTTATCAAACTCACGGACATGGTCACTTCTTAGGGTTTTAATTCAAAGACCACTAATTTTTTCTACAGTCCTAGCATACACGGTGAAGTGATAGAAAAATTCACTTTTGTGAGCCAAGAAGAAGGTCCATGTATATCTAGAGTAGTCATCTATAGTAACATATACATAGTGTTTCCCACTTAAACTTGAAACTATAGATGGTCTAAACATGTCCATGTGAACCATATCGAGAGGTTGAGAAGCTGAAACTTCTTTCTTTGGTTTGAAATAGATTTTGTGATGTTTACCCTTTTGACAAAGATTATAAGATTTTTCATTTGGAAAGTCAAGTTTGGATAGATCCATGACTAAGCCTTTTCTAGTATTCTTTATAAGTGAGTGTATATTTTAGTTCCTTAATCTCCTATGCCAAATCCATGAATCTTTATGAAAATCACTCAGACAAGAAACATTTTTAGAAATTAAAAATCTAAATCAATAGCCTAAAAATTTTCATTTTTAAAAGTAGAAAATACAAACTCATTTTTGGAATTAAAAACATTTTATACATCATACTCAAATTTAATATTAAAACCATCACCACATAGCCGAGATATATTAAGTAAGTTTTATTTTAATCCATCAACAAGAGGTTATTTAGAAATTAAAACTGAGTTAGAGTTACTAATTTGGCCAAGGCTAATGATTTTTCTTTTTTCATTATCACCAAAGGTGACATTCCCACCATTAATCATTATCAAGTTCTTGAATCATGAATAATTTTCTGTCATGTGTCTTGAACATCCACTGTCCAAATACCATATAATTCAACAAGAACTCTTTAAACAAATTTCCTTAGATGTGTTTGTCATAAATCACATATTTTCTTTATTATACTTTTCATCATGAGAGTATTTTGAGTCACTTTAACTATCCTAAGAAGAAATCCATGTTGCCTTCATTGACTTTTTATACTTTATGTCTTTATCATCATACTTCTTTTTTTACTTTAGGTTGGGTCAGTTATCCTTTACATGTCGTTTTCTTTTTAATTCATAATAGACAATTTCATTTTAAGGGTCACTTCTTTTCCAATACTTTTTCCAATGGACATCATGATTATAATTTCCTTTGTAGTTGGGCTTTCTGAAAAATTTCTTCTTCGTATAGAATTTCTTAAACCTTATGGCTATCTGAGCAATCTCCTCATCACTACCTATTGATGATTGTTCAACACTTGAACATTAAGTTTCATCTTGAGATTTCCCCTCTGTTTGGATGCTGTAAAATTGAATGAAATATATTTTATTTTGGGTTCATCATCATCGTATTCTTTTTTTACTTTTAGTTCCTCCTCATACATCATCAATATTTCTATAATCTCCTTTACTGGAAAAGTGTTTAGGTCAAAAGATTCTCTTATTGATACAGAAGTCACTCTCCATCTATCTGGTAATAATCTGAGTATTCTCATGATTTTATCCTTTGATGTAATAGCTCTTAATAGAGAGATGATGGTGTTCACAATTTTATTAAACCTGAGATACATGTCAGAAATAGGCTCATCAAGTATCATCTTAAAATTATCATACATAATAGTATAAGTGTTAAGTATCATTTCTTTAAAATTAGAAGTTCCTTCATGTGAAATAGCTAAATTATCTCAAATTTCATAGGCATATGTACAAGATTATATTCTATTAAATTATTCATCTCCTAGTGCACAAAACAGATCATTCATAGCTTTTTAATTGTTATTATAAGAAGTCTTTTGTGGAATCACTCTAGGAATTCCTAGAAGTATTTGATACTTCGTATTTATCTTTTATAACTATCCAAATATCAAAGCCCATATGTTATAAAAGAATTTTCATCTCAATCTTACATTGGGCATAGTTTTTTCCATGAAAGTAGAGAGGTCTGTTTGTAGCAACACCTTCTAATTTATTATCCATAATAAGGAAAAGAATTTTAAAGTTATAAAAATTTAGAAGTAACAGAAATTTTGAGATCTTTAAAACACAAATAATCATAGTTGAAAAAATTTGAGAAATCTTTTAAAGAACCACCTCTGATACCAAATGTTGGTCAGAGTAGGACACTCTTGTGGGGGGGGGGGGTTTAATTGAGTTCCTATAAAAATTTATGTTATTTTTTTTAAAATATTACCCCAATTTAAAACTAAACGGGATAGTTTATAAAAGTTGTGAATTTATAATAGTCTGAATGTTTAACTAATTTCTTAGAAGATTGATTATTTTTATGTTGTAACAATATGCTATATTGATACAACTTTTGAAACTAATATAATATGACAAAAAATTATAAACACTATCCAAGAATAACTATCAAATTTAAATTTAGTTTTCTAAAATACAAGTAAAAAATAGAGAAAACTAAATTTGAAAACATAGAGGATATAAAACAAGAGTTTAAGTCTTGTGCTAAGAATTAGTCCTATCCACTTGGTAATCACCTGCCACCAAGCAGTCTATATAGATAATGGTTTTGACCCACACCCTAGATAGGGGTTTACATAACAATACATAGATTTTCTAGGTCATAAGACCTCTACCACAGTCTTACATGGGAACAAAATATAACGAAGTCACACATGACCTATACCACAATTATATGTGGGATAAACAAAGGTCAAAATATAGTTGTGTGAGGATATCTATTATCCTCCAGTTCAGTGCAAGAGAAAGTGTGTGTTTTATAGCCTGATGCACATACTATTTGAAAATGTAATAAACAGGCACACAACATAGCAATAAACGTTAGATAGGGTTTAAAAGGCCTTATGTGTTATGTAGTTCAGATATGGAATCTTTGATGTATCAGAGCTTAAGATAGAATTCTATTATGGAAGTAGACACTAAAATAGAGAGTAATGGAGCAATGTTTTCTGTCTTCTAGGAAGATGAGATGTTATTATCTTTAGGTTCAATTGAATGCTGTATATTTGTTGAAACTTTGGTACACAATAATCCTTAGGTTCATAGATAGAAGGAAGGGGAGTTTCTCATTTGTTCTTGCAATTTTATTTTCAGGTGCAGTGGGTGTGCTGGGGTGGTCTAGTGAGTATATCTTTCATGTGCTCCCATCATTCAAATTGTGTCCTTTTCATTTATATTCTTACAACTTGAAAATGTGCATGTATGAGGTAGGTATTTTTCATCATACTTCTGACATTCCAATTAATTTCATCTATAAAAATTAATAACTTTAATCAATAGCATTAAAAAACGCAAATATGACCGTTGGATAAAAAGTTATAATAATTAATATTTAAATACTCTATCAGTGAGTCCTCTATATGTATCTCCTTTTGTCGGTAACTATTTCCATCAGTGAGTCATTCTATCAATATCTCCCTGTGTTAGTGACTCATTGCATCGGTGACTCATTTTATTAGAGTATCCTTCTATCAGTTTGTCTATGTGTTTGTTAGTCCTTGCATCAGTATCCCCATGTGTTGATAGCATAATGCGTTGGTATCACCTTGCATCAGTAGGTCATTCCTTCTATCAGTGAGACAATTTATCTATCATATACTTGTTTTAACTATCGATGAGACATTCTTTCTGTCGGTATCAGTGATTCATTCTACTTTTGGCATCGGTGAGTCAGACTTAATTGAATGTCGGTGTCAAATTTTCATACTTAGGAAATATTTCAGTTTGGACTATCTTACAACATAAATATTATCAGAATGTGTTAAAAGTTTATGTGATCATTGATCATAATTACTCATATTGAAACTTAAATAAATATGATTGAGATGATTATACATGATTAATAATATTTGACATGATTTGGGATTTTTATAACCAAATAGGTTGGCCAACAATCTCCTATGGTCTAACATTAACAAATTACAAATGTCTCTCAGGGTAACTTTCCATGTGACCATGAAACCAACCTAACATGAATTATTCTCTAAACACATTGTATAATCATGTTAGATTAAGATACTATGAACCCAACCTACCATCCCATCCAATTCCCTATAGAATATCTGAAATGGTAACATAACCTACCATGAGTTATCCTCATGGTCACTACCAAGTGACAACATCTCCATAAGAGATTGACTAAAACCCTTAAATGGTAATTGATAAAAGTAAAAAATCTCATGGTCTATTGAATATCTACTCTAAAACCAATCCTTCTAAGTAGGATGACCAATGTTGCATCACATTGTTCCATACAAATAAGTTCGATGTCATATTGACCTAGATTTAAATGGTGAGAAAGTGCTGAGCATCCAACAATGTTTTATGCTGAAGAATCTTGAAGCCGAACCCATACTCGATCGAAAAACGAAGAAGAAACTCGAAGCCCTAGCTACACCACTGAGTAACTGCTTTATTTATACTTATGGATAAAGAAACATGAGTGAAATTTTCAATTTATGGATGTTTTGATTGAAACTCGTATAAGGGTATTAGTTGGGAAGCTGAATCACCACTGCGCCTTATTGAGCTAGAATAAGAGTAGATGTTAGGACCACTAATTTTGGAGAACTGAAATCCCAATGTCTGGAGAATTAGAATTCCATATTCCAATTCCATTTTATATTTAGGATTTTATTTATATTAAAAAATATATAAATTGTTTGGTATATTTTATTTCTTTTGCTGAATAAAGACGGTATAAACCCCCCTTGGACCTAACTCACTAGATGGGTACTCATAAAAGAATTCAAACATTATTCATGATGTAATTCACATGAAAGGACCCTAAATTATGAAAATGATGGGAAAATGAATAATACATGAACCAAAATTTCTATCAAAGTTCCATCCACATATTAACGATCCATTTCGGAAATGTACCTCATAAAATTCATTGGAAACCATCTCAAATTGGAAGCTAGACATCCTAGAACCCAATATAGCCTTATAATGTAGTGTGAGATTTTATTTGGGAAATCAAGCACCATCCCCATCCCTATCTTATGGAACTTTAATGATTTCCATAATAATTACAATCTTTTCAAGCACTCTGAAAAACACCACTTTTAATTGAACTATTCATTTAAATTAAATCTTTCTCGTTGTTTAATTTTGAAAGTCCAAATTGGAAGACACCATCCTAGTTTTCAAGGCCAAATCCTAGTCCCCAGACTCATCTTACCTTTTTACTAATTCCACTTGAATCTATATATGATGTTCAAGTTCACCACCTACTTCCTCCAAGGGTATGATGATGTCCACTATTCTATGTAGTGCAGAATCAATTCATTTAAAAAAACTATGAAGAATGATCATGTGAGGAACATGAATCATTTATGAATGATTTTTATCATGAGAAAATCCATCACATCCCTCAATTAATACACATTTAAGGATTCACATAATAATTAAATTAGGCATGGTGCTGAAATTAATGAATATTTTGGAAGGTACTATAATTACCTAGAGTGATGTTGAATAAATATGTGCTTATCTTGTGTATAAATTCAAAGTGCACAATGGATACCTGATAATTATTATATAAATGACAAACTATTCACTATTATAAAAATTTCTCACTCTCATAGTTTGTTTTTAAAATCACTTCTCACAACTTTTTTTCAATTTCCTTTAATATTTGTTTTAATAATTTTAAGGATGTGGACACTAAGAACTTAGTGGATGAGCCAAGATATTACCCCAATAACCAGTTAATGAATTCAACATTTTAATAGTTACGTATTTTTTTATTAATATATGAATTTATTCAAACTATAAAAGAAATTTTAGATTTCTTATTTTTTTCATTTTGAATTAATCTTATATTCTTTAATGGATCATACACAAAGGTTGCTTTGGTCATCTTCATTACATGAAATTGCGAGGAGTGGGTTGACTTAATATTATTCAAAGATCTATTATTATTGGACTAGGGTAGATTTTAGGTTGTAGTGATCATTTAAACCATCAAGTTAAAACAAATAACTACAAGAGAGTATAATCAAGTGAGCTCTTACATGATTTGAGAGAAAATATGAGAGTAAAAAATTGGAATAACGATGTAAAAGGAAAGGTAAAGGGATATCTTTGTTTAGACCAATTCTTATAAAATTAAATTTAAAAATGGCATAGTTTAATATCTCAAACTGTTATCACATAATGAACCACCAAAAATAAAGTAGAAGACAACCATAAAACTATACTGTCTTGAGATAAAACTGAGTCCCACTACTAAATTTTTTTTCTAGTTCAAAATTTTTTTTCCTTAGAACTCTTTGAATGGTGGATCATCAAAAAACGAATTATTAAAAATAAAATTATTTTCTTTGAGACAACAAAATAACTCATAATAGTCAATTTTTTATATAATATATCACTTCTTCCATCACTGATATCAAATCCTACTATTTTAATTCTTCATAAACAGACATTCATATAAAATGTGAAAGAAAGATAGTATGATTGGAATTCATTATACATTTTTCTCATTTAAACACCATTTATAATACCTCTAAAGGATATTTTTATCATACATTCTCTTTATAATCCTATTGGAGTTGTTTACCTTATTTTGGGCCTTCCATAGCACTTGAATGTTTTTAATCAAAATTGGAATTTTAAAAATATAATGTTGGAACTGAATCACATCTATGTTTTATATAACAATATCCTTGACCATTTTTAATCCAAAATTAATTGGAAATTTGAATTTCATTTAGCAAGATCTTCCATTACAATAATGTCAATTCTATGAATTATTTTTCTCATATTCTTATTATAACACCCATAACTCCTTCCACCTGATGTATATCTATGAAATAACCCCTCATCAACTCTCTCATTAAAATATCCCATATTTATTTATTTAATTTTTATTCAACCTGAGTTCTTGAATACATTAAAATTAAAAAATTTAAGATTATTTATATACAAAATTTCATAAGGCATATTTACTGAATTTTGTTTCAAAAAGATCCATTTGAAAACATAGATAGTCATTTATGTGGCTTGTAATTAAAATAATTCAGATTTTTCATTATCTAATAACACTAGTCACCCCATATACAAGAAAAAAATATCCTTCCATTACTATACTCCTCATATTTAGGATGTTTATAGAGTTTTATATACACTCCTTTTACTTTGCTTATCAAGATATTCCTTTAACTATTTATTCTTTTATTTTCTTCAATTTTTATACTAAAATGTTTTGATAACACATCCCATTTGATTTTTGAAACACCTATATATGTACTTGAATATATCAATAAAATTTTATTTACTAAAAACAAAAAAAACCATATGATGAAATTAATAAAAATAATAATGAAATACTTATCTCCTAAAGTTTATTTCAAGATATTTTTCTAACATACATCATAGTGTTTCAACTCAAAACTCTTGTTAATTTTTATTTCCACCAGCTTATGGACCACGTTAACCATCAATATATTTTGAAATTCATCACATTTTGTTATTATATAATTTTTTATTGACGATTGGATCATGTTGGATTTTATTTTTGAAGTCTATTGGTGTTGTTGTGTTGGATTTACTGTCCGCAATATTTTGGTTTTTGCTGTTCATGACGTAGAAACCAACGAGATGTAGTATAAAAGTTGAAGACCATTCCATGCTTTCCCAATACCATGACCTTGGTGATTTAAAACTTCCAATATACATTACTCTATGCCATAGTGTAGGTATTTTAAGAAAAATTATTCATTGTGTAAAACAAGAATGCTGAATTTAGGAGTTATTAAATTTGTGGTGTTGTTCAGAAAAAAATAAGTTAAGGGATGATGTGAATTATAAAACTCTTGAAAATTTGGACATACATATCTGATAATAGGAATAAAAAGATAATACAAAATTATTTGGAATTGGTTGTGGAAGATCACAACTTATGCGAGTTAGTTCTAGCACGAAGGATAAAAGACTGTCTAGTCTTTATGGAAAAACATGCACCCTTTATGATAGGAAGGTGATGGGAAAATTTTTTATATAAGGATATAATATCTTGGGTAATGAATAAATTCAACCCTAATGATATTTTTGATATGAGATAATAATATTAAGTAATTATTCAGTGTAGAAGATGGCGAGTGACACTTTTAATGATTGAGGTTAAAAAATGACCATAAGATTTTGTCCACAACATGGTGTTGGGATTTTATCATTAGGGTTTTACCTATTAACAATTTGGAATCCCAATCAGGTATAAGTGAATATAATAATGGTTATAGTGTTTGTTCAAAAGAAATAAAATGAGTGAAATAGAATACTGGTTGTTCAAAAGAAGACCCAAACTCAAAATATGGAGAACCATACTATGTTACTTGGAATGGCGTTCTAGTTGAATACCTTTATAATATAGATAAACCTAATATAATAATATAAATGGACATTTACATGGTTTATGGTTATTTAGAGTCATGAACTACTTGATAGAAACGGTGATTCCAAAATAGGTAGTTTGGAATGTCCACTCTATTAGTGCTTGATATGGCGAGTATCAGGTTTTTTAGGAGGAATTAAAAGTGGAACAGTTATCATGGGTATGGGTGTTTCAAATAGAAATTTTTATGGATAATAATATAATATTATATGGTGATTTTGGACATGTCTTGGTGGTGGTAATTTAGTAGATGGATGAGTCCTGCTGCATTAGATGCTGCCTAAATTGACCTTAAATGATTCAAATATCTTGATACATTGGTTATAAATCCATGAATATATAAAATGTTAAAGTAATTATTTACAATGATAAAAAATATTATATTAAAATAGATAGAGATATTCTAAAAATTAGATAAATTCATTGATATTAAAGGTACATGTGAGACTTGACTGTGAAACTATGAGAATTATAGAGATCTTTGATATTATGTGAATTTAATAGAGTCTTTATCAATTCTAATTATATCTTTGGAGTTTCCATATCAAATTAATATAAATCATACCTAAATAATTATAATAGACTTTTGGGTATTATATATTTCAAAATATAGAAACAGAATCTCATTGAAGTGTCTTTTTGTCTCTATAACTGGAACATAAAGAGAATGAAGAAAGTGATCAGTGTTGTAATGTTTATTCTCTGAAATATTTTAGTATTTAAGGAGAGGAAACTATTCCATCCTATAGATATTATTTCCATATAATAATATTTAGATATAAATGGGGTTCTCAAGGGAGGATGATGTTATAGTTACTACACTGAAAGGAAGAGGTTTTCATCCATTACTGAAAAATAAAGGAGTCACTGAACATTTCTTGTGATGGATTATATTGATTTTAAGATAATGAAATGAGCTATTTCTATAAATTATGAGTTCATAAATTTACTATATTGTAGTATATGAGATTAGATAGAGAAAACATATATACAATTTTATGGATGCACACATCTGATAAACCGATACTGATCATGGAAAAATCTACATGTCTATAAACTGTTGGTGTTCTTCCCCAGAACATAAAAAAAGGAGGATAAAGGGAGATGATTGTTTGTTGAGGAGTGAATAATCCCAAAATATTTTATAGGGAGTGATACATGGTGTAGAGTGAGAATAACTACATTTTATCTACTGAACTAGTGCATTAGTAGATTTTGGAACATTGACATGTTTTCAATGTTTGCTCATTATATATAGCCCAATGTGGCTAAACCCATTAAAATCATGGTGTCCCTTTCATGAATTATTTTATTGTACTCAATTATGGGAATTCATTGAGTTTTATGGAATATAATTTGTCGGAACATAGTTCCTACCAAAAATGGAACAATATCTAAATAGAAAAACAAGTAAGATGTATAAAAGGTATAATTTGTTTTCACAATGATTTGCTACTTGTTAGGGTGACCTAAGGAAATATCATGTGGTATAAAATACTAATGTATCCCCATAATCCTGCATTAGACATGGATTCAAATTTGTATGTGAGTGAATTTCTGTAGGTACTGTTGTAGTATTGTAGAAAATGATGATGTAGGCAGGCAATGACGTAGGTATGACGCATGACACATGTAGGAAGTAATGCAGGCCTAGTTATAAAGGGAGTATGACATAGCCTTTGGGTTAGTTTTTGGGGATTTGATCCATGTAATTTTATTCAATACAATTGTTCCTTAAGAACATGTAATTAATAAATAAGTCTTGATGGGTGGACTATCCTTTGGTGGGATATGGCCTCCCTTTTCGGCTAGAGAGTGCATTTTCTATATGTTTAATGTAATTATACCCCCAATAACCAAGTAAATATATATTTATCAAAAAAGGTAACAATAAGAAAACAATTTTCAATAATGAAAAATTCCATAGGTGGAACAAATGAGTTTATGGAATACAAGGATGAAGTTATGGATGTACCATGAGAAGTTGTGCATTAACTAATTATTTTATTAGGCGGATATAAATGTATCTTTTAAACAGAATAATGAAATTTGGATACAAATTTTTTATTTAATAAGGCATTAAATGGGGATTTAACAGAAGATATTTATGATAAGGTCTATTATAGCGACATCACTTTGCATATATTAATATTATGTTACTTTTGAAAAATACTTAATACATTACAAAAAATTCCCAAATACTATATTATTATAGTGGCTTTGGAAACATGGAAACATAAAAACTTGTATATAATTGAGGTATATTATCACCCACTTGGTTCTTCTTAACTACAACCCTTCATAAAATCATCAATCATAATACATATCTTCATAACCTGGGTGAATGGGAACATAAAAAGGGATATGCATAGATGTTCAATAATGGTAAAAAAGGGAGATATGTGAATTTTTTTGGAGAATAAAGTTATGTGAATATGATCAATAAAAAACAAGATCATAATCTACATATCAATGATCATAAAAATTAATCATGGAATAATGACTGGAAGATCATAAGACACCAATCATAAGGAAATAAATAACACGAGTAATAAAATCATAACATAGGAATAAAACATTGAATTGTGGTAGACACATAACCATATAATAATGATTACCATAGTTGATAATTCATTGCCTCCAAGTAAATATTAGTAGCATGGGTTCACTTCCCATACCATATTGGTTTTCATGGTTCTCTCCCATGAAAATCTTAGTGGAGGAAGTCCTTTATGTCAATCTAATTAGATATAAATCATTAACTAATGAATTGGAGGGAGATATAGATTACAAAAATCTCATAATAAAACCATAAATATGTGTTCCATAAGAACATAAATCATTTATCATATCAGAACCCATATAATGAAATGGGGTTTATAAACATAATGCAATTTTAACACAACCCATGGAAATGTAATGGGTTTCATAAATAACATCTCATAATAAACACAAAACATTCATATAAATAATAAGCATGAATATATTTAATCATATTCCTAGTAAAAAATAATTGACATCAAACAATGGTATGTTAAATGGAAAATAATTTTGAGAGATCTGTTGAAAACATTTATTGTGGAAAATATCATCTCTTATTTGAAAACATTTTCTTTACTTGAAATGCCACATAATTTTAAAAGAAAATATTTCTTTGAAAATAAACATGTATGCCTGTAAGGTAAGATTAAAATAAATGAGGCTTCAGGAAAGTGTAAAAATACATTCAATCCATATAAGATAAAATATCATTCTTCCCTTACATTTTTTGAAAAAGTAAAAAATTACTTTATTTGGAAAACAACAAAATATTCATTCCGAACTGTTTAATAAAAATTCATACATGGGTAAAAATGCCTTAATTTTTTTAAAATAATGGTAACAATAATTTGAAATATATTTTTAAGAAACATAGATATAGATGATAAATATTTCCTAGCAGATACTTATGTATAAATAATCCCGATAATAATGAGATTCTGGAATTAATCGTTAACTTAGGTATGATTTCCTTTGTACGTATATGAAAATATTATATAATGAATTTAATATTTTTATTAACTTATTCTAGAACCATATTCATATTATATCACATATTATCATATTATCACCCTTTTGTTAATAATATTTCATTACTACTCTTCTTTTGGGTGTGAACTACTTCCTTTTATTATGAATGTTTTGTCATATAAGCCACATTTTATATCGATAGGATATATTTTTTTCATTTACAGAACAATATTAATGTAATATATAACATATTTATTCATTATATACATTTATATAATCATTGTTTATTTGTGATCATGGATAAAGAATCTGTTTACATCGTGGAGACTGTAGGCCATATGTTCGCACGAGCGATGATATCATTCCATTAATTGTTAAATGATATGAGAGTGGATGGTATATATTTATTCCCAGAATCAATGTTGTGTTTTAATTAAAATAAATATTCATTATTTCTATCATTATACCCATCAGTGTAAATTGGTGATTAAAAACACATTATACCATGGCATGGAGATGGTAGGCCGTAGGTACACATGCGTGGTGATTTCATTTTTCATAGAATGCATTAACGGAGGAATATGGTTGTTCCATAATTATAATAAAATCTCATAATATTAATGATACTATATCTATTAATTTAGAATGGAAACAACACATGAATATGAAGTAAAAGAAGAAATACTCTTGAGTGAGTCAGTAAAGGATATTACATCTTCTTCAACAAGCTCCCACATGATATGTTCTTAGGGACACTATAGTTTGTATTTTGAGAAGACCAGTACCTAAAAAAATTGGATAGGGATAGTAGTAAGAGAAATGGGCATGGGTAAATCAAGATTTAAGGCTCATGGTTATGTGATGAAGTGAGGGAGGTTGTTCATTTTTATACGTTAGGGGAGGGTCACTCTTGGTAACTCTCAAAATATTAAATTAATATAAATTGATTTTTGATTTAACGTAGCTTCAAAGTGAGTTATTTTGAAGATAACATTAGTATGGGTCTAAATACTCTCAACCATTATTTTTAGACATGTTTAGGTCATAGTATTGACCATATCTTTTGGCATTAACCCTTAATTAAACCCTTTAATGTTTACCATGACAACTTGTCTTTTTTACTCTACAGGGTTAATATAGTTACTATAAAATTAAAAAACCCCAAAATGGCTCATTGATAAAAAATTTAACCTTATTTTAGTTAGTTGTACGAATTATATATTTTTATTAATTTTATATCATTTAATAAAATATTATTTATTATAAAGTATCATTTATGTAAATTTTGATACTATTCATTACTTGTCTTTTAAAAAATATCATATTAACATGATAACATCAAACAGAAAATTATAATATATCACTAATATGTCAAATTTATCTATATAATTATTTTATTTCATTTATTATGTCATATTATATTTATTTTAATATCTTTTAATAATATTTATTTGATATTTTTTTAGTCAAACAATTATTGCATCACCATTTTAAAAGCGTTAAATTAAATTATTTCTTCAATAAAAATTAAAAATAAATTATAATTTTTAAGATAAATATTTTATATTTCAAATGACTATTTATACTCAAATTTATCTTCTGTATCACCTTATATTAATAAAGATATAGTTTTTAAAAATATAAATATGAATTTTTTTACTTATCTTTAAAAAAAATAAAGAATGTCATATTCTAAACCATGTAGCATAAAATCGATATAATTTTAGAAAATGGTTGATTTTTTTAAAAACCTACTCATCTAATGAAATTAAGACAATTTTTAGGGTAATTTTACAATATTTTAATATTATTTTCACCTTTAATCACCTCATTTACACTTAACTGTGGTAAATAAAAATTTAGTAAAGTTATTATCCCAAATACACAAAAAATAAGTTGATCCTATTATACTCTAAATATCATACGGATTATAATCATGTATGTACTTTTTTTGAAATCCAATCCACATAAACAAAAAAATTATGTTTCGTGCTAATCTCACAGTCATGATGAGAATGCGGGTAAAAATAATATTCAATGTTTAGTAAGATTTTTAATATCTAATTTCAATATAAAAATGATTCCAATTACCTAAATTGGATTAGTATATGTATAATTGGTCATTTTTTATTTAAAAAAAAATTTAAAGTATAATAATTATTTAAAATAAAAGCACAATTTTTAATTACAATGTAGTATTTTTCACTATTCAAAAAATGAAACTTATCAGAAAAATACTACAAATTCACTGTAAGATAATTTTGGCATTTCAAATTAAAAAAATAAGGTTCTTTTATAAAATACAATATCTAAAATTTTCTAAAGGAAATTTTATTACTTTTTATATAAGGATATGAAAAGAAGTTCATTTAAGAATAATATTTTTAAACATATAATGACTTTAATACAAAATTTGGTTTTCATTATCAATATGGTTTATTTATATAAAACCATAAAAAATAACATTTTAAAATTATTTATTACTATCAATATTACCAAGTTTAATGTTTAGGTCAGAACCATATTATTCAAATAATTATAACAATAAAACGTTGTTTCATGGAAACTCGATGTTGCATGTAACGTAGGCCATGTCAGTATTGCATATAGAGTAAGCCATGTTGGTGTCATGTGAAAGGAATGACTTATTTACTATAGTGAAATACATCAATAAAAATTTATTTATTTGAAAAAATATTCACAAAAAATTGGGGTGTTACATTCTAATCCCCTTAAAAAGAATTTATCCCTTGATATTCGTTATTATAATACAAGAAAATGAGGATACTTATACCTTATCATATCCTTGGGTTCCCACATGGATTACTCTAAGTGGTGATTTCTCCATAAAAATTTTACCAGGTGAGTGGTCTTGTTTCAGAGATCTTCCTATGTACAATAAATAATTTCACATGGTTTTTCTTCATCAGAGAGATCCTACTTGAATGGTATGAACTCTTAGTTTAGTACATGTGAAATTATAAGTACGTACTTCTTCAGGATAGATACATGGAACACATCATTAAATTTAGAGAGATTTAGAGGAAGTTCCATGTTACATGCCATTGTCCCAATATAATCAAGAATTTGAAAGGGACTGATATATCTCAGGCTTATTTTCCCTTCCTTCCTGAATCCCATAAACTTCTTCCATGGAGAAATTCATAGAAACACCTTCCCACAATGTTTGAATTATAAATCATGAATATGTTTATCATAATAATTTTTTACTGACTTCGTGTTTCCTTGATATGGGACTAAATGGTTCTAACCTTCCCATCAATCTTGTCAGCGATCTTAGGTCCAAATATATTTCTTTCTCCAACTATATCCCTATATGTTTGAGCTCTAAATTTCTCCCCATAGAGGGATTTATAAGGATATATATAAATTCATGAGTGAAATACATTTTTTGGATATAAATAAACTAAAGGAAGGTGTTGATCTCAACATCCTTTGAAATCCAAAGAACAATATCTCAACATATTCTGCAGATTTTGAATTGTTATTTCAGACTTACCATCCATATGAAGTTGATAAGAAGCACTGAAACTTAATTCTGTATTATATGATTTCTGAATAATTTTCCAGAATTTTTTTGTAAACCTTTGGTCCCGATCAAATACAATATAATGTGCTACTCCATGCAAACTTTCCACTTCCATAATGTATATCTTACTAAGTTGATCCATAGATAATTCATCTGTAATATCAATGAAGTGTGATAACTTAGTAAGGAGACCATCTACCACCCATATAACATTAAACCCTTCATAGGTTTTGGGGAGTCCAATAACAAAATCCATGGCGATGTTCTCCCATTCTATTCTAGTATGGGTAATGGATGCAGCATACCCATATATTTTTTTCATTCAGCCTTAACTTGCTGGCATACCAAGAACCAAGATACAAACTCTGTAATATATCTCTTCATTCCTTTCCATAAGAAGTGTTGTTTAAAGTCTCTATAATTCTACATACATAAATCATGAATAAAGAGTGAATATACAAAGTCATCCTCTAATAGCACATTCTTCAAAACTATTATGGAAGGAATACATGCACCATTCTTAAACCTTGTCATTATATTTTGATCAAGGTTAAATTCTGGAACATTTATGACCTTCTTCTATATCTCCACATCTTACTTCTCTGCCTCTTTAATATTCATAAGGATTGAGGTTTAAAATTTTAATTAAGAAATATATGGGTTTCCCCTTCCATTAGAATTTCGATATCCATCCTTTGAAAATTCAGAAATATTTGATCATTTTTGATCCTCATCATAGAAAAGGTAACATGATCCCTTCAACTCAAAGCATCACCCACCTTGTTTTCTTTCCTAGGGTGGTAATGTATTGGGTTTTCATAATCATTTATCATCTCTAACAATATTCTCTGGAATATGTTTAAATCCTTCTATGAGAATACATATTTTATAATTTTATGATCAGTATATATATCACACTTTTCACCATAAAAATAATTCCACCATTTCATTAATGAAAAAATAACAACAACTAACTCCAAATCATCAGTTAGGAAATTTTTCTCATTAATATTCAACTGTCATGAGGAAAAAGAGGTATCCTTATTGTTCATCATAAGATTACATCCAAATATTTTCTTGGATACATCACTATAGATTACAAAAATTTCACCACAATAGGGTAATGTAAAAACATGTGTGCTGACTAACCTTCAATTTAGTTCATTCAAATTTTCCTCACAGTCATCTTTCTTAAGGAACATGGAACCCTTTCATGTTAACTAAGTTAGAGGATTAGATAGTCATGAGAAATTATCCACAAACCATCAATACTATCTTTCTAAACCAAGAATTCTACCCATCTCAGTCACTATGCTTGGTCAAGAACAATTTTCAATAACCTGAATATTTGATGGGTTTACTTATATACCTTATATTGGGATTATATGACCCAAAAAACCAAACCTTTTGAATCCAAAATTCACACTAAATGATTTTTCATATAGTTTCCCCATCATTTGGGTCATTAGTATGATTCTCCATTTTCCTTCATGCTCTTCATTTATCTTTGAATATATACGAATATCTTCTATGATGACCACGTCAAACTGATCAAGGTAATCTATAAAGACTCTATCTAACAAATTCATTAAGATAGTAGGGGAATTAGTAAGATTTAAAGACATTACAATATACTCATAATGTCCATGACTTATACAGAATGAAAATTTTGGTATACCCTCTGACAATCAATTGATGTTATCTAAAACAAAGGACAATCCTGGAAAAGTATTGGGTTCCATGTAGTTGATCAAACAAGTCTTCAATGTGGGGAAGAAAATACTTTTTCGTGACTATGATCTTGTTCATGTCCCGATAATCAATTTAGAGTCTCATTAATCCATGTTTCATCTTAAAAATAAAATAAATGGTGGACATCAAGGTGGCACACTTGGCTGAATGAATCCCTTATCAATGTTTTCTTGGATTTCTTCTTCAATGAATGTAACTCAATTGGGGAAATTCTATAGAGTGTTTAAAATTGATGTATAACCAGGTGCAATCACTATAGATAACTCAACTTCATGTTTTGGTGGAAGACTAGGATAATCTTCTAGAAATGCATCAACAAATTTTTGAATAATAATCATATAATCGATATTAATTATCTCCCCAACCATTTAAGTTAAAAAACCATTCTAAATGGGAAGTAATACCCATACCCTGGAGGTAATCCCCATAGGAAGGTCATAATTATGTTCACATTGACAGGTGATCATAGGTTTTTTGAAACATCTAACATAACTTCCATTCCTTGATAATTGATGGGGACTTTAACCATAGAAATCCTATCCTTTCTTAAGATGACCTCAAATCGAACCAATGGAATAATGATAATATTTTTAAGAAAGTCATTCCCAAAAACATCAACTAGAGAGGAATCCTATACTTGATATTCAATCATCATACAATTAGGGGTTTCCCTACTAATTTCACATATAATAATTTGTGTGGAAGATTATCACCCTTATAAAAAATTTTAGATACGAACGAGTGATTAGATACATAATCAATTAAGACATTTATATTTATAGAGTGAATGGTAAGTGTACCTTTCAAAAATTCATTATATCATACATCATTATAAATAGTGATCTCATGAGATTTCCCCTTATCTCATGGCTTAAGTGGTTGTTAAAGTCAATCATCATCACCAGTCCTTAGGTTTGGGAAATGGTTATCATAATCCCTATTCCCCTTAAACTTGTTATACCAAAGCATGGTGGTGCATTCTATGCCTCTTTCTCTCCAATGGAATCATTAAATAACTATTTCCCATAACATCATCAATAAAAATCCTGATGAACTTTATTTCTACACATAAAATATTTATTAAACCCCTTAATACAATTTAATCCATGCTTCTTCCTACACATAGAGAAAAAAAAGAAAAGCTCCTCTTTTTCTATTAATGGTTTTTATATTTCCCTTAAAACTCCATCTTCTAATTCATTTCAAAACCATGAGAATGGTACATGATTCCATCATCCATTTCAACCTTGATTTTCAATCATACAATATCTTTATATCTGGTTATGTCTCTTAGGACCAATTCCTTTCTGAGACACGAATTAAGACACTGAATAACCTATCAAATTTAATATCAAGTTGCTTGATAATTCCTGAAGTGTACCTCACAAGTCTCATGAAATTATCCTCTCAAGTACAGAAATATTCATCATCCCCTTTTCTTCAAATCAAGTAACTATTTCTCCATATTGGTATGAATAATTATAGGGAAGTACTTATTGAAAATAATTTACTGAACTTATCCCAATTCAAGGATTCAATTTCTTCTTTTCACTTTGTATTATTAATTAGAATCCACCACTACTTTGATTAACCTTTTAATAGATAAACAACAAAAAACACTTTCTCATGCTCCAAACACTAGGGAACAAAGAATATCATTTTGGTAGTACTGATCCATTGTTCTTGAATAAGTGGATTAGAAGAAACTATGAAATAAGATGTATGTTGCCTCATGAAAGACTCAGCATAATGCTATTACCTCCTTTGTTCACTTGGAATTCCACCATGATTCATAGAATGAGAAAGCTATGTGAGTATAGAAATATGATTTTTCATTATTGATCCCACAAAATTCAGTTTCTAAGGAGTAAAATTGATATAGTTTCCATCACATTCACCATTAACATGGTTTCATCAGGTTTCATACATTTAATAAAACAAAAAGCATAGTGTACGAAACAATTATCATAATGAGGAACCACATAATCATGAAATGTCACTTATAGGATGTATAAATTATTAATCCTTACTTAATAAATGAAACCTTAGGTTCATCCTTGGTTATTAATATACAACTTATTTTTAAATCTATCATGATGGTTCATGAAGAGTTTGTGAATTACCAAGGAAAATCCCCTAGGTGTGTGAATCTAATTGTGAAACAAGGTTTGTTATCATGGACTGGGTTACGACCGAGTTAGGACCAATGCACCTTGTCATTTTTGTTACACCTAAGTACATCTATGCAATATCCACATCAACTTGTAGTATCTAGAGATGGATGTAATTCTGGGAAACCAATCGTTCTATCCTTTAACAAAAGCCCAATACATTTTTCAATAATTTTCCATATCCTTAGAATTACCCATAGACATGTCCTTAGGGTTATGACTAATGTTTTCTCATTCTAGTTTTCAAAGGATTACTAAAAATTTTATTGGATATCAACTATAGTGACCCACAATTTTTATACATTAACATTACATTACATTTTTGGAATACTTAATACATTACACTGAAAAATTCCACAACACCTTATTAGTCTAGAGACTTTGGAAACATGGAAAAACAAATAATGGTATATAATTATTATACATTATCTCCCTCTAGGTTCTTATCACTAGTGGGAAAAACATTTAACACATCGGAATTTTTCATGTCAGTTCTATATAACTGACGTGAAAAGCTGTAAAAATAGATTTATCACATCGGTTATTTTATAACCGATGTGATAAATCGATAGGAATCCATTTTTTACGACGGTTATAAAATAACCAATGTAAAAAATAATGATATTATCTTTATCACATCAGTTATTTTATAACTTCCATGAAAATCCAATCTGGGCACTTTATCACGTTAGTTATAAAATAACCGACGTGATAAAGGAAATCTCGACAATTTATCACGTCAGTTATCAAAAGAAACAATGTGATAAAGTGCAAGTTATCACGTTAGTTATAAAATAACCGACCTGATAAATTATTTTCTACATTGGTTATTAAATAACAGACGTTATAAGCATAAAAAAATAGTTTATCATGTGAGTTATAAAATAATCGATGTGATAACCATTTAAATGATTTATTGTGCCCCATATCTAGTCATTCTATTTTCTTCAATCTGGCGACCTGCGAATCATCTCTCCCACGTAGAAAACCTAGAAATGATTCTTCAAAGTCGTGACCTCCAGCCTCATATTTCTAACATCATTAATCATCTTTATTGTCACCAGATCTATCAGGTTGAGTCGCAACACTCATGTAAGCTTCACACGGATCAGTTTCAGTTTTTATTTGTCATGATTCCCTAAACTAATTTTTTGAGATGTTATTTTTCTATATTTGTTCTTCCTATCATTTTAAGTTTCATAGTGTTCATTTATACCGTGCTAAAATCTTTTCTGGTAAAAGAAACCATGGATGTGATATCATGAAACTTTATGCTTTTTGTGTGTTCCATCATGTGTTTGTACGCGTAAAGGGGGTGTCAAAAGGGGGGAAGGGTTGTCTAGAGGGGTGGGGGGCTTTCCAGGGGGTGGGCATGTCCAGGGGGAGGGCGTGTCCAAGGGGTGTCCAAGGCGGTGGGGGGTGGTGTGATGGTTGTCCAAGGGGGTTGGGGTGTCCAAGGGGGTGGGTGGGGGTCTGGGGGGGGGGGGGGGTTGTTCAAGGGGGTAGGGGTGTCCAGGGGGTTGGGGTGGTGTCTAGGGGGGTGAGTGGGTTGTCCAAGGGGGTAGGGGGTGTCCAGGGTGGTGGTGGTGGTGGGGGGGGGGTCCAGGGAGGTGGGGGCTGTCTAGAGGGGTGGGGGTTGTCCAGTGGGTGGGGGGGGGGGGGGCTTTCCAAAGGGGTGGGGTTGTCTAGGGGGTGTCAAAAAGGGGGTTGGGGGTGGTGTCAAGGGGGGTGGGGGTGTCTGGGGGGGGGAGGGAGAGGGTGTCTAGAGGGGTGGGGGCTGTCCAGGGGGGGGGGTGGGGGCTGTCCAGAGGGGCGGGGGTGTCCAGGGGGTGTAAAAGGGTGTGTGTGTGTGGGGGGGTGTCTAGGGGGTGCAGGGGTTGTCCAAGGAGGTTGGGGTGTACATGGGGGGGGGGGTGTCCAGGGGGTCAGGGGCTGTCCAAGGGGGTAGTGGTGTTCAGGGGGTGTGGGGGGTGTCTAGGAAGTGAGTGGACTGTCCAAGGGGGTAGTGGCTGTCTAGAGGGTAGGGGGATGTCCAGAGGGGTGGGGGTGCTATTTAGGGGGTAGGGGGCTGTCTAGGGGGTGGTGGTGTCTATGGGGTATCCAAGGGGGTGGCGTGGTGGTGTCCAATGGGGTAGGGGGTTGGAAATCCCCCTCACCCCCTAGAAACCACTCCCCCACTTCCCTAGACATCTCCTATCCCAATGGACAACCCACCTCCCCCTAGATACGCCCCACCCACTGGACACCCCCACCCCTGGACACCCTAGACAACCCCCTACCCCCGTGGACAGCCCCCCTTGGACACCCTCTTGATATATATATATATATATATATATATATATATATCCCAATTGTTTCATTGAAACTGTTGGAATATTTTAACTTCAAGTAGTATATACCAACGGTTCCTGTAGAATCGATGGTATAGGGCTATTGCAGCGACCATCATGACAACAGTGTGTGAAACCATTGGGTACCCCAACAGTTTCAGGGGTTATCCCAATGGTTTCAAATCGTTGGGATTTGTGTAATTTTTAATAGTGAATGTATGCATATTTTAATATTTATACTTCAAATTTATTTTTTACGGAAGGGTGAATTTGGTAACCAGTTGCACAAAGATTTATTCCTTGTGTACCTTAAGAATAAAGGATCCAAGATGAATTTAAAACTATTATATATAAATATATTTTCTTTTTAAAATTATTTTCCTGTATATATTTTTCAAATACGCATAGATTTGTTTTATATTTCAAAATTGTTTTTACATTCAAATTATGATATTTTTCATATAAATATAAATTTGTCTTATCTTAACAAGATGTATAATTCTGATATTTGTTATAGGTTAATAATGGGTATAAGTTGGATTACATCACATCAAATGAGTAATTAATATGAGGATGGTGTTGATGCCTTTTTGAAATTTTCTAAATGAAATGTTCCAAGCAGTTACATTTTTTCTATCCATGCCTAAAATGTTTGAATATGAAGAAGTTGAAAAGTAGAGAGATCAAAGATCATCTAATTTTTCATGGTTTTAATCCGAGTTAAAGCCCTTGGATTTGGAATGGTGAAACTAGATAGAATGTCAGATCTACTAATGATGATGATTCGCAAGATGGTAACTCTGATGGAATTGAAGAAATGATTCATGATATTGCATCAGAAGAAATTGAGATGGAACCGACAGTTGCATGTCTATATGGCGATGCTGAAAAACCAATATATCCTAGTTGTATGGATTTTATGGTTTTTTCGGTGGTGTTATGATTGATTAACCTGAAGGAGAAACATGTATGGGGTGAAAGAAGTTTGACAGAGCTCCTATAATTGATGAAAGACATTCTTCCAAAAGATAACAATGTTCTAGATTCACCTTATAAGGCCAAGAAAATATTATTCCTGATGGGATTGGGATACAAGAAAATAAATTCATATCCGAATGACTATATGATATATAGGAAGGAATATGAATTTATATCATAGTATCCAAAATGTGGTACCTCACGGTATAAGTTGAAAGTAAAATTACAAGCTGATGTAGAGATTACAAAGATCCATTCCAAGGTATTTTAGTATCTTACAATAATTCATCATTTGAAATGTTTATTTGATAATTCACACGATGCAAAAAGGTTAAGATGGCATGATGATGAGTGTATATGTGATGGAAAAATACTTCATCCAAAATATTGTCCACAATGGAAGAAAATTGATGAGCAGTATCCTACATATGGAAATGAAATTAGAAATCTCAAACTAGGGTTGTGCACAGATGGAATGAATCCATACCGAACCCTCAGTAGCATACATAGTTCATGGACTATTTTATTGGTAATTTAAAACCTCTATCCTAAAGTTTCTATGAAGCAAAAATATTTCATGTTGATTATGATAATCTCTTGTCTAAAGAAACCCAAAAATGATATTGATGTTTTCTTGTCACCATTGATTGGGGATTTGAAACTTTTATGGGAGGATGGTATTAGGGTGCATGATTCTTATAAAATAGAATATTTTCAAGTGCATGAAATGATTATATTCACTATAAATGACTTCCCAGCATATGGAAATTTGTTTGGATATAGTGTTAAGGGGCATAAAGCATGTCCAATTTGTGAAAAACATACTTCATATTTTCAATTTTATCATGGGAGGAAAACAGTGTACATGGTTCATTGAAAGTTTTTGCCTATGGATCACTCTTATAGAAGACTAAAAAAGGAATTCAATTTCCCACAATAATTTTATATTGCTTCCAAACCTTTATCCTCTATTGTGTATTTTGAGAGTGTGAAAACGTTGATGTGACATTGGAAAAAACAGAAAAATCTGGTAATGATAGACATATTTGGAAGAAAAGGTCAATATGTTTTGTGCTACCATATTGGAGATATCATGATTTTAAACATAATATTGATGTCATGCTTGTGGAGAAGAATATATGTGATATTTTTATTGGAACATTTTTATATATTAAAGGAAAGACAAAAGATGGGTTGAATGCAATATTATACTTACTATCAATGGGAATTCGTTTGGAGTTATCTCCCACTCCCAATGGAAGATGAACATTTCTTCCCCCGACTTGTCATACATTATCCAAGAGGGTGAAAATTAGCTTTTATCAGTGTCTACGTGATATCAATGTGCCTCAAGGTTATTCTTCAAATGTAAATTTTTTTGTCTCAATTAAGGATTTGAAGTTGATAGGTACGAAATTTCATGATTTTCATGTCATGATGCAACAACTTCTACCAGTTGCATTGCGTGGAATATTTCCCATCCGTGTTATAATGACTATAATGAAGTTGTGTTATTTCTTCAATTCAATTTTTAATAAGGTGACTGATGTGAATTATTTGAACATTTTGGAAAAGGATTCAATTTCTATACTTTTTCAATTGAAAATGTATTTTCCTCCATCTTTTTTTGATATAATGGTGCATTTAATGATTCATCTGGTTTGAGAAATAAAGCTTTGTACACCTGTATATATTCTTTGGATGTATTCTTTTGAAAGGTATATGAAAATATTGAAGGGGTATGTTAAGAATCCACATTGACCTGAAGCCTCCATTGTTGAAAAATATATTTCTGAGGAGGTTGCGAAGTTTTGTACGAGCTATTTGCCTATGTCAGAGTACAAAGGTGTGCCTCTATCTCACCATGAATGAGTTAATAATGAAGGAAATAAGATTCATGGCTTGAAAGTAAAATATTTTTCAGATGAAAATTTGAGGAAGTTAGAATTATACATCTTGAATAACATAGCTGATGCTCAACCGTATATCACATTGTTTATTAATGAGTTGAAACAATGTCATACAAATAAAAAAGAAATGTGGTTTTTGAATGAGCATAACAAATTTTTTTTGTCATGGATTAAAAATACCTTTCTTAGTAGATCATATGTAACAAAGAAATTAAGATGGATAGTGGGTGGTCCACGTTTAAATGTGATAACATGGTCCAGTTATGACATTAATAGCTATACATTTTATACGAAAGCTCAGGAAAACATAAGTGCAGTTCAAAATAGTGGTGTATTGGTGTTTCCAGAAGCAATGCATTTTTGATTTCTATAGACCAAAACCAAATTTCTACATCAAGTTCATATGATGGAGTTATTGAAGAAATATGGGAGGTTTATTACCTTACAATTAAAGTTCCCGTTTTTAACTATAAATGGTTTATCGGTAACAACAGTTTCAAACATGATGAATTTGGAATGACAGTTGTTAATCTGAATAGATTGGAAGACACAACTGATTCTTTTATAATGGAAACACATGAAAAATATATTTTCTATGTATTTGATCAATCAGATATGTAGTGGTCTGTTTTTTTACAAGGGAAAAAACAATATGCTGGTGAGGATCAACTTGACGAAGATGCTGATTTATGTGATTTACCTACTTCCAGGTAAATATTAGCAAAACATAATGATGAACATGTTGAAGACATGGTTTGTGCCATAAGGAACGATCATTATGAAATAATTTGGCAAAAAAATCCATTTGTAAATTCCTAATATTAAAGGTAACATATGGTTATTTATTATTTACATTTATTAATTTCATAAAATGTTAGATATTGTAATTTTTTCATTATTAAAATGCGTATTAAAACAAATAAGTATAAGTTTTTTGTTTATTTTAATTTTGTTTAAGGTAGTTTACCATGTTTACCATAGTTTACCATTATTTACCATAGTTTACCTTTACGTAATTTATACATTTATCGATTTGTTTGAATGAAAATTGCACTACCATGTTTACCACATTTACCATCTTTACCATTATTTAACATGCTTACCGTATTATCCATGTTTACTATTATGTAACTTAGTTCAATTTTACATTTTCTATTTACATTAGTATTATAATATTTGAATTTTTATATTTGTGAACTAATGTTTTTTTTTGATTTGAAGGATAATGACAGATCAAATAGTTGATCAACCACATGATTCTGGAGATGAGAATAATGACCATACCTTTAGGGAGGAACATTTACATGCTCCTCTTGATGTTCCCCAGTATTCATCATGATCTCCCATAATGAAAAAGAGTTAAAGAGTTGGTAAACATGGGTGCACACGTTTACCAAAATTATCACTTGCCCATACACAGGACCAGAGGACACTCATTGAGTTTGATGAGAATTATATTCCTAGAGGTCCAAATGAAAAATATTTTATGATTTTGACATCAACTCAGGGTAAGAGAAATGTAATCATTTTTTATAATGATTGGAGAAGTGTGGACAAAGCGATAATATCTCAGTTGTGGGAGATTATTTTGGTAGGTTCTTTTGAAATTGCGTTCCTATTATTTTAATGTCTCAAGTATAATATTTTTTACCTCTTCTTTATCGGATGAAATTTGATATTCCTAACACTGGAGAAGTTAGGAATAAATGCTTATTGATGGATGCTTGGAGATGGAGGGATTTCAAATCAACCCTCATGTATGATTTCATTTTTGGTCATAGGATTCATGACAATCCATGTCATATATATCCTTTCATAGATGAATAAATATGGAGACAACTTGTTGAAATTAGAAGAAAATATTCATTTTTGGTAATGAAAATGCAAAATTTTATAATATTTCTTAAATAAATGATCTAATCAATGTTTTTTTAATGATTTATTATTCTAAATTTACAGAAAACAAGACAATCTCATCAAGAGATCCAATATAAAAATGTATACCCTCATAGTTTATCTCAGGGATGGTATAAATTATTGGAGGAAAAAATAATGGAGGGAAAATTACAAAAACTAAGAGATGAGTCTTCAAGCTCTAGAGAGGTTTCCCCTCCATCCCATCCATCTAGACATGAAAAATGGAAGAGAGCTCGAATGTGCAAAAAGGGGCAGTATCTTTCCAACGATTCGAGAATCATAGCTGAGGGGATTGTAAGATATTTATTTTATTTATTTAAGTTAACTATATTCTTCATATAATTTGAATCATTAGAGAAATGTTCAATTAATTAATATAGGATTCTATTGAGGAGAAGAGATCACAGGGGTTATTTACAGCTGCTCGGAGGCAAGATATTTCATCTGCAGCATTGGTAATGCCCAAACATCCTGGTCATGTATGAGGATATCTGACAGGTGTTGGTAAGAAAAGTGTTTCCACGTTCTTATACTTCTTACGTTGAGGGTGTTTATACAAAAATATAATCCTTGGAGGTTGAAGTTCATAATATTAATGCAAAGATGGAGGAAAATATTAGAGCGTCAGTACAGTCTATGTTTGCAGACATGAAAAGACAATTTCAGACTGCAGCTCCCACTCCTCCACCCCCCCTATAGACCCCATTATCTATCCTCCACCTCCACCAGTAGCTCCCACTCCCCCACCTCATCCTGAAGACCCCATTTCTTATCCTACTCCTCTGCCGCAACTTCCTACTTATTGCAAGTTGTATTTTGATGATCATCAACATCATATAGTTGCATATGGGATGGTATATTGTATAATATATACAGTTCATCATCAATAGTTAGACATATATCTTCATAGGGTCTCTATACATGATATTATAGATAGATAAGCTCAAGTACCATTACCTACAAATGAGGTGACAACAGTTGGACATAGTATCTACCATTTTTTAATTTATCCATCCAAACTTCTACGACTCATTAGCAAAGATGTATGTATGTTATATCTTATATTTTTTTATATTAAAGTTGTTTTAAAATTTGAAAACTAATATATTTTTCTATTTATTTTTACAGGAATAAATCAAAGGTAAAGAAATACTATATAGACAACAACAAAGACAAATGACTATGACATTAGATACAGATTCTAGTAGTCTTGACAGATTATCAGGATATTCAAATTTGTTGGGGGATCATTATGAGTTTCTGATGGAATCTCATGTTTGTGGACGTGCAATAACTGTGGGTATTATGAAAACTGATATCATGGAGCTTGTTACTGGAGATAAGTTGGGCATCAACGTGGTGAAATTTTTTCCATGTATGTCTTAACACCTTTTCCATACGTTATATTTAATAAAAATGTATACTTATGTCTGTTTTGTATTAGGTATATTTATAACATGTGTGAGAAGAATAAGAGGATAGATGTATACGGATTCATGGACGTTCATTTGATTTCCCCTAAAGCACATGCATTGGATGAGGAACAAAGAATTCTTTATATTGCTGAAAGATTTGAAAAGAATATAATCACATAGTGTTGGATGATGCCTTTTTGTGTGAGGTATGAAACATATCTCTGGAAAAGAGTTCATTATCTTTTAACATAAAAACCACTAACCTTAAATTATCTTTTACCAGTGATTATTTGCATGTTATGTGTTTTTTCCCAAGGGAGAAAACAATTTATTGGATATGCTCTGACCATGGAGATGTGTGGGAAAGTTTTATGAATATGTTGGAAAAGTAAGTTTCAATTTTTTAATAGTTTTATATATTATAACTAATTATAAATTTATTTTATTCATATTATTTTTAACAGGGGATGGGTATACTTAAAAAAGACTGCCAAGATAAAATATATAGAATTAAAGGTAAATATCCATTTATAATTTTTACTTTTTGAAGTATTACATAAAAATAATATTTTGAATTTACAATCATTCAAACAGAATTATCATGAACAATAAGGCATTATAGAATGAAGATATTATATGTTAAGATTTATGTATGAAATAATTACAACTGGAACACTTGTGAACTTTGACATGGTAAGATTTCCTTTTTAACTTTTACATTATAAGATTTAATTTGAAACTTTCCCATAATATTTCATTTGATTTATTAATTATAAATGATAATTACTATCCTTTTAATTTGTAGCTATTTGATGACCATCAACCCTATATTGCTCAAGAGGTCAAACACTTACAAGTGGAATGATAAAATTATTTTATAGGTTTGACTGGATTTTAGATTTTTTGTAGTGTAAAATGTAATTGTGAATGTTGTCATAATAATTATGTATTTTTTATTCATTTAGGTTGGATTTAGGGTTTTTTGTGTACATTTTAAGTTATGAATGTTACATATGTGACTATTTAATTTGGTTCTACTTATTGTTTTGGTCTAGTTCTGATGGTTTTTCTGGTATGGATTCTGGTCTGGGGGGTTTCTAGGGGTGTGGGGAGGTGTCTAGTGGGGTGGCGGGGGGGGGGGGGGGGGGTGTTTCCAAGGGTGTGGGAGGGTTGTCCAGTTTATTGGGGGGGGGGGGGGGTCCAGGAGGGTGGGAGGGTTGTCTAGGGGGTGTCCAGGGGTGTGGGGGTGTCCATGAGGGTGGGGGTAGTCTAGGGGGTGTCCAGGGGTGGGTGGTGGTGGTGGTGGGGGGGGGGAGCGAAGGTCTAGGGGTGTGGGAGGGCTATCCAGGGGTGTGGGGAGGGCTGCCCAGTGGGGTTTGGGATTTCCAGGGGTGTGTTGGGGTTTCTAGGGGTGTTGGAGGGATGCCTAGGGGTGTGGGGAGGGATTCCCAGTGGGGTGGGGGCCTTCTAGGGGTGTGGAAGGGTTGTCCAGTGGGGTGGGGGTGTCCATGAGGGTGGGGGCAGTCTAGGGGGTGTCTAGGGGGGGTGGGGGTGTCCAGGAGGGTAGGAGGGCTGTCCAGGGGGTGGGGGGCTGTCCAGGAGGGTGGGGGGGGGGGGGGTCCAAGGTTGTGGGAAGGATGTTTAGTGGGGTGGGGGGGGGGGGGGGTTCAGGGGTGTGGGAGAGCTGTCCAAGGGGTGGGGGAGGGATGTCTAGTGGGTGTCTGGGGGGGAGGTGTCCAGGAGGGTGGAAGGGCTGCCTAGGGGGTGTCTAGGGTGGGGGGGGTGGGGTTTCTAGGGGTGTGGGAGGGCCATCCAAGGGTGTGGGGGAGGGCTATCCAGTGGGGTGGGGGCTTTCTAGGGGTGTGGGAGAGCTGTCCAGTGGGGTGGGGTGGGGTTTTCTAGGGTGTCCATGAGGGTGGGGGGTAGTCCATGGTGTGCCCATGGGTGTGTGGGGGGGGGGGTGTCCAGAGTGTCCTTGGTGGTGGGGGGTGTCCAGGTGGGTTGGAGGGCTATCCAGGGGGTGGGGGATGTCTAGGATGGTGGGGGTTGTCTAGGGATGTGGGCATACTATTTAATTGGGTGGGGTGGGGGGGTTCTAGGGGTGTGGGAGGGCTGTTCAGGGGGGGTGGGGGTGGGGGAGGGTTGTCTAGTGGGGGGGGGGGGGTTCCAGGGGTGTGGGAAGGGTATCCTGGGGTGTGGGGAGGGCTGTCCAGTGGGGTGGGGGATTTCTAGGGGTGTGGGAGGGCTGTCCCGTTGGGGGGGGGGTGTCTGGGGTGTCCATGAGGGTGGGGGCTATCCAGGGGTGTTTGTGTGTGTGTGTGTGGGGGGGGGGGGGGTTCTAGTGGTCTGAGAGGGGTGTCCAGGGGGGGGGGTGTCCATGGGGATGTGGGGTATCCTGGAGGGTGGGAGGGCTGTCCAAGGGGTGGGGGCTGTCTAGGTGGGTGGGGGTGTCTAGTGTTGAGGACATGCTATGTAGTGGGGGGGGGGGTTCAGGGGTATGGGAGGGATGTCCAGGGGGTGGGGGAGGGCTGTCTAGTGGGGGGGGGGGGTGTCCAGAAGGGTGGGAGGGATGTCCAGGGTTGTGTGTGTGTGGGTTTGGTGGGGGTGGGGGGGGGGGGGTTCTAGGGGTGTGGGAGGGTTGTCCAGGGGTGTGGGGAGGGCTTTCTAGTGGGGTGGTGGCTTTCCAGGGGCGTGGGAGGGCTATTTAGTGGGGGGGGGGGGTCTAGGGTGTTCATGAGGGTGGGGACAGTCTAGGGGCTGTCCAGGGGTGTGTGTGTGGGGGGGGGGGGGGGTTAGGGTTGTGGTAGCGGTGTCCAGGGGTGTGTGTGTGCGAGGGGGGGGGGGGGTTCTAGGGCTATGGGAGGGTTGTCCAAGGGTGTGGGGAGGGATGTCTAGTGGGGTGGGGGATTTCTAAGGGTGTGGGAGGGCTGTCCAGTGGGGTGGGGGTGTCCATGAGGGTGGGGATAGTACAGGGGTCTCTAGGGGTGTGGGGGGTTTCTAGGGGTGGGGGAGGGGTGTCGAGGGGTGGGGGGTGTCCATGGGGGTGGTGGTGTCCAGGAGGGTTGGAGGGTTGTCCATGGGGTGGGGTACTGTCCAAGAGGGTGGTGGTGTCCAAGGTTGTGGGCATGAAGTTTAGTGGGGGGGGGGGGTTCGAGGGGTTTTGGAGGGCTGTCCAGGGGGTGGGGGATGACTGTGCATGGGGGGGGGGTTGGTCTGTTTTTGTTCTATTTCAGGTATTATTTTGGCTGGGCATAGTTGTGGGGGGGGTGTTTAGGGGTGGGGGAGATTTCTTGGAGGGTGGGGGGGGGCAGTCCATGGGTGTGGGGGGTGCCCAGTGGGGTGTGGGGTGGGAGGGGGGTTCCAGGGGTGGGGGTGGGGGGGTTCCAGGGGTGGTGGGGGGGATATTCAGAGGGCGGGGGGTTTTTGGTCTGTTTTTGTTCTATTTCAAGTATTATTTTGGCTAGGCATAGTTGTGGGTGAGTGTCCAAGGGTGTGGGGGATGTCTGGGATGGTGGGGGCAGTCCAGGGGTGGGGGTGTCCAGTGGGGGGGGGGGTTCCAAGGGTGTGAGGGGGGGGGGGGGTATCCAGGTGGGGTGGGAGGTTTTGGTCTGTTTTTATTCAATTTCAGGTATTCTTTTGGATGGGAATAATTGTGGTTGAATGGTTTAATTGATTTTTTTGGTTTTTACGTTGTTTATTTTTTAACCGACGTAAAAAATTCACCGAGATTAATTTTAACATTGATTATTTCATAACTGACATAATAAAATGGAAAGGAATAGTTTTTACGTCGGTTATTTTATAACCGACGTAGTAGATATGTTCACACATTGGTTATTATTTAAACGATGTGGAAAACCGCTTGGAAGACTGCTTTATCACATCAGTTATTTTCATAACCAATGTGATAAATGATTCGAAGGCATGATTTAGGATGTCAGTTATATAATAATCGACGTGATAAAGTATATACAACATTGGTTTTTAAATAACTAATGTAATACATCATGACTCTGAAGTGTTTTCCACATCGGTTTTTGAGTAACTGACATGAAAAATGCATCTATTTTTTGGTTTTTACGTTGGTTTTAAAATAACCGACGTAAAAAACAATATTTATAACATCTTATGTAATAACGTCGACCAAAAACTGACGTAAAAACTAAAAAAATAACTGCCGTAAATTTTTTTTTCTGCACTAGTGTATTGACCATCACCATCATTAGAAACTTCAAACATAATACATATCTTTATAACCTAGGTGAAAGGAAACATAAAAGGGGGTGACCTCAGATTCTCAGTAAGGGTAAACAAGGGATATATGTAAAAAAAATCATGATCATAATGGTATGAGAATATGATCATGAAAATATAAGATCATACCTTGTATATTAATGATCATGAATAATAATCACGGCATAAGGATTGGCATTTCATAATACATCAATCATTAGGAAATAAAGAACTTGAGCCATGAAAGCGTACCATAGGAAAAAAGGAGCTGTGGAAGACACAAAAGAATAAAATAATTTTTTCCATATTATTCAAGGAATAACTACCAAGTACATCTTTGTATCATGGGTTTACTTCCCATACCATCTTGGTTGTCATAGTTCACTACCATGATAATCTTAGGGGACAAAGTCCATTATGTCCATCTCATGAGAAATAAATATTTACCAAATGTAATAGAGGAATATATAGGTCCCAACCATCTCACAATAAAATCATACATATGTGTCCTAGAATAACATAAATCATTTATCATATCATAACCCATGGAATGAAATGGGTTTCAGAAACTTCATGAAATCATAAAATTTACTGTGGAAAAGAAATGGATTTCATAAATATCATCCCTCATAAACATAAAACATTCATATAATGAATAATAATGGAAACGTTGAATCTTACCCCCATTAAAACATAAGTAACATCAAACAATGTTGTCTCATATGGAAAATAATTTTGAGAGATCTCTTGAGAATTAATTCATGAAGAAAATATCTGTTCATCTTTGAAAACATTTTTATTAATTGAAATTATATGAAATTTTAAAAGAAAATATTTTCTTTGAAAATAACCTTGTAATATTATAAGGAACGATTCAAGGAAAAAATGTTTCTTGAAATCATAAAAATCCATTCACATTATATAAGTTAATAAAACATGCTTCTCGTACCTTTTCTAGAGAAGTAAAAATGTACCACATTAGGAAGATGACAAACTATTCATTTAAAACCATTTAATAAAGATACATATATGGTTAAAAACGACTATAATTTTTTTTATAATAATATTAAAAATATTTTGAAAAACATTTTTATGAAACATAAATGTGGATTATAAATATTTCCTAACGGATACTTACATATAAATAGTCCAAAAAATAATGAGATTGTGGAATTAACCCTTAACTTATGTATTATTTCCTTAGTAAATATCTAAAACTACTATAAAATGAATTAAATAATGTTACTAAATTATTGTAGAGCCATATTCATATGATATCATATATGATCATATTATCACCCATCTATTAACAATATTTCATTATTACTATTCTTTCGGGTGTTATCTACTTTCTTTTCTTAGGCATGTTTTGTAATATAAGACCCATTTTTAAGGATCAAATATTTTTCTATCATTTAAATAATAATATTAAGGTAATATATAAAATATATTTTTTATATATACACTTATATAATCATTATCTACTGGTGATCATGGAGAATGAATCACATTGTGTCATGGAGACGGTGGGTTGTACGTACGCATCGGCGATGATATCATTACCTTAATTATGAACTGGTCTGGGAGTGTATGGTATATTGTTTTCTAGAAAAAATATAATGTTATTATTATAATCTATATTAATTATTTCTATCATTATACATATCCAAGTAATTTGGTCATGAAAAAAATATTACATTAAGGCATGGAGATGGTAGGTCGTATATAAGCACGCGTGGTGATTTCATTTTTCATAGAATGAATTAAATGTGGAATATGGTTTTCCATAATCATAATAACGTCTCATAAAATAGATGATACTTTAGTTATTAATTCATAATGGAAAAAACACATGAATAGTAAGTAGAGAAGAGATACTCTTAATAGGGTCGGTAATGGAGATTACCTCCTCTTCGGCGAGATGCCGCTAGATATTTTCTTTGGGATACAAGAGTTGATATTTTGAGAAGAAAAAACCCTCAAAATATGGATTAGGAAATATGGGAGAAAATGGAAGGGTTTTTTTTGAACTAAGTGGCTCAAGGTGGTGCGAGGAAGTGAGGGAGGAGGTTTTTTTATAACAGAGGTGAGGGGAACTCTAAGAAACTTTAAAAATATTAAATTAATATAAAATTACTTTCGATTTAAAATAGCTCCAAAGTGAGTTATTTAGAAGATAAGATGATTATGAGTCGAATTAAATTCACCCAGTTATTGTTTTACATCTTTACGTCCCAATATTAACATTATCTTTTGGTTTTAACCCTTAGTTAAACCCTTTAACTTTTACAATGACAACTTGACTTTTTTACTTTATAGGGTTAATATATTTACTATAAAATGACAAAAAGACACCAACTAGATCATATATGAAATTTTTAATAATATTATTAATTTTACTATTTATAGATATTTATGAATTTTATATCATTTCATAAAATAATATTTTTTTAAAATATAATTTATGTTAATTTTGACACAATTAATTATTTTTATTTTAAAAAATATCATATTAACATTATAACTTCTAAAAAAAATTATAATATCTCACTAATATGTGAAGGGTATCTATAATATTCATGAATTTCATTAATTATTACACATTATATTTATTTTAATATTTCTTAATCACATTTATTTGATATTTCCTTTAATTAAAAAATTACTGCATCCTCATTGTGAAAGCCCAAAAATTAAATTATTTCATCTCTAAAAATTAAAAATAAATTATCATGATGAATATAAATTATTTATATTTGAAATGAATATTTTTAGTGGAATTTATATATTTTATAACCCTATATTAAAAATAATATAGTTATTTAATACATGAGTATGATATTTTTAATTTATCTTTAAATAAAATATATTAAATTTTATATTCATAACCAAGTGGCTTAAAAAGGATATAAATTCTTCCTATGGTTATTTTTTCAAAAAAAACTAATCCAATGAAATTAGGAAAAGTGTTAGGGTAATTTTATGATTTTATAATATTATGTTTTCCTTTAATTACTCAATTTACACTTAACAATGGTAAATAAGAATTTACTAATGTTACTATTCATAACATCCAAAAAAATTAGTTTGTTCTTATTAGACTCTAAATATCATATTGAATACAATTATGCATGTTGGTTTTTCAAATTTAAATCCACATGAGAGGAAAAATTAAATTTAATGTTAGTCCCATAGACATGGTGAGAATGTGGGTAAAAAGAATATTCAAAGTTTAGTAAATTTTTAATATTCAATTATAATATAAAAATTATTAAAATGACCTAAATTAGATTAATATATGTATAATTGATCTAATTTGACTTTAAACATCAATCTAAGTTTAACGAATATTTAATCAAAAAGCTCAGTTTTTAAATACTATGCAATATTTTTCACCATTCAAAAAACATGAAAATTCTTAAAAAAATACATTAAAATCACCCTAATCTAATTTATTCATTAAAAAAATATAAAGATTAGGTTATTTTTTAACATTAAATTTCTAAACATGTTATAAATTAATATGAATGTTTTTCAATGATGGACATGAAAAGTAGTTCATTTGAGAAAATAATTTTTTTAAACATATATAGACATTACCAAAAAAATTATGTTTTTCACTATAAATATGTTTTATTAACATAAAACCATAATAAATAATATTTTAAATGTATTTATTAATATTCATATTACTATTTTTAATGTCTAGGTCATAACCATCTTATTTAAATAATTGTAACAATAAAATGATGTTTTGTGGAAACTCGATGTTGCGTATAATGTACGAAAAGTCAGTTCAACATGTAGAGGAATCCTATTTGGTTCTATGTGAAATTAAATTTTGATATAGTTCAATGAATGACATCAATGAAAACTAATTTATTCAAAAAAAAAGTTCCCAAAAACTTAGGGTGTTATATCATTGAAGGGATATTATCAAAAGATATATGTATGAAGTTGGAAGACTTATATGGAAAAGAATCATTGATTAATGAAGATTGTAAAAATAACAATTAATATTTCCTTATGTATAAAGATAAAAATAAGAAAAATAATATGAAATTACTCAATAATGAATATTCTCTAACTAGGGATATTGATTATCACTCTATTAATTTGTCTCATTTTACACTCAAATCTACGTTTCTAGTATGTTACAAACACTTCTAGCCTCCAATATAATTATAACCATGTTTTTTATAATTATTGTAATTATAAAAAATTATATTCACCCTTGGGGATATAGGATATCATATATCCCAATTATAACATGGAAACTTAATCAAAATGAAAAACAATATATTTCTCATGTAGCCACAAATAAGAGATCCAAGACTTACATGACATGTTAGATAAATCATAAGTCTTCTATAAAGATCATTATATAGTTATATAATATTTTGAATCCAAAAATAAAGGTATAAAAATTGAGGAGGTGGCTCTAATGTTTTAAATAAAGTAAATCGGAATTATATGAAGGAGAAAATTGATTTTTTTGATGAAATATCACAAGAAATCTAGAAGAAAATGGTTATTAAATTGGAGTTAAAGTAGAGAATTATTACACTAAAAATATGGATTAAAGAATGAATATTGTACACAATGTAATATATATTAAGTTTTAATGTGATGGATACCCAATTGAAGAGTAAATATGATAAGTCATTGATCTTTAGACAAATCATTGTCCATTAAAAGGAAATGAGAATCTATATAAACCCTATATGACAACCTTAATAAATAGAGAAACAAGAGTATCATATCTAGAATATATTAGTTTAAATTAAAAACCTAAATCTGGAGATAATATTTAAAAATTGGAAATTTTAGACCCATAAATTAAGGCATATTAATGGTGGTACTATTAGAGTATATTGGGTCAAATTAGGAGCACATATTTTGAATCCCAAAATACGCATGGTGAAAGAATGCATGTTGTATCCGAATTATAGCTAATAAATGGACACACAAGGTATATATTCCCTAGGATATGTAATAGTTTTTCTAATCTTGATAAATTTTAATGAAATTGAAGCATAAATGGGGATAGGAAATACACTTGGAGACCCTATTCTCCTATTACATGAAAGGACATATTTTATCTTGGAATGATGCCTATTATGCTAGAAAATAGGTTTATAGATTTAGAGTATGATCATGGAATTCTACAAAGGTTACACTAGGTAAAAATATATTTACTTATCATGGAATGAAAGGAAGAACATATAGATAATGAAGAATAAGGAGGGAGATACTACATATGTGAGAAAATTGGAACAACCTGATCATAAGAATCCACTAAGGAAGGTGAATCAAAGATGGATCTTATGACCATAAAGGAAGAGGCATGGATAAATTTCTAAAAAAAACTCACTAAGTAAATAGATGAAGACCTGTGTGAATTTAATCAAATGGATAAGTAATCAAGAAGAAAGATCCACTAGAGTTGCATCACAAGAGGAGGTCTATAGAAGTGGAATACGTTCCACATTTGTGGAAAATCCGTTTTCAAGGAAGAAAAAGTGATATATCATTAATTAATACATCAATTTAAGTATAATTCCACAAAGAACAACCATTGGATAGTGTCACAATAATATGACTATAAAATATAATCAAGATGAAGGGTTGGTCCAACTTGACAAGACCTATTCCCAAAGTAAGGGAAGTTTGAAAGGTCCCATATCCATATAAATTTAAATACTGATTTAATATTTTTTAATTATAATTCATAATTTAGGGTGATACTATCCATGTGTATTTCACATATAATGATTCATGTGAGGATATGGGATGCTAAAAAATTCCAACTGAACTTAGAAGAATCCCAAGTGGTATCTTTCTGAATGTGGAATTACAAATAACATTGATACATATAATGATTTGGAGAAATAAAATTTTATGTCACAAGTGGAATAAAGGTGTGGATTAATTTTAATGTATAATATCATAGATCACTAATTGGTTTTAAAAATTGAATATGGAGGAAAACTAATTGATGGAATATCATCAAAAAAATTCATGACATATTGAACTTTTTGTAATAAGTGATATCAACTGATTGTTTATATGATATCAATGGATCCTAGAGATAGATTATTATCATGATAAATATGAAATCTACATTAAGTGATGAAGTTGATATTTTTTTGGAGTATGGAGATGAATATCAAAAGATTTTATCATTATCATTGAAGGAAATAAATAGAGTAAATAATTTGAAGAATTTTGTTCTTAACAATGTGGCACCAGTTTGATCTTTTTAGTTAATATTAGGCTTGATGTATGGAATTAATTTAAAACATGAAAAAATATAATGAACTAGAAACCATGAATTTATAGTTTATTAAACAATAGTTAGGTGAATGTTTGAATGATTTAGTAGGAATAATTACTTCGTACAAGATAAGAATTGATACCACTTGAAATTTAGGAAATTCGGTAAGTGAAATGGAAATTAGTGTTGTTATTGACATAATTTCTCATTTCTATAATTACATAATCCATGATTATTTTGTACCTTCCAATCATCAATATGTATATATCGAAAAAATATATTATACTCAATGAATTTTCTATATCATATTCCTTCCTTGGGTGGTAGTGTATTACACCATCACATTCCTTGAGTAGTTCCAACCATATCCTTTATCTCGTGTTGGATTCATTCCATCTAAATGTATGATTAAAATTATTGTGATATATATATTTATATGTCACATAATTTAATATAAATATAGTGTCTCCATAACATCCAAGTATTTTTATATACAAATATCACATCTTTTTATATAAATATTTAATACATTTTATAAACAAATGCTTGAGGACCATAATAGTTTAGTTTCTTTGGAGACTAGAAACAAATCTAATTATTTCCTGAAATATCTTCAAAATCTCCAACAAATATCTTATTGCATATTACACCTACTAGGAATATCATACGTAAACCTTTCATTATAACATGGGGAAAGAAACATAAGAAAGGGTGAGCTCAGATGTTGAGTATGGGTAAACATAGGAGATATCAATCTATGATCATATAAAATAATAAGATAAACATAAGGTTATATTATCATGAACATAACTAATTAAGGTCATACAAAACCTTTCGTAGGTCATAAACATGATTCATGGTGTAAAACATTATCATTTTATAAAACATGGACCATAAGGGTGAGAAATCGTTATAAATCAATCATAATACATAATCTCATGTAATAAAAGTGTGGAAACATCATATATATAGAATGTTTTTTCATATTTCAAGGTCACCTACCATGAACATTAATATAGTGGATCAATACATATCACATGTTTCTCATTGTGGATCAAGGAACACCTATTTCCCATAGTGGATCAGGACACACCTATTTCACATAGTGGATCAGGACTCACCAATTTTCCATAGGGGATCAAGACCCTGAAATTTTTTCCCATTATTGTTTAATGATATATTATGATTTAACCATTTCATTGGAGGGTGATATATCCCCTACCCATCTCATTATTAAAATCATAATTATGTGTTCTATAATATCATAAAACATTTATTATATAATCACATTGTAACCTATGTAAAGAAAATGGTTATCATAAACATTTTACCAATTCACCATAGTAGAACATATGAAAAAATGGTATCTTAATAAATTCATCAACATAATCAATAACCATCTTATAAAGTATTAAAGATCGTATCATTCAATATTATCCCTACTTAAGAATATTAAAAATAAATGGATGTCATCTAAGATGGAAAATTATTTTTGAAAGATCACTTGGAATATTTCATGAGGAAAATAAAATTTATACTTCAAAAAATACTTTTTAAAATATAAAATATTTTTTAAAATCATTTCTTTGAAAATAACCATGGAAACTTATAGTAATAACATTAAAATCTATTTAGAACTTTTCTTGAGTAAAATAGATTTTCTACATTGAATTTTTTTTAAAAAAATATACACCATTTTAAAAATTATTTTCATTTAAAATTATCTTTTGAATCTTATAAATGATGTTTTATAACAATGAGTGGTCATGATTACGAATATTCTATTCATGCCGTACATATTAAAAAAAATTCCTTTCATATTATAGGTAAAATATAGGTTGGAATTATTTGGAAAATGATACAAATATTCCCTTAAAAACATTTTTTTAAAAATTCAAACATTTTTAAATATCTCTTTAATAATCAATTTTTAGAATTTAAGAAACATTTTTAATTTTTTTTAGAAAACATGATTTTGTAATAAAAAGAATTTTCGACTGAAAGGAGAAATAACATAAGTTGTCCTCAAACATATTATTTTGGAATTAGGTGTAAAAAAGGATAGGAAAATTTAATGAAAACATATATTAAAAATAATTAACCAAAGGAGAAAATATTTCTATGTTTCTTAAGATATAGATCATGAGATTTCATCATCAGAAGCATACATATAAACAATCTCTATAAATTAAGGGATTGTATCATGAAACCCTTACCACTTTAGAAAATATGAATCATAAGAAAAATGATGGAACAAGATTAAATGAATATTAAAATAACATAATAATGAATAAATTTATTATATTACATGTCAATGGGCCTGTATATACACCTCATAAAAGAATATAGGTGCATAACATATCTTATGTCCGAAAGAAGAAAATTTGAGACAAAAACCGGTTACTACATAGGTAACATTGAAACCGTAATCCCCATGAATGTTAGATACTAAAATAGATATTTAAATACCAATTATTCTTAGGATAAGCATCATAAAATACATTCATGGTCAGTATATTCACCAAATTAAAGAAGAACATTGTGAATATAGAATATGTCACATAGAAAATAAAATCGAGATGAAATTTCATTACCTTAAGTCTTGACTTCCTTTTTACACATTCCAAAAACCATTATACTATTTATAATTTAATTATAAATATATCAAATAACCACATATATATATATAATACAATATAATATTTACTTATAACATTTTATTACTCTATTATTAACAATTCCATGTTAAAGTCATGTTTTGGAAAAAAAAACTAATTTTGTGTCTGTGTGTATTTTGATTTGGTATTTTGGTGATATTACATTGATCATGTTGAAATCATATAAATAATTTAAAACATGATATAAATAAAATACATATTTATTACATATTTATTTATAGTAAAACATAAATGTTAGATACAGAAAATTAAATACACTGTTTATTGAGATGGTAGGTCACACGTGCACATGAATACTATCTCCATTTCCTCGAAAGATGTAATGAAATAATATTAAATAGTATATTACCTCTACAGAATAATTTATATAAGTATATATATATATATTACATATAATCATTATATTTACCCTAATTGTTATACATGCAATGCATTAATGGAAAATGAATCAAATCACTTCCTGAGGATATCTCCTAACATAAACATGATATATGTTATCGTACCACACAATAAATGGAATTTATAAAAGAAATTTATGATAATATATTTCAATTATAATAGTTATGTTAAAATTTTCATATATATATACCCATCATTAAAACAACCCTTCTCTTTAATACACACTTAAACATATTTTTTATATAAAACCATTACTTGATACAACATAGAAGATCAATAGGTCTAGTGTATTTGGGGATTAGGAACATTAAATAACAAAATAAAGCATGAAATACACATCTTTATTGAAAAATTGTTTTACATGACCACAACATTTCTTCGTGCTTAGAATTAAATGGGATAACCTGAGGACATGAATAAGAAAAGGGTGAGCTATAAAACCCAATAAGGGATCAAATAAGGCATAACATGAAGAATTATATTCGTGTTAGGAAATAGTCACATAAATGGAGCATAATATAAACATGAACATAAAGGCATGATATAGCCTGATTATCACAACATGGAAATGTTGCAACAACACTTAATATGATATTAGCTTGATCCAAGGCTCATTGTACATGGAGCATGAGTAGACCCTCATGGAACTTGAATTAGCATAAGTAAACCCTCATTACACTTGATTTATCATGATACTAATCTTTAACCAATGCATTGGAGCGCTATCAAGGCACACCCTTCTTAATCATTACATTTCAAGCATAAGTGTGGCACATGGATTCTAAAACATGGATTCAGTAAACATATTCATTTATTCCATGATAAAAGAATGTGGTATTAATACATGAAACTCTATAATCAATAATTAAATGTGAATAAAGGTGAATACCCTTGATAGAGAAATGGGCATGGTATTCACTACACAATGACTTTGGCTTGGAAAATCACGGTGCAATTTCAACAACATAATAGTGTGACATAAGAATTAATACAAATGGTTTATGAGAGAGAAAAACGTATCTCATCATATTTAAATGAAATTGAAAGTAAGTGGGTATTATAGATACATTTCCCATCATATGTAATGTAATTTAGATTCATAAAACAAAAGAATTGCATTAATGTAAATAAGGAGAGAGAAATCCCTTACGAAATTTCAGCAAGGTAACATGTGTATATGGGAGACATTAATGAGAGAGAAAGGGGTATCTCACCATTCAAACATAAATAGGGCAGTATGGGGGGGGGGTGAGAAATCATACCCCAACATTTTTAATTGAAATTAAAAGGGCATAACAACATAAATAAAGTTGGAAAAAAATGAGAAAGGAAGAAATCCCTTAATTGGAAGTGTGATACCAAAGGCTTGGAAGAGGATTGAGAGAGGCTTTTTGGGAGCTTTGGGAACTTTTTGAGGATTCTAGAGATAGTGGGGAAGATGTTGGTCTATCTCAAAATACTTTTAGTGAAGAGGAAGTGGGAGCTTGGGTGGGTTTATATAGGAAAGAGGGGGAATTATTTATTATTTAGGTTTTGGACACCACCCACTAAACTAATCAAAACTACTAACCAACCCATGGGTTTTGCCCATGGTTTTTTCCAAAGTAGAGTGGAATTTTTTTTGTAAGGCCAATGACCGAAAATTTTAAAATATTATGCTTGCTTATGTGGAGGTGAGTCACACTCTCAAGGAAATCAATTTAAAAAGATAAATGTTTTATAAGTCTTGAAAGGTCCACTAAGGATTTGTAAAATAAATAAAACAAATATAAAATCACATTATTTTAGTGGTAAAACATATATTTTCTGAAAAACCCATTTATAGTATTTTATTATATCACTATTAGGTCATTATGATGTCATAAAACACATTATATAATTAAACGGTATTTAATTTTTACCCAAAAATTCGACTGTCTGAAAAAATTATGAAAAATTCCCCATTGGATAAGTTCGACATCCTGGTTCCAAAAATAATATTCATTTTAGCTAAATAATTTTCTAAATATGTGTATTTTTACGTTTAAAATAAAAGCTGACATTTATCGAAAATTCATTAGTTTTGATAAAAAATATTTCAAAACATAATAAAAATCACAATTGTATTCATAAAAATTATATGATAATTTATATTTAATAAAAATTAAGTTAGTAATAATATTTTATTAAAATATTATTTAATTCAAAAATCCATTAATTCATCAAAATAGAGTTATTAATTAAATATTAACTAAAAATACTATTTTTCCTTGAAAAACTATTTAGAAAGTAATAATAATAAAATTAATGCATATTCTTAGTTATATGAAAAAATAATGCACATAATTATAGTGCTATGGTCTTGGTACATAACCCCTTATAACACCATCATAAGACTGAAGGGTAAGGTGTGCGATGGTGACAGACTCTTGGGGTGGCTTGGATAACATCGCTCAGGTGGTAATCTCTATTATCTTCCACATCTTCTATAGTCAGTTCCGTTCAAGCTTAAAATATTGATGCTCAGCCTGGGCTAGGTTAAGAGTGAAGCCCAGTGACGCCTCCTCCTTTCCAGGCTCTAACAAATGGGCTTCGTACAGAGCAATTCTACTGGATGAGACCATCACTTCCTTTTTCTGAGTAAATTGGATTTGTTAAAGCCCTATATTTATACTAATCATGTGATCACTATTCAAAGACTATATTAGCAATGGTAAAAATCCTTAATGGTATTTTTAAAATCCAAAAAGATAAAACCAAGAAGTGAATAATTTATATAACAATTTTACATAATAATAAATTTAATTAGATCAAGAGAAATAAAAGTTTGGGTCATTAGAATATTGCCCCCTTAAGAAATTTCACCCTCGAAATTTCCATTTCCTACACTAAAATTGATGTGGCTAACCATTGTTAATTACTTATTCTAATTCCCACGTTACTTATTCAAACTTGTGGTTACTCCACAACACTTTGACAAGGGGCATTGTCTTATTTCATAGAACTTTTTCCCTATGATCTAAGATCTTAATATGCTTCTCTTCATAGAAGAGGTCATTCTCAAATGGTACCACCTTTTGATTGAGTACATGCAATGTGCCAGGTGTGTACTTCCTTAAGAGTGATTCATAGAATACTACATATACTTTAGAAAGGTTCGGTGGGAGTGCTAGTCGATAGGACACTTCCCCAATACGATCAAGGATCTCAAAAGGGCCGATTTACCTTGAACTAAGATTTACCTTCTTCCCAAATCTCATAAATATTTTCCAAGATGATATGCAGAGTAATACCATGTCTCTGACATCAAACTCTAGGTCTCATCAACTATTATCAAAATAGCTCTTCTGTCGACTCTGCGCAGCTCTAATGCGTTCCTAGATGGTCTCATCATTCTACTCCATTTCTTTGACTATTTATAGAACTAGTGTTTTAAACTCCACAACTTCATCCCAACATGATAGTGTTCTACATCTCTTCCCATTCAGGTCTTCATAAGGATCCATTTGGATGTTTGAGTGGAAACTGTTGTTGTAAGAGAACTCAACTAGTAGAATATGTTGATCCCATCCTCCTTTAAATTCCATTGAGAATTCTCTCAACATGTACTAAATTGATTGGATAGTTCGCTCAGATTGGACATCAGTTAGAGGATGATAAGTCATACTGAAGTCCAGCTCTGTATTCAGAGAATGTTAAAGACTCTTCCAAAACATAGAGGTGAATCTTGGATCTCATTCGGATACAATAGATAGTGGTACTCCATGGAGCCTTACCACTTCTCTAATATATATCTATTCTAGTTGATCCAATGAGAAATTTTCTCAAATTTCAAAGAAGTGTGAAATATTTGTAAGATGGTCCACAAAAACCCAGATAGCATTTTTTCCTTTGGATGTCTTCAGAAGTCTGATGTAAAAATCCATAGTGATGTTCTCGCATTTCCAGGTTGGTATGGGTAACAGTTGCATCATCCCCTTAGACTTCTTTCTATCATCCTTAACTTTCTAAAATACCAGGAACTTTGATGTATAATCATCAATCTTTTTCTTCATGTTATCCCACCAATAATGCTCTTGGATATCTCAATACATGTTTTCATTTTTTGAGTGAATAGAGAAATTCAAACTATGTTAATCATCGAAAAGTTATTTATGTCACTACAAACTTTATGGAACACCTAGTATTGACCTAAATCTCACAATTCCTTCTTCATTAACATTTAACTTTGAGGATTTCCCTTTTCTAATAGTTTCCACTTTCTTCTAAATTTCCACATCATCCTTTTGAGCATCATTTAATCATTCCCAAGGAGATCGTTGAGCAATATTTTGTGAAAGGATTGATTATGTTCCCTTCTTTTTGATTTCCATGTACATCTTCATCAAATCTAAGAATATTGGATCCTTTTAAATTCTTTTCAATGATATAATCATTGTGTCCTTTCTACTTAGAGCATCTATCACCTTGTTCACTTTCCCATGGTGGAAATGGATTGAGCAACCATAGTTTTTTATTAGACCTAACCATCTTCATTGGAGCATGTTAAACTATTTCTATGTGAATATATACTTGAGGTTTTTGTGGTCAATGGTTATTTCAAAATTCTCCCCAAAGAGGTAATGTTGCCAAATTTTCAAAGCAAAGATTACTACAGCCAACTTCAGATCATGTGTTGGATAGGTTTTCTTAGGAAATTTCAATTGCCTAGAAGAATAGGTAAGGACTTTGTCATTTTTCATCAACACATATCCCATTAACTTCTTCAAAGCATCACTAAATACAACAAAAAGTTCTCCACTTGTGGGTAGTGTGAGAATGGGTGTATTGATAAGCCTCATTTTCAACACTATGAAGCTATCTTCACATTCATCACTCTAAGAAAACTTGACTACGTTCCAAGTTATTTTGGTAATAGGGTTTAAAAATCATGATAAATTTCTCATAAATCAGAGATAATATCTAGCTAACCCCAAGAATATACAAATGTCTTGATGTCCTTGAAGTCTTGGTTTCTCTCACCTTTAACATTAAAAGGGGGATTATCTAAAATCAATAAACAAAAATTTTTCATCTGGGCCATTAAGTCAGTCACGCTAGAGATGATGGTGCTAAAGAGGATTCATCTTCCTCATTTCAATTGTACAGAATCAGGGGTCGATTTTCCATATGGAGAGTGATTTCCCTCCCATGGAAATTTATATTAGATCTATATAAGGAAAGACAATGCATGCAAATAATTTCATAAAATTCCACCAAATGGAGTATGAAGAGGTTCTCCGATAAGTTCAATACATAAATTATGACAGGGGAGGAGTTATATTCATGGGATTTAATGATTGTCCCATTTTATGTACTCACTGACATCTTTAATTCCTTGATTTGTGGTGGTGTTGGGATTTTTCTAATAATATTTCGGGATATAAAATAATGTGTAGAACTAGAATAAAAAATTACATTCACTATTATTTAATTAATAACTATCATACGTATCACCACTTTGTTTTTGGAGTTCACTTCGGTGGTAGTGATGGAAAAAGATAACCCTTTCTTCCTTGGAGGTTGTTGGTTGCCTCCAAAAACCGTTGTCCTAGGGAAATAGTTTAAAAAGTTCCATAGTTATTTATTGTTGAAGCAATGAATAATGAATTGCGGGTGTAATAGAGCATTCCTCTCCAATGTTACAACCGTGAGTTTCTCTTATCGGTAGTTAATATCTAGGTTCCATTCTCTTCCACACCTAAATCATTTCCTCATCACCTTCAAGCAATTTCTGAGGTGCTTCTTTTCATACCTTTGGCAAGTGGGGTGCTGCATTCTATTAGCACAGTTGGATTTTTCCATCAGACTATCAGAATTGAAGTCCTATTTAGACCTATTATCCCAATGGTACCCCTAAGATTCTATGATCTCCATTTAGACTTTGAGGGAACATCAAACAATTTCCTCATATCTCTCGAAGTCACGGATCGCTAGGGATTTCCATAGGTTTGGTTTTATCCCAACAAATAAGTGGTCAACCTTGCATTCAGGGGTAATGAAAAAGCCTGAGGCATATCATTAAATCCTTGTGATGTTTTCCTCATGCGCTATGATGGATTCATCATCTTTTTTCTTAAGGTAAAGGAAGTCCCTTTATATATTAATTCAGTGGGTGTGATGAAAATATTTGTTAAAAAACATTTTACGGAAATCCTTCCATTCCAACACCTCGATATCTTCCTTAGGATTTGTATTTTTGATCAATGTCCACCACTGATCTGCATCACCCTCCATATGATAAGAAGCTAGGAGAACCTTCTATTGTTCGAGAAATTGAAGGATGGAGAAGATATTCTCAATGGAGTTGATCCATTTTTCGGCGATTGAGGGATCATATAGTCCATTAAAAGTAGGAGTAATTTTCCCCATAAAGATCATGATTGCGACTTTTTATTTATTGGGGTGGGGGTTGAATGTTCCTCTTGACCCATGTTTCTATTCAAAACTTTAGTTAACTGAGAGATTATCCTGAAAAACTTTGCGATTCCCACTCCCATAAAACTGGGCATCTCATTTGAACAGTCATCACATTAATCTTCGCATCAGTTTTTAGCATGAGTCCTCCTATTACCATCCATAGGATGGAATAAAAGGAATGTTAGGGGTAACAAAAAAAGGTTTATCCTAAGAAAAAAAAGGTTGACTTATAAATTAGTTTTATTTCTTTAACTTATGAATTTATAGGCTTCAATCTATGTTATCCATGATCTACCTCCCCACATATATTCTAAGGGGATTTTTTCAATTACATTAATAATGGTTCATACTAAGATTATGAATTTACCATATTATATTCCTTGAGAGTGTTTTAATCAAGAGTGCAACAAGGACCGTTGTCATGCACCCGTTCTAGTTCGAGTCTAGCTCAAATCAGTGTTTTTTGGGTTTACCCGTAGATACATCTGTGCCAGATCCGCATCTACATGCTCATATCCAGAAAGGGATTTATTTTCAGGATAAACCAATTAATAAATAATAACAACAATTTGGGGATGTTTTTATTATACTTAGTCTTATCCCTAAGAATCTCACTAGGGTTTTCTAATCCTAATCCCAAAAATAACCAAACCTATCCTATGATACCAACTATAACAACCCCGCTCCTTAATAAACACTTAAAAATATTTTATTACAAAAACAAATCACTTGATACAACATAGAATATCAACATGAATATATTATTTGGGTCTTAGGAACAATACATAACAACTTAAAACATGAAAGACATATCTTTATTGAAAACATGTTTTACATGACCACAACATTCCTTCGTACTTAGTATTGCATGGGATAACCTGAGGAAATGAATAAGAAAAAGGTGATATATAAATACCAGTAAGGGAGAAAAAAAGGAATAAAATAAAGAAGACAGTGCATGTTAGGCAATAAGAATATCAATAGAGCATAAGAGAAACATGAAAATAAAGGCACGATATTACATGATTATCACAACATGGAAATGTAGAAACAACACTTAACATGATATTAGCATGAGACGAGGATAAATTGACATGAAGAATGTGTAAAACCTCATTTCACTTGAATTATAATGATTAAAACCTCATTTAACTTGACTTATCTGGATACTAATCTTTACCAAATGCATTGGAGCGCTATCTGGGTGCACCCTTCTTAATCCTTTCATTTCATGCATAAGTGTACCACATGGATCATATAACATGGATTCCTTAAACATCATTATTTATTACATGATAAATAAATATTGAATTAATACATGAATCTCTATAATAAATAAGTAAATATACATAAAGTTGAATACCCTCGATAGAGAAATGGGAATGGTATTCACTACACAATGACTTTGGCTTGGAAAATCGCGGTGCAATTTCAGCAGCATAACGACGTGACATAAGAATTCATAAAAATGGTTGATGATAGATAAATAGGTTTATTATAATATTTATATGAAATTTAATGTAAGGGAGTAATAAAGATACATGTCCCACCATATTTAATGTAATTTAGATCCATAAAACAAAATAATTGCTTGAATGTAAATGAAGAGAGAGAAATCCCAAACAAAATTTCGGCATGGTAACGAGTGTACATGGGAGGAATTAATGAGAGATAAAGGGGAATATAATCATTCAAAAATAAAAATATAAGTATGGAATAGGTGCAAAATCATACCCCAAAATTTTTAATTGGAATTAAAATGGCATAACAACATAAAGAAAGTTGGACAAAAAATGAGAATGGAATAAATCCCTTACATGGAAGTGTGATCCCAAAGGCTTGGAAGAGGCTTGAGAGAGGATTATTAGGAGCTTGGGGAACCTTGGAAAGCTTCTAGATAGAGTAGGTAATAGGTTGGTCAATCTCAAAAGGATTTGAGTGAAGAGGAAGTGGGAGATTGTGTGGGTTTATATAGGAAACAAGGGGGAATTCTATATTATTTAGGTTTTGGACACCACACATTATACTAATAAAAACCAAAAACAAACCCATGGTTTTTGCCATTGGTTTTTTCCAAATGGGTGTTTAAAACATTATTTAATAAGAAAAATGTCTTAAAATTTTAAAATATTAGGCTTGCTTATGTAGAGGTGAGTCACACATTCAAGGACATAAATTTAAAAAGTTAAAATGTTTTATAAGCCTTGAAGAGTTCACTAAGGCTTTGTAAAATAAATCAAAAAAATCTAAATTCACATTATTTTAATGGGAAAACATATATTGTACGGAAAACACATTTATAGTATTTTATTACATCACTATTAGGTCATTATGATGTCATAAAACACATTATATAATTAAACTATATTTAATTTTTACCCAAAAATTCGACTGTCTCTGAAAATTATGAAAAATTCACCATTGGATAACTTTGACGTCCTGATTCCAAAAAGTATATTAATTATATTGAAATAATTTTCTAAATATTTTAATTTTTTACTTTTAAAATAAAAACCAACATTTATAAAAAAAATTCATGGGTTTTGATAAAAACAGCTTTCAAAACATAACAAAAATCACATTTGTATTCATAAAAATTATACTGTCTTTTATGTTTAATAAAAATTAATTTAGTAATAATACTTTATTAATATATTATTTAATTAACAAATCCATTAATTCATAAAAATATATTTCTTAATTGAATATTAACTAAAAATACTATTTATGCTTTAAAAACTATTTACAAAGTAACAATAAAAAAATGAATATATATTCTTTATTATATAAAAAATAATGCACATAATCATAGTGCTAAGGTATTTTTACATAAACCCTAATAAAATCCACATAAAACCAAAGGGTAAGGTGTGCGATGGTGACAAACTCTTGTGGTGGCTCAGATAACATCGCTCGAGTGGTACTCTCTATTAGCTTCCACTTCTCCCGTAGACAGTTCCATTTAATCATAATTTGTTAAAGCTCGGCTTGGGCATGGTCAAGAGTGAAGCCTAGTGACTCCAACTCCTTTCCGAGCTATAAAAAATGGGCTTTGTATGGAGAAATTATATTGGATGATACCATCTCTTCCTTTTTATAAGTAAATTGGATTTGTTAAAGCCCTATATTTATACTAATCATGTGATCCCTGTTAAATGACTATATTAGCAATAGTAATAATTATTAATGGTATTTTGAAATCCAAAAACATAATACCAAAGAAGTGAATAATTTTTATAACTATTTTAAATAATAATACATTTAATTAGATCAAGAGGAATAAAATTTTGGATCATTACAATCATCATACCCAAATGTGAGAGGTGTTGATAGAAAATGTGCCACATCGGTTCAGGAGGCAGTTGTCCGCTATACACATGAACAACTTTATAGATTCTCATTTAATGGAAAAGGAGATGGATTTAGGTCATGGAAATAGTATATTAAAATATAGTTATATCTAATATACTATGGATATTTTATTATTAGGGTTTAATAATATTTTAAGGAATTAGAGGAAGATATATTATAAAAACACTTGTTGAATAATGTTACCTATTCTATGAGTAACATCATTGGGTTTGCAACAAAATCCTTCCTAGGATGGATTTTATTATAAAAATAAAGCTTCTAAGATTATAAGTGGTAATTAAGGAAGGTATTTGGGTATGTCTTGTTCAAAATAATGGGTTTTGGATGTTTAAAGAGGGGAGGAGAGGGAGCAGCCTTTTATAGGTGAGGTGAGTGAAACAAATATAATTATTGAAAATAAAATGGTTTAACCATGTTCTTGATGTTACAAAATACATAAAATGGAAAATTATAAAACATTATAGTCTATATGGTTAAAATGTGGACATTAAATGGGTTTTAGAGTGTTTCTTGGTCATTTTAACCCTTATCCTTTTAGTTTAACCCTCAGTAAACTAATTTTCACCATATCTCAGATAATTAATTTTTAATATTTTTATAATTAGTTATGGAAAAAAATTAAGATTAAATTATTAGAAAATATAAATTATGATTTTTACAAATATTTAATCCTTTATTTTAAATTATATTCACAAAACTGGAAAAAATAAATTTAAAATTAAACCGACAGATGTGAAAAGAAAAAAAATTTCCAAAAAAGAAAATTATAATAAGTATAAAAGGTTTTATTATCCCAGTTAAATATAGAATTGATTCTAATTAACTAATGTAAATAAACCCAACCCAATATCCCAAATTTGATGGATAATTCTTTCTATTGGCACCAGATATAATGTGTCTCATCTAAAAGGACTGAATAGTTTGGTAGTCTTGGTAGACTAAATACATAAATAAATTTCACATAAATTTGAAATAATCATATAAAAAAGTGTTTTCATTTATAATTTCATTATTTATTATAGTGAATCCCTCTATATCAGTCAAAAAACACTACATAATATTATGGGGAGAATAAATTATAAGAATGATGTGAACTTGGATGCCCAATATGGTTATGCTAACACTATAAGCAATCATGATTAAATAATAAAAATCAATATGGTAAGGGAAATAACTAGAAAACATTCAATTTAATCAAAAAATTGATATAATATGGCTGAAATAAATTATAATCAAATAAAACCATATAAATAATCACATGAACTTGAAACCTATCCATGGATATTATAAATAATCTAATAATCACATAGACACCTTTAAATGATCTAATAATGACTAAAAATTAAATTTTTTAAAAAAAAACTTTTATGGAAAAAGTGATAAACCATGAAGTTTCACCCCTGATTATAGACATCATACTAGATCAAAAAACCACTTAAAAAATAATACATTTGGAATCCTTCTCCCTAAATAATTTATAGGATATATAGGTTATCTAAGTTTTGGGATCATCCTTTATAAGGCCTTAAAAGTGATGTTCCATATTTTACCAAGTCTGAATATACTCCTGTTGGTTGATCTCCCCTTAATTTAATACTCTTATCAGTAAAATATCTCACTTCATGATCTATGCATGCTACTCACAATTAGTACCCACAAGTATCAACCATTACATAATCCTATCAATCTCCCCAGGTGTGGCATTAACCAAAAGAGATTTCTACATCATATCTTCCTATGAATGAATAATAATATCCAAATTTATCCCATTTATTATATCCTCCATACTTATCTCCCACTGATGACCAGAAAATACATTTTTTGGGTGGGGAATTCCTTGTGAGGAATTTTCATGCCATTATCAAGATCTGATGCATTAGTGTTACCCTGTAAATGATCACTACTAGAAAGAATGAAATATATCTTATTTGGTCTATTTTTTATTTCTAACCAGGTATCAATTAGATTAAGTATATAAAAATCTTCCTAAGTCAATTTGAATTTATTCCATTTATGAAATATTCAACTCCCTGAATCATGACTTGTTTTCTACCCCTTTTTATTCCTCAAACAATACCATCCTTTTCTATTTCTTCCACTTATATTATCCTAAAAAAAATAATCAAGACTCCTAATCATATTGATATCTATATATCCCATTCCCACTAGACTCATAATGAGGGAATGTATAATGGTAGACAACTTAAACTATAAATATTTTTCACAAGATAATTTAAATATATTGATATAAGGTTTTCTAATTTGGCCAATCGATTTTTTTAACTAGACATGTTGATACATCGAGGGTATATCTATAAATGGGACACCCATCACTTAATAAATCTAATTTATTCATCATATTAATATATTGAGACACAATCAATACGAATATTCATATTATAAACCCAACAGTCAAATTGCTAATACTTACCCTAATCAAATAAACATAATTGTAAACCATTCAGAATAATATGGTGAATGATAATAAAATTATATATTAAAAAAAACCCATAAAAATAAAAAATAAGTATTATATAAATAAAACATAACCCAATGAATCATAAATATAATAATGGTTTGATGTCATTGATGAATATAATTGAAATTGAAATATCATTGAAAACATTCTTGAGGAAAATAGCCCATGCACTTTGGAAATTTTTTTTTAAAAAAAAGTTCAAAAAATATTTTGAAAAAACATTAATTGAAAATAACCTTTGGAATAACGTGAAGTAATATTTTAAACATTTATTGGTAAAGACTGTAGAAAATTTAGTTCATTTCGTATATGTCAAAACAAATATTCCTTTATCTTTTTTAGTAAAACCCAAATGGGCCATATTTTGAAAAAGACATGAATATTCCATTAAATTTTTAAAGTAAAAAATGTGTAAAACTATATTTAATAAATAATTTATAATTAAAAAAAGCAATTTTAAAATATTTTTATAGAACATGGTTTTTGATGAATATGGATTTTCAATCGAAGAGTAAAAAAAATCATATTTTTTAAAAAAAATTTCTCAAACATTTTACATACCCAAGATGGTATAAATGGTAATATTATTCAAAAATTCTCTTTAATAAAAATATTATAATTAATTATATTGATTTTATGACAAAAATATCAAATAATTCCCCATGATTTACTTAAACAAAAACAATCTAGTATAATGATGATGTTGTGAAATAAACCCTTACCACTTTGGTATATTTTGAATTATAAGACCCAAGAATGAAATAAAAACAAATAAAAAATAAATTACCATGAATAGAAATATATTAAATATATAAAAGATCAAAAGTGGTATTATATACACCCTAAAAATTAATTAATGGTGAATATGGAATATATTTCAAAGAAGTAAAAGTGAGACCACAAACCCTTACCTCAGGTTCAACTTCTTTCATATGTGTGTGAACCTATTATATAATGAATATAAGTTTATTATAATTCTATTAAAAATTCATATTATTATATCTCATTCCATATATGATTTAATTATAGTCTTTTATCACCCATTTGTAAACAATGCTATGTTAAAATCACTATTTTAGGTGATAATTTCTTCGTTTTTCATGTATGTTTTAGTTCTCTAATTTTGGTCTTATTAATTTATTATGTAAAAATCATATCCATAATTGTATACATGATATAAATATATTATATATTAATTATATATATATATATATATATTAAAATCTTTAAAAGTTAGACACCAAAAACATATTACACAATTCATGAAGACGGTAGACCGTACATTTTCTTGAACATTATTTCCATTTTTATCGACAGATGGAATGAAAGAAAAATAAATACTCATTCACAATTAAAGAATAATTATGTTATTTTATATATTTTATATATTAATAATATATTTCCTTGTTACTTTTAATGTAAAAATAAAATGAAAAACATTTCACATCGCATAATGGATGTGGTTGTCGACATGTTCGCATGAGCGATGAAATTTTTTCAAATTTATTGGAAGGTTATAAGTTATGTATTATATTCTATTTTTATATGTATGTTTATTTTATAAATATATAATATATTAATTAACTTTATACCAGATACATTTCATGTAAATTTTAAGGAAAAAATGAATCACATCGCTTCACGTGGAGGTAGTCTACCATACACACTAGCAACGTTATCCTACACACCAAAGAATGTAAATTAAGAAGGTATATATGATATAATAATTATAAAGTTATAATAATTTCATAAATATCATATACATAAGATAAATCCATTATTATATCCATCCATGATAGGTGGTGATAGAAAATAAATTACATCGGTTCTTGATGGGGTAATCCGCTGTACACATGATAAACTGTTTCATTTCCCGTTTGTTGAATATAAAGATAAATATGGGTTATGTAATTGAGATAATAAAATAATAGTATATAGTATATAAGTTTTTTCTTATATTATCATAGTTGAATAATTTTTTAAGGATATGGAAGAAGAAATAATACAAATACACTTGTTTATGAATTTTATATTTTCTTCAGATAGCCTCTTTATATTTATACCTAAATCCTTAATATGAGAGATTAATAATCAAAATAATTCTTCTATTAAGTGGGGATGGAATTAAATAAGGTATTATGGTATTTATTGTCTGAACAAAAGGGTTTTGGATGTGTGAATAGGGTAGGATAGGGGGTGAAGTTTTTTATATGGGGGAGAGGACAAAGATGGAATTTTTGAAAAGATAAAGTGATATCCACGTATTTCATCCTGAAAAAATCCTTAAAAATGGGAAATTATTAATAATAACAGATTCTATGTATTAAATATGTCTATAAAATGGGTTTTATGATATGTTTTAGGTCATGTTTAACACTTATCTTCTTAGTTTAACCCCCAAAATAAATCCATTTTTACCTTAATGATAGTAATTAATTTTTATTATTTTTTCTATTAATGATGGAATAAAATTATTTTAAAAATATTATAATATATATATTATTCTAATTTACCATATTGATACCATTTTTCCAAATTAAACTCACAGAAGAAGAATAATTAAACTTAAAATTAAATAGTAGATGCGACACAAGAGTAGTTTTCAAAAGGGAAAATTCTCATAAGTATAATATATTTTAATATCAAAATTAAATATTAAATTGATTCAAATGACATAAATATTTAAAATTTTAATATAATTGAATTGATTTTTTTAATCTAATTTAATATATTAATTAATTTTTTATATAATTTAAACTAAATTTAGTCTTGAATAAAAATTACTTTTCTCAATATTCATCCAAAAAATAATCTTTTAGAAAATTATCAAAAATTATCCCAAAGATAATTTTAACCTATTGATGAAAAAATTAATTTAATTTTTTGAAATAATTTTTCTAAAAGTGGTAAAAATTAATTTTAAATTATGTGTGAAAAGTGAAACTGGAAAACCTTTTATAAAAAATAAGGTTTTTTTGGGAAAAAATTTATTTTTATTAAAGGGTTATTATTTTATTCCTAATCAATATATAAAACTAAAATTTTATACATATTTAAACAAGTAAATTTTCATTATTTGTTTAGTAATATTCATATCCACTAATATAATGGATAGGTTAGAGTGGTCCTATAATATTTTAATACAGTATCACATTTCGTTTAAACATGGTGTTTCATGCATTAGAAGTTATCAAAGACATTGATTTTATTTAAAATAAAAATATTTTAAATTATCATGGTGTTATATTATCATATAATATTTTTTTAATGTCATATACCCTATTGAATATAATCTTTCCCTTTTAAAATATTAGGGTGTTACATTCTAATCCCCATTAAATAATTTTCATCCACATAATTTAATCTTGATCTCATTAATTAGGGGTTTCATATTTCAAAATACCTATTTTGGAATCCAACATTATAAAAAGGGTTAATATACATTTCTTTTGATAAGATAGAAAGTAATGTATGTAGTTCTTCTCTAATAACACATTACTAGGTTTCCAAGTAGGATAACAATAGTTAGAAATGAAAACATAGACATGGGAGAGAATACTAAGTCACAATGATTTATAGAAAGTGATAGAGATAATTGATTAAACTAAAGTGAATTATTAATTGATAATTAATGACCTAAAAACCATAAATTATAAGGTGTGAAAAATACCATCGTTTCATCAGAAATAAATACACTATGTGAAAATGTTTGTTTGAAGATTCTTTTAATGGATTTATGGAATTCCATTACCATATATGCTAGAAACCTAAGTAAATATATTTACTTTATAAGTATTCTTTAATACTTTTCCACCAAAATATCATATTTTGATCCAAATTATGAGTATTGAAGGTGAATTTTTGTTTCTAAAAAATGTAAATTTACTCTAAATAGATCATACAACCCAAAAAAAATAAAAAACTATTCCACATTTCGTTACTAAAACCGAAATGGTTAGTGAAAGTAATTTAATATAACACATTAGTATCTAGTACCTCAATTGTAAATCCCAAAATTTAAAAAAGTACATTTCATAATTTTTTAACCTTAATACTCATGAAAAATCCATCTGATCAAATTAAATGTCAAAAAATTTAGATGGAAGGTCACTAAATCAACATTATATTCCCCAAAAATATAATGTTACTATTAATGTCACATTCCAAATTTGTGAATACCTTAATAATAATAAAAAATTACTTGAAATGAATTATTATAAAAATCAAATTCAATAATGTGAAATATATTCCACAAATCAAAACATGTTGTAAACTCCAGCAAATAAAAAATAAACCATCAAATCACTAATAATTGTCTAGATTACCTATATTATCCCATAAATAACAATTTATCATTATTATCTCAACATGGAGAATATTTCGATGGTTATCTTCCATAAATCATGGGTTTTCCTATATGTTCAAATTTCCACTAAATTACAAATCTTGGTCATTGGTACCATTCAACATATTCCACCAAATTCATTAAAAAATAACTATAGTATAATCCTTATACATTTCATAACTATTATAACTATAATATAATTTATAAAAATAATCCTATAACATAATTCTTTAATCTAACAATAATCAAATTATTCAATACACTTTGTCTATAGTAATACCATATGCTAGACCTTGATCCCTTAATTTCTTTTATTAGTTATTATTGTAATGTTTTGAGGATTTGTTTACATAGTACCCCATATAATTAAAGTTGAAACATTAAATATTGTAAACATATTTCTTTCAATTGAAATTAATATCATGATGGTATTTCTCTCAACAATTATAGAAAGATCAAATTACCTTTAAGGAAGTAGTAGGCTGATTCATTCAAAAATTATCACATGGTAAAAAATAATTCTTTCCCTTCTTCCCTTTATCTATATTTTTCTTTTCCATCCTCTTTTCTCTTACATACATTTGAAGCCATTATACTTGGAGAATTGTTTCTCTATCTTTATACCACATGATACTATGTAATCATATGATGAGACTGTTTGGGATACTAGTGAACTTCGATGAATTGTATTAATACCATTGACTATTAGATAATATTTCCCTTTGGATTATGTACATATTACGTATCATTCCTTACTAACCTTATAATGTTGAATTTATAATTATGAACTTTTTTCAGTTTTCTTTTGTCATAGATTCATGAATTGTATCTCCATATCTGATCATTGCTTACGAGGAAAATTATTTTCCAATAATAGTACATTAAAATCCTTCCATTCTATGTTTTCAATTTCTTTTCCATTTTCTGTTTATAAAAAAATTTACCATTACTAAACTGTATATCTTGAGAAATGATAAACTACCATAACAATGTTCTTATAACTACTGTATTCTTTGTTCCACATTAATTCATGATTTATTACAAAAAAATTTACATAATATAACCCTAAATATAAATAATTATAGTGACTTGGGAATTAGGTACATATCACAATGTCTTTAACATGGTATACAAAAATATTATTTAAAATTTCCATAACACGCTTCTAAAATTACAGGGCATTTAAAAACTGTACAGGATAATCAGAGCACAAAGAGAAGAAATGAATGACCTATAAAGCACAGTATTTGAATAAACATGGAATAAGATGATACATTTAATAAAATAGGAATATCAATGGGTTATAAAAAGAATAATAATCATAAACATGATCATTGAGACAAGATATACCATGATAATCATGACAAGATAAATTTGGATACAACTTAAAACAATGCATCATAAACATCGGTCAAAGATAAACTAATAAAAAATCATGGTGGAAAAAGTCCCATAAATGAATCAGTTTCACTCCTTATCCCATCATGATGTATCATGATATTAAACATTACACAATGCATTGGAGTGCTATATAATTTTGGGTGCATCTGTCACATTCATTTCGGTATCATGCATATGTGTGCCACATAGATCAGACAATATGGATTAATTATTCATAATAATTTATTTCATGATAAAGGAGTATAAAATAAATACATTTAAGTCCACTATAAAAAATTATATGTGTATAAATGTGAACACCGTTGATAGAAAATGGGCATGGTATTCACTACACAATTATTTGGGCATGGAAAATCGTGTTGAAATTTTTGTAGAAAAATGATGCAACATAAAAATTCATAAAAATGGGTTTAAGAGAGATAATAGAGTATATAATCATATATAAATCAAATGGATAGCTATAGGGTCATGAAAAAAAATAAATCCCAACCTTAGAAATTGGAAATAGTATGCATATGTTAAAGAAGAAACTTGAATAATTAAAATAATCCAAAATATATTTCGACATAGTAACAAGTGTACGTAAAGGATAATGGGAGGCTTAATAAGAGTGAAATGGGGCTCTAATTATTTATAAATTAATTTTATAGTAAGGGTAATATGTAAGAACATATCCCAATATAAACAAATGGAGTTTAAGATACCTAACATAAATAAAGTTCTCGATTAGAAATGAGAAAAGGGAAATATCTTATAAACTTTTGACATAATAATGACTTTGGTAAACATCAAAATTAGAGATAATAAATGATATCTCATTCAAATAAAATCAATTTTATATTAAGGGGATTTTTATAAATTAATGAAATTATAAAAAATTTTAATTAAGAAGAAAAATTCCAAAGAAGGTTCTCGAATTGAAAGGTAGGGAAGAAGGTCCCTTAATTGAGCGTGTGATTCCAAAAGCTTGGGAGGGGATTCCTGATAAATTTCGGGTGCCTTGGGAGGTATCTAGAGAGTGTATTTAAGAATTTGGATGATATATAAGGAGTTTAAGTAATGTTATGTGGGATCATGGGTGGGTTTATATATAGTATAAGAGGAGGAATTCTTTACCATTTTGGTTTTTCAATCAACTTAATAAAATAACCCAAATCACAAACCAACCTATTTTGTCCCAATTATTCTTCAAAATTGGAGTGGTTATTATTATTTTATAATACTAATGTCTGAAACTAATAAAATAATTCCCTTATTTATGTGGAGGTGTGTCATACTCTTTAAAAAATTATTTTAAAACCTTAAAATATGTTAATGGTTTTAGAGGATTCATAATGACTTGATAAAATTAAAAAAATAAACATAACGTCAAATTATTTTAAATGGAAACATATATTTATCCATGGATACTCTTTATAGTATTTATTACATCACTTTTTGGTCATCATAATGGCAAAATACATAAATTGTATATATATGGTATTTAATTTTTCCCTAAAATTTGACTATCTCATAAAATTAAGAAAACATCACCATTGGATAATTTAGATGTTATGATTCTAGAAATAATATTGTAACAGCCCGAGATTTTATGAAAAATATTCTTTTTAATTTTATTAATGTCTTGTGTTATACGCTACACCAAAAGGAGCTTTCACAATACACATCTTTGACCTGGCTTGAATTATACGCAATCGGGACCTTCCACGATAGCGTGTGTTGTACGCAACACCGAGTTTCGCTAAACAACGATATGCTATTAAGATATTATTAAAACTAGCCGTTACGAATAGTAATAACCACTTTTTGAAATTTTGTAAATTTTATTTTTCAAAATGGAATTCATTTTTGGATTCTTAATATCGAAATTAGCTTAGGGTGAAATTTTGGTACTTTTCGGATAACTTTCATATTCTGATGAATAGTGAAAATTACTAAATTATAATTAAAAACAACTTTTTTTAATCGAAATAATTAATAGTGATAAATCATTAATTTGAGTGGTTTTAAAGTATATTTAGAATATATTTTTACAATTTAATACAATGTTGGTCATTGGATATAATTTCACATTTAAACCAGACATAATCAAGTGTCAATCTTTTGATAGATATTGTTTCTTAAAAACACGCTATTTGTTTTAACAGCGGGATTTAATTATAAAATTAATTAATGCAATTTCTATGTTATTAATTTGGTAAAATAGACTTCATTTTTGAATTCAGAATATGAAATATAGCTTAGGATGAAATTTTGGCATTGTTCTGAAAAACATCAATTTTTGATGAATAGGGAAACTACTAAGTGGTAGTTAAAAAAACTGAATTTTTCATAAAACTTAATTTTACCGCTTCTGTGAATGGAATTTCAAAAATCCAAGAGACACGGTTGATGTCAGTACGTAAAATGTGGTTCAATGAGATGAAAATAATTTTTGGTGAATAGTAACTTTTTACTTTTATTTACCACGGTTAAAAGTAAATAGGGTAATTAAGGGTAAGAATGATATTAATATTACCCTAAAACATGATCTAATTCTATTGGACAAGTGTATCTCGACCAAAAACAACCTTAAGTGTAAAATATTATCATTTAGGCCCACTTGGATTAGATTAGGACATTTATTATTATATTATTTAAAGAACGGTTAAAAGAGTTAAAATCAAAGTTTATTTACTAAAACATTTTTAATATGGGGTTATACATAAGATAAATTCGACTATAAATATTCATTAGAAATATAAAAAGATTTCCTACATAATGGTATTTTATTTGTAATTTTTAGACATCAAATAATTTAATTTATTTATGACACAATGATGATGCAATAATTATCTTATTAATGAAATATTGACATAATTGATATTATAAATACCAAAATAAATGTAATTTAAGACTTTTTATGAATTCCAATAATTTTCTAGGTTACTATGATATATTAGTGTTGATTTAATCAACTTTTTTCGAACATATAATTCTGTTATGACTTTCACAAAAATCATATATCAAATAGTGTCAAAATTGACACAAAATAGTTTTTAAATCAAATATTATATTATTAATTGTTATTTTATTCCTAAAAATCTACGGTTCGGCCAAATGACTTAGATAAGGATATATGTATTAATAATAAACAATTTGGGGTTCTTTTGGCATGTTATAGTAAGTGTATTAACCATATAGTGAAAGAAAACAAAAAGACACGGTAAAAGTTAAATTATTTAACTTAGAGTTAAATATAATTGATAAGGTTAAAATAATACCCTAAACTTGTCTAAATATTATTGGTTGATAGGATTTCGACCCATCCCCACTTTATCTCCGAAATAAGACCCTTTGGAACCATTATAAACCGATTTTGACTTTAATATAAAATAATATTTTGAGGTATTCCTAAGGTGCCCCTCTCCTCCCTTATAAAAGGACACCTCCTCCCCCTCCTCCTCACACCAATTTGAGCATTCAAGCTCGTCCAACCCCTACCAAAATCTCTTCTCCACTTCCCTAGAAACATCCTAGAGGTTCTGGTCTTCCTCAAAGACCAATTTTAGTGCCCTAAGAGGAGGTCTCAAAGAGGCGCTTCAAAGAAGAGGAGGTTCGGACACATACGAAGCAAATCGGACCTAAGGTAAGGGAAATATCACAATCTCATTTTTATCCGAGATTGTTTATACTTTAGTATTTACTGGGGTGTATTTTATCATCCACATCCATATTTCCTCAATATGTAATATTATTTGCATCCACCTACAATTGTTTAAATCCAATTTTACCCTTCGGTGAGTTTTTAGTAAAAGATATGAAAGGAATCTTTTGTCGTTTTTCGTACGAGATACTTTTTTGACTTTTCCGAAAAAAGTATGAGAAGAATGTTTTTTTAACTTATACGGCATGAATGGATTTTTAAGAAACTTCCTTTACAAGTTTTCAAGTTTATTTTTAATCAAATTCTTTTATTTTAAAGTCATATGACATGTTATGAAAGGAAAAATGTTTTTGAAGTAGAAAGGATATTTTCCTCAAGAATAAAGTTCAAGTGTTTTATCAAAATTATTTTCCATCTAAGATAATAAAGGGTTCTGTTTTTATCCCTATTATTACATTGATTTGATTATGTTGAGATGGAATTATTTTTATGAATTCATTTATCTTATATGAATTGTTTTATGATGTCATGTTGTTTAAGAATCCCATTTTTATTACATGGGTTACACTATGATTTATGATTTATGATTATGTGGCACACATAATAAAGGATTCATTATAAGATGGGTGGGACCTATATCTCCCTCCAATGCATTGGGTAAAGATTTTATATCTCATGAGATAGACAGGGCTGGAACGGTAGGTTATACCGGTTCAGTGAAACAGGACTGAAACGAGGGTTACTCGATTCAGAAAGGGACTTTGTCCACTAAGATTGTCTTGGCAATGAGTCTTGACTAACAAGAAAATATTCTCTATGATTATGTGTGAATTCCACAAAGTTTCATGTTTTAAGTTATGATTATTGTGATTACATTTCACTGCCATGATTTATCCCATGTTATGAAATTATGCTCTCTTTTGCAGGTTAAGATTTCCAAAATGTTATGTTCTTATGAATACGATGTGATTGATATTTCTTTTGTTTACCCTTACTGAGCATTTGAGCTCACCCTTTTATGTTTTCTTTTCCCCAGGATGTAAAGAAAGGTTTTAGGTAAAAAAAGGGAAGATCTTTATAGGATATGTTGAAGATCTTTCACCACGATTAGAAGATTACGTTCCGAGTTTCCAAAGACACTAAACTATTACGATCCTTGTGTGTGTGTTTTTGTTATGTACTAAGTATTCCACAAATGCAATGTAATGTCAATGTACGTCATGTTTCGGGTCTCTACAGTTGGTATCAGAGGAAAGGTTTAGTCAACCTTTGGAAACTAGGATGCGAAAACGTTAGTGATATCCCTAGAGATATTTCTACGGTATGTCTAGGGATGTCCCTAAGGTTAAGTATACGTATAGGTTATAGTACTAGAACTACGCTAACGATCATAGAATTAAACCTAAGATATTAGATATTGAAGGTACTTCCCCTTTATTATGTTGTTTTCCCTAGCATGATTTTTGCCTCTCACACTATTCTTTTTGGGTTTTAGACGATGGCTGGAACCCGAAGGAACCGTGTTGATCAATGAAATGGAAAATGCAATGATTTTCCTCCTAAACAAACAAATGTTATGGGATATGGAGTGAAAAATCTTATTGCTATACTTACACAAGCTATGAATCATTCTGGATTTCCAAATGAGCAGAGAAGGGAACAATATTCTATTGAGTCCTTCATGAGGCAACGTCCACCTTCTTTCAGTGGGTCTTCTGATCCACTTGTTGCTGAACAATGGATCAGTACCACTGAAAAGATATTTTCAGTTATTCAATGTTTTGAACAAGATAAAGTCATCTTAGCAGTATACCGTTTGGAAGGTGAAGCTGATCAATGGTGGAATCTTATCAAGAATACAAGGCAAAGAGATGAAATTGAGTCCATGGAATGGGACAAGTTCAAGAACTTATTTTTCAATAAGTACTTCCCTCGTATTCTTCGAACAAAGATGGAGAAGGAGTTTCTTGAACTAAAGAAAAAAGATGATGAATCTGTTGGTATATACGAAGCGAACTTTACAAGACTTGCAAGGTATGCATCTGGCATTATCATCCAACCTGAAAGTAAAGTTGATCAATTTTTCAGTGGCTTAAAACCAAGTCTTCGAAGGGCATTAGCTATAAGAGACATCAGTAGCTATGAAGAAATTGTGCATTGTGGTATCAAGGTAGAAATGGAAGTTGGTGTTACATATCCATCTCATGGTTTTGACAAGAAACGAAAGATGGAGTTCAAGGAGAAATCTCAGAATAATGGTGAATAGAAGATGAATGTTTCCTTATGCACAAAGTGTGGAAAAAAGCATGGTGGAGATTGTCTTAAAGGGACTAGAAAATGTTTTAAGTGTGGAAAAGAAGGTCATCGAGCAGCTGAGTGTCGAAGTAATGGAAAAAGGGTTTCTAATGATGTGAATAAAGCAAACACTACAGAGAACGCACCACCAACACTTCAATGCTTCAAGTGCAAGGAAATGGGGCATTATGCTAATAAATGCCCTAATCCAAGGGTTAGTGATGATCAACATGAGCAACCACTGAAGGCAAAGGACAAAGGGAAGTCACATGCGATCACTATTGGAAATATTGAATATGACAACGATGTGGTGGAATGATTAAGTGTTTATGTAATGGGATTCCAAAATAATGTTGTATCATTGAGTATTGCAATTTTTATTGATGTGGTATTCAAAGTGATTGAGATATTTTTTGGAAATAAGATGATATGCGCATAATGAAGGGAAAACGAGAAAATGAAATGTTTAATAGTATTCATGAGCTCATGATTGATATAAGGACTAAGAGATATCATGGTTTGAGTATATAGAATTTTGAGGATTTTGGTATGTGGAAAGTGTTAACTTTAAACTGCATTCATGTTTTCACTAAGGTATTCAATAGAATACATGATTAAGGACTTTGAATGTTTAGAATGTGACCAACAAGACATATCTTATGGGGATCAACGATGGTATTAAATCTTTGGTAGTTTTTTCACTATATTATGAGAGTGGACTGCAGTATTATGGGTAAGCCTAAAGATTGGAATGGATTATGTTGGAATAAGTTAGTATTGTTTAAGGATAGAAGTTTTTTTCGATATTATTGATGGGATGTTATAGTAATATAGTTTTAGAAAAAGAACAACCTGGAGGACGGGCGACAGCCCATCGCGTCGGACAAGGCTGTGGGAATCGAACCCACAACCGAAGTGCGACTGGCCTTTATCGCCTACCACTGGCCTACAGGAAGTCCCTGTTTAGTAGAAACTAGTTTTATTATATTAAGCAGTATGATATATGAAGTATAAGTCCATTTTAGGAACCATATATGATTAATCTCACTATAGATCGACTTATGTATATAATTTTTGCTAACCTTTTGTTTGAGACAGATGGAATGACTCGTCATTCTATCACATGATCTGCTAACACTTCATGAATAACAAATTCAACTTCATTTATTTAAGAGATGAAGTGGAAATTGTTCAAGGCATGAACAACAGTGAGATTGTACCAAAATAAAGAAAGTATTTATTCTAATTCAAATTTTCAACTTTAGGGAAATGATCTTGAAAACCAAAAATGTTGTCCTAGTGATCTTATACCTCATGAATCAGATGGTACCTTAGATCGTCACAAATTTATGGATTTTTGATTACTGGATTTTCCATAGCCATGTTCTCTACCACTCTCCATCAGAACATGATGGTTAGATTTCTCTTCCATATCCATATTTTCACCTATGTGGAAACCCAGTGATTAGTTTATTTGGGTAATCATTACATTTCATACTTTAGTTTTTAAATCCAAGTTTTGGTATTCCTTTTTATGATGTGGGTTTCTATTAAAGAAACTTTCAAATAGTAAACCATTTATAACCCCGACGAATTTCGAGGGCGAAATTCATTTTAATGGGGGTAGAATGTAACAGCACGAGATTTTATGAAAAATATTCTTTTTAATTTTATTAATGTCTTGTGTTATACGCTACACCAAAAGGAGCTTTCACAATACACATCTCTGACCTGGATTGAATTATACGCAATCGCGACCTTCCACGATAGCGTGTGTTGTACGCAACACCGAGTTTTGCTAAACAATGATATGCTATTAAGATATTATTAAAACTAGCCGTTACGAATAGTAATAACCACTTTTTGAAATTTTGTAAATTTTATTTTTCAAAATGGAATTCATTTTTGGATTCTTAATATCGAAATTAGCTTAGGGTGAAATTTTGGTACTTTTCGGATAACTTTCATATTCTGATGAATAGTGAAAATTACTAAATTATAATTAAAAACAAATTTTTTTAATCGAAATAATTAATAGTGATAAATCATTAATTTGAGTGGTTTTAAAGTATATTTAGAATATATTTTTACAATTTAATACAATGTTGGTCATTGGATATAATTTCACATTTAAACCAGACATAATCAAGTGTCAATCTTTTGATAGATATTGTTTCTTAAAAACACGTTATTTGTTTTAACAGCGGGATTTAATTATAAAATTAATTAATGCAATTTCTATGTTATGAATTTGGTAAAATAGACTTCATTTTTGAATTCGGAATATGAAATATAGCTTAGGATGAAATTTTGGCATTGTTCTGAAAAACATCAATTTTTGATGAATAGTGAAACTACTAAGTGGTAGTTAAAAAAACTGAATTTTTCATAAAACTTAATTTTACCGCTTCTGTGAATGGAATTTCAAAAATCCGAGAGACACGGTTGATGTCAGTAAGTAAAATGTGGTTCAATGAGATGAAAATAATTTTTGGTGAATAGTAACTTTTTACTTTTATTTACCACGGTTAAAAGTAAATAGGGTAATTAAGGGTAAAAATGATATTAATATTACCCTAACACATGTTCTAATTCTATTGGACAAGTGTATCTAGACCAAAAACAACCTTAAGTGTAAAATATTATCATTTAGGCCCACTTGGATTAGATTAGGACATTTATTATTATATTATTTAAAGAACGGTTAAAAGAGTTAAAATCAAAGTTTATTTACTAAAACATTTTTCATATGGGGTTATACATAAGATAAATTCGACTATAAATATTCATTAGAAAGATAAAAAGATTTCCTAAATAATGGTATTTTATTTGTAATTTTTAGATATCAAATAATGTAATTTATTTATGACACAAAGATGATGCAGTAATTATCTTATTAATGAAATATTGACATAATTGATATTATAAATACCAAAATAAATGTAATTTAAGACTTTTTATGAATTCCACTAATTTTCTAGGTTACTATGATATATTAGTGTTGATTTAATCAACTTGTTTAGATCATATAATTCTGTTATGACTTTCACAAAAATCATATATCAAATAGTGTCAAAATTGACACAAAATAGTTTTTAAATCAAATATTATATTATTAATTGTTATTTTATTCCTAAAAATCTAAGGTTCGGCCAAATGACTTAGATAAGGATATATGTATTAATAATAAACAATTTGGGGTTCGTTTGGCATGTTATAGTAAGTGTATTAACCATATTGTGAAAAAAAAGACACGGTAAAAGTTAAATTATTTAACTTAGAGTTAAATCTAATTGATAAGGTTAAAATAATACCCTAAACTTGTCTAAATCTTATTGGTTGATAGGATTTTGACCCATACCCACTTTAGCTCCGAAATAAGTCCCTTTGGAACCATTATAAACCGATTTTGACTTTAATATAAAATAATATTTTGAGGTATTCCTAAGGTTCCCCTCTCCTCCCTTATAAATGGACACATCCTCCCCCTCCTCCTCACACCAATTTGAGCACTCAAGCTCGGCCAACCCCTGCCAAAATATCTTCTCCACTTCCCTAGAAACATCCTAGAGGTTCTGGTCTTCCTCAAAGACCAATTGTAGTGCCCTAAGAGGAGGTCTCAAAGAGGCGCTTCAAAGAAGAGGAGGTTAGGACACATACGAAGCAAATCGGACCTAAGGTAAGGGAAATATCACAATCTCATTTTTATCCGAGATTTTTTATACTTTAGTATTTACTGGGGTGTATTTTATCATCCACATCCATATTTCCTCAATATGTAATATTATTTCCATCCACCTACAATTGTTTAAATCCAATTTTACCCTTCGGTGAGTTTTTAGTAAAAGATATGAAAGGAATCTTTTGTCGTTTTTCGTACGAGGTACATTTTTTAATTTTCCGACAAAAGTACGAGAAGAATGTTTTTTTTAAGTTATACGGCATGAATGGATTTTTAAGAAACTTCCTTTACAAGTTTTCAAGTTTATTTTTAATCAAATTCTTTTATTTTAAAGTCGTATGACATGTTATGAAAGGAAAAATGTTTTTGAAGTAGAAAGGATATTTTCCTCAAGAATAAAGTTCAAGTGTTTTATCAAAATTATTTTCCATATAAGATAATAAAGGGTTCTATTTTTATCCCTATTATTAGATTTATTTGATTATGTTGAGATGGAATAATTTTTATGAATTCATTTATCTTATATGAATTGTTTTATGATGTCATGTTGTTTAAGAATCCCATTTTTATTACATGGGTTACGCTATGATTTATGATTTCTGATTATGTGGCACACATAAGAAAGGATTCATTATAAGATGGGTGGGACCTATATCTCCCTCCAATGCATTGGGTAAAGATTTTATATCTCATGAGATAGACAGGGCTGGAACGGTAGGTTATACCGGTTCAGTGAAACAGGACTGAAACGAGGGTTACTCGATTCAGAAAGGGACTTTGTCCACTAAGATAGTCTTGGCAATGAGTCTTGACTAACAAGAAATGATTCTCTATGATTATGTGTGAATGCCACAAAGTTTCATGTTTTAAGTTATGATTATTTTGATTACATTTAACTGCCATGATTTATCCCATGTTATGAAATTATGCTCTCTTTTGCAGGTTAAGATTTCCAAAATGTTATGTTCTTATGAATACAATGTGATTGATATTTCTTTTTTTTACCCTTACTGAGCATTTGAGCTCACCATTTTATGTTTTCTTTTCCCCAGGATGTAAATAAAGGTTTTAGGTAAAAAAAGGGGAAGATCTTTATAGGAGATGTTGAAGATCTTTCACCACGATTAGAAGATTACGTTCTGAGTTTCCAAAGACACTAAATTATTACGATCCTTGTGTGTGTGTTTTTGTTATGTACTAAGTATTCCGCAAATGTAATGTAATGTCAATGTACATCAAGTTTCGGGTCTCTACAAATATTCATTATAAAGATATAATTTTCTAAATATTTGAATTTTTTACTTTTAAAATAAAATTCACATTTATTACGAAATGCAGTGTTTTTGGACAATAAGAGTTTTCAAACCCATATAAAAAAGTACATTTGACTTCATAAAAATTGTATGATCACTTATAATTTAAAACCATTATTTAATAATATAAATTTATTCAAATATTTTTTATTTCTAAAATCCATTAATTCATTAAAATAAATTCATTAATTGAATTTTAATATGAAACAAAAAAATATTATTTTTGTTTTATTCTATCAAAGAGAAAATTATTTAAAAAGTAAAAATAATAGAATGAAAATAAATTTTTTGTTCAATAGAAAACAATTAATATTCTCATATTTCAATGGTATTGATACATACCCTTTTAATAAAATAGAAAACCCCCTAAGGTTAAGGTGCGCGATGGTGGGACTTTCTTGGGGTGGTTCGGTGAACATGGTTTTTGCTGTGATCTCGATGAGCTTGAAATTATCCCATTAATAGTTTCTCTCATGATTATGTTGTTGGATATTATCTTGGTATTGGTCATGGTCAATGTATAAAGATTATATCTACCTCAGAATCTTTGATTACTGGGATTTATATGGTACAATTTTACTATTTGTGTCCGTCAATTCCTTTATATATTTCAATTGGATCTGTTAAACTGTATATTTATAATAATCTTGTGACCATTGTTTAAAGGAAATATCACAAATGTTAATGATTATTAACTATATTTTAAAACTGATAGGATATAATAAATCCAAATAAGTGCATGTGTTTTCTATAATGATAATATATAATAAGGAATTTAATTAAATTAGAAGGGTATTTTTATTTATAAAAATTCAGGTAATTATAATCTTCCACCCTTAATAAATTTCACCCTCTAAATTTAATTTCCCCACAATAAAATAGGTGAGGGAATCTCTTCTTCATCACCTCCTCCAGTTTCCACATTTCCTATTAAAACATGAGGTTTCATCACAACACATTGACAAGGTTCTTTCTCACATTTTCTGGAAATGTTTCTATACAATATATAATCTTCACTGACTTTTATTCATAAGAAGTATCATTGTCCAATGGTAAAACCTTTTGATTAAGTACTTGTGAGGGGTATATTATATTCTTCCTCAAGAGGGATACATGGAATACATCATGTACTTGAGATAGGTTTGGTGGGAGTTCTAGTCAATAGGCCTCTATTTTTATGTGAGGAAAGATCTCAATGTGGTCACTGTATCTTGGAATAATCTTTCCCATCTTTCCAAATATCATCTCCTTCTTCCATGGAGATATTCAGTGGAATACCATGTTTCAAAAATTAAACAATAGGTCTCATTTATGATTTTTAGTATAGATCTTATGTTGACTCTGAGCATCCTTGATGTGTTGTTCAATGGTCTTGAAAATTTACACCCTATTAGGACCTAACCATTTTCATTCCCCAACTTTATCCAAACATGCTAGTGTTCTATGCCTCTTCCCACAAAGGGCTTCATAGGGAACCTTTCGGATGCTTGAGTGGAAACTATTTTTGTACGAAAACTAAACTAGAGGAATATGTTGGTCCCATCCTTATTTGTAGTAAATTTAGATTGATCTCAACATGTCCTAATGTTTCGGATTATTCTACTTAGATTGGCCAACCATTTGAGGGTGATAATTTGTACTAAAGTTCAACTTAGTTTTAGATCATGTTGGAGACTTTTCTATATCATATCAGGGAATCTTGGTTCTTTATTGGATATAATCTATAATGGTAATGAATTCATCCTCACCAATTCTATAATGTATATCTATTCAAGTTGATCAAGTGGGAGATCCTCTCTAATTTGAATGATGTTTGAAGTTGTTTTAAGATGATCCACAATAACTGAGATAGTATTGTATTCTTTGGATGTCTTCGGAAGTCCGGTGAAAAAGTCCATAGTGATGTTTCCCATTTCTCTACTGGTATGGGAAATGGTTGGATCATCTCCTTATACATATTCCTTCCAGCCTTCCCCTACTAACATACCATGCACATTGATGTATATTCAGTGTTCTCTTTCTTCTTGTTGTCCAAACAATAGTACTATCAGAGATCTTGATACATAATTTCACATCATCCAAAAGTTAAATATTTAACATAGGATTTTATGGAACACATAGTCTTGAACCATATCTCACAATTCCTTATTCATTAATATTGAACTCTGAGGAATTTATTTTTCTTATAATTTCCACTTTATTTTGAATTCCCACATCATCCCTTTGCGCATCCTTTATCTTTTTCAAAAGATATGGTAGAGAAGAATTTGTGAAAGGATTGATGAAATTTCATTCCCTATGATTCCCATGTCCATACCCTTCATGTTTAATATTATTATATCCTTATCCATTCTCATAAATTATAATTTTTCTGGATCCTTTCTACTTAGAGAATTGTCCACATTATTTAATTTCCTAGGATTCCAATGAATTGAGCAGTCATAGTTCTTAATTAGCATTAACTATATTCATTGATTCTTATTCGTATCTTTCTGTCTGAATATATACTTGAGAATTTTGTTATCTATTCTATTTCACACTTCTCCTAAATGAGATAATGTTTCCATATCTTCAATGAGAAGATAACTATATACAAATCCAGATCATGTGTTGGGTAGTTCTGTTTGTGAACTTTCAACTTTCTTGAATAATTGTCTATGACTTTTTCATTATTTATTATCACAGATCCCAATCCCTTATTCAACGAATCTTTGAATAATACAAAAATTTATCCAGTTTTGGGTAGTGTGAGCACATGGGAAATGATAAGTCTCATTTTTTTCTCCTTGAATATCTCTTCACATTTTTCATTCCAATAAAATTTGACACCATTTCCAGTTATCATGGTTAAAGATTATGACAATAATGAAAAATTTATAAAAACAATGATGATACTACCCAACTAATCCAACGAAACTACAGATATCTTTCATATATGTTGGCCTCAGCCATCCTTTAACTGTTTCTTTCTTTAAAGGTTCCATAGATATCCTATTGCTTGTGATGATATTCCACAAGAATGAGACTTACTTCAACCATAATTAACATTTTCTGTATATGTAATAAAAATTATCCTTTTATAACGTCTTTAACAGCGTGCTTAGATCCTCCTCATGATGCTCCTTGATTTTGGAATATATTATAATATCTTCTATCAAGACTACCAATTTTTTTTGAAGAAAATCTTTAATGACTCTATTCATAAATAAAATGAATATATCTATATAATTAGCGAGTCTGAATATAATTACTATGAAATCATAGTGATTATAGCTTGTGTGAAAAGTGGTATTGGGGATATCTTTCTTATTTTACCTTATTTGATAATATCTGCACTATAGATCCACCTGGGAGAAATATTATTCCCGACATAGCTGATCAAACAAGTCATCGATCCCTGGAAGTGGATAATTTTTATCTATCATGTTATTATTGAGTTTCCAATAATAAATGCAATTGTGAATTGACCAATAATTATCCTTTAAAAATAGAACTGGCACACCCATTTGTGATGAACTTTGGTATATGAACCCTTTATCAAGATTCTCCTATAGTTGTTTTTTCATCTCCTCATGTTCCACAACATCCATTCTATATGGAGTCTTGGATAACAGAAACTCCCTAATTATAAGCTTTATTGAAAACTCAACCTCTCGGTTAGGAGGAATACATGAAAATTCCTCAAGAAACACATCAGCATATTCCATCACAATATGAAACTCTTCAAGGACAGTTCTTTCCTTAGACTCAATCATTTGATCTATATTCACTTCTCCATAAGGAAATAATATCCATTTCTATGATGATGGTTCTAAATAATCATCATCCTTCTCCTTGTAATTGTACATAATCAGGGGTTGATTCGTAATATGGAGAGTGATTTCCATCTCACAGAAATTTATGTTGGCTCTATATAGGGAAATCCCATCCATGCCTAGAGTTGCATCAAATTACACTAAATAGAGGATGATTGGTTTCTATAGTAATTTCATCCCACAAAACTTCATTGTGTAGGAGTTATATATTTTTGATGCAATAATTGTTCCATTTTCCATTTTCACTGACAACTCTACTTACATGATTTCTGGTGGTGTTTGGATAGTTCTATAAAAAAACTAGTATGGAGGAATGTGTAAAACCAGAATCAAAATGTAACTTAACTATTTTTGAATTAATAAATATCATAATTTTCACCACTTAATAGACATAATCCACTTTAGTGATAGTGATGGAAAAGGATCACCCCTGCTACCTTGGAGGTTTTTTGTTGTCTCAAAAAACCCTTGTCTTAGTGCATTTATTTACAAAGTTCCCTAGTTCCTTGTAGTTTAAGAAATAGAAAATGTGCTAAGGGTTGACTGAAGGATTATCATCCTCAATCACATTAGTGGGTATCTTATTTCAATTGTCATTAGTTAGGTGTCCTTAATTCATGAACCTAATACATTTCTCCATTCCCCTTAGTCCATTTATGTAGTTCTTCTTTTCGCACCTTTGACAACTGGGATGTTGAAATTTCTTGGAACCATTAGATTTACCCATTGAAACTCTAAAATTAAACTCCACTTTATGTTTTATATCCTTGTGATACCCTTTAGATTCACTGAACTTCATTTCGACTTTGAATGCACATTAGACAATTTTCTCATAGCTACCAATGTCACGGTTCACCATGGATTTTTATAGACCAGGTTTTGCCCCATATTGTATTCGGGGGTAATGAAACATCCAGAGGTGTATAATGAATGTCTTGTGAATTTTTATTAATAAACCCAGATAGATTTATATTCTTTTTGATTTAGGGCCTTGAAATTCCTTTCCATTTTATGTTAGAGAGTGCAAGGATAATTTTTATCAATTTTGTTTCTGGAATTCCTTCCAGTCCATCGCTTCGATCTCTTCCTCGAGCTTATTATTCTTGATAAATTTCCACCACATATCAGATTCTCTCTCCATATAATAAAAATCTAGTATAACCTTCTCTTTATCATTACATTAATGGATGGAGAAGATCATCTCAGTGGATTTGGTCCATTATTCTGTGATTAAGGGAGCTTATGATCCATTGAAGGTCAAAGTCCATTGTCGCATAAGGCTCTCAATCACAACATGTTCTCTCTTAGGAGGATTTGATTATCCTACTAATCTAGGTTTTTATTCTAAACTAGAGGCATCTGAGAGATTATTTTGTCAATTTTTGTGATCCTTTCTCCCATTAGACTATGCATCTCATTGGGGAGTCATCAAATAGCATGTTTCATTGATTGTTTACATGAATCATCCTCTTTAAAACCATTTTATGAATAAAAGGAAAATTATGTATGAGTATTTTAAACTGTTAGACACATAAAGGGAGATCCAATGAAATTAACGGGATAACCTTAAATTACATTTATTTCTTTAAATTATGATTTTTTAAGCTTCAATCTATATTATCCATGATCTATTTATTAACATATTCTCTTATGTGAATTGTTTTTGTTCCCATAATAGTGGTTCATAATGAGCTTATAAATTTACCAATGTATATCCATTGGGAGTGTCAATGCAGGTGTGGTGTAAGGCCCCTTGTTTTGTACACGGTTATACCTAGAAATTCCCAAAAAACCATGTCAGAGTTCTTACCCCCATGTACATCTGTTCCAAAACCACATGCACTTGTAGTATCCAGAAAGAGATGTATTTTCTAGATAAACCACTAACTATTTACCTAAAAATATTTAGGAACATATTCTTATACTTAATATTATCTCAAATGATGTACCTATAGTTTTCATAATCCTAATCCCAAAAAATAACTAAACTTTTTCTCTGATACCAATTATGGAAACCCTACTCATTAATCTACATAAATTCATAATTTATTACATAAATATACACATAATAAAACCAAAAATATCAATAAGTATAGTGTCTTATAGAATTATGTACATAACATAACATCATGAAGATGGGATACAACAACATTATTGAAAACTTCCTTAAGATGCTTATAAAAATCCATTTCTTTTTAAAACTGCTTGGGATAACCTGTTCAAAATCATAATAAAGGGGTGAGCTATAAATCAAAATAAGAGATAAAAAATGGCATAAGGTGATACATGTTAGGCAATTGAAATATAAATTGGTAATTAAATGAATACGAATCATAATCATTAACAATGAGACATGATAAAACATGATAATCACAACATGGGAAATGTGGAAACAACATAAAAGACTGCATAAAAAACATTGGTCAAGGTTAAAACACTAATACATCATGGTGGAAAAAGTACCATAAAGAAATCATGATCAACACATATACCAACATTATTTATCATGATACTAAAAATCACACAATTCATTGTAGTGCTATATAATTTTGGGCGCACCAATAATAATCATTTCAAAATCATGCTTATGTGCTCCAAATAGATCTTACAACATGGAATCATTAATCATCCTAATTTATTCAATGAGAAATGAGATTGTAATAAATACATATAATTACCCAATATAAAATTATATGTTCATAACAGTGAAATACCTTGATATGAAATGTGTAGGGTATTCACTTCATAATTCTTTTCACATGGAAAATCACGATGATCTAGATACAGCATACTGGTGGAACTTAAAGATTCATAAGAATGTGATTATGAGACAGAAGAGGGTATCTCATCACATATATAGAAAATGGATAGTAATAGGGATATGGGAAAAAATATCCCAACATTTTAAATTTCAAATTTATTGTATAAGTTAATGAAGAAACTTGAATAAAGAAAACAATCTTAACTATATTTCGGCATAGTAACAGGTGACCATAAAGGATCATGGGAGGCATAATGAGTGTGAAGGGAGAATATAATAATTTATAAATTAATTTTACTATGATGGTAATATATAATAACAAATCACAATATAATAAAATGGAATTTAAGAGACATGACATAAAAAAAGTGCTTGTATGAGAACGAAAAGAGAGAAATCTCTTACAAAATTTCATCACAGTAAAGGATTAGGTAATGGTCAGAATGATAGAAAATAAATGACATATCATTATAATAATATAAAATTTAAATTAATGTTATTTTTATAAATCAATAACATTATAAACAATTTCAATAATGAAAAAAATTCAAAATAAGGTGCATGAATTGAAAGGATGAGAGGAAGGTCCCTTACTTGAGTGTGTGGCCCCAAATGTTTGGGAGGGTATTCTTGAGATCTTGGGTAGTATTTGGAGGACTTTAGAGAGTATTTGGAAGAGTATTGATGATATCCATGAATTTTTACTGAATAAAAATGGGATCTTGGGTGGGTTTATACAAGAAAAATGGCTGATTTCTTTATTTTTAAGGTTTTTGACTCTACATAATAATATAACCAAATCAAAAACCATCCCATGGTTTATTACCATGGTTTATTACAAGTTGAATTGTATAACATTATTTTATAGGTAAAATTAACTAAATTAATAATATAATTTTCTTGCTTATGTGGATGCGATTCATACTATTAAAGAAATGATTTTAAAGCCATAAAATATATTAATTGTTTTGGAAGATTCATAAAGGATTTATAAATTTAACCAAATAAACATAAAATCAAATTATTTTAAAGTTATAAAATATATCTCATCATTCATACCATTTAAAGTATTTATTACATCACTTATGGTTCTTTATGATGTAATAATACATAATGTATATTTATACGGTATTTAATTTTTAACAAAAAATTCGATTATCTCAGAAAATTATGAATTATAACCTATTGGATAATTTCAATTAAATAAATCCAAAAGTAATATTCATGTTATCTAATTAATTTTATAAATATTTGAATTTTCACTTTCAAAATAAAACTGACATTCATTAAGAAATTATGGGTTTTTTTGGAAATAATAGTTATCAAACCCTTTTAAAAAATAAATTTGACTTCAGAAAATTTATAGGATCAATTATATTTGATAAAAATTAATAAAAAAAATTTATCTTAAAATATTATTTATTTAAGGAATTCATTAATTCATTAAATAAAATTCATTAATTTAATTTAAATATTAACCCAAAAAATTATTTTCATTTTACAAAATCAAAATAAAAATCATTTACAAAGTAACAATAATAGGATTAAAATAAATTCATTTTTCTGTAAAAAATAATTTAAAAAATAATATTTCTAGGTTCTTGATACATATCCCTTTAATACACAAGAAAAATCCCTAAGGGTAAGGTGCACGATGTTGGTACTATAATGGGGTGGTTCAAAAAACATTGTTTTGGTTGTGATCTCGATGAGTGTGAAATTCTCCCGTAAAAGGTTTCACTCAAGATTATGTTGTTGGATATCATCTTGGGTATAGTTAAGGGGAAATCCTAGATACACTGGCTTCCTTTTATGCTCTAATAAATGGGATTTGTAGGGTATGATCTGACTAGTGGAGGTCATTACTTCCTTTGTTTATTTCAATTGATTTTTGCACAATTATGTATTTATACTAATCATGTTATCACTATTAAATGGTTATATCACCAATGGTAATGATGCTTAATGTCCCTTTAAAGCTGATAAGATATAATAAAACCAAATAAGTTCATGTGTTTTCTATAGTCATACTACATAATAAGGCATTCAATTAAATTAGAAGTGGGATTTTATTTATAACATTTCATGTCCTTACATTTCTCCATATCATTTCTCCCTAGAATGAGACAAATAATCTCTAAATATATTATCCTTTTCTCAGATATGATAAGAATTGTGGTGCCACCAAATTATGGAGGTTGTTGAAGCATGAAGTTGAACGAGATTTGTAACTTCCTGGTTCCGAAAGAGTCCTAGAGGTGCCCCAGACTCTGTTGGTCACATGGCCTCAAGCTCATTTCCCTAAATGCTAGAGGATACCTATTAGCAACAAGGGCCTTAAGAGTGATAGTGGGGAAACTATTCCCTCATTGTCAAAGTAATGCACCAGAAATAAATAGATAAAAATAAAAAAAAGTAGAAATAATAACATGCAATAATAAACAACAAAAGACTAAAGAAATAAACAACTAGAGCACATAAATAAATGATGCATGATACATATGTATAGTAAATCAGAAAAAAAAGTCAAAATGCTGAAATATAGTACTAAACCAAAGTACAAAAAAATCAAATAGACTCCAACAGCATCACAGGCCTCATCTAGGTCCCATGCTCTATAGCTCTATAGAAATCAAGTACCTAAAGTAGAAAGGAATTTTACCTCATAAAGACCTGCAACAATATTATCTGTTTGGGACTAAAAGAATAAACCAAACATGGTGTGAGACGAATACTAGTAAGAAACCACCAAGAGATCTATGCCTAACATTCAGTGAATATATATATGGTAGGAAATATGCAAAAGTTTCCAATACCCTTGTTCAAGGTATGGAATTTTTAAGGTTTTTATCCCTATTATTGCCTTCTATGCCTTGTGTTCTTGAATAGAGGTTTTGTGATTGTAAATATGGTTATTTACCTTTTTATGGATGTTTTACCAAGTTTTCTTGATATTGACCATTTTTTCTAGCTTTTCCTGTTAGGATTATTTGTTTTCCATGCCTAGTTTTGTTAGGATGGAGTAGATTTTTCTGAAATGTTGTGAGATACTATATACTGTTTATCCAAGTAGTTCTTGAGGTTTAATTTGTCTTCCATATACCATTTTTCATGATTGATTACATAGGGCTATGGGAACATGGTGTAGTAGACCATAGGGAGAATGGATACTGAGGGCTTCTCCAGAGTGTCTATTTAATTTTATGTTCTGAGACCATAGAGGGGATGGACGTTTTGCTCCCTCAGAGTATTTGTAGTTCCTAATTACAAGAAAACAAGGGGAATTTGATGTTGAGTGCTTCCCTAGAGCGTCTATTATTAACGATACGAGACCACATGGGGAATTGACGGTGAGTTCTTCCTTAGAGAGTCTTTGAAAAAGCTAAACCAGTGGGGTTACACTGTGAGTACTTCCTAGAGGGTTTCTTTTATTTGATTGGTTGAACTAGAGGGGTTAGGATATGAGTAATTCTATTAAGGTTACTTATTATTGTTGGTTTCTTAACTAATAAATGAAAATGGATGTAATTGTAACAGTAGGATTGCTTACTTTTGAGTACTTTTTTGTTTATTGCATCATTTTCCATATTTCCTGCCATATATATATTCACTAACTATTAGGCACAGATCTTTGGGTGGTTTCCTACTGGGATTCAACTCACACCATGTTTGGGTCATTCTTTTCAGCCAAATATATTATATTTTTTAGGTTTAGATAAGGGAAGGTTCCCTTATACTTCAGGTACTTGATTGTTTTGGAGCTGGAGAGCATGGGACCAAGCTGAGGCTTGTGGTGCTATTGGAGTTTATTTTCTTTATTTGTACTTTGGTTTAGTACTGTATTACATCATTGTGACTTGTTTGGATGATTTTCTATACATATGTATCATTCATCATTTATATATGTGCTCCAGTTGTTTATTTCTTCAGTCTTCTGCTATTTATTACTGCATGATATTATTTCTTCTTCTGCTATTTTTATATATTTATTTCTACTGTATTACTCTGCCAATGAGGGAGTAGTTTTCCCACTATCACACTAAAGGTCCTTGCTTCTATTCAGCTACCACTGACATTTTGGGAAATGCGCTTGAGGCCAAGTGACCAACTGGGTATGGGGCACCTCTAGGAGGCTTCCAAAAACAGAACGTTACAAAGTGGTATTAGAGGAATTATTTTCTTTTTGAATTACTTTTTGGAGCCTATGGCTTGGTATTGGAAGGAATATGTACTTGTTAATAAGTTGTGCTCGAGAGTAGCTAACCCTTGTACAGGGAAAATCCAATTTACCTTGAATATAGTGATTTTTCGGGTTTTACAATTATTACAGTTGATTTGATTTCACCATTGGGTGATTCATATGTTTTGTGCTATTATTGTTGATATTATTGATGTTCTATTTCTATTGAAACCTGATGAGATTGCGGTACTCCATCTCATGCATCATATAGACACTTTCTAGAGATCACATGTCATGCATTATTGCCATGCCATATAGGGTGCATTTCTGATTTCAGGTTGTTGTGATAAGTGTTGTGCTAGATATGCATGCTATTGTGATAGATTCCTTGATCGAATACATACTTTTGATAGGTTATTGCTAATGTTTAAGGTTTCATTTGAATGAATTCCAAACATTGGTCCTTGAGGTGTTATGGGACCTTGTGGATAAGAATTTAGTAGATCATTGCACTTTTATGCTTGAATGTGACATGTATAAGATGCCAAGATGTGATTCACGGGGAGTATGGGCCCGCACAGATCAGAATCTAAAACTTTAATGTTTATTTTAGTGTTTTTCTGGGTTTATGAGTAGTTTTTGAGGCTTACTATCCCGAAATACCCAGAATACACAGCGTGTAATGAAAAATACACCCCATGAATCCTTCTATTTGAGAAGGAAGTTTTTTTCTTAAGTATACGCCATGTACTATATGTACACACCTTGTAGTCTCTAACCATGTTACTGTCTATGTGGTCTGAGACACGGGGTTGGAAAATCTTTGGTGGAACATTCTGTGTATCGTACGTACATGCCATTTGTATAGACAATGTGTCCATCCATGTGACTAACGATAAGGGATGATCATGGGTAGTTAGTACACGCTGTGTCTGGAACAAACACACCATGTAGAGTCATCCATGTAACTAGAAGTGTGACTAACAATAGGGGTTGGAGAATTACTTTCTAGTACACATCATGTCTGGCACAAACATGTCATGTAGTCTTGCTCTGATAGAAATGTGTGGGTTAGTAAGGTAAAAGAACTCAGTCTGGGGAAAATGATTCAAGTACACGCCATGTTTTGGGAGAACATGTCGTGTGTATGGAGTGTTACACGATCAGAGTTGGTAGGAGTACATGCCTATGTGAAGGCTTTAAGGAACACGCCATGTAGGATTTATACAAGCCATGTATCAAACTTTTTGAAATCATCAATTGCTTCTTTATTTCATTCCCTTATTACACATCAATGTTTTAGTCCTTGATAGTCTTGAACTAGGTGTGCACTTGACCTTGTAGAGTAATGCCACCAAGACGTCCTCCGGTTGTATGCCAATTACAGGGAAGTGATTAGACACCAGACATGGATGAACAAGGGATACCAGAAGATCCTCCTATAGTGTCAGTCTTGGCACCAGCCGTTATTCTGGATGCAGGTGCTGATGCACATTTTCGTGGGGGATTCATGAGGTTCATGAAGACCTTCCAAGGAGTACCACCTCCAACCCTGTCTATTGTAGAACTGACGTGGGTCTTTTAGTAGCAGCATCCTCCCACCTTCACAGGGTAAGGATGACCTCAGGCTATAGAGTTATGGTAAGAAGCCATGCTATCTATCTTTGTGCATCTAGATACACCTTCAGAGAGGTGGTTGATGCTCTCTATATACATGCTACTGGATTCTACCAAGAGATAGTGGGATGTGATCTCATAGGCAGGACGCCAGCAGGTTATGGAGTGGGATGAGTTCCAATGTTCCTTTTATGACTACTTCTACCTAGAGACTTTGAGGGCTGATCAAGATTGATAGTTCATAAGTATGGAGTAGGGTACTCTTTCACTTATGGAGTATTCTTTTCTTTTCACAGAGTTGTAGTGCTCCACACCCATCCCAGGAGGTGATGATTTATTTATGGTGAGAAAGTTTGAGGATGGTCTTAGGTAGGACATCATATCTTTGGTGAAAATATTTAGGTTGACTTCCATCACCTCTATATTCAGACATGCCCTGATCACAGAGCGTATTCTAAGGGATTCTAGAGCTATGAGCAAGGCCAGTTCGACATCTGGAGATGGTACCCCTGAGACTAACACCAGAAAGTTCCATAGAGGGTCTACACATGGAGATCATAGTAGGTGGGATACTTATTTTGGTAGCCAAGTAGTATGCTACCAGTGCGGTAAGAGTATACATATGAGGCCACATTTCCTGAGAGACCGAGTGGAGTGCCGATCATGTGGAAAGATGTGTCATCTTCATCATTTCTGTCAATTCTTCTCACCAGCAGCTGGTGATAGGAGTTCTGCTATGACTCCACATTTTGGAGCAGGACTACTAATTTTTCATCATTTTGGAAACTAGAGTTCTTTCGGCCGTTCAGGCTGAGGTGGAGGTCACGACCGTGGTAGGCAGTCGCCAGGCTTTCAGTGAAAATAGGGTGGATCGGCTTAGGGTGGTCATGTAGGGTCACAGGGCCTCAGTTCAGGCCATAATTTTATAGTGGAGTTGACCCAGCAAGAGTAGGATCCCGACCCCTCTTTAGTTCAAGGTACAATTCTTGTTTCCTCTATCTTAGCTTCTACACTCTTCGATACAGGGTCTTCCCATAGCTTTATATATGTTGCTGTTGTGGACATCCTTGTGCTATATAATCGAGGTTATAACATTTGAAAATGAATTTGTTGGAAACTGACATCATAAAAAGGGTTAACAAAATTTCCTCTTGAAAAGAGAGAATTGGGTGTGTGAAGGTAATCTATAAATCATATAATTATGTTTCCATGTTGGAAAACATTGATGGAAAATAAAAAAAATGACATTGAAGAGAATAATATTTCTCAAATATTAAGGGAGTTACAAAGAATGTGGTAAAGAGAAAGCTAATGACCACAAATCCAAAAATCCAAGATATTGAAAATAACATTCATTTATCATAAATGAAAGTAAATTTATAAAATTTTATTCCATGATCATTTTCTTAATACAGATAAATTTTTACAAGAATATATACTTATTTGATTTCAATCCATTTTTGAAGCACAATCTCATCCACTTCTTATTATTCGATCAATTTACATTTTATATATTTCTTTCTGAAATGTAGATGATTTTTTATTCCCAATTCACTAGTGAATCATAAGATTTATAAAATAATGATAATTCATTTCTTCATTCCCATGTTATAATCAAAAATAGAATAATTAGAACAGGTTATCCAATAACTTCAAAAGTTCACCATAATCCATTCAATTAATAGTTTACCCTATGGCTCCTCCACATCTGACCAAAATTGAAATCCAAAAATTCCGAAATAAGGTCACTAAATTTTAAAAATAAACTTATCAATAATCCCCCAATCAATATGAAGTATATCCTAATGTAATATAGAAAATATTTGAACACATTGGACACATAATCTTAATGAAAACACGCATTCTTTCAAACATTAAATATATCCTAATACCATAAATACAATAAATGATTGCTAAAAATATTATACTTATCCAAAATTTATATAAATTCCATCAATGACAACATAATATAATTTTTAACCAAATCATTAATCAGATCCAATGTCATCAATACTATCCAATTTACTTTTTCCATATCAACCATCGCTTTATACAAACTAAACAACATTTTCTCAAAATTAGTAATATATTAAGGGTTATCTTTCCCTTAATTGTATATTTCCTATAAAATATCACATTCCCATTAAATAATTTTTCTATTTAATCAGTACCATTCAATATATTATTGAAAATATTTAATGAAAATTATCTACAGAACAGTCCTTATATATTTTATAATTCTTGAACTCCAATATATAAACACTTCAATAATTTTACCTCATTCAAAATATTTATTATCATATCCCGTAATACTAATTTACTAAAATATAAATTATAAATCATGTCTTAAAATTAATAAACCTATAATTATTCAGGCTTATGACATTTAATATAAACAATATTGTTAGAAAAATCCAAAACTTGCATATATCATTCATGGTATCTTCAACATCAACACTTTAGATATTACTCAAACCACCTTACTGATTATCTTCAAAATATTTCCCCTAAGAAATCAATTTATATAATTACAACAATTACCACATTTATAACATTCATACTTTGATTTTGCCTTAGGGAAACACTTATTCTCATCCATTTCGTTATCCAAAATTGTTTTTCGTTGGAAATTACTTTATCTGTGTCCTTCTTATCTATAATCAAAAAATATTCTCTTAGGCTTGATCCATTACCATGAGTGGTTCTTCCAAAATTATAGACATATTGGATATTTAGTCTTCTTTACTCCATGGCCTCCACCACCTAATCTCTCAGAAAAATCTATGATTATCTTCTTAATGAGTCCATGATTTGGTTGAGGTGCAAGTTTTTAATCAAATATCATGACAACTGATTAGGAATAATCATTATTTCATTCTATACATTTATCATCCATTATGTTTCTCATAAGTTACTTATTTTTGTCACCAATGACTAAAACGAAAAGGAATAGTTTGAGAAACAATATTTATAGTGAAATCCAAATAATAAATAACAATCACTTATAGGATGTCTAAATCATGAAAAATTATTTTCAATCTACGAAACCTCAGGATTAACATAGGTCATACATGATAATAATTTAAATCATTAATGATGGATCATAAAGGGTTTGTGCATATACAATGAATATCCCTTGGGATTGTCAATCTAGGTGTGTAATAAATCCTGTTGTCATGAACAAGGTGATGATCGAGTCCATCTCAATATGAAATTTTCAGAGTTATCATGTGGAGGTACCTCTATTTTAGATCCACATCTATTTTTAGTATCCAGATAGGGATATACTATCAGTAAAACCATATAATCTATTTCCTACAAAAACATAAGTATAATATATTAAAGATATACTTATCCCCCCTGAGGTTTTCAATAAGGTTTTTATAATCCTAATATCTAGTGATTGAAAAAACATTTCCTATGATACTAAATATAATAGCATGATATTATTTCCAGTGGACTATAATTGAAACCAATTAGGGATCTCCATCGGTGTTTATACCTCTAAGATAGAAAACAACACTATCCCCAGTGGCAATGCTTTCCTCATAAATACCACAAGATGAGAGCCCTAATTCATCCAATGCTCACATGTGAGTGTTCCCAAGGATTGTATTCCATAGTTTTTATTAGATAACAACTGTAAAGAACCAATATATTCATATATACATATATATCAAATATTTTTAGATTAATATTCATTACATTTCATAAAAACATGTCTGAGGACCATAATTATTTAGTGTATTTGGAGACTAGAAACACAATCGTCTTATTTCATGATTGGTCTTCAACATATAACATAATGAACATTTTACATAGTACTCCTATTAAGAATACCCCACGTAAAATATTCTTTACAAATCAGGTAAGGAAACATAAAAAAGAGAGACCTCAGATGATCTATATGGGTAAACATATGACATATCAATCTATAGCCATATGAAAGTATAAGATAATCATAAGGGTATATAATCATGAAAATAAATTATAAATATCACAACCAAACTATCATATATCATACACATGATTCCTGAAATAACAATTAATAATTTTAGAAATCATAGCCCATATGATTAATAAATTATTATAAATCAATCATGAACTATACAATCATGCCATAAAATTTTGGAAGCACTATAAATATAGAAAACCATTTAAAATGTAAAGGATAATTACTAAGGCTTCCTATATAGTGGATAAATAATTATAAACGGTTCCCCATTGTGAATCTAGACATAATTGTTTCCCATAGTAGGTAAGTTCAAACCTATTTTCCATAGTGGACCAGGAATCAAAAGTTTCAAATAGTGGATCCATCCCATCAACATGTTCCCATTGTTATCACATGAGATATAATTATTTACCCAATAAATTATAGGGATATATAGGCCTCACCCATATAATAATGAAAAAATAAATATGTGTGGATCAATATTATAATATATTCATCATATGATCACTTCATATATTGTGTAAATAAAATGGGTTTTATAAATATTTCATCAATTTACCATAGTATAAACCTTGAAAAATAAATGGGTTTCAAAAACATTTCATCCAAATAAACATTAACCATAGAGATAAATAATAAGGATGGTATCATTTAATATTACTTCTAATAAATCATAAATAACATTAAAGTATGTCACATTTTAGTGGAGATTATTTTGAAAGATCACTTGGATCATTTATTAAGCAAAAAAAGAATTTCTACTTTAAAAAAGAATTTTAAAACATAAAAAATTTCAAATTCCTTTTCTTTTAAAATAACATTATAAAACTATAAAAGAAAATTTAAAAATAATTTATAACATATCATTAAGGAAATATATTTTCCACTTGGGAAAAAATTTTTGCATAAAACTTTTTCAAAATAATTTTCTTTAAAAATAATATTTGAAAGATCTAAAGTAATATAGGAAATAATGAGTGACAATGATGAAGAAAATTTTGTTCATGTTTTACACATTAAAACATAGATTACTTTTACATTCTTATTAAAATAAAATAGGTATTTTTTAGAAAATAACATAACGATTCATTTCATAATATTTAAAAAAAATAAAACATTGGTAAAAATGCATTTAAAAAATCAATTGTATAATTATAAAATGATATTTAGAAAAAATTATTTTGGAATAAAATAGATTTTCAACTTAAGAGACAAATAAATTCAGTTTTCTAAAAACATTGTTTTGGAATCATAATTATATAAAGGTAGGAATGTGATGTAAAAACATGTGTTTTAAAAAAATAACCATAGTATTGGAAAAATAATAAGTTTCATGAGAGATATATAATAGTATTTCATCATCATAATCATAAGTATAAACAATCCTAATAAATAGTGATATTTTATCATAAAATACATTCCAGTTTAGTAACATTGAGTTACAAGAAACCTAAAGAAATAAAATAAAATTAAACATAACATATCATGGGAATAAATTAATTAATTATATTACACTTCAATGGGGATACATATTCAACTCATAAAATAATATACGTTCATAACAAATCATATGTCCCACATAAGATAAATTGAGACAAAAATTCCTTACCACATTGGTTAGTTTGAAACCATAAAAACTTTAAAAGAAATATCCTAAAAAGGATATGTAAATCCACATAATTATCAGTATTATAATTTTGAAATAAATTCATGGGAATTATATAAACCATATGAAAGAAAAACATACTAAATATAGAATTTGTCTCATAGAAAATAAATGTGAGGAAGAAATCCCTTATGTTAAGTCTCGAATTCCTTTATACATGTTCATACATCTTGTATAATAAATATTAGTTTATTACAAATATATTATAGAAAAATAAATAAATATATCATATTGTATATGATTTACTTATGTCCTTTTATTGCCTTTTTGCTAATAGTTCCATGTCAAAGTCATGTTTCGGTTAATAACTACTTTAATTTTCATGTATATTTTTATTGGGTATTTTCATTCAGCTTATTTTGATTATGGTTAATTCATATAAAAAATTATTAACATGATATAAATATAATATATTTTAATTATATATGTATTTATATTAACCTATAAATTTTTTGGATATAAAATGAAGTTAACTGTTTATGGAGATAGTAGGCAGTACGTACACATGAACGATGTTTCCATTTTCTCAATGGATGAAATGAAATAAATTTAAATAATATGTTAATGTTAAAAAATAATTTTTATGTCATATATATCACATATATTAATTAAATTAACCCTAATTTCCTTCTATATAAAGCGTTAGTGAAAAATGAATCATATCGTTTCCCGAGGTGGTAGTCTATCGTACACATAATCAACATTATTGTATTCTCTATGAAATGGAAGGTAAAATGGTATATATGATAATATATGTACATATGTAAATTTATGTTTCAACTATCATATATATAAATTATATCAATCATCAGACCCAATTATGATATGTTTTGATAGAAAACATGTCACATTGGTTTCCCAGGCTGTAGTCCTTCAAATTCACGAGCGACCTTATCACTTCCCATTTAGGAGAAGAAGAGATGGATTTTGGACATGAACATTGTATAATAACATATAATTATATTTAATATACCAAGGTTATTATAATATTATTGTTTAATAATATATTTAGGATGTGGATGAACAAATGAAATAAAAACACTCGTTGAAGAATGTTACCACTTTTTTTATAACCTCCTTGGGTTTACACCAAAAGATTTACTAGAATGGATTTTTGATCAAATTAAGGAATATAGGATCATGTTTGGTTTTTATTAAATGTATTTGGTTAATTATTATCTGAATAAAATGTTTTTTAAGAGTTTATAGGAGTGTATAAGGATGGTCTTTTATAAGTGGTGTGAGTGGGACACTTGTAATTTTTGAAATGAAAATCTTGTACCAAAGCTTTTCACATGAAAAAAGTCTCCAAAAGTCTCCATTATTGATCTTTAGAGGTGAATTTTTTTAAAAAAACTTCATAAAATGGGTTTTCAAAAAACAATTTGGTCAATTTATCCCTTATTTTATTAGTTTACACCCCCTAAAAAATCTCATTTCACATTAACCTCGATAATTAATTTTTACTGTTTTTACATTTTTTATGGTAAATTTTTTTTATTTAACATATTAGATAATATAAATTATTATTATTTCAAATATTTATTTCTTTTATCCAAATTCTATTCATATATGTGTGTGAATTTTATTTTAAATTTTACCTGAAGACGTGATGTAAAAGCAATTTTCCCGAGAGAAAATTCTCATAAGTATAGAAATTTTAAATATCCAAATTCAATATAAAATCAATTAAAATGAAATAAATTGGATTAATAAATATATAATTGATCAAATTTTATATTTAAAACCATATTAAAATAGTTTTTTAGTTTTTTTAAATATGCAAATGAAATGATAATTTTTCATAAAATCCAGTATTTTTTACTATTCACTAAATAATTATAATTTAATAAAATACTCAAAAATTAAATCCAAGATAACTCTGAAATGTATATTTTAAAAATTTAATTTATTTTTTCCATTAAATTTTCCCTAAATTTTAAAAATAAATTTTAAAAAAAAATTTGAAAAGTGAAAAAAATGTTTTTTGAACAAATATTTTTTTAAGTATAAAATTGGATTTAGTCCTATATCATTCTTAAAAAATACATAATTTGAATGGTAAAAAAATTATTTCATATTTTATTTAAAAATTGAATTAAAATAATTCAATAAATTTTTTTATTCAATTTATTGAGTTAAATTACATTGGTGAACATAATAATAGTGTTTTTATAAAAAATGCTTTATTTTATTTTGAAATGTTTTCAAATTCCATTTCTAATTAATTTTTAATGAAATAATTCATTATATATATTATTTTAAACCATATATTATCATAATTTATTTGATCATATTTATACCTTCCATTCCAATGACTAGAATATAACATTTATATTAAATAATAATATTTTAATAGCATGTCTTATTTCCTTTAAACTCGGTGTTGCTTGTAATAGAAGATAAACATGGTATTGTGTGTAACAAAAACTAAACTCTGTGTTTCATGTAATAAAATATTTCTAATAAATTATATTTATATAGCAATATACTTAATAAAATATATTAGTGCTACATTCCACATATTATTAATGTAAAGATTATAGATTTTAGCTGAATATCATGAAATGGATAATTTTACTAATGGGTCTTTAATTATCTTAATATATAAGAAAAAATTAGTCAATTTATATATGTAAAAACCATAATCATTCATTAAATGCATCATTATATATCTAAAATCCTTCCTTTACAGATAGTAAGGTTAATACTTCCTCATTGATCAATATATAATTTAATTATTCAAAATAAAATTTTCATTCCATTAACAATGTGAACATGGACCCTTTATGTTTTAACTTTGTATATGAGTTTCCTAATTTCTAAATTTTTTCAAAATATCACCAATAGTAAATAGATAAAACAAGGAAACAATGTATCTCAATAATATTCATTAGGGTGGTCCATTCTTTGTCTACCTATATTTTTAAGGGTCAATAAATATTTCATACATACTATAAATATGGCCCTAAAAATAAAATTATTGAATACAAAACTCAAACTTTTTGAATTTAATATATAACTCTTTTTTTATAAGAGGGTCATAAAAAATACATAAATTGTCTACATGGTCTTCAAAAATATTAAATTATATTAACATTCTAATAATAAATGACACACCAAATTTATCATGATAATCCATGAATACACTGTTCATTAAATCCAAAAAATATTTAGGGTTTATTTTTTTAACCAAAATGTTATTATTGTGAAATAATATTTTCAATACATTGTATTAAATTTATTCTTTACTATATCATCTTTCTTAATATTTAATTGATGATAAAGAAAAAATAGATCAATCTTTTAGAAGTATTGATCACATTGATATTGATCAAATAAATCATTAATGCCTGATAAAGGTTAGTTGTTCATATTGGAAAAGGAATTCGTTTCTATTTAATCTATTCACAACCTCATCAAAAAATTATTTTTCTTAATAGATAAAACTAGTACTCATCATGGTGAGACACTAGGGTTTATGAATCCATTGTCACAAAACTCTATAAGTTTTCTTCTTCAATTCCACCAATTCCATGGGATCTATTCTATACATAGGATTATATATGGATATTTCATTAGGGATAATATCAAAAGAGAAATCCACTTCATGAATAAGTGTATAACCAAATAATTCTTTAGTAAATACATTAATATAATCACAAAAAATTATATATTCTTTATTTTTATCACACCCCTCTAATTTATTTATTTATTTGAACAAAAAATTTCATTAATATGACATATTGTATGTTATTCTAAAAAAACACTAGACCATGAAGTTTATCCTATAAATATATTGTATTATATTCTAGACACACACATTATAATCTCTTTACCTTAGAAATAAATTCGTTAATAATACTATGATATACTATCCATCCCTATAATTATGTTAAAGATGTCCATAAAAAAAACAACAATGTTTTAAACTAGACAACCTCCATTCATTTTAATAGAGACTACCCAAAGTGTTTTCGTTGTAATAAGATTTAAACTAGGAGTATTTAATAACAACTCATTCCTTAATACATCAGGTTATGATTAAATTATCTTAGAAAATTTACATGATTTAATAGAGTGTGTAGATCCATAATAAAATATATGAATTTTCTAACTGTTAGTTTATGATTAAAGTACCAGCTATAACATCCTTTGGGGAATAAATTCCATAGTGGTAAATTTTGAAGCATGGAATTTATCCCTTATCCTATCTTAAGGTATATTCTCATGAAACATGGGGAAATAATTAGAATTGTGTCTTATGTACTTGAAATTTAAGAAGTGTTTATTAAGGTATTCTATTCACATGTGATGTTGATAGAATTTTTCTTCATACTTTGAGAAAATACCAATCATTTCATGTAATCCCCATGTTGTTTCTTTCCTTAATTATTACATGTTAAAAATTCTACCCTTCCCTTATTCTCATATGCTAAATATATTTCTACATGACCATTAACTTCCTTCTTCTTCTCTTTATTTACATTGAAAATATAAGACTTGGAAAAGTTATTCTCCATCTTGATAATGATTTTCACTATCTATCCATATGAGGATATTAATTGTGAGACTAGTTCCCTTAGTATTCCTAGATTTATCCAATTTAAAAAGTTATTAATCTTAAATTTAAGATTTCATACATAATATAAAACTTTCATCACAAGACTTTTAAATTAGGATTTATACTTAGTAAAAATTTACACTTACTTTTGTATTCAATTTTGATAATTCCTTTTGATGTCATCCCTTTTCTCCCAAGTAAAGTACTTTTCAAGGAATGTCACTTAATTTTTTTTATGTTCCATGTTTTTTTTCTCTTCTTTATAATTAGTGTTTTGAATCAAAGGTCATTATTTATCAATATATCTTCTCAGATTATATACAACCGTGATAACCTAATACCTTTTAGTACAACCTAATGTTAGGAATATATTCTCTAAATACATGATTCATTTATATACTACTAATATAGTAGTGGTTCTATTGAAAGATGGAGGATACTACCTCCTGAATATATCAAACATTTAAAAAACTTTTTGAGGGGTTCCAAGTTGTTTTTTAAAACCAAGCTTATTTTCTATAACCTTAGTTAACTGACTTAAAATATTGAAAATATGATTAGATTCTACACCAGGATTATTAGTTTTATTTAGAGGGTAATCTCTAGAATAAATACTAGAGTTGAAAAGGTTTATATTCCAACCATATTCATCATTTTATGAACTATGGAATATATACAATAAGTTTATGAATATTATTATGAATAACATATTATTAATATACATTAATTAAAAATGTAAGTAACATATTCTATAGATACTAGATAAACATATAGAGTCTCATAAGTTTTTAATAGGGTTCTATTATCCAAGTATATTGTTTTAAATCTAGTTCCCATGTTCTTATTTAACTTTTCCTAACACCAACTATAACCCCATAACACTAGTAACCCCGATCTGATGGTTATTTAGTTATAATGTTGCAAAATACATAGATCACAATTCACCAGATCCAATAATTTATAATATTATGAGACTATATGTTTGATAGAACATTCTATTAATAGGGAAACATAAAGTCAAACATATGAATACATGAAGACTTTATACTTTCTCATTGACTATTCCTAAGTCCCATATTGTAATTTTTATGGTTTCATGGGGAAAGGGAGACTAATGGGTTTGAGATGTAGTGGAAGTGATGATCCAAATAAAAATATTTATATTTCATTAGAAACAATGGGAAAATATAAACAACTAGATTAATACACCCTTAATTCCATAGATAGAATCAAATGCATTTAATTTATAATTATTTTAAATAATACTTACCTTGTCCAAAGTAATTTTACTTGATTAAAATTTCATCACCACACATGTTGCATTTTTTTTAATGTAGAATCCACGAAAGTATTCCTTTATATGTGTCTATACATTGTCCATGAATATTTTAAAAAAATTATTAATTTTCCATGTTTTACCATAGCAGGAACAGGTGCTTCTCATCATTCATTATCGATCACAATAATTTTCTCTTCTACACTCTCTAGGTCTTTGAGGGAGGTATATAGGAATAATATATCTCTAGGTATTTGGATAATTTTGTATCGTGTATCTATTGTTTCAACACATCCATTAGTTAATGAATGATATCATTCTTTATATATACATAGGGATATATAATGATAATTTCACAATAACCCTTATCATATTATTTATTCTCTATTATTCTCCATGTGAACATATAATAATAATAATATTATTATTATTATTGTATCCCATGGTAAGTTTTTATTATAATATCCTTTCTTAAGTAAACTAAAAAACATTTATTTAAATGATATTAAATGAGATATTTCATTTCCATTGGGTCATCAAACCCAAATCATATTCTATAAAATATTGTATACACTAAACATGGGAATAAATATTTATTTTTTAATATTTCAATAACTTGAATGAATATTTATATTACTCTATTCACTAAATTCATGAATAAATATCTATTAATTTATTACAATTTAAATAATTAAATAAGAAATAAAATTCAACTCATATGTTCAAAACTTTAGAATCATTTGGTTGAATTTATATGATAAAATTCTACATGAATAAATAGAATTAAAAATACTATCGAATAAATTAATCATTAAATTTATATATCCAAATATATATTTTTCCATTTAAAAAAACTACTTTATGAATTTAAGTGGATACCTGAATAGATAAAAAAAGTAAAAAATAAAACACATAAAAAAATCAAATTATTCTAATTAAATTTTAAGGTGTTAATACATATAACTTTTTACATACTCTAGTTGATTATGAATTCACTCTTCTCTAGTTTATATTAAATGAGGTCTTGAAACAATATTCCTTCTTTTCCAATGTTTTAATGAACCGTCCAAAGATACCACTGAACAAGATTCCCAACCCAACCTTCCATGATGACTAAAAGGATTTCTTGATCCCCATGGGATGGAGACCAGTTCCTGGATATCATTGGAATACCCATGATTTTTTTACTATGTTAGAGATAAAGATAGTGGAATAAATAAATATAAGATTCAACTAAGTAGAACAGGTCATAACCAACTACTATGATCCAACGCATTTTCATAAATATAAACATCATCCAAAAATAAAAATAATATTAAAAATTTGTAGCTATAAATCTAACAAAAAACAAAAATGAGATGTGATCGAACCATCTACATGAAACCTCTAGTTTCCCACCGTCCCCTAAATCCACCTAAATCGGCTATAATGATAAAAATATAAGATGGTTTGCACTAAAAACGTGGAACTTGAAATATAGAGGTAGGAGAAAAAACCACAGTTGGTCCGCACAAGCCTCTGAATCTATAAAATATGTTTTATAATGAAATCGATAAATGTGTAAAGACCCATATTTTTCCATGTATTTTTTTATTATATGGGAATATTATGAGTGTGCTAAAATCGAAACTGCATGATTCTGAGGCCCGGTGTGCCCAGGATGAATTTCTGAACTTTTTTAGTACGTTCAGTTAACGTTTGAGCGGGTTTCTTTAAATTTGGAACCAGTTCTCAGAATTGAAATATGAGGACACTTTTGAATTTGCAGTGCCAATATTTACATAAATGGACCTTCACATTGACTATAGTAGGTCGAGGGTGGAAGATAGTTTTTCACCTTTTCATGGAAGAAGAAAAATAAAATAATTAACATTTTATTTTTATTTTGAAATTATGGATGTGGGGAACACCCGAGATAGAAAAACCTCCCAATTTGAATTCATGGTGGTGGGGACCAACCAAATTCCACTTAATGGGGGAAAACCTCTAAACTCTCCAATTAATTAATTGTGCCATTTGATTGTGCCATTTAATTGGGCCATCATTAATTGTTCCAATGTAAATTAATTAGATAAAACTATTTTAATTTGTTGGCTCCTCATTTACGTGGAGAAATCTTTGGAAAAGGGGAGAACTTTGGAGAAACTCATTCTCCAATGCAGAATGCCACTCCAATAAAGAACATACATCAGAATCAATAACGAGAACAATGCGGGAGCCTGATTTTGGAAGCGTGTTGCAAAAGTGACAATTGTTGGCACACTCATCACCTTCATTGAATTCATCTTCTACCTCTCGAAACCTCCAATGAATGACAAGGTAGGGTTGGTTGTTTTTGAATACCCCCTTACCCATTGTTGATGTTATTCATGATTCAAGAACAAATAAGCTGCTTGTTACCATTCTAATGTGGAGGGTTTGGAACAAACAAACATGACCCAACCTCTTCGTAACCTTTGTGGATAGTGGTGGTTTTAAATTAATAGAAACTTCCTGAGACAAGTGAGGAAGTATAAAGAATGAAGAACGGGCCACCGTGGCACACCTGGTGACCTGAGGAATGTCGCTGGTGACCCGTACTGGAGACCGACACTGGTGGGGCTTGGGAGCAGAAACCGGCACTCCGACCGGCCATGAAGACGGTGGCAGTGAAACCACACTGCTGGAGAAGGGCTGCAGCCCATCAGTTGTAACATAGCGAAGGCGGCGGCCAGCGCACGACCAACCATGTGAAGGGGGTGGCGGTGTGCGTCTGCACCGCGCGCCATGAATGGGTCGTGGCGTGAGGACATGATGGCGATGGAGGGGCAGTCAGCTCACTATCGGCCACCAGTGGAGGCGCGGTGCATGACCGTGCCATGGAGGAGGGCTGGCCGTTCAGCTAGTCGTAGCCCAGCGGTCCACCCAGCGCAGGGCGCACCACAGGACGCCCATCGCGGGCTGTGCCAGTGGGTCGGGTCGGACCCAGGGCCGGACCCGGGTCTGTCTGACTAGGTTGGATCGGACCCGGACCGGTTTTGACCGCCTTACCACTCTTTGGACCATATCTTGAGTTAATGGAGTCTGTTTGATGAAACGTCTACGACACTGGAATCCTAGATCGAGACAGTCCTTTTGTTATACCCCACTTGAGTTTTGGATAAAGTTGGGTTATGGTCGGGTTGGATTAAACATGAATCCAACCAGACCCTTGGAACTAAAACACCAATAACTTACAGACCGAGAATCTGATTGATGCACTGTCTCTTGCGTTGAGACCCCTATTACATGGAATTCATTTGGGATACTTCATAGTGGGACTTTGGGGAAGTTGGAGTATTTGATCTGTGTCTTGAGGAGAGGATCCTCCTAGAATCAAGTGAGCTTAGCGCGGGAACCCTGTGGCTGGATGTATCATGAGAAATTTATCCAATGTGGGTCTGTGCTTTGGGATACTATGTGGGTCTGTGCTTTGGGATCCTACATGGGTCTGTGTTTGAGATTCTCACTTGGATCCACTCTAGGAATCCACGTGGGACTACTCTAGGATCCTACGTGGGTCTGCTGTACTAGGATGCTACGTGGGTCTGATGATTTAGGATCCTACATGGGACTGCCTCTTAACAATGTAAGATGATTTAGTAGTTACATATAATCATATTTACTACCATACCAATGTTATACCTAGTGTGAGCTGAGTCTTTTACCTTGTGGTAATCTTCTGTGTGACGTACATTTGTGGTACTTACCTTCATGGTGATACCCTTCTGATATTATTTTGTGTGGCATACCTTTGTGGTACTTACCTTTGTGGTGGTTACCTTTATGGTATTCTTTCCTTCGTGGAATAATTTTTTTGGCTAAGGATTTGGGCCTTGTGTTTCCTCATGAATGAGATGGGTATACTTGATAACTTAGGTATATGTATGGGCATACAACTAAGTAGGGATGTCAGTTGTTTACATACTTTTTGGTTTATCCTTTTTGGATTTTGAGAGACCTTTGAGGGTCTCGGGGTCCCTATTGAGTATCGTTATACTCATCCATGCACGGGCTGTGGCCACACCTTGTATTTTTTGGTGCAAATGACAGACAACACTGCCTAAGGACGAGGGTACTAGGACTAGAGGCAGCTCGGGGGTGGAACTTAGACGAGGCGTACCACAGAGACCGCCTTTTTAGAGATGTACCTACCCATCAGGTAGGATCCTTGGCGGGTGTTCAGAGAAGCTATTTTAGTTTACTTATACTTTTTATTTTTCTTGTACTTCTCAGTTAGGCTTGTATTCTAGCCTGTTTTACTTACTGTACGCACTATTTTTACTATTCAGTTTACTCATGTTCATATATAGATTTGTGCTTGGTTGTGTGTGTTTATAGGTTAAAGGCAATGCCTTCCCGGTTTTAGGGAATACGCCTTTCGGTGCTAGTCTCCATCCCCTGGCCTATGGAAGGCGGGCTTAGGGTAGTCACGACATGGGCCCTAGGGGACAGGTCGTGAAAAATTGGTATTAGATGAGTTAGTTATACTGTAGAACATTGTAATCTGATATTTTTAATGGAAATAGTGTTAACTGTAGTGAGCATGGTTATCAGTTTAGGGAATCCATTGTTGGTGCGGCGGCTGACATATCCATACACCAGGACCCTGACTTTTGATTTCTAACACAGTGCACAAAACACTTATTGCATGTGTTTTTTGAAAAGTTTTCTTTCTAATATTTTTGAGTCATATCACCAGGTATAAATTATTGATTATGGCGTACCTATTTCTTTTCAGGATGCCTCCACATAGACAACTAGCTAGGGTTCCGGGTATAGTACGCGATGATGGCCCACCGAGCGATGAGGCCTTGGTGTAGGGACCTATATCAGTAGAGGCACCAGTGGAGACACCAGCAGTAGATTTACCTATTGGACCACCGATGCCACCAACCCCAGTATTAGAGGGTGAACGCCGCTTAAGAGCGTTGCATGAGTTCCAGTGCTAGAGGCCACCCAGGTTTAGGGGTTGGACATACCCACAGGAGGCCGAAGATTTGTTGGAGGTTGTGGTGAGAGTCTTCTAACTGGTAGGGACACTGGCTGATCTCATGGTGATCCATGCCGCCAGTCTTCTTCAGGCAGCAACAAAAAGATGGTGGAGTTTGATTCTTCAGGTTCACGATGAGGTAAAAATTATCTAGGAAGACTTTGAGAGTCTGTTTCGAGTAGAGTTTTTCCCAGCGAACCTTTGCATAGTGTGCATACATGAGCTTCTTCATCTGCAGTAAGGCAGCATGACTGTGGCTCAGTACTCAGCAAGGTTCACTGACCTCTCACGATACTCCCCTGATATGGTGCGATACCCATTATTTAGGGCCCAGACCTTCGAGTAGGGACTCAGGAGAGAGATCACGACTTTGATGATTTCTCTCAGCATCCTGATGGAGGAGGGGGTGTTAGAGTGAGCCCTCTTAGTGGAGAGTTTTCTTGATGAGCAGTCACCAGTAGCTAGACCCACCACCGAGTGTCATGTAGTGAATTATTCTACAGCTGGCAGTAGATAGATGTCACTGAGTTCCAAGAGGACCAGACCTACAGGTGGATGACTGTAGGATTCTGGGTCGATTGTGTGGGGAACCAGAGATAGAACCGGTCATGTGAGGAGGTGACAGTGTTACTCATGTGGCGGGTAGGGTCACATGGCTCGTGACTACCTGACCCTCCATACGTATGATCAGCAGACAGTCAAAGGATGTCTTAGGTAGAGACATTGGTTTAACTGAGGAGGTCCGTAGGGAGTAAGTGGATGTGGCAGAGGAGCTGGTCGTGCAGGTCGTGGTGCGTGATGATTCGAGGTGTTACCACCACCACCACCAGGTGGTCCACCATGACCATAGGGAGCTGGTGGACATGGGAGAGTTCAGCTCCAGGAAGCTGAGGCTTACGACCATTATGCTCCAGTGATGATACGAGATACGATATGTGTCTACTCCAACTTAGCAGCAATACTTATTCACATAGCTGTCAGTCTTTCTTTTATTTCCACTACCCTCGTTCGGAGCTCGGATATTTCGATGGAGCCGTTGGCTCAATTCTTACGGCTATAGACTCTTACTGGAGAGGATTTTATGATTACAAAATGGTTCCGGAAGTGTGAGCTTACTCTAGGAGGTACGAGCTTCAGCTAGGATCTCCTAGTAGTGGTGTCGAGGCCTTACGACATCATCTTGGGTATGGACTGGTTATCTACAATCCTTGCTCAGATTGACTGTATTAGGCACAAAGTGCGGTGTGTCCGCATGGATGAGACTAGGTTTACCTTCACGGGCGAGAAGGGATCCTTTACAGTACAAGATGGACTTACCCAGAGGAGAGTGCATCCAATCACTAATCATTTGGCTGACCTTACCCTCAAAGCAGTTGATGTAGAGAGTCTGACTTATCCTGTAGTGGTGGACCAGTACACATATGTCTTCCCTGAAGATGTCCCAGGTCTACCTCCTCACAAATAGGTGGACTTTTACATTGACTTGTACCCCGATAAGGCACCGATATCTACACCAGAACATCGGATAGCTCCTATGGAGATTTTCGAGTTGCGGGTATAGGTAGAGGACTTACAGGGGAAGGGGTTCATCTAGCCCAATGTTTCTCCTTGGGCACCCTCGATTTTGTTCACCAAGAAGGCAGATGGGAGCTTGAGACTTTGTGTTGACTATCGGAGACTAAACCAGGTGACTGTGAAGAACAATTACCCACTCCCGAGGATTGATGACCTCTTTGATTAGCTGAAGGGATCACGGTGGTTCTCGAAGATAGACCTCAGATCATGCTATCACCAGCTTAGAGTATGAGACGAGGATGTGTAGAAGTTCACTTTCTGATGTCGGTACGAGTATTATGAGTTTTTGGTCATGCCGTTCGGTGTGACCAACACTCCATGAGTGTTCATGGGACTCATGAACAAGATCTTTCAGCCATACCTTGATCACTTTGTAATAGTCTTCATCAATGAAATTCTGATCTACTCAACTACCAATGAGGATCATTCTTATCATTTGCAGATAGTTCCAGAAACACTCCGAGAGCACCAGCTTTATGGTAAGCTCTCAAAGTTCCACTTCTGGATTTGATAGGTTCACTTTCTGGGACATGTTATTTCAGAGGCTAGAGTTGTAGTGGATCTAGCGAATATTGAGGCTATGCTTGTTTGGGAGCCACCCAGAAGTGTGATAGAGGTATAAAGTTTCCTGGGTTTGGTCGGATACTACTGGAGGTTTGTGCCTGATTTCTCTAGAGTAGTAGAACATTTATCATCATTGACAAAGAATGGGAAACCCTTCTTTTGGTCAAAGAGATGCCAGCAGAGTGTTCAGGAGCTCATGCAGAGACTGACTAGTGCCCCTATCTTGGGGATTCTGGAGGAGGGCATTGGGTGTGTAGTCTACTGCATCACATCAGGGAGTGGGCTCAGATGTTTCCTAAGGCAGAAGCGAGCAATGATCACTTTTGGTTCACAACAGTTGAGACAAAATGAGCAGAACTACACTACCTATGATCTAGAGTTAGCATCTGTGGTCTTTGCCTTAGAGATGCAGTGACATTAATTGATGGGTTAATATTTTACATTCCACTCGGATCACAAGAGTATCATATATATCTTCTTGTAGAAGGACCTGAACCCAAGACAATGGCATTACCTTGAGTTCCTATAGTAATATGACTTAGGGATTGTCTATACTCCTAGGAAGGGGAACGTTGTAGCAGATGAACTCAGCAGTAAATCTGGTATACAACTTCTAGATGAGGTGACAGAGCAGCTGACCGCTTTGCAGATATCCTTTGTGGAATGATATGGAGAAATTTTTATTCAGTCTCTTACAGTCAGTCCCACACTTCTTCGGTGAGTAAGGGAGGCACAGTGTGAGGACACAGACTGTGAGACTCGATGTGTTCAGATATCCACAGGACAAACACCTGACGGATTTTCTGAAGGTGGGGAGCACGTCACCCTTTTCATAGGACGTACCATAGTACCAGTGTCACTTTGGGAGGAAGTGTTGAGGGAGTTCCACACATCCCCTCTAGCGGTACATCCAAGAATGGAAAAGATGTACTAGGACCTCCGATGATAGCAATGGTGTCCAGGAATGAAGAAAGCAGTAACATAGTTTTTCTCTTGGTGCCTCACTTGTTATCAAGTGAAGGCTAAACATCAAGTACCAGAAGGCTTAGTTTAACCTTTAGAGGTCTCAGAGTGGAAGTGGGATGGGATATCCATGGACTTCGTGATAGGACTTTCACTTAAATCTAGGGGTCATGATTCTATTTGGGTGATCGTTAACCGACTCACCAAGTCAGCCCACTCCCTACCGATCAGAGAGCAGGGTTCAGTAGAGATCTTGGGACACCTCTATGTGCAGAAGATTGTGATGCTACATGGAGTACCCTCAACCATTTTCTCTGATTATGATTCACTTTTCACTTCTCGGCTATGGAAGGGGTTTCAGGTGGTTTTAGGACACAGTTTTGTTTGAGCACCGCCTTCCATCCACAAATGGATGGCAAGACTGAGCGGACCAATCAAACCCTCAAGGACATGTTGTGTGCTTGCGTCCTCGACTTCGGTCACAACTAGGAAGATCACTTTCCCTTGTTGGATTTTTCATACAATAACAACTATCACTCTACCTTTGGGATGGAACCATTTGAGGCTCTGTATGGCCGAACTTGTAGATCACCTTTTTGCTGGACTGAACAAGGGAAGTCAGCACTCATGAGACCAGATTTTGTATGGGATAAAATAGAGAAGGTGCATATCATACATGAGTGGATGAAGACTGCACAGAGTAGGCAGAAGTCTTATGCCAACAGGAGACAGAGACCTCTAGAGTTTGAGGATGGTGACCATGTCTTTCTATGGGTCTCACCTCGATGAGGTTTGTGGAGATTTGGCCTAGGAGGCAAGTTATCTCTGAGGTTCATCAGACCCTTTCAGGTCCTCATTAGAGTTGGAGAGGTGGATTACCACTTAGCTCTTCCACCTCAGCTGCACCGGGTGCACGACTTCTTTCACACATCACAACTGAGGATATACGTGCATGACCCTTCACACATCATTGATTGGGCTGAGTAGGAAATCAACGACGGGGTGACGTTTACAGATGTTCTAGTGGATATTGAGGATCGACAAGAGATATTCCTTCATGGGAAATTGATACCTTTGGTGGTTGTATGTTGGTAGCACGGGAACCTCCAAGAGAGCACATGGAAGCGGTAGGCTCAGATTGGTGCTCAGTAACCCCACATTTGTTTCTAGTTTTTGTGATGTGGCTTTCGGGGACGCAAAGCACTGAGGTGGGGAGAATGTAAAGACCCATATTTTTTCATGTAATTTTTTTAATTATTTGGGAACATTACGAGTTAGTGAAAATTGATGGTGTGTGATTCTGAGGCCTAGTGTGCCCAAGATGAATTTCTGAACTGTTTTTAGTATGTTCATAAAACATTCAAGTGGATTTTTGTAACTTTTGAACCGGTGCTCAGAATTGAAATAAGAGGACACCGTTGAACTCGTAGTGCCGATATTTTCTTAAATAGGCATTCTCCTCGACCGTAGTAGCTTGTGGGTGGAAGATAGTTTTTCAATTTTTTGTGGAATAAGAAATATAATATAATTAACATTTTATTTTTCTTTTGAAGTTTATCTTTTAAAATTATGGATGTGGGGACCACCTGATCTACTAAAACCTACCAATTTGATTTTATGGTGGTGGGGACCCCCCAAACCCCACTTAATAGGGAAAAACCTCTCAACACTCTAATTAATTAATTGTACCATTTAATTATTCCATTTAATTGTGCCAACTTTAATTATCCCAACGTAAATTAATTAGATAAACCTATTTTAATTTTTTGGCTCCTCATTTTTTTTGGGAAATCGTTGGAAAAACAGAGAACTTTGGAGAAACTCTTTCTCCAATGAATAATGCCTCTCCAACAAAGAATGTACGTCGGAATCAAGAACGAGAATGACGCGTGATCCTAACTTTGGAAGTGTGTTTCGGAAGCAGCAATCATTGGCACCCTCATCACATTCACTGACATCAACTTCTACCTCTCGACCCCTCCATTGAACGACAAAGTAGGGTTTGTTGTTTTTGAATACCCCTTACCTATTCTTTACATTATTCATGATTCAAGAACAAATACGCCTCTTTCTACCATTCTAACGTGGAGGGTTCAGGCCAAACGAACATGGACTGACCTCTATGCAACATTTGTGGATCGTGGTAGTTTTAAATAAATGGAAACGTCTCGAGATGAGTTCGGAAGTCTACAGAATTATGGACGGGCCACCGAGGTGTGCTCGGTGACCCAAGGAATGTCGCCGATGACCCGTGATGGTGACCGGCACTTGTGGGAGTCCGGAGTGGTGGTCAACACTCCGACCGACCGCAAAGATGGCGACGATGCAACCACGCTGCTGAAAAAGGTCTGCAACACAACCACGCTACCGGAAAAGGGGCCACGGAAGTGCGAGGGCGGCGACCAACGCATGACCGGCCGCATGAAGGGGGTGGAGGCACGCATCTACGCCACCCGACATAAAGGGGCCGCATCACAAGGCCACGACGGTGATGGAGGGGTGACCAGCTCGCTTCCAGCCACCGGTGGAGGCATGGCACGTGACTGTGCCGCGGAGGAGGGGTGGCCATCCAGCCAGCCATGGGACAGTGGGTAGCCCATCGTGGGACACACCACTGGTCGCCCAGAATGGGCTGCACCGCGGACTACGCCAGCAGGCCGGATCAGACACAGGGCCGGACCAGGGTCGGGCCAGGTCGGACCGGACCTGGACCATTTTCAACCCCCTTACCACTCATTCAGACATATCTAGAGCTATGAGAGTCTATTTGAGGAACCATATGCGCACCATAAATCTTGGATCAAGAATCTCATTTTGGTATTCCCCACTTGAGTTTTGGATAAATTTGGGGTACGACCAAGTTGTATTGAACACAAATTCAACCGAGCCCTCGAGACTAAAAGGCCAATAACTTACAGACCGGCCATCCGATTGACGCACCGTCTATTGCGTTGAGACCACTATTACATGGAGGTACTTTGGCGTACTTTTTCGTGGGACTTCATAGTAGTTGGAGTATTCGACCTGTGGATTGAGGAGCAGATCCTCCTAGAATCAAGTGAGCTTAGTGTGGGAACCATGTGGTTCGCTGTAAAATGAGAAATGGATCCTATGTGGGTATGTGCTTTGGGATCCTATGTGGGTCTGCGCTTTGGGATCCTATGTGGGTATGTGTTCGAGAGTCTCACTTGGATCTGCTCTAGGAATCCACATGGGACTACTCTTGAATCCTACCTGGGTCTTCTGTACTAGGATCCTATGTGAGTCTGATGATTTAGGATCCTATGTGGGTCTGCCTCTTAACAGAGTAAGATGATTCAATAGTTACATTTAATGATCTTTGCTACCATACCTATGTTACAACTGGTGTTAGCTGTGTCTTTACCCTTTTTGTAATCTTCTGTGTGACGTACCTTTGTGGTACTTACCTTCGTGGTGATAAATTTGTGGTATTATTCGGTGTGGCATACCTTAGTGGTACTTACCTTCGTGGTGGTTACCTTTGGGGTATTCTTTTCTTCGTGGAACAGCTGTACTTTGGCTAAGGATTATGGCCTTGTGTTTCCTCATGAATGAGATGGGTATACTTGATAACTTAGGTATATTAATGGGTATAGACCGAAGTAGGTATGTCAGTTGTTTACATACATTATGGTTTATCCTTTGTGGATTGTGAGAGACCTTCGAGGGTCTCAGGGTCCCTACTGAGTATCATTATACTCACCCCTGCACGGGCTATGCCCACACCATATGGTGTTTGGTGCAGACGATGGACAACAATGACCGAGGATGAGGGTACCATGACTAGAGGCAGCTCGGGGGTGGACCTTAGACGAGGCATACCACAAAGATGACTGTTAGAGAGTTGTACCTACCCTTCAGGTATGATCCTTCGCAAGTGTTCACAGGAGATGTTTCATTTTACTTGTACGTTTTAGTTTTCTTATACTTCCCAGTTGGGCTTGTATTCTGGCCCCTTTTACTTACTATACACACTCTTTTTACTATTTATTTTACTCATGTTCATATCTTATTGTGTGCTTGGTTGCATGTGTCTACAGGTTATAAAGACAATTCCTTCCTTGTTTTAGGGAATACGCCTTTCGATGTTAGTCACCAGACCCTGGCCTATGGAAGGCAGGCTTGGGGTAGTCACGACATGAGCCCCAAGGGACGGTTCATGACACAATTATAGTTTCAAAATAAACTAGGATGTAAGGATTTCACATATAACAAATAGATAACCAAGAAAATTATATATTCTACTTTCAAGACCATTATCTTTGTTTTCCAAAATTGAAGACATGGGTTTTGAAGTCAAATCCATTTTCAAATGATATTTATAAACCACAAAAACCATTAACATTTATTAAAATAGTTCATTTTTTTATTTAATTAAAAATGGTCCCTTAAAATAATTTCACCAATCGAATCTAGATTTATACAAAACCACACATTTATAAATTAATGCATCGATACAAGAGTCATTGATTCCTAAATAAGCTTTTCAAAACATCTTTTAAAATTCATTTTCCAAAGAAATGACCCAAAACTTACACATGTTGAGCACAAAATACCATATATAAAACATCACATGAAATATATCGAAGATAAAAAAATCAATGTGCCATAATGAGGAAATATGGTAAATGATACAATCAAGAACAAGATTAAACACCACTAAATCATAAAAAACTAATCAATCCAATGTGTATTGGGCTCCACCTTGAGAGTCCTAATGTGTGAATCAACTATCTATATTAGAGTATAGTACTCATGAATCAGCTACAAACATGTACTGAATTACCAAACATAAGTCATCCAATTATCCCACGTAACCATATTATAATGGAAAACCCACACCTATCCCTTTATTCCTACCAAAAATAGTGGTAAACTAGTGGCTTGTGAACCAATAGGAGGAACAAACTCTATCTGATACATTATATTGAGTTTTCCATTACCAATATAGGAAGTTAAGAATATGATCCAAAAATCCATGTCTAATGCACTAGGCATAACTGTATCCATCCTTACCCCTAACAATCAATGATTAATATCCCCATAATAAATAAACCTATGAAATACTATCACATTCCCACGTAAGAGGAGTAGTATAAGTTTCATAGAGATCAATAAACAACTAAAGGGGTAAACAAATAGGGGGAAATAAATGGATTTCATTTAAAAAACTCATTTTAAACCCAATGTTACAACCAAGCCTTTATCAATAAAACATGGATATTAATGAAAGTCCCTTTTACATTTCATGAAACACTATTCCAAACATCATTCATAAAAATGGAAATCACCCATGCATTTAGAAGAAATCAATGCTTCCCTTTATCAAGTGTCTTCTTCATTGAAAATCACAAATAAAGAAAACAACCATTCATTTTCCTCAAACCATTTCAAATAATACATTATGGAATCTTCCAATATTGAACATTACTCACACATTTTAGATTATAATTTCAAACCCATTTAAAAAATCCTTTTATAAATAACATAGTGGTCAAAATGTCACTTAAAAACCAAGTTCCCATTTTAAAAAACTATTTTCACTATTTTAAAAAAATTATGGTCAAAACCAATGAAAAACATAAAAATAATTCTAATAATACCTAATAACATTTAAAAAAAATCAGAGAACCATAATTAATTCCTTTTAAAATATTAAAACATGGAATTCACGTGAAAAATTAATTATTCCAAGCTCAAAACAACAAGAAATAGTTTCAAATATCCAAGGAGATATCAAAACTATTCCTACATTCATAAAAATATAATTTAGAAATCACAATCACATTTTTAATTCTAAAAGGAAACAGTTTCATGGAAACACCTATCACAAGAGATGCGAATCAATACTAAATTATTTATAATGCATCTCCTTCAACGAATACCACACTAATGAGAATAAAAATGGTGTTTACTAACACTAAACACAAAAAACATAATATTAGATCAACATGTAACCCAATAATTGAACACAATAGATATAAGGTTCATGGGGGAAGCCAAAACCAAGAGAGAAGTTAGGGGGAAGGGAAAAATAGATAATGTGGGGAAGAAATACCTCAAAACTTTTGAAAAAATCAAATTCAAGGGCAATAATCAAGGGAAAAGGAGGATAAAACTCATATAAGATACTCCCAGGTGTTTGAATATATTGGTTTGGAGAATAGGGGTGAAAACCCCTAAAAATTAAGGATATAATCTTGGAAAATACTCAAAATTTAGACACTTAGATTGGTTGTGTGGTTTGGCCGCATAGATTTCCAAATAGTGCCCTTACCTTTCTTAAGCTAAAAGATTCAGTATAGTTACTCTTAGGGAACCAAAAGATTTGTGAAAACAATGAGCCTCATCTCAAATGAGCCCAAATCCTAACATATCTTTTGGGGATCTTGGATCAATTATCCAAACTGTGTTGAATCCATGAAAAAAAGATATATGAAAATACAGGCCCATCCACAAGAGAATGGTATAATTAGTATTAACCATGAAGAATAATGGTGATCCCTCCAAAAATCCAAAAAAATATTTATTTTCATCTCGCAATAAACAAAAACTCAAAACCACACAAGAAAAAAATACAAAATAAACAACACCATGTCATGGTAGGTTTCACACAGGTCATGATATATTTTTTAAAATTTATTATCCCCTTATTAATTTAATGATTCATAATATGATCCTTAGTTCCAATCCATGATGATTCTTCCCTGGTGAGTAAATAAGAATATATAATTCAATAATAAATGAATATCCACCCCTGTGATTTTGGATCCAAAATGGTCATTCGATATCACATTCTTAGAATTATTGAGATAGTATAATCTATGTGAATCATTATATTTTTCTTCCCTCCCCCTGTCTTTACCCTTACACCTTCAAGATCCATTTGTTCACCCATAGGTATTAGTTGCCAGACCAATCTATCTTGAAGAGGGAGAAAGTACTTGTAACCCTCATATTTAGATGTTGTGGGGTCTGGAAACTTCAAATAAGTACCCACCTCCTTACCAAATGCATTTGTATTTATGGTGTCCTCCTCCCTCTATTTTTCAAAACCGGGAGTGTTCTTGTTTAGGAATGGTGATTATAAAAGCCAAACCACCCTTATACCAAGATATTTATCATTATTATTTAGCTCATAATCTTTACTCATTAATCTGGTGATAATCCGATAAGAAATGTTTGTATATTACATTTTTTATTCCATTGTTCACTGGATATATTTTTGAATAAAATCCTCCATGTTCAGAATATTTATATATTTCCTGAAAAATATTAGTATCATGGCCATATAACACACATTAGGAGTTATAAAATATATAATGTGACCTTAATTGATCCTCAATAGACTCAACATATCTATTTTCATAGATTAATTATATTTTATATTCTAAAATCCTTTAAAATTAGATTTATTTCTTCATCTATTTTGATTTCAGAGATTCCCGACCATAATTTGTTTTATCCATAACATATTATCCTATGATAGAAAACTTATGAAGTCCCTATATTTTATATCAGTCTCACACACCTCAGTATTCTCAGTTGAGGCTGATGCTCCTCCTTGAGCCAATACCCACAATACTGGATTGATAGTCGTCTATTGTAGTAATAACCACTCCATTATCCCGAGACCACTTGGGATCATTGATGAGCAGGTCACATTCTTAGGTTGACGTTCCTGGTATGAAATATCTAAAATTAGTTTTGGTGTATCCACTCAATATGCATGTGATTGGTTAATATTTGAAGACACTTTCCCTGTAGAGTGGTCATTTGGATCATTTCTAACCTTAGTAACCTCATTATGAGTAGTATAAAATTTAATGGGAACTATATTCCTAGAATGAACCTTGGTTTATAAGAATAGGGATCTAGAATTCACCCTTATACAGGACTTAAAATGTCTTATCATTTCTGAAAACTCTACAATAGGTTTAGAGGAACCAATGATGGATGAATTACCCCATCCAATATTGGCCTTATCATTGAGGATGAAGCCATAAAAATTAGGATAATGAGGGGAGGAAGAGATATTATATGTACTTATAGAATAGGTTCATTGTTTTATAGAGGAAAAACATCTAAAATTGAATATGTTTTCACAAAATTATGGTGACAAGACCACTAGGTATGACCTAGGTGATAGAAGGAGGAGTAGAAATAAACCGAGGTCTCAAAATGAACCCATAAGATACAGAAAAAATATTCCTTAATCACAATGGAAATGGTTTCCACTAAAGGATTTGATATATTTACTTCAATGAATATTTTTGGTGGAATGGGAAGGTAAATGAAAAAAATATCTAATATAAAATAAAAAACGAAACTAAAAAAATTTACTAGTAATTTAAAAATACCCCTTTCTTAATGGAAATAAATAAGTTTACTTGAACTACAATATTAGTGTCTAGAAAAACCTCAAGGGACCCAAATTGAAAATAACATATTTAGTAACTATAAAAACCTTTATATGAATGTTACTATGTTGTATAATCCCCTTGTTAACTAATATTCCATTAAGAATGATCCATACTTGTGTCATCACATTATATGTTTGATATATCTTTATTTGAATGTCTGAAAAATTATTTTCTATAAAATAACATGAAATTGAATTTCACTATATGATTCTATTTCAATAAAAGGAAATCATATATTATATTACATTTATATTTAAGGGAAACATTATTTATTGACCATACAATTAATTACAAATAATTTATGATGTGCTTGATGTGTTATACCAGACTATGATATTATGTCATCACTATTTTAATTCAAAAATCAAATATATAATTCATGATATGAAATAATAATATCTTCATTTTCAAGTACACATACACACATTAAAAATAGTAATAACCAATGACATATAAAAAATATGGAATTCCTATTGGTGCGTCGACCCTCATAAGCCCCCTTTTTTGGAGATCACTACATGTGAACTTCCTGAGAAGAGTCCTCAATGCATATGACCCCCATCACCTAATAGTAAAACATTATCTCTGTCCTATCATATTTATGTATCTAGACCACGAGACATACTCCTTTGAGAATAGTGTCCTATAATCCATAGAATATCATTATAATGGGAAACTAACTATAAGCATTTGATGTGATAAATATTCTAAGAATATTATTTCATTAATGTTATAAAAAATAACAAATATTATGGGATAATTAATATATACATTTTTTTATAGTATTCAAAATAAATAAATCTAGTTCGATCAAGGGAACCATATCCAATATAAATTACAAAAATAGGGTGATCTCAAACACTCAGTATTTGGGTAGTGTGTAATAAAATATATCATGGAATAAGAATGGAATACATAATTTGACATGAATAAACTATCAAATAATGTCATATAACTGATAAAATGAGCATAATATATATCAACAGAAAACAAAATAATAGAAATAAATAATCACACGAATAATAATAACTGATCTATTAGTGATATAATACCTAATTCATGACATTATAACCACATCATCAAGGCCTCATTCCAAGACATATTTCATAAATTGGAAGACATACAAAAAATACGAAATCCATTTTGTCTTAGGAGACATATTGATCAATTAATGGGAATTATATTCCTTAGCCCCATCCATCATAAAATAAGTTTAATACATCTATAATATGAATATAGTAGTTAATCAATGCAATACATAATGTTTCAGAATGAACCTGATACATAATCATGGAAAATTAATCAATCGTTTTCTATATATAAATAATGGTTATACGGGTTTACAATATTTTTCTTGTTAATAGATTAATATGGATATTTATTTCAATATATACCTATAAAATCTGAAACTATAAGAAATTCGAAATGAATTAGAAAGCATCCTAATCAAAGGGATGATATTGAAGTAATGGTGTATGGTAATTTTTTCATATAAGGATATGAAATGATAGTAGTAATTGAATATAAAAATTTTCATTGGTAGGATACCAAATAAATGATATAAAATTACATTAAAAATTAGGATCATATAGAATAAATATTTAATTATCATTAGGGATACAAAATTACCATAAGGAAGGACTTATAACTTGGTATGTATTTATGCAATGGGGGAAATTATGACAACATAAAGTGTAATCAACTTTAGACCTAATAATTTAAATTCAAGATAAAACATTATCATACTTTTTATGTAAATTTCATCCCTTGGAAATAAAACATCCATAATACCAAAAATAATGATAATACATATTGATTTGGATAATTTAGTTCATGGATATGAGAATGGTTGAGTATTATGAAACCTTATGGAGGTGGTAAAATGTGAGGGAATGGTAGTCTCTCATTAAAATTTCAAAAATAAATTTATAATAAATAATAATAACATTATTGGATATAGAAATTAAAAGGAATTAAAAGGATTACAAATGATAAATAAAGAAAGTGAGATACAGTACCTCACCATGAAAAGTAGATTCTTAAAGATTAATAAAGAACACCTCAGAACCATAAAAATTCCTTGTAGGGACTCTTAAGAGATAATTTTCATGGAGGAAAATTCTTAATGATTTTATAGTGAAGATAAATGATAGGATAGTTTTATATTCATACAAAATGAGGGATAGTTTTTTATTAATATTTGGACTTAGGTTTGGAAATCTATGTTGTGGACAATAAAAAACAATTGGTTAACCTATAGTTTTAAAAAAAAAAATAGATATTTTTAACATTTTATTGGAAATTTATTTGTTGAACAAATATAATCCATTTTTATTATACTTTCTCTATGAGAATTCCTTTTACTCAAAAAACTGTTTTAAAAACCATAATTTTAATTTTAGACTCTGGAATGTACAGTATAGGTTTAGAAAATGATTTAAATTCTTTAAAAAGATGTAATAAATAATATATATATTTTATCATGGATTTTTTGAATCAATTTTTACATAAAAATGAATTCATAATACTTAATATAAATTCTTACCATATTTTATTATTTATTCTAAAATTTGACTATCTAAAAAATTATGAAAAAATCATCATTAAGTAATTTTAATGTGGTGATTTTAAATTTAATTAATTTTTTTTGGAATTAGATATAAATATAAATATAAAAATAATATATTAATAAAATAAATATTTTCCTATATCAAAATAAAGTGGTTAGTGCAAAAATTTAAATCTCTTCTTTAATAAATATTATTTTTTATTCCAATACATATGTGTATAGAAAAATTACTTTCAATTAATAAATATTCATTGATAATAATTATTAAATATATAAAAAAAATATTTTAAATATTTTATAGTAATATTTTATGTATGATAACTAAATTAATATTACAATAGTCATATTGTGTATTTATAGTTCCAAAGGTATGCATCCCAATGATCAGATTCCAATGGTCACTTTATCCTTCAAGTGGCCATACTATTCAATATATATTCAATTTATTCATTCATATAAAATAATTTATATCTTAGTTCCTATACCATTTTTATTACATTTCTTATTATTTTCTTCCTAATTTCAATATATCTTATATATATATTTTTTAATTTTTTAGTGTATGATTCTCTAAAGTTAATGATTATGTTGATTCAAAATATTTTCATTTTTTTGTATCAGTAGTTATGGCCATTATTATGAATTTAATTTTATTGTGTGTATTTTAATATGATTATGTCATCAAAATGAATGTGTTAAGTAATAGATATTTTATTAAAATTTTATTTATTATAGTCATTTCTTGAGGCTCACACAAAAAGAATAAATGTACATGGATAATGTGATGTTACGATCCATTAATATATGAATAAGGGGAACATAAAACAATATTTTATCATTTTAATGAAAATATAAAATGGAAAATAATGTATAAAGGCCTAAAATTCATCAAAATAGAGTATAAAAGATGATTCCCTCTCTTAAATTGAATTAATTTTGGATAGAACCAAATTTCTGTTAAAATTAAGGAAAATAACGATACAAATTAAACCAATTTATCATATTTTCCATTTTATTTAAATTTTTTGTACTAATTTTTTTTAATATCAGATTATGAATGGATTTTGTAAACATAATATAAAATTAGTTGAATCTAAAAATAAATATATTAAAGTATGTTATGAGAGGGATACCCTCTACAAAGATTATAAGGATTTGATGATGAAATTTATAGATAAACCAAATTGGATTAAATTCATTCAATTGATATATATCGTAGAGTGGATTATTCTAAATTCATATAAGTGTAATAAAATTTAGATAAAATAATGGGTTCTTAAAGCTATGGTATAAAACAATATAGTATTAGTTTCACTAATCCTACTAGTTATTTAAGATCCCACAAATTTATAATAGGAACAACATAATATAAAATTTGTAATTAATATTGATATAAAAAAGTTGATGCATATTTTGAAACAAAATATGATGATTTTTTATTGGTCTTCAATGAAACTACCATTGAATCTCAATTTTTTAGTTAAATGGGTGGATTTAAAATGTGGAAGTGAAATGGTTTAAAAAGAATAAAAACATGTTTTTTATGAATATAAAATTTTATTTATGAATCTTTGTTGATTTATTATGTATTCTAAATTTTTATTAACTTGTTTCAGGTGTTTACTAAAACTTTTGGCTAAGTTGGTTATCCCTCAACCACTAGTACCACTAAGTATTCTAACCACCCCTAAGGGATGGATTACTGTGGTGGACAAGAGAGAAGACCATTACACTAGGCTGTAAGGGGAATCACTCCCATATAGGGGCCCATGGTGATCAAATCCATGGGTGATATAGGTTAAATAAAGCCCAAGAAATCACCTACTTGTGGTGGTGAAACCCCAAATTTAGAGGGGAGGAGATCCTCCCCTAGATGGTGTGGTCTGCAGTTGCGAGGGGAATCCTCTGACAACCCATCGACTTCACTGTTTAGTGGAAGCCACACCTTTGGTTGTAAAGGATTATGAATATATTCATCCTTTTGATGTGGAATCCTGGCTCCACCACACTCCACCGCTGTCACTCGAGTCTACCACTCCACCACCACTTTCTTCCTTCATTTCATCACGCTGCAACTTTTCTAACAGGAACTCCATGCATACCACTGCCAAAGCCCGATCATGAGCTGATCTCCACTTCCATGACCCAAAATCATCTCAGGTCACCTTCTAAACCTTCAACGCACCCCAAAAATGAATTTTAGGTACTTCCTCCTGCCACTATGATGGCCAGAGGAAGAAGGATCGTCCTACACCATTCAAGCGCAACAACCACCTTGCTTCATGCATGCCAAGCACCCCCGATCCACCTCCTGCATTCGTTAGTATTCATCGTAGCTTCACCACTTGGCATCACTAGATTCCATTACATGACCTGCAACCACCACTCTAATTGGGAAACACCATAACCACCACAAAATAATCCCACAATCAATCCAATATCCTCTTCCACAAACCAAGATCACCTAGGATTTCCTACTACACCTCTTCTAATAACCTTGAGCTCATGCTCTAGCTCCATCACCACCGATTAATCTTGGGGCCATATGTTATCCCATTCAGACCGAGATATGATCACCTTTAATCCCATTTCAAGTTTTATCCAACCATGTGTTTCTTATATGACATGAAGGACATCCGATGTACCATTCATACCATCGTAGATCCACCACATGGCTTCGACAACCACAACTATAGAACTAAATACCGCCACCTCCACTGCTAGAGCTTGGCCATAAACCTATCTTCACTATCACATCTCTCCATCAATGAGGATCATCCTCATGACCTATTTGTCCCAATATAAAAATTTTTTGAATCTCATTTGGGCACTTTGATGGACAAATGAAGGAGGAACCACCTCTGCAAGGTGCGAAATCCCCCACCACCAAACATCATCCATCCATGCTAGCCACTTAGAGATTCTACCAAGATTGCATCCCATGCACCACTAAAGAGGATCTACTTTAAGATGTACCTTGTGTTTAATTATTGTATGCATATTCATTCACTTGATACCATTGGTTTTTTCATTATTCACCCCCTCAGATCTTGTGGGTGATTTCACAGGAATATATCATGGGGAGGGGTTTAATTGTTTGAAGGATTTAAAGATCACCACAGATCTGGGGGAACCCTGAAAGACCTGTATCTTTGAATGAAAAAACCTCCTCTCCACCCATAAAAGTAGGTAATTCCCCTACTAGGTGGGCATTAAGTTTCCTTGGCTGCATGATACCCCACCCATGAAAAGGATAAAATGATTGCAATGGCAAGGAGGAGGACCCACACACACCCTATACCAAGGAAGAAGAGCCATTCTTGTAACGTACCGACCAAGGTTCTACACACCAGTGACCCAATTTGATTCACTAGATGATCTCAATAATGCCTCCCTATACACCATAGGCTTCCTACTAGTAGTGAGGGTAAAATATTGATCATGGGGAGACTATATCCTCTTTATTAAAGTAGCACAATAGAGTAATTAAATAAATAATAATAAAATGATATAACCAATAACAAGAAAAAACTAGTATCACATGATGGATAAAATATGAATACAATATCCAAACTAAATCAGTAGATATATCATGCCAAAATACATGTAAACAGTCAATATGAAAAACCCAAGATAAATAATGACACTAAAAATTCCCAAGTGGTTCCTGAATCAAATTTGGTTCAGTCATCTATCCTATATCCTGACACATCCATCTAAAACTAGTAAAATTCCCTTGACATTTTATGTATCCATGAAATCTATTTAGGTACCAATCAGGTAGCCCGAGTAGGTTGTGAGTAAAAATCAGTAGTCCACCCCCAAAAGTTTCTAAAATAGTACCCATTTAGTAATAATGTATGTAGTTGTATAAAGAATAAAATAATATAAATAAAGAAAATAGTTTACATTTATTCAATTACTCTTTATGTAACCACATAAATCCTTGGATTTTTGAGGACACCAAAATTCTCAATACCTACTTTGACCTGTTAAAGAATATGAACGATGTCACAAATTCAATTTACATTTAATTTTAACACACAGTCTTTTATTATTCATTTTATCTCAACTCATATCACTATCACTTGGAACCATGGTCCAATTCTAACTCATGGGCGTATATTGTCGTGTTTAACACCCCATGGGTATTTGGGGCCTCATTCCCTATCCTAGACCTCAATAATCACTATAGGATTTTGAAGTAGTAGTTCTTTTCCCATTATAATTTATCAATTTATCACTATGGTATTTTTATGCAACATTCCATGTCCTATAAAAATATATCAATATTTATCATAATGGAATTTTGATGCAGCAGACCAAGTCCCACACACCAATATCACAAAATCATATCTATCACAATATCACATCAATCAAGGTTAATCAACATTAAACCTCTTATCACATTTCAAAACCACAAAATTCCATTAATTAATTCAAAAATTAATTAATCCAATTTAACCAATTGAATAATCAAAACAACCTATTAATTAATTATCAAATCAATTAATTCAATTAAAAAAAATTCTATAATCTCAATAATCACATTAATTAATTCAATGATTAATTAATCCAATTCAACAATTTTATATTCAAATCATTCCATTAATAAATAATATAATTAATTAATGAAATAAATTCAATTATCTCATTAATTAATTCACCAATTAATTAAAACAATTTCACAATTTAATTTCCAAAATTTATCCAAAATCATTAACGCATGGAAATTCAATTAGATAAATTTAATAAAAAAATAAAATTTCTCAATGATTTTAATTGAAATTTCCTAATTATATATATGTAATTAAATCAAGATTTTGAGTATTGAATGTAGACCACCTACCTCAATCGTTTACGAGAAATAGACCAACAAATTTTTTCCAAATTAAAGAAGAAAGGTAAAACCCACTACAGAGAACAAGATATTAAATCAAATCCTAGAAACAAGTTCTAAGCTACCATGATCCATCAAACCTAGATCTATATCTAAATAAAACATAGGAAAATAACCCTTTAAATGATGGGAGAAGAATGGGATAAGGGGATGAAGCCACACGAGATAAGATTCTCTTACCTAGAGAGGTGTGAAAGTTCAATTCGGGAATTGAATCATCATGAAAGGAGGTCAAAGGGATTTTAATCCTCCTAGGAGTTTCTAAAAATAATAGAAAATATTTAAGGTCGAGTTGGGGTTAACATGGGATTAATACCGAGGTTTGGGTATTTTTAAAATATTTTTTTGTTTCATTAAAGCTGCCCTCATAGTTTCTTTGGTCAGCGGCGCACGGTTTTCCCAACCATTCACCTCTATTATTGGGGTGGGGGTGTATGGTTTCTCTAATGAGGGTTCACAATTTAACAAACTCTATGCCAACCATGAAAACCCTCTATGTCTAGGGTTTCATGGTTTACTGGGGAAGGGGGAACAGTTTTGGAAAACTGTGTGCCACCCATGCACTACCCAACTATATCTCGAAATTCTCAAATTTACAATAAAATATCCAAAGATAAATCCAAAATGAAAATTAATAAAAAATAATAATTAGAGTACCTATAAAATAGCTCGATACATCACCATAAATTTTCAAGATCTTACAATATCCCAACCTTATAATATCTCATATTTAAGCTGTACTCCCTAGCGTCTTTATGATTCTGAGTCAAGAAAAATGGGACACTATGCCCACATATCCTCTTATCTATCCCATGTTTCCTCCTGAACAAGCCCATATTTCTAGTGTACATGAACTATTGGCACAATCTTTCCCCACAACACATTCTCACTATGATCCAATACATGCATCAGATGCTCCTTAAATGACACATATACCTCTAGCACAAAATCATCCACATTTATCAAATGATAAGGGTTGGGGGTGATACTATTGAAGTTATGACACATTACAAACATCATGAATAATATTGTACCTATGTATAAGAGCCAATCGATATGCCACCAGACCAATTCTCTCTACAACCTCAAACAGTCCAACAAACACGGGCACCAACTTTCCCTACCTCCATATCCTATGGTGACCCAATCTAGTTGAAACTGAAAGGAATACACAATCTCATTATCCAAACTATAGTTTTCTTCATAATCTTTTAGTATATTAATTATTTCTACTCTTAGACATACCCATATGATTCCAAATCAGCTGAACCTACTCTAAAGTCTCCTGCACCAGACTCAGTCCCAAAATATCTGACTCACCTTCCACCATTCAGCATAGAGGTGATCTGCATAGCCTAAAATAAATATCCTCATATGGTTCCATCTATATAGTTTCCTAATTAATATTTTTATAGAATAATTCAACCACATCTTGATGATTCTCCCAATATCCACTAATGTCTAGCACACATTCCTGATGCATATCCTCAAGAACTAGTGTTGTATGCTCTAAATGACCATCAGTCTGTGGGTGTAATGAATTAATCAATAAAATCTATACAACAAGAACCTTATATAATCAATATTAGAAGATAGAAAAAAATCATGATTTAAATTCTCAAACTATAGTCTGTGGAACCTCGTATAGAAGAAATATGTCCCAAACATATAAATCTTCCAACTAATCTACTAAAAAAGTTTCCCATGCCAGAAATAAATATTCTACTATTGTCAAACAGTCCAAATGGCCCAAATAGCATCACTATTCTGAGGTGTCCTCAGGAGACTAACCACAAATTCCATAGTAATGTAAACCCACTTACATTCTAGAATGGGAAGCGGATGTAATACCAGGCGATTGATTCCCAACTTTCACTTGTTGATAGGGGTAACATCGTGTCACTAACCTTGCTATATCCTTTTTCATTCCCAACCACCAAAACAATATCAATAGGTCATGGTACATTTTGGTCACACCTAGATGCTCCACCCACTTTGATTCATGAAATTCATGCATTGGATATACCATCTTGATCATAGGCACAACAACACGATTCCTAACATAGATGATCATATCCTATTCTATTCTCCAATATGAAGACGTATCCCCACATTCAAGGCTTTCCAACAAGGATAAACGTTCTATATCATCATACTTCCTATCTCTAATCTATCTCAAAATTGTAGAATACCCTAAAACTGATACTATAGTAATTTCATCCAATATATTATGAACTAAAACATGAATCTCATTCAGAAAATTCACCATCTTCCACTCAACACTAGAATCCTAAACTAACATATTCTAAGTTTTCCTATTTAAAGAATTTTCAACACTGTTTCCCTTCCCTGGTGTATAATCTAGCTCAAAATCAAATGACTACATATACTCTACCCTCCTCGACTATTAGATATTTAAATATCATTTAAAAGATATATAATTCAAATTCTTTTGATCAATATACACTTTAAACTTCTCACACAAAAGAAAATTCATCCAATAATTTAAATCATAACCCACTATATCCAACATGAGTTTACGCATAGGGTAATTCTGTTCTTGTGGAATCAACCTCTGAGACCTATACACTACAAATACATCTACCTACACAAATAATACTCCAAGACCAACCCAAAAGCCTCAAAAAACAATGAATACTCTTCACATGGATTTGAAAAAGTCAAGATCAATGTTTTTTTCAAGTGATTCTTAAACTCCTATAAGAAATTCATGCATGCTTTTGAAAATTATACAATTACTCAGTTATTGGTTTATCTTGAATATGGTGCTTCTAAATGTGAAAATTCCAAGATAAACCTCTAATAATATCCTTATAATCCCAGAACAATATAGATATTGAACACATTATTGGTCTACTCCCAATAAAAAACTTTCTAATCATTCTTTGGGTCCACTGAAACACCATACTCCAAGATGATGTAACCCATGATGTGTACCTGATCAATTCAGAAATGATACTTAGATAGCTTGGTGTCTATATGATGCTCTTTTAGTGTACTCAGGATGATTTCAATATTTTGGGAATGATTGTCACGATTCTTAGAGTAAACCATGATGTCATCCAAAAAAATAAAAATAAAAAACTATTCTACATATGGATGGAAGACTATGTTCAATCAATTCTATAAAAACTTCTGGTGTGTTCATCAAACCAAATGGTATCTCGACAAACTAATAGAGGCCATACATGATTCTAAAAACATTACAATGTATATTAGATGATTTAACTCTCGACTAATTATACCCTGATCTCAATTCAATGTTTGAGAAGACAGAAGATCCCTTCAAATTTTCAAATAGAACATCAATACATGGAAGATGATATCAGTTCGTCATAGTCATCTAGTTAAACTTTTGAAAAACAACACCTAAGTGCAATTTCTTATTGTCCTTCATTACTAAGAAGACTGGAGAACCCCAAGATGACATACTCGGTGGGATAAATCCCTTATCCAAAAAAATCCTCTAGATGAGTCTTGATCAATTGATTCTTTATTGGTTCCATTCTGTATGGTTGAATAAAAACTGTCTTAGCTCTAGGAATGCGCTCATTTGTGAATCCCACATCTCTCTCAGGTGGAATCCTTGAGAAGTATTTAGGAAACACATCCTAAAACCTATCCACTATGGGTGGAACTACATCATGCCACACACCTACCTAATCTAGAAATAGATTAGAAACCTAGGTGTTATGATTTCCTAATTACCGATGAACTTCCCTTGTATGACCAACCTTAATATCCCATTCTCCATGATAAACATAATTTCTACCCTCAGGAAACATAAAATTCACTCTCCTAAATTAAAAATATATTTGTGATTAGTATTATACTAACCACTCCATATACATAATTATTTCAAAGCCTGCAATTTATAAAATTTAGAGATCCATAAGAAATTGTTACTCACCAACCTCAAGAGAACACCCCTTGTATAAACACATATCTCTAGATCATACTCTCAAAGGTGTATCTATCATTATCAACCCTCTTACGAACTCCACCACCAGGCTCAAACAATTAAAAGGTTTTGTAGATATAAATTATTTAGATGAACCATTATCAAATAAGGAATTAGATATCAAAGAAGATGCAAGAATACTACCTCTAACTATCAATGATCTAGCCTCACTATCCACCAGTATAGGCTAAACTACATGCAATTTTCTTGCCCCACTTCCCCATCTTATTGTCTGATATCCATGAGATGAATCACTCTACTAATATGGGAAAAAATTCCAATATATACCTTTTCCACATCCTAAACCTTCATATCTAGTAGAACTATAACCTTCAGAATGATATGGGGTTTAAAACCCCCATACATCACGCTAATTCTTCTTAGATTCCTCATCACCACTCATCTGTTTTGGGTTCTTCGAGAACCTCTCTAGATGTACCATATTGTCACTACCTCAAAACTCTTTTGGTGGTTTGGATAAATTTCTATTGGAGTGACCTGACCTACCACACAACTGAAATATAATCTGAGTAAGATCCTTTCTGAATGACCCTTTTCCCTGGCTACTCTTCTTACTATCACCTTGGAAAAAATTCTCTTAGTGACACTTCTAGATCCTGGAAGCTTTACTTCCTTTACATATAGGAAAATTACCTATCACCCACCAGATGACTCTTTTAGGTTGTCCTATGATACTAGAGACTGATTCGCCACTTCTATTACATTTTTAATCCTAAATATTTTTTCTTGGGATATAATTTAACATTTAAGAATATCCTGAAACCTCTTTACCATCATAGCCTTATCGTCTTCCAAGGATGGATAAAAGCACTAAAAATCTATAAAGTGTCCAGCGTAGTCCATCATGGAAATAATCCCATGAGTCAACCTCATGAACTTATCTTCTCTCTCCTTCCTTAGCGTCTTTGGATAAAAGTAATTCTGGTACTTTTCTAAAAAATAATTCCAAAACATACCATCTGTCTGTCACGTCCAAGGTCAAATGTCACTTCAATGCTCCACTAATCCTCATGACATGTAAGAATACAAATTGAATCTTTTCTCAACTAGAGTCTCCAAATGGTCTAGAATAGTACAGATAGACTCAATCGAGAACTCTAAATCCTCAGGTCCACCTTCTATGGTAAAAGTTATAGGGTGCTGTATCTGAAACACCAGTGTATGTTTAGACATACTATTCACCACCAGCTCTAAGTATCATTCCACAAACTTCATAAACCAAGAAACATTTCCAAAAAACTGATCTCATGTTTCCTCAGCCGACATTATCAGTTCCTCACATTCTACTAATGGTGGAGAATCTCTAGCCATAAAATTCAGTCTTCCTTTCAACAAGATTCTTCATGGAGGAATATCTCTAAAATTACAAACACATATCTTAGGACACATAAAACAACATTAAAACATTTTAAAAAAGTGGTTTCACAAAATCCAGAATAGGTAATTACCCCAAATCCATCCACATGATAAAAAAATGAGGTTTTATCACTAGACCTAACCATTAAACATCAATGTCAAGGTTAACAAAGGTTAAATAATTCTAATTTCAAAGATCATTAGAAACCCATTAATTAACATCATTCACCATTTAAAAATTCCTAATTCATATTGGAAACCCTATTCATATAAAACACACAACAAAAGAAAATAACTTTCATTAAAACTACATACCCAAATACAACTTTCCTGTGCATGCCTAAAAAATGATGCATGTTACAATAATAATCCTGAGGGCCTAGAATGATGTATGCATACTCAAATATCGTTCTATTCTATTTCAGATGTAAAATATCAGAAAATATAAAAGGAAATAATCATATCACACTATAAGTTCATCCCTTTAGGTGAAATAACATCAACCATAACAACACACATCAACAACAATAATCCCATTTAGGGAACTTGTATTTTACCCTCATACATAGGTCATTTTATCCCATGAATGATCTCTTAACCAATACCAAAATCGTCTTATTATCCAATATACATTTCCCAAATAGTAAGAAGAATGAAAATAATATAAAATAAATTTTATTCCACTTTCTAACATCCCAACCCATGTTCCACACACTAGTTCCCCAAGACGGTTCACTACATGACTTCAAGTGAGCCTTCCCGAACACCATTGTATAAAAACTTGTAGTGAGAGTCCAATATCAAACATTGGGATACTATACCCTCTTTATATAAGTAAAAAAATGTTTAAGTGAATAAAAAAACAACCACATGACATCACCAATAACAAGAAAAAACCAGTATCACATGATGACTAAAACATGAATACAATATCCGAACCAAAATTTTAGAAATGTTATACCAAAACACGGTTTCAAGTTTTAAAATTCAATACAAAAAATAAATAAAGACACCGATAAACCATAAGTGGGTCCTGAATCATATATGATTCTTTCATCCTTACTCAACCATGACTCATCTATCTAACATTGGGCCTTTTCCCTTGAAATTTTCTGTAACCAATAAATCTATTCCAGTAACAAACAAGAATCCCATGTAGGGTGTGAGTACAACTCAGTAGGCCACCACCAACAGGGGATAAAACAACATTTAATCATTAATAGTGTATGCAGTTGTATAAATAATGAAATTCAAGTAATAAATTAAACAAATTACATTTATTCAATTAATATACATTTAACCACATAACTCCCCATATTTCTGAGGACCCCTGAACTCCCAATAATAACTTCAGCCCATGTCGGAGCCTAAAACATTCCATAAATTCAATTCACATTTCATTTTTACAAATGTGATTTAATTATCCATTTCATCTCAATTAAGATCAAAGCTAGTTGGAACCATGGTATAATGCCAACTCATGGGCCTAGATCATCATGTCTAACAAACCATGGGTATTTGGAGCCTCATTCTCTATCCCACACCTCAATAATTGTTACGGGGTCTTGTAGCTGTAGTCTTGTCCCACACTCATTTATCAATTTATCACTATGGTATTTTTATATAGTAGACTAGTTTACACACAAATATCAATACTTATCAATATAGGCTTTTGATGAGGTAGATCATGTCCCACACATGAATATCACACAATCACATGTATCATAATATCACATTTATCAAAATATCACATCAATCAAGGTCAATCAACATTAATCCACTTATTATATTTACTAACCACCACATTACATTATTTATTTCATCATTTAATCAATCCAATTTAACCAATTGAATAATCACAAAAATATATTAATTAATTCATAAACCAATTAATTTAGTTCAATAATTGAATAATCTCAACAATAATATTAATTAATAAAAAAATTAATTAATATAGTTCAACAATTTCATAATCACATCATGTCATTAATTAATTAATTAATAAATAAATAAATAAAATCAATTCCTTTATCTCATTAATCATTTCACTTAATTCAAGTCCCCCATTTAACCTAAATCATTTACACATGGATAATAAATTAAATCAAATTAATAAACAATGCAACTATCCAATCATGGGAATTGTAATTTAACAATTACATACACATAATTAAATAATGAATATTGGAATTGAATCTCGACCACTTTTATAAATCGTAGATTAGTGATCGTCTAACAGAAATTCCCCAAAATGAAGTAGAAATATCAAACCCCTGATGAAGAACGAGATCCTAAAACAAATCTAAGGAAAAATATCAAATAGATCATAATCAAATAGAACTAGATCTTGATCTAAATATAATAAGGGACAACATCCCATCAAATGGAGGGAGAATAACATGAAAGTGGTAAGAAACCACACAATATAAGATTCACTTACTAATAAAGGTGGAGATATTTACTATATACTTAGAATTGTTAATAAAGGAGGTTATAAAGGCTAGTAATGAATTCGAAAACCTCCATAAATGAGATAAATAGTTTAGGGTCAAGCTAAATTTTATTTTTGGTTAATAACTTGGGTTTATATATTACTTGAAATAATTTATATGGTAATTAAAACCACCACATGGTTTTCTCAGTACGTGTTCCCTACTTTCCAAATTTTAATCCTTAACCATGTTCCTCTTTAGATATAGGGTGTATGAATTATACTAAGATATATTAGAGTTTAACCAATTATGAGCCAACTATGAAATCCATCCCTATTTTGGGATGCATAGTTTTCTAGGAAAGGGTGCACCATTTGGGGACAATGTTCACCAATAGTGAACTGCCCATATTTATTCCAAAATTCTAATAAGTTCACCAAAAATATTTCAAGATAAAACCAAAATAGAATGTAATCAATATGAAGAAAATTAAAACTTATAATTGATCTCAATACATCTCTATAAGTGGTCAATATCTTACAATTCTAGACAAGGGAGGCCACTGCCACTCCCTCTATTCTACCTTACACTTTTTTTTCTTAATCATAGTTCATTATACCTCTTATTCAATGACCCACCCTTTATAGATATGAATAAGACATTATTATTGAGTGAATGGAAGGGGCCCATTTTTTAATTTATATTTTTTTGAATATTATCTAATAATTTTTTTATTTTTAATTGAATGGATTTACAATAAAAAATTGAATGATAATTAAATACGATTGTGTTTTATTTAATTATTAAATACTAACTTTGATTTATGAAATTATTCTCCCTTTGTATTAATTTAGATTGTTCCAATTGGTTGATCTGAAAAATTATGTAGAAGAGTGATTTATTTATTTATAAACACATGAGGAAATAATTATGGAATGATTTAAATATTTTTGGAATGTCAATATAATATTTGGTATTGAAATAATATTTTAATGAATTCCCATTGTGATTTCCAAATATTGAGAAATCTTAATAAAAGTTGAGAAATGGAAATAGTTGTTAATATATTAACATAATTATTTTAATCAAAACAATAGAAGATTAATTATCCATGAAAACCATGATAGCTTTACAAGATGGGAAAACCAAACCTAAATCAAATCATGTTTCTATCATATGAATTTTAAAAACTCAATGTTCTCCAGATTCCTATACATTTAATTCTTATTCTCTTATTTAAATTTACACATGTTTCAATTATATTAAAACACTTCCCTCTTGATATTACTTTTGTTTATCAATAATACTACACACATAGAAGAAATAAATAGCATTTTATACACCCTAAAAAAGGTGTTCATCAAAATTAGAATCTTTACCAGGGATCCAATTAGTTAGTTTTATTTATTTTTCTATTATCATATTTTTTATAGTTTAAATTTATTTTATAAAAACAAAAAACTAAAAAACCTATGATTTATTCATTTTTTTCAATTCATGGATCAATTACTATCAGGTGGAAGAACTAATATTTCAAAATACCAAAGAGCTGGCTCTTATACAAAATCTCGATGAACTCGCCGACCTGTACAAGATTATGGTAAATTGGAATAATAATGTAATTTAATTTCATGAACTAAAAAATATGGTTGGAAAATTCAATCCTAATTTTCAAAGATTGAAGACAAAGAAGGAAGTGCAAGTAGAGCTGCCTAATTTTATGGAAGAAAACAAAGAGGTTGAGGCCCATCCTGAAGAGTACCCACAACCCAAAAAAATAATGATCCACATTAAAAAATTCCATGATGAGATATATTGAATTCATGATGAGTGAAACAATCATGATGAGCTAACCATGGGAGATCAACAAGATCTAGTTGACTTATATAATGAGTATCAGGTCCAGCATGATATCCCCAATCCTTAAAAAGTATAAGATCTAGTACCATTTCATGTAACTCTTGACATGGAAGAGAAAGAATCCATAAAAATGAAATAATTTGAAGAAAATATAGAGTATCATGGATACCTTCATACATACCCTGAGAATCAACTCAAATAGGTACTCACCATGGAAGAAGAGATTGAAATTGAAACAACTAAGGGAGTTTATCCTTTTTTGACTCCATATTCTCTAATTTTATTGAAATTTAATTATACGTCACTCCCTACTATTTTAATTATATATATTCATAAAATAAATGATATTAATTAGAGTAGGATGATGAAATTGGACCTTCACCTACTGAGGAACACACAGATCTCCCTTATTTTGAATAAAATAGATTTTGAGGATCCCCATAAAGATAAATAAGTAGTTGAGTTTAAGGAAATTAAAACATATCCTTCTAACATTTAAAGGAGAAATTACTTATTAAAAATTAAAATTAAAACTTTATTCAAGTTTACTTATCTATTTACATCACCTTTCAATAATCAATTCATGTAGTCCCTATTGATCTTGTTCTAGAAGACCAAGATATAGTTTCATAAGTAGAAACAAAAAAGGAAGATGATTCATACTTCATCCTACCCCTCCATGAAATATATAAAAAAAATTAAGGGGGAGGGTGGATCTAGTATACTCAATCCATTGATCATTCCACACTAATAAGGAAGAATCACAAGCTAGGAAAATCCACATGTAGTGGTTTAAATCAATGAAGTTTCATACATAATCAGACTTTGGATAATAGTTGGTAAAACCCTCTGAAGGACGTAAAAATTCATGTCCCATTTGGATATCATACCAAGACTATCCATTTTATTTTCCTTTTGGGAATCTATATTTCAGTTTTATTTCTTTGGATGTAGTCCAACATGAATCCCACTCCCTATTATCGTTTTTAATTGAAATTACTCGATCCTTCAGATTAATTGAGTAATTTTATTTTATAGTTTCATTATTGAACATGGAAGCCCCTAAATCAATAAAGTAAGATGACTAAGATTCATGGGAAATGTATTTCAATTTTTATGTTTATATTATAAAATCCATATATTTTTTCCCAAAACTTTTTTTGAGATTTAAGGATAAATTTTCATGGACACACTTGAATTATGCATTGATTGACTTATCAAGGATACATGAGTTTCTTAGTATTCCTATGATACCATGTTTAATATTTAAATGTTAATGATATTGATTAGGTAAAATGGATAATTAAATTACTAAAGTGAAGCATAGATATTAAAATGGGGACTCAAGATTTGAAGGAATTAATTAAATCAAGAAAATGAAATATCCCAATAATTTTTCATGCTTTGAATTTCTAAAATTCATTTGAATTGATTTTTTATTATTATTGAATCATTGAGTGATTTTCCTATATCATATTTCCATTCATGAGAGTATTTATAAGCCAATTACTTCCTATTTATTCTAGAGAAAATTTCTTGATTCATATTGAGACATGTAACTACCCAAAACATCCATTTGAACTTATCAAAACAATGATAGTGTAAAAAAACATTTAAAATGATTTAGTCATCTTCTGAAAATACATTTATTTAAAAGAACACATTTACATCAAAACATGTTTATCAAATAGAAACCATGAATTAACTTGTTAGAAATGAGCTACATTAAAATAAATTTTTATACATTCATGATATCCTATTAGTAATTGTAGGATATTTTAAAGATGAAGTTTGGGGGTAAAGGGAATCATGGTGGAAGGGAGGATTTACATTGTATGGAAAACAAGTGGTAGTTATTGTTGTGGGAATAATTTAAGGGTTTTGATTCATTCATGATACTTTATTTTTTACCCCTATTTAAAAAAGAAAAATGAGAAAATGAATAAAAAAATTAGAAAAATGGGTTGTGATATAGGGGAAAAGCAGCATTATTAGACCTATTATTTTTATGATATGTGGTTAGGTGGTAGATGTAAGGCTTATTTTAAGAATAATGATCAAAAAAGAAAAAAATTAAAAGGTTCCATGAAAAATAAAATAATATATAAAAATAGGTAACATTTCAATAGGGTGCACAAATCATTTCATTATTATTAGTTTAATCATGATGTTTACTTTTAGTTTTGGATAAGTTGGAAGTTATGGAATTTGAGTTGGAAAATTTCATGAAACTTTTACCTTTTTCATCATGCTTTATGATTTTAGAAATTAACCACCTCTTTAAGACTTTAATTTTAATCATTAATTCCTACCAACCTTAAGCCTTAGACCAATGAACCGTAAATGAATACCAACATGAGTTTATGTTACTTTTGTCTTTATTAGGGGTTGGAAGTAATTCGATTACAATCCTATGGATAAGGATCATCTATTCATGATATAAGCATGGATATACTTGAATTTTATCAATATTGATGATTGGAATGATTCAAAAGTGAGTTAAATCATGATATGGCATGTTAAATAATAATGAATTAAAGAACATGAATAATAAGAAGATAATTTCACTATTTTCATATGGGAAAAGGTAAAATACATGATTTGATTATTTCTTTGAAAATTGATCAATTGAATTTATATTTATGTACAATTTGAAATTTTGATTAAATATAGATAAATATTTAACTTTATTACTTAGAAATTTGAATATTTATAACATTGGTGACCTACGATCATCTATGTTTAGATTTTATGATTGAGGAAAAGCATAGTATAAGAGTGGGGGTGTTTAACATGCACAAATTTGATGCATATTTGTAAAAAATTTGATTATTTTTTAATTATTTTAAATAATTATACACTTGAATTTTGATGTTTTAGTTAAATGTGTAAATTAAGAATTTAGAAGTAAAATGGTTTAAAAAGAATAAAATTTGAAGTTTTATTTATAAATCATTGTTGATTTTATTTGTATTATTAATTTTTCTATCTTTTTTTAGCTGTTTTCTATGAATTTAAGAAAAGACGGCCAGCCCTCAACCACCAGTACCACCATGTCTCCTAGAAATCAAAAAGGGCCGAATGACCATGGTTGAAAAGCGGGAATACCAACACAACTGGCTGCATGATGCATCACTCTTGTGTAGGGGATTATTATGATAAAATCCATGGGCGACATAGGTTTTCTGAAGCCCAAGCGAGTTCCTACATGTGGTGATCAAGCCCATATAGAGACGGTAGGAAAACCTCACTAGGAAAGTGTGGTCCACGGTGGTGGGTTCATCCTTTGAAACCCCATTGAATTCACTACCCAGTGGAAGTCACACCTTTTTTTATAATGGCTCGAAATTTCCTTCAGCATTTTGATGTGGGACTATAGATCTGCTACACTCTACTGTGATTCAAATCATCAACTGGAGTCCATTATTATGCCTCTAAATTCCTCTTTGGATGATAATAGACTACCTTCATCTCAGCCCACCACCAGTTCACTAACCAGAACTCTATGCCCACCATTTCCAAAGCATGGGATTGAGTCGATCTTTGCTGACAAGTCCCTGATGCACTTCTGGTCTACTCTTGCACTTTCGATGAACCCCTATTATTACATTTCATACATTCTTCAACCACTGTGAAGGTATGAGTAATAAGGACATCACACCACCATTAGATCACCAAAATCATATTTCTACATGCATGCCAATCACCCTTGATCCTCCACCCACATTCATTGGTCTCTACCATGGATTCACTACTCAAAATCACTGACCACCACTACTTTTCCCAGTTCCACCAATTATTATCAGAAAACACTGTAACCACTAATAGAGAATCCTTTTCTTGATCCAATCTCCTCTTCCACCACTAGAGATCACCTGTGATTTCCTACAACACCTTGGATGATCACCCTGCGTTCATGCTCGAGATCCATCACCAACGGAGATGGATGGGTCCATCACTGATCCCTCTGGACCAACGTCAAATCACCCTAAAGCACATTTAGATATTAATCAAGCCATGTGAATTATACATGATATTAGGTACATATGATGCACTTCTCACGCCACTATGACTCCTCCACCTTGGGTCAAAGGTCCCTAATATCGCACTAGAGACCACAACCTCCACATTTTTAGCTTGTCATAGACCCTAAATTCACTATCACACCTCTCCATTATTTTGGATCATCTATGAGGCCTATTTCGATTCCCATGAATCATTTTTGAAGCTCCTATGGCCACTATAAAGGCCGTAGAATGGTGGAACTGGCACTTCTTGGAACTAGTTCTACCACTACCAATAAATGTATGTCCATGAAAACCATGAATCCCTATCACCATTCATGTGTCCTAGGAACCAAAAAGAATCCGTTACTCTATGTTTTACCCTATGTGGAATTATACCATGGCTACTCATTCACTCGAGAGATCCAAGTTTTTCATTATTCACAACTATGGGTATCATAGGTGATTTCATAGGAAAATCTCATGAGGAGGTGTTTAAATGATTGAAGGATTTAAAAATCCCCATGGATTAGGGGTGGGGAGACCACTGAAAACTCGAAGCATTAAAGGCCAAAGAGAGAGGAAGATACCCTGCTATCTACCTATAAAAGAAGGAAATCCCCTTTCTAGGTGGGCATGGAGTACCAATTGATACATCAAGACCACACCCATAAAAAGGAGAAGGACATCCCACTATCGAGGTGGAGGACCCCCACACACTGACTACCATAGATGAAGATCCATTATGGACTAGGAGGGAAGAAATATTCCACTCCCTCTATTCTCCCTTAAAATTTCTTTTTTTTCATCATCATGGTTTGTTCTCCCTCTACTTTATTGACCAATTAGTTCATGGAGGGTTAGAAGCTATTGTTTTTGGGTGAAGATAGGGGGACACTTTTTGTGATATTTTCATTTCTAAATATTATAGAATCAAATTAATTTCTTTTTAATTTAATGGTTTCCAATTTAATAATATTTGAAAGTAATTTAAATTTAACTATGTTTTATTTAATTCTTAAATATTAAGTTTCTTTCTTTTAAGAAATTATTCTACCTTTTCTTGATTTTTGAATGTTCAAATTGGTTGATCTAAAAAAGTAGCAGAGTGATTTAGTTTTTACTATTCATGTGAGGAAATAACAATGTACTTATTTGAATATTTGGGTAATACCTTTACCAGATTTTAGATTTTCTGAATAAATTTAATAATGACTATTTTTATTTCCACATATTGATAAATAAAAATCAAATTTCAATAAGGGAAATGTTTTTTAATCTAATCACTTAATTATTATTATGAAAAAAAAGATTCATTTTTACTAATAACAATGATAGCCTCACAAAAGGGGAAAACCTATCATGAATCCAACCATAATTTTATTGTATAAATATTATGAACTCCAAGTTCCCTTTATTTCTAGTATTTTTATTATTTTTCTCTTATTTAAATTCACATTATTGAAAATTATATTAAAACAATACTCTATGGAGACAAAATTTGGTTACCACTAATATAACACCCATAGGGGAAATAGATATCTCTTGCCACACCACATGACTGTTGTGTATCAATTATCATAAGACTAGGTATATTAATTATGTCTATAATTTTAAAAATGATAGTTACAATGGAAAATTTGTTAATTTATCTTCCAAATTTTTTCATATATACCCTGACACATAGAAAATATAGGTTAAAAAATATCATTAAGTATAAATTAATGGAATAAAAATTATTTGGTAAACAAAATCTTAAGTATCTTTAATCTTTTATTGGAGAAATGTATCCTAAAAAATCTATATGGAGGTATAAGGTGAATATACATGTGGTGCATGAGGAATATGTGTGGTGACTAGTCCATGTTTAACCAATTATAAAATATTGATGGTTTACATATCACTTTTGGTGATAAATCAATGTGACAGATCATGAATATTGCTACTGTCAGATTTATGAACTCCACTATTATTAAATATGTTTTAAATTTTTATGGTGTAAATCATAAATTGATTTTTATTTTTCAATTTTATGATAGAGGGAATATATTTTATTTTTTGAATGTTATTTCCAATGTCTTCTATTATGATGTTATGTTTTTAATATTTTTGAATTTAATTTCCAAAATTTATATTTTATTTCTTTAAAATCTATAGCTAGAAACATTTCAAGTGAATGTGTGTACACAAATAAGAATCATGGTTATGGTATAAAAATCACAACCATTATATAAATGATAAAATGGTAAATATTCATCATAATTAACTAGTATGTGATTGAACTAAACTAAAATTCAAAAATGTAATTGTGTGTGAGCTTTGTGGACATGGTAAGAAAATAAAATTATTTTAAATCCAAAAAGGAAACTACCAAATCAATATCCCATGATCAAATATACATTTATTTATTCATCCCTACCCATGTTACAACCAAATAAGGTAAATATTACACTTTTATTATTATTGATTATTATACTTTATTTAATTTTTTTTTATTTAACGGAACATAAACAATTAGTATTATATATATTTTTATTAATTTTAGAAGGAACAAAAAAATGAAAAAATTTATACAATCATATCCATTAAGAATAATTATGGGGTAAAATTTTAAAATATATACATTGATGAAATTTATAATTAATATGGTAATATTAATTTTTTATCTCCTTGAACTAAAATATAAAAAAAATATTTAAAGAAAACATAAAACTCTACATGCTATTTTAATATCTCTATTTAATGAATTCAAACACCCGTAGTATTATTAGGGTGATAAGGTCAACACTTCTTATTATAATCTTGGCCATATTCTCATAAGAACCTTGCCTAATAATTCCCTTACTAAAAAATTTAAAGTTAAGGAACCTAAAGGTAGATATTTTAAGGGGATTGTATGTAAATAATATATTCTGAGCTCTATTGATAACTTAGTAAAATTTGACCCTAATTTACATAAAGATATTTTTACTGGTTTTCTAACTCATGAAAAGAATACCTTATGTTAAATAAAATGGGTAAGTTTATAGAGGAACAAATTCATGCCAAGTTTGATAAGAATTTTCATAAACCTAAACCAATGATTGAAGATGTTGAAGAAGGCCTATAAATGATATCCATTACTATTCAACCTCCAACCAGATAAGTTGAAGTTAAAAAATACTTTCCTTATTGTCCCCTTCAAAACTTATGGGTTAAATTTAAAAACTATAACAAATATATTGTTATTAAAGATTTAAATTCCAGTAATCATATATGAATGTTGAATTTAATTGAGGATGAACATAGAGATTTGGGGCCACAAAAAGAACCCAAAATATTAATGATTCCATTAATGGTGGAAATCAACACTTTTTTTATATAAGTTCTATATAAATTCATCATTTTTAATGTTTTAACTCTTCTTTAAAGACCTGATTGTAACCAAATTGTTGATACTGAATGGGTATTTTGGAATTATATTGAAAAAGGAATACTATTAGAAATAAATCTATACTTATTGAGAAAAGATAAAGTGAGGAAGAATTTATTGATTATGATGAAATATTTTCACCCATTACCCAATATGAATCCATTAGACTATTCTGTGAATTCAACTCTCACATAAATTTTATTATATTTCTAATTGATGTTAAATAATTTGTTTTAAAATTGGGGTATTTACAGAAAATGTATATAGTGAGAAAAATCCCAATTTTTATGGTCAAAATTTTCAAAATCCTATATTTATGTTAACAAAAAATATTTATGTATTGAAATAATAACCTCGATATTAGAATAATTAGTCAACTAAATAAAACATGGATAATGAATTCAAAAAGGAAAAAATAAAAATGTGACAAGTTTTAAAAGTGATTTCCAAAAGGATTATTACTTATGAAAAGCAATATTGGTGTAGTAATATATGGTTTAACTAAGGAATATCTTTATAATGATTTTTTTGTACATAATGATTAACTAATTTAAGACATTTTTATGGGTGAGTTAAAATTTATTCCTTGGATTTCAAAATAATAATAATAAGGTTAGTATTTTTTTTTGATAAAGAATATACCCCAATAGAGCATGAATTATTTTTTATAGATCTAATTAAGGAAATTTATGCACCAATGAGTAATTATTAAAAAATAATATTGGATGAAGCTAGTAAAATAATCACCAATAATCTATATAGAGTTATAAATGGGGGGATTCTTTACCCATCCATGACCTAAATGATAATTATGTATAGAATTTGTATTTAGGATCAATTTCATGGAAGTACAAAATAATGACTCATTAAGTCTATAAAAAATCTATAATTATTATTAAGGAACAAAAACCTTTGGGGTTTCAATACAAAAAATATATATTAACAAAACAATGTTGGTTATATTCCAATTTTGAAGGATACCTATTTGATAAGAAGAGTAAAAGTGAGACTTGTCAATCACAAGTAAAATTATTACTCAATTAGAGTATTATGAAAGAAAATTTATTTTCTATTTCTATTGGAAAAGAATAATTTATAGCTATTAGATGAGAAAAACTATAATGGACTATATTATAAGCTCTGATCATGTTTCCATCATACGTAACAACACTAGTGACATTAGTATCATTGTGAAAACTACCTAACACTTGAATAATAATCACACTGACCATAGGTATTTACTTTCCTGATATCACTTTCCAAAAGGTGTTGTCTTGCTTTAAAAACCATCTCAATAAATAACATTTTTATTTTATCAATAGGGGACATGTTTGGATAGAATATGACTATATCCTTAACATGAGATTACATAATATATATATATATATATGTTTTACCAATTCTTAAACATGTTGAATTAATGTCCTATATTAGAAATAACTATATTTTGAATTTTACACTATTGAGGAAGGAGACTACTACTGCGATCCAAAACAATGTAAATTGGTTAGAAAACCATGAGCACACATTATAACCATAATCTCTACAGCCATGTACTTTAACTCCATTTTGGTTGGGGTATTACCAATAAACATGGTTTAAAATATGGATATATATTATATATATATCCATGATATTAACAAAAATTATGCTTACAGATCCATAGTTTTGATCTCAGAAATAGGTATCTATAGCCATTATTAAAATCGGGGAAATTCCTATTTGTACTGATTAAAGTCCCCTACTTATATAATTGTTACATTGTTCAAATAAAATCAAAAAATAAATCGAATAAATAAAGTATAAAAAAATAAAACATAAAACATATACAATTGTTCTTTTTATATTCAATAAGAAAAAAAATAGATAAATATATCAATGCATATACTATAAATAATTTTACTCATCATTAGTACCATAAAAATATTCATTAACTAAATCATTACCTATGCTAATATCAGTAGTGTTATCATTATCATCGACATGCGTAACATGAGAATCACAAGCATAACCACCAATATCCACATTGCTATTATAATCCTATATAATGGCATCTTCAGAAATAACTTCATAGTCATCACCAACTTCACAAATCTAGTGGATAGTCAATAAACAACAATCCACTGTTGATGCACCCTCTTACAGAAGTAAAGAGCATATAGATGATATCGAATTGAACAATTGGTAATTTTCTTATTTTTCTTATGTTCAAAAACTTTTTAAACTTTGGGATTTATAGACTCAATGGTGGAATTTAATTATTCTGGTGAAACCATACATGTGATGTTTCTATAATATCCAATACTCAAATTCAATATCGAGATGACATGATTTTCATTCTAGGTTTATAATAAACTCTTCCATGGTGCTCGTCACCTAGGACATGATGTAGATGATTGTTTGGTTCAAATATGTCTACTGTCATCTCTACTATAGCATATAGAGCATCCTATAAAAAAGTGTTACCATTAAATTTAATAAAAATAAATATAATATAAAACATGAATATAACTTGGATAATATAAACATACTAAAATTTGATAAGCAATGTCATAATTTTCTCCTTTGTTTCGTGATTCATAGGGTTTCCATATTTATTTTTTTCTTCTGGTAAAAAACATTTTTGATCACCGAATAAATCTCTTAATATTTAAGGCCTATTTCTTCATGAAAATTCATAATAAATCAATGAAGTAATAAATATATATTCCATGGTATATGATATATTACATGTGATTGTTCATGATATGGACTCAAAATAATGGTTAAATAGTATTAAGACTTTGATAAACCAAAAATAACAATATACTAAGAAAAATATTTTGTTTTATAGATAAATAACATACAATTTCAAATGATAGTAATTTAAAAATGGAAATCTAAATTTCAAAGTTCCATTAGAAATGAAACCCTTACGTTAGATTTCATATTGGCTAGACATGATTTAAATCTATATTTAATAAATTTATATTTATAATTCACATGTATAATAATGATATTAATATTTAATCTATAAAATCCCATTATTTTAAAATTCCACATTACCCATTTATTAATTGATTATGGATAAAATTAATATTCAGCAGTCAAATATTCTATTTTCCAAAAATTCTTCTCTTTGGTCAGTCTGTTCCTTACTCCATGATCATGGTATCATCACCTCTATAATGTTTGAGATTATTTTATGTACATTTTTTTAAAAAATTTATAGCGTCTCATCATCATTTCATGGAACTTATGGTAATTGTTCATATGGAACACTTAGGAATCTCATTTTTGATAACCATTCAATTTAAAAAAGAATTGAATTAATTTAGTAATATATATTAGAATATTACAATTCAAAAATTATAAACAAATTAAATTAACCATTATTATGTTATATTTTTAGTATTAATGTTTTTGTAGATATTAGTTATTTAATCATCATAACATTGTTCGTATATGTGGTAAAACTGACTGAAACATGAACATGTTATCATGAATGAGTAAGAAAATGTTATTTTATATTTATAATATTACTTTAATAGAAGATATATGATTTAAAAATATATTCTTAAACTGGTAAATCATATTTTAGAATATTTATAAGAAGAATATAATGATGAATTATTAAGGATAAGATAATTATTATACTAGACAATTTAATTTTATCTTTTAGATCCTCTTAAAAATTAGTGATTTAGGACTATTTATTATGATAATATATTACCAAACATGTGAGAGGCCTGTTATGGAAACAATTTGGTTAGTTATTCGAGAGAAAATAAAAGGATACGTGTAGTTTTAATTGTAAAAAATAGGGGTCTTTTATAGGTGAAAAAGTGTGGCATTTTTGTAAATTGTCATTCCTTAAAATAAAAGAAACTTAATTTTAAAGGAGATTAGATCCAAAGTGGACATATATTTGAGACAAGATAATGAGAGGTCTATTATTCCCTTATTCACATAGTCTAAGATATTTTTATATATTTCATAACATAATCCCTAGATTAAACCTTTTTACATTGTTTTATATTTTTCCATAGCGACTATATTTTACACAAGTAAATTTTTTTATTAAAAAAATATGGTTCCTTTATAATATAACATTAAAATTTTGATTAAAAATATAAAATAAATTTCATTGGATTCATTTTTTTTGGAGTTGGAACCTTAGAACTAACTACTTTTTAATTCAGTTATCTACATATATTCAAATACATGAATATTATTAAAATATCTTATCACGAGATGATTTTTATTATATAATAATATTATATTATCAAATCCCTGGGATATTTTTCACATCGAAAGGACATAACAGTTCCACTTTATGATGAGATCCTTGAAGTTCTATGAAATATTCTAAGATATAATCTTACGACCGAGGTAACATTTTATGATAGGACAAAAAATTATGTTGACGCTATGCCAAAATTTGTATTTAGTGCGGTTTAAACCGCAACAAAATCATTCTACAATGGTTTTGGAAAATCACCACTCAATCGTTTATCGAGAAATAATTAATGGTGGTTTTTTAGCGGCGATTTAAACCGTCTCTAAATCGTTTTTTAAATTTGTTTAATTTGTTTAATTATTTTAATTTTTTTAATTTAGTAATTTATTTATTAGTTTTTTTATTTTCATGATTTATTTATTTATTTATTTTCTTAATTTATTTATTATTACCACACACATGCCCATCTCCATAGAGAAGTCCATGTCCAAGCACATTCCCATAAACATGCCCATGCCATATATATAAATTCGGCGTTGGGTGAGATTTGAACCCCTTATCTCTTGCTTATTCTCTAAAGACTTTACCACTCTAGCAGGCTCTTAATGTGGTCCACAAATCAAATTTAATATACTTATATATATATATATATATATATTAATTGGAAAACAAGTAATACATGATATATAATACCTAATATATAATACATAATGTATAATATATTATATATAATACATAATATATAATATATAATATATAATATATATTATCTACTATATCTTATCTATTATATAATAAATAATAAATAATATATAATATATAATACATAATACATAATACATAATACATAATACATAATACATAATATATAATATATAATATATAACATATAATATATAAGTAATGTATAAATAATAAATTAATAATAAATAATAAATAATAAATAATAAATAATAAATAATAAATAACAAATAAAAAATAAAAAATAAAAAATAATAAATAATTAAAAATTATTAATTAATAATAACTAATAATTAATAATTGATCATTAAGAGTTAATAATTAAAAAATAATAATTAATATTTCAAAATTTATATGGAATTAAATTTTTTTAAATAAAATATTAACATATAATTAATAAATAATGAACACTAAATAAATAAAGAAATAAATAAATAAATAATAAATAAATAATAAATTAATAATAAATTAATAATAAATTAATAATTAGTAAATTAAAATTAAAATAATAAATAATAAATAATAAATAAGAAATAAGAAATAAGAAATAAGAAATAAGAAATAAGAAATAAGAAATAATAATTAAATAAATAAATAATAAATAAATAAATACATACATAAATAAATAGATAAATGAATAGATAAATAAATAATTAATAATTAATAATTAATAATTAATAATAACTAATAATTAATAAATGAAAATTATGAAATTAACAATTCTTAATTAAAAATTATTATTTTAATTTTAATATTTAATATGTGATATTCCATATTTAATATTGAATAAATAATTAGTAAATAATTAATATATAATTAATAAATTATAAATAAATAATCAATAAATAATAAATAATAAATGAATAATAAATGAATAATAAACAAATAATAATGTGATATTTAGTAAAATAAAAAATAAAAAATAAAAAATAAAGAATAAAGAATAAATATTAAAGAATAAATAATGAATACAAAATAAATAAATAAATAGATAAATTAATAATTAATAGTTAATAATTAATAATAACTAATAACTAATAATTAATATTTTATAATTAATAAATAATAATTAATTAATTAATAAATAACGAATAACAAATAAATAAATAAAAGATGAATAAAAATGAATAATAAACTAATAATAAATAATAAATAAATAAATAATAAATTAATTAATAATTAATGTGTACATAATAAGTAAATAATAAATTAATAAATAAATAAGTAAATAATTGTAAATAATAGTTAAATAAACAATAATTAATTAATTAATTATTAATTAATTAATTAATTAATTAATATTATATTTATAAATAAATAAATAAACACTTAATTAAAAAATTATAAAACGTTAAGAACCTCTGAAAACCCAAAAAACAAAAAAAATATCCATAAAATATGATCTGAGCCTCATTGTCCAGTGATACAACCAGTCAAATCGAAGATCGTGAAATGAGTTCGATATGATATGTGGTACAGGCTGAACAAACACATGGATCGAAAGTGATAACCGTTTGAATTTTAAGAAATTGGTGTCTGCAACTAAAACCTCTGTAAAGGAGGCCATCTAGCCCTTTCTAATGGAATAAAAAGGGGTACAACAATCAAAGAGTTGGTACCAGATCTAAGCGGTATAGAGCTTGTTGTAGACTTTGATTGGATATGTGGAGAGCCCAAGCGGACACTCGGATTAAAAGTTAGTCATTTAATGTTCGAGTTCGATTTTTGACTTTTGAATTTATATTTTTATTTTGATTATCACATGATTTAAATATCACTTGGTTTTTTGTCATTTAATAAACTTTGATTTGACTAGTTGTAGAGCTAAAATGGACTCTCAGATCAGAAGTTATGGTTATCTGATACCGAAGTCTGTTCTTCTACTTATTGAAGATTTTCTTTCAGTTTAAAAATAATATGAACCAATAATTATAAATATTAATTAATTGAAACATTATAAATATATAAAATTATAAATAATAAACTATATTTGATTGTAAATAATAAAAAATAAATAATAAATAATAAATAATAAATAATTTTTTAAAATTTTCATAATTTTTTTTCTTAAATTTTGCGTCTATTATAAAAAAACCATGACTATTTCACATCGTGTTTTCTTTTTAAAATCATAGTTAAAAAATGAATTTTTTTAGAAGATATTTTAAAAAAAATAAAAATATTTTTAAAAAAAAAATTACCGGGGGTTTTTTCACGGCGGTTTTAAAAACTGCCGCGAAACCCCCCCGCTAAAATACTATTTTATTTTAGTGTGATTGTTAGGTTCATAATAATTGTAAGTAAATGACACTTAATCTCATGATGTTTTCACATGGAGATCTCCACGAGGGATGATTAAGAGAAAAAAATCATAAGTCATAATTTTACATGATTATTATTCAGTAGATATTCCTCAATGTGAATATGTGAATTTATCCTTACACTTTATGATTATTATTAATACACATCACGAATCATGTAATTTTTTTTCTAGACAAACACTATGATGAAATATGTTCATGGGATGTTGGATACACTGGGAGTGTCACAAATGATATGTTATTAATGAATAAGATGTGGTAGGATTTGTCCCTTCGATGTTTATGGAAGTTGATATCTCAAACCATTTATTGGAATGAAACTATTGATCTAAAATAGAAGGCCATACTGTATTGATGGCTTTTTTACTATATTCAAAGAAATACATATCAATTATATAGGTTGATGAAACGAGTATGTTAAATTATTGATGAGATATCGAGGAAAAGAGATTATATTTCAAATTGAGCGTTCATATGTACTTTTCATTATTATGAAATTAACTACTTCTTCTATGGTTCCTTTTATGTGTTACTAGATACTAATGTTATACATTCAAAAACCCCACCTAATTCTTCCAAAGAAGTTTTATAGAGGATAAAACACAAAATGTATCATTTTATTTTAGTTAATTACACTTTGTATTTAACAGTTTGAATACATAATAATAATAAGACTAAGAAATAATAATTATTCAGTATTTATTATTCTAATTTATTTTGTCAGTATATATATGTGTGAGTTGAATATTAATAAAAATATATATTTTCAAGACTATTGAATAGTATACATATTTAACACTTTATTTATTTGAACTCTATAAATAATTTTTATTATAAAAATTAATATTTATTTAGTTATATGAATATTTAACTATCTACTTATTCACAAGGTCATGAATATAATATTTATGTATTTAGGAAATCAATAATATTTTTATTATTTGAGGTTCATTAAATTCTAATTAATATAAGTGTATGAGTTGAGAACATGGCAATTTAATTAATACACTAAATATCATTTAAATAAATGTTACTTTACTTGTTGATATTTTTATTATACATGAGACACAAATGCATCAAAGAAATAATAATATTATTGTTGTTATATGTGTGGTTATATAAGGATTAGAATATTAGGTAATGGAATTCACCCAATTAGTAATTCTCTAACATAGCCCTATTTATAACCAATTATCTCATTTCTTTAATGTGTGTTTTGGTGTTGGTGGTGCACAAAATTTTCCACCCTATAAAATTCTCTAGATGAAGAATGTCACAATTGTTCTCCCTCAAGTACAAGAGGATCATCCAATTACTTTATCCTTTTTAGTAATGAGAGTCATGGGATATAGTCTACAATCCTTAAGGATTGTGTTTTGATCGAAATGAACAATAAAAGACAATTGGATGGCCCATACTATTACTCAGTGTTCCATCAACATCATTTAGATATTGAGTAACATTTTTGGATCAATTCAAGAAGGATTCTATTTTTGATCCTCATAACACAATGATAGTGAACCCATATATGGTTCAATCAATCAATATTTAAAACAAATAATGAACATAATACCATTGTATATTTAAAATTGTTTAACTAATTATAAATTTTACATGATTGATTATTTCTTTGTTTATGAAATTCCTTCTTTTTGTTTATTTTTAAATAATCACAAGACATTTAATTATTCTTCTTTTTATTTGTATTTATTCATTAGATGAATTAAAAAATCATTATTGGGAATGAGCCTCAATGTATTTAAGTGTTCCCATTTCCTTCAAGTGGTATCATAGTTGTAGAGACACAAGTTTGACATATATGGAAATTAAATTTCTTTTGATAAATAAATAATACATGACACAAAAACACACCCAATTACTGTATTAGTTCAGTGTCTTTGGAAACTCGGAGAAAAATATTCTAATCATGGTGAAAGGTCTTCAACACCTCCAATAATGATCTTCCTTGTTTTTCCTACCTAAAACCTTTATTTAATCATAGGGAAAATAAAATATAGAAAGGGTGAGATAAAATGATCAGTAAGGGTAAACATTAAGAACCTAAAACAAACTATAAACATTTGAACTTAAAAACACGAACATAAAACATCAAAATCTTGAGTCATGAAATAAATCTGGGTTGTACGTAAGGCATGGAACATAAAGGAACATTAACCATGATAGAATAGAATTGGTATAAAACATGTAATTGTGGAAAAATAATAAACATAGAATATTATTTCTATAGTAGGAAAGTCATTGCAACCAAGACCATCATAGTGGACAAAATCCATTACTGAACCGGGTTTACTTGGCGTTCCATCCATGTATTATTGAACTAGATTTACTTTCCCTTCCAACCCTACATTACTGAACCAAATTTATTTTCCATTCCAGTCATGTATATCTCATGAGATATAAATCTTTACCCAATGCATTGAAGGTAGATATAGGTCCCACCCATATCATAATGGAATCATTCTTACATGTTCCAAAAAAAAACATAAATCATTTATCATAGCATACCCCATGGATTAAAATGGGTTTCTTAAACATCATTCCACGAAAGTCAATATAAAATAAATTTATTTCATAAAAATAATAAAAATCAATTTAATAATAGTTATATAAGCATAAAACTATGTCATCTTTTATGGAAAATAATTTTGATAAAAAGTTGAACATAATTCTTGAGGAAATATCCATTCATTTTCGAAGACGTTTTCATTTCATTAAAATGTTGTGCAATTTTAAAAGAAATGAATTTAGTTGAAAATAAAATTTTAATCTTGTAGAGGAAGATTCCTGGAAATAAGGATTTATGAATATGTAAAAACCCGTTCATGCCGTATAATTTAAAAAAACATTAACCTCGTACTTTTGCTGGAAAAGTCAAAAAGTACCTCGTATGGTAATCAAAAGAAAGATTCCTTCCATACCACATAGTAAATGTCAAAAGGGGGTAAAAATGATTTTAAATATTCATAGAATAATATTAAATATTTTATTAAAATATATATAGAAAAAATGGACATGGATGATAAATATATCCCCAGTAAATACTTACAAATAAATAATCTTTGATAAAAACAAGATTGGAAAATTTATCCCTTACATTAGGTCTGATCTCTTCTACATGTTTCTGAAAATCATGTATTGTGGGTTTAAACATATTATTAACATGTAAAAGAACCATAATAATATTTATGATATCTTATATAATTCTATTACAACATTATATTACCCGTTAATTTGTCAATTCCATATTAATGCAACGTTTTGGGTAATAATTGTTTTATTTATCGTACATATTTTGAACTTCTATTCTTGATATTGTTAGTTATATCATTATTTACTTATTTACAGATTTTAAAAAATGATTTATATATCATATATATTCAGTATATATATATAATATATAGATAAATTAAATGGAATACACTATTAATGGAGATGGTAGGCCGTACGTACGCATGAGCGCTTTTTTCATTTCTTTATTAAATTGAATGGAAGTAAGTAAATAACATATATATTTATATATATATATACAAATACAATATAATTATTATGTCTTATATTTCATGAATATTTATTATATATACTTTATAATCATTCTTTAATGGTTAACGTGGAAAACGAATCTCATCGCGTCGTGGAGACGGTAAGCCTTACGTACACACGAGCAAAGATATCATTCTCATAATTGTTGAATGGTATTGAATTGGATGGTTTATAATATCTCAGAATTAGTATCATGTTATAATAATCATATATATTTATTATTTCAACCATTATACCCATCCAAGGAAGGAGATGGTGAAAAAAAAGATGACACCACAACGTGGAGACGGTAATTCGTACACACGCACCACGGTGATTTCATTTTTCAAAGGATGGATAGAAGATCAAAAAGTGTTGTTTCATATTTATAATAAAATATAATTATATTAATGATACTGATGTTATTACTTTATAATTATACAACTAATGAAGATGATGTAGAAGAATAAAGAAATTTGAAAGAATCAGTAGAAGAGATTACCTCTTCCTCGATGTGCCTCCATTAAATTTCCTCTTATGGAACTATATTTGGTATTTTGAGGGAATCAAAACCTATATAATGTAACTATAGATGTTTATAAGAGAAATTGGCATGTTTTGGATAAGATTTAAGGCTCAAAATGAAGTTATGTGGAGAGGGAGGAGGTGCCTTTTTATAAGAGAGGAGGGGGCACTTTAGGAAACTCTCAAAATATTAATTTATTATAAACTAAATTTTGATTAAAAATAGTAAAAGACTTATTTAATCTGATGATATGATTAATTTTTTTTGAATACCCATCATAAAATAATTTTTAGACAAGTTTTGTATATTTTTTTATCTGTATCTTTTTGGTTTAACCCTTATTTTTTCCTTTTTAATCTTATCGTGATATCATGCTATTTACACATTGCGGGATAATCTAATTACCATATCATGTGAAACAACCCATAAAAAAATTATTTATAATATTATTTAAATTATAATAACTATTTGGATGAATTTTATATTCTTAGTAATTTAATATAATTTATTGAACTATTTTATTTTTTAAGTTATGAGTGATGTAAATTTTTAATACTATTCATACTTGATTTTTTTTTAAAATTACTAAAAACCCGATTAATTCAAAAAAAATGCATTAACTCATCTATAAAATATCAATGTCTTCCAAAACATTCATGGATGACATCAAAATGTTCAAATTAAATTTATTTTAATATTGATAAATTAATTTATCTTAATATTCTATTAATGAGGTAATCACTACATCCTAATTGTGTTATAAATAAATATATTTATCTAATGTATAAAAATTATAAATAAAATAACATGGTGTAGGAAATATTTTTATATTTATAATGAATATTTATAATCATAGATATCAGTTATATAAACCTATATTAAAATCGATTTAGTAGAATATATATATTTAGGTTATAATTATCTTTAATTTAAATTAATAATTATAAAATATTATTTTCACAACCAAGTGAATTCATGGGGTCCCAAATCATCTTAGGGATTTCCATGGTCGTAAATATCTCATCCAATAGGATTATAATAGGTGTTATGGTATTTTATTATTATTATTATATTATTTTTTACCCTTATTTACTAGATTTACCCTTTGACCATGGTAAATAAAATAATTATTGATGTTACTATTCATAATGTCCAGAAATAAAAGGTAAATATTTACATAATTAGAACATTCTGATTCCAAATGTGGAATCCATTTTTCCAAATTCAAAACACCAAAGTTACAGTAATTTATTCCTATTGTCAAAACCAAAAAAGAGAGTTTTTAAGAAGTAATAACTGTCAAAAGAATGACATGTGTTCATGTCCAATTTAAATGTGAAATTACTTCCAATGACCAAAATTTGATTAAATGATAAAAATATAATATAATTATTCTTTAAAACCAATTAAAAAGTTAATATAACCATATAAATAAATTAGTTAAAAGACTGTTTCGAGTTAAAATATAGTATTTTTCACTATTCATTAAAATTTTAATTTAATTAGAAAAATACCAAAAATTAAACATAAGTTAATTTTTATGTCCCCATTCCAAATAATAAGTTTATTTTATCAAATTTAACTATAAAATTTTCAAAAACTAGATTTAAAATGGGTGTGCCATCAAAAGGCGGTAAAAATACTTTTTTTTGAAAAATACTTCTTTTATCCAAAAAATTGATTTTGTTCTCATATCATGTTCTAGAAAATGAGAAAGATGAATTCTAATGTTATATAAAATAAAAAATGTGGTTAATACCATTCATAATAGCACGTAATATAATATTTTAATAATATATCGTAGTTTAGTGAAACTCAGTATTACGTACAACGTAAGATATCAAGGAAGGCCGCTCTTGCGTGTAAGCCAAGCCAAGTTAGTGTTGTATGTAGTGAAATATTCCGTTGGTGTTGCGTATGACATAATCCAAACTTATTTCATTTATACATTGAACAAAATCTATTCTCATTGTTGCGTGAAATGAATTCTATCAAAGGAACTTGAAATTATGTGCAATACATGGAAAGAATAGTGTTGCGTATACTACAAGGTAACAGAATGTTTCATATAGCATAATATAATCTTGTTGTAGTGTAGAAAACAAGTGATAAATAACATTAAAATAATCTATCTCATAAAATTTTGGCATGTTACATTCTACCCCCCTTAAAATTAATTTCTCCCTCAAAATTTGTTAGGGTTATAAATGGTTTTCTACATGAATGTTTCTTTCATGGAAACCCACATCATAAAAAGTGATAATAAAACATCATTTTAAATGTAATGTTAGAAATATAATGGTTACCCAAAGTAACACACCACTAGGTTTCAACATAGGATAACATAGGTGGTATGTGAAAACATGGATATGGACGAGAAATCTAACCATCATGTTATGATGGATAATGATATAGATTAAGGTTTGGAGAAAGTAAAATACTAGAAATAAATAAATCTAAGATGATTTAAGGTACCATGTGATTCATCGGATAATAAGGTACTCCGATAACATTTTTTCATTTCAATATCCTTTTCCTAAAGTTCGAAAATTTTGCATGAGAATAAATACTTACTTGATTTTGGTATAATCTCACCATTGATCCTTCCCTAAACGATTTCCACTTCACCTATTTTGTAAATAAATGAAGTTGAATTTTTCATTCTTGATGTGTTAGAATATCATGTGATAAAATGATAGGTCATTGCATCTTTCTCAACAAAAAGGTTATAATAGGTTATCAAATATGCATAAGTCCATCTATGGTGAGTTTAATTGTATATGGTTAAAAAAATGGAATTATACTCCATCGATCATAACAATTAAATAAAATAATTACCAGGGACTTCCCATAGATCAGTGGTAGGCGATAAAGGCTTGTCTCATTTCAGTTGTGATCTCAATTCCTGCAGCCTTGTCCGACACGATAGGTTGTCACCCATCATATGGGTTGTCATATTTATAAAACAACACAATTATAACATTCCAGAAATAATATTAGAATTTTTTTAGCCATAAACAATATTATCTAATATTCAACTTAATCCATTCCAACCTTTAGGATTATACAAAATACTTATGTCTAAACTCACAGAAAAAAAAATTACAATAAAGGTCATATAACAAGCATGTTAATACCATAATTTATCCCCCATAAATCATAAGATATATCTTGTTGGTCACATTCCAAACATTTTAATGACTCCATAATGCATTCACTTGAGTAATGGTAATAACAAAAATTACTATATACCTTTATTGAAAACATGCATGTTTCCTTATTCCAAAACTTATTGGATATATTCCTTAAGTCCCAAAAAGTTGTATTCTTCATCCATGATATCATAACCTTCTTGTCAATAACTCTATAATTAGTTCCCAAGAAACCAACATCATCCAATTTACTTATTCAAATCCAACATATCATTATCCAAACATAATTATCTAAACATATGGGACATATTAAGGGTTATCTTTCCCTTAATCATGTGTTCTCCAAGTATATCACCTTACCCTTAGATAAATTTTTTGATCCTTATAACTATTAAAAATATCATTTCCAATCCTTAATGAAAAACTTATAATGAAAACACTCATATATTTCATGATTCAGATACCATAATCTTTGAATTATGAAACATATACACCTCAATTATCCAACATTATTCTTAAACCACTGCTCATGATCCAACATCTTTGTATTTCCTAAAATATGGATCATGTCATAAGGTTTCTCAAACTCACTATTCTTAGGTTTAATTTAAAAAATACTATAAGAACATCACATACCATTTAACATGTCATTTACAATCTATTTATCCTCATCAGTATGACCAATACTCGTACCATCATCATGATTCTCATCATGATGTTTCCACAAACGAAATTGATCATTGTAATTCCCATAATTTTAACATATGAAACATTCAATGGTTAATTATGTTCTATGTAGTTCTGGTTAGTTACTAAATCCAGAAAGGAAGGTGTGGGATATACATATAATAGATTAAAAATGCATAAGTATGACTAATTACTTATAATATTTCAATATGTGATATCTTCATTTTAACCCTGGTTTAGTCATGATTACCACAAAAATACAAGGATTTTGACCAATACTTGACTTATCCTTAGGACATCACTAGACATATCATTAGAAATACCTCTAAAGATCTCAATAATGTTTTTGGATCCTAGTTTCCAAAGGTTGACCAAAACTTTTCTCTGATACTAACTGTAGAGACCCATGCTTGACATACAAGGGAATTACTATTATTTTGTGGAATATTTAATACATAAAACAAACAGACAACCAAATATATTATTAGTTTAGTTTCATTGGTTACTCAAAACAAAATATTCTAATCATGGTGAACGATCTTCAACATCTCACATAAAGATCTTCCCCTTTTGTTTTCCTACATAAAACCCTTCTTTATATCTTAGAGAAAATAAAAAAATAGACAGGTTGAGCTCAAATTCACAGTAAGGATAAAAATGGATAAAATAAAACAAACCATAAACATTTGAATGTAAAAACAGGATCATAAAACATCAAAATATTAAGTCATGAAATAAATCTTGGCAGTACGTAAGGCATGGATCATCAAGGAACATTAACCATGATAGAATATCAATGGCATAAAACATGTAATTGTGGAAAACTAGTAAGCACATAATATTATTTCCACAGTAGTCAAGGAATTGCTTCCAAGACCATCATAGTGGTTATAGTCTATTACCGAACCGGGTTTACTTTCCGTTCTAGCCATGTATTACTGAACCAAATTTACTTTTCATTCCGGCCCTGCAATACTAAACCTGATTTACTTATCATTCTATTCATGTATATATCAATAGATATAAATCTTTACCCAATTCATTGGAGTGAGATATAGGTCCCACCCATCTCAACATAAAACCATTCTTACATGATCCACAAAAACATAAATCATTTATCATAGCATAACACATGAAATAAAATGGGATTATTAAAAATCATTCCATAAAAATCCATTTAAAATAAATAGACTCCACAAAAATAAATCCATAATAAAAAAAATCAAATAAATGTAATAATAGGGATATAATCATAACCCTATGTCATCTTATATGGGAAATGCTTTTGATAAAACACTGGAACTCTATTCTTGAGGATATATCCTTTCTTTTTCGAAGATATTTTCTTTTCATATTAAAGATGTGTAATTTTAAAGAAAACAATTTAGTTGAAAATAAAATTGTAAACATATAGAGAAAGCTTCATGGAAATAAGTCTTTATGAATATGTAAAACCCATTTCATGTCGTATATGTTAAAAAACATTCTCCTCGTACTTTTTTTTGTAAAAGTCAAAAAGTATATCATTTGGTAATCAAAAGAAATATTCCCCCCATACCACATAGTAAAAGTGAAATGGGGTAAAAATGATTTTAAATATACATAGTGGAATATTAAATATTTTGTTACAAAAGTTTTAGAAAAAATGGATGTAGATGATAAATATAACCCCAGTAAATACTTACGAATAAAAAACCTTAGATAACAACGAGATTGGAAAAGTTATCCCTTACCTTAGGTTTGATTTATTTTATATGTGTATGAAAATCCTGTATAGTGGGTTTAAACATATTATTAACTTGTAAAATAATGATAATAATATTTATGATATCATACTTTATAATCATTCTTGAATGGTTAATCTGGAGAATGAATCTCATCGTGTCGTGGAGACGGTAAGCCGTACGTACGCATGAGCGACGATATCGTTCTTATAATTGTTGAATTGTATTGAAGTGGATGGTGTATAATATCTATGAATTAGTTTAATGTTATAATAATCATATATAGTTATTATTTACACCATTATACCCATCCAAGTAAGGTGGTGGTGAAAATCAGATTACACCATAGTGTGGAGATGGTAAGTTGTACATACGCACACATAATGGTTTCGTTTTTCCTAGGATGGATAGAAGATGAAATAGAATTGTTTCATATTTATAATAACCTATAAGTATATGAGTTTTAGTGATGTTATTACTTTATAATGAAACAACTAATGAAGAGGAAGTAGAAGACGAAATAAATTTGAAAGAATTGGTAGAAGAGATTACCTCTTCTTTGACGTGTCTCCATTAAATTTCCTATTAAGGCACTAGAGTTCATCTTTTAAGAAGAACAGAACCTCTATAATGTAACTAGGGAATTTTATATGAGAAATGGGTTGGGTTTGGCTGATATTGAAGGCTCAAAATGGAGTGAAGAGGATAGGGAGGAGGTTCCCTTTTATAAGAGATAAGGGGGGAACTTTTGGAAACTCTCAAAATATTAATTTATTATAAATTAAATTCCTATTAAAAATGGTCCAAAACATATTTAATTATAATATAAGATGATTTTGGTCCGGATAACAATCATCCAATAATTTTTAGACATGTTTTGATTATTTTTGTATCCTTATCGTTTTGGTTTAACCTTTATTTTACACTTTTTAATCTTTCTGTGATATCTTGTTATTTACACATTGTGGGATACTGTAATTACTAAATCATGTTAAAAGACCCACAAAAATTTATTTAAATTTTTTTGGACTTATATTAACTATTTTCCTGAATCTTGTATTTTTATGAATTTAATATCATTTAATAAACTATTTTATATTTCATGTTATGAATTATGTCAATTTTGGACACTATTCATACTTGATTTTTTTTAAATTCATAACAACCAGATTCCATTGAAAAAATGGAATTAACTCATATATAATATGTCAATGTTATCCAGAAAATTCTTGGATGACATTAAAATGTTCAAATTAAATTTATTTTATTTTTTATAATTTCATTTATTTGAATCTTTCATTAATGAGGTAATTACTACGTCATAATTGTGCCATTAATAAATATATTTATATAAGGTCTAAAAATTATAAATAAAATACCATGATGTAGGGAATATTTGTATCTTTATAATTAATATTTATAGTCACATATATCAGTTATATAACCCTATATTAAAATAGATTTAGTAAAAGGTTATATGTTTAGGTTATAATTATCTTAACTTTAAATTAATTCTTATAAAATATAATTTTCATATCAAAGTGAATCCATGAGGTCCCAAAATTGACTCAAGGATGAACATGGTCATAAATATCTCATACAGTAGGATTAGTACATGTGTTTGGGTATTTTAATATTATTTTTTACCCTTATTTACCAGATTTACCCTTTAACCATAGTAAATAAAATAATTACTAAAGTTATTATTCATAATATCCAGAAATAAATGTACCTATTTACATAATTTGAAAATTATGATTCCAAATATGGAATATATTTTTACAAATTAAAAACACTGAAGTTGTGTTAATTAATTTAAAATTAATTCCCGTTGTCAAAACCAAAAAGCGGGTTTTTAAGAAGTAATAACTATCAAAAGATTGACATGTGTTCACGTCCAATTTAAATTTGAAATTAATTATAATGACCAAAAGTGGATTAAATGATAAAAATATAGTCTAATTAAACTTTAAAACTAATTAAAATGATAGTATATCTATTTAAATAAATTAGATAAAAAGGAAGTTTTGAGTTGAAATGCTGTATTTTCACTATTCATTAAAATTTTAATTTTATTAGAAAAATAACAAAAATTAAACAAAAGTAAATTTTTATGTCCCAGTTATGAATAATATGTTTATTTTGTCAAATTTAACTTATAAAAGTTTCAAACACTATATTTAAAATAGGTGTGCCATCAAAAGGCGGTAAAACTAAATTTTTTTGAATTTTTTTTTATCCAAAAAATTGATTTTGTTCTCATATCATGTTATAGAAAATGTGTATGATGAATGATAATATTATATAAAATTCAATATGTTGTTAATAATATTAATAACATCTAGGTATATAATATTTTAATAATATATCGTTGTTTAGTGAAACTCGGTATTACGTACAACAAAAGATTTTAGGGAAGGTCACTCTTACATGTAATGAAATCTAAGTTAGTGTTATGTGTAGTTAAAGCTTCCTTTGGTGTGGAATATAAAATAATCCCAACTTAGTTCATTTATACATTGAATAAAATCTATACTCAGTGTTGCAAGAAATGAATTCTATCAAAGGAACATGAAATTGTGTGCAATACAAACCAAAAATAGTGTTGTGTATACTAAAAACTAATATGTTGTTTCATATAGAACAAGATAATATTGATGTAGTGTAAAAAAATCATAAAATACATTAAATGAATCTATCTCATAAAATCTATAGGTGTTACAAGAGTGGACCTATTCAAATTTATATTTATTTATTTTTTTGATAGATATAATAATTATTTTGAATGTTTTTCATTTTGAATATATTTTTTAATACATAAAACTAAAATAAAAAATTTGTTCACTATCATATGACCAAAAAAATATGAATCAAAGTGACTAATTCACAAAGATACCATCTAAAGGTGTCAAGGATCTTGATTGTATTACAAAATTACATGGTGTGTAGCCTAATTACACACAATGTAGTCAAGGTCAACCACATGAAAATGTGGTTTAACCGATCACAAATATCCATGTGGGAGTTATTTACACAAACTATAAATGCATATTTATTTAATAACATATTTATTCCTAGTGTGGCACAAGGTTTTCATGGATATATAGTGTACAGTTTTTGTACATGCCATGTAAACCCACAAAGATGCGGTGATAACCTAGTCAACATTCATGAAGTATATTTAATGAACACACTATATACTTTAATACCATCTAGACCACACATGTACTGATATATTTCACAATATATTGTTAGTTAACATGCTGTGTAACATGGTATTGTCCCCCGTAGAATACATATTATGTCCTTAGGTGCATAATGTGAGATTATTAGTAGGGAGTTACATGTTGGGTAGTTGGTGTACAAGCTGTGTACACTATTGGAAAATCTACCAACTACCGTGGGACAATACCATGGTATTAGGCCCCGACATCATGGCTATATACTTTGACCATGGTCCATATACACTATGGAACCTATTTCAATTATAATTGGGTCTAGGATATTCCCATGGTTTGTAACAATCAATATTGGGCTTAGCTTCCATAGTTAGACCGTGGTTATAGTCAATCTACAACTACGATTCGTGAACATGGTCATATCCTTCAACAAAACAAAAAAAACATTGATGAGATTTGATACCACGGTCTCTTGTGTATTTTAATAAACACATTACCAATAAACTACAATAATATATATATATATATATATATATATAATTCCAATTATTATATATTGTTTAAAAAATAAAGTCATTCCTGGATCAAAGACCATACTTCATAGTCTGTATAAATAATGGTCGTATGTTTCATAGGAAAGTCCAATGACCATGTGTAACACCCCATGTAAATAAAGAATATGACATTTCATATTTATCCATATTTGTGAATAAAATATTTAAGTGACTTTAAAGGGGACGCTATGCTCGATGGCGTACCCAACACGCAACAACGAGTTTCTTGGGAATCTTACGTTGCACTCTAATAATAAAATAATATTATTTTAAATGGTAGTTAACATGTAGCCGTTGTAATGGCGGGAATGGATAGAAATAAATAAAATATTATTATATATGTTTTTAAATGTTTTTACATTTATCCAATAAAGGATAGAGGCTTAAAATACGGAAAGAATTCAATTTTAGGCATATATGCCCTAGTTTTCACTAAAGGTTCACTTATCACCTTTTGATGGAGAACCGTCATTAAATATAGTTTTGTTCACTCTTATACATTCTATTGGACCATATAAAACTCTTCTTAAGAATCGGGACATCAAAATTTACTTTGTGTAAATTTTTGGTATCTTTCCGATAATGTTCATTTTTTTAATGAATAGTGTAAAATGTTGTATTTTAATTCAAAACCTATTTTTAATCTAATTTATTTATATGATTAGATTATATTTTGAATTGGTTTTAAAGTGAAATTAGAAAATATTTTTAACATTAAATCCAATAGTGGTAGTTGGAATTAATTTCACTTTGAAATCAGACATAAACTAGTGTCAATCTTTTGATACTTATTGTTTTATAAAAACACGCTATTTGCTCTAACAGCGGGAATTAATTATTAAATTAATTAATTTGACTAATATGTTTTGAATTTTGTAAAACGGACTTCATTTTTGAATTCGGAATATCAAATATAGCTTAGGGTGAAGTTTTGGTATTTTTCTGAAAAACTCCAATTTTTGATGAATAGTGAAACCACTAAGTGGTAATCAAGCAAACTGATTTTTCAGTTAAATGAAAGTTTACCACTAATGTGTATTGAATTTTGAAAATCCGACATACATGGTTGTCATTAGTATGTAAAATTTGGTTCAATGGGATGAAAATAATTTTTTGGTGAATAGTAACTTTTTTTCATTAATCGCGATTAGAGGTAATTAGTGTCATTTAAGGTAAAAATGATATTATAAGAATGTGAAAACACCATGACACTTGTACTACACCTATTGGGTGAGTCATGGACGACCAAGAAAAGCCATGGGCCAACTTGGGGACCCCATGGAGCCACTTTAGTTGGAAAATGACAATAATATATTTTTATTTAATGTAAAAATTAAATTGACACAAACATGAGTTGTTTTACTAAAATAGTTTTTAACTGGGGATACACAAGTCAAAATTTTGATTATAAATATTCATTGGAAATCTAAAAAGATTTCTTACATCATAGTGATTTTTTTTATAATTTTTAGACTTTAAATAAAATAAATTATTTATGACATAATCATGATGCAGCGATGACATCATTATTTGACGATTTAAATAAAATGGAAAGATAATGTAACATATATGAACTACACATGTCCAAAACTTATTTGATGGGTGGATTTTGAACCCTTATCACCTTATCCACGAATTATATCAATGTGGGTCCTTTTAAAACCGAAACACATTTTCAAATAAAGTAATATTTCTTACTTTCCAAAAGTGCCCCTCCTCTCCTCTTATAAAAGGCCCCCACCTCTACCTCATTTCACACACTCCTCAAGCCTTTGTCTCGGCCAAACCCTGCCCATTTACTCTCTCCACATCCCTCTCCTCATCCTAGAGGATTCCCTTTGGGAATAATCCTTTCAAAGGAAGCCTTTAGGCTCAAATCAAAAGGAGTTACACTTTTAAAGGTAATTCATTCTCTCATGTTCATTTGTTTTATTTTGCTTCTCCTACCCCCTAAACTCTTTTTCTTTATATATTTTGTAACAACACCAGTATCTTCAATATACTAGTATGTTTTTATAATATTTATTCGAGCTACACTCTCACACAACTACATGAAATGGTTAAAGAACATACGGTTTCCGTGGATGGCGAAATTGTGCCTCCCGAAACGATGATTGTTCAATACTCATTTAACACCTTCAAAGGTGGCCATTATGATGTCACTATTTTTATATATGAAATATAATATGTTTATTTTTTACTTATGCTTCTTTATTTTTCATTTGTGTCTTACCTTAATGGCTTCCATTATGGGTATACGCGATATCTTCATTTTAGGAAGTGTGGACTACCGCCCCCTCAAAGTGATGTGATTCGTTAATGCCATACGTGGGACGTATAAAGGATGGATTTAATGTTATTATATATGTTGTTATACTGTAATTATTATTTAACTCTATATCATTATTATTTCTTTCCATTAAAGTATGAGATAGAAATGAAAGTAGTGTTCATGCGTACGTACGACTTACCGTCTCCATGAACGGTGCATTTCATTTCTTTCCTCTAAATGATTATGTGATTTTATAAATACATGTATATGCTGGATATATATGATATATATGATATCCAAATCAGGAATGTCATTTTTGGATATTAATAACCTTTGACTACACGAACAACATGTAATTGTAAGAAGTCCACTTTCGACTTAAGAACCAAATATCGACAAAACAAACATGATTAACTTAAATGATTAAATAATGTTTATAACATGGTAATAAGTGATATAAAAGGAATAATTAACTTTAAAAAGGTTCTTAAGGAAGTATAAATTAACTCAAGTTTATTATTCAGGAGATTAAAGAACGATAGAGTCAAGTCGGACCCGAGGTAAGGGATCTTACTCCTCTCTTTCTTTTTAAGTACACTCTTTTATGTCATTCCCTCTAAAGATCATCTTTCTTTTTATTGGGATGTTATTATATTTTACACTTACTGTAATTTTTATTTTCATATGATGAGATACCCTATTCTCTCTCATCAATCCATTTTGGAAGTTTTGAGTGGCGCCGTTAGGCTGCCGAATTTTCGTAAGAGATCTAACCTCTCTCTTTCTTTTTAAGTACTCCCCTTTATGTCACTTCTTTTAAGCTCCTATTTGTTACGATGGGGGATGTTATTTCATATTCCTCTTGCTGTAAATTTTGTTTTAATGTGATTACATACCCTATTCGATCTCATCAATCCATTTTTGGAAGTTTTAAGTGGCGCCGTTAGGCTGCCGAGTTTTCGTAAGTGATTTTTCATCTCACTTTTATTCCCGTGAGATTTATGCTACATTTTCCACAATTTCCTTTGAGTGGTGTATGTACTGACCATTATTTTACTCATTGTGTAATATTCCTTCATTTATGAGTATTTACATCAATGATGTATTGTCCTTCTTTCACGGGTCGTATGTTTCGAAAGATACCGAAGTCGGTAAGGGAACCTTTCACCCTCCTCTTTTAAAAGACTTCTTTTGTTTTGTCTTTTATTTACATATTGTTATGATGGGATATGTTCTCATATATCCTTATTGATTTAAATTTTATGTCCAAGTGATGAGATACACTTTTTATCTCTCATCAACTCATTGTGATGTGACACCGTTAGGCTGTCAAGGGAACTTCTTATCCCAATTTCGATTTCTTTGGGTTCAACATGTAGTTATTGAATATGTCATCCTTTGAATATGTGTGAATAACCTTTGATTGTTTTACACTTAATATACACTTATATTGGGTGTATTTATATTTGTCACACATAATTATGAGATTGATTTATCCTTAATTTAAGGATACCTTCTTTATAATGGATTTCATCTCATTTTACAATTCTTTTGAGACTTCATTGTTGTTATGCACCAATTCACTCTTATATGGTGTGTATACAGTCCTTTGACATATTATATCATGAATCCTTTTAGTCTCATGATATTATAAAGTTCGGATTAAATGTTATTCCGCTATTATTTGTATTCAAGAGTCTCTCATTTTGTTAAAAACTCTTTAACAAAAATATCATTTTAAATGTTTTAAAGATTTATTATTCTAAATCTTTATATTTAATGTCCATGTTTTCAAAATGGTTTTAAGTATTTATTTATATGGACATTAATGTTTTAAAATTATAATTCCATTAAAATCTTCAAAGTGGTATGGGACACTTTGATTCAAAAATCTCTTTTAAATGGTTTTTGAAAATGGATTGATTAATTCAATATCTGGGAATTATTTATTGTGATTTCAAATGAAATATTGTTATTGAAATGTTTATATTTTCCATATTTTATGTGTAATAATGGTACTTGGACATTATGACGGGTGGTGCCGTGAATACCAGGATGGGTGGTTACGTTATAACCTCCAATGCATTGGGTATGGAAGTCGGTCGTATGGCTATTCCATTAAGTATGTATGGAAATTGGCCGTATGGCTATTCCATTAAGTGATATGTGTGGAAGTCGACCGTATGGTTATTCCACTTAAGTATGTTTATGTCCCAAGTTACCTTTATATATGTTATGTGTTCTTTATATGGGTTTTATGGTAATCCTTTGGTTACAAAAAGGTAAGTAATGATACTTTTTTTTCAGTGAAAAGTTTTTACTACTTCATGAAGGTGAAAAGTATTATATTGATAAAGTATTCATGGTTTACTTGTTGTTTTGAAAAACTAACAGTTTTCAATCTTTGTGTATCCCTTACTGAGCTTCTTATGCTCATCCCAAGTTTTTGAAATGTTTTTCGCAGGACATAGCATGGAATAGGGTCAAGGATGTGATCAAGGGAAAGTCATGCTACCTAAAACATGGAACAATACATGTTTCTTTTAAAGAGTTTTTATTTTATGGAAATTTAGTAGAAGCGACTACTTTGTAATATTTTGAGATGTAATAGTTATGTCCTAATTCTCTAAAACTCTAAACCTGAAAAGATCCTCAATGTGAATTACTCATTTAATTCAATATTAAGTAAGGTTTAAGGCTGGGGCCTTATAGTTGGTATCAAAGGTCGGTTTAGATAACTTTAGAGGTTAGGGTATTCTTTAAGCATAAGTGACATTACCATAATGGTTACGATTTCAGAAAGAGTCCTAGTTTTAGATAAAGTGAATGAGTAAGCGTATCTTAGTGTTTACCTTCCTCATTAGTACATGATGGTTTTGTTGATATACTCACACTGACATTTCTATTTTTAGTGAATGGATGGATCTAGCAGGCACCAATGAGACAACAGGTTTGAAGGAAACTGTGGTGGTTCTCTGATTAAGATACTAGATAAAATGGAGGATTCAATGAGGAAACTCGTGGTTTTTCTAAACCAAATATCAAGGAGTCATGATCAACCACTTCAACCTTGGTGAGTTCTCTAATGCATCATGTACGAGATGGCCAACTCGATGTGGAAATTCAGGTAATAATTATTAAGGTAACCATTAGGGTTTATATGATACTTAATTTTTAGGTAATTATGGGTTACTCTATGATATGATGGAAAATGAAAGGAATGAGATAAACTTGAGGTTAAAATATGTTATGATTATTCTTGAAGATTTTATCTCATTTTGGGGAATGTTTTAAGAATTATATAGTTTTGGAAAAAGGACAACACGTAGACCGTGTGACATCCCGTCGCATCGGACAAAGCTGCGGGAATCGAACCCACAACCAATGTGCGACTGGTATTTATCGCCTAACACTGGACTACGTGAAGTCCCTGGTTAGTTTGACTGATTCATTCTAGTTATATGATTTTATTAATTAAGACTAAGTTGATTTTGGGTTATTTATGAAAATGATTAACCTATCATGGAGGATATGTGATTAGGTTAATTACTTTTCAAAACGAGACTTTAGGAGCAACTGATATTGTTTGGAGATAAATGTTATGATTTATCTTGGAAGACTATGCGACTATATCCTTCAAATATTTGGGTTTCAATATTATATTGGTTTACTTTGATGAATTTTATGGAAAAATTTATTATAGAATGGTCCTCGTTGAACTTTGGGTTTTGTTGGACAAATTTTGGAGATTAAGAATAGATTTTCTTTTTATAAAGGGTTATCCTTTTCTGGATTATCTGATCTTGTACTAGCCTTTTTGGTTTTGGTTTTGGTTAAAGTCTAAAGACATGGGAAGTATATAGTTCTATTTTGTGGATTAGGTGATTCTCTAGAAGTTGATTATAGTACTCTTAATGTGAACAAGTCTTCCTAAATACTCGTCTTTTGGAGAAAATATGAGTTTGTGTAAGGAATATAATAAAAGTTGAAAGTCAATATGATAAGTGATTATGTTTCCTTATGAATAAATTCCTCAATAAAAAGTAACTTAAAACAAAAATGTTGTCTATTAACTTTTCCTACTGGGGAATCGAATACCGTTTTACCCATCACAAGTTTGTGATTTTCTCATGGTTAACTTTCTCCTAAACATGTTTTCTATCACTCTCCATCAGAACATGACCCTTTGTTTTTTCCTCCATGTCCATATTTTCATACTTGGAATCCTAGTATGGGTTAACTCGGGTGACCTTTGTACTTATCTTTCTTTATTTTAAAGTGTTTTTTTTACCGACTTTTGTTCCGATGTGGGACTTTCAAGGATGTTTCCAAGCGCAATTTTAAAATTGCGAGGACGCAATTCCCAAAAGGGGGGAAGGATGTAACACCCCAGGTAAATAATGATTATGACATTTCATATTTATCCATATTTGTGAATAAAATATTTAAATGACTTTAAAGGGGACGCTATGCTCGATGGCGTACCCAACACGCAACAACGAGTTTCTTGGGAATCTTACGTTGCACTCTAATAATAAAATAATATTTTTTTAAATGGTAGTTAACATGTAGCCATTGTAATGGTGGGAATGGATAGAAATAACTAAAATATTATTATATATGTTTTTAAATGTTTTTACATTTATCCAATAAAGGATAGAGGCTTAAAATATGGAAAGAATTCAATTTTAGGCATATATGCCCTAGTTTTCACTAAAGGTTCATTTATCACCTTTTGATGGAGAACCGTCATTAAATATAGTTTTGTTCACTCTTATACATTCTATTGGACCAAGTAAAACTCTTCTTATGAATCAGGACATCAAAATTTACTTTGTGTAAATTTTTGGTATCTTTCCGATAATGTTTATTTTTTTTAATGAATAGTGTAAAATGTGGTATTTTAATTCAAAACCTCTTTTTAATCTAATAAATTTATATGATTAGATTATATTTTGAATTGGTTTTAAAGTGAAATTAGAAAATATTTTTACCATTAAATCCAATAGTGGTCTTTGGAATTAATTTCACTTTGAAATCAGACTTAAACTAGTGTCAATCTTTTGATACTTATTGTTTTATAAAAACACGCTATTTGCTCTGACAGCGGGAATTAATTATTAAATTAATTAACGTGACTAATATTTTTTGAATTTTGTAAAATGGACTTCATTTTTGAATTCGGAATATCAAATATAGCTTAGGGTGAAGTTTTGGTATTTTTCTGAAAAACTCCAATTTTGATGAATAGTGAAACCACTAAGTGGTAATCAAGAAAACTGATTTTTCAGTTAAATGAAAGTTTACCACTAATGTGTATTGAATTTTGAAAATCCGACATACATGGTTTTCATTAGTATGAAAAATGTGGTTCAATGGGATGAAAATAATTTTTTGGTGAATAGTAACTTTTTTTCATTAATCGTGATTAGAGGTAATTAGTGTCATTTAAGGTAAAAATGATATTATAAGAATGTGAAAACACCATGAAACTTGTACTACACCTATTGGGTGAGTCATGGCCGACCAAGACAAGCCATGGGACAACTTGGGGACCCCATGGAGCCACTTTAGTTGGAAAATGACAATAATATAGTTTTATTTAATGTTAAAATTAAATTGACACAAACATGAGTTGTTTTACTAAAACAGTTTTTAAGTGGGGTTACACAAGTCCAAATTTTGATTATAAATAGTAATTAGAAAGATAAAAATATTTCCTACATCATAGTGATTTTTTTATAATTTTTAGACATTAAATAAAATAAATTATTTATGACATAATCATGATGCAGCGATGACATCATTATTTGACGATTTAAATAAAATGGAAAGATAATGTAAAATCTATGAACTACACATGTCCAAAACTTATTGGATGGGTTGATTTCGAACCCTTATCACCTTATCCACGAATTATATCAATCTGGGACCTTTTAAAACCGAAACACATTTTCAAATAAAGTAATATTTCTTACTTTCCAAAAGTGCCCCTCCTCTCCTCTTATAAAAGGCCCCCACCTCTACCTCATTTCACACACTCCTCAAGCCTTTGGCTCGGCCAACCCCTGCCCATTTACTCTCTCCAAATCCCTCTCCTCATCCTAGAGGATTCCCTTTGGGCATAATCCTTTCAAAGGAAGCCTTTAGGCTCAAATCAAAAGGAGTTACACTTTTAATGGTAATTCATTCTCTCATGTTCATTTGTTTTATTTTGATTCTCCAACCCCCTAAACTCTTATTATTTATTTCTTTTGTAACAACACCAGTATCTTCAATATACTAGGATGTTGTTATAAGATTTATTAGAGCTACACTCTCAGATAACTACATCAAATGGTTAAAGAACATACGGTTTCTCTGGATGGCGAAATTGTGCCTCCCGAAACGATGATTGTTCAATAATCATTTAACACCTTCAAAGGTGGCCATTATGATGTCACTATTTTTATATATGATATATAATATGTTTATGTTTTACTTATGCTTCTTTATTTTTCATTTGTTTCTTACATTTATGGCTTCCATTATGGGTATACACGATATCTTCATTTTAGGAAGTGCGGACTACCGCCCCCTCAAAGTGATGTGATTCGTTAATGCCATACGTGGGACGTATAAAGGATGGATTTAATGTTATTATATATGATGTTATACTGGAATTATTATTTAACTCTATATCATTATTATTCCTTTCCATTAAAGTATGAGATAGAAATGGAAGTAGCGTTCATGCGTACGTACGGCTTACCGTCTCCATGAACGGTGCATTTCATTTCTTTCCTCTAAATGATTATGTGATTTTATAAATACATGTATATGCTGGATGTATATGATATATATGATATCCAAATCAGGAATGTCATTTTTGGATATGAAGAACCTTTGACCACACGAACAACATGTAATTGTAAGAAGTCCACTTTCGACTTAAGAACCAAATATCGACAAAACAAACATGATTAACTTAAATGATTAAATAATATTTATAACATGGTAATAAGTGATATAATAGGAATAATGAACTTTAAAAAGGTTCTTAAGGAAGTATAAATTAACTCAAGTTTATTATTCAGGAGATTAAATAACGATCGAGTCAAGTCGGACCCGAGGTAAGGGATCTTACTCCTCTCTTTCTTTTTAAGTACACTCTTTTATGTCATTCCCTCTAAAGATCATATTTCTTGTTATTGGGATGTTATTATATTTTACACTTACTGTAATTTTTATTTTCATATGATGAGAGATCATATTCTCTCTCATCAATCCATTTTGTAAGTTTTGAGTGGCGCCGTTAGGCTGCCGAATTTTCGTAGGAGATCTAACCTTTCTCTTTCTTTTTAAGTACTCCCCTTTATGTCACTTCTTTTAAGCTCCTATTTGTTACGATGGGGGATGTTATTTCATATTCCTCTTGATGTAAATTTTTTTGTAATGTTATGAGATACCCTATTTGATCTCATCAATCCATTTTTGGAAGTTTTAAGTGGCGTCGTTAGGCTGCCGAGTTTTCGTAAGTGATTTTTCATCTCACTTTTATTCCCGTGAGATTTATGCTACATTTGCCACAATTTCCTTTGAGTGGTGTATGTACTGACCATTATTTTACTCATTGTGTAATATTCCTTCATTTATGAGTATTTACATCAATGATGTATTGTCCTTCTTTCACGGGTCGTATGTTTCGAAAGATACCCAAGTCGGTAAGGGAACCTTTCACCCTCCTCTTTTTAAAAGACTTCTTTTGTTTGGTCTTTTATTTACATATTGTTTTGATGGGATATGTTCTCATATATCCTTATTGATTTAAATTATATTTCCAAGTGATGAGATACACTTTTTATCTCTCATCAACTCATTTTGATGTGACATCGTTAGGCTGTCAAGGGAACTTCTTATCCCAATTTCGATTTCTTTGGGTTCAACATGTAGTTATTGAATATGTCATCCTTTGAATATGTGTGAATAACCTTTGATTGTTTTACACTTAATATCCACTTATATTGGGTGTATTTATATTTGTCACACATAATTATGAGATTGAATTATCCTTAATTTAAGGATACCTTCTTTATAATGGATTTCATCTCATTTTACATTTCTTTTGAGACTTCATTGTTGTTATGCACCAATTCACTCTTATATGGTGTGTATACAGTCCTTTGACATATTATATCATGAATCCTTTTAGTCTCATGATATTATAAAGTTCGGATTAAATGTTATTCCGCTATTATTTGTATTCAAGAGTCTCTCATTTTGTTAAAAACTCTTTAACAAAAATATCATTTTAAATGTTTTAAAGATTTATTATTCTAAATCTTTATCTTTAATGTCCATGTTTTCAAAATGGTTTTCAGTATTTATTTATATGGACATTAATGTTTTAAAATTATAATTCCATTAAAATCTTTAAAGTGGTATGGGACACTTTGATTCAAAAATCTCTTTTAAATGGTTTTTGAAAATGGATTGATTAATTCAATATCTGGGAATTATTTATTGTGATTGCAAATGAAATATTGTTTTTGAAATGTTTATATTTTCCATATTTTATGTGTAATAATGGTACTTGGACATTATGACGGGTGGTGCCGTGAATACCAGGATGGGTGGTTACGTTATAACCTCCAATGCATTGGGTATGGAAGCCGGTCGTATGGCTATTCCATTAAGTATGTATGGAAATTGGCCGTATGGCTATTCCATTAAGTGATATGTGTGGAAGTCGACCGTATGGTTATTCCACTTAAGTATGTTTATGTCCCAAGTTACCTTTATATATGTTATGTGTTCTTTATATGGGTTTTATGGTAATCCTTTGGTTACAAAAAGGTAAGTAATGATACTTTTTTTTCAGTGAAAAGTTTTTACTACTTCATGAAGGTGAAAAGTATTATATTGATAAAGTATTCATGGTTTACTTGTTGTTTTGAAAAACTAACAGTTTTCATTCTTTGTGTATCCCTTACTGAGCTTCTTATGCTCATCCCAAGTTTTTGAAATGTTTTTCGCAGGACATAGCATGGAATAGGGTCAAGGATGTGATCAAGGGAAAGTCATGCTACCTAAAACATGGAACAATACATGTTTCTTTTAAAGAGTTTTTATTTTATGGAAATTTAGTAGAAGCGACTACTTTGTAATATTTTGAGATGTAATAGTTATGTCCTAATTCTCTAAAACTCTAAACCTGAAAAGATCCTCAATGTGAATTACTCATTTAATTCAATATTAAGTAAGGTTTAAGGCTGGGGCCTTATAGTTGGTATCAAAGGTCGGTTTAGATAACTTTAGAGGTTAGGGTATTCTTTAAGCATAAGTGGCATTACCATAATGGTTACGATTTCAGAAAGAGTCCTAGTTTTAGATAAAGTGAATGAGTAAGTGTATCTTAGTGTTTACCTTCCTCATTAGTACATGATGGTTTTGTTGATATACTCACACTGACATTTCTATTTTTAGTGAATGGATGGATCTAGCAGGCACCAATGAGACAACAGGTTTGAAGGAAACTGTGGTGGTTCTCTGATTAAGATACTAGATAAAATGGAGGATTCAATGAGGAAACTCGTGGTTTTTCTAAACCAAATATCAAGGAGTCATGATCAACCACTTCAACCTTGGTGAGTTCTCTAATGCATCATGTACGAGATGGCCAACTCGATGTGGAAATTCAGGTAATAATTATTAAGGTAACCATTAGGGTTTATATGATACTTAATTTTTAGGTAATTATGGGTTACTCTATGATATGATGGAAAATGAAAGGAATGAGATAAACTTGAGGTTAAAATATGTTATGATTATTCTTGAAGATTTTATCTCATTTTGGGGAATGTTTTAAGAATTATATAGTTTTGGAAAAAGGACAACACGTAGACCGTGTGACATCCCGTCGCATCGGACAAAGCTGCGGGAATCGAACCCACAACCAATGTGCGACTGGTATTTATCGCCTAACACTGGACTACGTGAAGTCCCTGGTTAGTTTGACGAATTCATTCTAGTTATATGATTTTATTAATTAAGACTAAGTTGATTTTGGGTTATTTATGAAAATGATTAACCTATCATGGAGGATATGTGATTAGGTTAATTACTTTTCAAAACGAGACTTTAGGAGCAACTGATATTGTTTGGAGATAAATGTTATGATTTATCTTGGAAGACTATGCGACTATATCCTTCAAATATTTGGGTTTCAATATTATATTGGTTTACTTTGATGAATTTTATGGAAAAATTTATTATAGAATGGTCCTCGTTGAACTTTGGGTTTTGTTGGACAAATTTTGGAGATTAAGAATAGATTTTCTTTTTATAAAGGGTTATCCTTTTCTGGATTATCTGATCTTGTACTAGCCTTTTTGGTTTTGGTTTTGGTTAAAGTCTAAAGACATGGGAATTATATAGTTCTATTTTGTGGATTAGGTGATTCTCTAGAAGTTGATTATAGTACTCTTAATGTGAACAAGTCTTCCTAAATACTCGTCTTTTGGAGAAAATATGAGTTTGTGTAAGGAATATAATAAAAGTTGAAAGTCAATATGATAAGTGATTATGTTTCCTTATGAATAAATTCCTCAATAAAAAGTAACTTAAAACAAAAATGTTGTCTATTAACTTTTCCTACTGGGGAATCGAATACCGTTTAACCCATCACAAGTTTGTGATTTTCTCGTGGTTAACTTTCTCCTAAACATGTTTTCTATCACTCTCCATCAGAACATGACCCTTTGTTTTTTCCTCCATGTCCATATTTTCATACTTGGAATCCTAGTATGGGTTAACTCGGGTGACCTTTGTACTTATCTTTCTTTATTTTAAAGTGTTTGTTTTACCGACTTTTGTTCCGATGTGGGACTTTCAAGGATGTTTCCAAGCGCAATTTTAAAATTGCGAGGACGCAATTCCCAAAAGGGGGGAAGGATGTAACACCCCAGGTAAATAATGATTATGACATTTCATATTTATCCATATTTGTGAATAAAATATTTAAATGACTTTAAAGGGGACGCTATGCTCGATGGCGTACCCAACACGCAACAACGAGTTTCTTGGGAATCTTACGTTGCACTCTAATAATAAAATAATATTTTTTTAAATGGTAGTTAACATGTAGCCATTGTAATGGTGGGAATGGATAGAAATAACTAAAATATTATTATATATGTTTTTAAATGTTTTTACATTTATCCAATAAAGGATAGAGGCTTAAAACATGGAAAGAATTCAATTTTAGGCATATATGCCCTAGTTTTCACTAAAGGTTCATTTATCACCTTTTGATGGAGAACCGTCATTAAATATAGTTTTGTTCACTCTTATACATTCTATTGGACCAAATAAAACTCTTCTTATGAATCAGGACATCAAAATTTACTTTGTGTAAATTTTTGGTATCTTTCCGATAATGTTTATTTTTTTTAATGAATAGTGTAAAATGTGGTATTTTAATTCAAAACCTCTTTTTAATCTAATAAATTTATATGATTAGATTATATTTTGAATTGGTTTTAAAGTGAAATTAGAAAATATTTTTACCATTAAATCCAATAGTGGTCTTTGGAATTAATTTCACTTTGAAATCAGACTTAAACTAGTGTCAATCTTTTGATACTTATTGTTTTATAAAAACACGCTATTTGCTCTGACAGCGGGAATTAATTATTAAATTAATTAACGTGACTAATATTTTTTGAATTTTGTAAAATGGACTTCATTTTTGAATTCGGAATATCAAATATAGCTTAGGGTGAAGTTTTGGTATTTTTCTGAAAAACTCCAATTTTGATGAATAGTGAAACCACTAAGTGGTAATCAAGAAAACTGATTTTTCAGTTAAATGAAAGTTTACCACTAATGTGTATTGAATTTTGAAAATCCGACATACATGGTTTTCATTAGTATGTAAAATGTGGTTCAATGGGATGAAAATAATTTTTTGGTGAATAGTAACTTTTTTTCATTAATCGTGATTAGAGGTAATTAGTGTCATTTAAGGTAAAAATGATATTATAAGAATGTGAAAACACCATGAAACTTGTACTAAACCTATTGGGTGAGTCATGGCCGACCAAGACAAGCCATGGGACAACTTGGGGACCCCATGGAGCCACTTTAGTTGGAAAATGACAATAATATAGTTTTATTTAATGTTAAAATTAAATTGACACAAACATGAGTTGTTTTACTAAAACAGTTTTTAAGTGGGGTTACACAAGTCCAAATTTTGATTATAAATAGTAATTAGAAAGATAAAAATATTTCCTACATCATAGTGATTTTTTTATAATTTTTAGACATTAAATAAAATAAATTATTTATGACATAATCATGATGCAGCGATGACATCATTATTTGACGATTTAAATAAAATGGAAAGATAATGTAAAATCTATGAACTAAACATGTCCAAAACTTATTGGATGGGTTGCTTTAGAACCCTTATCACCGTATCCACGAATTATATCAATCTGGGACCTTTTAAAACCGAAACACATTTTCAAATAAAGTAATATTTCTTACTTTCCAAAAGTGCCCCTCCTCTCCTCTTATAAAAGGCCCCCACCTCTACCTCATTTCACACACTCCTCAAGCCTTTGGCTCGGCCAACCCCTGCCCATTTACTCTCTCCAAATCCATCTCCTCATCCTAGAGGATTCCCTTTGGGCATAATCCTTTCAAAGGAAGCCTTTAGGCTCAAATCAAAAGGAGTTACACTTTTAATGGTAATTCATTCTCTCATGTTCATTTGTTTTATTTTGATTCTCCAACCCCCTAAACTCTTTTTATTTATTTCTTTTGTAACAACACCAGTATCTTCAATATACTAGGATGTTGTTATAAGATTTATTCGAGCTACACTCTCACATAACTACATCAAATGGTTAAAGAACATACGGTTTCTGTGGATGGCGAAATTGTGCCTCCCGAAACGATGATTGTTCAATAATCATTTAACACCTTCAAAGGTGGCCATTATGATGTCACTATTTTTATATATGATATATAATATGTTTATGTTTTACTTATGCTTCTTTATTTTTCATTTGTGTCTTACATTTATGGCTTCCATTATGGGTATACGCAATATCTTCATTTTAGGAAGTGCGGACTACCGCCCCCTCAAAGTGATGTGATTCGTTAATGCCATACGTGGGACGTATAAAGGATGGATTTAATGTTATTATATATGATGTTATACTGGAATTATTATTTAACTCTATATCATTATTATTCCTTTCAATTAAAGTATGAGATAGAAATGAAAGTAGCATTCATGCGTACGTACGGCTTACCGTCTCCATGAACGGTGCATTTCATTTCTTTCCTCTAAATGATTATGTGATTTTATAAATACATGTATATGCTGGATATATATGATATATATGATATCCAAATCAGGAATGTCATTTTTGGATATGAAGAACCTTTGACCACACGAACAACATGTAATTGTAAGAAGTCCACTTTCGACTTAAGAACCAAATATCGACAAAACAAACATGATTAACTTAAATGATTAAATAATGTTTATAACATGGTAATAAGTGATATAATAGGAATAATGAACTTTAAAAAGGTTCTTAAGGAAGTATAAATTAACTCAAGTTTATTATTCAGGAGATTAAATAACGATCGAGTCAAGTCGGACCCGAGGTAAGGGATCTTACTCCTCTCTTTCTTTTTAAGTACACTCTTTTATGTCATTCCCTCTAAAGATCATATTTCTTGTTATTGGGATGTTATTATATTTTACACTTACTGTAATTTTTATTTTCATATGATGAGAGACCATATTCTCTCTCATCAATCCATTTTGTAAGTTTTGAGTGGCGCCGTTAGGCTGCCGAATTTTCGTAGGAGATCTAACCTCTCTCTTTCTTTTTAAGTACTCCCCTTTATGTCACTTCTTTTAAGCTCCTATTTGTTACGATGGGGGATGTTATTTCATATTCCTCTTGATGTAAATTTTTTTGTAATGTTATGAGATACCCTATTTGATCTCATCAATCCATTTTTGGAAGTTTTAAGTGGCGTCGTTAGGCTGCCGAGTTTTCGTAAGTGATTTTTCATCTCACTTTTATTCCCGTGAGATTTATGCTACATTTGCCACAATTTCCTTTGAGTGGTGTATGTACTGACCATTATTTTACTCATTGTGTAATATTCCTTCATTTATGAGTATTTACATCAATGATGTATTGTCCTTCTTTCACGGGTCGTATGTTTCGAAAGATACCCAAGTCGGTAAGGGAACCTTTCACCCTCCTCTTTTTAAAAGACTTCTTTTGTTTGGTCTTTTATTTACATATTGTTTTGATGGGATATGTTCTCATATATCCTTATTGATTTAAATTTTATTTCCAAGTGATTATATACACTTTTTATCTCTCATCAACTCATTTTGATGTGACACCGTTAGGCTGTCAAGGGAACTTCTTATCCCAATTTCGATTTCTTTGGGTTCAACATGTAGTTATTGAATATGTCATCCTTTGAATATGTGTGAATAACCTTTGATTGTTTTACACTTAATATCCACTTATATTGGGTGTATTTATATTTGTCACACATAATTATGAGATTGAATTATCCTTAATTTAAGGATACCTTCTTTATAATGGATTTCATCTCATTTTACATTTCTTTTGAGACTTCATTGTTGTTATGCACCAATTCACTCTTATATGGTGTGTATACAGTCCTTTGACATATTATATCATGAATCCTTTTATTCTCATGATATTATAAAGTTCGGATTAAATGTTATTCCGCTATTATTTGTATTCAAGAGTCTCTCATTTTGTTAAAAACTCTTTTACAAAAATATCATTTTAAATGTTTTAAAGATTTATTATTCTAAATCTTTATCTTTAATGTCCATGTTTTCAAAATGGTTTTCAGTATTTATTTATATGGACATTAATGTTTTAAAATTATAATTCCATTAAAATCTTCAAAGTGGTATGGGACACTTTGATTCAAAAATCTCTTTTAAATGGCTTTTGAAAATGGATTGATTAATTCAATATCTGGGAATTATTTATTGTGATTGCAAATGAAATATTGTTATTGAAATGTTTATATTTTCCATATTTTATGTGTAATAATGGTACTTGGACATTATGACGGGTGGTGTCGTGAATACCAAGACGGGTGGTTACGTTATAACCTCCAATGCATTGGGTATGGAAGTCGGCCGTATGGCTATTCCATTAAGTATGTATGGAAATTGGCCGTATGGCTATTCCATTAAGTGATATGTGTGGAAGTCGACCGTATGGTTATTCCACTTAAGTATGTTTATGTCCCAAGTTACCTTTATATATGTTATGTGTTCTTTATATGGGTTTTATGGTAATCCTTTGGTTACAAAAAGGTAAGTAATGATACTTTTTTTCAGTGAAAAGTTTTTACTACTTCATGAAGGTGAAAAGTATTATATTGATAAAGTATTCATGGTTTACTTGTTGTTTTGAAAAACTAACAGTTTTCATTCTTTGTGTATCCCTCACTGAGCTTCTTATGCTCATCCCAAGTTTTTGAAATGTTTTTCGCAGGACATAGCGTGGAATAGGGTCAAGGATGGGATCAAGGGAAAGTCATGCTACCTAAAACATGGAACTATACATGTTTCTTTTAAAGAGTTTTTATTTTATGGAAATTTAGTAGAAGAGACTAGTTTGTAATCTTTTGAGATGTAATAGTTATGTCCTAATTCTCTAAAACTCTAAACCTGAAAAGATCCTCAATGTGAATTACTCATTTAATTCAATATTAAGTAAGGTTTAAGGCTGGGGCCTTATACCATGGTCTAAATCGACTATGTTTTTAGGCCTTTCCCACCCCCTTCTCACATAACTCACACACAATTTCCATTTTCCCAAAAAACCCTACTACCACACTTCCTAGTTGACTAGGCCGATAGAAGGATGATGACTATGATCCTTATAAGACCATGACTATTTTCTACCCTACGACCATAGAATTTACAACCATGGATATATGGGTGGGGCCATATCTAGATTTTCCAATAGTGTTAACACATACCCATTTATATATAGCATACTCCAAGAAATATTATACACCATGTAATATTAATTACAATAAAAAATATATGTAGTACTAAAACCGAACAAAATGACATGCATATGGAGTACATACCATGTGATAGGGGTTTTGAGAATATTATAGTGACTAATAAATTTAACATAAATTTCAAATCTACAATCCATGTGGTTTTGGTACACACAATTTATGTTAAACCAAAATTTAAATTGGTACATTAAATGTTGTTTAAATGCAAGTTTACAAGTTTTGTAACTATATGAAACACTGTTTATGCTACATGCCTTATAAATACAGTATACAATACTACAAAATATAGCATGTTGTTAATATGGGTACAAATCATGTTGAGTCTATGTAGGCACTTTATACCTTAGTAATATTGAATAAAATTAATTTATTTAATTATTTTAGATGAGTGTCTTATGAATATTTTTGAATTATTGTATTAATAATTATGATAAATAATGATTTTTTTAATAATTATACTAATTATTAATTAAATAGAAATTTATTTTAATTAACTGAGTGATTATAAATTTATTCTAGAATCAATGAATGTGATGTTGATATGTGTATGTTATTGATAGTGATATTTTTCCAAATAATTTATGGGTTGGGTTAATTTTATATTATTTCATAGGTTTTATATGTAATGAGGTTTTATAAAATTAAATATGATGGTTAGAGAACCATCCCTACCAACTTTGTTATGCAGGACCTACGTGGCTATAGGTTGTTTCAATATCCCATACCCTTGGTTATCCTCATCAGTGTGTGAGTAAAACATGTAAATGACGTGTCTATAATAAAAAAAGATAGTTCATAACTAGGGATCATAAAGAAAATACTTGGTTGAGTGTAAGAATGTGATAACTCAAACCAATACTGGCTCATGGAGTTACCCTCATGGGAATAGGTATATTTATTTTCTTCTCATCAAATCAAAAACTTCAAATATCATGATCAAGTCACTTTATATAATCTATTTTTCAAATTTATGGTTATATACTTTTTTTGATTATTAAGGGAGATCACATTAAACAAATAAGATAACAACACATGATAGATTAATCAAAATAAATGGATTATGAATAAATATTTTTTTGTTACATGGTTAATAAAATATGTAAAAGGCAAATATTTTTTGAAATATCTATAAAAAGATAAATAATATAAATTTATATATAATAAACTAAAATCATTAATGTTAATAATAAGTAATTTACACCTTCCACTACAAGAATAATAATGAATCTATATTGCAATGATTTGGTTTGGTATCGATCATGACATTTACTGTTATCAAGGTGTTAATATAATTGTTTTGGACAAACTTAAGCAAGTTAAAATCAAGTGGAGTATCACTTGATATGCTTGATGTATCTTGGAGGAAAATTTTGATGAAAATAATGTTAGGATTTCATGATTTGGGAGTCAAATAAATGGACCAAGGAGATTTAAGTCCACAATTGGAAAGAAATCCCACCAAAATAATTTTTGTAATTAAACAAAACCTCATTGGGGTTATGATATGTAAATTATAGATAATTTCAACTACAATATCAACATGATAGAACTCTCTAAGTCAATTTCAGATGGATATTTTCACCTAATAAAATAGTGTGAGAATAAATAAAGATAATTAAAATTATTTCATCTCACATATTTTGATAATCAAGAACAAATTAATAAAAATGTGATTTTAAATTTTTGTATAAAAAATGAAAAAAAATCGATCTTCATAAAAATTTCATATATATCAAAGAAAGATAACCTCCTAATCGAAAATAACATCAAGGAGTAGTATAGGATATTTAAAATTTTACTATGCCTAGAATGAATGATTTATGTGATGGAATCCCATGTTCCTAATCTTCCTACTAAGGAGGAAAGTGATGTGGAACTCTCTGTATTTTAGAAACACTTGGATAATGTACTAGATATTTAGAATTTATGTAACACTTTAGAATTTTTGAAATAATTTTTTAACATATATATAATCAATTAAATATTTTACATTGCACAATAATTGATCTTATGTTATATAACAAAAATACTAAGTCTATCTTTTGTTATACACAACACCATGTTTAGCTTGAGTTACCCACAACATCAAGTTTAAACGAAATGTTTCATATTATTAAAATATTATTATTTAGTATGCTAGTTATCTCATAGTAGTTATAATTATGGGAATGCATAATATTAAATAAATTTTCAAAATTTATGATTTACACATTTATATAAAATTAATTCTATGGGGACTGAATAATTAGAAATGAAAATAAAAACTATTTCAAAATAAAGGAAATCATTTTCTGAAACTATTTTTATTGAAATAGAAAAGTTTTACCTTAAAAATTAAATAAATCATTTAAAATGATTGATTTTAATGAAATTTTTATATTATATATTCAATTAGAAGTATATTTTTATATTATTTTTTATAGATAATAGATAATAATAAATCAAATTTTATTCTAAAAGACTATTTTTTTAAAATAGTTTTGTTGTTTGTAACACCCTGCCCCTACCTCATTGGCTTGAGGAGGCAGTGAGGGTTACTTGGCCTTAAGCGACATTACAAAGGCTCCAAAGGCTGGAAATAAATGCCAAGGGATTCAAGAATAATTGGGGAATGGTTTTCCCTTAAAACAAAACTAACCAACCAACAAATCATGAACTATATGATGCATACCAACAAAACAATTCAACCTTGTATTAACAAAAAGACAAAAAAGTTAATCAGTAATACAACCCAAAAACCCATACAACCAAACACAATATCAGGGTACTATAAAGAAGACCCAACAACAAAATAGCATGATCCATGACACCACCACAGCTCCACATGAAGATCCAAGCTCCACCAACACATCACAAGCATCACCATGAACAACTAGAAATGAGAGGCCTTACCTTTACCTATATCCCAGTACACGGCATCTACAAATACACCAAAGTGCCAAAGTAGGGGGTGAGTACAACAACTCAGTAGGTTTTCCCCAAATTACTTCCCTACAAATAACACCAGGATAAAACCATTAGCACATTTATATAAAATAGTTTATATAAAATAATCACAAGTGCATCCATTACCATAATCCAAACACACCCTTACCAAGAAATTCAACCCAAACCAAGTAAACCCAGGGAAAACCAAACAATCATACCATGAGCCAAAAATGACACACAAGGAAGCACAATCAACCATTTCACATTTCCACAACAAATTCCATCTATGAAAAGCAACACACAACAAAGAAACCATAATAGTTGGACTTCTCGTCCAACTTTTTCACCCCATCTTTAGCTAGCAGGACTTCCCGCCCACTATCTGACAACCCAAAATGGTGGGACTTCTAACCCATCCCGTTCAACTTTTATAGTGAGACTTCCCGCACACTTACACACAACCAACATAAGACATAACCAAGCATGTAACCCACCAAGGCCACAACAATACACAATTCACCCTTTCCATTACATGTCAATCCACTTCAATAAATCAAACATTTATTGAAAACACCCTTCAATCATTTTCCATACCAAACCACATTTCAAACAAACAACCCTTTTTATTGAAACCCATTTTCTCAAATCATCTTAATCAAACCAACAAAACAACTCATTTTAAAATCCCATTTTAAAATCACATCAAGAGCATTTCGCCACAAACCCCTTTTCCCAAAAAATCCCCAAACCATCCCCAAAGGGATTTCCATCCAATTTCGCACATCAAAAACACAATTAATTTTAAGCAACACAAATTAATTGCAACCGAAACCACTAGTTCTAACCAAGTTGAGTCGAGAGAGAAGCCACCTACCTTTAGGGTTCCGGCGAAATCGACCCACAAGCAACCACTCTTCAAAACCAGAGAACGCACAACCAAAACCTCTCTACATACCCTTCCCTAACATCCATAAGCCTTAAAATTAACATCCGAGGTAACCAAAACCCTAGATCTACACACAACGGGTGTAGATCTTGAAAACCGAGAGAGAGGGAGATGTAGATCTAGTGGAAAACACAAATAACCCAAAATGAGAGACTTACCTGGGAGAAACCACCTTCAAACCACCTTGAAACCCCTTTGAATCGCTTCCAAAACGAGTGTGAGAGCCCCTTAAACCCATAAGGACGGAAAATCCCGAGTGAGTCTTGAGTGAGAGAAAATTGGGAGTGGAATGAGGCAAGCCCGAATGAACCCGGGTTATAAAACCCTACTTTTAAGTGGCCGCACTGTTGGACCACATAGTTTGAAAAACCGTGTGCTAACCTTCCGCACACTACTGCCTCGAGAGGAGGGGTACACATGGTTACCTCGCACAGTTTGGAAAATCATGCACTAGCCGTGTGAAGCCTATTATCTCCCCCTGCACAGTTTCTTGGATAACTCGCATGGTTTCCTCTAATCGTGCTCAAACCGTGCTCCCTAAGAAAAGCCTCCAAACTTATTCAAAACCATTCCAAACTCTCCTAACCTCTTCCCAACTCATACCATGCACTTTAAACATATAATGAAGCATAAAAAAGGCTACATACCTCAAACTGGGGGTGCTACATTTTCCCCACCATTGGACTTTCTGTCCTTGGAAACACTACGGGAAAAATGGGTATTTGCGATGGGTTATTTGTGACGGGATTTATCCCATCGCAAATAGCCCCGTTAAAAACTTATTTGCGACGGGGGTATTTGCCCGTCGCAAATAAGTAGCCTTTTGCGACGGGATAGCTTTCCCCGTCGCAAAAGAACTTGCGCGCTTTGCGCGCCAAATCGCGGGAAACATATTTGCAACGGGCAGTTATTGCCCGTCGCAAATAACCGGCGGCGGTAAAAGGTATTTGCGACGGGAATATTCTCCCGTCCCAAATAGTATGTCTGCAGGTGGTTATTTGCGACGGGTCCCGTCGCAAGTAACTCATTAACCGTTGACCGTAACAAATGATGGCTAAGGTATTTGCGATGGGTACCGGTGCAAATAATATTATTTGCGACGGGATACCCGTCGCAAATAATCTAACATATAAATACCCCCATCCGTTTTTTTCAATTCATTCTCAAACTCCATCTTCTCCTTCTCTCAAAATTCTATTTCTAGAGTTCAGCGTTTCTCAAGTTTAATTTTTTTCTCCGGAGTTGATATTGAAGTTTTCAAGAACGATCAGAGATCAACCTCAGATCAATTTTCAAGGTAATTATGTTCATCTTAATTTAATATTTATTTTAAATTTTTTATTAGTTTTAATTATTCTTAATTAGTTGTAATTTAATTATGTTTACATTGTTTTGTTACTTAATAAATTTAAATTATTAGTATTGTTCATAGTTAATGGTAATTAGGAATAATTAGTAATAATTTTCAATAATTAAGAATAAATATTAATAATTAGTAATAAATACCAAAAATTAGGAATAATAACATTATTACATTATTAGTATATTTATTATTAATATTAAAATAATATAATTTTTTATATTATATACAATTCTCCTTTCATCTGTGTGTTTTCTGTCTCCACATGTATTATTTGTATGTGGAGACAGAAAACACACAGATAAAAGGAGAATTGTATATAATATAGAAAATTATATTATTTTAATATTAATAATAAAATATACTAATAATGTTATTATTCCTAATTATTGGTAATTATTTCTAATTATTGGTAATTATTCACATAATTACTAATAATTAGGAATAATTATCAATAATTAGGAATAATTAGTAATAATTACCAATAATTGGTAATAATTACCAATAATTCGTAATAATTACCAATAATTAGTAATACTTACCAATAATTTGTAATACTTACCAATAATTAGTAATAATTACCAATAATTAGTAATAATTAGTAATAATTATCAATAATTATCAATAATTAGTAATAATTACTAATAATTACTAATAATTACCACTAATTAGTAATAATTAGGAATAATTACCAATAATTAGTAATAATTAGTAATAATTAGTAATAATTAGTAATAATTAGTAATAATTAGGAATAATTAGTAATAATTACCAATAATTAGTAATAATTACCAATAATTAGTAATAATTACCAATAATGATCAATAATTACCGATAATTACCAATAATTAGGAATAATTTTCAATAATTAGGAATAATTACCAATAATTAGGAATAATTACCAATAATTTGGAATAATTACCAATAATTAGTAATAATTACCAATAATTAGTAATAATTACCAATAATTAGTAATAATTACCAATAATTAGGAATAATTACCAATAATTCGGAATAATTACCAATAATTAGGAATATTTGCCAATAATTAGGAATAATTAGTAATAATTACCAATAATTAGTAATAATTAGTAATAATTAGTAATAATTACCAATAATTAGTAATAATTAGTAATAATTAGTAATAATTACCAATAATTAGTAATAATTAACAATAATTAGTAATAATAACCAATAATTATGAATAATTACCAATAATTACCAATAATTACCGGTAAATAGTAATAATTAGTAATAATTAGGAATAATTACCAATAATTAGTAATAATTAGTAATAATTACTAATAATTAGTAATAATTAGTAATAATTAGTAATAATTACCAATAATTAGTAATAATTAGTAATAATTAGTAATAATTAGTAATAATTACCAATAATTAGTAATAATTACCAATAATTAGTAATAATTAGTAATAATTAATAATAATTACCAATAATTAGTATTAATTACCAATAATTCGTAATAATTACCAATAATTACCAACAATTAGTAATAATTAGTAATAATTAGTAATAATTACCAATAATTAGTAATAATTAGTAATAATTACAAATAATTGGTAATAATTACCAATAATTAGTAATAATTAACAATAATTAGTAATAATTACCAATAATTAGTAATAATTACCAATAATTAGTAATAATTACCAATAATTAGTAATAATTAATAATAATTAATAGTAATTACCAATAATTAGAAATAATTACCGATAATTACCAATAATTAGTAATAATTACCAATAATTAGTAATAATTAGTAATAATTACCAATAATTAGTAATAATTAGGAATAATTACCAATAATTAGTAATAATTAGTAATAATTAGTAACAATTTCCAATAATTAGTAATAATTAGTAATAATTAGTAATAATTAGTAATAATTACCAATAATTAGTAATAATTAGTAATAATTACCAATAATTAGTAATAATTAACAATAATTAGTAATAATTACCAATAATTAGGAATAATTACCAATAATTACCAATAATTACCGGTAAATAGTAATAATTAGTAATATTTATTAATAATTAGTAATAATTAGTAATAACTACCAATAATTAGTAATAATTAGGAATAATTACCAATAATTACTAATAATTAGTAATAATTGCTAATAATAAGTAATAATTAGTAATAATTAGTAATAATTACCAATAATTAGTAATAATTAGTATTAATTAGTATTAATTAGTAATAATTACCAATAATTAGTAATAATTACAAATAATTAGTAATAATTAACAATAATTAGTAATAATTAGTAATAATTAATAATAATTACCAATAATTAGTATTAATTACCAATAATTAGTAATAATTACCAATAATTACCAATAATTAGTAATAATTAGTAATAATTAGTAATAATTAGTAATAATTACCAATAATTAGTAATAATTACCAATAATTAGTAATAATTAACAATAATTAGTAATAATTACCAATAATTAGTAATAATTACCAATAATTAGTAATAATTACCAATAATTAGTAATAATTACCAATAATTAGCAATAATTACAGATAATTACCAATAATTAGTAATAATTACCAATAATTAGTAATAATTAGTAATAATTTCCAATAATTACAAATAATTAGTAATATTTACCAATAATTAGTAATAATTAGTAATAATTAGTAATAATTAGTAATAATTAGTAATAATTAGGAGTAATTACCAATAATTAGTAATAATTAGGAATAATTACCAATAATTAGTAATAATTAGTAATAATTACTAATAATTAGTAATAATTAGTAATAATTACTAATAATTAGTAATAATTAGTAATAATTAGTAATAATTACCAATAACTAGTAATAATTACCAATAATTAGTTATAATTAGTAATAATTAAAAATAATTACCAATAATTAGTATTAATTACCAATAATTAGTAATAATTAGTAATAATTAATAATAATTACCAATAATTAGTATTAATTACCAATAATTAGTAATAATTACCAATAATTAGCAATAATTACCAATAATTAGTAATAATTACCCATAATTAGTAATAATTACCAATAATTAGTAATAATTACCAATAATATTAGTACTATGAAAATAATAAAAAATTTATATAATATTAAAATTATCAATATTTGTAACAGGTTTTGCTTTATTCTCAACATATTTAATTCTTAAAGGGTCAATATTTAGGTCTATCTCAACAAAACGTTTGCGTCAGTCGTGTATGATGTAAACTCTATAATTATCCTAGCTTGAGTGTTTTTTCTAACAAATTATTCAAAACCAGTAATTCTTTTATATTTTATAGAAAAATATGGAACAACGAGGTCGTCAACAATCATTATTAGGTGACCGCATATGGATAAATCAACGTAGAAATCCAAACGGTTCTAGTTTAAATCCAGTATATATAGAGGGTGTGGAGACTTTTTTATCATTTGCGGCATCAAATCCAGAATTTGTTTCAGAAGGAAAAATAAAATTCCCTTGCAGAAAATGTGCATTGAGAACGTTTGACACGTTTGACAAAGTGGGGGAACATCTCTTGCGTTTTGGTTTTCAACCAGATTATGTTTTTTGGTATCAAAACGGTGAACGAAGTTCCAGAGCAGGTGATACCAACTTGATTCCGGATCCATCCCAGTTTCAAGATTTAGTACATGATGTTGCAGGTTCATCTGTTCAACATATAGAAACTCCGGCTGATATAGCTTCAAATCCTAAGTTGGCACCGTCTGAATTTTATGAGTTGTTGAGGTCTGCTGAGGATGCATTATATCCTGGATGCAAGATGAGCAAATTAGAAGCAGTTGCAAAATTTATGGCTATCAAATCAGATAACAGAATGTCAAACACCTGTTTTGACCAGATATTTTCTTTGCTTAAAACCCTGTTACCCGAAGGAAATGTTTTTCCTGCAAATTACTATGAGATTAAGAGGCTGGTTCGAAATTTGGGACTTACTTGTCAGAAGATTCATGCATGTTCAAATGACTGCATTTTATATTCTGGGGAAATGAGTCATTGGATAGTTGTCCCACATGTGGGAAACTGAGATATAAAGAAGGACAACACGGGAAGTCTGGTTTGATTCCTGTAAAACAATTGAGATATTTTCTGCTTACATCCAGACTTCAACGTTTATTCATGTCTAAGAATACAACGACAATGATGTCATGGCATAAAGAGAATATTTCAACCGATAAAAGCTTGAATCATCCAGTTGATGGTGATTCATGGAAACATTTTGATAGACTGCATCCATCCTTTTCTTTAGAAGCTAGAAATGTTCGACTGGGCCTTTCCACTGATGGTTTCTATCCGTTTGGATCTTATGGTAGTCAATATTCATGTTGGCCTATTTTTTTAACTCCGTACAATTTACCTCCATGGATGTTGATGAAGGAGCCATATATATTTTTGACTTTACTAATTCCAGGACATCCGAAGAAAAATATTGATGTTTATTTGAAACCATTGATTGATGAATTAAATTTATTGTGGAGTACTGGTGTTAGTACATATGATGTTGCAACGAAACAATATTTCATACTGAGAGCAGCATTGATGTGGACAATTAGTGACTTATCGGCTTATGGGATGTTATCTGGCTAGAGTACACATGGTCAGAAATCATGTCCTTACTGTATGGGAGAGAACAGAGCATTTATGCTCATTGATGGAAAGAAACCTTGTTATTTTGACTATCATCATAGATTTCTTCCAGCTGATCATTCTTTTCGCAGAAATAGATCTCATTTCAGAAAAGGAATATTTGAAAGGGATGGACCCCAAAAATGCTATCAGGTTCGGAGTTAAAATAAGTTGTATTTTCATTACCTCCCATCACTTTTGGTCCCACAATAAACCAACAGAAAATTTATGGTTTTGGGAAAGAACACAATTGGATTAAACGTAGCATATTTTGGGATTTGCCATATTGGTCTGATTTGTTGGTCCGACACATGTTAGATGTCATGCATATTGAGAATAACTGTTTTGATAATTTGTTTCATATAGTTTTGGATACGCCAGGAAAGAGAAAAGACAATGTAAATGTACGCTTAGATATTTCCCAAATTTGCAGGCATCCAGAATTGGAACTGTTTGAGAATGTCCGAATAGAAAGGTTACTGAAACCAAAAGCAGTGTAACGCCCCGACCCCAGCTACCCAGAGTCGGTGCATTACTTCGTAACATTGGCATGATCACAAGAAAGATCAAATCTCGAAAGATCGATTGGTTTAGTAGCCTTGGAAACACTAGATATATTCATAAGTTTTACATTACATCATAAAATGAAAAACTACTACAAAAACATAATGTTTCCACAGTCCACACTATAATCCCCTCATAATATCCCTGCAGGTCATTCATAACTTACATCTTCACATCCTGGGAAAAATAAAACATAGAAAAGGGGTGAGCTCAAATGCCCAGTAAGGATAACAATATAGCGAAAACTTTCATAAATAAGAATAAACTTTTAAGGCAATGTATAACTAAAACCAAAGCCTTTCAAACATGAACTTTAAACATGGTATGACATAAATAAAATGAAACAATGCCATTTACTTATTCACATGGATATTCTACTAATCGAATAATCACATGAAAAAAAATCAATAACCACTTTCATAATGTTGGAATGCATAATGCTAAACGTTAATTTCTTTGTCTAGGCCTCATCCCAAGACCTAGGGGTTACTTCTAACCGGAACCCAACCCGGAGTGCCTCTAATAACAGGACACCAACCCGGAGTGCCTCTAATAACCGGACACCAACCCGGAGTGCCTCTAATAACCGAACACCAACCCGGAGGGCATACTTTTACCAGTCCCTAACCTGGAGGGCTTACTTTAACCAGTCCCCAACCTGGAGGGCTTACTTTTACCAGTCCCCAACCTGGAGGGCTTACTATTACCGGTCCCCAACCCGGAACATACTTGTTTATCACATTCATCTGAAGAAATGTTTGAAATATAACATAAACATTCGGATTAAAACTATCATATGAAATGTCAATAGTTTCACCATAAACTATGAATGGTATAAAATAGCACATCCACAGTCAAACATATCACAAAACCTTCAATACAATATAGAAGTTTTGTATTATAATAAATCAACTTCAAATAAGCGTAAAATCCATTAAAGGATGTTGACATAGATGAAATCAAAACACTTTTTAGAGAAATATCTCTTTCTATTTTTGAAATCATTTAAGAGCCATATAAAATAAAACATTTTCTTGAAAATATTCTTGTAAGCTTGTAAGGAAAGCTTTGACGATTTTATAACGGCGGAAAATAACCGCACCCGCCGTATAAGTAAAAAAAACATTCTTATCTTAATTCTGTCGAAAAGGTCAAAAAGGACCTTGTTTTGAAAACGACGGAAAGATTCCTTTATAAACCTCTTTCAAAAAGTCAAACAAGGGTATAAATGAATTTAACCCATATTCTTGTAAATAATAAATATGTTTTGAAATACATTTCGAAGAAACATGGATGTGGATGATAAAGAAATCCCAGTAGATTTTTACGTATAAACAACCTCGGATAATGAAGAGATTGTGAAATAACCCTTACCTTGTACTTTTCCTTTGTTGGGGTAGGTTAACCTCCTGTATAATGGTGAAATAATTGTTATTAAATTATACAATAATCATATACATTAATATGATATCATATATGATCTTTTAACATTGCTTTATTAATAATATCTTAGTATTATCGTCGTTTCGGGTGATAATCGATTCGTTCTTCTTCAATGTTTGGTTACGTAAGACATGTTTGTAATGGATAGATTATATCTTATTCATAATCAGAATGACATTAACATTATTTTTAACCCTAAAATGAGAATAATACTTGAATGGATATGATGGAGAATGAATCTTATCGCGTTCGTGGAGACGGTAGTCCGTACGTACGCACGAACGCTACTTCCATTTGATTTTCATTTTAAAAGAATCAAATCCAAATGATACATAGGTATATTACTATTCCAGTATAATATAATATTTTATATATGTTACTTAAGTTCATCAACACCATCCTTTATACGTTCCATGTGTGGTATGAACGAGTCATATCATTTTAAGGGGGCGGTAGTCCGCACTTCCTCAAATGAAATTATCGTATGTATATACAACATGAAACGAATAATGGAATGAAATAAAATGGAATTACAGAAGCTTATATATAAAATATATATCATTAATATCATATTTAATTACAGTTCCATCATAATGGCCACCATGAGAGGTGGTAAGATGTATTTGAACAATCATCGTTTCGTGAGGCGTTAGTTTGCCATCCACAGAAACATTATGTTCATCATCCATTAGATGGAGTTGTGTGTATGTGTAGTTTGAATCCTTCTTATAACAACATCCTAGTATATTTAGGATACTGGTGTTGTTACAAAAGAAAGGAAATAAAAAGATTTTGGGGGTTGGAGAAGCAAAATAAATGAAAATACTTTAAGAGAAATTGTTACCTTTAATTTAGGTAACTCACTTTGGTTGGAACAAAAGGACTTATTGAAATGCTTTCTTCCTAAGGGGAAGCTTCAAGGAGGAGGATAGGGATGTGGGGAGCTTATTTGGGAAGAGTTTGGACGAGCCAAGTGGCTTGAGAGTTGTGAGGAAATGAGAAGGAGGAGTGCCCTTTTATAAGAGGGGTGAGGGGCACCTTTGGAAAAGCTAGAAATATTAATTTATAATAAATTCATATTCGGTTTCCAATGGCTCCAAAGTTGACTATTCAAAGGTTGAGGTGGGGATAGGTCGAAAACAACTCATCCAATAGAATTTAGACAGGTTTGGGTACTTATATTAACCTTATCTTTAAGTATTAACTCTAAGTTAATTTGTTTCACTTTTACAATGTCTTTTTGTATTTTTATATAATATGGTTAATAAACTTACTATATACATCCAAGCGACCCCCAAGTGGTCCATTAATGATTAACCTATCATAATATAAGTCTCTTGGACGAACCTTAGATTTTTAGGAATTTAATATCAATTAATAATATAATATTTGTTTTAAGAACTCTTTTATGTCAATTTTGACACTATTCAATAGTTGATTTTTGTGAAACTCATAACAGATTGATTACTTCGAAAAAAGTCCATTAAAGCAATCCTAATATATCATATTAGCCTAGAAAATTAGTTTAATTCATTAAAAGTTTCATATTATATTTATTTGGGTATTTATAATATCAATTATTTTAATTTTTCACTATTTTAGTAATTACTGCATCATCATTGTGTCATAAATAAAATAAATTATATAATGTCTAAAATTTATAAATAAAATATCATTATGTAGGAAATCTTTTTATATTTCTAATGAATATTTATAATAGAAAATCCAACAGGTATAACCCTATGTAAAAATTGTTCTTCTAAAAGATGTAAGCTTATGCCATTTTTATTTTTATTTTAGCTTTATTAATATAATGTGTCATTATCACTTACAAGTGGATCCATGGGGTCCCAAAATAGACCCAAAGATGCCCAAGGTCGACCATGTATCAACCAATAGGGTTAAGACACGTTTTAGGGTAATTTAGTATTATTATAATATTATTTTTTAACCCTTATTTACCGGATTTACCCTTAACCATGGTAAATAAAATATTTACCGCAGTAATTATTCAAAATGTCTAAAAATAAAAGTTAACTATTTACACAATTTGAACATCCTGATTCCAAATATGGAATCCATTTTTCTAAATTCAAAACACAGAAGTGGCAGAAATTAATTTAAAATTAATTCCCGCTGTCAAAACAAAAAGCGTGTTTTTAAGAGATAATAACTACCAAAAGATTGACACTTGTTTATGTTCGGTTTAATTGTAAAATTATGTCCAATGACCAACATTATATTAAATAGTAAAAATATATTCTAAATATACTTTAAAACCACTCAAATTCATAATTTATCACTATTAATTATTTTGATTAAAAAAGTTGTTTTTAATTAAAATTTAGTAATTTTCACTATTCATCAAAATATGAAAGTTATCAGAAAAGTACCAAAATTTCACCTTAGGCTAAATTTGATATTCCGAATCCAAAAATGAAGTCCATTTTAAAATATAAAATATATATAATTTCAAAAAGTAGGTATTACTATTCATAACAGCTAGTTTGATTGGTTACGGTGTGTTAGAACTCGAAGTTGCGTACAACACACGCTAATGTTTTATTCAAAGGAAAGCGTACCGTGGAAGCTTGGGATGTTTCATTTTAATTTTTTTTTGATGTCTCCATTTAGTCAAAAAGTTTAAAATATTGTATTTAAAAAGGTTTCACTATCAAAAGTTGATAAAAGTGCAATACTGAAAATGAATCTGTTCTTGCATTATGACTAAGAAACTCATAATATGGATTCTAAAATTATAAGGATTATATAAAGTTTAAAATTTAGTTAATACTATTCATGACCTCTTTTAATGGCTTTTTTTTTGGTAAGTCATGGTGCAATTGAACTCAGTGTTGCGTGTAGTGCAAGTTATTGAATTATTTTGAAGAAATAACACACTATGAAATCTTGGGGTGTTATATTCTCCCCTCCTTCAATAAATTGCGTCCTCGCAATTTGAAATTGTTCTTCAAAAATAAAAGGTTTAAAGTAGAAAATATATTTGTGGGAAAACCCATATCGGAAATTGGGTTACTAAAATTTAATATTAATATGAGGAAAAGAGAAATCAAAGGGTCACCACCAAATTATGATCTCGATTAGGAGAACATTGGTGGAAATTAGAGACATATAATCGGAGGAAAAACGTAAATATTTATAGGTAGTGATTGAGGTCATCAATCAAAAACAAGTGTATAATTTAGGTCCTTAAATTCATCAATCTATGATGATTTGAAATACCATCGGTTCAACAAAACATAGGTTATTAGGATAACACATTTTTGACGTTTCAAAATATCTTAGTTGAAATCCCACATCGAAAAATGAATTAATGAGGCCTCTATTTAAAATAAAGAGTGGAAAGTATGAAGATTACCGAAAATAACACATACTAGGGTTCCATGTAGGAAAATATGGATATGGAAGAGAAATCTAACCATCAATTATCTGATGGAGAGTGGTAGAGAACATGGCTATGAAAAGGCCAACAATCCCAAAGCCATAAATTAGTGATGATTTAAGGTACCATCTAGGACAACATTTTTGTTCTAAGTTTCTTTTCTTAATATTGAGGAATTTATTTATGAGAATGGCTAAGATCATAAGGAGATATACTTACTTTATAATTAGTGTTTTATCCATTAATAAATTTCTACCACAAACTCATCTTTCACTCTAAAAGATAATAGAATGTAAAAAAAATTCTATTTACACTATTCGTATAGGGTTCCAAAATAAAAGAATTTATAATTCATCTAAAAGATCTTTTAATAAAAACTACATTATTTAATCCAGGACATCTCGTGGGCCAGTGGTAGGTGATACACCCTTGTCGCCCTTCGGTTGCGGGTTCAAGTCTCGCAGCCTTGCCGGACGCGACGGGTTGCCGCCCGACCTCCGGGTTGTCCTTTTATGGCAATCCAAAATAATCCAAACAAGAACTATCCAAAATAATTCTATCCAAACTCACAGTCCAACTTTTATAAGGAGGGTAAACATAATGTAGATCCTTTTTAACCCGTAATAGCATATGAATACCTTCATCGTGTATTCTTTTAATACACTGAAACATCCTGAATTACCATATTTTTTATTGATTACATTCATGCTCCCTTATTCCATATTTAATGCTGGATATACTTCATCAATCCAAAAATGTTTTAAACCCCAACAATGATGGAATATACAAATCATTAATCAGTTCCAAGGTAGTCAAGAATATCCAATATAATTTTTCCAAAATAATCATGTATTATTCGAAAATCACTACCTCGGTATCAGAACTATATTATGGTTTATCATTCTCTCAACCATATATTTTCCAAAAATTTATCCTGATATTGAGTCACTTTTCTTTGTTCCACACAATCTCAAGTCCTTAATGAAATAGTACTGCAGTACAATCCTTATATACTCCATAATTATTATAACATATACATTGTTGATACAACACTCAATTGACATAATCAACATAAGAACTCTAATCATTCTTCTTCATCTGTGGTAGTATCATAACTTGATTATTATCCAATAGCATCATTTGTGGCATAGTCTGATGACTGGGACATAGGTTCGCGTAGTGTCCAAACTCCTTGCAAATGAAGCATTGTACATTTGAAACCATTTTCTTACCCTTGCAGTCATGTACTTTGTGCCCTTTTCCTCCACACTTATAACAAACTCCCATTCCTTTCAGGCAATTTCCAGGGTGTTTCTTTCCACAGTTACCACATATGGGAAAATTCTTCTTTTCCCTCTTCCCTTTATCCATTTTTCTCTCTTCCATCCTTTTATTCTCTTGCTTCCCTTCAAAGCCATAGGACTCAGTAAACTCTTTACTTATCTTATCAACACATGATATTATTTCTTCATATGATGATAATACATGGGAGACTATTTCTCTTATAAATTCTAGCTTAAGACCATGAAAGATATGATCCTTCCTTCTCTTTGGATCATGTGCATTTCTGGAGTTCTCATTCCTTCTACTGGGCGCCATTTCTATACCATGGCATAAACTAGATCAGTTTATGAATTAAAACACATAATCCCATACTTATAAAACACTTAACATAAATTGAACTATTTATGGATATAATCCATAATCATAAAAATGTTTTCTTTGAGGAAGTATATACTCATAAACCCTTCATAATGATTTGTAAAGAAAATGAGAGTTATCCTAAGCATATCCCCCGGGAGTGTCGTAACCAAGAGTGCAGCAAGGCCCGTTGTCGTGCACCAGTTCCCGTTCGAGTCTAGCTCAAAGCAGTGTTTTCGGGTTTTACCCCTAGGTACATCTGTGCCAGAGCCGCCTCTACCTGCTCGTATCCAGACAGGGATGTATTGCTCGGAAAACTCCCAAAATCTCTACAATACCAAAATTCTAGGAAGTTCTTCTATACTAATCCTCAAAGTTTATCTTAGGTCTACGTGCTCTAATCAGAGTTTATCTAAATCTAGCTTCCAAGGTTTGTACTAAACTTTCTTCTGATACCAACTGTAACGCCCCGACCCCAGCTACCCAGAGTCGGTGCATTACTTCGTAACATTGACATGATCACAAGAAAGATCAAATCTCGAAAGATCGATTGGTTTAGTAGCCTTGGAAACACTAGATATATTCATAAGTTTTACATTACATCATAAAATGAAAAACTACTACAAAAACATAATGTTTCCACAGTCCACACTATAATCCCCTCATAATATCCCTGCAGGTCATTCATAACTTACATCTTCACATCCTGGGAAAAATAAAACATAGAAAAGGGGTGAGCTCAAATGCCCAGTAAGGATAACAATATAGCGAAAACTTTCATAAATAAGAATAAACATTTAAGGCAATGTATAACTAAAACCAAAGCCTTTCAAACATGAACTTTAAACATGGTATGGCATAAATAAAATGAAACAATGCCATTTACTTATTCACATGGATATTCTACTAATCGAATAATCACATGAAAAAAAATCAATAACCACTTTCATAATGTTGGAATGCATAATGCTAAACGTTAATTTCTTTTTCTAGGCCTCATCCCAAGACCTAGGGGTTACTTCTAACCGGAACCCAACCCGGAGTGCCTCTAATAACCGGACACCAACCCGGAGTGCCTCTAATAACCGGACACCAACCCGGAGTGCCTCTAATAACCGGACACCAACCCGGAGGGCATACTTTTACCAGTCCCTAACCTGGAGGGCTTACTTTAACCAGTCCCCAACCTGGAGGGCTTACTTTTACCAGTCCCCAACCTGGAGGGCTTACTATTACCGGTCCCCAACCCGGAACATACTTGTTTAGCACATTCATCTGAAGAAAAGTTTGAAATATAACATAAACATTCGGATTAAAACTATCATATGAAATGTCAATAGTTTCACCATAAACTATGAATGGTATAAAATAGCACATCCACAGTCAAACATATCACAAAACCTTCAATACAATATAGAAGTTTTGTATTATAATAAATCAACTTCAAATAAGCGTAAAATCCATTAAAGGATGTTGACATAGATGAAATCAAAACACTTTTTAGAGAAATATCTCTTTCTATTTTTGAAATCATTTAAGAGCCATATAAAATAAAACATTTTCTTGAAAATATTCTTGTAATCTTGTAAGGAAAGCTTTGACGATTTTATAACGGCGGAAAATAACCGCACCCGCCGTATAAGTAAAAAAAAACATTCTTATCTTAATTCTGTCGAAAAGGTCAAAAAGGACCTTGTTTTGAAAACGACGGAAAGATTCCTTTATAAACCTCTTTCAAAAAGTCAAACAAGGGTATAAATGAATTTAACCCATATTCTTGTAAATAATAAATATGTTTTGAAATACATTTCGAAGAAACATGGATGTGGATGATAAAGAAATCCCAGTAGATTTTTACGTATAAACAACCTCGGATAATGAAGAGATTGTGAAATAACCCTTACCTTGTACTTTTCCTTTGTTGGGGTAGGTTAACCTCCTGTATAATGGTGAAATAATTGTTATTAAATTATACAAGAATCATATACATTAATATGATATCATATATGATCTTTTAACATTGCTTTATTAATAATATCTTAGTATTATCGTCGTTTCGGGTGATAATCGATTCGTTCTTCTTAAATGTTTGGTTACGTAAGACATGTTTGTAATGGATAGATTATATCTTATTCATAATTATAATGACATTAACATTATTTTTAACCCTAAAATGAGAATAATACTTGAATGGATATGATGGAGAATGAATCTTATCGCGTTCGTGGAGACGGTAGTCCGTACGTACGCACGAACGCTACTTCCATTTGATTTTCATTTTAAAAGAATCAAATCCAAATGATACATAGGTATATTACTATTCCAGTATAATATAATATTTTATATATGTTACTTAAGTTCATTAACACCATCCTTTATACGTTCCATGTGTGGTATGAACGAGTCATATCATTTTAAGGGGGCGGTAGTCCGCACTTCCTCAAATGAAATTATCGTATGTATATACAACATGAAACGAATAATGGAATGAAATAAAATGGAATTAAAGAAGCTTATATATAAAATATATATCATTAATATCATATTTAATTACATTGCCATCATAATGGCCACCATGAGAGGTGGTAAGATGTATTTGAACAATCATCGTTTCGTGAGGCGTTAGTTTGCCATCCACAGAAACATTATGTTCATCATCCATTAGATGGAGTTGTGTGTATGTGTAGTTTGAATCCTTCTTATAACAACATCCTAGTATATTTAGGATACTGGTGTTGTTACAAAAGAAAGGAAATAAAAAGATTTTGGGGGTTGGAGAAGCAAAATAAATGAAAATACTTTAAGAGAAATTGTTACCTTTAATTTAGGTAACTCACTTTGGTTGGAACAAAAGGACTTCTTGAAATGCTTTCTTCCTAAGGGGAAGCTTCAAGGAGGAGGAGAGGGATGTGGGGAGCTTATTTGGGCAGAGTTTGGACGATCCAAGTGGCTTGAGAGTTGTGAGGAAATGAGAAGGAGGAGTGCCCTTTTATAAGAGGGGTGAGGGGCACCTTTGGAAAAGCTAGAAATATTAATTTATAATAAATTCATATTCGGTTTCCAATGGCTCCAAAGTTGACTATTCAAAGGTTGAGGTGGGGATAGGTCGAAAACAACTCATCCAATAGAATTTAGACAGGTTTGGGTACTTATATTAACCTTATCTTTAAGTATTAACTCTAAGTTAATTTGTTTCACTTTTACAATGTCTTTTTGTATTTTTATATAATATGGTTAATAAACATACTATATACATCCAAGCGACCCCCAAGTGGTCCATTAATGATTAACCTATCATAATATAAGTCTCTTGGACGAACCTTAGATTTTTAGGAATTTAATATCAATTAATAATATAATATTTGTTTTAAGAACTCTTTTATGTCAATTTTGACACTATTCAATAGTTGATTTTTGTGAAACTCATAACAGATTGATTACTTCGAACAAAGTCCATTAAATCAATCCTAATATATCATATTAGCCTAGAAAATTATTTTAATTCATTAAAAGTTTCATATTATATTTATTTGGGTATTTATAATATCAATTATTTTAATTTTTCACTATTTTAGTAATTACTGCATCATCATTGTGTCATAAATAAAATAAATTATATAATGTCTAAAAATTATAAATAAAATATCATTATGTAGGAAATCTTTTTATCTTTCTAATGAATATTTATAATAGAAAATCCAACAGGTATAACCCTATGTAAAAATTGTTCTTCTAAAAGATGTAAGCTTATGCCATTTTTATTTTTATTTTAGCTTTATTAATATAATGTGTCATTATCACTTACAAGTGGATCCATGGGGTCCCAAAATAGATCCAAAGATGCCCAAGGTCGACCATGTATCAACCAATAGGGTTAAGACACGTTTTAGGGTAATTTAGTATTATTATAATATTATTTTTTAACCCTTATTTACCGGATTTACCCTTAACCATGGTAAATAAAATATTTACCGCAGTAATTATTCAAAATGTCTAAAAATAAAAGTTAACTATTTACACAATTTGAACATCCTGATTCCAAATATGGAATCCATTTTTCTAAATTCAAAACACAGAAGTGGCAGAAATTAATTTAAAATTAATTCCCGCTGTCAAAACAAAAAGCGTGTTTTTAAGAGATAATAACTACCAAAAGATTGACACTTGTTTATGTTCGGTTTAATTGTAAAATTATGTCCAATGACCAACATTATATTAAATAGTAAAAATATATTCTAAATATACTTTAAAACCACTCAAATTCATAATTTATCACTATTAATTATTTTGATTAAAAAAGTTGTTTTTAATTAAAATTTAGTAATTTTCACTATTCATCAAAATATGAAAGTTATCAGAAAAGTACCAAAATTTCACCTTAGGCTAAATTTGATATTCCGAATCCAAAAATGAAGTCCATTTTAAAATATAAAATATATATAATTTCAAAAAGTAGGTATTACTATTCATAACAGCTAGTTTGATTGGTTACGGTGTGTTAGAACTCGAAGTTGCGTACAACACACGCTACTGTTTTATTCAAAGGAAAGCGTACCGTGGAAGCTTGGGATGTTTCATTTTAAATTTTTTTTGATGTCTCCATTTAGTCAAAAAGTTTAAAATATTGTATTTAAAAAGGTTTCACTATCAAAAGTTGATAAAAGTGCAATACTGAAAATGAATCTGTTCTTGCATTATGACTAAGAAACTCATAATATGGATTCTAAAATTATAAGGATTATATAAAGTTTAAAATTTAGTTAATACTATTCATGACCTCTTTTAATGGCTTTTTTTTGGTAAGTCATGGTGCAATTGAACTCAGTGTTGCGTGTAGTGCAAGTTATTGAATTATTTTGAAGAAATAACACACTATGAAATCTTGGGGTGTTACAAGCAGCTTATACACTGTCTAAAGAAAACCGTTTATTATTTTGTCAGTGGATTGCAGATTTGAGACTTCCAGATGGCTGTTCTTCCAATTTGGGTAGATGTGTAACGAATGGTCATATTAGTGGATTAAAAAGTCATGATTGTCATGTTATAATGGAAAGACTTCTACCCATTGGATTAAGAGGTCTGTTGAATTCTGTGATTTGGGATTCCATAACAGACATGTCTCATTTTTTTCGGGAAATTTGTGCGGCTACAGCAGATTATGATGCTCTAGGAAAACTTGAAAAAGATGTTGTTGTAATTATATGTAAACTGGAAAAAATATTTCCACCGTCTTTCTTCGACTCAATGGATCATTTGATGTTACATTTGCCATATGAAGCCAAATGTGGAGGTCCAGTACAGTTTCGATGGATGTGCCCATTTGAAATATGCATGCAAAAATTGAAAAGAAAAGTACGTAACAAAGAATCTATTAAAGGATCTATTGCAGAAGCTTATTTGTAAGAGGAAATATCTTTTTTCTACTCCCATTATTTTGAATCTGAGTATCCTTCAAAACACAACCGAATGGGACGGAACGAGAGGAATATTAATGAAATCGACAATCAATTATCTGTTTTAAACCAGCCAGAGCTTGGTTTTGGTGGAGTTTATGAACGCTGGCTTTCAGATGATGAACATCATAGAGCTCATACGTATGTTCTGCTCAACTGTGAAGAGATGACATCAGTTGTACTGTAAGTGTTTATATCACTTATTCTATCATTTATGTTACAGTAAATAACTTTGGTTTTTATAGGTTGTATGATAATCATATCAAGAAAAAAATTCCACAAATTACAGCAGCTTCTCTTGAAGAACGTCGACTAAAAAATTTCTCTCAGTGGTTTCAAAAACTGGTAACATAAATTCTTTATCTTTTAGCAACTCATTAAATGTATAGTTTACTATATTGATAATTATTTCACAAATTTTCAGGTGTCTTGACATGCTGATAAAATTGACAAACGACTGTGTGTATTGAGTAACCCACCTTCCAAACTTGTTAAAACTTATAATGTATATGTGGTGAATGGATTTCGATTTCACACACATGCATATGAGGAATCGAAAAAAACAATGAACAGTGGAGTTAGCTTGAGAGGATCTCATCATCGAGAAAACGAAGTTGACTTTTATGGCATACTTGATGAAATTATTGAACTCTGTTATCTTGGACAACATTACATAATCATGTTCAAATGTCGGTGGTTGGATACAGAGAGAGGCGTGCGTGTTCATCCGACTCATGGAATCATCGATATTAAATGTAAAAGTGTTCTCGCAGTAAATGAACCATTCTTATTGGCTCAACAGGCACATCAAGTTTATTACGCAAAGTACTGTGCTACATCAAGAGACTTAACTGATTGGTGGAGTGTCATAAAAGTCAAAATTCGAGACAATCAGTTTAGTCAAAGTGAATGTGCTTTCACTGATGTTCAAAGAATTGAAGTTTTTCAAGAGAGTACTCAAAATCAATCTTTTTTACAAAGAGACATGAGTATCGATGACGAAACCCCACATTTAAGAGTCGGTGATGACGATGATGTTAATGATGTCAAATATGAATTTGAAATGGTAAGAGATGAAGCAACTGTAACTCGAATGGATATCGATGATGTTGAGGAGGAATATGAAGATGACATTGACATATATGAAGATGATGATGAAGATGAACACTGATAGAATTCCATGGTATTTATATACAATCATAATATGTATATATGTATATATAATAGTAATTATCAATTATTTGCTAACAAGATTAACATTTTCTGTTTCAGATGGACGACGCCACATTTCTTGAGTTGGCGGATGTTGACCTGCCTTTCGATGCGGATGAGTTGCTGGCAGATGACCCTCAGCCTGCACGCGCTCCAGGGAGTACGCAGAGGGGGCGCGGTCTTGCACGATTGATGATTCCTGACCCTATCCCCGAGCGACGTCCACGTCTTGGGTTTGATCCACGCACACGGAGGTGTGATAACCTGTTTGATAACATGTGGATTTGACTAAGATTTCATTAATCTATTCACATAATAAATGTTTATTATTTTTATAGTTTTCCGTATATAGCAGTTGGACAGGGCAGTGCTATTTTGCGCAACTATTTCTCTCAGCCGTGGACCACATGGGACCAGATTCCCATTGATGTGCAGCAGGCCATGTTCGACCATTGGTTGGTACGTACGTAAATAAATAATTGTTATTTTGAAAATTATTTCATTTCTAACTTGATATTTTGATTTATTTGTAGGGTTTATGGTATCCGATCGAGGATACCATGCATGACGCCATCCACAAGGCATGGGAGGTGGCCTTGTGTGATCGCCTTCGTCAGTTTTTGCACAATTTAAGAAAAGCTTCCATGAAGAAAGTAGGAGTGTCAGATTTTGACGAGTCATGTAGAGCACACCGACCAGAGTACATTTCATCCCATGTATGGGATGGATTATGTGCGCACTGGTTGAGTGGTGCCTTTCAGAGGAGATCATCGGTGGGGAGGCAGAATCGGGGGAGACAGGAGGTGACTCATCGAGCTGTGAGTCGTTCTTTCAGTACTCATAGACAGCATCTGGTACGTACATTATTTATAAATATTTTATATAACTATAAATATTAACAGTTTATTTTTTATTCTTATAGGCTGTCGAGCACCCCGATATTACGGAGTACAACGTATATCGGAGGATGTATAGTGATCCTGCTACTGGGGAGCTCAGAGGTGATTGTCAGCATCACATCGTGGTTAGTATTATTTGTTTTCATGTTTAAAAATTAACTGCATATAATATATTCACAATTTTAATTTTAAATTGCAACTACAGGAGTCATATGAGGCCGCATCGTCACAGGCCCGGCCTGAGAGTCAGGCCGAGTCATCAGATTAGACCACTGACCATTAGTTTGATGAGGCGGCATGGATGCAAGCCACCCAGTATGCCTTCGAGAAGGGCCGGGTAGTTGGTATCAGCTCTCGACTGACTCCCGGAGATTATTATGGCAGTGTTGCGATGTCGACGTCCAGCTCGAGAGGATCTCGTGCATCTTCTTCTGCTACACAGTATGAGGATCAGTTGCGATCTCAGACTGCACTGATAGAGAGTCTCCGACAGGAGCAGGAGCAGATGCGTCAGCAGCATGAGGAGGAGCGTCGACGCCAGCAGCAGCTGTACGAGGAGCAGACGAGTTGGTGGCAGCAGTAGCATCATGAGCAGATGGAGTACATGCGCCGACTCACTCATGCTTTAGGGATGGAGTTTCCTCCACCACCATCTGCAGACCCCCCTCCCCCCTCCTTCAGATTAGAGTTTGTTTTTATGTTATAAAATTTGTGAAATCAAAATATGATTTTTTTTCTATTCATAGTTTCTGTCTCATTATAAAATATTAATAATATTATATTTTGAAATAACAATATTAATATGAATAATATTATTATTTATATTTTATACTATTAAAAAATATATATATATTAAAATTTTATAATATTATAATTTAATAATATTTTTTTGTAATACTTGAATTATTTTAATATTTGAATGTAAAATAATTCTATTATTTTTATATTAATTAAAATAACTTATTAATATTTTTTTTATTTATGAATTATAATTCTAATATTATTATATTAATTAAATCATTTATTAATATTCTATTATTTTTTATTTTTGAATTATAATTATATTATTATTATATTAATTAAAATAATTTATTAATAATTTATTATTGTTATTTGTGAATAATAATTATATTATTATATTAATTAAAATCATTTATAAATATTTTATTATTTTTTATTTTTGAATTATAATTGTATTATTATTATATTAATTAAAATAATTTATTAATAATTTATTTATTTTATTTTTTTATAGTATTTGCGACGGGGTACTATGCCCGTCGGAAATAGGATTATTATTATATGCATTAAAATAATTTATTAATAGTTTTTTATTTTTTTTAAAAAATAGTTTTTGCGACGGGTCCCGTCGCAAAAACTATTTGCGGCGGGCCCGTCGCAACAGGTATTTCTGACGGGGCCTGTCGCAATTACTATTTGAAAAGTTTTTTACAAATATACGGTGTACTATTTGCGACGGGGAGAATCCCCGTCGCAAAAAAAGGCTTTAGCGACGGGCCCGTCGCAAATAATTTTTGTTGCGACACCATTTTCAGCAATGGGCCATTTGCGACGGGCCCCCGTCGCAAAAAGCCATTTACGACGGGATCCCGTCGCAAATAACTGTTTTTCTAGTAGTGGAAAGTAGTGAACCTACCCTTTGCCGAAAGAGCCCAGGACATTGGTCGACCATCTCTTTCTCCGGCTCACATGTCTTCTCTTGGATCTGGCCATGATTCCACAAAACCCGAACCAGACCGATGCTTTTACCCTGCAATACTTTCTCTTGCCTATCCACAACCTACACTATCACGTGTACCAACGAAGCATCCGGGTCTAGCTCAACATGATCCCGTCGAATAACATGGCCTAGATTTGGATGATTCTTTTTAAACAATGACACATGAAACACATTATGCACCACAATAAACCTAGGTGGAAAATCCAAATGGTAAGCCACCACACCAAACCGCTCAAGAATCTCAAAAGGTCAAATATAGCTCAGAGATAACTGCCCAACTTCCCAACCGACGATGTCCCAACCTAAGAGAGATCCTCAAGAAAACATGATCACTCGCCTAGAACAACAATAGTTGTCGATGATGATCTGCAAACAATTTATGATGGCTTTGATCCATCTCTATTCGCTTAATGATTAACTTGATCTTCTCCGTAGTCTCCTGGACAAGGCTCAGTCCAACTATCAAGGACTCACCCATTTCCACCCAGCATAATGGAGAATGAAACAGTCGCCCATGCAACGCTTCAAACGGAGCCATATGTATGGATTGCTGATAACTGTTATTGCACAAGAAATCAACCAACGACAAGTGCTCCTCCCACGAGCCACCAAAATCCATGACACAATCCCACAACATATCCTTCAAAGTTTGTATCTCTATCTCAGATTTACCATCCATATGAGGGTTATATGCCATGCTCGTAGTCAACCATGTTCCAAGGGCTTGCTGTAAGGATTTCTAGAAATGAGATGTAAACCCCAGATCACTATCGGATAAAATCGAAACTGGAACACCATCTCTCTTTACCACCTCCCATATATAGATTTCTGAAATATCCTCCACTGTATGAGATTCACGAATCAAGATGAAATGGGCCGACTTCATTAGTTGATCCACTATAAGCCAAATGAAATCGTTCTTTCTGACTGTTCTTGGGATACCTATGAAAAAATCCATCACTATTTTCTACCACTTCCAAACAGGGATTGGTAAAGGCTGAAACATTACCGCTGGCCTCTGATGCTCTGCCTTGACTTTCTGGAAAGTCAAGCATCTCGAAACAAACTCAACCACACCTCTTTTCATACCAACCTAATAGAACTGCGCTTTCAACGCTTTATACATTTTCTGAATTCCAGGATGAAAAATCAACTTGAAATGATGATACGCTCTGAGAAGATCGTCCTGACAAGAAACTGGTACAACCATCCGATTCTGAAAAAACAAAATTGAATCTCTATTCAGTTTCCAACCTTCGATGGTCTACCCACCATTGAGTTTTGACCTCAAGGTCACACACTTAGAATTAGGTATTTGTGCCTCTTTAACCAGTGCAACCATGTCAAGAATCAACAAGACTAGAAAGAAGACCTCTCTATCACCCTGGACCTCACATTCCAACCGCATGTCAGCTATAACCGACATCAACTTCCACTTTCAAAGCATGGACAACTTCTACCAATTCCAAATCATGAGTTGGGTAGTTCTTCTCATGCACCCTCAACTTTCATGATCCATACACAACCACATGATTCCATTGCATGAGAACGCACCCCAACCATGATCCCGATGCATCATAATACACCACGTACCCACTCCCTAGTTCTAGAAAAACCAACATTGGTGCTGATGTAACGTGACCCTTTAGCTCTTCGAAACACTGCTGACACTGTTCATTCCACTAGAATGGAACATTTTTTCTTATCAAAGATGTCATCGGTGAAGCCAAACGTGAAAAATCACAAAAAAAATGCCGATAATACCCAGTTAGAATGAGGAAACTCCGTACCTCAAACACATTATTTGGCGGTTTCTATGAGATAACATACTCTATATTTTTCGGATCCACTAAAATACCCATTTCAGAAATCACATGGCCAATAAAACAGACTTCCTGTATCCAAAAGTCACACTTTGACAATTTGGCATACAACCGATGATCGCTCAAGATCCCCAGCACTGTTTCCAAGTGCTGTTCATGCTCCACCATAGTCTTTGAATACACCAGAATATCATCAACAAACACCATGAAAAATGAATCCAGATATCTCTAAAATATCCGATTCATCAATGCCATTAACACCGGTGGCACATTCGTTAGACCAAAGGGAATGACCACATATTCATAATGGTCATGTCTACTTATGAAAGCTGTTTTAGGAATATCGTCTTTCCTCACCCTCAATTGATGATATCCCAACCTCAGGTCAATCTTGGAGAACCACTGGGCACCCCTCAACTGGTTGAACAAATCATCAATTCATGGAAGTGGATACCTATTCTTTATCAAAACTTGGTTAAGTCTACGATAATCAACATAGAGCCTCAATGTTCCATCCACCTTTTTCATAAACAACACCGGTGCTGCCCACAGAGACATGCTAGGCTGGATAAACCCTTTTTTTATAACTCTTCCAACTAGACATTCAATTACCACAATTCAGTAGGTTCCATCCAGTAAGACAGAAGTGAGATAGGATTGGTCATCGGAAGGAGATAAATCATAAACTCCACTTCTCTTATGGGAGGTAAACCAGAGAATTCTTCGAGAACAACATACATGAAATGACCCACCACTACCGGAATACCACTCTTCTCAACACCCTCTGCCGATTACAATGACAACAGTGCCAATTGATATGATAACGTCCCCACTACTGGTGCCAACAAACCTTTTTCACCCTGCCTTTCATTCCTAAATCCTCTAAAGAGATGTCTAATTCCATCATGTGTCGTAAAATCCACTGACCATGCATTACAGTCAATGTGGGCCTTAAACAAAACTATCCAATCCATTCCCAGGATTAGATCATAACCATCCATTTCATGCACTGAGAAATTCCACATTAGCTTAACCTCGCCCACAACGATACAACATGATCTACACAAGAAGGCTCGACACTCTATTTGACCCAGAAGAGTTTGATGTTTTAAAATCAAAGGCATCATTTCTACCCTTAAACCTAGAAACTCAACCACACGTTCAACAATAAAAGAGTGTGAGGCACCCGTATCGATCAAAACTTGCATCATGGTATATTTTAAAAGAATAGTACCTCACACTGTGGATGGTCCCAACTGATCATCCACCACAATGTGCTCAGCTCTGAACAATGCCTTGGTTGACACACTCTGCTCTTTATTACCCTGCTAAGGAGTTGTGGTGTATCGAGAATCACCATAATTGGCTTTTCTCTACTGACGAGGGGTATGCTGCTATCCCCGTCCCGTCAATGCATATGACGTCTGTGATCCCTGAGGAGTGTCACACACACCCGACCTTGGAGAATTCTGAAAATAACACTCCAGATTCCCCATCTGCATAAAATTGTGCATGCTCTAGGTTTTTTCATATAGTCCCACTTGATGTGGCTTGTAGAACCACACCAAAACATCCTGGTTTTCTCTAGGGCTTCAGGGGAAGATTTACTGATCCTGCCATTGGATTATGTGCCATACTCCTCCCTGGAAATAAGTGTCCCTCCTCCGCATGAACTTAGCATTAGAGTTCCCACTATTCCCCATGGGTACCACCATTATTCCTCTGCCCCGGAGCTCCCAACAGATCCTGCTCAGCCACCGATACTCGATTCACCATCTCTGTGTAATCACCAATACACATCAATGCTATTTTTGAACAGATTTATTACCTTAACCCCACTTCGAAGATACTTTACTTCAATGAAGTGCTACCCTCTTCCTCAGGTGAAAACCACACTAAGCTCATAAAGTTATCTGCATACTCCGTCGCAGACACTTGCTCTTTCTTCATACTGAATAAATCAGTTCTGCGCTGAATTCTGAACGTATGTGGGAAGAATTGTTTATTAAACAATTCCTCAAAGCCTTCCCATGTCATACCCTAGTCTGTCCCTACTTTGATTACCAGGTCCCACCACTTAAGAGAAAGATCCTCTAGCTTATACGTTGCAGGACTTACTTTCAGCTCTACCGGCATCCCAAAGAATTCGAAAATTCTGTTCATTCTGGACAGCCATGCCTCTGCCCTTTTTGGGTCCGAATCACCCCTAAAGACGTGTGGATCCTACCTTTGAAACTGAGACACATAATCAACATGATTTTACTATTCTGCTCTATTTATACTTCCCACATCTTGGAAAGATTGCACTATGCTCTAGATTAACTGCTGGTTCACCTAGGGCTTAGGTGCAACCACGTTCTCATCGGTCACTTCCAGTTGGTCTCTACGACGCCTACCTGGTACTATTTATATAAACAGAAAACAAACAACCCCGAGTCTCACTTCAGTAGACATCAAGAATTCCCATTTCATATCGCATTACACAATAATGTCACAACGAGGCTTTCCACATTTTCCACATTTTCTATGTTTCACCATTTTTGAAAACTAAACCATTTCAAAATACCAAATCCAGTCACATTACAATTTCACACATTTGAACAAAAATTTCTCAATTCAGCCCATAAATCATTATTCCCAATGAAATATGCACCCTAGAGGGAAGTCATTTCTAACATGAATTCCATGCTCATCTCATTGGCTACACCCATGACAATGAGATATCCATTACCTATAAGTGTCTCCAACCACTTATGTGCCTAACTCCCTGGTAACTTGTAGTTCAGCATAAAAGGGTTAGCTACGTCCTGTTATGCTATACATTCCAATTTCCGACATTCCAATACCTTGCTACCATCCCTAATCAAAGAATATACCACAATGAATGTCAACTCCAAATCTGAGAATCAACTCCAAAGGACTGAACAAGCTGGTACCACTTGTAACAATCCGCCCCAACCTCATTGTATTGAAGAGGAAGTGAGGGTTTCTTGGCCTTAAGAAATGTTCCCAAGGTGCCAAAGGCTGGAAATAAATTCCAAGGGCTTCGAGAAAAATCGGGGAATAGTTTTTTTCTTAAAACAGAACTAACCTACCAACAACCCATGAACTATACTATTCATTCCAACAAAACAATTCAACCATGTATTACCAAAAAGACAGCCAAGTTGATCAGACTTATAACCCAAAAACCCATACAATCAAACACAATATTAGAGTACTATATGGAAGACCCAACAACAAAACAACATGAGCCATGACACCACCACATATCCACACGAATATCCAAGCTCCAAGATCCACCAACACATCACAAGAATCACCAAGAAACACTATCAATGAGATGCCTTACCTTTACATGTATCCCAGTACATGAAATCTGCAAAGACACCAAATTTCCAAAGCGGGGGGTGAGTACAACTACTCAGTAGGTTTCCCCAAATGACTTCCCTACACACGCCATTAAGAGAAAACCTTTTGAATATTTATATAAAACAATTTATATAAAATAATCGCAATTGCATCCATTACCATAATCCAAACACACCCTTACCATGCCATTCCACCCAAACCATGTAAACCCAGGGAAAGCCAAACAATAATTCCATGAGCCAAATATGCCACAAAAGGAAGCCCAATCAACCATTTCACAATTCCACAACAAATTCCATCTATGCAAAGCAACACAAAACAAAGCAACCATAATAGTGGGACTTCCCACCCAACTCTTTCACCCCATCTTCAGCTAGCATGACTTCCCACCCACCATCTGGCAACCCAAAATGGTGGGACTTCCTGCCCATCCCATTCACCTTTTATAGTGGGAATTCCCACCCACTTCCACACAACCAATACAAGCCATAACCATGAATGTAACCCACCAAGGCCACAACAATACACAATTCACCATTTCCATTACATGTCAATTCACTTCAATAAATCAAACATTTATGGAAAATACCCTTCAATCATTTTCCATACCAAACCACATTTCAACCAAACATCCCTTTTTATTGAAACCCATTTTCTAAAATCATCTTAATCAAACCAACAAAACAACTCATTTTAAAATCCCATTTTAAAATCACATCAAGAGCATTTCGCCACAAACCCTTTTTCCTAAAAAGTTCCTAAATCATCCCCAAAGGGATTTCCATCTAATTTTTCAAATCAACAACACAATTAATTTTAAGAAACACAAATTAATTGTAACCAAACCCACTTGTTCTAACAAAGTAGAGTTAGAGAGAAGCCACCTACCATTAGGGTTCTGGAAAAATCGACCCACAAGCAACCACTCTTTAAAACCGGCGAACGCACCACCGAAACCTCTCTAGATCCCCTTCCCGAAAATCCATAAGCCTTAGAATTAACATCCAAGGCAACCAAAACCCTATATCTACACACAACAGGTATAGATCTAGAGGAAAACACAATGAACCCAAAAAGATAGACTTACCCAGGAGAAACCACCTTCAAACCACCTTGAAACCCTTTTAAATCGCTTCCAAAATGACTGGAAGAGCCCCTCAAACCCTTGAGAATTGAAAATCCTGAGTGATCCTCCAGTGGGAGAAACTTTGGTGTGGAATGAGGAAATCCTGAGTGAACCCAGGTTATAAAACCCTAATTTTAAGTGGCCGCATGATTATCCCGCACTATTTGAAAAACCATGGGCTAACTATGCCCATGCTACTACCTCATGGGGAGGGGTCCACATGATTGCCTCACACGATTTGGTAAACCATGCGCAGGCCATGTAAAACCTACTGTCTCTCCCTACATGATTTCCAGGAGAACCCGTATGGTTTCCTCTAACCATGCTCAAACTGTGATCCCTAAGAAAAGCCTCCCAACTTATTCAAAACCATTAAAAACTCACCCAACCTCTTACCAACTCATCCCATGCACTTTAAATACATAAATAAGCATAAAAAAGCTACAGAACTCAAATCAGGGGTGCTATATTGTTTGTTGTAAACTTAGTTTAATTTTTTTTACATTTTGAAATAATTTATTTCAAAAATAAACATATTTTTAAATCATGATTCAAAAATTTTATTGGTGTGATTTTTTTATAATTTTCTAAAAAGATAAGTTTTTAGATGAATAGTGAAAAAATACTAGTTTTTTATTTTTATTCTCTTTTCAATTACATATTTTAAACAATTAAAAAAAATTAATATGGTTTTGAAAGTTAAATTATTTCAATTTTTTATTTATTAATCCAACTTATGTCATTTTAATCAATCCCATGTTGAATTTGAAAATAAAAACTTTTTATACTTAGGAAAATTCTCACGTTGGAAAATCACTTTCCCGTCACGTATGTGGGTTTAATTTTAAATTAAATTTTACCCATTAAATGAATTTGATTTTAAAAATGTATCCCTTGTTAATAATAACCATAATATATATTTTTTAATAATTTAAATATATTTTTTCACTATTATGAATTGTAAAATCTATAAAAATTACTTACTGTAGTTAAGATGAAAATAGTATTACCATGGGTTAAACTAAATGGATATGGGTTAAAATGACCAATTTTTTTTTTTCAAAAACCAATTTCTTACCATTTTTAAATCTTTAATCCTCTATGTTTTGATAATGTATAATTTTTGTTCCTTTTGTTCTTGTGAAAAACATGAGTTCACCCATTTCTTTTCCTAAATTACATGTTTTACACTCACCCCACATATAAGAGTCCACGCCTCCCCACTTATATAAGATTTTTAAATCCATTTTCTTTAGAAAATACCAATAAGAATACCTTCACTAATTACCACATATCATCATTGACTCCATAGTTTTATCATAAATCCAGCTTAGGAAGGATTTTGGTACAAACCTAAGCAGGATATCTATAGAAGAGGTAACATTATTCAATGGGAATTTTTATATTATTTATTCATAAAACTACATAAATTATTATTAAAACATTATTATTTAACAAAATAATTTTTTTAAATATAAATATATATTTTTTTTAATGTTTATGACCAAAAATAATCTCCACCTCCATCAAATGGGAAACACAACTATTGATCATGTTTATGAAGGACTACTGCCTAGCGAACCGATGTAATTCAGTTTCCATAACCGCTTATAATAGATGGATATAATGAAGTATATATTATTTATATATTATATTTATATATAATTATTCTTTTAGAATTATAATATCATATGTACTTTCTAAATTTACATTCCACAAATAATATGATAACGTCGTTCGTGTTTAAGGTAGACTTCTTCTTCTGGAAGCGATGTGATTAGTTTTTCAAGGATACTTTTAATGGAAGTTAATTATGGTAAATTTAATGAATATATGTGATAAATATGGAAAAAATTATTTTGGAATGTTAATATATTATTTATCATTATTTTATTTCATCCATCTAGTAAATTGGAAAAACTTGCACGCGTACGTATAACCTACTATCCCTATGAATAATGCACTTAATTTTTTATATCTAACATTTATGGATTAATCTAAATACATACATTACAAATATATATGGTGTTAATATTGTGGTTAAAATTATATATATTATTTAACCATGATCAATGTTAGAGGACTCAATATAAAAAATAAAAACATATGTGAAAAAATAGTTATTCCCCAAAACATGATTTTAATATGGAATTTTTAACAAATGAGTAATAAAAGGTAAAAAGTAAATAAAATATTTTATGAAATATGTGATAACTATTATTTAATAGATTTATAACAATCCTAAATTTATTTCCCTATTGTTTTGAGGGTTTATAAAGGAAGTCAAGACTTAAGGTAAGGGATTTTCGTCTCACATTTTTTACTTATGTGAGACACATTCCATATTCACCACCTTTTTCATTTATCTACTGTATATAATTAACATTATTATATTTTATGATTCTTTTAAAATTACATATATTGATTAAAAAATCAATTTTATGACCTCTCATTCTTGGGGTTTATGGTTCAAATGTTACCAAATTGTTAAGGGGGTTTTGTCTCAATTTTCTTTATTTAGGACTTATGTTACGTTATGCACCTATATTGTTCTATGATGTATATGTTCTTCCACCTTTTCATTTTATATCATGCATATTAATAATTTCATAATATTTATTTTTTCAATTTATTTTATTCTTTAGTGGGTCTTACGATTCAAAAAATACCAAATTAGTAAAGGTTTGATGTTTTAATCTTATTATTTATTGGGATTGTTTATGTTTATGCTTCTAATGATGAAGTATTATTATCCATATCCCATGAAAATAAATAGTTTTATTAAAATATAGTTATTTCATTATAATACATTTTTGAAATCCATTTTCCTCTATTTATATATAAATTTTTTCAAAAGAATGTTTTTTAAATAAAAGTGACTTTATTTCTCTCTTTGGTTGAAATTCATTTTTCATAAAAAATCAAGTTTTCTAAAAATATTTTCAAAAATATTTTTAAAATAATCCAAATTATTTGTTAAATAAAATTTTAACCATGCATAAATTTTTTAATTTTTTTTAAAGGAATATTAATTTCATTTTCCAAATAATGTCCATTTGAATTTTACAAAAAATGTTAAAGGAAACATTGTTTTAACATGTACGACATGAAAATAATTTAAATCTTCATGACCCATAAATATTTTAAATATAATATTAGGTAACACCCCATGGTCTTGAAAATAAATATAGAATGAAAATTTTCAACTTCTATGTTTTGAATTTCAAGAAATGTTCATCTAAAGTTATGTTCAGTAAGTCATTTGGAGTCTGATAGAACAAACTTGATTTTTGGGGAATAGTAACATACCCTTATGACTAGTAATATGAATAGTAATATTACCTTTGAATAGTAAATATTGATATTTTTTTCTTTTCTTAAGGAAATATGATAATGAGATCTTAATTAATTTTTCAATGTCACATAAAACTAACTGCACTTCAAGATTGTTATTTTTCCAATTAACTATAACCTTCTTTAAAAATTAAATTAATAGTATTTAGAAAATTATTTTTGAAAAATGGATTTCACTTTTTAATTCTACACATCAAAAAATGGCAGGGGTGAATTTTTGGGATTTTTTTGAAATTCATGAATTTTTTGATGAATAGTGAAATACAATAAAATACCGTATATTCAATTTATCAGTTAAATACACTATTTCTGACTTAATAAGTGATTTATGGCCACTTTATTTTAACTCACATCATCTTTTTACTATTAGGGGTCACATGAAACAATTCTATTGGTTGTCTTGATGGAAATAATAAAATAATGAAATTAAATATTCAAAATTTACCCCTATTCCACTATAAAACCCCCCACCACTACCTCTTATATTCACTTCTATAAGCCTTGAAGCTCCTCAATGTTCTGCCCAGTTACCCTTCCCTAGTATCTACCCACGTCCAAGATGCTTGTAGTCTTTCCAAAATACCAAAACCCCTTCCCTTAAGGATTTTTTCAAGGAGGTAATTTCAAGAGGTAAAGCACCCTTCTTTTTCATTTGGTTTCATTTCAATTTATCTTCTATTGCTATAATCTCCTGACCTCCTCTATCCAAATGAAGATGATAACTCCAGTAAAATCTATATACTGGATTTATATCATGTTAATGGATTAACCATTATAAATATTCTTACTCCCTCCCTTTTTTTGTAAACGAAATCGACGTCCCTGAGGTTCCGATTTATAACCATCATGGACGACGAAGTTTCGTTCTTCAATTTCTTCTTCAATACTGGTCATGAAACCATATTTATGGTTGAAGTAGACTATAAAATATGTATTATAACATAATTAATATTCAGGAACCTGAATATGTACATATAATTAAGTTATATGACAAAACTAGTTCATAATATTCCAAATACCGCCGAATAATCGAAGAGGTTGTCATCTAATGATTCATCCTCATACCATGTAACCAAATGATAAAAATGACCATTATCAATTATTTATGTTAATTAATAATATATAATTCCAATCCTGGATATTTATAACAATTCTACATGAACTTCATTACTTAAAAACAAGTGAACTAAATATGAAAATAAAGGAAACAAACACTACAGAACGATGAAATTCAATACAATAACTTATCAATAAAGACATAAATGACCTAACCAGAATTATATTAAAATAAATAAATGTCTGATAGGTTTTTAAATAATTTATTAACAAGTACAATTTCATATTCCAGGAGCTTAAGTACAAGAGTGGAACACGTTTGGAGTTAAGGTAAGGGTTTTTCCACACGAACTTTCACTTTCATTCGGGATACTTTCTTTGTCTAATTAACTCGATGTAATTCTTATGTATTGTTATGTACTCATCATATGTTCCGTGTGAGTATCATATATATGATTAAAAACTATAATCCTTCTTTATTTTATGGATAGTTACACGTTTTAAAAGGAACTTGCAAAATTGTTTAAAAAATACAAGCCCGATTCAAGGGAATTTATAAAATTCTTACCTATTTTCAAGGGAACTCTATAATCTTTTTTTGGAAACCATTATCTTTATAAAATCACTAATTTTATTATGAAAATACTATCTTACTTTACTTATGGTTTTATACAAATATTTTTCCAAAAGAACTCTTCTTTTCAAAATAAAAGAGTATTTATCTCCAGGATTGCTTAATGATTTTATAAGAGTGTTTTCATCTAATTCAACACTCTTGTTGATTCCATGGTATTATTGGTTTTAATAATTTATGAAGTCATCTACCATATTTTATTTAATGGTTTATTACTAACTCTATTTTGGATGATCTATCCTAAAACCATTCACCATATTATTCCGAATGGTTAGTGTTTTTTGTTTAATGATTGGGGAAAGATAGTTACATTTCATATGATAGTTTCAATATGAATGTATTTGTTTTTTATGTTTATCCCATCTCATATGAGGAATTCATTGGACTTATTATGTGATGGGTGGGACCCGACATAGCCCCTCGATGCATCGGTTGGTCTCATGAGACAAACTATGGTCTTGGCACAAGGCCTTGACAAAATGATTATTTTATGGTCCTACCACAATGATTGGACGGTATGGTTATGATGTCTGGAATATGCACTTACCTCATTATGAAGCTAGTAGTTGAAAGTTTATGTGGTTATTCCACTAGTATAATACCCATGATTATTTTTTATTATGGAATTATTTACTCAGCTCATATTCCTGCCATAATGTGTTTCAAGTTTATTATTAAAGACATGTGTTTTAAATTATCCACCATGTCTAATGTTTATATTATCTTCGACTATATTGCTTACTCTTACTGAGCATTTGAGCTCACACCTTTCTTATGTTTCATTTTCTCAGGGCATGAATAAGTAACTTATAAACGAATTGCAAGCATAATCTAGGAGACATGATGTTTCTAGTGGAATAAATTAGTGTTGTTTTTCCTTTCCATATGTAAAGTTGAACTTATGTATGTATCTTTTTTCCAATAATACTAAACTACTTGGTCCTTCGGGATTCGTATTCCTTGTTTGTATGCCAACGTAATAAAATAAGGCACCAACTCTAGGAAACTGGGGTCAGGTCCTTACAGTGGTTATCAGAGGAAGTTTAATAGAATACATGGAAACTAGATTTAGAAAACGTAGAATTAGGGAAGAGTCCCTAAGTTAGTCTTTGAGGATATACATACAATAATGTCCAGGTATTTTGTTAAGGAATAGATTATGTGGATCTTTCAAGAAATACATCTATGTCAGGATACGAGTAGGTAGAGGTGGCTCTGGCATATATGTTTCTAGGGGTAAAACCCGAAAACACCGCTTTGAGCTAGACTCAAATGGAAACTGGTGCACAACAACGGGACTTGATGCACTCTTGGTTACGACACTCACATGGGATATGATTAGGATAATCAACATTTTATTTAAAATCCATTTTGAAGGATTGAAATGTAAAATATTCCTCAAAGAAACCATATTTGCGAATATGGGATTAGCCATGCGTATGATTTCAATTTTTCTGAGTATTTTTAAGTTAAGATTATATATAATGATTCATAACCTAATATAGTGTGTTCCATTATCTAGATATGGTGCCTAGTGTTCGGAATGGAAATCGTGTGAATGCACGTGTCCCCTGTAGGGATTTTCCTCCAATGAAAGATAATGATGTTGGATCTGGTGCTGTGACAACTTACTCAGGTTATGAATAATAACCTTACCCATATAGAGCATCTGGATCCAGCACGTGGAGGATCCATGCTAGATCGCTTTATGTGACAATAGCCTCCATTATTCAATGGGTCTATAAACCCATTTATAGCAGAGCAATGGATGTGTTCCCTTGAGAATATATTTCTCACCTTGTGATATAATGAAAGAGATAAGGTTGTCATGGCAGTCTATCATCTATCAGGAGATGCAGATCAGTGGTGGTCCTTAATCCAAAACAAAAAAGGAGGAGGAAGAGAAAGAAGAGATGGAATGGAGGGATTTTAAAGAAATATTCATAGAAATATATTTCCCTCGTGAGCAGTAAGCAGATATGTAGAGACAATTCATGAATCTGAGGCATAAGGAAGATGATAATGTTTCTAGGTACGAAGCTAACTTCACAAGATTATCAAGACATGTTGTGGACTACATACGAAATCCAAGGAGAAAAATTGATCGATTCTTTGATGGCCTAAATCCATTCCTCTAGCGGGCACTGGTATCACAAAGTTTTTCATCATATGAGGATATAGTTTCATGTGCCATCAAGACAGAAAAAGAATTCTATAAGTCTTATGACTTTAAGGGAAATCAAGAAAAGAAGAGGGCTATTGAAAACCTTGGGAAAGGAAATAAGGAAACGAGGAAGAAGGGAAGAGTTGATTTTCCACCATGTGATTGTTGTGGAAAGAAACACCCTGGTGCATGATTAAAAGAAAAAGGTATATGCTACAAATGTGGTCAGAAAGGCCATCTTTTTTGTGATTGCAAAGGGAAGAAGGAAGCCAATGATGTTCAATGCTATAGTTTCCGGGAGATGGGACACTATGCTAATGATTATCCAAAACGTCAAGGAAATATGAAACATAAAAGGCCAAGGGATCAGGTACAATCTCATGCAATCAAAACTGAAGAGGTTGAAGTTCCTAATGACATGGTGGAAGGTACTTTAATTGTTTCCTCAAGCTTAGCCAATGCTTTATTTGATTCTGGATCATCACATTTATTCATATCTTCCCAGTTTTCTAAGAAAATTAGATATTTCCAATTTTATTTAACAAGGGAGTTGTCAGTAAAAACTCATAAGGGAAGTATCATTGCTACAATGTTCTGTGAGTCAGTTCCCATTAGGGAATATAAATGTTTTTTATCTGCAAATCTCATCGTCAAACCCATGATTGAATTTGATAAAATCCTCAGAATGTATTGGCTCTCGGACCAGGATGCAAAAATTTATTGTAAGAATAAGGAGTTTACTATTTTTTATGACAATGATCAAGAACACCTTATCTTTAGAGCATAATCTTTATCACCCGATTCTTATCTAGATCCACCCCTAGTAGCTCAACTAACTTCAATTGTTGGGGAGGAAGAGAATGAAATAAATATGTGTAAGGAAAGGAATGTTCAAATAGAGGATGTACCTATTATGACAGAATGTGATGATGTGTTTCCAGAAGATTTACCTTGACATCCTCCAGAACGAGAAATTAAGTTTTACATTGATTTAATTCATGGTTCAAGGCCCATATTGAAGACCCCTTATAGAATGTCCATTGTGGAATTAGTGGAACTAAAGAAATAACTAGAGGAATTTAGTAATAAAGGATTTATTCACCCTAGTGTTTCTCCATGGGGAGCCCTTGTTCTTTTTGTTAAGAAGAAAGATGGATCTATGAGGTTATGTGTCGACTACAGGGAGATCAATGATATAACAATAAAGAACAAGTATCCCCTACCTCGAATTGATGATTTATTTGACCAAATTCTTTGATCTCAATACTATTTGAAGATTAACCTTCAATCTGGATATCATCAGTTGCGTGTGAAGAAGGAAGACATTCCAAAAACAGCATTTCAAACCAGGTACAGGCTTTACGAGTTTCTAGTGATTCCTTTTGGATTGACTAATGAACCATCTGTCTTCATGGATCTAATGAATAGAGTTTTCAAGGAATATCTCGGTCATTTTGTAGTGGAATTTATTGATGATATCTTGGTATACTCCAAAAGCTACGAAGATCATGAAAATCACTTGCGCATTATCCTGAAGACTCTTAGAAGACATGAATTATATGGGAAGTTTAGCAAGTGTGAATTCTAGCTTCAGGAGATTTATTTTCTTGGCCATATTGTCTCTAAGGATGGAATCCTAGTTGATAATGCGAAGACAAAGGCAATTCAAGATGGGCCCACACCGACAAACATAACTGAGGTACACAATTTTATTGGCTTAGCAGGTTATTTTCGTCGTTTCGTGCATAATTTTTCCAGACTGGCTAACCCGCTAATGAAGCTCACACATAAAGAGGTTAAATTTGTTTGGAAAAAGATTGTGAAGAATTTTTCGATGAACTGAAGGGAATATTAGTCAATTATCCTATATTGACTCAACCATCGGGGAATGACGAGTTTTTTATTTATAGTGATTCTTCAAAGAAAGGACTTGGTTGTGTCCTTATGAAAAATGATAGGGTTATTGCTTATGCATAACGACAGCTAAAAATTCATGAGCAAAGATATCCTACTCATGATCTTGAGTTAGTTTCTGTATTCTTTTCTTTGAAGATATGGAGAAATTATCTATATGGTGAAAAATGTTAGATTTATACTCATCACAAGAGTTTGAAGTATATTTTCTCACAGAATGAACTCAACATGAGGCAGAAAAGTTGTCTTGAACTACTAAAGGATTATGATTGCACGATACACTACCACCAGGGGAAGGAAACTAAAGTGGCACATGCCTTGAGTAGAAAGGATCATGGAGTTTTGAACAAGATGAGAGTTGAAAGGGATCCTATTTCTGTGGATCTAGTAAAGATGGATATGGGAATAACTATGGAATGTGAAACATCAATGCTTTTTCAAATGGTTTCCAAACAATATTTACTAGAAAGGATTAATATTTCTCAGGCTGATGATGAGGAGATTCAAAAGATTATTAAATATGTGAATGATAGGATATTGAGTGACTTCGTATATGAAGATGGAATTTTGAAATATAAGAAGAGACTTTGTGTTCCCGATATACCTGATCTAAAAAAGGAATTTTTTAGATGATGCTCATAGTTCCAATTTCTCTATACACCCTGGTAGCACTAAGATGTATAGAGATTTGAAGGAACATTTTTGGTGGGACAACATGAAGAGGGAGATTGCTGATTTTGTGTCAAGATGTATGGTTTGTCAACAAGTGAAAGTTGGAAGGCAATAGCCTGGAAGAGTATTGCAACCTCTTCCCATACCTGAGTGGAAATGAGATAATATCACGATGGACTTTTTCATAGGACTACCAAAGACTCCTAGAAGGAACGATGCACTATGGGTCATTGTTGATCATCTTACCAATTCAGCACATTTTTTTGCTATAAGAGTAGATCTACCACTTGATCCACTTGAAAGACTATATATTATTGAAGTTGTGAGAATTCATGGAGTACCCCTATCAATTGTTTCTGATTGTGATCCACGTTTTAAATCAAGATTCTGGAAAATTCTTCAGAAGGCCCTAGATACTGATCTTCATTTGAGCACTGCCTACCACCCAAAAACTGATGGAAAATCAGAACGGACAATTCAAACATTGGAAGACATGTTAAGGTCTTGTTCACTTGATTTTAAAGGCATGTAGAATCAGTATTTACCTCTCTTAGAATTTTCCTACAACAATAGCTTCCATTCAAGTATACAGATGACACCCTATGAAGCATTATATGAGAGGCGATGTCGTACACCAACTTGTTGGGATAATGTTGGTGAAAGAAAGCTCATAGGGCCAGAACTTGTTGAAGAAAAAATAGAAAAGGTGAAGATTATCCAGAATCATATCAAAATAGCTCAAAGTAGGCAAAAGAGTTATGCTGATAACTGAAGGAAGGATTTGGAATTTCAAGAAGGTGATCACATTTTTTTAAAGGTATCTCCATGGAAGGGGTAACACCCCGAGATTTTATGAAAAATATTCTTTTTAATGTCTTCTGTTGTACACTACACCAAAATTATCTTGTGTTATACACAACACCGTACTTGATTGCAGTATACACAACACTATTCTTGGCTCGCGTTACACACAATTTCAATTTCGTTTTGTAGAAACTATTCTACGCAACATTATGTATAGATTTTGTTTAATGTATAAATTAAATAAGTTTTGATTATACGCAACACCAAAAAGAGCTTTTACTACACTCAAACCTGACTTGCCTTGCATTACACACAATAAAGACCTTCCTTGATTGCGTGTGTAGTACGCAATACCGAGTTTCATTAAACGAGATATTATTATAATATTATTATGAACTAGCCGTTATGAATAGTAATACCCACTTTTTGAAATTTTATAAATATTATCTTTCAAAATTTACTTCATTTTTGGATTATGAATATCGAAATTAGATTAGGGTGAAATTTGGGTACTTTTCAGATAACTTTCATATTATGATGAATAGTGAAAATTACTAAATTTTAATTAAAAACAACCTTTTTAATCAAAATATTTAACAGTGATAAATAATTAATTTGAGTGGTTTTAAAGTATATTTAGAATATATTTTTACCATTTAATACAATTTTGGTCATTGGATGTAATTTCACATTTAAACCAGACATAAACAAGTGTCAATATTTTGATAGTTATTATCTCTTAAAAACACGCTATTTATTTTGACGACGAGAATTAATTTTTAAATTAATTAACGCAAATGATATGTTTTGAATTTGGGAAAAATAGACATCATTTTTGAATTCATAATATCAAATATATCTTAGGCCTAATTTTTGGTATTTTTCTGGAAACTTTCATTTTTTTGATGAATAGTGAAACCACTAAGTGGTAGTTAAAAAACAGAATTTTTCATAAAACAGAATTTTACCGCTTCTGTGAGTGGAATTTCAAAAATCCGAGAGAATCGGTTAATATCAAGGACTAAAATGTGGTTCAATGAGATGAAAATATTTTTTTGGTGAATAGTAACTTTTTACTTTTATTTACCACGGTTAAAAGTAAATAGGATAATTATGGGTAAAAATGATATTATTATTACCATAAAACATGTCATAATTCTATTGGATAAAAGTAATTCGACCAAAAACAACCTTAGGAATACAATATGACCATTTAGGCCCACTTGGATTAGATTAGGACATTTAATATTAATTTATTTAAAGAAGGGTTAAAATAGTTAAAATCAAAGTTTAATAAGTAAATCATTTTAAATATAGGGTTATACATAAGATAAATTCGACTATAAATATTCATTACAAAGCTAAAATGATTTCCCAGATAATGGTATTTTATTTATAATTTTTATACATTAAATAATTTAATTTATTTATGACAAAAAGATGATGCAGTAATTATCTTATTAATGAAATATTGACATAATTGATGTTATAAATACCCAAATAAATGTAATTTTAGGCTTTTTATGAATTCAACTAATTTTAGAGGTTAATATGACATGTTATTATTTATTTAATTAACTTTTTTTGAGCTAATCATTCTGTTATGATTTTCACAAAAATCAATTACTAAATAGTGTCAAAATTGACATAAAATAGTTTTTAAAACAAATATTATATTATTAATTGTTATTTTATTCCTAAAAATCTATGGTTCGGAAAAATGACTTATATAAGGTTATATATATTAATACTAAACAACTTGGGGTTATTTGGCTTTTTATAGTAAGTTTATTAACCTCATAGTGTAAGAAAACAAGAAGACACCGTAAAAGTAAAATTATTTAACTTAAGGTTAAATCTAAATGATAAGGTTAAAATAGAAACCTAAACTTGTCTAAATTTTATTGGATGAGAGGATTTCGACCCATCCCCACATTATCTTCGAAATAAATCAATTTGAAGCTATTAAAAACCGAATATGACTTTATAATAAAATAATATTTTTAGTTTTTCCAAAGGTGCCCCTCTCCTCCCTTATAAAAGGGCACCTCCTCCCTCTCTTCCTCACACCACTTTGAGCCTTCAATCTTGGCCAAACCCTGCCAAATTCTCTTCTCCACTTCCATAGAAACATCATAGAGGTTCTGCTATTCTTCAAAGACCAATTTTACTGCCCTAGGAGGAGGTCTCAAAGAGGCGCTTCATAGAAGGGGTAATGTCCGTTACCGATTCTTTCAACTTTATTTCTTCCTCCATTTATTCTTCTTTAGTTGTTTCATTATGAAGTAATAACATAAGTATAACTCATATACTGATATGTTATTATAATTATGAAACAAACCTATTTCACCATCTATCCATCCTATGGAAAACGAAATCACCACGCATGCGTACGTATGGAATACCGTCTCCATGCCATGGTGAAATATGTTTTTCCACCAACACCTTACATGGATGGGTATAATGGTGTAATGAATAACTATATATGGTTATTATAACATCATACTGATTCTGATATATTATACCATCCACTCCAATTCTATTCATTAAATATGGGAACGATATCATCGCTCGTGCGTACGTACGGACTACCGTCTCCACGACGTGATGAGATTCATTCTCCATGTTAACCATATATGAATGATCATAAAGTTTATATAATGAATAATAATGGAATATATTAAATAATAATATATGTATGTCATCCAATTAATTCCATTCAATTCAATTAGGAAAGGAAAACAACGTTCATGCGTACGTACGACCTACTGTCTCCATGAACGGTGTATTTCTTTCCATTTATCGATATATTATATATATGTATATTCTGAATATATATTATATATAAATCATGTTTTATATTATGGAATTAAGTAATCCTAATCTATGTAATCATATGAATAATTACAAGTCAAAACACGGACGAAAAATGAAACGATTTTACCCAAAACGCTCTTTAACATGGAATTTACAAAAGAATGGGTAATATAAAGTCATAAGTGAACCATATATGATATCATAACAATGAATATGATTCTGTAATAAGTCAATGACATTATTTAAATCATTATACACACTACTGGAAAAAGCGGCATTTCCAACGGTTCACAACTGTTGGGAAAGGCCCCTGAACCAGTGGGAATATCTATCCCAATGGTTCTGCAAACCATGGGGAAGTAAGCTGTTGGGAAAAGTTTTCCCAACGGTTTACAAAGAATCGTTGGGATAGGTTAGAAAAATCAACCTATCCCAATGGTTTAGATTAACCATTGACATATGTTTTCCCAAAAGTTTTAATTAAACCGTTGGGAAAAGCCAACAAAATCTCTAGCTTTTCCCAACGGTTCACTCAAAACCATTGGGAAAACGCCAACTATACATCTTTTCCCAACAGTTTGAAACCGTTGGGGAAACGTTTATACCAATGGTTCCATCTAAACCATTGGTATAAACCTCCTTAGAATACTATGCCAATGGTTTCAAACCTTTGGCATAGCCTATGCTTTGCAAATTGCACAGTAGCCTGCAATTTGCACAGCAGCCTGCAATTTGCACAGGGGAGGAGCAGGGTCTCCATTCACCTGTGATTCTTTAATCCCTCTCCTTTACCTGCAATAACCAACTAACATATACATATACAGAACAAATTCATATACATTTAACATATAATACATCCTGAAACTATACACATTCATAATTAAATCAGAATTCATAACATAATTATAAAGATACATAATTTAGAATTCATTCAGAATTCATTTTAAACATCATTTAGAATTCATTTAGAATTCATTTTAAAATTCATTTAGAATTCAATTTCAAATTTAGATGACAATTATATGTGAAATTTGGAATTCAAATCATAATTTGATCGGTTTTTCATATACAAGTGTTTTTACTATATATGATATCCATTTTAAACAAAATACATGCACTTGGAGTAGTACCGGTCACACCATGCCTCATATTGAGGCATGATTGACTATTGCATGTCACACATGACCCATTGATCATTTTCCTAAAGTATCAACATATTCCGAAAGGGTTTCGTTGGTTTTACGTATGCCATTTATTATCACTTAAAATGTGGTTCATTTAAAAAATGACATTTTTGAGTGATCCCCGCCACACCGCGACTCGGATTGAGGCGGGGTTGACTCGTAAACGTCAAAAATAACCCATGGATTGTTTTCCTAAAGTTTCAATAGAATCGGAATGCGTTTCGTCAGTTTTTCGTATGTCAGTTGTTGTTTTCACTTAAAATGCTTTCCATTTCAAATAAAAGTGATCCACTTTGAGTTGTGGCGGCCACACTGAGGCTCAAATTGAGGCACGGTTGACTCGTACACATCAATAATGACCCATGGATCCTTTTCCTAAAGTATCAACACAATCCGAATGTGTTTGGTCGGTTTTCCGTATGTCAGTTGTTCTTTTCACTTAAAATGAAGTGCATTTTAAATTATAGAGAGACACTTAGAGTGATCCCGGCCACACCACGACTCGGATTGAGGTGGGGTTGACTCTTACACGTCAAAAATGACCCATGGATCGTTTCCCTAAAGTTTCAATGGAATCCTAATGCATTTGGTCAGTTTTCAGTATGTCAGTTGTTGTTTTCACTTAAAATGTTTTCCAATTCAAAGAAAAGTGAGTCACTTTGAGTTGTCCCGGCCACACCAAGGCTTGGATTGAGGATCAGTTGACTCATAAACATCAAAAATGAACCATGGATTGTTTTACTAAAGTTTAAACAGAATCCAAATGCGTTTTGTGAGGTTTCGGTATGTCAGTTGTTGTTTTCACTTAAAATGTTTTCCATTTCAAAGAAAAGTGATTCACTTTGAGTCGTGGCGGCCACACCAAGGATTTTATTGAGGATTGGTTGGCTCATACACGTCACAAATGACCCATGGATCCTTTTCCTTAAGAATCAATAGAATCCAAATGTGTGTGGTCAGTTTTCCGTATGTCAGTTGTTCTTTTCACTTAAAATAAAGTCCATTTTAAACTATAAAGAGACACTTCGAGTGGTTTCGGCCACACCGCTCCTCAGATTGAGGTGGAGTTGACTCGTACACGTCACATATGACTCATGGATTGTTTTCCTAATGTTTAAATGGAATACGAATGCATTTGGTCAGTTTTCTATATGTCAGTTGTTGTTTTCACTAAAAATGATGTCCTTTTGAAACAAAAGAGAGACATTTCGAGTGGTTACAGCCTCACTGCAACTTGGATTGAGGTGGGGTTGACTCATAAACGTCACAAATGACCCATATATCGTTTTAATAAAGTTTAAATGGAATCATAATGCGTTTGGTCGGTTTTCAGTATGTCAGTTGTTGTTTTCACTTAAAATGTTTTCCAATTCAAAGAAAAGTGAGTCACTTTGAGTTTTCCGGGCCACACCAAGGCTCGGATTGAGGCGCGGTTGACTCGTAAACAACAAAAATGAATCATGGATTGTTTTATTAAAGTTTAAACGTAATCAAAATGCGTTTTGTGTGGTTTCAGTATGTCAGTTGTTGTTTTCACTTAAAATGTTTTCCATTTCAAAGAAAAGTGAGTCACTTTGAGTCGTGGCGGCCACACCGAGGATTGGATTGAGGTGTGGTTGACTCATACAAATAAAAAATGACCCATGGATCATTTTCCTAAATTATCAACAGAATCCTAATGCATTTGGTCGGTTTTCCTTATGTCAGTTGTTCTTTTGACTTAAAATGAAGTCCCTTTTAAACTATATAGAGACACTTTGAGTGGTTCTGGCCACACCGCACCTCAGATTGAGGTGGGGTTGACTCGTACATTTCACATATGACTCCTGAATTGTTTTCCAAATGTTTCAACGGAATCTGAACGCATTTGGTCGGTTTTCGGTATGTCAGTTGTTGTTTTAACTAAAAATGATGTCCTTTTGAAACAAAAGAGAGACACTTCGAGTGGTTCCGGCCACACCACACCTCGAATTTAGGTGGGGATGACTTTTACACGTCCAAAATGACCCATGGATAGTTTTCCTAAAGTTTCAATGGAATATGAATGCGTTTTGTTGGGTTTTAGTATGTCAGTTGTTGTTTTCACTTAAAATGTTTTCCATTTCAATGAAAAGTGAGTCACTTTGAGATGTGGCGGCCACACCGAGGCTCAGATTGAGGCGTAGTTGACTCGTACACGTCACAAATGAACCATGGATCCTTTTACTGAAGTATCAATAGAATCTGAATGCGTTTGGTCAGTTTTCTGTATGTTAGTTGTTCTCTTCACTTAAAATGAAGTCCATTTTAAACTCTAGAGAGACACTTCGAGTGGTTCCGGCCACACCACACCTCGTATTGAGGTGGGGTTGACTCTTACATGTCACATATGACTCATGTATTGTTTTACTAACATTTCAACGGAATCTGAATGCATATGGTCAGTTTTCCGTATGTCAGTTGTTGTTTCACTAAAAATGATGTCCTTTTGAAACAAAAGAGAGACACTTCGAGTGGTTCCGGCCACACTGCACCTTGGATTGAGGTGGGGTTGACTCATAAACGTCACATATGACCCATGAATCATTTTCATAAAGTTTTAACAGAATCCGAAGGTGTTTGGTAGGTTTCTCGTATGCCAGTTGTTGATTTCAGTTACAATTTAGTCCATTTTGAACAAAAGAGAGATAGTTTGAGTGGTCCCGACCACACCGCGGCTCGGATTGAGGCGGGGTTGACTCATACATGTCACATAGGACCCATAGATCGTTTTCCTAATGTTTAAATAGAATCCTTAGGCGTTTGGTAGGTTTCCGGTATGTCAGTTGTTGTTTTCACTTAAAATTAAGTCCATTTTAAACAAAACATAGGCACTTTGAGTGGTGTCTACCACACTGTGCCTCAGATTGAGGTGGGGTTGAATCGTACACATCACATATGAGTCATGGATCGTTTTTCAAAAGTATAAACACAATCAGAAGCCGTTTGATTGGTTTGGCGTATGTATATAAAATATTGTCCATTATAAACAAAATACATACACTTGGAGTGATACCGGCCACACCGCACCTTGGATTAAGTCAGGTTTGACTCGTACACATAAAATATAACCCATGTATCATTGTACTGTAGTATCAATAGAATCCAAATGCGTTTGGTCAGTTTACTGTATGTCAGTTGTTGATTTCACTTAAAATTAAGTCTATTTTTAACAAAACAGAGGCATTTTGAGTGGTGTCAGCCACACCGAGCCTCGTATTGTGGTGGGGTTTACTCATACCCATCACATTTTACTCATGGATTGTTTTCCTTATGTTTCAATATAATACGAATGCGTTTGGTCGGTTTGCCGTATGTCAGTTGTTGATTTCACTTAAAATTAAGACCATTTTTAACAAAACAGAGGCACTTTGAGTGGTGTCGGCCACACCGGGCCTCGAATTGAGGAAGGGTTGACTCGTGCACATCATATATGAGTCATGGATCATTTTTAAAAAGTATCAACACAATAATAAGCTGTTTGATTAGTTTGACGTATGTACGTAAAATATTGTCCATTTTAAACAAAAGAGGAACAGTTTGGGTGGTTCCGGCCACACCATGCCTCATATTGAGGCGGGGTTGACTCGTACACATCTCATATGACCCATGGATAGTTTTGCTAAAGTTTCAACAGATTCAGAATGCATTTGGTCGGTTTTTCGTATGCCAGTTGTTGTTTTCACTTAAAATTAAAGTCATTTTGAACAAAAGAGAGACATTTTGAATGGTACCGTCCACACTGCGCCTCAGATTAAGGTGGGGTTGACTCTTACACATCACATATGACCCATGGATCGTTGTACTGTAGTATCATCAGAATCCAAATGTGTTTGGTCGGTTTACTTTATGTCAGTTGTTGATTTCACTTAAAATTAAGTCAATTTTTAACAAAACAGAGGCATTTTGAGTGGTTTCGGCCACACCAAGCCTTCTATTGAGGCGGGGTTCACTCTTACACGTCAAATTTTACTCATGTATTGTTTTCATTAAGTTTCAATAAAATCCGAATGCGTTTGGTCGGTTTTCCGTATGTCAGTTGTTGATTTCACTTAAAATTAAGTCCATTTTTAACAAAACAGAGGCACTTTGAGTGGTTTCAGCCACATCGGGTCTTGATTTGAGGTGGGGTTGACTCTTACACATCACATATGAGTCATGGATCGTTTTTAAAAAGTATCAACACAATCAGAAGCCGTTTGATCAGTTTGACGTATGTACATAAAATATTGTCCATTTTAAACAAAAGAGGGACAGTTTGGGTGGTTCCGGCCACACCGTGCCCTAGATTGAGGCGGGGTTGACTCGTACACGTCACATATGACCCATGTATAGTTTTCCTAAAGTTTAAATAGATTCAGAACACATTTGTTCTGTTCTTCGTATGCGAGTTGTTGTTTTCACTTAAAATTAAAGTCATTTTGAACAAAAGAGAGACATTTTAAATGGTACCGTCCACACCGTGCCTCGGATTAAGGCGCGTTTGACTCTTACACGCCACATATGACCCGTGGATCATTGTCCTGTAGTATAAACAGAATCCGAATGCGTTTGGTCGGTTTACCGTATGTCAGTTGTTGATTTCACTTAAAATTAAGTCCATTTTTAACAAAATAGATGCATTTTGTGTGGTGTCGGCCACACCGAGCCTCATATTGAGGCATGGTTTACTCGTACACATAAAATTTGACTCATGTATTTTTTTACTTATGTTTCAAAATAATCCGAATGCGTTTGGTCAGTTTTCCGTATGTCAGTTGTTGATTTCACTTAAAATTAAGTCCATTTTTAATAAAACAGAGGCACTTTGAGTAGTTTCGGCCACACTGGGCCTCTAGTTGAGGAGAGGTTGACTCGTACACATCACATATGAGTCATGGATCATTGTGAAAAAGTATCAACACAATCAGAATCCGTTTTATTGGTTTGGCGTATGTACGTAAAATATTGTCCATTTTAAACAAAAGAGGGACCGTTTGGGTGGTTCCGGCCACACCGTGCCTTGGATTGAGGAGAGGTTGACTCATACATGTCACATATGACCCATGGATCATTTTACTAAAGTTTCAACATATTTGGAACGCATTTGGTCGGTTTTCCGTATGCCACTTGTTGTTTTCACTTAAAATTAAAGTCATTTTGAACAAAAAAGAGACATTTTGAATGGTACCGTCCACACCGCGCCTTGGATTGAGGCGGGGTTGAAACGTACACGTCACATATTACTCATGGATCGTTTTCCTATAGTATCAATATAATCCGAATGCGTTTCGTTAGTTTACAGTATGTCAGTTGTTGATTTCACTTAAAAATAAGTTCATTTTTAACAAAACAGAGGCATTTTGAGTGGTGTCGGCCACACCGAGCCTCGTATTAAGGAGAAGTTGACTCATAAACGTCACATTTGACTCATGGATCGTTTTTTCTTAAGTTTCAACAGAATCCGAATGCGTTTGGTCGGTTTACCGTATGTCAGTTGTTGATTTCACTTAAAATTAAGTCCATTTTTAACAAAACAGAGGCACTTTGAGTGGTATCAGCCACACCGAGCCCTGAATTGAGGTGGAGATGACTCGTACATGACACATATGAGTCATGGATCATTGTGAAAAAGTATCAACACAATAAATAGCTGTTTTATTGGATTGGCATATGTACGTAAAATATTGTCCATTTTAAACAAAATACATACACTTGGAGTGATACCAGCCACACCGCGCATCGGATTGAGGCGGAGTTGACTTTTACATGTGACATATGACCCATGGATCGTTTTCCTAATGTTTCAACAGAATCTGAAGGTGTTTGGTTGGTTTCCCATATGTCAGTTGTTGAGTTCACTTAAAAATAAGACAATTTTGAACAAAAGAGAGGCAGTTTGAGTGATCTTGGCCACACCGTGCCTTTTATTGAGGTGGGGTTTACTTATACACATCACATTTGACCCATGGATATTTTCCCTTAAGTTTCAATAGAATCATAATGCGTTTGGTCGGAGGGGAAGGGTCTAGTCTGGTACGCGGAGATGCTCGTCTACCTCTGGTACGAACCTCCCTCGTACCATCGGCCTAAGCACTGAAAGAATGGAATAATGAAAAGTGCACATACTTATGCACCTGTAAAATATACACATAGGCAGCACATAGCCACATCATTTCATAAAAAATAACACTAAGGATCAGACAAAATAGAAGCATTCATGCAGAGTAATAAAAAGTGCACATACAGATCAGAAGCAGCTAAAAAATTGTTGCATACACGCCATGTTTATTTCCTCAAACCAAGTAAAAAAAGCAAAATTATGAAACTATAGAACATTGGTTGCCTCCCATGAAGCGCTAAGTTTTACGTCTTCATCCATATGGATGGACAATGGTCAATCATCTTGGTCCATCAGCTCAGAACTCCTCTGCCTCTTACAAGAACTGGTGGCCATGTCATCAAGCTCGCGTGGATGCTTAGTGGGGTTGATCACTTCAGGAGCATAGCGGGCATGAATCTGGTGTGGAAGTAAGAGAATATGGCACTCGTCATCAGCCAGACGCTGAGTCACCCGTCGTGCGAGGTCAGATGGAGACGGGATGTGCACATCGATGATCATGGAAGAGGCAGACAAGCTAGACATTGTTGGTTAAGCTGCATCCACAAATAGATTCATTTCTATAAATTAGAACCTTTATAAATTTTTGTCCCATTTTTAGAAACAATTAATGTGTGAAAATTGTGAAAAATAACTTATCAAATATTTTAAAATGGATTCACTCATGGACATGATGCCTAATATCTCAAATATTCCTCATTGGATCCCAATTTGAAATTTTAATCCATTATCAAATGTCTTATATCAATTTATTTTTATTTGGATCCTTAAGTTTGAACGATTATTTTAAAATATAGACAAGGGAGGATAGGCTGGTGACTTGGAATACAATTGGATTCTATGTGGTGAAAACCACATTATAAGCATTGTTTAGGATATTATTGAGGTGGTTTGAGGATCAAATCTATCTTTTTAGAGAAAATCCAGCATGTCCAAGTTTGGTGGTCACGGTTTTGAAGTGGGGGGGTATTTGGTGGTTGAGGAGGGGGATGAGGGGGATGTACAAGGTCTAAGAGGAGGGGTGGGGGGATGTCCAGGGTCCAGGAAGGGGGGTGGGGGGAGTGTCCAGGGTCAAGGAGAAGGGGAGAAGGGGATGTCCATGGTCCAGGAAGGAGGGTGGGTTGTCCAGGGTCCATCGAGGAGGGTGGCTATCCAGGGTCCATGGTGGAGGGTGGGGGGCTTCCTAGGGTCCAAGAAGGAGGGGGGCTATACAAGGTCCTGGGAGGAGGGTGGAGGGCGGTTGTCCAGGGTCCAAGAGGGGGGATGTCCAAGTTTCAAGAAAGAGGGGGGCCAGGCTGTCCAAGTTCCAAGAGGGGGGGACTGTCCAGGGTCCAAGAGGGGGGGTGTCCAGGGTCCATGAGGAGTGGGGGATCTGTTAAAGGGAGTAAATTCCCAAATAATTCATTGAAAATTAACTAAACTTATTCCAAAAAACATCACAATTCCAATCCATCACCCAACCAACATCCAATTCATCCTCAATATCACTAACCTTCGCATGCCACAAACAACACAACCTAGTTTATACCAAATTAAAACAAAAAACAAAAATAATAGATGCAAAACATTAAAACTAAGTTAGTAATTATAGATTTAGAGTGTAGATCTACAATATTGTTTGACTTAAGATGGATCTGTGAGTGGAACGAGTTTCTAAGTCTTTGTATAGAGAGATCCCAGACGTTTAGGTCAAATAAAAATAGAAAATAAAAAAAATAGATGAAGAACATTATAACTGAGGTAGAACTTACATATTTGAAGTGTAGAACAGAAATATTGTTTGACTGAAGAGTATGGATGGAGTTTTGGAGACTGGGTAATGAAAGAGCGTCGGGTGACCTTCAATTTAGGGCTACAGTCGAGCGGAGGGGGACTACAATCGAACGGAGGGGCTACTGGACACCCGAACTGGATTTTGGGGAAAACTTTCCTAAAGGTTTTAAAAAACCATTGGGAATGTAGTCTTATACGAACGGTTTCATTTAACCATTGGTAAAGGTGGCATAGATTCCAACATATACCAACGGTTAGTGTATAACCGTTGGTAAAAGTGTATTAATTGAGGCCTATACCAATGATTTTACAAACTGTTGGTCAATTTCTTCATAAAAGCCTCTATACCAACGGTTTTCTTAAAAACGTTTGTATACATAACCATTCCCAACAGTTTGATAAACCGTTGGGATATAAGCGTTGGTAAAAATGGGATTTCTAGTAGTGACAGGAGGTTCAGATACGTATGAAGCATATCAGACCTAAGGTAAGGGATAATTTATCAATCTCATTTTTATCCGAGATTGTTTATTCATAAGTATTTACTGGGGTTATATTTATCATTCAAGCCCATGTTTTCTAAAAATGTTTTCATGTATGTTTAATTTTTTTTACCCATTTTTGACTTTTACTACATGGTATGTAAGGAATCTTTTTTTTACCATACGAGGTACTTTTTGACTTTTCCGAAAAAAGTACGAGAAGAATGTTATTTTTAAATTATATGGCGTGAAAAAAATTTATGGTTTCATAATTCCTCATTTTCATGAAGCTTACTCTACAATATTTTATGACTATTTTCAACAAAATACTTTTATTTTAAAAGTTCATGGCATTTTGTGAAAACAAAATTATTTTGAAGAAGAAACGATATTTTCCTGAAGAATTCATTTCAAATGTTTTATCAAAACCATTTTCCATCTAAGATGACATTATTTCATATGTGTATGTTTCAAGTTTAATTTATCTATGATTTACATGGTTTCACTTTTCTTATTATGAAATGATATCCATTTCTTTTATATAGATTATGTGATGATGGGATGATGTTTATGAAACCCATTTTATTTATTGGGTAATTATGAATGATGTATGTTTATTTTGTGGCACAAGTAAGAATGATTTCATTATGAGATGGGTGAGACCTATATCTCCCTCCAATGCATTGGGTAAAGATTTATATCTCATGAGATAGACATGGCTGGAATGACAAGTTAAACCGGTTCAGTAATACATGACTGGAACGAGGAGTGAACTCGATTCAGAAAGGGACTTTGTCCACTAAGATGGTCTTGGCAGCAATGCCTTGGCTACTATGGAAATCATAACATGTGCTGAATGGTTTCCACAATTACATGTTTTATTCCCATTATATTTTATCATGGTTCATGTTCCATTATGATATATGCCTTATGTACTTCCACGATTTATGTCTTTGCTCAAGATTTTGATGTTTAAATTTCATGTTCATGTTTTCGCTTCCAAATGTTTATGGATTGTTTTATGTTATCTATGTTTTCCCTTACTGAGCATTTGAGCTCACCCTTTTTATGTTTTATTTTCCCCAGGAAATAAAGAAAGGTTTTAGGTAAGGAAACAAAAAGGGGAAGATCGTTATGAGAGTTGTTGAAGATATTTAAACATGATTAGAAGTTTATATTCCAAGTTTCCAAAGACACTAAACTATTACGGTCCTTTTGTGTCTATTTTTGTTATGTATTAAGTATTCCGAAAAAGTAATGTAATGTCCATGTACGTCATGATTTGGGTCTCTACAGTTGGTATCAGAGGAAAGGTTTAGTCAACCTTTGAAAACTAGGATGTGATAAATTTAGTGAGATCCCTAGAGATATTTCTAAGGTATGTCTAGGGATGTCCTTAAGGTTACGTATAAGTATAGGTTATAGTCCTAGAATTATGGTAACGATATTAGAATTAAACATAAGATGTTAGATATTGAAGGTACTCCCCCTTTATTATGTTGTTTTCCCTAGCATGATTTTTTCCTCTCACACTATTCTTTTTGGGTTTTAGACGATGGCTGGAACCCGAAGGAATCGTTTTGATCAATGCAATAGACAATGCAATGATTGTCCTCTTGAACAAAAAAAATGTTATGGGAGATGGAGTGCAAAATCTTATTGTTATACTTACACAAGCTATGAATCATTCTGGACTTCCAAATGAGTAGAGAAGGGAACAATATTTTATTGAGTCCTTCATGAGGCAACATCCACCTTCTTTCAATGGGTCTTCTGATCCACTTGCTGCTGAACAATGGATCAGTACCACTGAAAAGATATTTTCAGTTCTTCAATGTTCTGAACATGATAAAGTCATCTTAGCAGTATATCGTTGGGAAGGTGAAGCTGATCAATGGTGGAATCTTATCAAGAATAAGAGGCCAAGAGATGAAATTGAGTCCATGGAATGGGACGAGTTCAAGAACTTATTTTTAAATAAGTACTTCCCTCGTATTCTTCGAACAAAGATGGAGAAGGAGTTTCTTGAACTAAATCAAAAGGATGATGAATCTGTTGGTGTATACGAAGAGAATTTTACAAGGCTTCTAAGGTATGCATCTGGCTTTATCATCCAACCTGAAAGTAAAGTTGATCTATTATTTAGTGGATTAAAACCAAATCTTCTAAGGGCATTAGCTATAAGAGACTTCAGTAGATATGAAGAAATTGTGCGTTGTGATATCAAGGTATAAATGGATGTTGGTGTTACTTATCCATCTCATGGTTTTGACAAGAAATTAAAGATGGAGTTCAAGGAGAAATCTAAAAATAATGGTGAAAAGAAGATGAATGTTTCCTTATGCTAAAAGTGTGGAAAGAAGCATGGTGGATATTGTCTTAAAGGGACTAGAAAATGTTTTAAGTGTGGAAAATAAGGTCATCGAGAAGATGAGTGTCGAAGTAATGGAAAAAGGGTTTCTAATGATTTGAATAAATAAAAGACTACAGAGAATGCACCACCAACACTTCAATGCTTCATGTGCAAGGAAATGGGGCATTATTCTAATAAATGCCTTATTCCAAGGGTTAGTGATGATCGACATGAGAAACCACTTAAGGAAAAGGACAAAGGGAAGTCACATGCGATCACTATTGGCGATGTTGAATATGACAACGATGTGGTGGAATGATTAAGTGTTTATGTAATGGGATTCCAAAATAATGTTGTATATTGTATCGTGGAATATTGGAATATTTATGTATTGGTCTATTGTGGTTTTAAATAATTTTATGGTACCAGTAACCATGGAAAGTGATTGAGATATTTTTGGAAAAAAGATGATATGTGCATAATGAAGGGATAAGGAGAAAATGAATTGTTTGACAGTATTCATGAGCTCATGAATGATATAAGGAAATAGTTATATCATGGTTTGAGTATATAGAATTTTGGGGTTTTGGTATGTGGAAAGAGTTATCTTTTGACAACACTCATGTTTTCACTAAGATTAAATGGGTATTCATTTTTCAAGAGAATACATGATTAAGGCCTTCGAATGTTTGGAATGTGACCAACAAGAAATATCTAATGATATATGTGGATCAACGATGGTATTAACATGCTTGTTATATGAAATCTATAGTAATCATTTTCACTATAAAATGAGAGTGGACTGCAGTATTATGGATAAGCCTAAAGATTGGAATGGATTATGTTGGACATAAGTTATTATTGTTTAAGGATAGAAGGTTTATCGATATTATTTATGGGATGTTATAGTAATGTAGTTTTAGAAAAAGGACAACCTGCAGGACGGGGGAAAGCCCATCGCGTCGGACAAGGCTGTGGGAATCAAACCCACCACCGAAGTGCGACTGGCCTTTATCGTCTACCACTGACCTACATGAAGTCCCTATTTAGTAGAAACTAGTTTTATTATATCAAGCAGTATGATATATGATGTATAAGTCCATGTTAGGAACCATATATGATAAATCTCACTATATATGGACTTATGTATTTTTGATAACTTTTATAACCTTTTGTTTGAGACAGATGAAATGACCCATCATTCTATCACATAATCTGCTAACACTTCACGAATGAAAAGTTTAACTTCATTTCTTTAAGGTATGAAGTGGAAATTGTCCAAAGAACGAACAACAGTGAGACTGTACCAAAATAACGAAAGTATTTCTTCTAATTCCAATCTCATCAACTTTAGGGAAATGATATTGAAAACCAAAAATGCTGTCCTAGTGCCCTTATATCCGATGAATCAGATGGTACCTTAGATCATAAAAAATCTATGGATTTGTGATTGACGGATTTTTCATAGCCATGTTCTCTACCACTCTCAATCAGAACATGATGGTTATATTTCTCCTCCATATCCATATTTTCACCTATGTTCTCTTTTGTGGAAACCCAGTGATGAGTTATTTGGGTATCCGTTATGTTTCTAACATTCTTTTTTTAAATGAAGTTTTAGTATTCCTTTTTACGATGTGGGTTTCTATGAAAGAAACTCTCGTGTAATAAACCATTTATAACCCATATGAATTTCGAGGGCGAAATTCATTTTAAGGGGGGTAGAAGGTAAAACCCCGAGATTTTATGAAAAATATTCTTTTTAATGTATTCTATTGTACGATACACCAAAATTAGCTTGTGATATACGCAACACCGTATTTTCTTGCAGTATACTCAACACTATTCTTGGCTCGCGTTACACACAACTTCAAGTTCGTTTTGTAGAAACTATTCTACACAACATTATGTATAGATTTTGTTTAATGTATAAATGAAATAAGTTTTGATTATATGTAACACCAAACAGAGCTTTCACTACACGCAGCCCTGACTTGGCTTGCATTACACACAATAAAGACCTTCCTCGATAGCGTGTGTAGTACGCAACACCGAGTTTCACTAAACAAGATATTATTATAATATTATTATGAACTAGCCGTTATGAATAGTAATACCCACTTTTTGAAATTTTATAAATTTTATCTTTCAAAATGGACTTCATTTTTGGATTCGGAATATTGAAATTAGCTTAGGGTGAAATTTTGGTACTTTTCGGATAACTTTTATATTCTGATGAATAGTGAAAATTACTAAATTTTAATTAAAAACAATTTTTTTAATCGAAATAATTAATAGTGATACATAATTAATTTGATTGGTTTTAAAGTATATTTAGAATACATTTTTACCATTTAATACAATGTTGGACATTGTATGTAATTTGACATTTAAACCAGACATAAACAAGTGTCAATCTTGTGATAGTTATTATCTCTTAAAAACACGCTATTTGTTTTGATGACGGGAATTAATTTTTAAAATAATTAATGCAACTAATATGTTTTGAATTTGGTATAATAGACATAATTTTTTAATTCATAATATCAAATATATCTTACGCCTAATTTTTGGTATTTTTCTGGAAACTTTCATTTTTTTGATGAATAGTGAAACCACTAAGTGGTAGTTAAAAAACTGAATTTTTCATAAAACATAATTTTACCACTTCTGTGATTGGAATTTCAAAAATTCGAGAGATACGGTTAATATCAAGGACTAAAATGTGGTTCAATGAGATGAAAATATTTTTTGGTGAATAATAACTTTTTACTTTTATTTATCACGGTTAACAGTAAATAGGATAATTAAGGGTAAAAATGATATTATTATTACCCTAACACATGTCCTAATTCTATTGGATAAGAGTAATTCGACCAAAAACAACCTTAGGAATAAAATATGTCCATTTAGGCCCACTTGGATAAGATTAGGACATTTAACATTAATTTATTTAAAGAAGGGTTAAAATAGTTAAAATCAAAGTTTAATAAGTAAATCATTTTCAATATAGGGTTATACATAATATAAATTCGACTATAAATATTCATTAGAAATATAAAACGATTTCCCACATAATGGTATTTTATTTATAATTTTTAGACATTATATAATTTAATTTATTTATGACACAAAGATGATGCAGTAATTATCTTATTAATGAAATATTGACATAATTGATGTTATAAATACCAAAATAAATGTAATTTGAGGCTTTTTATGAATTAAACTAATTTTATAGGTTAATATGACATGTTATTATTTATTTAATTAACTTTTTTTTTGAACTAATCATTCTTTTATGATTTTCAAAAAAATCAATTACTAAATAGTGTCAAAATTGACATAAAATAGTTTTTAAAACAAATATTATATTATTAATTGTTATTTTATTCCTAAAAATCTAAGGTTCGGCCAAATGACTTAGATAAGGTTATATATATTAATAATAAACAACTTGGGGTTATTTTGGCTTTTTATGGTAAGTTTATTAACCTCATAGTGTAAGAAAACAAGAGGACACGGTAAAAGTAAAATTATTTAACTTAAGGTTAAATCTAAATGATAAGGTTAAAATAGAAACCTAAACTTGTCTAAATTCTATTGGATGAGAGGATTTAGACCCATCCCCACATTATCTTCTAAATCAATCAATTTGGAGCTATTAAAAACCCAATATGACTTTATAATAAAATAATATTTTTTGTTTTTCCAAAGGTGCCCCTCTCCTCCCTTATAAAAGGGCACCTCCTCCCTCTCTTCCTCACACCACTTGGAGCCTTCAATCTAGGCCACCCCCTTCCAAATTCTTTTCTCCACTTCCATATAAACATCCTAGAGGTTCGGGTATTCTTCAAAGACCAATTTTAGTTCCCTAAGAGGAGGTCTCAAAGAGGCGCTTCAAAGAAGAGGTAATGTCCGTTACCGATTCTTTCAACTTTATTTCTTCTTCCATTTATTCTTATTTAGTTGTTTCATTATGAATTAATAACATAAGTATAAATCATATACTGATATGTTATTATAAGTATGCAACAACCCCATTTCACCATCTATCCATCCTACGGAAAACGAAATCACCACACGTGCGTACGTGCAGAATACCGTCTCCACGCCATGGTGAAATCTGTTTTTCCACCAACACCTTACATGGATGGGTATAATGGTGTAAAGAATAACTATATATGGTTATTATAACATCATACTGATTCTGATATATTATACCATCCAATCCAATTCTATTCAATAATTATGGGAACGATATCATCGCTCGTGCGTACGTACGGACTACCGTCTTCACGACGCGATGAGATTCATTCTCCATGCTAACCATATATGAATGATCATAAAGTTTATATAATGAATAATAATGAAATATATTAAATAATAATATATGTATGTCATCCAATTAATTCCATTCAATTCAATGAGGAAACGAAAACAACGTTAATGCGTACGTACGGCCTACCGTCTCCATGAATGATGTATTTCTTTCCATTTATAGATCTATTATATATATGTATATTCTGAATATATATTATATATAAATCATGTTTTATATTCTAGAATTATGTAATCATGATCTAAGTAATCATATGAATAATTACAAGTCAAAACACGGACGACAAATGAAACGATTTTACCCAAAACTCTTTAACATGGAATTTACAAAAGAACGGGTAATATAAAGTCATATGTGAACCATATATGATATCATAACAATGAATATGATTCTGTAATAAGTCAATGAAATTATTTAAATCATTATACAGGAGTTTAGGATACGTATGAAGCATATCGGACCTAAGGTAATGGATAATTTATCAATCTCATTTTTATCCGATATTGTTTATTCATACGTATTTATTGGGGTTATCTTTATCATCCAAGCCCATGTTTTCTAAAAATGTTTTCATGTATGTTTAAAGTCCTTTTTACTCATTTTTTACTTTTACTACATGGTATTTAAGAAATATTTTTTTACCATACGAGGTACTTTTTGACTTTTCCGACAAAAGTACGAGAAGAATGTTATTTTTAACTTATACGGCGTGAACGGATTTTTACGGTTTCATAATGCATAATTTTCATGAAGCTTACGCTACAATATTTTATGACTATTTTCAACAAAATAATTTTATTTTAAATGTGCATGGAATTTTGTGAAAAGAAAATGATTTTGAAGAAGAAAGGATATTTTCCTCAAGAATTCATTTCAAATGTTTTATCAAAACCATTTTCCATCTAAGATGACATTTTTTCATATGTGTATGTTTCAAGTTTAATGTCTCTATGATTTAAATGGTTTCACTTTTCTTATTATGAAATAATATCCATTTCTTTTATATGGATTATGTGATGATGGGATGATGTTTATGAAACCAATTTTATTTGTTGGGTTATTATGAATGTTGTATGTTTATTTTGTGGAACAAGTAAGAATGATTTCATTATGAGATTGGTGGGACCTATATCTCCCTCCAATGCATTGGGTAAATATTTATATCTCATTAGATCGACATGGCTGGATTGGAAAGTTAAACCGGTTCAGTAATATATGACTGGAACGAGTAGTGAACTCGATTCAAAAAGGGACTTTGTCCACTAAGATGGTCTTGGCAGCAATCCCTTGGATACTATGGAAATCATAACATGTGCTGAATGGTTGCCACAATTACATGTTTTATTCCCATTATATTTTATCATGGTTTATGTTCCATTATGATATATGCCTTACGTACTTCCATGATTTATGTCTTTGCTCAAGATTTTGATTTTTAAATTTCATGTTCATGTTTTTGCTTCCAAATGTTTATGGATTGTTTTTTGTTATCTATGTTTTCCCTTACTGAGCATTTGAGCTCACCCTTTTTATGTTTTATTTTACCCATGAAATAGAGAATGGTTTTAGGTAAGGAAACAAAAATGGGAAGATCGTTATGGGAGTTTTTGAAGATATTTCAACATGATTATAAGTTTATATTTTGAGTTTCCAAAGACACTAAACTATTACGGTCCTTGTGTGTCTATTTTTGTTATGTATTAAGTATTCCGAAAAAGTAATGTAATTTCCATGTATGTCAAGATTTGGGTCTCTACAGAAGGGTATTATACGATTCGGTAAGAAGGGAAAATTAAGTCCCAGGTATATCGGACCTTTTGAAATTCTAGATCGAATTGGAGCTGTAGCTTACCATTTGGCAATGTCACCAAGTCTATACAAGGTTCACAATGTGTTCCATGTGTCATTGTTAAGAGTGTACATGCCAGACTCAACACATGTACTCACTTATGAAGAAGTGGAACTTGAGCCCGATCTATCTTACTGTGGAGAGCCTATCAAGATTCTTGATACTAGAGAAAAATTATTGAGAAATCGGATGACTTGTTTGGTGAAGGTTCTATGGAGGATCCATAAGATGGAGGAAGCAACATGGGAGCCGGATAAGCTTATGTTTAAGACATACTTGAATCTTTTTAGGTAATATTCAGTGAATTTCGAGGATTAAATTTTTTTAAGGGAGAATGTAAAACCCCAAGGTTTTGAAAATAAATATAGAATGCAGTTTTGCCTCTTCTATTTTTTGAATTTCAATAAATGGTCATCTAGAGGTGTGTTCTGTAAGTCATTTGGAGTCTGATAGAATAAACATGATTTTTGGTGAATAGTAACATACCCTTTGAATAATAATATGAATAGTAATAATAATATTAATATGACCCTTGAATAGTAAATAATGATATTATTTTATTTTATTAAGGCAATATGATAATGGGATCTTAATTAATTTTTCAATGTCACATAAAACAAACTACACTTCAAGATTTTTATTTTTCGAATTAACTATGACCTTATTTAAAAATTAAATTAATAATATTTAGAAAATTATTTTTGAAAAATGGATTGCACTTTTAAATTCTACACATCAAAAAATGGTAGGGGTGAATTTTTGGGATTTTTCGGAAATTCTTGAATTTTTTAAGAATAGTGAAATATGGTAAAATACCGTATATTCAATTTATCAGTTAAATACACTATTTATGACATAATAAGTGATGTAACGCCACTTTATTTGAACTCACATGATCTTATTACTATTAGGGTTCACATGAAACAATACTATTGGTTGTCTTGATGGAAATAATAAAATAATGAAATTAAATATTCAAAATTTACCCCTCTCCTCCACTATAAAACCCCCCCACCACTACCTATTCTATTCAATTATCTAAGCATTTCAGCTCTTCAAATGTCTGACCAATTACAATTCCATAGTCTCTCCCCACATCCAAGAAACTTCGGTTCTTTCCAAAAGACCAAAACCCCTTCCCTTATGGAGTTTTTCAAGGAGGTTATTTCAAGAGTTAAATCACCCATCTTTTTCATTTGGTTTCATTTCAATTTATCTTCTATTGCTATCCTCTCCTAACCTACTCTGTCCAAATGGAAATGATAACTATAGTAACACCTATATAATGGATTTATGTCATGTTAATGGAAGAACCATCATAAATATTCTTACTACCTCCCTTTTATTTTTATAAACGAAATTGACGTCCATGAGGTTCTGATTTATAACCTTCGTGGACGACGAAGTTTCGTTCTTCAATTTATTATTCATTACTGGTCATGAAACCATATTTATGGTTGAACCAGACTATGAAACATGTATTATTACATAATTAATATTCAGGAACCAGAATATGTACATATAATTAAGTTATATAACAAAACTAGTTCATAATATTCCAAATACCGCCGAATAATCGAAGTGGTTGTCATCTAATGATTCATCCTCATACCATGTAAACAAATGATAGAAATTACCATTATCAATTATTTATGTTCATTAATAATATATAATTCCAATACTGGATATTTATAACCATTCCACATGAACTTCATTACTTAAAAACAAGTGAACTGAATATGAAAATAATGGAAACGAACACTCCAGAACGACGAAAATAAATACAATAACTTATCAATAAAGACATAAATGAACTAACAATAATTATGGTAAACTAAATAAATGTATAATAGGTTCTGAAATAAGTTATTAACAAGTATAATTTCATATTCCAGGAGCTTAAGTACAAGTGTGGAACACGTTTGGAGTTAAGGTAAGGGTTTTTCCACCCGAACTTTTACTTTCATTCGGGATACTTTCGTTGTCTAATTACCTCGATGTAATTATTATGTATTGTTATGTACTCATCATATTTTCTGTACGAGTATCATATTTATGTTTAAAAAACATAATCCTACATTATTTTATGGATATTTACATGTTTTAAAAGGAACTATCAAAATTGTTTCAAAAATACAAGCCTAATTCAAGGGAATTTGTCAAATTCTTACCTATTTTTAAGGGAACTATATAATCAATGTTTGGAAACCATTATATTTATAAAATCACTCATTTTATTATGAAAATACCATCTTACTTCACTTCTGGTTTTATACAAATATCATTCTAAAAGAACTCTTCTTTTCAAAATAAAAGAGTATTTATCTCCAAAATTGCTTAATGATTTTATAAGAGTGTTTTCATCTAATTCAACACTCTTTTTAATTCCATGGTATTATTTGGTTTAATAATTTATGAAGTCATCTACCATATTTTATTTAATGGTTTATGAATAATCTATTGTGGATGATCTATCCTAAAACCATTCACCATATTATCTTGAATGGTTAGTGTTTTATGTTTAATGATTGGGGAAAGATAGTTACATTTCATATGGTAGTTTCAATATGAATGTATTTATTGTTTATGTTTATCCCCGATCATATGAGGAATTAATTGGAATTATTATGTGATGGGTGGGGCCCTCTACATCCCCTCTATGCATCGTTAGGTCTCATGAGACAAACTATGGTCTTGGCATGAAGCCTTGACAAAATGATTATTTTATGGTTCTAGCACGAGGCTTAGACAGTATGGTTATGATGTCTGGCATATGAACTTCCCTCATTATGAAGCCAGTAATTGAAATTTGATGTGGTTATTCGACTAGTATAATATCCATGATTATGTTTTATTATGACATTATTTACACAGCTCATATTCCTGCCATAATGTGTTTTAAGTTTATTAAGGCATGTGTTTTCAATTATTCACCATGTCTAATGTTTATATTATGCCATTGTAATCAAATAAGGCATCGAATCTGGGAAACTGGGGTTGGGTCCTTACATATTATATCTTTCAAAGTATATTTTCAATGAAAATGACTTTGAAACTTATTTAATTTTTTAATTTTTTTTTCAAAGAAAAAGACTATCATCCCCAAGAAATGTTCCATGTGATATTTAAAACTCTTTCTCCATATAAGATGAAAACTATTGATGTTACATATGAATTAATAGGGAACAAATTTAATGATACCATACTTATTAATTCTCTGTGTGGTTAGTGTTTATGTTATGAAATTTATATGAAACCCAATTATTTTTCATGAGTTATTCTAGAGTGAATTAATGAAATGTTTATGTAACTTGTTTTCTTTACAGGTGGTATGATGTGATAATATGAAGAATGTTTTTTGTTATTATGGAATAACTAAATATGGTTTTCATTATGATATTAGTAGGAACTGTTTCTACCTTAAATTAATTGTGAAAATATTTACATCTCTTGATATAAAAATTAGGAATAATTTTATGGGATTGATCCTTTATGGAAAACAGGCAAGTGCTGATCCACTATTGGAAATACATGCATCCTGATCCACAAAAAGAAACATGTGATTAGTCCTGATACACTATATTTATGGAATTGGTTGTAAAACTTTATATATAGAATTATTTTCTAGATTTACAATGGTTTCATACAGTTATGATATGAACTTAGGGAACATGATTGATATTTCATGATTTTACACTCTTATGGGCCATGTTTTGTAAAATGATAATGTTTAATGAAATGAATAATGTTTATAAACTATGATAGGTTGGTTATGAACTTCATATGTTATTTTTATAATCTTACACACTAATGATTATCTTATTCTTTCATATGATCATATATTGATATCTCATATGTTTACCCTTACTCAGAATCTGAGCTCACCGTTTCTTATGGTTCTTTCCCAAGGATTCAAATAAAGGTTTAGGTATGGTATGACTAAGAGGAGTACTATGTGAGAATATATTTTTGGATTATATTGAAGGATATTCATGGAATAATACATTTTTTTATGAATCCAAATGCACTAAACTGTTATGTTCCCTGGGAAAGAGTTTATGAAATGTATTGAATATTAATCTAAAAATATTTGATATTTATGTAAGATAATCCTAGTTACTTATAGTTGGTATCAAAGGAAAATTTTAGTAAACATTAAGAAACTAGGTCAATAAACTTTAGTGAGATCCTTAGGGATAATTATATGGATATGTCTAGGTATACATGTAAGGATATGTCAAAGGAGAAGTCAATTTATAGGAAAATGTTCTAGATTTTTTTAAATGATTGAGTGAGTGGATTTTAAAGAAATTTAATCAATGTTTGGATAATACAAGGTGATGCGTATATGGTTCAATGGTACCTAGGGGTAATAAACCATAAAAAGTTTCATTAAGTAGGAATCAATAATCTCCTTATGCACGACAACAGGTCTTACTGCACACCTAGTTTGACCCTCCCCGGGGATATGTTTTTGGAAATTAACACACTTTAACAAACAATATTGAAGGTTTTGGAGAGTGACCATGATTTACCTAGGATAAACCAAAGGGGTCCAAGTTTTAAAATATTGTTTCATGGTTTAGAAACCATAACAGTGATTATGTGGTCACCCATAATGATTATTATTTATTAAAATAACATTTTTGGTTTTATTCAATGGCTAAAACATAAAGGAATCATGTTAATATTTAGTGAAACATATAGTGAAATGATTGTCCTCATGAGAATTCAAATTTTATGGGATATTGAATAAAAAATAAAATTTCTATATGCACAAAACATTCAGAATATATGAATCACAATAAATTCATAAACAATTAAATGATGGAACAATGTTACATTGAATCCTTAATGAGGAAACATACACATTATTTTAGTGGTTCTATTGATCAACTAGTCTCTAAGAAATGGGTTAATACCACTGAAATGTTATTTTCTATTATCCAATGTTTAGAAAATGAAAAATCAATTTTGATGGTCTATCATTTGGAAGGAGAAGTGGATAAATGGTGGAATCTTATCCCGAATATGTATCAGTAGGATGGAATTAAATCTATGTATTGGGATGAGTTCAGGAGGATATTTTTCAGTATGTACTTCCCATATATTATACATTCTTTATTGGAGACGGAATTAGTCAAGATTAATAATTTGGATGGAAAATCTATTGGTACCTATGGTGATAATTTTACAATTATTTAAATCTATTTTTCTCATTTAATCATATATCCAAGAAGAAAAATTAATGGATTCTTTAGTGTCTTAAAACCACATCTCTGAAAGTAATTTTCTACAAGAAACAATAGTTTTTATAAAGAAATTTTTTATTGTGAACTCTAGGAAAAAAAGGAAATTTTATCATACCACCATTCCCATGGATTTGATAAGAAAAAGAAGATTGTGCCTCAAGAAAAATCAAATAAACCATATAGAGGAATGAAATAAAATTCATCTACATGCCTAAATATCTGAAAAATAACCAAGGAAACTACATGAATAGAACTGGGAGGTGCTTTAAATGTGGAAATATTGACCATAAATCCTATATATTTTGAATTTTTTTAATAGGATGGTTACTAAAATGGAGGAGAATGGGACACAAACTAATGAACCACCCACACTATAGTACTTCATGTGAATGGAGTTAAAGAATTATGTGTATTAGTGCTCCAATCCAAGGTCTAATGTCGATGATAAGACAAAAAAACCTCTTAAGATAAATGAAAAAATGGAATCTTATGAAATAATAATGGTTGAGTTGAATTATTATAATTAGGGAACACTTGTCCTCCCCTCCTTAGTTGGGAGTTTCAGGTTTAATTTTTTTATGAATGGGCCCTAAGAAAATCTTATTGATCATCATTTAGTGAAATTTCATGTGATTTTGAGCATTGATTATATCAATTTGCATGGATTCTAGAATAATGAAATAACATATGATATTCTATTGGTACAAGGATAAACCCAAACTACCAATGAAAATGTTTTTATATAATATAAGAGATTATTTAAGTATCAATGGGAGAATAATAGTTTGGAATAATACATGTATCCATGTAAGATTAACTTAATATTTAGTGATACCCTCATGGGTTTATGAGTTTAATTTGGACTATATGTTCAAATTCAGAGAAACCCCTTTTTAGGTTTTAATGGGATACATTTTTACCTTGATTAAGGATATTTTCGGAGACATTTAAGGTGATAAAACCCATTATTTTTGTTTATATTTTAGTGAGAAAAATATGTTAGGGGGAATGAAATCACATTTTGTTGACATAAGATTAATGGTATTGGTATCCTTTAGGGTTTATATTATATCTTATTTTGACATAATTGTGGATCATTTCTATTTTTGGATTTTACATGAGTTATATTAATATATATTTGGTAAAAAATAAATAGAATAATGGGAGACAACCTATTTCATGTGGCACAGTTGTGGGTCTTCAATACACAACTAAAGGATGGCATGGGGTTGTGAGTACCACTGGAATATGTGAAAGAGTATTTATGATGGGTTAATATAAAGAGATATATTGTTGATTTTCAATCGTAGTACTTGGTTTGTAAACAAGTTAAGGTTGAGAGATATAATTATAAAGGGACATTGCAATCGTTATACATATAATAATTGAAATTTGAAAAATTACCCCTTTATTTTTTTATTGGGCTCCCCAAAAAGTATAAATGAATAATGCTATATGAGTTATTGTTTATCACCTAACAAAATTAGCACACTTCATCACTATCCGAGAATATTTATCTATTGTTCATATTTCCAGAATACACATTATGTAAATAATAAGGCTGCATTGAGTAACACATTCAATTTTATATGATCACGATCAGAGTTTTAACAAAACGCTCTGTCAAAGTCTTTATGAACCTCTTGATACAAATTAGATTTTTAGAACTACACATTATCCCCTGGTTGATGGTCATTCTGAGAGAATAATTCAAACCTTATAAGATATTATATGATCATTTTCTATGTATTTCAATGGTTTTTTGGATCAACAACTACCTATAGTTTATTTATCTTAGAAAAATAGCTTTCACTCGATTACTCAGATGGCTCTTTATTAAGACATTTGTATAAATTTCTATATAACTCAAATATAATAAATTTATTTTTTCAAAAAGAAATATTTTGAGACCCATGATTGATAATGAAATTGAAGATAAAGCTATATAAATTCAACAATTGATAAAGGTAGCACAAAGGTGATAGAAATATTATACTTATAATCAACAATTCAATTTATTATTTAAAGTTAGTGAGAAGGTGTTTCAAGGAATTTCTCCACTGAGGAATGAAGGGAAAACCATGCCCTAGGTATATTGTTCTAATTGAAAATCATGATCATATTAGGACAGTTACTTATCACATAGAACTTCCACTAAACCTATATCAGGTTCATAATGTGTTCAATTTATCTCTACTATGTATGTACATACTTTATCCATCCCATGTATTAAACTCAGAGGTCATACCGATGGAGCATAATATTTATTTTTGGGAACAATAGGTGGAAATTCTAGATCATATCAAGGAAGTTCTGCAAAACAAGATCACTCATTTGGAAAAATTTTGTGGTGAAACTAAAATAATGATAATTCTATGTAGGAAACTAAGGATGAAATGAGACAAAAATATCCTAAGTTGTTTGTATCAATGTGATGAAAATAGAGGGATAAATTCATTTAAAGGGGGGTGGAATATAACACCCTCATATTTTAAGAAATACAAATATTTTAAAATAAATTTAATCTTTTTTAATATTTTTCATTATATCGAACACTAATATTAGATTTAGTTACATGTAACATTGATTTTATCTTGTGTTACACACAACACTCAGTTTAAACGAAACATGTCATACAATTAAAATATTATTGTTTAATATGATAGTTTTTAAATTTCTATTATAACGGATGGTATGAATATGACTAAATAAAATATGAAAATATATATTTTACACATGTATACAAAAATAATTATTTGGTAACCAATTAATTATAAATGAAAAAAAACTATTTGAAAATAAAGGAATAATATTTCTGAAATAATATTATTATGCACAAAAATTGTTTTTACATCACTAAATTTAAATAATTAATTGTTTAATGATATTAATGAAATTTATATGTTATATGTTTAATAAAATTTTTATGATACATCTTATGTATTTTTTATACAAGATATATGAGTAAATCCAATTTTACACATAAGAACTGTATTTTTTAAAAAAAGTTATGTTTACTTTTGTAAACATATTTTAAAATTAAAATTTTCCTGTTATAAAAAATTTATTGCAAAAAAATAAGATTCATATTTTAAATTAGTATTAAAAATTTATATTTTAGTGAATTTTTTAGAATTTTTCAAAAGATTAATTTTTTGATAAATAGTGAAAAATATGGGTTTTTATAAAGAATTGTCCTTTCATTTTCATCTCTAAAAACATAAAAATTGTTTTAGTATGGGTTTAAAAGTAAAATTAGTAAAATTATATATTTATTGTTACAATTTAGTTCATTTTAATAAATCCATATTTAATTTGGTTATAAAAACATTCTTTACTTATGAGAATTGTCTCTTTAGAAAATCACTTTCTCATCACATTTGCTGGTTTAATTTTAAATTAAATTCCACCCCTTCGATGAATTATATTTGGAAAAAGGGTTCAAATATTTATAATCATAATAATATATATCATAAAATTTTTCCAACATAATTTTCCATTAATATTAATATTAATTTAAGTAAAAATAAATTACTACTATTGTGGTGAAAATGTGTTTACTAGGGTATTAAAATAAATAAAAAATGGGTTATATAACATTTAAACTTGTCCAAAACCCATTTTATTTTTATATTTATAAATTAACACTATTAAATTACTATAATGTATCATTTTTTGATCCTTTAGTATTGTGAAAAATGTGGTTACACATTTTTCTTTTCAAAAATTATAATTGTGCCACTCACCTCACTTATAAAAGGCCACCCACTCTCCTATTATCTTTAAAAAAACATTTTTGGTACATCCAATATATACCGAAATAACTTTTTTAATTACCTAATATCACCTTATATTACTTATTTTGACTATAAATCCAATCTAGAATGCTTATGGTGAAAAAACCAAGTGGTTACCTGAAGAAGAGCTAACGTTCTTCAACGAGCATTTTTATTTTATTTATTACTCATACTCCTAATATTATTATTAAAAAATCATGAAATAATTACATAATTATATTAAATATATAGATATTTTTATTCTAAGTTAATTACCTACAAAAATTTCCTCCTCACTCAATTGGGAAACAAAATTGTTGATCATGTGTACGACATACTACCACCTTACGAACTGAAATAATTTGTTTTCCATCATCGGTTCTCATGGATGGATAGAATGAAGTATCAAAATTTATATTTTTGACATTTATGGTATAATTATAATTTTATAATTATTATATCATATATTTCTTACTTATACACTATATTCCATAGAGAATGCCATGATGTCGTTCTTATGTATGACGACCTACCACCTTTCAAATTTATTTAATTCATTTCTGACTATCAATTTGCATGGAAGGTAATTATGTTTAATTAAAATTATATATTTGAGATATATATTATGTAAAAATGATTATGTAATGGTAATATATTATTTATATTTCTTTCATTTTATTTCTTGAGAAAATGGAAGTAGGGTCCATGCGTACGTACGACTAACCGTCTCCAGGAATAATGTATTTAATTTTATATATCTAACATTTAGGGATTAAAATAAATAAATAAATAATTAATATATGTTATATTTTTATCAAAATTAAAATTATTAAGATAATTTTACCATGATCAATGTAATAGGACCAAAAATAAAAAATCAAAACATACACAAAAATCAAAAGAGATATTCCCTCAAACCTGATTTTAACAAGGAATTATTAATAAACGGGTAATAAAAGGTCAAAAGTAAATGATATATGGTATGATATATATATATATATATGTTTATTTAATAAATTTTTGATAAAATTATATTTATTATATATTATTTTTTAGTGTGTATAACAGAAGTCAAAACTTAAGACATGGTATTTTCGTCTCACTTTTTACTTCTCCGAGACACATGCTATATTCAACACCTATTTATTTTATGTAGGTAATATATTTACCATGAAGGTATTTTATGATTATTTGGATAAAAATTAAAGGGATATACATATCAATTTTATAATCCCTCTTTCATGAGATTTATAGTTCAAAAGTTACCAATGTTGTAAGTGATTTCTGTCTCAAATTTCATTACATGGTTAATAAGTTATGTTATATACCTATCTTATTCAATGAGGTTTATATATATCCCTATAAATTTATGAAATATGTTTTATTTACATAAGTTATGATGTGTAGATATTATGAATGTTTTATGATATTGTGGAACACATATATATGTTTTTCATTAGGGTTAGGTGGGAGCTATATATCACTCTAATTCATTGGTTAAATATTTTTATCTAATTAGATAATAATGGGATACAAGTTTATGGACTTTATCAACTATATGAAACATATGGGTCCTGATCCACAAAGGGAATTAGGTGTAACTTCTCGACTCATCTCACCCTTGAACCGGGGGCCGGACCGGTCACCACACGACCTCAAGTGCATCTCCCCTAACACCAAAGACTGTTGAATAATAGTGAGGGTCTTAGGAGACGATAGTGGGGGGAATATACCCTCTTATCAGATTTTCACAACAGTATATACAAGTAAATAAAAATAAATAGAGGAAGTATTAATACATAATTGAAAAAGCAATATAAGACAAATTTCATATAATGGATGAATGAATGGCATGTTATAAATACATATTTAAAACAATTAAATAAAATTGCATGCTTTACATTCCAATACAAAAACAAAGAAAAGAATCAAAGCCCCATGGAATCCTCCATGATCATCTTGGGCTATAACTAATTACTTTTCTCCTAACTCCAGGTACTTCTATACATCAACATGCAAGGTAAAAATCCATAGTCCTACGAACAAGAATGGTCTACTCAGGTACCCCAGTGCAATGGAGGCCCGAGTAGGGTGTGAGATATATATATTAGTAGGTCAGAAGCACTAGTGTCTAGCCCTATCCAAATAGTTAAAATTAAATAATAGGATACAGGTATAACTAGGTAACAATATAATTTAATAAATAAATTACAACCCATCCAGGTCCCTAAGGGACACCGGATGGAGATGCTTGCTTCAACTTGTAGCCGTAAAATAAGAGTTCTGAACATGAACTATAAATTGCCTAAATAAACTGTTTAAAACATTAATTCATATTTGAATTTAACCCAATAAACTCTTGGTTTCCCCTGGACACCCATATTTCAAAACATATCTTGGACGTGTCACGGTCAAAACCATTTCCCAAATTCAATTAACAAATCATCATGTCACAATAGCACTCATTAACCATTTAATTCATTTCATGTATGACTGATTGGACCCACGGTCCAATGTTAATTAATTGGGTTGAATGTCATTTCTAGAACCCTCGTGAGTATTTGGAGCATCGGTCCTTGTCTCAAAACCCATGAGTTTTTGGAGCATCAGTCCCTGCCCCATAAAATAATGTTTACATGAAAGCTGGGTGTAGAAAGCCTTGTCTAGCACCCCGTGAGTATTTGGAGCATCAGTCCCTATCTCATAAACCATTTATAAAAAAAAAACAAATATATTTAACATTGGTGTATAATTCCATGTCTAACACCCCAAAACCATCCATTAATTAATTCATAAATTAATTATTCCAATCAATTAATTAATTCAACAAAAAATTAACAACATAAAACTCCCGTAAAATAATTCTACAATTAATTAACCATTCAACATATCAATAGTTAAAAATTTATTATCAATTAATTATTCTTAACCAAAATAATGTCAACTATATAATTAAATTAACATTTAATTATTCCAAATATTTTACAAGTTTGTACCCATCCAATGAAACAGTGATTCGTTCAGGACTTTAACAACTAACATGCACGTCATAAACATATCAAGTCCTTTATACTGAATAAGGTCCTGATATTTAGAAACCATCTCACAAGGCATATCATATATTTAAACAAAAATATCCTAAACAACTTAAGGCATGGAAAACAGACACGCGTAAAATGGTATTATTGGGAAACAGTCACAACAATCAATCAATTCACAATCATTAATTAATTTATCAATTAATTAATTAAATCATATCTATTTAACAAGTTCATCAATTAATTAAAAATTTACCATTTATCATGTAAAAATTAATCCATCCATTAATTATTACTAGTTTCCTATTTATATTTAGAACATGTAAAAATATTAAATATTCTCTATATTTATTAAATGCCATAATTTTTCCAACTCACGACTTGATAATTAATTCTTCAATTAATTACCATATTACCCATATTTCCCCATTCAATCATTTAATTCACCAAGTGATATATCATAGTTTTCGAAATTAACATTCCATGACATGGGTTAAAAAGGCACACCTAAGGGTGTCCAAGTCCATCACAATTTAAGTTCTGGTTTAACCATTTAATATTCAGGGCATAAGCTCAAAATATTTTCAATAGCCATCAATACATGATTAACAACAAAAAATAGTAATTTCCTCATTTATCACATGTGAAAAGAATCATTCAATAACATCAAAATTATTACATCAACATATTTTTTATCAGCATGAATAGGGATACATACAAAAGCCAAACCATAAGAAAGCACGATATGACATTACCACCAACCAACATTTTATCTTTAATCACCATTTAAATAAAATTTAGAAGATATATAATCAAGTAAACTCATATTATCAAATTATTTAATGAATCAAATAATTTGTAAATAAAGTGATAGAGATTTGTCACCCTACCTTGGGGTGACATCTTTTTAATTACGTAGTGCTTTAATGTCCATGGTAGAAATTTGTTGAAAATGGAATGCAGTCGCACACACACCACATTTATATATATATATATATAGACACACACACACACAACCTACAAAAGAAATAAACAAATAACCAAAACTACTTTGGAAGACCAAAACCAATATAGTAAGCTCTAAAAACCTACTACTAGATACCAGGGACTCAAACAAAATATTAGACTCTTATTTAGGTGGTGGAAAACCAAATAACAAAGTAGAAACCTTAAACTAACTAGAGGTGTTGAATAAAAACAATTTCATTAATATTTAACTTGGTGGTGGATGTTGGATTATAGACCAACGGACCCCAAAACAAAATTTTCACACCTTAATTAAGGAAGAACATCAAAAATGAGTATTATCCGAATACCCTAAATTTGGCCAAAAACAAATTGGGAACTAAAAACTAAATGAAACTCCAAATCAATGATGGAGATTATGAGGGAAGTTCATACCTCGTTTAATCATACCAAAACCACAATGAAATTGGGTAGAAAACATCCCCAGATGAAGAACCTTTAGGGGGTGTTGCGCATCACAGTTCTGCCCGGAGGGGGGGGGGGGTTGTGCCTAATATAGGGGATTTTCCCTATGGGGGGGGGGGTGTTTCATGCTATGGTAGGTCACACTATAGGGAGGAGGTGGTTCATCCAAGGTCGATCCGGTCATGGGGGAGGAGCTTCATGGAAGAGGAGAAGCCTTACAATTTGGGGATGATAAAAAAAATAGGGGTCGCGCCCCCTATACCACACCTATGCCTAGGGGAAGGAGAAGAAATGTCCTCCCTTTGGTTTTCCATATTTAAATAGTAAAAATAAAACCTGAAATTAATTTTAATTAATTTAATGTAATTATTATAATAATGATAATCATAATTATGATATTAATAATAGTTATACTATAACGATTTTTACCCCCTTTTATTTAATCAAAACCAACCAAAACCCCAAAATCCATTATTATTATTATTTATAATAATTATAACCCTAATTAACAATAATTATAACACTCATAAAACCATATGTAAAATTATCCCATTATTATTACCCAGAACATTGATATAACCCAAAACCTCTATTTAATAATAATTATTCTTCATTAATTCTGGAACTCTTTATTTAATTAAAAGTTTCTTTGGGAAACCCAAAATAAACATTAATTTCACATAAAAGTTACTCCCCATTAATCATGCAATTAAAACATTTTAACAAAAATGTTTACCCCATTAATCATGCAATTAAAATATTTTAAAATAAATTTTTCACCCCATTATTCATGCAATTAAATCTTTTAACATACAACTAATTTATGACACAATAATAATAATAATAACATTTTTATTATTAACACATTATTTTATTTAAATAAAAATCTCCCATTTAATATTGTTTAACTAATATAAATAAAATATTAAACTATTTAAGTTACACATGTTGGACTACAATTGTGCACAACCTATGTAGATCCATTAAATTTGACTTTTCCAGATACGGTGGTCCTGAGACTAATCGGGACTCCCATAAAAATTTTGCGTATTCACCAAAGTCTAGAAATAACACCTTTATGTGTTCCAACACTCATAATAATGTTCCGGAGATTAGTTTAAAAACTATCCAATTGATAAACAAAAAAAATTGAAAACCTTTGTAATTTAAACCTGGTTAAAAAAACACTGGACTTTATAATCTACCAACTATAAAAACTTCATGTCATCGAGAATTCATAAGGAACTAGTACAACATCATCCTGACACGGTCTATTTTTTTGATTGAACAACCACATTACGTTTCCAAATGTGGAACATATTGGTCCCAAAACCCAATAGAAACTGGTTTCCCTTGATTTCCTAGAAATACATAATGGTCCCAAAACCCACACTCACCATTAAACTGGTGATGTTCCTTTTAAAATTATTACATCACCAACCGTATGTACACCAATGTCCATACCCGATCTCAGGTGAAATTTCCAAGTCCAACAATCGCAAGGCTATTTAAAATAATAATAATTTTCCTCAAAATGAATGATAGAATAGCCCAAAATGTACCACACATTCCACATACAACCCAGATAAAAACCACTCATCAATCCCAACAACATTTAAAATTGTAGCACTGCGTAAGAATGATTTTATCTTAGTGTCTCCATGAAGAAGTCAAGATATGGTACATGATCGTCTCATTAAAAAGAGAATACTAAGAGCAACCTGGGTGTCTAAAAGATCAGTCATACTACTATCAGATGACTCTGTTCAAAAATATCAGCGTCACTTACCGACATGTTTACCAAAATCGATGCGACACTACCAACCTTAGGATTGTCCATGTTATTGTAATAAAATATTAGCCACTCACCAGTGTTCTATTTCATAACACCTTAACGCATGTGTGTGATGTTACTCGAACCATGATCATCGTGTCCAACATGGTTCATAAAATATGTAACTTAAAGCTATCGGCATTCCATAACACCCGAGTCCCATGAAATCCTCCCATGTAGTGGGAAAGACTTACTTTAATGGCCTAGAACATTATAAGGGTAATACCTACCACTAGTTAGCCCCTTAAAGAACATAAACTTCAACCCTCTCTCTTGGTCACAAAAAACTGAAATCATGAGGTTCAAAATACTGTTTTTCATTTTATCCATTTTAAATAATTCATTTCAACCTTTTAACATTTGGATGAATTTCAACAAACACACAAGTAATTTTTCCCAACATGTCACTTGGTTTTGAATCAACTCCCCATAGGTAAAACAAACATGCTATAACAAACATCCTCTTTAGACATTTCACATAGAGTGTTATCCAAATATATATATAAAATTTTGCATCTAAATTATGTTTTCCAAAAAGGTGACCTCCGAGGGTCCCATTTATTCAATTTGGGTTCTTCAAAAAGCAAACCAACAATAGTTCATTTCAATCAAAACTCAACAGTTTTACATTTATAACCATTTTCAAACATATTATGGTTATATAGGGTTCAAACACATGGGATGTAATCTACCATTTGAGAAGGTTCCCATAAACCTATCGCTGACATCGGTCTCCATTTCTTCACAATCAACATTCATTTAACATTTTAAATTTAGAAGCCCTTTCACACATCAAAACATATCTATCATGTAATCATATGCAGTAACAAAACAATATGTTATAACACAAAAGAAATGAACAATTATAAAACATGATAATAGCATAGGAAACATGGAATATAAACACCCAAGTAGGTACAATATGTCACGAAAATATGCTATTTAAAAAGGCATACTAAATAAGTACAAGGCATGGAACATATTCAAGACACACAATCCATATTAGCAGACATGTTACTAATGAAACCATATGGCATGGAATTTATGCATGGTATGTGAATCTCTAAGGGTCTCAGATGATGTATGCAAGAATATTTCTTTCCTAACCAGGACAAGATAGTTGTTTTTCAAAATTCTAAAAGTCAATAATCAGTGGAAAATACCCTAGTCACTCAAGGTGAAACAATATCAAATGTAACCTCAAATACTAAAAACATCAATTCCCATCCCTGGACACTTGGTCATTTCTTGTACATGGGGTGATCAGTCCCAAGCATTAAAATTAACCCATGTGCCAACACATTCCTATTCTCATGTCTACTGACCCCAAAATAGTAAGAAAAAATAAAAGAAAGAGAACACAAACCTATGTTACCACTTTGTAACGTCCTGATCTAGCTCACTCCTGAACCGATGGCCGAACTAGTCGACACACGACCTCAAGCACATCTCCCCATATGCTAGACACTGTCGACTAGAAGCGAGGGTCTTAAGATGTGATAGTGGGGGGACTATACCCATTTATCAGAGTTTCACAATGATATATCAGAGTAAAAAAATAGGGTAAGTAGTAATACATAATTGACAAAGAAACAAAATAAATATTTCATATAACAGATGAATTCATGACATGTTATTGATACATATTTGAAAGTAGTAAACAAAACATCATGATTTACATTCCAATACAAAAACAAAGAAAAGACTAAAACCCCAAGGAAACCTCCACGAGCATCCAGAGCTCCAACTCATTCCTTTGATCATAACTCTAGGTACTAGTATACATCAAGAATAATGGTCCAAGATCCGTAGTCCCAAAAATGAGAAAGGTCTACTCGGGGGACCCCAGTGCAATGAAGGCCCAAGTAGGGTGTGAGATATACATATCATTAGGCTGGCATCAACGATTTCTAGAACCATCTAGACAGTGAAAAGTAAATAATAGGATACAATTATAATTATGTAACAATAAAGTTGAAGAAATAAATTACAGTCCATCCAGGTTCCTAAGGGACACTAGATAGAGATACCTTCTTTGGCTTATAGCTAGAAAATAAGTGTTCTGAATCAGAACTATAAATTTAATAAATAAACTATTTAACACTTTAATTGATATTCATATTTAAACACATAAATTCTTAGGTTCCCCTGGACACTTGTAGTTCAAAACCTACCTCGGTCATGCTGGTGTAAGAACCACTTCCCAAATTTAATTCACAAATCATTATGTCACAACCGCTTTCATTAAACATTTAATTCATTTCATGTATGACTAATTGGACCCATGGTACAATATAAATTAATGGTGTAGAACATTATATATAGTACCCTTGTGAGTATTTGGAGCATCATTCATTGTCTCACAACCCATGGGTATTTGGAGAATCAGTCCCTATCCCATAAAAGAATGTATACTTTCAAGATGGGTGTAGAATGCCATGTCTAGCACCCCGTGAGTATTTGGAGTATTAGTCCTTGTCTCACAACCCATTTATCAACCATACATAGGTATTTATCATTGGTTTAGAAAAACATGTCTAAAACAGAAAAACCATCCATTAATTAAATGATATATTAATTAATCCAATCCGTTAATTAATTCAGAAAATAATTAACAACATAAATCTCCCATCAAATAATTCTAGAATTAATTAACCATTAAACATCTCAATAGTTAATAATTAAAAATCAATTAATTATTCTTAACCACAAGTAAGTAAACTTGATAATCAACTCAACCTTTAATTATCTCAAATCTTTAACGATTCCTAAACCATCCATTGAAATAGTGATTCATCCAAGACTTTGAAAATTAACATACACTTCATAAACATATCAAGTAAAACATGCTAAACAAGGCCCAAATATTTAGCAACAATATCACTTAGCATATCATAATTCTAAATAACACCATCCTAAACAAATTAAGGCATTGAAAGAAACACATCAAAAGGTATTATTGGCCAACAGTTATAACAATCAATCAATTCAAAATCTTTAATTTATTCATAAAAACTAATTAATTCATATATTAATTAATTAAATAATATACCTTTAACAATTTTATCAATTAATTATCCATTAACCATTTATCATTTAACAATCAATTCATACATTAATTGTTAACAATTTAAAATTTATATTCTGAACATGTCAAAATATTCAATATTCTCAATATTTAGCAATTTCCATAATTCTTCCATCTCATGAATTGATAATTAATTCTTCAATTAATTACCCTACTACCCATCCAACCCCATTCAATCATTTAATTCACTAACTGATATATCATTGTTTTCATTATTAACATTATGTTACATGGGTTAAAAAGGAACACCTAAGTGTGCCCAAGTCAATCACCATTTATGTCTCATTTATAAGGAAGACCCATGAGTGTGTCACGTTTAACCATTTAATATTCAGGGAATAATATCAACATATTTTTAATAGCCAGCAATACATACTTAACACCAACACATGATAATTTCTTCATTTATCACATGTGGAAAGAATCATTCAATAACATCAAAAGTCTTACATCAATATATCATGTATCGACATCAATAAGGATACATACAAAAGCCCAACCATAATCACGCAGGATATGACATTACCACCAACCAACATTTTATCTTTAATCATCATTTAAAGAAAATTTTGCAATTCCATAATCAAGGAAACTCATATTCTCAAATTATTTGAAGAAGGAAATCATTCTTAAATAATGTGATAGAGATTTGGGACCCTACCTTGGGGTGACATAATTTTAATTACGCATCACTTTAATGTACTTGGTGATAATTAGTTTCAAATGGAATGCACTTTCACATGCACCACCTTTATATATATGAATATATATACATATACACATATATATATATATATATCTAAATATATAATTACATGCGCGCACCCTAAAAAAATAAAAAAAATCACCAAAACTACTTTGTAAGACCAAAACCAATGTAGCGAGGTCTACACACCTACTTCTAGATACCAGGGAATGAGATAAAATATTAGAATCCTATTTAGGTGGTGTAAAACCAAATAACAAAGTAGAAACCTTACCTAAACCAAAGGCGACAAAGAAAAATGTGTTCATCCTCTTCTCCCTTGGTAGCTGATGTTGGATTATGGACCAAAAGATCTCAAACCCCCAATTTCACACCTTAATGAAAGAAGAACATCAAAACTAGGTATTATCCCAAAACCTTAAATTTTTCCATAAAAAAAACGAGCACCAAAAACACAATGAAACTCTAAAGCAATGAAGGATAGTATGGGAGAAGTTCATACCTCCTTGAATCATACCAAACAAAAAAAAATTGGGTAAAAAATATATGCGAGCGAAGAACCTGGAGGGGAGGGGGGTGTCGCGTGTCGCAGTTCTACCAGGAGGGGAGTCGCGACTACTACAGGGGATCTGCCTGGGGGGTTGCGCGCTGCTAGAGGTCATGCCTCTAAGAGGAGGTGGTTCTACCGATGCATATCTGGCCATAGGGGAGGAGCCTCTTTGAGTAAGATAACCCTTGTGATTTGGGGAAGAGAAAAAAATAGGGGTCACACACCGTTTAGCACGCCTATGCATGGGGGAAGGAGAAGCAATATCTCACTTTGGTTTTCCCCATTTAAAACGTAAAAATAAAATCCAAAATTAATTTTAATTAATTGAATGTAATTATTATAATAATGATAATCATAATTAGGATATTAATAATAGTTACAATATAACTATTATTACTCCTTTTATTAAATGAAAAAAAATCAAAATCCCCAAATCCATTACTATTATTATTTACTATAATAATAATCCTAATTAAAAATATTTATAACACTCATAAAACCAAAATTAAAATTATCCCATTATTATTACCCAAACCTTAGATATAAGCCAAAACCTCCATTTAATAATATTGCTTCTCCATTAATTTAGGAGCTCTTTATTTCATTAAACATTTCTTTGAGAAACCCAAAAGCCACATTAATTTCACATAAAATTTACACTCCATTAATCATGAAACTAAAATATTTTAACATAAATGTTTCAACTCATTAATCATGCAATTAAAATATTTTAACATAAACATGGAACCCCATTAATAATGCAATTAAATATTTTAACATCCAAATAATTTATGACACTATAATAATAATAATAGCATTATTATTATTAAAAAATTATTTTATTTAAATTAAAATATACCATTTAATATTATTTAATTAAAATAAATAAAATATTAAATTGGTTAAGCTGCACGGGTTGGACAGCAACTGTGCGCAGCCAGTGCAGATCCATTAAAGATGAATTTTCTGGATCTGGTGCTCCTAAGAGAAATCGAGACACCCTCGAAAAATTATCAGGTATTCACCCAAGGCCAAAAACAACACCTTTAAGTGTTCCAACACTCAGAATAATGTTCCGGATCTCGTTTTAAAAACTTACCAATTATTTAGTGGAAAAAATTTGAAAACCATTGTAATTTAAACCCAGTTAATAAAACACTCGACTTTATAATAAGTGTGTCCTAATCCCCACTATGAAGTAGGTAATAAGTCCTAATACACTATGTAGATGATCTTGGATGTTAACATTGACATAAAAAATGTTTTTATATATTTATGTTGGTGAAATGTTTTTTACAAGATTGTTTGGTTTATGATTTATTAATAATGATTTCTCACTCTTATGTTCCATGTCTTTGGAAACAATAATGTTTTATGCCATGAATATTTTTTATGATATATGATAGGTTGGTTATGAACTTTTTATGTTATATTCATGATCACATACCCTAATTTTTATCTAATTATTTCATATGATCATATATTGATATATCCTATGTTTACCTTTATTGGGTATATAATCCCACCCTTTCATATTTTTCCTTTCATAATATATGAAGAATGGTTTAGGTTTGGTATTACTAAAAGGATTAATTTTTGAGAATTTATATATATTTCTTGTATATTTTGAAAATGTTTCATGAAATTATAATATTTGTTTCTAGTCTCAAAAGTAAGAAAACTATTATAGTCCTCAGGAATTTGTTTATGAAATTTATTGAATATTAATCTAAAAAGATGTGATATTTATGTTTGAAAAGTCGTGGTCCTTATAGTTTGATGTTATCATCTTTGTCTAGTGGAATTTTTAAGTCATATAAAACCATGTAGGAATAAACTATAATCACCCATCTATATAATATTAATTATAATAGTGAAAAGTAAGAGTGGTATGAGATTTACATTGGTCTCTTTATGAGAAATTGTGAAGAGGTTTTAAGGTGACTGAGTATACAATAAAATAAATATTAGATCATTTTAGATGAATATTAAATACATATCATAATAATAAATTACTTGGAATTGTAATGGTTTGGTGTCTTTGGTGATTAGATACATAAAAAACTTATTTCATGAAATATATTTAATATCTCCCACAAAGGTCACCCCAAAAATTACACTTCTTACACATACCCCACTTATAATATTTCATCATAACCTAGGTAATAATGACCTAAGAAAGGGTGATCTCAAATTCTTATAAAGGTTAAACATGAGATATATCAATCGATGATCTTATAAAGGGATAAGATAAGCATAATGGTATGAGTTCATGATCATAACATACAAAGTTTATTCCCAATATTTCATAGATCATAAAAATTATATTTGAAATAAAACATTATAATTTCAAAATACATGAATCATTAGAGTTAGAGATCATGATAAATAAAACATAATCCATCATAGCATATCAAAATCATTTGAACATGTCCTCAGAATTTTGTGACTCAATCAAAATCGCAATCATAATAATATTTTGGGAATCATTATTTAAACATGGATTTACCTAGAAAATATAATTATAACATTATGTTATGAGTAACTTGTGTCTATTTAACTCAAGAATCTCTTAAGAGTTTATTAACAATATCATCTCTTAGTAGTTTCTTAACCCTATCATCTCTTAGGAGTTACGGAAAATCACCATTTATTAGGAGATTCTTAAGTCTAAAATCATTACCCAATTATATAGAGGACTATATAAATTCAATCCCATCAATAATTTAACCATAATCCATTCATATGTATGACACTAAATCGTAAAACATTCATTAAATCATCCAAGAATAACATGAGAAAAATAAACTAATTTCATTAATATCTCATCATCATAATCATAAACTATCTAGAGATATAATAAGTATGGTTGCACTAGATCATATTGATATTAATGAATAAGTAACATTAAAGGATGTTATCATAGATAAAAAATTATTTTAAAAGTTCACTTGTATAATTACTGAGGGGAATATCCTTTTCATTTGCAGACAACTTATTTAAAATATAAAATTTTCCAAAATATTATGTTATAAATTTTTATTGAAAAGTACTATTGAAACATGTAATATAAAATTAATGGAATAATTTGGTCATGAAAATGGTAAAATATGTTCACATCATATACATTAATAGTGAACATTCTTTGAACAGTTTTGTAAAAAGTCTAAAATGACTTTTTTTTTGAAAAAGTTTCTTTGAAATGATTCCATTTTAAAACTATATATATATATATATATATATATTAAAAGTTAGTGAAAATGATTTATTTGAATCATTTTAAATATTTTTAAAAACTAACATAAAATAAATTTTAATATCATAGAATTGTAGGAAAAATTTCATCGAAAAAAAGGAAATAAGGTGTAATTTACTTTAAAAACATTTTATCGATCATTTTATGTACCCAATAGAGGAAAATTGTACTAATATATATATATATATTAGGAATAATATGAGTATTAGAAAATATATGGGGGTTTAAAGGATAATATTTCTATAATATTCAATAGTGTATATTTTTCAATGAAAATCCTAAAAAATGAGATTGTAACATAAACATTTAATACAAGTATCATCTTGATTTATACGTGTTCCAACCTCTACATTAGTGAGTAATATCTTTTGGATTAAACCTTAATCCTTCAAAGAAATATATTTTTGAAATAAATAAATCTTGAAGATGTTGGTATGAATTTTAGGATGATATTTGGGAAGGGATTGGCCAATATAGAAGGCCTGATCACTATGAATAAAAGATAAGAGGATGTGTCATTTTATATATGAGGGGAGGCTAACCCTTGTAATAACCAATGTATTAAATTAATATAAATTAATTTGCATGTTCTTGATGAAAAAATTTATATATTTAGAATATAATATTAGTATTAGTCAAAATAATCCCATCTAATATAACATAGAAACATTTTGTTGATGTTTAACCATTTTCTCATAGTTTTAAAACCCATTAACCCTTTGGTTGATTATCGTGATATCAATATTTTTTGCTCTTTATAGGTAATGAAAGTAACTATAAAAGGAAAAGGTACCTTTATGTGGAAAGTGGTTCATATGGTCAACCATATCCCATTCAATTTGAAAAAGATAATATTTTTGTAAATTTTAAATCATTTAATAAAGTATTATTTATCATATGACACCATTGATGTCATTTTTTGGACTGTTAACATATTTTGACATTACGAAAAATATGGAAATTGAATTCAAATATAATTTTTCTAAAAAAAATCTATTTTTTATCTATAAAATACATGGAAAACAAAAATTCATCCAAACTATTTTACTTTTAAAAATTTTCAAAAATAATATTTGATTTTCATAATACATGAATAAATACTATATTAGCAATGTGTTAGAATTTAAGGTAAATATTCCATCTATAAAAATATAAAATAAATTACCATGATAAAAAAATTCTATCATATTTCAAATAATTATTTATAACTGAATATAACTTATTTTAATCCCTTTTAAAAATTATTATAGGTATTAAAAAAGAGTGAAGTATTTTTTTATTTCTTACACGAAATAATATAATGGTCACTATAAAAGAAAATTAGTAGGACGTTTCCCTACATTAAAATATAAGAATATCAAGGTTGAAAGGAACCTATCTAACGAAATAATGGAATTTATTTTTGATATTTCTAGGAATTATACCATAGTTTTATCCATGTTTTGAACGTTATTACCATTTCTAGGTAGCACATATTTATCTTCATTACTATTCATAATGAAAAACATTAAAAAGAGATAATTATAAAATTTTAATTTCTATAACCAAAATTGGAATCCATTTTTAAAAATTAAATTTCATGAAGTAGTGGAAATCCATTTTAAAACAAACATGTAAAAATAATCAAAAATAATTTATAGAAAAATGAATTTTTAAACATAAAATGGATTTATTGTTATCCCACGACCAATAAAAACCATTATATGAATGTAAAACATTTATTTGATTATATAATATGTAAATTTAATAAATATAAATTAATTTAATTAATTATGATAAAAACACATTTTGTGCATAAAATTAGTTTTGTCTTAAAAAATACATTTTTTACTATTGGATGATTTTATCAATTCTTTACTAATGACTTTATTTTATATATGTTTACAAAATAAAGTTTCATAATTTAGTAGTCCTATTCGACCCCACAAATCCAATGGTTTGGTTATAAGTATCATGATAAATAATAACAATTCTACAGTATATTTTGGTACCTTTAAACACAATGTTGCAAGTTATGGAAGATATAAAAAAAATTAAATTTAGTTAAAGAGAAATATATCATTAAATATTTGGGTGCCATATTATAATCCTATTATAAGAATTTATCCCTCTAAATTCTTTCACCTTGATATAAAAACTAGGGAAATTTATTCCTTACAACATCATTTGGTTCCCATGTAACTTTATCAAATTTATGGATTCTCCACAAAACATTGAACAATTGAGTGGTCTAAACCTGCATAACCTTATCCCTTTAATCCAAAATCTTCACTAGTTATTCCTCATAAGAGAGATCATCCTCTAGTGGAATGACCAAAAATTTTAGTGCATGTGAAGGATCATGTATTTACGTCCTTAGTAGGGATGCACAGAACATATCATGAACTTCAGAGAGATATAATAAAAGCACCATGTGATATAGAACCAACACGATATATTAAATAATTTAAAAGGGTCCTATATATCTAGCGCATAACATTCCCTTAATTCCAAAATTCAATACTTTATTACAATGTGATATTCGTAGGAGTGACTTGTAACCAACATCAAACTCTAGATCTCATAAATTATTTTTAATATAACTCTTATTTTGACACTAATATTCTTTGATATGTTGCTGAATGGATGTATCCTCATTCTCCATTTGATCAGTTTGACTTAGTATAGAATTATTTCTATAACATCATCCCAATAAGATGAAGTAATAGAGGATCTATTTGAATTCATCAGAGAAAGATAATGTTGTAAGAAAACGTGACATAAGAAAGGTGTTGATCCCAAACACCATTTAAATACATATAATATTCTCTCACCATGTATTTTAGAGTTTGAATAGTTATCTTAGACTGGACATATATCTATAGATGATATATAGTACTAAAACTCAACTATGTATCCATATCCTACTGAAATATTATTTATAACTTTGAGTTAAACCTCAGTTATTGATTAGATATAATATAATATATCACTCTATAAAAGTTTACCTCTGAATTAATTTATTTTTTAGGAATATAAGAAAGATATAAATATTCTCTTATTGTAATGAAATTTTATAACTTTATAAGGTGGTCAGTTCTATCACAAATTGCATTATTCCCATTATATATTTAAGGGAGTCCTATAATGAAATCCACTATAATTTTCTCTCATTTACATTATGTTGTGGATTTTGGTTAGAAAAAACTCTTTGAATTATATCACATAACCATTACATGAAGAAAAACTAGTTATTGAGATACATATATATAAAATCTCTCTTCATGTTATCCCATTATAAATCCTCTTTAATGTCTCTATACATCATCATAATTCTAGGATGGATTAATAATGATGAACTATAAGATTTATCTTAAAAATACTTATTTAATTATGTAATTTTTGAGATACATACTATTTTCCCAAGACTTGTCATTTATTCATAATTTTTATTTTAACATTCCTTACCATTTTCTATACTCTAGTTTCTTCCTTCTATTCCTTTTTAATCCTCCCATTGATGAATTGTTGAGTAATCATAAAATAATGATAAGATATTTTCCATTTCAGGGTGATTTCAAGATCTATATTTTGGAAATCCATATATATTATATCTCTTTCAATCCTCATCATATAAAAAATAGCTTTTTATTTTTGACTGAGAGCATCAACCACCTTGTTTTCCTTAAGAGAGTTGTAATGTATTGATTATTCATAATAATTAATATATTATAACTATATCATTTAGTGATAATTTAATTTTTTCTATGTGAATATATACTTTAATATGTTATGATGTATATATCAAATAATTCCCCATAAATATAATTCTTTTGTATTTTCAATACAGAAATTATTTCTACAAACTCCAAATCACGAGTCTATTAAATTTGATCATGAATTTTCAATTGGTGTATGGATTATGCTATCACCGTATTGTTATTAATAATAAAAAATACTGAACTATTATTTGATTCAAACTATATATCACATAACTTTTTACACTTTGGGTAATTTGAGCATATGTGGACTAAGACTAAATATCATCAGTTACATTAATTTTCTTCACATTCATCATTCCTAAGGAACATTACCCACTTCTGAGTATACTTATTGAGTGTATTAGAGAGACATGAGAAATTATTCACAAAGATTTTATAAAATCAAACCAATATAAGAAAACTAATGATATTTATCATATTAGATGGTCTGGGATAATTTTCAATATGTTTTGTCATTGAAATATCCATTGATATACCCTCTCTTGAAATTATACGACCCAAGAATAAAGCTTTATATAAATATAATCTACACTTTTCGAATTTTGAATACAATTTCTCTTTCCTCAAGCTATTCAATACAATCTCCAAATGATATTTATGTTATTACTTATTATTCAATTATATAAGAATATAATCTATAAATACTACTGAAACTAATCCAGGTAATCTCTAAAGACTCTATTCTTTAAATATATGAACATAAAAGGTGAATTAGTAAGTCCAAATGGAATTATTATAAATTCATATTGTCTATACCTCATACATAATGTTGTGTTAGGTATATCACACATATTTAAACTTAATTGATTATATCAATATTTAATGGAAATAATTTAAATGTATTAATCTCAATGTAGTTTATCAAACAAGTGATCAATACATGGTATATTATACTTTTTCATGATAGTGATATTTTTATGTTCTGTATAATCAATAAAATGGGTCATTAACCCATCTTTCTTCTTAATAAAAATAACAAGTTCCCCACATGCTGACACAATATAGAATATGAATCCCTTAACAATATTCTCCAAGAGTTTATTCTCCAATTCACACAAATCAATCATATCCATTCGATATGTATTCTTTCAAATAGGTGTAGAAAGAGGTATGAGTTAAATTAAAGACTTTACTTAATGATTTAGGGGTAGACTAGGAAATTCATTAGTAAAAAATTTGTATATTCCCCAAAAAATAGGAATATATTCAATGTTGTGTTTATTTACAAACATTTGGTATAAATATACCTCATGGATAGATATTAAGACCCATACAATAGATGTAACTTCCATTATAATTTCATATTCCTTGATTCTAGTTGATTAAAAATATCAAATGTGACTTCTCTTCCTTATAAATTAATATGGGATCTATTTAGGGAGAACCAATCAATACCCAAAATCACATCAAATTGAACTAGAGGGATAATAGTAGTATTTTCATAAAGCACATTCCCACAAAATTATATCACATAGGAGCTATAGACTTAATATGAAATCATCATTCCATTTTTAGTTTTACTAAGAAATCAAAATATAATCCATGAGGATATGAAATAACATTCCATGAGTTTTTTCATGATATAAATGAACTAATATAATAAAGATAAAATAGGGAACATCAAAATTTTATCATACCTTTTACCACCTCTAATTTATAATTGTATCATTAATGCATTACTAAACCCATAATGGTTATCATTGCCATGAAGCATCACTAATCAGAGTGATCTATCATGTAAAATCAATACTAGGAAGTGAAAATAATGAAACATTATTTCCAATCTAGGACACCTTAGGTTTAACGTTGTAAATACATGTTCATAACCAATTCAAACCATTTATAGTGGTTTATATATAAAATTTTAATTAAGCCAATCATATCATATAGAAGTATCTTAATAGGTGTGATGTCTTAGTCCCACAAATGTTTCACCTACGACAGTTGAGTTAATGCCTAATCTACCCCATTAAGAGTTGTTATCCCTAGTTACATATATTCTATAGCTATATCCACTTTCCAATATCTAGATATGGATATATTTCATAGGGAAACCCGACAATATACAATTTACCAATGTAACATGATGTTATATTATAAATAAACATATAATTAGGGTTTTTAATAATGGTTTCTAATGCTAACTTAAAAAAATAACTAAACCCATCTCCATTAATTATCGATGTTAACAGAGTGTAACATATGTAAATATTACATCATTTTAGATGAATAATCAAAAAATATAATTAAAAAAAATTTCCCATAACAAAAAATTATTAATTTCTCTAGATACTAGATACATAAAAAAATTATTTCATCAAGGTTATTCAATATCTCCCATAATGTTCCCGCGACCAGTCGGGATGAAATCGTTATGGTTTCTTGTTGATGATTTTTTCATTTCTGTTTATTTGGTGATGGTATTTGGATTCTTTGATGTTGATGTGGTGTTGTTTGGACCGCAAGTCAGGCGACAATGGTGTGAACAATGGTCCTTCAACAGCGATGGTGAAGATGAAGATCGCCAGCGATCCGGTTGAGGAGGATAAGTCATAAACAACGTGGTGTTTTTTTCGAGGTAGGTCATGACTTGAGGCGGTGCATAAATCGAGAGGACCTATGCTTTGAGGTCATGTTCATGGCTCAAGGTGCACGGTTGATTTGTTTTTGAAGGTTTGAATTTTGAAATTGAGATTTGGTTGATTTTGAATGTGTGATGATTTGAATCTTTGTATGGATACCAATTTCCAAAAAGTGGCTTTTATAAAATACCAAAAAAACGTTTGCTGGCAAAAAAATAAAAAGGGGATTACCCCCATAAGATTATAAAACATTCATTATGTTATTATATAAAAAACCATGAAAATAACCAACTTTCATAAATATATCATCATAATAATCATAAACCATCCACATAAAGAATAAGTATGGTATCATTGGATCATATCCCAATTAAATCATATGGAACATCAACGAATGTTACTGTAGATGAAAAATTCCCATGTTCACTGGAACATTTCATGAGGAAAATACCCTTTCTATTTTAAAAAAACTTATTTAAAATAAAACAATTTACAAAATATTATGGAAAAAATATTCCGGGATATTAACCATATAAAAAAATTAAATCTTCATATCATTTTTATATAATTATGAGATGAAATTTTGTTCATACCATATAAGTGAAAAGTGAGCACTCTTTTTAAACATTTGAAAATATTCAAAAATGAATTGTTTAGAATAAATTTACTTAGAAAACATTTTTAAACCCTAATAAATAAATTAATATATCATTAAAATGAAAATTTTATAACCTTTAAAGTACAGGTACAAACATCCATTAAATAATTTTTAATAGCAAGGATATAGAATAAAAATTCATTAACTAAAATTGAAATAATGTATAATTTTCAATAATAACATATTATTCAAAATTTTAAGTAAAAAAGTGAGGAAAATGGTTATAATACATAAAATTTATAAGACTAAATAGAAATAATAAAATATAAGGGGTTGAAAGGATAATATCCACATCATTCCATGTAATAAAAATTTAGTATAGATAATCATGAAAATACATGACATTGTGACAGAAAACCAAACCACAAATCTTATCTTGCTTCTTATGTATTCAAACTGCCTATTTTTTGAGAAACCACCTTTTAATTATACATTAATACTTTAAGGTGTGGTATTTTATAAAAAATTTAAGCTTTATTATATAGGGAATAAAACTTGGATGGAATTTGGGAAGGGATTTTCTGAGCTAAAAGGATTGAAATTTATGAATAAAGGAGAAGAAGAGGTACCATTTTATAAGTTAGAGGAGGAAATAATTAGAATAAAATAAACTATAAAATTAATATAAATTAATTTTAATGATCATGTAGCACCAATTTGATATATTTTGATGCTTTGAATAGGATTAGTTGAATATTCTCATCGAATAAAATTTAGATATGTTTAGGTGATCTAATAACCCTTATCACATAGTTATAACATATCATTAACCCTTTTGATTATTTTCATGATATAAAATCTTTTCACTCATTTAGGGCCCTGAAATTTATTATAAATGTACATTTTTTAACACTCAATACTCAATTATAGTAATATTTTCATTTTAAGGAAGTAATAGAAAAATCCACAAAATTTAATTCAAGAACATGACAAAAACATAAATTATAAAATATTATAAATTTAATTTTATTGCATTAATTTATTTTTTGAAACAATCAAATAAAAATTATGTTAGGGTGAAATTTTTGAAATTTTCTTACAGGATTGATTTTTTAATGAATAGTAAAATATACCAATTTTTCAAATACTATCAGATATTTTCATTAAAATAAGTAAATTAAAAGAACCATTATATTTTTAATTTTTTATGAATGTAATATATAAACCATTATATTTAGAATAAGCTAATAAAAAATAGTCACGTTGTTTAAAGTTAATTTTTATGCTTAAAAATTCATTTTTCTAAAAAAACTACTTTTTATTAAATTTTTTAAATTTATATTCAAATTAATATATACCCTTTATATAAAATGAATATTTTAAAATTGATAAAATATTTTTAATTATGAGGTTCAAATTTTTTAAATATATGTCATTTAATTTTAGGCATTTTGAATAGTATATGTGGTAAAATATGTAACCCCGGTAAGGGTAAAACGTGTAAAACAAGGTTATAAAATTGGGATAAGATGTAAAAATTCACTAAATATTTAATTTAACTTATACTAATAGTTTATTTATGATTTTATAATCAAATCCAAAAAAATATGGCCACTTGGTTTCAGTTTTCATTGATATTGACCGTTTATATTATTTTTTTAAAAGTACAAAAAATGACACTCTCTTGACCCTAATATCTCTAATGTTTTTATGTAAGGATAAAAAGTTCATATGTTTAATTTTAGACATTTATTTAAATATATATTAATTTTTGTATCATGTTAATTTAATTTTTAGTTTCTAGTGTTTGAATAATTAACTGAAATGCATACGCAATGCCAACAAAGTGTTTTTTACTTTGCAGAAAATCATGTAATAGATTTTTATAATTGAAAAATATTTTTTATGAGTGAGTTATACTGTCCCATGAAATTTATATATTAATATACCATATTAGTGATTTATTAATGAATCATATTTTATTTACTTTTATTCCATGTTATTTTAAAAGTTAAATTAAATGAATAGCTCTAAAAATGAGATTTAGGATATTTGGTAATAAATAATAATTTTTAAATGATATGAAATTTATAGAAAATTTTTCATTATCAAATTCTAGTGGATATGGTTTATAATTCCAAAAAACTTTCTTTTTATGGACCTCCTTTCCTTTAATGGTAATATTTTTTGACCCTTAATGAGTAGAAAACTTTTAAATTATAGTAATTGTCAAAAGGGTTAATGAGGGGTTAAAACTAAGAGGAGAGGGTGGAAAAATTACCATAACATGAAAAAAAATTATTGGATGAGAGTATTCAGACTCATCCATATATTATATTCTAATTATATCAATTTCAAGCTATTTTTATATGATAATTGATTATTATTAATTTAATACTTTACGTAATTCCAAGAGTGCATCTCCCCTCACATAAAATAGGTTACCCCTTCTCTCTTTTATTTACGCTAAATTTCACAACCTAGCTCAACCAATACCTCTACATTTATATTCCCGAAATCCTTATAAAATTTTTATTGGTTTTTTCTTTCCAAAATACGAACTATAGGTCCCTTGAGAGGAGATCTAAAATAATTTTACCAATGAAGAGGTAGTCGTATTTACCGAAACTTTCAAATTTTTTTCTTATTACAACTCCTATAAATATGTTTTTACCAATTATAAAAAATTAATCCATTATCATAATTTTGACGTCCCAACCCAGGAGCCACTGAATGGTTCTTCGATCCGGTTGGCCACATTCCCTCAAGCAAGCCTCGCCGTATTCCATAGGGTGCCGACTAGCAGTGAGGGTATAGTAAGTCAGTCTTGGGGAGATTATATCCTCTTTTATTCGAAAAAAAACCCACAAAAGAAAACTAGAATATCCAAGTGAAGAAACTTATAAATGTAACACCCCAATCTTCCACGGTACGCTTCTCTTTGAATAATATAGTAGCGTGTGTTGTACGCAACTTCGAGTTCTAACACACACCACAACCAATCAAACTACCCGTTATGAATAGTAATACCCACTTTTTGAAATTTTATAAATTTTATCTTTCAAAATGGACTTCATTTTTGGATTCGTAATATCAAAATTATCTTAGGGTGAATTTTTGGTATTTTTCTAAAAACATTAATTTTTGATGAATAGTGAAAAACCACTGAGTTATAGTTTAAAATTGAATTTTTATTTAAATAATTATTTATTTTATTTAAATTAAATTAAGGTCAAAATTGATACATTATACCTATATAAGTTCAATGTAATTCATTGGAGATAGTTTAGAATAATTTTAGATATATAAAAATTTTATGGAACTTTTCGCCGTCTTTTACCCACCTCTTAGGAGAATTTGGAAATTCACATAAAACTTTATTTTACCACTTCTATGAGTGGAATTTTGAAAATTTGAGACAAATGGATAATATAAAGTAGTAAAATGTTGTTAAATAAGATACAAATAATTTTTGGTGAATAATAACTTTTTACTTTTATTTACCACAGTTAAAAGTAAATAGGGTAATTAAGGGTAAGAATGATATTAATATTACCCTAACACAAGTCTTAATTATATTGGACAAGTTTATATCAACCAAAAACAACATTAGGAATAAAATATTATCATTTAGGTCCACATGTATTAGATTAGGACATTTTTTATTATTTATTTCAACGAAGAGTAAAAAAGAGTTAAAATCAAAGTTTAATTACTAAAACATTTTTAATATAGGGTTATGAATAATATAAATTTGATTATAAATATTCATTATAAAGATAAAAATATGTACTACATAATGGTATTTTATTTATAATTTTTAGACATTAAATAATTTAATTTATTTATGACATAATGGTGATGCAGTAATTACCTAATTAATGGAATATTAAAATAATTGATATTATAAATATCACAATAAACGTAATTTGATACTTTCTTATGAATTAAACTAATTTTATAGGTTAATATGACATATTAGTATTGGTTATATAAATATTTTTTGATGTAATAATGCTGTTGTGAAATTATCAAAAACAAAATACCCAATAGTGTCAAAATTGACATAAAAGAGTTTTTAAAACGAATATTATATTATTAATTGATATTATATTCCTAAAAATCTATGGTTCAGAAAAAGGACTTATATAATGATAGGTGTATCCTTAATGGACCACTTTGGGGTCTCTTTCAGGTATATAGTATGTTTATTAACTATATAATATAAAAATACAAAGAGACATGGTAAATGTCATACTATTTAACTAAGAGTTAAATATAAATGATAAGGTTAATATAGTGACACAAACCTATCTAAGATATACTGGTTGAAATGATTTAGAACCATCCCCACCTTAAACTTTAAATAATCCACTTTGGAGCCATTAGAAACTGAATATTAATTTATTGTAAAATAATATTTCTAGATTTTTCAAAGGTTCCCCTCACCCCTCTTATAAAAGGGCACACACCCTTCTCTCTAATTCACACCTTCAGTGCATTTTGGCTCAGCCAAAACCTTTCCAAATATCCCCTCCAATTCCCTCAAATAAACCTAGAGGACATAGTTTGATCATAAATCCAACCTAAGGAGCCCTTTTGATTAAGTAAAAAGGAAGAACCTGAAGAAGAGGTAATGTTTTCACAACCCTCTTTCAAGTTCCTTTCTTCTTCAACTTCTTCTTTCTTTTTTATTCCCATTATAAAATAACAAATCAAGTATATTCTATATACTATGATGTTATTATAAATATGGTACATCCATATTCATTATTATATCCATCATTTGAATGGCATGTCACTATACATGCGTACGTACGGCTTATCGTCTTCACGTCGTGTTGTAATTGTTATTCAGAACATTATTATTTGGATGGGTATGATAATGATGTGTAATTGATGTAAATAATAAATATAACATGATAATGATTCTGTATATATGATATAACATCCAATTATATATTATTATAATATCAAAAGAATGATATTGTCACTCTTGCGTACGTACGGACTACCATCTCCACGAACACGATGAGATTCATTCCCCATCATATCCATTCAAGACAAAATTTCATTTGATGATTAAAAATGATTTTTAGAGACATGATATCATTCTGGATATGAATAATATACATCTCATCCATAAAAAATATGGCTCACATAACAAAGAATATAAAGGAAAACGAATCTGTTAACACCCAAAAGGATGATAATACTAAGATGTTATTAAAAAATCAATGTTAAAAGATAATATATGTTATGATATTAATGTATATGATTCTTGTATAATTTAATAACAATTATTTCACCACTATACAGGTGGTTAACCTACCTTCAACCAAGGAAAAGTAAAAGGTAAGAGTTTATTTCACAATCTCTTCATTATTTGAGGTTGTTTATATATAATTATCTAATGGGACCTCTTTATCATCCACATAAATGTTTCTTAAAAATGTATTTCAAATCATAATTACTATTTTACAGACTATGGGTTAAAGTCATTTATACCCTTTTTGACTTTTTATAAGATTTATATAAATGAATCTTAATGTCATTTTCAAATAAGGTCCTTTTTAACCTTTTCGAAAGAATTAAGGTAAGAATGTCTTTTTTTAACTTATACGGCGGGTGCAGCTATTTTCCACCATTATAAAATTGTCAAAGCTTCCCTTACAGGATTATAAAATTATTTTCAAAGTAAATTTTTTCTTTTATAATTATTTTACTTTTAAATGATTTCAAAAAAGAGATATTTATCTGAAATATTTTTGATTTCATCTATGTCAACATCCTTTGATGAATTTTAAGCTTATTTTAAGTATATTTATTATGATACAAATATTACATATTTTATTAAAGTTTTTGTTATATTTTTTACTGTGGATTTTTTATTTTTATACCATTTATGGTTTATGGAGAAATTATTGACATTTCTTATGATAGTTTTATTACGAATGTCTATGTTATTTTTAAACCAGCTCGTATGAGGAATGCATTGGACTTAATAAGTGACAGGTGGAGACCAATATCGCTCCTCGACGCATCGGTATGTCTCATGAGACAAACTAGTGTCTTGGAACAAGGCCTTGAAAAAATATTATTTGTAGTCTTGGCACAAGGCCTTGACTATGTGGTTATGATAGTCTGGCATTATGCATTCCATTATTATGAAAGTTGTTATTGATATTGCATGTGATTATTCGACTAGTAAAATATCCATGTGAATAAGTAAATAGAATTTTTTCATTTTATATTTTCCATTTTATGTTGAAGTTCAAGTTTAAAAGGATTTTGTTTTAGTTATACATTGCCTTAAATGTTTATGCTTATTTATGAAAGTTTCCACTATATTGTTATCCTTACTGGGAATTTGAGCTCAACTCTTTCTATGTTTTATTTTTCCCAGGATGTGAAGAAGTATTTTATGAATGAACTGTAGGGATAGTATACAGGGATATGAGTGTGGAGACAAGATGTTGTTATATTTTTTCACTTTATGATGTAATATAAACTTTATGAATGCATCTAGCGTTTCCAAGGCTACTAAACTAATCAGTCTTTTGAGATTTGATCTTTTGTGATCATGAAAATATTGTGTAATAATGCACCGACTTTGGGTAACTGGGTTCAGGGAGTTATAGTTGGTATCAGAGGAAGTTTAGTACAAACCTTAGAAGCTAGATTTAGATAAACTTTGATTAGAGCACATAGACCTAAGATAGACTTTGAGGATTAGTATAGAAGAACTTCCTAGAATTTTGGTATTGTAGAGATTTTGTGAGTTTCCTGAGCAATACATCTATTTCTGGATATGAGTAAGTTGAGGTAGCTCAGGCACAGATGTACCTAGGGGTAAAACCCAAAAACACCGCTTTGAGCTACACACGAACGGGGACTAGTTCACGACAACGTGCCTTGCTGCACTCTTGGTTATGACACTCCTGGGGGATATGCTTTGGATAATTCTCATTTTCATTACAAACCATTATGAAGGGTTTATGAGTATATAATTCCTCAATGAAAACATTTTTATGATTATGGATTATATCTATAAATTGTTCAATTTATTTTAAGTGTTTTACAAGTATGGAATTATCTATTTTGATTCATAAACTGATCTAGTTTATGCCATTTTTTATAAATGGACCCTAGTGGAAGAAATGGAAACCGTATAAATGCACACAGTCCATGTAGGGATTGACCTCCTGCCCAAGCTAATTATAGTAGAGCTGGTGATACAACTGGTGCTAATCAGCTAATCACCGTACATGGAAAACTCACTCAGGTTATGAATAATAACCTTTCCCGTATGGAGCACACTGATCCACAGCATAGAGGATCCATGTTAGATCGTTTCATGAGGAAACAACCACCAACATTCAATGGGATTAAAAATCCATTGGTATTTGAGCAATGGATAAGTTCCCTAGAGAAAATATTTTAGGCTTTGGGGAGTAGTGAAAGGGAAAAGTTATCATGGAAGTTTACTACCTCACTGGAGATGCTGATCAATGGTGGTAATTGATTCAAAAAACAAAGGAAGATGATGAAGAATAAATTATGGAATGGAGGAGGTTCAAAGAGTTTTTTATAGAAAAATACTTTCGTCGTGACCATCGAGCAGATATGGAAAGGCAATTCCTGAGTCTGAGACAAAAGGAGGATGAGAATGTCGCAAAGTATGAGGCTAACTTTACAAGGTTAGTGAGGTATGTTGCAGATTATATACGTAAACCACAAAGTAATATTGATCGTTTCTTTGATGGGTTAAAACCATTTCTCCATCAAGCATTCATCTCACAAACCTTCTCGTTGTACGAAGATATTGTCTCATGTGCTATCAAGACAAAAAAAGAATTCTCTAAGTCTTATTACTTTAAAGAAAATCAAGACAAGAAGAGATCTGCTGATCACTCTAGAAATGTAAATAAGGGGAAGAAGGGAAAAGTTGAATATCTATCCTGTAGTAAATTTGGGAAGAAACACCCCAATACCTGCTTGAAGGGAATGGGAGTCTGTTACAAGTGCGGTGAAAAAGGCCACCAAGATCATGATTGCAAGGGGAAGAAAGAAGCTAACGATGTTCAATACTATAACTACAGGGAGATGGGACATTATGTAAATGAATGACCTAATCGTTAGGGAACATACCTCAGAAAAGGCCAATGAATCAAGGCCAAGCTTATTCTATCACTACTGCTGATGTAGAATCTCCGAAAGACGTGGTGGCAGGTAATTTAATGGTTTCCTCAAGTTTAGAAAATGCATTATTTGATTCTGGATCATTGCATTGATTCATATCTTCTTAGTTTTCTAAGAAAATTAGATATTTCCAATTTTATTTAACAAGGGAGTTTTCAGTCAAAACTCATAAGGGAAGTATAATTGCAACAATGTTTTGTGAATTAGTCCCCATTAGAGCACATAAATGTTCTTTATCTGCAGATCTCATCTTCATACCTATGATTGAATTTTATATAATCCTCACCATGGTGCAAAAAATTATTGTAAGAAGAAGGAGGTTACTATTTTTGATGATGATGATAAGGAATAACTTATCTTTAGAGCAGAATCGCCACCACCTAATTCTTACCTAGATCCACCCCCAATAGCTCAACTAAATTCAATTATTGGGGAGGAAGAGAATGAAATGACTATGGGTGAGGAAAATAATGTTCAAATAGAGGATGTACCAATTGTGAGAGAATATGTTGATGTGTTTACAGAAGATTTACTTGGACATCCTCCAAAACAAGAAATTGAGTTTTCCCTTGATTTAATTCCTGGTTCAAGGCCTATATCAAAGACCCATTATAGAATGGACACTGTGGAATTAGTTGAACTAAAGAAACAACTAGAGGAATTGAGTAATAAGGGATTTATTCGCCCTAGTGTTTCTCCATGGGGAGCCCCTGTCCTTTTTGTTAAGAATAAATATGGATCTATGAGGTTATGTATCGACTACAGGGAAATCAATGCTATAACAATAAAAAAAGGTATCCCCTACCTCACATTGATGATTTATTTGACCAACTTCATGGAGCTCAATACTTTTCAAAGATTGACCCTCTATCTGGATACCATCAGTTGTGTGTGAAGAAGGAAGACATTCCAAAGACATCATTTTGAACCAGGTACGGGCATTACGAGTTTACATTAATGCCTTTTGGGCTGACTAATGCACCCTCTGTATTCATGGATCTAATGAATAGAGTTTTCAAGGAATATCTCAATGATTTTGTGGTGGTATTTATTGATGATATCTTGGTATACTCCAAAAGCTATGAAGATCATCAAAATCACATGCGCATTGTCCTGAAGACTCTTAGAAGACATGTATTATATGGGAAGTTTAGCAAGTGTGAATTCTGGCTTCATGAGATCTCTTTTCTTGGACATATTGTCTCTAAGGATAGAATCTCTACTGATCCTTCTATGACTAAGGAAATCCATGAATGGACAACACCAACGAGTATAACCGAGGTACGCAGTTTTATTGGTTTAACAGGTTATTATCGGCGTTTTGTCCAGAATTTTTCCCGATTGGATAACCCATTAACGAAGCTCACACGTAAAGGGTTTAAATTTGTTTGGAAAAAATAGCGTGAAGAATGTTTTGAAGAACTGAATAAAATAATAGTCAATGCTCCTATATTGACTCTACCATCAGGGAATGATGGGTTCATTATTTATCGTGATGCATCGAAGAAAGGACTTGGTCGTGTCCTTATGTAGAATGATAGGGTTATTGCCTATGCATCACGACAGCTAAAAATTCATGAGAAAAACTATCCTACTCATGATATTGAGTTAGCTTCTGTAATCTTTGCTTTTAAGATATGGAGACATTATCTTTATGGTGAAAAATGTTAGATATATACCGATCACAAGAGTTTGAAGTAAATTTTCTCACAGAAAGAACTCAACCTGAGGAAAAGGCGATGGCTTGAACTACTCAAGGATTATGATTTCACGATACACTACCACCTGGGGAAGTAAAATAAGGTGGAAGATTCTCTGAGAAGAAAGGATCATGGAGTTCTGAATAAGATGAGAGTTGAAATGGATCCTATTTTCATGGATTTAGAAAAGATGGATATAGGAATCACCATGGAGGGTGAAACATCAATTCTTTTTTAAATGGTTGCCAAAACATCTTTACTAGAAAGGATTAAGAGTTCTCATACCAATGATGATGAATTTCAAAAGAAGATTAAAGCTGTGAATGATGGGAGATTGAGAGACTTTGTCTTTGAAGAAGGAATTTTGAAATTTGGGAAGAGACTTTGTGTTCCCGATATACTTGATCTGAAAAGGGAATTGTTAGATGATGCTCATAGCTCTAATTTCTCTATACACCCTAGGAGCACCAAAATGTATAGAGATTTGAAGGAAAATTTTTGGTGGGACAACATGAAGATGGAGATTTCTGATTTTGTGTCAAGATGTATGGTTTGTCAAAAAGTGAAATCTGGAAGGCAATAGCCTGGAGGATTCATGAAACCTCTTCCCATACTAGAGTGGAAATGGGATAATATTGTAATGGAATTTGTCATGGGGATACCAAAGACTCCTAGAAGGAATCATGAAATATGGGTTATTATTGATCGTCTTACCAAGTCAGCACATTTTCTTGCTATAAGAGAAGATGTACCACTGGAACATCTAGGAAGAATATATATTAATGAAGTTGCGAGACTTCATGGAGTACCCTTATCGATTGTTTCTGATCGTGATCCCCATTTTACTTCAAGATTTTGGAAAAGTCTTCAAAAATCCCTGGACACTAAACTTCGTTTGAGCATTTCCTACCACCCACAAATAGATGGAAAATTAGAACGGACTACTCAAACCTTATAAGACATGTTGAGATCATGCTCACATGACTTTCAGGGTATATGGGATTAATATTTACCTATGGTAGAATTTTATTATAATAATAGCTTCCATTAAAGTATTCGGATGGAACCATATGAAGCATTATACAGAAAGAGATGTTGCACACCAACCTGTTGGGATGACATTGGGGAAAGAAAACTCATAGGCCTAGAACTAGTGGAGGAAATGATGGAAAAGGTAAAGGTAATCCAAAACTACATCAAAGCAGCTCAATGTAGGTAGAAGAGCTATGCTGAAAATCGAAGGAAGGATTTGGAATTTTAAGTTGGAAATCATGTTTTCTTGAAGGTATTTCCATGGAAGGGAGTTATACATTTCGGTAAGAAAGGTAAATTGAGTCCCAGGTATATAGGACCTTTCTAAATTCTAGAACGAATTGGGTTTGTAGCTTAGCGTTTTGCTATGCCGCCAAATCTATCCAAAGTTCACGATGTGTTCCACGTATCACTGTTGAGAAAATACATGTCTGACCCAACGCATGTACTCGCTTATGAGGAATTAGAACTGGAACCTGATCCATCTTATTGCGAAGAGCCCGTCGGGATTCTTGATACAATAGAACAAGTGCTGAGAAACTGGATGACTCATCTTGTAAAAGTTCTATAGAGAAACCATAAAATGGAAGAGGCAACGTGGGAACCCGAGGAACTTATGATGAAGAATCACCTGAGTCTTTTCATGCAGTAGTATTCTAGAAATTTTGAGGAAAAAATTATTTGAATGAGGGGATAATGTAACACCCCAATCTTTAACGGTACGCTTCTCTTTGAATAATACAGTAGCGTGTGTTGTACGCAACTTCGAGTTTTAACACACACCACAACCAATCAAAATAGCCGTTATGAATAGTAATACCCACTTTTTGAGATTTTATAAATTTTATCTTTCAAAATGGACTTCATTTTTGGATTCGGAATATTGAAATTATCTTAGGGTGAATTTTTTGTATTTTTCTGAAAACATTCAATTTTTGAAGAATAGTGAAAAACACGAAGTAATAGTTTAAAACCGAATTCTTATTTAAATAATTATTTATTTTATTTAAATTTAATTAAGGTCAAAATGGATAAATAATACCTATATAAGTTCAATGTAATTCATTTGAGTTAGTTTAAAATAATTTTAGATATATAAAAATTTTATGGAACTTTTCACCATCTTTTACCCACCTCCTAGGAGAATTTCGAAATTCACATAAACCATAATTTTACCGCTTCTGTGAGTAGAATTTAGAAAATCTGAAAGACATGTTTAATATCAAGGAGTAAAATGTGTTTCAATAAGATAAAAATAATTTTTGGTGAATAGTAACTTTTTACTTTTATTTACCACAACTAAAAGTAAATAGGGTAATTAAGGGTATGAATGATATTAATATTACCCTAAAACAGGTCCTAATTCTATTGGACAAGTGTATCTCGACCAAAAATGACCTTAGGAATAAAATATTATCATTTAGGTCCACTTGGATTAGATTAGGACATTTATTATTATTTAATTCAAAGAAGAGTTAAAAGAGTTAAAATCAAAGTTTAATTACTAAACCATTTTTAATATTGGGTTATGAATAATATAAATTCGATTATAAGTATTCATTAGAAAGATAAAACTATTTCCTAAATAATGGTATTTTATTTATAATTTTTATACATTAAATAATTTAATTTATTTATGACACAATGGTGATGCAGTAATTACCTACTTAATGGAATATTAAAATAATTGATATTATAAATATCAAAATAAATGTAATTTGATACTTTTTATGCATTAAACTAATTTTATAGGTTAAAATGACATATTAGGATTGGTTATATAAATTTTTTTTAAAGTAAAAATGCTGTTATGAAATTATCAAAAACAAAACACCCAATAGATGTCAAAATTGACATAAAAGAGTTTTTAAAAAAAATATTATATTATTAATTGATATTCTATTCCTAAAAATCTAAGGATTGTCCAAAGGACTTATATAATTATATTTGTATCATTAATGGACCACTTGGGGGTCTCTTTGAGGTATATAGTATGTGTATTAACTATATAATATAAAAAATACAAAGAGACTTGGTAAATGTCAACCTATTTAACTAAGAGTTAAATATAAATGATAAGGTTAATATAGTGACCCAAACCTATCTAAAATATATTGGTTGAAATGATTTTGACCCATACCCACAATAAACTTTAAATAATCTACTTTTTATCCATTATAAACTGAATATTAATTTATTATAAAATAATAATTCTAGCTTTTCCGAAGGTGCCCCTCACCCCTCTTAAAAAATGGAACTCCCCTTCTCTCTAATTCACACATTCAAAGCCTTTTGTATTAGCCAAAACCTTCCCAAATATTTTCTCAACTTCCCTCAATTCAACCTAGAGGCCTTATTTTGATCAGAAAGCCAACCTAAGGAGCCCTTTTGATCAAATCAAAAGGAAGAACCTGAAGAAGAGGTAATGTTTTCACAACCCTCTTTTATGTTCCTTTCTTCTTCATCTTATTCATTATTTTTTATTACCATTATAAAAGAATAACTCCAGTATATTATATATACTATGATGTTATTATAAATATGGTACAACCATATTCAGTATTCTATCCATCCTTTGAATGGCATGTCACCATACCTGCGTACGTACGGTTTACCGTCTCCACATCGTGGTGTAATTGTTATTCAAACAATTATTATTTGGATGGGTAGGATAATGATGTTTAATTGATGTAAATAATAAATATAACATGATAATGATTCTGTGTATATGATATACCATCCAATTATATATTATTATAATATCAAAAAAAATGATATTGTCACTCGTGCGTACGTACGGACTACCGTCTCCACGAACGTGATGAAATTCATTCCCCATCGTATCCATTCATGACCAAATTTCATTTGATGATTAAAAATGATTTTTAGAGACATGATATCATTCTGGATATGAATAATATACATCCCATCCATAACAAATATGTCTCACATAACAAAGAATATAGAGGCAAACGAATCTGTTAACACCCGAAACAATGATAATACTAAGATATTATTAACAAATCAATGTTAAATGATCATATATGATATCATATTAATGTATATAATTCTTGTATAATTTAATAAAAATTATTTCACCATTATATAGGAGGTTAACCTACCCTCAACCAAGGAAAAGTATAAGGTAAGCGTTTATTTCACAATATCTTCATTATCTAAGGTTGTTTATACATAATTATCTAATGGGACCTCTTTATCATCCACATCCATGTTTCTTAAAAATGTATTTCAAATAATTATTACTATATTAGAGACTATTGGTTAAAGTCATTTATACCCTTGTTGACTTTTTATAAGAAGTTTATAAAGGAATATTTTTGTCGTTTTCCAAACAAGGTCCTTTTTAACCTTTTTGACAGAATTAAGGTAAGAATGTCTTTTATTTAACTTATACGGAAGGTGAAGCTATTTTACGCCATTATAAAATTGTTGAATCTTTCCATACAAGCTTATAATAAAATTTTCAATGTAAATGTTTTCTTTTATAATTATGTTACTTTTAAATGATTTCAAAAAAGAGATATTTCTCTCAAATAGTTTTTATTTCATCTATGTCAACATCCTTTGATGGATTTTAAGCTTATTTTAAGTTCATTTATTATGATACAAAACATAAATATTGTATTAATGGTTTTGTGATATGTTTGACTATGAATGTGTTATTTTTATACCATTACAGGTTTATGGAGAATGTATTGATATTTCGTATGCTAGTTTTAATATGAATGTTTATGTTATGTTTAAACCTGTTCATATGAAGAATGCATTGGAATTAATAAGTGACTGGTGGAGCCCGCTATAGCTCATCGATGCATCGGTAGGTATCATGAGACAAACTAGTGTCTTGGAATAAGGCCTTGATAAAATCTTATTTGTAGTCTTGGCACAAGGCCTTGACTATGTGGTTATGATAGTCTGGAATTATGCATTCCAACATTATTAAAGTGGTTATTGATATTGCATGTGATTATTCGACTAGTAGAATATCCATGTGAATAAGTAAATGGTATTATTTCATTTTATCTTTGACATATTATGCTGAATTTCAAGTTTAAAAGGCTTTTGTTTTAGTTATACATTGCTTTAAATTTTATTTTTATTTATGAAATTTTCTTCTATATTTTTATCCTTACTGGGCATTTGAGCTCACCTCTTTCTATGTTTTATTTTTCCCAGGATGTGTAGAAGTATTTTATGAATGACCTGTAGGGATAGTATAAAGGGATATGAGTGTGGTGACATGATTTTGTTGTAGTTTTAACTTTATGATGTAATTTAAACTGTATGAATGTATCTAGTGTTTCCAGGGATACTAACCTAATCGGTCTTTCGAGATTTGATCTTTTGTGATCACGCCATTGTTATGTAATAATGCACCGACTCTGGGTAACTGGGGTCGGGGCGTTACAATAAATATCTAGAACAATAAGATGTCATATGATAGTCAAAACTAGAATAATAAACTCCTTAACTGAAAGGTAAAACATGTTATGACAATGAATGTGCCAAGTGTCTACAATGAAAATAAGAGTAAAGAAAAAACGACTCCCAAGAGGGTCCCAAAACCATGTCTGGTTTCCTCTCCAATTCTCTAATCCAAAACTATAACTTATCATTGGTACTTACACTTATACTTTACACCAATAAAAAATTCTACTTAGGTTCCAATCAGGTTGCCTGAATAGAGTGTGAGTACAACTCAGTAGGTCACCACAAACTGTGTCTAAAATGAGTCGAGTCAAAAGATAGTGCATGAATTTCTATGAAGCAATAAATACTATTAATAATTAAACAGTTATCACACTATCATTTAATCTTTAATCATCACATTAGGCCTAGTTTCAATTCATGATACCCATTTGAATCATCTTTCATTTTTGTTAATCATTTGGTTTTGGTCTCTATGCCTAGCACACCAAATCTCATTAAGTGTAGGTCTCCATGCCTATCACATTATATCTCATTCAGTGTAAGCCGCCATGACTATAACCCCATAATCACATTAGGTGTAGGTTTTCATGACTAATACCCCATAATCTCAAGCTTGGTAAATTATTAGGTATGAGCACCATGTCCAAGTCCCAACTTCTAATCAGTCTAGAACACCATGTCTAGAACAAACAAAATATCATCCATTTAATCATTCATTAATTCATAAGAATTTGCAACATCATTCCATTACTAATCCAAATATTAGTTAAAAATTTGAAAGGTAATTAGTTAAATCAATAATTAACTAAGCACATAACCCATTAATTAATTCATCAATTAATTAATCAATCAACACAATTCTCATTGCATAATTAATTCTTCAGAAATAATTATCCATATCAAATCTCACCTTGTCATAATTAATTTTCAAAAATAATTATCTTTGATCAACATCATGGAACATAATTAATTATCACAATTAATTATCTTACATAGCCAAACAAGATTTCATAATTAATTCCCCCCAATTAGTTATCTTAGCACAATCAATTCAATATCTAAATTACAATATATCAACCCAAACAAATCTCTCCAAAATATCTTTTTGGGAATCCCCCCCTTCAATTGTTCTGAGATTAAATTATCAATTAATCACCAAGGAAAACACAAGTTAATTCCTCATTCCTAATAAATATAATTTTGGAAAATTAATTATCAATGGAGGCTAGGAAATCCATAAAATCACATACAAATATCAAATCATGACTACAGAAGTTTGATTTAGACAACCTACCTCAGTTTATTGAAGGATGTTATCCCAATGGAAATCCCCAAGATCCGAGCAGCACAATGTCATCGATCAAGCTTTTAATCTAAATCCCTAAACCAAAATTAAGATCAAAGGCATCATGATCAGGAAAATCAAGATCCAGATCCACAATCCTATATATAGATCTCAAATCATAGGTTTTGATCCATGGAAACGGTGGATATCTTCCATGAAAAGATCAAGGAATGATAGAGGAAAAAATGGGATAAGCAACATGATGAATACCAATTATTGGGAAGAGTGAATATCTTTAATCTAGGCTTCCAATCTCAAAGAACAGTGTTCAAATTGCCTTGGAACCCCTCTAGAAGGATCTAAGAACACCTATAATTTTTCAAACCCATGACAAGGTCGAAAAATGGGAGTCTTAGGGGTTTTGGTGGTTTTAAAATGAATTTTTGGATATTAAATTCTGTGCACATGGTTTTCTGGGTAGAGGTGCACAGTTAGGGCCAACCGTGTGCTAACCATGTGGACCCCTCTATCCAGGATTGCATGGTAGTCACTATTTGGTTTCACGGTTGGTCAAACCATGCACAAACCGTACAAACCGCTATATTGGCATGGTTTAGCTGCATGGTTCTCTCAAACCGTGTGCAAACCATGAACACCCCACTCTCTGTCAGTTTTTCTTAAATTTTCACCCAAACGCACCCCAAGCCAGTACTCCAAATTAGAGGTATATAAAAGCTTCAAAAAGTACCTAACAACACACCCAAGATGACTCTAAAAAAGTCTATGATATTACAATATCCCCACCTTATAACAACTCATCCTTGAGCTGCACTATAGAACTTATCTAAGATTCAATCCAAAAGTATTAGGCCATTAATACCTCATGTATTCTTCCCATTACCAATTTTCCTCTTGAACACTTCCTTGTCTCCATAACACAATAACTAATGTCCTAGTCTTTCCCCATAACACATTATCACTACGACACAACACACATATCAGATTCTCCACAAAGGATGAATCTATCTCGAGATCAACCTATTACACATCAATTACATGAGAAGGGTCGGGGTGATACCATTGTATTTTTGACATATGGAAAACATCTTGCACAACACTAAATTTCTATAGAAGGGATAATCGATAAGCCACTGTCCAGATTCTCTCCATAACCTCAAACAGTCCTACAAACCTAGGTGCTAAATGTCCATGCCTCTATATCATGTGGTGAACAAGTCTAGGGGACACCCAAAGGAATACATGATCAGCCTCTAAAAACTGTAGGGGTTGCATCCGTCTATCCGCATAAGACTTTTGCTTACTGTAAGAACCTAGATCTTCATTTTTAGTATGGATCTTTATTTCTGGATGTTTTTTGAGGAAGAATTAAGAATTGGTAAATTTTATATGTACAAGTTTTGTACTTATGGGTACATTCCATGAATCCAGTTTCCACAAGTACCCATTTATTTTCCATGTAACGGTGGAGTACATGGCTCTGTATGTGACCTGGAAAAGCACATAAAGATGGGGCCAATTAAGACTAGTAAAAAATGTGTAAATTAAATGAAGACACAATATACTTTAATTTTTAGTTGATTAATCAGAGAGGGGTCATGTCTCATCTCCAGAAGTACCTTCTTCTAATCTTGGTTCATCTAGGAGTGACGATCAAAGTCCGAGCCACCGTTTCTCCATCCAAGGTCTGATCTGATCTCCAGCGGGTGCATTGGAATTCCACCAGTGAGTTATTCCTTCTTTTTTATCCTATATTTCTAATTCCTCTTCTCTCATGGATTTTCATCGTCCTGGTCCTCTCTAGAATTTGGGGGAATGCGCATGAGGTCATGTGACCAACTGGGTATGGGGAACCTTTGGGTGGCACCCAGAACCGAGACATTATAAAGTGGTATCAAAGGAGTTTTCTTTTCAACCTTTCACTACTATTTGGAGCCTATAGACATGGATAGAAAAGAATCTGTAGTTGGTAATAAGTTGTACCGAATAGTAGCTGACCTGTGTATAGGGAAAATCCAAGTAACCCTGAATATTGAAATTTTTCTGGTTTTTCAATTGTTACAGTTGATTTGATTTCACCATGGGGTGACACACTTGTTTTTTTATGTTATTATTGATATCATTGTGGTTCAATTTATATTTCAACCTAATGAGATGAGGGTATTCCATCTCATTCATCATATAGACACTTGTTAAGGAATACATTCCATGCATTCCTATCATTCCATTTAGGGTGCATTACTGATTTCATGTTGTTGCGATATATTTTGTGCTACATATGCATGATTTTGTGATAGATTTAGTGATAGAATACCTGCTATTTTTATAGGGTATTGGTATATGAAATATTTTATTTGGATGGATTCAAAACTTTGGTAACAGAGGTGTTATGGTTCCTCTTAGATCAGAATTTGGTGGATTATGTTTGAACATAAAATTTAATTTTGTCATGTTATGATATGAATAAGGATGAAAAAAATTGATTCATGGGAGTATGGGCTCTCACGAGTTAGAATTTGTCATGAATTTGAAAAAAATCTATGTTTTTAAAGGTTACAAAAAAGTTTCAAAGCCTTATTGTCTGGGAACCCAGACAACACGACATGTATTTTCATGAGCACACTCCATGTGTTATTCTATTCTAGAAGGAACAAATTTTCTTAAGTACACACCGTGTATTGGGAGTACACGCCGTGTAGTGCTTGATTGTGTGACTGACTGTGTGAGCAGGGAAACGAGGTTGGAAATCTTTTGGTAGAATACAATGAGTCTAGATTGTACACACCATGTTGTAAAGAACTGTGTATCCAGTCACGTGAGAAATGACACGGGTGGATGAAACTTATGTTTTACATGGTGTTTCTCGTTTATGAACATCATGTAGTTATCAACCGTGCATTTGACTATGTGAAAAACTACACGGGAATTAGAACTTAAATTGTATATGTCGTGTCTTGGGTGAACACATCATGTAGTGTTACCTATGAGATAACTATGTAGTTCTTGCTGTGTAGAGGAACCTAGGAAGGAGGGAAAATCCAAGTACACACTATGTCTTAGGAGGAATACGCTGTGTGTATGGTTTTTACATGACTAGGTTTGGTAGAGGTACACTCCTTATTAAAAGATAAACTGAACATGCCTTGTAACCCAATTTTGTAAAACATGAATGATTTCCTTCTCCAGTTTTGTTCTCTCACTTCTACGTTACTATCCTTGATAATCTTGTACTGAGGTGTGCACTTGACCTTGCATAGTCATGCCGCCAAGATGTCCTTTAGTTGTATTCTAGTTAAATGGAAGTGATTAGACACCAGAAATGGTAGATTAGGGAGTACCAATAGATCCTCCTATCATGCCCATAGTGGCAACAATTGTTATACCAGATGCAGGTGGTGATGCACAGTTCCGTGAATGATTTTTGAGGATGTTACATACCATTTAGGGAGAACCACATCCTACCCTGTCTATGGAAGAGTTGATGCGGGTGTTCCAGCCACAACATCCACCCATGTTTTCTGGAGATGGAGGACCATAAGGTGTAGAGTTATGGTTGGAGGCCATGATTTCTATCAATGAGCATTTGGAGACGCCTCCAGAGAGTTGGGTGAAGCTCACGAAGTACATGCTACATGATTCCTCCAAGATATTGTGGGATGTTATCTTACAAACAGAACAGCATCGGGATATGACTTGGGAAGAGTTCCAGAGGACCTTATGTGATTAATTATTCCTCAAGATGTTGAGGGGAAATCAAGAATGAGAGGTCATGAATTTATAGCAGGGTTCTCTTTCAGTGATGGATTAATCATCTCATTTCACTGAGCTTCATCACTTCACAACTGTTCTGTGAGGTGAAAAGTTAACTTTGGATCGGTGGTTTGAGGATGTTCTCTTGTATGACATCCGATTGTAGGTGAATGTTCTCATGCCGACTTTGATGATGGATATAGTGAACTAGGTGATGATTACCAAGAATATTATGAGGGAGTTGGGAGTTGTGAGACAAGGGGTTTCAGCATATAGGGATAGTACTCCATTTAAAGATAGTAAGAAGGGCTGCAAGGAGCTTTCCGATGATGTTTCTAAAGGTAACTAGTTGGTATGATACTGGTGCAGGAAGAGTGGAAATACATGACCACATTGCTCGAATGACTCAATAGAGTACCAATCTTGATGAAATATGGGTCATCTTCAGTGTTTTATTCTGATTTCTTCACCATAATTGGGTGATAAGGGCTCTGTTATGACACCACATTTAAGAGAAGGACAACCAGTTTCTCATAAGTCAGGGAATAGAGTTTGTTAGGCTATTTTGGTTGAGGAGGAGATTGTGGCCATGGTATCCAGATGAAAGGTTTTCAGAAAATGTAGGGTCGAGCAGCTCAGGTTAGTCAGGAAGGGTTGTAGGGCCACGATATAGGTTAGAGATTTGTAGTGGAGTAGACCCAGTAGGAGCATGATCCCAGACCCTCTACAGTGAGAGGTAAAATTCTAGTTTCCTTAGTTTTAGCTTCTTCTATTTTTGATATAGAGGATTCCGATAGTTTTATATCTGTTTGTATTGTGAAGAGCCTTTGGCTCTGTATCTTTACTTATGAGTATTTTCTGATGCGCGACACACCGTTAGGGATTAGGACTGCTGATGTACATCAGTGCAAGGTGTTCCCTCTTGAGGTTGGTGGGTGTCACTTCTTATGGGACCTCTATGTCTTAGAGATGACAAGATTTGATTTCGTTTTCAGAATGGATAGGCTAGTCTCTTTTCAGGACTTAGTTTTGTGTTATCGCTGTAGAGTGAGTTTTACATCACCAAAGGGTGGGTCTTTTCTACACAAGGGGGAATGGGATGTCTAGGTGAGAATATCTAGACACAAGCATCATGGTTTTTGAGGAATTACAACCGAGATTTATAGTTAATATCTGGATGGCCAGGGGACTTCACATATGGAATTTCCTCCAGTGGTGGATCATTTTTTATATGTATTTCCCAATGACATTTCAGGTTTACCTCTGAAGCGAGAGGTATATTTATCTATTGAGCATGTTCCAAGAGTAGAATAGGTGTCCATTCCTCCATATAGGATGGAAACAATAGAGTTATAGGAGCTCAAGAAGCAGTTAGAGGAGTTTCATAAAAAGGGTTTCATCCAAACCAGTACTTATCCTTGGGGTTCTCCAGTTCCTTTTGCGTATAAGGTGGGTGGTACCCTCAGACTTTGTGCGGATTATCATAAGTTTAACCAGTTGACAGTCTAGAACTGATATCCCTTAACAAGGATTTATGACCTCTTTGATTATCTTTGAGGAGACTGGGTGTTCTCAAATATTGACTTGAGATATGGTTACTATCAGTTGTGTGTTAGACCATTAGATATACCTCTTACAACCTTTCAGAGTTGATATGGTTTATACAAGTATTTGGTTATTTCGTTTGGCCTTACGAATGCACCGATAGTTTTCATGGAACTGATGAAATGATTTTTCCATCCTTATATGGATTCTTTTGTTGTAGTTTTTCGGGAAAATATCTTGGTGTAATCTTTCACTTGAAATGACCATGTGATCCATCTTGAGATCGCATTGAGTACACATAGAGAGCATAAATTATATTTTAAGATCTCAAAATTCCACTTTTGGATGGATTAGGTTCACTTCTTTGGTCATGTTATCTCAGAGAAAAGAGTATCATTAGACCAAGAGAAAGTGAGAGCTTTAGTTTCCTAGGAGCAGTTGAAGAGTGTCTTTGAGGTGTGGAGTCTTATAGTGCTGGATGGTTACTACATATGCTTTATTCAGGACTTTTTACGCTTAGAAGCACCACAGAAGGGCCTGACAAAGATGGGTGAAATGTACTTGTGGATAGATTCCTGTGATTTAGCCTTTCAGGAGATGAAGGGGAGATTGACATCAGCACTGATATTTATTTTTCTAGAGTCAGGAAAGATTTACACCTTTTACTATGATGTGTCAGGTATCAGTCTCAGAGCAGTGCTTATACAGGGGTAATGAGTTGTTGTGTATGGGTCATAGTGGTTGAGGCCACATGAGAGGAACTACACAACACACGATCTCAAGTTATCTGCAATTGTACATGCTTTATTCTATTGGAGACATTATCTTTTGGGAGAGAATTTTATGGTATACACTAACCAATAAAGTCTCAAGTATATCTTTACTAATCATGATATGAATTTGAGACTGTGAAGGTGGGTTGAGAACCTTCAATATTTTGACTTTGAACTTGCCTACATGTCTACAAAGGCAATGCAATGGTTGATGCATTGAGCAGGGGGACTCAAATACATGCAGTTCATGAGGCCATCAGTGAGTGGAATCTTATGGCTCTATTCTCTGAGATACATTTATAAGTGCACGAAATATAGGGGTAGGAGTTTATTTTTTATATAGCTATTAACTCTACTCTACTGAATCGAGTGATAATGAGGTATCTATTAGATTCATAAGTCCTGGTCCAACGGGAGAGTGTGTCAGGAGAGGACCCTACTACTGGGTGGACCCTAGGCGACGTTGAGATCTTATGTTTTCATGGACAAGTATGGGTGTCAGTAGACATATGTAGGGAGTTGATGTGATATTTTCATTCCTCATTTTTGGAAGTTCATCCTAGTGTCACCAAGATGTATCGAGATCTATATTGTCAGAATTTGTGGCCATGTATGAAGAGGTAATCTTCTAGTTTTATATGAAGTGTTCTAGCTGTCAGCAGGTGAAGGTATTGAGATAGTGACCGATAGGTCTTTTAAAACTGTTAACAATTCTCGAGTGTAAGTGGAATGATTTCATGATGGATTTTGTCATAGTTTTATCATGGTCACCTTGAGGGAATGATGCGGGTTGGGGTGTTTTTGACATACTCACAAAGGTTTCTCATTTCTAGATAATCAAGAAAACCTTCATTATTGATTATCTTGGAAGGTTTTATATCTGAGAAATTTTACATTTTCATGGGGTTTCACACTCTATTGTTTCGAATGGGGATTCTTCATTTACTTCTCATGTCTGTCAAGGACTACAGAGGGCTTTGGTTACATAATTACTTCTAAGCACATCTTACAATCCTCCGACTGATGGCCAGTCCCAAAATACAATTCAGGTTTTGGAGGACTTGCTTCGAGAATGCATCCTAGATTTTGGGGGCTATTGGGAGAGACACATACCACAGCTGGAGTTTACCTACAATAATAGTTTTCAGGAGACAATTCAGATGGAACCTAATAAGGCTTTGTTTGGTAGGCCATGCCAATCACCCCTATGTTGGCTAGAGGTAGGACATGCATATATTCTAGGACCTCGTCTTGTTGAGGAGACTATTGAGATGGTGGATTTGATTCAAAAGAGGATGGCTACTGCAGAGTCACAAAAGAAATCTTATGCTGGTCGATAGAGAAAACCTCTGGAGTTCAAAGTCAGAAGAAGCTTTCACCGAGATACATCGGGCTGTTTGAGGTTTTTGAGAGAGTCGGGCTATTTGCATAATATTAGTTTCAGTTAGCTCAAAGGTACTAAGCTATGCACAATGTCTTTCATGTTTCTCAGCTAAGACACTACATTTCAGACTTGTCTCATGTTTTTTAACCTGAGGAGGTTGAGTTGGAGGTGGATTAATTCATCAAGGATCTCCCTATTCAGATTATGTTTCACAGCATGAAAGTTATCCATGGATGGTCTGTTCCTCTAGTATGGGATCTATAGCAGCATAGGTAAAAACAGGACAAGAATTGGTAGAGGGAGGCCGACGTATGATCCCAGTGACAAGAGTCGTTTGAAGTTTCTCCTCCACCGCCCTTGGAAGGTAAATTGAGGGATGAATTACATTAAGGGGAGAGGTTTGTAATAACTTAGATCTTTATTTTAGGTATGGATCTCTATTTTGTGTTTTTCTGAGGAAAAAGGTAGAATTGTGAAATTTTCAATGTGGACGCCATGTACGTAGGATTAAATGTCGTGTACCCAGTTGTCGTGTGTAGGTGTGTACTAGTTGTGTAATAGAAGAGTACATGGCCATGTAGGTGACTTAGAAGAGATCCTAATGTGGGGTCCGGTTGAGAAAAGAACACAGTGTGTACATTAAACGAACACTCACTATACTTTTCTTTTTAATTGATTAATCGGAGCTGGGTCAAGTACAATCTCCATAAGTACCATCATCTAACTTTGGTTCGTCTAGGAGGGACCGACAATGATGATCAAAGTCTAATCCACCGTTTCTCCATCCAATGTCTGATCCAAACTCTAGAGGGTACATTGGAATCCCACTGGTGATTTCTTACTTCCTTTTGATCCTCTCTTCATGATTCCTCTTCTCTTATTGGTTATTCAAGGTTGAACGATTTTAACCATTTTTTAGATCTATGTTTTTTTTGTCGAATCAAGGGCCGGTGTTCAAGAGTGTTCATTATACAACATCAAGGTTGGTTTTTTTCATTTCATTTATTGTCTTTGAATTATATATTATTAAAATGAAGAATACCCATGTTTAGGGTATTGAGTGTTTTGGAATTTAACCCTATTTAAGACCTGTTATGGTGTGCCTGTTTGAGAATGGTTTTTTGATTATACATAAGGTTTTATGCCTTGATAATGGATGTGTTTCCCATAAATGATTAATTATGACCACTTGGTCTAGAATTCATGTTAGGCGTTCTTTCTTTTCCATGCCTCGTGTTGTTAGGATGGAGTTACCGTTTATTTGAGATGCATGTGATTTACATTATGAAAGTATGACCAAGGGGAATTTGAATTTGGGATCCTCCTGAGGTAGGGTCATTTATGTAAATTTTTTTGTTATGTTGACCCATATGTATTGACTATGAGAGCTGTTGGGTGGCCATAGACCAAAGGGGTTAGACTGTGAGAGTTAATTTGAGGGATTTTATTAAACGAATCTTAGACGTTATAGAATTGACTATGAGAGCTTCCAAGTGGACATTATAATATATTGTTGTCAGTCATAACAAGGGGTATTGACCATGAGAGCTACCAAGGTGGTTATTTTTAAATGATTAGTGATATGTGGGACCAAATGGGTTAGACTTTTTTATCTTTCCCAGAGGGTCATTATTTATTGAATTGATGATATGTTGAACCAGATGCTTCAGACTATGAGAACATTATTAGAGGGTTACTTATGAATGTTTCTATGATTGTGATGAGTCTTCCAAGCCAAAGAACAATCATGGAATAAATCTTACTTGTTCTTTATATTGTATTTTGAGATTTAAGTTGTTACTATTATACAGGGATATACAAAGCTTAGGCAAGATCCTGAGGTTACATTATTCATTGGATTGAATAATTAATAAATGTAAATGAATGTAAATGCAATATGTGAGATTGTTTACATTTGAGTACTTCCTAGTTTATATCTTCATTTTTCATTTTACCTACTACATATATTCACTTACATTTAGTCACAGATCATTTGGTGGTTGCCTACTAAGATTTTTCTGACACCCTATTTGGGTTATACTGTTAGAACTAAATAGATTATATGGGTGCAGGTATACATAAGTGAAATTTCACTTATTCAGTAGGTACATGATTTCTATTGAAGTTGGAGATCATGGGACCAAGATGAGGCTTATGATGCTATTATAGTTTCTGATTTTCTGTAGATTGGTTTTAGTATTACATTTCTATCATTGTAAACTTTTTGGCTTCTTTTTTAGACACATGTGACATGAATCATTTATATATATTCTCTAGTTTCTTATTTTCTATCAGTCTTATTTTTTTTACTTATATTGTATGGTATTAATGATTACGCTACTATTTACTATTTTTTATTCCACTGTGTGTACTCTGCCAATGAGGGCATAGTTTCCCCATTATCTGACCTTATTCCTCGCTACTAGTTCGTAGCCTCTGGTATTAGTAGAAATGCGCTTGAGGTCTTGTGACCAACCGTGTATGGGGAACCTTTGGGTGGAACCTAGAACCAGGATGTTACACCTTCTCTGAGCTGTAGAAATATATTTCTGAATCAACTACACTATCTACGATGTATCATAAATGAGACTCGATCCCAATAGCCCTGACTCACCTACCTCTAACCAGCATAGTGGTGATCTAAAAGGTCTAGCAAAAAGTGACTCATATGGTTCCATCTGAATATTTTACTGCTAACAGTTTTTATAAGAGAACTCCACTAAATCCAAGTGATTCTCCTTAGAACCAGCAATGTCAACAACACATGTTCGTAGAATATTCTCTAACATCTAAATGGTACTCTCTAAATGCCCATATGTCTGTGGGTGGAAGGTCGTAATTAACAAAACCTATGTACCAATCACCTTCTGTAAACCCTGAAAGAAGCTTGAAGTAAAGAAAAAAATCATGATATGAAACCATAATATGTTGCACCCCATGAAAACTAAATATCTCTCTCACATATAGTTCTCCCAACTAATTTAGTGTAATGGTTTCCATGATAGGCATGAAATGTGCAAAATTCGTTAATCGATCCACACCGACCCAAATAGAATCATTATTCTTAAGAATCTTTGGATTTCATCCTATGAAATCCATAGTCATGTCATCCCACTTATATTTCAGAATTGGAAATGGCTGCAATAGTCCTCGAGGTCGTTGATGCTCTAACTTTACCTGCTGATAGATGAAACATCTGGTTACGAACCCTGCTATCTCCTTTTTCATTCCTAGACACCAAAACTATCATCATAGGTCACAATACATTTTTTTGACCCAAGGATTTACCTCCCACCTTGAAGCATGAAATTCATTCAGGAGTTCCTATTGCATACTCGTAGGCACAACTTCCTAATTTCTATCACATAGATGATCTCATCCTCATCTATTATCCATTATGAAGGTGTCTCCCCACCTTACAGGCTTTCCCTCAAGGATAAACACTCGGGAACCTCATACTTCCTGTCCCTAATTCATCTCAAGAGTATAGAATCCACTACTATAGAAAGATATGTCATCCTCTCCCAACTGTCCTCAACTACCACATGCATTTCTTCCAACAAATTCAACATCTTCCACTCTATAATCAACTCATTTACCAACTGAGTCTGAGATTTCCTACTAAATTAATCAACCACACTATTCCCCTTTCTAGGTGTATATGTCAGTTCACAATCAAAGGACTGCATTTACGGTACCGTATTTGTTATCGGAGATTCAAGCCACAATGTGAAAAGATATAATTCATGCTTTTGTGATCCATAAAAATTGTAAAAATTTCACCCAAAAGATAGTGTCACAAACAATTAAGATCATAAACCACTACTACCAACTCAAGGTCATGTGTAGGGTAATTCCTTTCATGTGGCCTCAGCTGCTGAGACCCATAAGCAACGACTCAATCCCCTTGCATCAGCATAGCTAAGAATCTGATACTAGAAGCATCAAAAGACACTATGTACTCCTAACCTTATTTAGGTAAGATAAAAATTTTATCCAATGTAAATTGCTTCTTCAACTCCTAAAAAGTATTCTCACATGCTTCTGTCCAATCAAAAATTACCCCGTTCTTTGTGAAACCTGAATGTAGTGCTTCCAATTGGGAAACTTCCTGGTCAAACCTTCCATAATAACATGATAATCCCAAAAATATTTAGATATCAAAAACATTATTGGGTTTAACTCAAGAAACCACTACCTACACATTTTCTAGTTATACTACCACACCTTCTTCCGAGATGATATTCCCCCAAAAGTGTACCATTTCAATCCAAAACTGACATTTAGATGTCTTTGTGTATAGATGATTCTCTCTCAGTGTACACAAGACGATGTCAAGATGTTGGGCATGATCATCATGAGTCTTAGAGTACACCAAGATGTCATCCACAAACACCACCATAAATTGATCTAAGTATAGATGAATGATCCTATTCATCAAGGCCATAAATACCGTTGGAGAATTTGACAAGCCTAACAGAATTACAACAAACTCTTAAAGGTCATACCTACTTTTGAAAGCAGTTCTTGGTACATCAGACGTCCAAACTATCACATGATTATACCCTCGTCTTAGATCATTATTTGAGAACACAGAAGACCCTTCAGTTGGTCAAACAGATCATCGATACGCAGAAGAGGATATTGGTTCATCAAAATCATTTTATTCAACTTCTGATAATAAAAACATAATATTAAACTCCCTTAATCATTATTTATAAAAAATAGGAGATCCTCATGGGGATGTACTTGGAAACATAAACCCCTTATCCTCTTACTCATCCAAATACTTTTTGAGCTCTTGAAGCTTAGTTGGTTCCATTATGTTAGGTGGAATAGATACTCGATCAGCCCCCAACTTCATCTCAATAGTGAATCCCACATCTCTATCATGTGTAAAACATAACAAGTCTTCAATAAAGACATATTGAAATAGTTATACTACTAGTGGATGGACGTCTTTACAACCACTCCCATCATCCATCAAAAGACTAGAATCTTGGGCTGTGAGCTCTCTCAGTTGTTGAGTAATTGGCCTAGCTCAGCCTGCATGGATATCCCATTCTCCATGATGAGCATACTGGTCACCTTAAGGAGATAAAAAGGTCACTCTCCTTTTGTAAAAATCTATATGGGATTGATATGCGACTAGCCTGTCCATAACCATATTCAGGTCAATAACCATTATATCAAGGACATAGATATCCCAAAGAAAATGATAGTCTCCAATCTCTAGAGAACATATCTTGCATAAACAGATACCCTAGACAGTGTTCCCAACGGTGTGTCAATATTCATCACCCCACTTACAGAATCCACCTCCAGGATGAATCCATTAAAAATATTTGATGATATAAAGTAATGAGAGGAAATAATATCAAACAAGGCACTAGCTATAGAAGAAGAAACTAGAATATTACATCACACTATAGATGGAAAATCCTCTCTCTCCAAAAGTGTAGGCTACACAACATGTGACTATCCTTCCCCTCTTCCCTGGGGTGTCACTTGACTCCCCTGAGTAGAACCACTCTGCTGATACGAGCACTCATACCCTAAATCACCACATCCACTACCTCTACCACCTATTCTAGTAGAACTATAGCTGCTAGACCTATATGGTGTAGAAGAAACCCTTCCCACACTCTAACTCTAAGAAGCTACTCCCTCAACACCAGCCTACTGCTGCTTCATGCAGCACTCATGTATGTGTCCCATCTTTCAAAAAAATTGTCACTCCAATGGTTGTTGAGGGAAATGTGTACAATATTGTTCCTACCTACACCACTGGTGTAAAACCACATGAGTATGATCCGGTGAAATTGTTCCTCTTGACTGTCCACCTTGATTTCCACTGTCCTAATTAAGATTCATGTAATGATGCTTCCTGCTTCTGGAAGGAACACTACCAGATCATCCAATGACAACTACCTGTACAGTATTGGAAGCCTCCTTTAAGTTCCCCTGTGAAATTAGAGTTGGATTAACAAACTTTGATAATTTCTTCACCATAAATATATTCAACTGATACTTAATTTCACACTTAAGTCCATCATGAAATAATTTTTCCGAAGAAGCCTCATCTCCCTCCAAAGCTGGAGTAAAACACTATAAATCTATGAAAATTCTAGAGTATTCCATTATGGACATTCTTCTTTGGGTTAGATGCATAAACTTTGAATCCTTCTCCTGTCTCAGCGTGTCTAGATTGAAGTGATCAATGAAATTCTCTAGAAAGTCCTTCAATAACATATCATCAGTCTGTCCAGATTGTACTTGAATGTCCCATCAGCACTTCACTAACCCCTATAGAATATTAGTATCCAACTTGACCCTCATCTCAGTCAAAGTCTACAATTGGTCAAGTGTCATATCTATGGATTCGATCTAGAATTCAGCTCCCTCAGGTCCACCCTCTCCAGTAAAAGCAAGTGGGTGTTGCAGCTGAAACACCCATGTCAACTCATACATTCTTTTCAGAACCCACTATGGGTATCTGTCCATGAACTGCATCAAATGAGAAAATTTCTCTTAGAACTGATTCCCTTCCTCCGCAGGATGAACCAGTGGTGCATCATGTTCCCAGTCTAGAAGTCGTTCCAAGACATACCCCTCAGTCTCTCCCTCCCCAAGCATCATAGAGGCATATCTCTACAAACCCAAACATAAATCTTGGAAATCATATTGCAACCTTATAAAATTTAGGTATGATGAGAAACTAACACAACAATTTTCAACATGTCCTTTTTCCCCTTTTTCGTCGCCTCACGGTCAAAAATGAGGCCTTATAACTACCCTTAACCATCATACTCCTAGGTCATGGTTAAGAATTCTATATAAATTCTCATTAATAAATCCAACCATTAATTAATCAAATTATCTCAAATTAATTAATTCAATAATTAATTATTTAATCATACTCATTTCATCAATCAAGGTTCTCATTAGACACCCATTTATTCTCATTTTTCATCATTATTTGAATCTTATAAAAAGGAAAAATAGTTCATGTTCAACAACATACCCTTCTAAAATTTTCCCATGAGTTCCTAGAATGATGCATGTCACAACAACCCTGAGTGCCTAGAGTGATGCATATAGACTCAACTACCATGCCTCTTTAGGCCACAAATCAAAATCCAACAATTTTCAAAAAATATATCACATCACATCTCATGTGTATCACCCAAGGTGAAATAATATCCAACTATAAAAACAAACATCAATCACAACAATCCCACCCTAAGTACTCAGATTTTTTCCCATACATTGGTTTGCAACTCCCATGAACGAGGTAATTACCAGGCGTCAACTGTTACAATTATCTTGTCTACCATTCCCAAAATAGTAAGACCAAAGAAGAAGAAGAAAGAAAAAAAACTCTTTGATACCACATTGTGACATCCTAACCGGGATCCCCTGAATTGTGACCCAATATAATTGGCCACATGCCCTCAAGCATGCCACCCCATATTCCAGAGGGTGCTGACTCGTAGTGAGGGTCTGGTAAGTAGGTCTTGGGGAGACTATACCCTCGTTTTTCAGAATGAACACTAATATAAGAAAACAACACTAACCAAGTGTGTAAGCGTATAAATAACCAGAACAATATCATGGCATATTATAGTCAAAAATAGAAAAATACAACACTCAAATGCATGGTAAAACATGATATGACAATGCAAGTGTCAGGTATCTATAATGAAATTAAGAGTAAAGACACAAAGACTCCTAAGAAGGTCCCAAAACACGTCTATCTCTCTATCCCATGCTCCAATCCCAAACTACAACCTATCCCAGGGCCTTTCCCTTATCCCATCCTACAACAAAAATGTCTACTCAGGTGCTAATCAAGTGGCCTGAATAGGGTGTGAGTACAACTCATTAGGCCACCACCAATGGTGTCTAAAACGAGTCTAGTCAAAAGGTAGTTCATGAAATTATACGAAGAAATAAATACAATGAATAATTAAACAGTTATCACATTTTTATTTAATCTTTAATCATCACATTAATCTCAGATTCAATTCATGTTTCCATTTTGAATCATCAATCATTATTATTAATCATTTGGTGAAGGTCGCCATGCCTAGAACTGAAAATCTCATTAATTGTAGGTCTCCATGCCTTTCACTCTATATATCATTTGGTGTAGGTTGTCATTCCTAGAACCTCATAATCTCATCCAGTGCAGGTCATCAGGCTTAACACCCCATGATCTTAATCTAGGATAACTATTGGGGAGGAATGCCATGTCCAAGTCTTAACTTCTAATTGGTCTATAACTCCATGTCTAGAACCTCAAAAATTTCATCCATTTAATCATTCATTAATTCAAAATAATTTTCCACCCCATTCCATTACTAATCTAATGATTAGTTAAACATTTCAAAGGCCATTAGATAACTCCATAATAAATTGAGAACATTACCCATTAATTAATTCATCAATTAATTTATCAATCAATACAACTCTCATTCAATAATTAATTATTCAGAATTAATTATCCATATCAAATCTCAACTTTTCATAATTAATTCTCATAATTAATTACCTTTGATAAACATCCTAACACATAATTAATTATCAAAATAAATTATCTTACATTGTGAAACCAAATTTCATAATTAATTACCCCTAATTAATTATCTTACCATAATAAATTCAATATCTCAATTAAAATATCTAAACCCATAAAAAATCTCCAAAATATCTATTTGGGAAAACCCCCCTTCATTGGTTCTGTGATTCAATTATCAATTAATCATCAAGGAAAACACAAGTGAATTCCTCATTCCTAATTACTCAGATTTAGGAAAATTAATTATTATGTAAAGATATAAAATCCCTAAACTCACATACACATATTAAATCACGACTATGGGAGTTCAATTTAGACCACCTACCATAGTTTATTGAAGGATATTATCCCAACAGAAATCCCAAAGATCCGAGTGTCACCTAGTCATTGATCAAGCTTAAGATCTAAATCCCTAAATCAAAATTAAGATCAAAGGAATAAAGTTCATGAAAATATAGATCTAGATAAAAAATCCTAGATCTAGATCTCAACTCATAGGTTTAGATCCATGGAAATAGTGGATATATTCCCTGAAAAGATCATGGAATGATAGAGGAAAGAATGGGAGAAGCAATAGGATGAAAACCAGTTACTGAGAAGGGAGCGAATCTTCAATCCGGGCATCAGATCTCAAAGAATGGTGTGAGAACTGCCTTGGAATCCCTCTAGAAGAATTCAATAACACCTATAATTTCTCAATACTGACCCAAGTTGAAATATGGGAGTCTCAGGGGTTCATGTGGTTTTAAAATTATTTTTTGGATATTAAATTACTCACACAAAGTTTCATGGGTAGAGGCATATAGTTAGGGAAAACCATATGCCAACCATGAAGACCCCTCTGTCCAGGTTTTCATAGTTTGAACTGTTTGTTCGTATGGTTTTTCAAACTGTGCGTAAATTGTGCAACCCTCTCTGTTAGAACGGTTTAGCTGCATAGTTTTGTTAAACGGGGCACAAACCATGCACACCCCAACGTTTATTAGTTTTTCTTAAAATTTCACCCAAATGCACCCCAAGAAACTACTCGAAATAAAAGGTACTTAAAAGATTCAAAAAGTACCTAAAAATGTGTCTGAGATGACTCTAGAAAATGTTAGGATCTTTCAATCTCCTAACATTATAAGAACTCTTCCTCGAGCTGCACTCTTCAACTTCTCTAAGATTCTGAGCCAAAAATATTGGTCCATTGGGACCTCATGTCTGCTTCTCGTTCCCGTGTTTCTTCTTGAACACTTCCATGTTTCCATAAAACATGAACTGGTCATGGTCTTTCCCTGTAACACTTTCTCACTGCAACCCAGGACATGTATCAGATGGTCCTCAAAGGACACATCTATCTTGAGATCAAACTCTTCCACATCAATCACATGAGAAAGGTCTGGGTGATACCACTGTAGTTGTGATACATGGAAAACATCATACATAGAACTGAATTTCTATGGAACGGCTAATTGGTATGCTACTGCCCCGATTCTCTCCCGCACCTCAAATGGTCCTACAAACCTGGGTGCTAAATTTCCCTAACTCTATATCTTGTGGTGACCCAATCTAGGTGACACCTGACAGAATACACGATCACCCTCTATAAAATCTAGAGGTTATATTAATCTATTATCATACAGATTCTTCCTACTCCAAGCCATATATATACGTTTACAAATAAACTACACCCGTTCTGATGTCTCCTGAGAGAGACTCAGTCCCAACAGATCTGTTTTACTCACCCCTAACCAGAATAGCGTTGATCTAAAAGGTCTAACATAAAGTTCCCCATATGGTTCCATCTGAATAGTTTCTGATAACTGGTCTTGCAACATTTCTTCTACTGCCTGAGTGGTACACTCTGACTTCCTATCTGCCTATGGGTGGATGGCCATACATAACAAAACCTATGTACAAAGTGCCTTCTGTAAACCCTTCCATAAGTTTGAAGTAATGTGAAAATCGTGATCTGAAACTATAGTCTGTGGAACACCACGCAAACAAACTATCTCTCTCACGTACAGTTATCCAAACTTCTCTATTGTAAAGGTTTTTTTGATAGGAAAGAAATGTGAAACCTTAGTTAGTCGATCCATAATGACCAAAATAGCATAATTATTCCTAAGAGTCTTTGGAAGTCCTAAAATAAAATCCATAGTCATGTCATCCCACTTCCATTCTAGAATAGGCAACAACCGAAATAGGCCTCTAGGTTGTTGATTCTCTGGCTTCACCTACTAATAGGTGAAACATCTTGTTACGAACCATTGTATCTCCTTTTTCATTCCTATCAACCAAAACTATCATTGTAGTTAACGATACATTTTTGTAAACCTAGGATGTACAACCCACCTTGAAGCATGAAATTCTCATATGTGCTCCTCTAACATTATCGTAGTCACAACAACCAAATTTTTTACATAAATGATCTCATCATCTTCTAATATCTAGTATAGAAGTGTCTCCCTACCTTCAAGGCCTTACCTCAAGGATAAAAACTCTAGATTCTCATACTCATTATCCCTCATCCATCTCAAGCATGTATAATCCACTACTACAGAAAGTAGAGTCATCCTCCTTTAACTATCCTGAACTAACACATTCATTTCCTCCTGAAAAGTCACCATCTTCCACTATGCACTCGACTCATGTACCAACTGAGTCTAATTTTTCTTGCTCAAGGCATCAACCACACTATTCCCCTTTCCACATGTATATTCCAGTTCAAAATAAAAGGACTTCATATACTCTACCCATCTCCGCTACAAAAGATTCAAGTCGTGTTGTAGAAAGATATACTTAAATTTTTTGTGATCCATACAAACTATAAATATTTAACCCAATTGATAGTGTCACTAACAATTATGATCATAAACCACTGGTTCTGACTTGAGTTCATGCATAGGGTAATTCCATTCACGTGGCCTCAGTTTTCAAGACCCATAAGTAATGACTTGATCCCCTTGCATCAGCAAAAACTCCATGTTCGATGCTGGAATCATTACGATAGACCATGTACTCCTCACCCGACTCAGGTAAGATCAAAATTGTTGTTGATATCATGTGCTTCTTAAGATCTTGGAAAGAATTCTCACTTACTTCTATCCAATCAATCTTTTCACCTTTCTTTTTCAATCATTAATAGAGTGCTTCTAATTGGGAAAATTCCTCGATAAAACTCTAGAAATAACCAGATAATCCCAAAGAGCATCGAATATCAAAAACATTCTTGGGATGCTCCAAAGAATCCACTGCCATCACTTTTTATGGGTCCACTTCCACCCTTTCTTCCAAGATGATATTCCCAAAAAATTGTATCCTATCATTGAAAAACTAACATTTAGATAGCTTGGTGTATAACTGATTCTTTTTTAGGGTACCCAATATGATGTCAAGATGTTGGGAATTATCATCTTGAGTATTAGTGTACACCAAGATGTCATCCACAAACACCACAAAAAACTGGTCTAAGTACTGATGAAAGGTCATGTTCATCAAGGCTATAAATATTTATAGATCATTTATCAACCCTAACAACATCAAAAAAAACTCATAAAGGATATACTTGCTTCTGAAAGTAGTTCTTGGTATATCAGAGGTCCAAACTTTCACCTGATGATACCCTGATATCAGATCAATCATTGATAACAAACAAGCCCCATTCATCTGGTCAAATATATCATCAATACATGGAAGAGGATATCAGTTCTTCAAAATAATTTTATTCAAATTCTCGTAATCGACACACTAGAGTAAACTCCCTTCAGCCATCTTTTAAAAAAAATAATAGGTGATACCCAAGGTGACATACGTGGAAGGATAAACCCTTTATCCTCCAACTGCTCTAACTGTGTTTTGAGATTTTCAAGCTTAGTATGTTCCATTCTATATGGTGGAATAGATACAGGCTCAACCCACAACATGAGCTAAATAGTGAATTCCACATCTCCTTCAGGTGGAACCCCTAGAAAATATCCAAGAAAGACATAATGAAATAGTTTTACTACTTGTAGAAGGATGTGTTTTCTACCACTCCCATCATCTAGTAAAACACCAGCAACTTGGGCTATGAGCTCTCCCAGTTTCTAATTAATTGGTCCAACTCATCCCGCATGGATATCTCATAATCCATAATGAAGATACCAGTCACCCTCAAGAGATACAATGGTCACTCTCCTTTTGAAATGATCTTTGTGGGCTCGGTATATGACTAGCCAGTCTATACCCATAATCAGGTCGAATCCCGTTATATCAAGGACATTGATATCCCAAAGAAAATGATACTCTGCAATCTCTAGAGAACATCCCTTTCATAAACATATATCCCTAGACCATTTTCCAAATGGTGTATCGATATTCATCACCTCTCTTACAGAATCCACCTACAATCTCAATCCATTATCATGATTTTCAAATATAAAGTAATGAGAGGCACTAATATCAAACAAGGAAATAGCTAAAGTAGAAGTGACTATAATAGTACCTCTCACTATCGATGGATTAGCCTCACTCTCCACAAGTGTAGGCTTCACTCCATGTAACTGTCCTTCCCCTATTCCATTTGGTTTCGTCTAACTCCCATGATTAGAACAACTATACTAATACATGTGCTAATACATTAAGGAACCACACCCACTGCCTCTATCGCCAATTCAAGTAGAACTCCCGCTACCAAACATATATGGTGTAGAAGACCCCCTTCCCACACTCAAACTCTGAGGAGCTTCTCCCTCAGCACCAGACTGCCGTTGATTCATGAATAAATTATGTAGGTGTCCCATATTGCCACAAAATTGGCATTCTACTGGTGGTCAAGGACAATGTGTACGATAGTGTCCCTGCCTACTGCACTAGGGTAAAATCACATGAGTAAGATATGGTGCAACTGTTCCTTCTGACTTTCCACCTTGCTCCCCACTGTCATGACTATGATTCTCGTAACAATGCTTCCTGCTCTTGGAAGGAACACTCCATGATTGTCTAATGACAACTACTAGTCCAATACTGGAAGCCTCCTTCAGGTTCCCCTTTGAAATGAGAGCCTGATTAAAAACTTTTGTGAATTTATTCAGCTTAAAGATACATACCTAGGACATAATTTCACACCTAAGTCCATCCTGAAATTGTTTTTCTAAAGAATTCTCATCTGCCACCAAAGCATGAGAAAAAAACTATAAATCTATGAAACGTCCAGCAAATTCCATTATGTACATGATTCCTTGGGGTAAATGCATAAACTCTATAACCTTCTCTTATCTCAACGTGTCTGGATAGAAGTGATCAAAGAACATCTCCAGAATGTCATTCCATAACATATTATTAGACTTTATAGATCATACCTGAATGTCACACCAACGCTTCACTGACCCCCATAGTATATAAGTAGCCAACTTGACCATCCTCTCAACCGAATTCTCTAAATGGTCAAGCATCACCTCAATGGATTCAATCTAGAATTCATCTCCCTCGGTTCAACCATCTCTAGAAAAAGTTGGAGGGTGTTGCAACTAAAACTCCCATATCAACTCAGAAATTATTTTCAAAACCTTCCATGGGTCTCTCCCCATGAACTGTATGAATTGAACAACATTCTCTTAGAACTACTCTCGTTCCTCCTCACCTTGCACCAATGGTACCTGATGTTCCCTATCTGGAAGTTCTTTTTGCGCTACACACCTCAATCTCTCCCTCAACAAGCTTCATGGAGGCATATCTATACAAATCCAAACACACGTCTTAAGTCTCATAATGCAACCTTATAACAATTACATATGAGTTGAAACCAACACAACAAGTTTCAACATGTCCTTTCCCCCATTTTTTGTCACCCCATAGCCAACACTGAGGCCTTATCACTACCCTTAACCATCCTACTCCTAGGTCATGGTTACCAAGGGTACATTCATTCTCATAAAGTAATCGAACCATTAATTAATCACATTATCTAAAATTAATTAATTCAACAATTAATTAATTAATAATACTAATTTCATCAATCAAGGTTCTCAATAGACACCCATTTATTCTAATTTTTCATCATTATTTCAATCTTACAAAAAGGAAAAACAATTCACATTCAACAACATACCCATATCCCATTTTCCCATGAGTTCATAGAATGATGAATGTAGACTCAAATATCATTCCTCTTTAGGACACGAATCAAAATTCAACAATTTGAAAATCAAATATCACATCAAACCACAAGTGCATCACCCAAGGTGATATAATATCCAACTTTAAGAACAAACAACAATCACAAAAATCCAACCCAGAGTACTCAGATTTTCCCCCATACATGGATTTATCCCATGCATGACCTCATTACCAATCCTTCAATTTTCTTATTATCCCATCTACCTTTCCCAAAACAGTAAGACAAAATAAGAAGAAAGAAAAGGAAACCCCTATGATACCACTTTGTGACACCCTGACCAGGGAACTATTGAACAGTTCCCTGAGACTATTGGCCACATGCCCTCAAGCATGCATCCCCATATGCCATAGGGTGCGTATTAGTAGGGAGGGTATGGTAATTTAGTGTTGGGGAGACTATACCCTCTCTTATTTGAATAAACAACAATGGAACAAAACAACAATAACCAAGTGCAGAAACATATAAATAAAAAGAACAATACTATGGAATATGACTGCCAAACCCAAAAAAATACAATACTCAAATGAAAGGTAAAACATTATATGACAATACAAGTGTCAAGTGTCTATAATGCAACTAAGAGTAAAGACACAACAACTCATATGTGGGTCCAGAACCACGTCCTTTTCCCTCTTCCATGCTCCAACACCAAACTGAAACTTATCCCAGGGCCTTTACCTTATCTTATACTACAACCAAAAAGACTACTCGGGTGCTGATCCGGAGGCCTGAATAGGGTGTGAGTACAACTCAGTATGCCAGCACCAACATTGTCTAAAATGATTCCAGTCAAAAGATAATACACGTAGTTCTATGAAGCAAGAAATACAATGCATAATTAAATGGTTATCACATAGTCATTTAATCCTTAATCATCACAGTTGGCCATGTTTCAATTCATGTTTCCCTTTCAAATCATCATTCATTATTATTAATCATTTTGTGTAGGTCCTCATGCCTAGAACCCCAAATCTCATTAAGTGTAGGACACCATGCCTATCACTCTATATCTCATTAAGTGTAGGTTTTCATTACTAGCACACCATAATCTCATTTTGTGTAGGTTATCAAGCCTAACACCCCATAATTTCATGTTTGGATAAATATTGGGGAGGATCACCATGTCGAAGTCCCAAATTATAATAGGTCTAGAACACCATGTCTAGTACCAAAAAAACTCATCCATTTAATCATTAATTAAATCAAAAGAATTTTCCATATCATTCCATTACTAATCCAATGATTAGATAAATATTTCAAATTCCATTATTTAAATAAAAAATTAACTAAGAATATAACCCATTAATTATTTCATCAATTAATTAATAAATCAACAAAATTCTTATTCTATAATTAATTCTTCAAAATTAATTATCCATATATAATATCAACTTATCATAAATAATTTTCACAATTAATTATCTTTGATCAACATTATGGCACATAATTAATTCTCATAATTAATAATATTACATAGCCAAACATCATTTTATAATTAATTCCCCCAATTAATTATATTAAAAAAATCAATTTGATATCTCAATTACAATATCTCTACCCATAAAAAATCTCCAAAAAATCTATTTAGAAAACCCCCTTTTTTGTTCCATGATTCAATTATCAATTAATCACCAAGGAAAACACAAGTCAATTCCTCATTCTTATTACTCAGATTTAGAAAAATCAGTTATCAAGGGAAGATAGAAAATTCATAAACTCACATACACATATCAAATCAAGACTATGTGAGTTAGATTTAGACCACATACCTCGTTTTATTGAAGGATTTTATCCCAATTTTTTTTCCAAAATCTGAGTGGAATAACTTTGTCAATGAAGCTTCAAATCTAAATACCTAAACCAAAATTAAGATAAATGGCATAACGATCACGAAAATATAGATCTAGATCCACAATATAAGATCTAGATCTCAACTCATAGGTTTAGATCCATGGAAACAACAGATATCATCCATGAAAAGATCAAGTAATGATATAAGAAATAAAGATATAATGAATGGGATGAAAACCACTTATTGGGAAGAGAGAAGATTTTCAATACAGGCTTCCAATATCGAAGAACGGTGTTCGAATCACCTTGGAATCCCTCCATAAGGTTCTGGGAACACCTACAATTTTTAAATCCTGAGCCAAGGTCAAAATATGGGAGTCTCTGGGGTTTGAGTGGTTTTAAAATGAATTTTCATATATTAAATCCTACATGAACGGTTTCCTAGGAAGAGGTGAACTGTTAGGGGAAACCGTGAATCAACCATACAAACCCCACTATCCAAGTTTTCATGGTTGGCTGGGTTTGGTTGGACAATTTGTCGAACCGTGCACAAACAATGCAGAACTCTCTTTTGGAAAGGTTTAGCAGATCAATTTTTTCAAATCATGCATAAACTGTGTAGACCCCACCGTCTGTTATTTTTTATTAAAATTTCACCCAAACACACCCTAAGCCACTACTCCAAATAAAAGGTACTTAAAATCTTCAAAAATTAACTGAAAACACACCCAAGATGACTCCATAAAAGGCCAGGATCTTATAATAATTATACCAAGGTGTTATTATGATAATGATACAACCACACTCAAATACTTATCCATAGTATGGAAAGAGAAAACATAACTCATGCATACGTATGGCTTATCGTCACCACATAATAGTGTGATTAATTTTTCATAACCATTTTAAATGGATTGTTATAAATATGGAACTAATGTATATATATATATATATAATATTTATGACATAATTATACATTTATAATTATAATTTTGTATTTACCTTATTAACTTGAAATCCATTGGAATGAGAAAACATAAATTCTGTATATATGTGGACTACCACCTCTTTGCCATGATGTGATCCTTTTTCATTTACACATTACAAGGATGGAAATAAGGATAGATTTAATGAATATATCTAATATTAATATCATGGTTAATATTATGGATAAAATAGAACTATAATCAAATTAGAAGGATGTAATTACCCGAATTTCTATAAATAAAATTCCCCTTTTCATTTAATTAAATGTATTACAATGTAACATGGATATAGAAAAAACATGAAAATATATTGTTTTTATATCCCATAATATTTAAAATACTATTAATTATCATTTCCATTAATAATATATTCCCTGAATAGTGACCACATGGTTAGTATAAATATAGGGTTTTACCAATCCAATTGGCAGAGACAAAGGAAGTGATTGTCCCAAAAAGTAGGAATGTACCCTAAAAATTCAATTTAATAGATCTTATATGGGATATAGAATCATTTTACTTTTCCCATGACCAAGACCATACTGGGATCCAAAAACATATGCACTAGAGAAACCGTTTATGGTAGAAGTTGATGATCATCAAGATCGTGACTTAAACCATGTATGGCGAACCACACCATCAAAATATCACCATCACATACCTTAATAATAGGGAGTTAATTTGGGTATTAACGGTTTATGTTTAAAGAACCTATCATGTTTATTATGTACAATGTTTATATAATAATAATTATTTTTCCATTCTATTTTTGTTACGTTATGAATGATTTTTTGAAATAGTAAAACAAAAATAACATTATTAGGTAATATTCAAATTCCATTAAGAAATATATTTGGATGAATTCATGGATTTTGTAAATAAATTTTATTTTAATAAAATTCCATTATTAAATAATTTTTATTGAATATAAATAATCATATAATTTTTATGAAATCAAAATTAATTTTTATAAATGCTTGAAAACTGTTATTGTCAAAAAAAACATATAACTTCTCAATAAATTTTGATTATTATTTTAAAATTGAAAATATAGATATTTAAGAAATTATTTTGATAAAATGAATAATATTTATTGAATCATAACATCGAAATTAGTTAATGGTGATTTTTCATAATTTTCTGAGACATTCAAATGTTCGGGTAAAAATTAAGTACCATATAATTATACGATGTGTATTATGACTTCATAATAACCTATAAGTGATTTAAGAAATACTATAAAAGTATTACAAGAACAATTATATGTTTATAAATTAAACTAATGTGGTTTTTTTTTATTTTAATATTTTTTAAATTCATTATGAATACTTCAAAACCGATAACATATTTTAAGGGTTTAAAATAATTTCTTTATGATTATGAATCATTTCCACATATGTAAGGGTAATATTTTATTTTTTTATTCTATTTTACTTATAAAATAATGAAAAAAGATCCCATTTGGTAGAAACCATGGTATGGTTTGTGGTTTTGGTTATATTATTAAATAGAGTCTAAAACATATGATTTAGAAATGAAAAAGAATTCCCATTCATTTCTAATATAAAACCACCCAAGCTCCCATTTATCTTCACTCAAAATCCTTTAAGAACAAGTATACTTAGAATTCCAATCTAAATATTCCTACCATGTCTCCCCAATATCTCAAGAAGCACCTCCCAAGCATTTGGAGTCACACACGAAAGTAAGGGATATTTTCCTTTCTCATCTTTTTTATTGTATCTTCTTTAACTCATGTGTTTTATCATCATTTCCATATGATGGGATATAATATCCTATATCCCCAATAAATTAAAATTTATTTCAAAATGATTAGTGAACTATTTCTCTCTCTTAAATTTATTTTATGTATTTTTAAGTGATGTCGTTAGGCTTTTTAATTTTTACAGTGTTTTTCCCTGACAAAAAAATTATTTTATGAATACAATACTCATTTTCTATAAAAGGTATTAAACATTATGAACATATAATTATTTTACATGGGAAATATATATTTTTTCTCCACACTAATTGACTGTGAAATAAAATATGGTTATGAATGAATCCATGTTGTCAGATCTTTGGGGAACACTTTGGCATGAGAATGAAATAAAAGTGATAGGTGCACCGAGAATTATATAGTTCCGCAATGAATTGTGTATTTTTTAGTCTCATGTGATGTCATGGTGGGATAGGGTGTGAACACGATTACATTATGGGTATTTTTCCATCATGATATATTTTCAGGTATCCCTAACCTATGTTTATGATGTTGTGTTTTATGTTCTTCACATATTTCCCATGTACCCTTTATGTTATCATGCTATATCATGTATCCATATTTTTTTATGGTTATCAGTCTTTTATGACCCATTGATATAAATATTATCTAAATTTTTTTACTTTCACAATTTTTTTCCATGTTTATTCCCTTACTAGGATTTATAGAATATCTATTTCTTAAGTATCTCCCCATGTTATCTCATGAATTTTTAAGAGAGATCATGTTAAGGATGTTTTCAATAAAGATGTTGTCTATCCTATTTTAAATTTTTATTTAATTTACCTAATTCCCAATGAAAATTTACATATAGATATTCAAAGTTTTATGAATTTTAATACTATGAAATAATTATGAATTAATATGTAAAAAAGAATTGGGTTGTCATAAGTGGTATCAAAGGAAAGTTTTTGGTATTTTTGGGATTTGGATTATAAAAATATAATGAATGCCTTAAGGATAAAAATAAGTATAAGGAACTATAAAAAAAATTAGTAACTATAGTGTACGGGTTTTATAAAAAAAATTCATCCCTATCTAGATACAACTTTTGGATGTGGATTTGGAACAATGTTCATAGGTGTAAAATTTGGAAACACGACGTTGAGCTAGACTCGGCTAGGAACTAGTGTATGAAAATGGGCCTTGCTACACACCTAGTTTGACACTCCAGGGGGGATATAATTTGGTAAATTCATAATCTCAATATATACCATTATTAATAGAACAAATAATTTCCTATAAGAATCTATGTTAGGATATAGATCATGGATAACATATAATGAATTTGATAAATTCATAAGTTAAGGAAATACATTTAATTTATAAGTTATCTCTTTAATGTTAGTGTATTCCCACTTATGTGTCTAGTAGGTTATAAATACTCATCCATAATTTTACTTTTATTCTAGTCAATGGATGAAAATATGAGGAATTGCGTAAAAAACCACTGAGAAGGGAAATGTGATAAATTCCCCAACAAGATGCCCAACCATATGGGAGAAGGAATCATGAAATTTATAACGATACACAGTTATCTCACTAATTTTGTGAATAAAAATATGGATTAGGAGGACTTACCATATCATCTTAATAGTGAATAAGCTACCATTGATACCTTTATATGGTAAAGGAATCCGACTTTTGATGGATCATCTGATCCCTTAATTCCAGAACAATGGATCCACTCTATTGATAAGATCATCTCCATACTTAAATGTTATGATCAAGATAAGGATCTACAAGCTATTTATTATATAGATATATAAGATGATCAGTGGTAGAAATTGATCAGAAATACAAATCCTGAAGAACAGATCAAAGTGATGGGTTAGGAAGAATTCATGAAAACAAATTCGATAAATATTTTTAATGCACTCTACAACTTAAAATGGAAAGGTATTTCCTTTCCATCAAGAAAAAAGGAAAGGGATCTCTTAGGGAGCATTAGGAAAATGTCACCAGACATGCATGACACACCTCCATCTTTTTTGTTACCCCCTAATGAATGTTTGATAGCTTATTTTGTGGGAGACAACCCAGTCTATAAAAATCCCTACTGATCTGAGAATTTGATATCAATGAAGAAATGTATGATGTTATCTAAATTCAAAATGAAGATCAATGAATCTCAAGGGTATCATGAGGATAATAAGTACAAAGTGACGTTTAATTTTTTTTCCTATAGAGGAATCTAATGGTACCAAAAAATTTCAACATCCCACTTTTCAATGGTGTGCAAAGAAGTACCCTGGAAGTTAACCATGGGGAATGAGGAAATGGTTTAGGTTTGGTAAGGAATGAAACCAATCTAAAAATTACTAACTAGAGATACTTACTATGGAGATGGGATAAAGGAATGATTATATTATCCCTTATTGCATTGATCATTATATCAACTAAAAGGAACCATGGACCTTTGAAAATCAATGGACTAATCCAAAAGTTTTTAGAGACAACCTAAAACCTCAAAGAAAAAAAGGGTGAGCTACATCCATCACATCTATGGAGGTGGATCCCAAAAATGAAGTTGTGAAATGTATACAAGTTATTCATTAAATAACATAGAACATTATTTTTTTTATTTTTATTGTACACATTCCTTCACACCATGATTGGTTAGTAAAACTATTCAAACACAACAATAATTCATGGAAGTAGAGTTGTTGGTGAAAATGTAAAATGGGAAAATTATTGCATATGAAGTATATAAATCATCCCCTGCAACAATTTACGGGATAAAATTCTTACTGAACAATATAGTAATACCTTTGGTTTAATTTGATTCAATTATGGGTATGGATTACGTTTCCCTATATAGAGACAATATAAAACACCGTTTGAAGGAAATCACTCTTAGTATTAAGAATCAACCCCCAATTATATAGAAGCTCAAGGATTAGGATGAATATTACTTAGCACCAACATATTTAGCATGGTTATTATTTCCCTAAGGGAATGTATATCATGATAAAATGATTGATTATAAAGTAATAATCATCCTTTCTGACATGCCCACTATGAGGGAATATGTTGATGTTTTTCTAGAGAAATTGGTCGGTCTTCTTCCAAGCCGAGTGGTTGAATTTGAAATCAATATTATACATAGGGTGTTACCATTATCCAAGAATACTCATATAATGGATGTTGTAGAACTTGAGGAGGTCAATAAAGAACTAAAAAATAATCTCAATAAAGCATTCATTTTACCAAGTGCTTCACCATGGGGTGCACCATTCCCATTCGTCAAGATGAAGGATTGGTCAATGAACCTTTCCATTAATTATCTTGAGCTCAACAACATCACGATAAAGAAAAAGTATCATATTCTACAGATTTATGAATTGTTCTATCAACTACATGGAACACAATAATTATCTAAGGTGGATCTGTGGTCGGGATATTACCATGTTAGGTTGAAGGAGGATATCCCCAAGACTAATTTTTGTACAATGCATGGGCACTATGAGTTCATAGAAATCTCTTTAGGACACACAAATGCTCTATAAATATTCATGGACTCTATGAAAAGATCCTTTTATAGATTACCACAAAACATTTGCGGTATTATTTATATTTGATATTATAATACTCTCTATGTCCAAGGAGAGGTATGAGGAGCACCAAGGAACTATCCTAAAGACCATTAAAAAGGATAAACTTTAAGAAATGTACATCAAATGTGAGTTCTATTTGAAGGAGTTATCATTCTCAGGGAATACCATCATAAGAAATGTGATATATTTGGACCCTTCAGAGATAGAAGAAATTTATGTATGGATGTGGCCTACAACCCTAAAATATATCCATAGTTTCCTTGGATTAGTTGGGTATTATCTCTGATTTGTGGGAAAATTATCACAATTTCAAACCCATTAAACATTCCAAAATAAAAATGAGTCTATTTTCATATAATGATGAATGTGGAGAGAGCTTAAAGGAGCTAGAAAAGAGTCTTAAAACTACACATTTTCTTACACGACACACAAGTGGTGAAATTTTTGTAGTATTCAACGATGCTACAATGAAGGGATTGGTTTGTGTGTTAATGAAAAAATAAAATGTGACAGCCTATGATTCCTGAAATTAGAAATTTCAAGGTCAAAACTACCCAACATACAATGTGGAGTTGGCTGTAGTGATATTCCCTTAGAAAATGTGATGTCATTATCTATTTGGGGAGAAGTTTGAAATATATGTAGATCAAAAAAGTATCAACTATATATTAACACAGAAAGAGTTGAATATGCACCAATAAAGATGGTTAGAGATGATGAAGGACTATATATACACAATCCTGGTAAATCAAATAAAGTGGAAAATAGAATATGTAGAAAGGATAAAATAATTATATTATTAACGAGAATTGATAGGGATTCGATCTTATTAGATTTGGAAAGTATGGAAAATGGAATTATAAATGATGGAACAACATAAATCCACTCACAAATTATTTCTCAACCATCGCTTCTTGAGAGAGTAAAGGATTTTTAAAGAGATTATGTGGGGATTTAAAAGAAATTCGAAAGTATAAGAATAGGTAAATCCTCTAAGTTTAAAGTTAATGAAGTTGGAGTTGTAAGATTTGGGTAACGACTAAGTGTTCCATCAAATCCTGAGTTGAAGAAAGAGTTTTTGGATGATTCACATAGTTGTACCTTCTCTATCCATCCTAGAAGAACAAAGAAGTATCTAGATCTTTGATAGAACTATTGGTGGGACAATACGAAGAATGATATCATGGAGTATACATCATGATATATTGTATGTTTTCAAGTGAAATCATAAAGGAAAAAAATCCAAGGGAACAATGTAACCATTACCCATACCTACATGTAAATGAGAAAACACCACTATTGACTATGTTACTAGGATTACAAAGTCATAACCAGGGAATAATGATTCATGGGTTATGGGGAATATTTTATAAAATAATACAAACTTCATTGTGATTTGATAGGATTTATCACTAGAACAAATTGAATCAATATACATCAGAGAATTAGTAAGGCTTTATGGAGTAGCACTGTCGATTGTATTCGATTAAGATCCAATAATCGCTTCCATGTTCGTGAAAATTATCTAACATAATCTAGATACTGGGTTGAAAATCATCATGACTTATCATCCCTAACAAAGTGGCCAATATGGGTAGACTATCTGGACCCATGATAACATGTTGAGAGCATACCCAATTGATTTAAAAGGAGTATGTGACCAACATATTCTTTTGCAAACTTTCTTATACAGTAATAGTTTCCTATCTGGCATCCAAATGTATTCATTTCAAGACCTTTATGGGAAGAGGTACATAACACCTTCATGCTGGGATGAAGTTGGGGATAGAAAATTTCTAGGACATCAAATGATCATGGAAATTGTGGACAAGGTTATGACCATTGAGCATCACATAAAGGCATACCAGAGTCGACAGAAGATCAATATTGAAAATTATTAATGATACATAGAGTTTGATATTGGAGACATGGTATTTCTCTGCATATCTCCATGGAATAAAGTGATGGTATTTGGGATAAAGGAAAAGCTTAGTCTAATATACATAGGCCCCTTTGAGATCCTTGATGACATCTGAGTGGTGGACTATCGACTAGAACTCCCACCGAACATTTATCAAGTACATGATTTATTAATTATATCTCTCTTGAGGATGTAAATATTTGAGCCCTCACATGTACTCAATTCAGAGATGGTACTATTTGGGAATGATCTTTTATATGAATAGAATCCGGTTAAAATCCTTGATCGTAGAGAAAAAATTCTACAAAACAATGAAATGTATCTTGTAAATGTTCTTTGGAGAAACCAAATAATTGAATAATTGACAAGGGAAATAGAGAAGGTGATTAAATAGAGTTAACATCATCTATTTTAGTTTTTAAAATGAAAATTATGGGGGTGATATTTCTTAAGGGGGGGGGGGAGATTGAAATGATCCAAACTATTATAAGTAAAATTCCAATTTTGATTTAATTAAATGTCTTACTGTGTAACATGGTTATAGGAAACACATGAAAATATTTTGATTCTATATTCAATTGGATTTAAAAGCATTTTATCTATAATTTTAATTAATAATATATCCATTTAATAGTGACCACATGATTTGTATAAATATAGGGAAATAAAAATCCAATTGGAAAAGAAAAAGGAAGTAATATCCACAAATAGTAGGACAATACCCTATAAATCCCACTTATAGGAGAATTAGAGGTAGATATAACCAATGGAATTTTTCATTGACCAATCCCAAGTTGAGATCCAACTACATAACATTCAGTGAAACTGTTTGTGCTGATCCTCTTTATGAAAATATCATCATCACGCACCATACTCTTGTGGTACCTGATGGTGTATTATAGGGATGTCTATCATGGACCTAGAAATATGGGTATGTAAATTATTTTGTATATAATTATAATTATATTTTTATCCTATTAATTTTACATTATAAATGAATTTTATTTTGAATCAGTAAAACACAAATAATATTTGTGGGTAATAATTAAATTGAATTAAAGAATTTATTTTGATGAATTAAAGGATTTTTGAAATAAATAATATTTTAATAAAATAATATTATTATTTAATTTTTACTGAATATAAATTATCATATAAGTTTTGGGATGTCCAATGTAATATTTATAATTATTTAAAAACTATTATTATCAAAAAAACCTTTCATTTCTCTATAAATGTTGATTCTTATTTTAAAAGTTAAAATAAAAAAAATTAGATATTATTTTTATAAAAAAAATATAATTTTTTGGAATCAAAACGTTGAAATTTTCCAACTCTAAATTTTTCCTAATTTACTAAGACAGTATTATTTTCATGTAAAAATTAAACACTGTATAAATATATTGTGTGTATTATGATATCATAATGACCCATAATTGAGGTAATAAATACTATAAAAGGAATAAAATAAAATAAAAATTATTTTACCCATTATAATAATGTCATTTTATGTTTATTTTATTAATTTTATAAATCCATTCTGAATCCTATAAACCATTAATAAATTTTGATGTTTTAAAATCTTTTCTTTAAGCGTATGACTCACTTCCACATAATCATTGGTATTATTTTATTACATTAGGACCATGGAATTTAAAAAAAATTAAAACCACTCCCATTTTTCAAAAACCATGGGAAAAAATGGTACTGATTTTGTTTTTAGTTATTTTATTATATAGAGTCCAAAACCTATGTTTGAGAAATGATAAACAATTACCCACCCAATTCCTATATATACCCACGCAAGATCCCTTTTTTTCTTCAAAAAAATATTTTGAGAATGTCCTTACTTTTATCTACCATATCTAGTGTCCTCTAAATGTTCCTCTAAACTCCCAATAAGATCCTCCCAAGCATTTTGAGTCACACACTAAAGTAAGGGAATTTTTCCTTTATCATATTTATTCAAATTTCTTATTTAACTTATGTATTTTATATTTATTTCCATATGATGGATTTTGCTATTACATATAACCATTATATTAAAATTTATTTCTAGATTATTATAGAATCATTTTACTCTCATCAACCCATTTGATGGATTTTTATGTGATGCCATTATGCTGCCAAAATTTCACCCTGATTTTCTAGGGAAAACAATTGTGTAGTGAATACCAAACAAATTTACTATCATGTTTTTTCACATTTGTACACTTATAATTATTTTAATTGGGAAATAAATATATTTACATCACACTCCATGATTGTGGAAAACTATATGATGATGAATTAATCCATGATGTAGGATCTATGTGGAGCATTTATACATGAGAATAAAATGAAAGTCATGGGTGTGCCCAGAATTATAAAACCCTCCAATTCATTAGGTAATGTTTAGTCTTAAGAGATGTCATGTTTGGACAGGGAGTGAACATGATTACATTATGGTACATTTTATAACAATATTTCATGGTAGTTATCCTTGACCTATGTTTATGGTTCAGTGTTTCAAGCTATTTCCACATTTACCATGTCCCCTTTATGTTATGATGTTATATCATGTCTCATTATTCATGTTTATGATTATCACTCTATTATGCCCCCATTGATATTACTATTGTCTATAATTTTATACTTTACTCATGTTATTTCTTGTTTATTCCCTTACATGTATTTATAACTCACCCCTTTCTTATGTATGTCACCTAGTTATCCCATGCAGTTTTAAGAGCGAGCATGTTAAGTTGTCAAAAAGGTTGTTATTTTTCCTATATTAAATATTTATGTAATATAATTAATTCCAAAATAATATATACTTCATGAACCTCCAGGTTGTATTAAGAGTAACATATTTAAGTAAATAATTAATTAATATGTAATAAATAAGGACCCAAACATCTATAACAAAATATGTGTGCAAAAATAAAATAATTAACACCCAAAACAATTTTAAAAAAGAATTTTGGTTAATGAAATGGTCAAGATTTTATGTAAGAGGAACTTACATGATATTATAAATATTAATATGGTTCTAGAATAAATTAATAAATTGCTTGAAACCATTATAAAATATGTTAAATCATGTTTAATTAAGGGGAATCATGTGGTAAGGTGTTTCATAACTCAATTTCTTTTCCTTGGGTTATATTACTTCTTTATTACCTTTGATATGATAAGATTATGTGTTTAATGACCCATGAATTGTTAATATTCTATTTAAAATTTTATATATGAATTTAAAATTATTAAACATATTCAATTCATTAATTAATTTTCACATCAACTTTAAGATCATTGTAAAGGATTTTGTCTCAATTTCCACTCCATTAAGACGTATTTGAAATTATTATACTATTTACATATATGTGGTGCATATACTAACTATTATATATATATATCTAAAATTAATATATATTTCTTAATTATTATTAAATATTAATTTAAGGTTATTATTTCAAGGTTTAACAATTTAAAAATACCATTGAGGTAAGAATTTATTTTAGAATACCATAATTTGGATTGCTCTTATATTCATTGAAATATTATTATGATATATGTAGAATAATGTTTTTATATTGTCTAATCATATAAATATTTATTTTTCCCATATTTTCTTATAATTATCCTCTCTTTGGAAATTGATTCATGAAAGGAAATATTTCAAAGAAAACCAAATATTATTTCAATTTTTGATCAGGTATATTTTTCTTCCATGTCCATAATTTTGAAAATTATTCTATAAAAGGCATTTTTATTAAATTAATTAAAATTTAATGTTATCCATAAATTAGGAAAAGATCTCAATTGAATTTTTATAATTTTTTAAAGGGTTATCATTTAATATATTTATAAAAAGTGAAAATGAATTTTTTTTAATATACACACCACTAATAGATTTTCCCACCACTATAACTCTTTATTGATCTTAGATTATTTTACAGGTTTTCAAAGATTTTACAAGGAAAAATATTTAATGAAATATTATTTTAATTTTTTCTTCAATTATATTTTTTATCCAATGTACATGATTATGTTATCAAATTTATTTTTTCAATGAACTGATGGTCATATGTTATCTCTTATTAATTTTGTGTCTTTAATATTCCCTCTAAACATTACATTTCATATGATCATTAGAAATTAAATTTATCTTAGTTATAAATATTATTTTTATCATGTATATGATTATTTATTAAACCATATACCATATATATATATATATATTTTACATATGAGGTTATATGATTTACTGAGGAAAAATTTATATTCCTTATTATTTATTCAATAAGGACATTTAATGATAATGGTTATTGTTTATGTATTAAATTGATAAGTAAATATATTAGTAATTCATTGTAATTATAGTAGTGGTTGGGAATCATAATTATATATCATCTTGATTTATGAACAGGTATCATGAGGTAAACTAGTTGCCTAGCATTATTAATTGGGTTTTTGGCGAATGCCTACCCATAGATTAAACATTGTTGATTAAAGACCTTAATGATAAAGATATCTAGATTTATGAGATCGTGAAATTAAATATAATGAATTTATTTTGTTGATAATTTATTTTTATTATCTATTTATTTTTTAGGTTGATATTAGGAATGGATACTCTCTAAAATCAAGTATTGATTTAATGAAATGTGTTTTTATTTATTTATATGGACATATTGTTCATGACATAATTTAAAAAAATTGTTTCTATAAAAAATTAATTATAATTTGATATGTCCCCTATTTTTTTAATTTCCACATGATATAATGAAGAAATATTTGAATGAGTCTAAATGATATTGAACATTTTATTTTGTTATATTCTATTTCCAATATAAAACATGAATAATGTATGTATCTCATTCATTAAGATTACTAAATGGATCAGTAAATTGGGATAAGATCCCATTTATCCTTTTCCAATGTAATAAATTAGATAGTAGCTCTAGTTTAATAGATTTTCGGTTGTTAGAGGTGGTATTTGATGAAGTTTAGCAGAAATCATGGGAACTGGATTTTAGATGAAGACATATAACTTGAGAATTATGATAATCCCTTATAGTAATTGATAAATTTTACCATTAGTGGGTTTTTTATTTTATTGAACAATATTCATGATGAATATGATCTAACTCAACGTGTTACACTATTCAATTATACAACCTAATGGAAGAATTAGAATCAACACTCATAGGAAATGTAGGGATTCCCTTGTTTATCCATCTAATACAACTGGCGTTAGAACTGAGTAGATCATTTTCCTATAAAGGTATCCAATAAAGGACATGAAAAATTACTTTTCACCAATGGAGTATCATGTTTTCCATAGTGTGATTCACATATGTTTGATCACTTCATTTGAAGAAATCCTTCATCATTTATGGAACTACTAATCTAATGGTATCTAAAAAGTGGACAAAGTCCCATAAAAATATTTTCCTATGTTCTGGATCTAATTAAAGTGAAAATTTTATTATGGTAGTTTATGTTTTAAATGGATATGAATATTGGTGGCAAAAATTGATCTAGAACACTAAGGATAATGAATAAATAGATAGAATTGATGGAGATATTATAAAATAACATTACTTGAGAAATATTTCCCTCATAAGAAAGAAATTAATGAAATGATAAAGTTCATAATCTTAACAAAAAAGAAACTACATTGTTTTGTTTATTATGAGGATTCATGTACAAGAACTTCCATGTATGTTATGGATTATGAAAATAATCCAGAGAGTATGATGGAAAATTTCTTTAAAGGACTTAAGCTAATCCCCGAATGGGAATAGTTTTCCTAAATTTTTCTTTATAGGATGAAATTGTATTTTGGTCCATAAAAAGAGGGAATGAATTTTCTAGATCATATATCTTAAAGTTAAATCAAGAGAATAGTTTTTTTTTATGAGCTCCATGAAAAAAATAAAGTTCCAATGTCAAATATGGGAAAAATTTAATTTCAATGATATAAAAATTGTGGAAAGAAACATCATATAAAATGGTTCAACGATATGGGAGTTTGTTACAAGTGAAAAAATAAGGGTCACATTTCTAATGAATATATGGGGAAGAGGGAAATTAACACAATATACTGTATAAAATATTGATAAATAGAGAATTATTCACACCAATATTACAAGAATCAAGTGAACCAACTCTAGAAGTGGGAAAGGGGATAAGGGAAATTTTATGGGATTTCTACAATTGAGATTGAAGTTCCAAAAGACGTGGTGGTGTATAATTTAAATGAATCCAAAAATTTAGATAATTATTTATTTTATTCTAAATCTTCTCACTCTTTTATGTATTCTATATTTTCAAATAAAATTATGTTTTTCCCTATAACATTAAGAAGGGAGTTGTCAGTGAAAAATCATGATGGGAATCTCACTGTAATAAGGAATTATCAGTTAGTTACCATTATGAAACATATACATGCCCTATTTAAAAACATAATTATTATAAAAACAGTTTATTTTTGTGTAATTCATTGAATTTTTTGAATATCAAAATATAACAAAAAACATTATTACCAACATAAAAAAAATTACGATTTTTTAGGGATGTATAATTCTTTTTCTTTAGAGGGGATACCTCATCATATGAGTAATTCCTAGATCAACCTCTGATATCTCTTCTAATTGATATTCTTGGGTAGGAAGTTAATACGTAATAAATAGATGGGAAATGTAATCTCCAAATATAATAATTACATATTGTACTAGAATACATTGATATATTCCCTAAAGAATTACCTAGACATCCACTAGAATTTGATGTTGAGTTTTCCATCAATTTAATCCCATATAAAATACTTATATCATAGAGTCCCTATATAATGAACACTGTGGAATTAGTGTATTTTTTCCATTAATTTATTCACATATTATTTCACTTTGAAGAACCCCTATTATTTTATTATAAGTAGAAATATGGATCTATGAGGGTGTGTAATTATTATAGGGAAATCAATGTTATTAATATAAAGGACAAGTATCCTCTACCCGACATCGATGAATTTTTAAATCAAATTTTTGGGGATCCATATATTTTAAAGATTTAACCTCATTCTAGGAATCATCAATTGCGAGTAAATATGAAATACATATTGAAGATTACATTTCATATTGTATATAGATATTATGAGTTTATAGTATTTCCATTTTTATTGGCTATCTCACCCTCAATTATTATGGATAATATGAATAATGTATGATAGGAATATCTTGATAATTGTTTTGGTGTTATTTATTAATAATATTTTGGTGTACTCAAAAATCTATGAAGACTATGAGAATCAATTGACGATCATTATTGATACTCTTCTATAAAATGATTTACATGGGAGATCTAGGAAGTGTTAATTTTTGAATAATTTTTTTTATTTTCTTGGCCATTATCTCTATAAGGATGGAATCTAAGTTTATCATACAAGGAAAAGAGAATTGATAAAATAGTATGCACAGATAAATATAATTGAGGTAAGCTGTTTCATTTGATTTTAATTTTAATATCAATTATTTTTTTCAAAAAACTTCCCATTTGGATAACCCATCTACCCAAATTACACCTAAAGGGGTTATATTACCATGGAAAAAGTAATGTGAAGAATCCTCTAAATAATTAAAGAAGATATTGGTGACTGATAAAATTTTGAATCTATAATGGGAATTGATGTATTTTAGATATTAAGTGGTGAAACAAAGAAGGGACGTGGTTTTGTCCCTATGTATAATGATAATGTTATTACCTATATGTTAATTTAGTTAAAAACAGTTGAATAGAACTATATAACTCATGACCTTGAGTTATAACCATTAATTATTTCTATAAATATTTTGAGACACTATATATATGGTGAAACATGTGTGATATACACAAACCATAATATCTAAAAATACCTATTTTCAAAGAAGGTTGTCAAAAAAGGGAAAGGATATAGATCAAGATACTAAATGATTATGATTTTTTCAATACACTGCCACCCAGTGAAGGAAAATAAGGTAGAAGATTCATTGAGAAGAAAATATCATGGATTCCTAACCAAAATAAGGATTGATAGGGATTGTATTTTCATGGATTTAGTAATTATGGATATGGGAATTATTAATTAAGGGGAAACATAAGTCCATTTTAAAATTATTATCAAACTTTATTTATAGAAATAGAGAAAAATTTATCATCATGATCATAGGAATTTAAAAAAGAAAATTAATGTCATCAATGAAGGGAAATAAGTACACTTTATATACGAAGATGGTGTTCTGAAAATTTTAAAGTGGTTATGTGTTCTATATATACTTGAGATAACAAATTTAATTATTAGTTGATAAAAATAGATAAAATTTCTCTATACTATCATTTATCACCATGATGTATAGAGATTTGAAGGAATGTTTTTTGGATAATATGAAGTAGGAAATTGATGACTATGTTTCAATATATTAGGTTTTTCAACTAGAAAATACTGAGAGAAAACATCCAAGACATTTTATACAACATATACACATTCTTTTTTGTAAATGAGATTATAATACTATGGATTTTATTAATATATTAGTAAAATATTATATAAATATTGATGAGATATGGGATATATTTTATCTTGAGACCAAATCTGCACATTTTATCACTATAATAGAAGATTTTCCATTTAATATCCATTCATTACTCTATATTAATTATGTTTAAAGACTTAAAAATTCACCCTTTTCAATCACATGTGTTTAGGATCAATCATTGAAATTGAAATTCTAGAAATTTCTTCAAAAGGAATTGCCTACTAAGATTTCTTTGAACACATCCTAAACCCCTCAAACTAATGGAAAACTAGAAAGGACTATTCAAACACTATAAGACATGTTCAGGATGTTATCACATGAAATTAAAGGTATATGGGACTAATATTTACTTTTTTAGGAGCTTTCCTATAACAATATATTTTATTAAAGTTTTCAAATGGTGTCATATGAATCATAATTTTGAAATGGACTTCATACACCAACTATTTGGGATGAAGTTGGTGAAAGAAATATTACGGGCCCTGAAAATTTTGACAAGAAAAATGTGAACTTAAAAATTATTTAAACCCATAATAAATGGAATCAATGTTAGAAAAAGTGCTATGAAGATATTTGAATGAAATATATGGAATTACAAGTTGGAGATCACAGTTTCAAGAATTTATATCCCTAGAAGGATGTTATATAGTTCAATAAAAAAAATAAAAACTTATCCCTAGGTAAATCATTATTTCTGAAATTTTGGAATGAATTGTATCTATGACTTATAATTTGGAATTTCCACCCAGCATATATAATGTATATGATGTGTTCCATGCGTAATTTTTAAGGAAATACGTACCAGACCAAACACATGTAATCAATTATAAGAAAATATAACTAGAACCATTTTTATCTTTCTATGAAGAGCATATCTAGATTTTAGAAACATGAGAATAAGTGTTAAGGAATTATAGGACTTTACTGGAAAGGGTTTTTTGGAGATATATTAATATAAAATAGTTGAAGTTGGATCTTGAAAAAATTAAAATGAATAACTACCCAAATATGTTTATGAGGAGAAATCCTCAAATTTTTTATGAATAAATTATGACAACCCTGCTCTTTATTACACACTTAAACAGGATTTATTACATAAATGTGCACTTAGGACAACTATGATTATTTAGAGGTACACTGTCTTGGGATATTAGGAACATCACATATCAAATTAAGACATAAAATATAATTTCTTTATTGTAAACTTATTTTAGATAACCACAATATTCCTTCATACTTATCATTGCATGGGATAACCTGAGGACATACATAAGAAAAGGGTTAGCTATAAATCCTAGTATGTGAGTAAACAAGGTATAACATGAATAATAATACATATGTTAGGAAATAGGAAAATCAATGGAGCATAAGATAAGAATGAACATAAAAAGGCATGATTGTAGAGACCCAAAGCTTGACGTACATAGACATTACATTACTTTTTCAGAATACTTAATACATGACAAAAACAGACACCCAAAGATTGTATTAGTTTACTGTCTTTGGAAACTCAGAACATAATATTTTAATCATGGTGAAAGATCTGAAACATCTCCCATAAAGATCTTCCCATTTTTTTCTTACCTAAAACCTTTTTTTATATCATATGGAAAGGAAAAGATAAAAAGGTTGAGCTCAAATGCTCAATAAGTTTAAACATGGAGAACATAAAACAATCCCTAAAAATTCGATCATAAAAACATGAACATAAAACATCCAAAACATGAGTAATGACAAAAATATTGGCATTTCATAAGGAATAGATTATTAAATAACATTAACCATGATAAAATAGGATGGGAATAAAACATGTCATTGTGGCGACCATTAAGCACATGTTATGATTTCCATAGTAGCCAAGGCATTGCTGCCAAGACCGTCATAGTGGATAAAGTCCATTACTGAACCGGGTTTACTTGTCGTTCCATCCCTGTATTACTAGACCTGATTTAATTTCCATTCTAGAGATGTCTATCTCATGAGATATAAATCTTTACCCAATGCATTGGAGGCAGATATAGGTCCCACCCACCTCATATTGAAATCATTCTTACGTGTGCCACAAAATAATCATAAACCATTCATCATAACCCAAAGAATAAAATGGGGTTCATAAACATCATTCCATCATAACATAATATATATAAAACAAATGGATATAGTTTCATCATAAGAAAAATAAAACCATGTAAATAACAGAAACATTATACTCTAAACATAAACATACTAAATAATGTCATCTAAGAAGGAAAATAGTTTTTATAAAACACATGAAATGAATTCTTGAGGAAAATATCAGTTCTTCTTCAAAATCATTTTCTTTTCACAAAATGCCACACAATTTTAAAATAAAAGGATTTTATTGAAAATAATCATGAAATTTTGTATAGTAAGATTCATTAAAAAAAGGTGATATGAAACCGTACAAATCCATTCATGCTGTATAAGTTAAAAGAATATTCTCCTCATACTTTTACTAAAAAAGTCAAAAAGTACCTCGTATGGTGAACAAAAGAAAGATTACTTCCATAAACAAAGTAAAAGTCAAAAAGGAGTAAACATGACTTTAAACATACATGTAATAATATTAAACACTTTATGAAAAACATTTTATGGACATCGTTGAAAAATATAACCCCAGTAAATACTTATGAATGAACAATCTCGTTTAAGAATAATATTGGAATAATTATGTTTTACCTTAGGTCCAATTTCTTCTGTAACTATCTGAAACTCCTGTATAGTGGGTTTAAACATATTATTAACTTGTAACAGAACCATAATAATATTTATGATATCATATGAGATTCACTTAAGACTTTATATTACCCGTTCTTTTGTAAATTCCATGTTAAAGCAGCATTTTGGGTAAAATCATTTCATTTATCGTACATGTTTCGAATAGCTATTATTGATATTATTAATTATATCCTGATTTAATTAATTCCAAAATTTAAAACATGATTTATATATAATATATATTCAGCATATAAATATATATGATAGATCGATAAATGGAATGAAATACACCGTTCATGGAGACGGTTGGCCGTACATACGCATGAACGTTGTTTTCATTTCCTTATTGAATTGAAAGGAATTAAGTAAATGAAACACATATGTACATAAATACAGTATCATTATTATGTAATATATTTCATTATTATTTATTATATATACTATATAATCATAGTTTAATGGTTAATCATGGAAAATGAATCTCACTGCGTTCGTGGAGACGGTAGTCCGTACGTACGCACGAGCGACAAAATCATTCTTTTGATATTCAAATAAAATATAATTGGATGGTATATCATATATAAAGAATCATAATAATGTTATATTTATTATTTATATCATTTATACTCATTATTATACCCATCCAAATGAGGAAATGTTTGAATAACAAACTACACCACGACGTGGAGACTTTAAGTCGTACGTATGCATGTGTGGTGACATTTTCATTCATAGGAAAGATAAAATAACTAATATGGTTGTAAAATTTTTATAATAATATCAAATCATATAGAAGATACTGGAGTTATTATTTTAGAATGGAAATAACAAAGAAGGAGGAATTGGAAGAAGAAAGGAACTTGAAATAGGTGGTGAGATATTTACCTCTTCTTCGGGTTCTTCCTTTTTATTTGATCAAAAGGGCTCCTTAGGTTGGAATTTTGACTAAAAGAAGGCCTCTGGGACGAATTTTGAATAGTTTATAGGGTATATGGGTTGGGTTTGGCTGAGCCAAATGGCTTTGGAGGTGTGAATTAGAGAGAAGGGGGAGTGCCCTTTTATAAAAGGGATGAGGGGCACCTTAGAAAAAAATTAAAATATTATTTTATAATAAATTCATATTCAGTTTATAATGGATAAGAAGTGGCTTATTTCTAGTCTAGGGTGGGTATGAGTCGAAACCCTCTCAATCAATAGGTTTTAGACAAGTTTAGGATACCCTTTTAACCTTTTCACTTAGATTTAACTCTAAGTTAAATATTTTTACTTTTACCGTGTCTTCTTGTATTTTTACACTATATGGTTAATAAACATACTATAAACTGCCAATAAAACCCCAATTGGTTCATTAATGTCATATATATTATTATATAAGTATTTTTACCGAACCTTATATTTTTAGGATCAATATATCAATTAATAATATATATTTTTTTTAAAACTCTTCTATGTCAATTTTTTCACTATTTGGTATTTTGTTTATTCTAAATTTATAACAGCATTATTACTTCTATGAAAATTTATCTAACCAACCCTAATATGTTATATTAACCTATAAAATCAGTGTAATTCATAAAAAGTCTCAAATTACATTTATTTGGGTATTTATAATAACAATTATGTTGATATTTCATTAATAAGGTAATTACTACATCATCATTGTGTCATAAATAATTTTAATTATTTAATGTCTAAAAATTATAAATAAAATACTATTATGTGGGAAATATATTTATATTTCTAATGAATATTTATAATCAAATTTATCATATGTATAAACCTATATTATAAATTTTTTACTTATTAAACTTTGATTTTAACACTTTTAACTCTTCTTTGAATTAAGTAATAATAAATGTCCTAATCTAATACAAGTGGACCTAAAGGGTCATATTTTATTCCTAAGGTTGTTTTTGGTCTAATTACACTTATCCAATAGAATTAAAACATATTTTATGGTAATGATAATATCATTTTTACCCTTAATTACCGTATTTACTTTTAACTGTGGTAAATAGAAGTAAAAAGTTACTATTCACCAAAAATTATTTTTATCATATTGAACCACATTTTACTTACTGATATCAACAGTGTCTCTTGGATTTTTGAAATTCCACTCACAGAAGCGTTAAAATTATGTTTTATGTAAATTTGAAAATTCTTCTAGGAGGTGGGTAAAAGACGGTAAAAAGTTCAATTAATTTTTTATATATCTAAAATTACTATAAAATGACTCCAATGAATTAAATTGAACTTATATAGTTATTATTTATCTATTTTTACCAAAAATAAATTTAAATAAAATAAATAATTATTTAAATAAAAATACGGTTTTAAACTATAACTCAGTGTTTTTCAGTATTCATCAAACATTAAAAGTTTTCAGAAAAATACCAAAAAATTACCCTAGGCTAATTTCGATATTCCAATTCTAAAAAAATAAGTCCATTTTGAATGATAAAATTTATAATATTTCAAGAATTGGGTATTACTATTCATAACGGCTAGTTTATATAATATTTTAATAACATATCGTTGTTTAGTGAAACCCGGTATTGCGTAATACGCATGCTATTGAGGAAGGTCGCGATTGTGTGTAATTCATGCCAAGTCAGGGCTACATGTAGTGCAAGATCCCTATGGTGTTACGTATAACATAATCAAAACTTATTTCATTTATACATTAAACAAAATCTATACTTAATGTTGCGTGGAATAATTTCCACAAAATAAACTTGAAATTGTGTGTAACACGAGCCAAGAATAGTGTTACGTATAATGCAAGATAATACATTGTTTCATATAGTACAATATAATCTTAGTGTAGTGCACAATACAATACATCAAAGAAATCAAAAATAATATTTCTCATAAAATCTCGAGGTGTTACATTCTACCCCCTTAAAAATAATTTCGCCCTCGAAAATTATCTAGGTTATAAATCGTTTACTACTTGAAAATTTCATTCATAGAAACCCACATCATAAAAAGGAATACCAAAAATTAATTTTAAAAAACTAAATTATTAAATTTAATGGTTACCCAAATTAACTCATAAATGGGTTTCCACATAGGAGAACATAGGTGAAAATATGGATATGGAAGAAAAATATATGTGTCAAGTTCTGATAGAGAGTGGTAGAGGACATGGATATGAAAAATAAAACAATCACAAAGCCATAAATTTGTGATGATCTAAGGTACCATCTGACTCATTAGATATGAGGGTATTAGGACAACATTTTTGGTTTTCAAGATCAATTCCATAATGTTGAATTTTTTTTCATAAGGAGAAATACTTACTTGATTTCATTGTAATATCATTGTTGGTAATTCCATGAACAATTTTCACTTCTTCCCTTATTAAAGAAATGAAGTTGAATTTGTCATTCTTGAATTGTTAGCAGATCATGCGATAGAATGATAGGTTATTCCATCTGCCTTAAACAAAAGGTTAGAAAAAGTTATTAAATATACATAAGTCCATATATGGTGTGATTAATCATATATGGTTCATAAAATGAACTTATACTTCATATATCATACTAATTAATAAATTAAAACTAATTTATACTAACCAGAGACTTCATGCTGTCCAGTGGTAGGCGATAAAGGCCTATCACACTTTGGTTGTGGGTTCGATTCCCACATCCTTGTCCGACATGATGGGTTGTTGCTCGTTCTGTAGGTTGTCCCTTTTCTTAAACTGTACTATTATAACATTCCAGAAATAAAATTGAAAAAAGGTTATAGCCATAAACAATACTATCTGATGTTAAACTTAATCCATTCCAACCTTAAGACTTATCCAAAATATTTCTTTCAAAACTCATAGTATAAAGAGAACGATTACTAAAAAGGTCATATAACAAGCACATGAATACCATCATTTATCCCTCATATATCACAAGATATATCTTTTTGGTCACATTCCAAACATGTGATTACCTTAATCATGTATTCTCTTGAAACATAAATTACCATATAACTTTAGTGAAAACATGAATGATGTCAAAAGGTAACTCTTTCCACATACCAAAATCCAAAAAATTCTATACAATCAAACCATGAAATCACTTTGTCCTTATATCAGTCATGAGCTCATTAATACTATCAAACATTTCACTATCTCATTATACCTTCTTTATGCACATATTAGGTGCTTTCCAAAAATATTTGAATCACTTTTCATGGTTACTTGTACCTTTCAACATATACTTTCAAATACTTATGGAAATAAATAGTGCAACAATCCTTATATTTTTATTTATTCCATATTAGCATACATTATTCTTGATAAAAATGCAATCATTCCACTAGATTCTTAAACCATTGACTGAGCTTCTTCATTTTATTCCTCAACACTTCATTCATCTCATATATCATTTGTAGTCTCTTCATCATCATCAACATAAATATTACCCATACGACAATGTTGATTCTATTCATGAGATTTTACCTTAGGTAATTGGTTTTCATAATGCCAATACATTCCACATTTAAAACATTTGACCTTGGTTGATGTTTTAGCAATGCCATTATCCTTGTCCATTGTGTTAAATGAACCTTTTTCTTTGCAATTACTGGCTTTGTGTCCTTCTTTTCCACACCCAAAGAATCTTCCAGTTCCTTTGAAACATTATCCTTAATGCCTCTTTCCACATGATTTACATGAGTGAAATTGAACTTTCTTTCTTTTATGATCATCATGAAACTCGATCTTTCTCTAATTAGCCGAGTCCGGAAACTTACCAAAGTTTATATTATTGATCATATTATGAGATTGCTTCTTAGGAATAATAGCGATGTTTTGCCTTCCAAATCCCTTTTAATTTTGATGATTAGGAAGAATATCATTCCATTTTCCATCATATTCTCCATTAACATGAATATCCATATTTCCATCCATTTTCTAAAACCCAAAAATAATAGTGTGAGAGAAAAAAATCATGCTAGGAAAAGAACATAATAAAGGGGAGTACTTTCAATCTCTAACATTTTAGGTTTAATTCTATGATCATTACCATAATTCTAGGTATATAACCTATACTTATACTTAAACATACAGACATAACTAGACCTATTTTAGAAATATATCTAGGGATCTAATGTTTTCGCATCCTAGTTTCCAAAGGTTAACTAAAAATGCACGACAGTCTGTGACTTTGGGAAGATTTATCCCTAGTTTGTGCTCGGGTTTGGTTTCCATCCAACTCAACCAGGGCCGATGGCTGCGATGGGTCCCTCCTTTTATAGGGCAAAAATTGAATGTGTATGGTTCTTTCTTGAATGGAGAAATGAGAGGGGGTGAGCTGGTTCTTTACAGTAAGGGTTCCATGCTTATGGGCTTTAGTTCCAACTTTGGTGTCGGTAATTCCAAGGGTGAGGAAGCTAAAGACTTGGTCACAGGTATTTCCTTATGTAGGAAGGTCAATATCCACATCACTAAAGTTGATACGGATTTTGCTATGATTGTCAAATTTCTTCAAGGCAATGGGGTCGTCCCCTGGGAGCTCGTTTATATGGTCCGTTACTGTAAAACCTTTTCCAACCATAATATTTCTGTCAAGCACACATGGCATGAAGGGAATTACACAGCTTACTTGTTGGATAGTAAGGGAACATCAGGAGAGAGACTGATTACCTATACTAGCTTGGGATCTCGGCCTGATTATTGCAAACTCATTGTCAGAAATGACGCTCTTCGTCTCCATTACTTTCACCCTCTTTTATGACTTTGGTTGTATGCTCTTGATTTTTTATTTTTAATAAAAATTTACTTTTCAGGAAAGGTTAACTAATCCTTCTCTCTGATACCAACTGTAGAGACCCAAATCTTGATGTACAGAGACATTACATTACTTTTGCGGAATACTTAATACATGAAAAAAATAGATGACCAAAGACCGTATTAGTTTAGTGTCTTTGGAAACTCATAACATAATATTATAATCATGGTGAAAGATCTTCAACATCTCCCATAAAATCTCCCCCTTTTTTTTATTACCTAAAACCTTTCTTTATATCCTGGGAAAAAGAAAACATAAAAATGGTGAGCTCAAATTCTCAGTAAGGGTAAACATGGAGAACATAAAACAATCCCTAAACATTTGATCGTAAAAACATGAATAGAAAAAATAAAAATCATGATTAATGACATAAATCTTGGCATTGCATAAGGCATATATCATTAAGGAACGTTAACCATGATAAAATATCATCAGAATAAAACATGTAATTGTGTAAACCATTAAGCCCATGTTATGATTTCCATAGTATCTAGGGCATTGCTTCCAAGATCGTCATAGTGGACAAAATCCATTACTGAACCGGGTTTACTTGTCGTTCCAGCCCTGTATTACTGAACTGGATTTTATTTCAATTCTAGCCATGTCTATCTCATCAGATATAAATCTTTACCCAATTCATTGGAGGGAGATATTGGTCCCACCCATCTCATGTTGAAATCATTCTAAATTGTGCCACAAAAAAATTATAAATCATTCATTATAAACCAAATAATAAAATGGGTTTCATAAACATAATTCCTTCATAAAATAATCCATATAAAACAAATGGATATCATTTCATCATATGAAAAATAAAAAAATGTTAATAACATAAACATTATACTTGAAACATAAAAAAATAATGTCATCTTATATGGAAAATAGTTTTGATAAAACACTTGAAATGAATTCTTGAGGAAAATATCATGTCTTCTTCAAAATCATTTTCTTTTCACAACATGCCATGAAATTTTAAAAGAAAATGATTTTATTGAAAATAATAATAAAATCTTTTATAGTAAGATTCATTAAGAAAAGGTGATATGGAACTATAAAAGTATGTTCATGCCGTATAAGTTAAAAAACATTCTGCTCATACTTTTACTGAAAAAGTCAAAAAGTACCTTGTATGGTAAACAAAAGAAACATTCCTTCTATAAACCAAGTAAAAGTAGAAAAGGGGTAAACATGAATTTAAACATACATGGAAGAATATTAAACACTTTATGAAAAATATTTTATAGACATGGATGAAAAATATAACCCCAGTAAATACTTATGAATAAAAAATCTCAGTTAAGAATGGGATTGAAATAATTATCCCTTACCTTAGGTCAAATTTCATCTGTACGTGTCCGAAACTCCTGTATAGTGGGTTTAAACAAATATTAACTTTTCCATAACCATAATAATTTTTATGGTATCATATATGATTCATTTATGACTTTATATTACCCGTTCTTTTGTAAATTCCATGTTAAAGCAACGTTTTGGGTAAAATCATTTCATTTATCGTAAGTGTTTCAAAATTTTTTTCTTGATATTATTACATAAATCCTGATTTAATTAAATACATAATGTAAAACATGATTTATATATAATATATATTCAGAAAATAAATATATATGATAGATCAATAAATGGAATGAAATACACCATTCATGGAGATGGTAGGTCATACGTACGCATGAACACTGTTTTCATTTCCTTATTGAATTGAATGGAATTAAGTAAATGAAACACATATGTACATAAATCTAGTATCATTATTATGTATTATATTTTATGATTATTTTTTATTTATACTTTATAATCATACTTGAATGGTTAATCATGGAAAATTAATCTCATTGCATTCGTGGAGACGGTAGTCCGTACGTACGCACGAGTGACAATATCATTCTTCTGATATTAAAATCAAATATAATTGGATGGTATATCATATATAAAGAATAATAATAATTTTATATTTATTATTTATATAATTTATACCGATTATTATACCCATCCAAATGATTAAATGTTTGAATAACAAACAACACCATGACGTGGAGACGGTAAGCCGTACGTACGCACGTGTGATGAATTTTTCATTTATAGGATAGAAAAAATAACTAATATGGTTGTAAAATTTTTATAATAAAATCACAGTATATAGAATATACTATAGTTATTATTTTATAATGTAAATAACAAAGAAGGAGGAAGGGGAAGAAGAAAGGAACATGAAATAGGTGGTGAGATATTTACCTCTTCTTCAGGTTCTTTGTTTTGATTTGATCAAAAGGGCTCCTTAGGATGGATTTTTGACTAAAGTAATTCCTCTAGGATGAAGGTAGGACAGTTTATAGGGTATTTGGGTAGGGTTAGTCCAATAAAAATGTCTTTGGAGTTGTTAATTAGAGAGAAGTGGGAGTTCCCTTTTATAAGAGGGGTGGGGGCACATTAGGAAAAACATAAAATATTATTTTATAATAAATTAATTTTCGTTTTATAATGGATCCAAAGTGACTTATTTAGAGTCTAGGGTGGGTATTGGTCTAAATAATATCAACAAAAAGGTTTTAGAAAAGTTTAGGTTACCATTTTATCCTTTTCATTTAGATTTAACTCAAAGTTAAATAATTTAACTATTACCGTGTCTTATTGTATTCTTACACTATATGGTATATAAACATACTATAAACTTCCAATAGAACCCCAATTGGTTCATTAATGTAATATATATTATTATATAAGTCTTTTGGATGAACCTTATATTTTTAGGATCATTATGTCAATTAATAATATAATATTTGTTTTAAAAACTCTTTTATATCAATTTTGAAACTATTTGGTATTTTGTTTTTTCTAAATTCATGATAGCATTATTACATAAAAAAAATCATCTAACCAACCCTAATATGTTATATTAACCTATTAAATTAGTTTAATTCATAAAAAGTCTCAAATTACATTTATTTGGGTATTTATAATATCAATTATGATAATATTTCATAAATAACGTAATTACTGCATCATCGTTGTGTCATAAATAAATTAAATTATTTAATGTATAAAAATAATAAATAAAATACCATTATGTAGAAAATATTTTTTAGATTTATAATCTATATTTATAATCAAATTTATCTTATGTATAACCCTATATTAAAACTCTTTTACTTATTTAACGTTGATATTAACTCTTTTAACTCTTCTTTGAATTAAATAATAATAAATGCCCTAATCTAATACAACTGGACCTAAAGGGTCATATTTTATTCCTATGTTTTTTTGGTCAAATAAAACTTTTATAATATAATTAGGAAATGTGTTAGGGTAATAATAATAACATTTTTACCCTTAATTACCCTATTTACTTTTAACCGTGGTAAATAAAAGTAAAAAGTTACTATTCACCCAAAATTATATTTATCTTATTGAACCAAATTTTAATTAATGATATAAATCATGTGTCTTGTATTTTTTAAATTTCACTCACATAAGTGGTAATGTTATGTTTTATGTAAATTTGCAAAATCTCCTAGGAGGTGGGTAAAAGACGGTAAAACGTTCAATAAAATTTTTATATATCTAAAATTATTATAAAATGACTCCAATTAATTAAATTGAACTTATATAGGAATGATGTAACTATTTTTACCTAAAATAAATTTAAATAAATTACATAATTATTTAAATAAAAATTCATTTTTAAACTATAACTTAGCGTTTTTCACTATTCATCAAAAATTGAATGTTTTCAGAAAAATACCAAAAATTCATCCTAGGCTAATTTTGATATTCCGAATCCAAAAATGAAGTATATTTTGAAAGATAAAATTTATAAAATTTAAAAAGGAGGGTATTAATTATCATAACAGCTAGTTTAGATAATATTTTAATAACATATCGTTGTTTAGTGAAACCTGTTATTGCGTACTACACACGCTATCGAGGAAGGTCGCGATTGTGTGTAATGCAATCCAAGTCAGGGATGCGTGTAGTGAAAGCTCCCTTTTTTTTTTCATATAACATAATCAAAACTTATTTCATTTATATATTAAACAAAATCTATACTTAATTTTGCATAGAATAATTTCCACAAATCGAACATGAAATTGTGTGTAACACGGACCAAGAATAGTGTAGCATATACTGAAATATATTACGGTGTTGTGTATAGTACAATATAATCATGGTGTAGTGTAAAATAGAAGACATAAAATAAATTAAAAAGAATATATCTCATAAAATCTCGGGGTGTTGCAATGATATAGCATGATTATCAAAATATGGAGATGTGGAAACAACATTTATCATGATATTATCATGAGCCAAGGCTCATTGCACATGGAGCATGAGTAAACCATTATTAAAATTGAATTATAATGATTAAACCCTTATTTAACTTGAATTATCTTGATTAAAACTTCATTTAACATGAGGTATCATGATATTACTCTTTACCCAATGCACCGAATCACTATCAGGGCACACCCTTTATAAAAATTTCATTTTGTGCATAAGTGTGACACATTGATCATATATCACGGAACCATTCAACATGATAAGATATCTCACGATTAAATAATGTGAAAGAAATAAATGTAAGTACCATTAAATAAGTATATGTGCATGAAGTTGAATACCCTTTATAGATAAATGGGTATGGTATTCACTATATAATATTTTCGGCTTGGAAAATCATTGTGCAATTTTGACAGAAAAACAGCGTAACATAATATTTCATAAAAATGGTTGATGAGAGATAAAGGGATATATAATCAAATTAACATAAAATTTAAATTAAGGGGGGCATATAGATACATGTCCCCACATGTGATATTTCGAAGTAGAAGGTGTAACATAATAAATAATCTTGAAGAAAGAGGATAAAGGTAATAAATCTTATGAAAATTCCGCAAGGTAACAGGTGTACATGGGGGGGATTAATTAGAGAGAAAGGGGTATTTCATCATTATAAAATCTAGAGGGAAGTATAGTGTAGGTTAAAAATTATACCCCAGAATTTTTAATTGAAAATAAAATGGCATAATAATATAAGAAAACTTAGAAATAACTAAAGAAGGAAAGAAAGTGAGGATCCCTTACATGGAAGTGAGATCCCAAAGGCTTGGGAGAGGCTTTAGAGATGATTATTGGTATATTAGGTAATATTTGTAGGATTATAGAGAGTTTAGGGAATATTTGGGATGTTATCAAAGGGTTTTGAGTTAATATATGTGGGATCTTAGGTGGATTTATATAAGAAAATAGAGGGGAATTCATTAATATTTCACAGACACAGGTTTTGGAATCTCTATAATTAGATATTCAAAACCAAAAACCAACCCATGGCTTTTTACCATGAGTTTTTCCAAAGGGTAGTGGAAAAAATTATTTTATAAGGAAAATGGACTAACTTATTAAAATATTAGGCATTCTTACGTTGAGGTGAGTCACACTCTCAAGGAAATCATTTTAAAAAGTTAAAATATTTTATAAGTCTTGGAGGGTCCACTAAGGCATTGTAAAAATAATAAAAAAATCTAAAATAACATTATTTTCAAGGTAAAACATATATTGGATGAAAACCCATTTTATAGTATTTTATTACATCACTATTGGGTCATTATGATGTCATAAGACACATTATATATTTAAATTATATTTAATTTTTACTGAAAAATTCCACTTTCTCAAAAAATTATGAAAAATTCACCATTATATAATTTTGAAATCTTGAATCTAGAAATAATATTCATTTTATCTAAATGGTTTTCTAGATATGTGAATTTTTTCTTTTAAAATAAACACCGACATTTATCGAAAATTCATGGGTTTTAAAAAACATAGCTTCCAAACCTTAATAAAAATTAAAATTTTATAAAAATTATATGATTATTAAATTTAATAAATAATAATATTTTATTAGAATATTATTTATTTATAAAATACATTAATTCATAAAAATATATTTCTTAATTGAATATTAACTAAAACTACTATTTCTTATTTACAAACCCATTTGCAAAGTAGAAATAATAAAATGAATATATATTCTTTATTCTATACAAAAATAATGCACATAATCATAGTTCTAGGTAAGAACTAAGGGTAAGGTGTGCAATGTTGACAGAATCTTAGGGTGGCTTAGATAACATCACTTGGGTTGTAATCTCTATCAACTTCCACTTCTCTTGTAGGCGGTTCCATTCCAGCTTAACGTGTTGAAGATCGGCATGGGCTTGGTCAAGAGCTAAGCCCAGTGATGCTACATCCTTTACGAGCTCTGACAAATGGGCTTCATATGTAGAAATTCTACTGGAAGAGGAAATCTCTTCCTTTTTCTGAGTAAATTGTATTTGTTAAAAATCTATATTTATACTAATCATGTGATCACTATTCAACGACTATATTAGCAACAATACCAATTCTTAACGGTATTTGAAAATCCAAAAACATAAAACTAAGGAAGTGCATATGTTTTATATAACTATTTCACATAACAATACATTTAATTAGATCAAGAGGAATATTCATTAATAAAATTTTGGGTCATTACAATCTTTCCCCCTTAAGAAATTTCAACCTAGAAATTTTCTTTTCCCACTCTAAATAAGATGAGGATACCTTTTCCTCATCACTTCCTTCGGTTCCCACATTGCTTCTTCAAAATTGTGTTTTCACCAGAACACCTTGGCGAGGGGCATTGTCTTATTTCGTAGAAATTTTTCCTTATAATCAAATATCTTCACCAAATTCTCTTATTAAGAGTATTCATTATCCAATGGTACCACCTCTAGATTGAGTACATGTGATGGTTCAGGTATATACATCCTCAATATTGATACATTGAATACATCATGTACTTTAGATAGGTTCGGTGGGAGTGATAGTCGATAGGCCACATCTCCAATGCGATCAAGGATCTCAAATGGGCTAATGTACCTTGCATTGAGATTTCACTTATTCCCAAATCTCAAAACTATCTTCCACGGTGATATGAAGAGGAATACCATGTCTCCAACCTTAAACTCTAGGTCTCATTGATGATTATCAACATAGCTCTTTTGTCGACTCTGAGCTAATTTATTGTGCTGTCGGATGGTCATAACCTTATCCACCATTTATTTGACCATTTATGGACCTACGAGTTTTCTCTCCCCAACATCATCACAACATGTCAGTGTTCTAAAACTAATCCCATAAAGGGATTTATAAGGATCCATTTTGATGCTTGATTGGAAACTATTATTGTAAGAGAACTAAACCAGAGGAAGATGTTGATCCCATCCTTCTTTTAAGTCCATTGAGTACGCTCTCAACATGTACTCAAGCGTTTGGATAGTCTACTCAGATTGGCCATCAGTTTGAGGATGATAATCCATACTGATGATCAGCTCAGTATTTAGAGTGTGTTGGACACTCTTCAAAAACATAGAGGTGAATCTTGGATCTCGAACAGATACAATTGGTAGTGTTACTCAATGCAGCCTTACCACTTCTCTAATGTATATTCGTTCCAGTTGATCCAATAAGAAATCCTAATGAATTGAAATAAAGTGTGTAGTCTTTGTAAGATGTTCCAAAAAAACCCAGATTTCATTATTCCCTTTGGATTTATTAATAAGTCAAATGAAAAACTCTAGGGTGATGTTTTCCCTTTTCTATGTTGGTATGGGTAATGGTTGCATTATACCCTTAGACTTTTGCCTCTCAAGATTGACTTTCTAACATACCTGGCACATTGACGTATACTCAGAAATATCCTTCTTCATGTTATCCCACCAATAATGCTATCGAGGATCTCGATACATCTTTTTGTTTCCTGGGTGAATGGATAAATTCAAACTATGTGCATCCTTAAAAATTACATTCATTAATAATGGATTTGATGGAACACATTGTGTTGACACAAATCTCACAGTTCCTTCTTCATTAACATTTAAATATGAGTATTTTCATTTTCTTGTAGTTTCTACTTTCTTATGAATCCCTAAATCATTATTTTGAGCATCCTAAAACCTTTCCAAAAGATATGGTTGAGCAATAATTAGTGAAAGGATTGATGATATTCCATTTTTTATGATTCCCATGTCTATATTCATCAAATACAAGAAGATTGGATCCCTTTCAATTTTAATCAATGAATGAGTTTCTAGATCCTTTCTAGTTAGATCATATTCTACCTTGTTTTCTTTCCCCATATGGTAGTGAATTGAGAAGTAATAGTCTTTGATTAGTCCTAACTATCTTCATTGGAACATATTCTACTCTTTCTACGTGAATATATACCTGAGGCTTTTATGATCTATATATATTTCACACTCTCCCCCAAGAGGTAATGTTTCAAAAAATTTAAAGCAAAGATTATTGGAGCCAAGTACCGAACATGTGTTGGATAGTTTTTCGCATGAACGTTCAATTACCTTGAAGAATATGTGATGAATTTGTGATTTTTCATCAACAAATATCCTAGGACCTTCTTTGAAGCAACACTGAATACCACAAAAAGTCCGTCACTTGTGGGTAGTGTGAGCACATGTATAGTGATAAACCTCCTTTTCAACTCCATGAATCTATCTTCTCATTTATCACTCCATGAAAACTTGACCAAATTTCGAGTTATCTTGGAAAGAGGGTTTGAAAATTGTGATAAATTTCTCACAAATCGGCGATAATATCCAGCTAACCCCAAGAAGCTACGGATAGCCATCACCGATATTGGCCTCATCCATCCCTAAATTGCAGCTATCTTGGAGGTATCCATAGATATCTCATTGCATGTGATTATATGACCCAATAATGATACCTTTTTTAATCAAGACTCACACTTTTTGTACTTTTCATTGAGATTCACCATTCACATGGTCTCCAGTACAATGCTTAGATTCTCCTCATGCTCCTCCTTGGTTTTGGACTAGTGTATTAGAATAGCATCTATAAAGTCTACCAAATATTTGTTGAGGTAATCTCTAAAGACTATTTTCATAATTTCCATGAAGACTACTGGATCATTGGTGAGTCTTAAAGTCATTACTATGAATTCATAGTGGTCGTACCTTTTTTGAAAATCAGTCATGGGGATATCCTCCTTCTTTATCCTTAATTGTTAATATCCCAACCATAGATCCACCTTGGAGAAGTATTTTTCTCCAGGTAGGTGATAGAACACGTCATCAATTCATGGAAGATGATACTTGTTCTTTATTGTGATTTTTTGACCACACGATAATTAATGAAAAAGCTCATTGACCCATCTTTCTTCCTGATGGAGAGGACTGGTGCACCCCACGATGAAGTATTTGGGCATATAAACCCTTTATCCAGATTCTCCAGTAGTTGTTTCTTTATCTCCTCAATCTGCAAAATATCCATTCTATACAGAGTCTTAGATATTGGAAAATACCTAGGTATAATATCAATCAAGAATTCAAGATCTCTTCTAGTTGGACAACTTGGAAATTCCTTAGAAAACACTTCAGCGAATTCCCTCACAATAGGCATGTATTCAAGGATGGTTGATTCCTTAGAATCAATCATCTGAGAAAGATACATGTGATCATAGGGCAGTAATATCCACTCTTGAGATGATGGAACTAAAGAATATTATACCTCCTCCTTGAAATTCTATAGAATCAGGGGTCAATTCACCATATAGAGAGTGATTTCCCTCTCATGGAAATTTATGTTGTCTCTATAGAGGGAAAACCCATCATTTCCATGAATTGCATAAAATTACACTAGAGGGAGTATTAAGAGGATCACCAAGATGTTCAATTCACAAATTGTGATAGGGGAGTATTTATATTCATGGGATGTTATAATTTCCCCATTTTTTGTTCTCACCAAAATCTCTAATTACATGATTTGTGGTGGTGTGGGGATTATTCTACTAAACTTTTGAGATATAAAATAATGCATAGAACTAGAATCAAAAAGAAAGTTTCACTATTATTTAATTAATAACTAGTGCACCTTTCACCACTTAGTTTTTAGGCTTCGCTTTGATGTTAGTGATGTAAAAAGCTTGCCCTTCCTGCCTTAGAGGTTGTTGGTTGCCTCAGAAAACCCATGTCTTAGGGAACTGGTTTGAAAGGTGCCATGGTTATTTGTAGTTGATGTAATGAAAAATGTGTTGAGGGTCTAACAGAGCGTTCCTTTACTCTTTCTCAGTAGTGGATTTTTCTTCTCGATAATTAATGTCCCAGAACCCTTCTCGTCCACAACTAAAACATTTATTCACCCCCTTCATGAAATTTCCTGGGTTCTTCTTTCCATACCTTTTGAAAGTGGGGTGCTAGAATTTATTAGCACCATTTTATTTATCCATAGGACTTCCAAAATTAAATTCTACTAATCGGTTCTTATCCCCATGATACCCCTAAGATCTTACAATCTCTATTTTGAATTTGAGGGCACATCGAAAAATTTTCTCATAGATATCGAAGTCACGTATCACTAGGGATTTCCATAGGCTAGGTTTTATCCCACCAAAGAAGTAGTCAACCTTGCATTCAGGGGTAATGAAAAATCTATATTTGTATCTTGTAATCCTTGTGAAGTTTACCTCAAACTATATGATAGATTAGTCATCTTTTTTTTTGAGGGAAAGGAAGTCCCTTTCCATATTAAGTCAGAGGGTGCACGAAAAATATTTATCGAAAAACATTTTTCAGAAATCCTTCCATTCCAACTACCCGGTCTCTTCCTTAGGATTCATATTTTTTATCAATGTCCACCATGTATCAGCTTTACAATCCATATAATAGGCATCCAGACAAACTGTCTCTTATTCGAAACATTGATTGATGGAGAAGATCCTCTCAATTGATTTGATCTATTGTTCAGTGATTGAGGGATCAAATGATTCATTGATTGTAGGAGGAATTTGTCTCATGAATATCTCAATTACATATTTTTATTTGGGGGGGGTGTTTCAATTTAACCACATTTCTATTCAAAAATTTAGTTAATTAACAGAGTATCGTGACAAAGTTTTCTATTCCCACTCCCATCGGGTTGGGCATCTAATTAGAATAGTCATCACATTGATCTTCACATCGATTTTTTTTCTCAAGTACTCATATTACCAACCACTGGCTGGAATAAAAGGAATTTTAGGGGTAAAAAATAAAGGGGAATCCAAATACAAACAGTGATATCTTATAAATTACATTTATTTCCTTATTGTATGGATTTACTGGCTTCAATCCATGTCACCCATGGTCTACTTCCCAACATATATTTCTAGGTGAATTTTATTATTCCATTATTATTGTTTCATACTATGCTTATGAATTTACTAAAGCATATCCCTCGAGAGTGTTATACCAAGAGTGAAATAAGGACCTCTTTCGTTCACCAGCTCCCATTCGAGTCTAGCTCAAAGCGGTATTTTTTGGTTTTACCTCTGGATACATATGTTCTAGAGCCACCTTTACTTATTCGTATCCCGATAGGGATATATTTTATTGATAAACCACTTAATATATACTCACAAAAATTTTGGTATATTCATATTATACTTAGTCTTATCCCTAAGTCTTTCACTAGGGTTATCTAAGAATAATCCAAAAATTAACTAAACTTATCCTTTGATACCAACTATAACAACACTGCTGTTTATTTCACACATAACCATGATTTATTACATAAACATGCACTTAAGAAAAATACGAGGATCAAGAGGTATAGTATCTTGAAAAATTAGGAACATTACATGTCAACTTAAGACATAAAATATAATATCTTTATTGAAAACTTATTTTTTTATGACCACTAAAATTCTGCGTACTTATTATTTCATGGGATAACCTAAGGACATACATAATAAAAGGGTAATCTATAAAGCCCTCTAAGGGAGTAAACACGGAATAAATTGAAAAATAAAATACATGTTAGGAAATAGGAATATCATTGGATAATAAGAGAAACATAAACATAAAGGCATAATATTGCATGATTATCATAACATAGAGATGTGGCATCAACATTTAACATGATATTAGCATTAGCCAAGGATTATTGCACATAAAGAATGAGTAATCCAAAATTGAACTTAGATTAGTATGATTAAACCCTCATTTCACATGAATTATCATATTTAAACTATCATTTCACATGACATATCATGATACTACTCTTTACCCAATGCATTGGAGTGCTATCAGGGTGCACCCTTTAAAAACATTTAATTTCATGCATAAATGTGCCACATGGATCATATAACATGGAATCATTCAACATAATAAGATATCACATGATAAAAGAATGTGGAATACATACATGTAATTACCATTCAATAAGTATATGTTAATGAATCTGAATACCCTTGATAGAGAAATGGGTATGGTATTCACTACCCAAAATATTCGACTTTGAAAATCACGGAGCAATTTCAGTAGCATAACAACAAGACATAATTATTCATAAAAATGGTTGATGAAAAAGAAATGGATGTATAATCACATTTAAATTAAATTTAAAGTAAGGGGTTCATAGAGATACATGTACCCACAAATGAAAATTTTAAATATAAGGTGTAACATAATAAAGAAACTGGAAGAAAGAGGAGAAAGGGAATAAGTCTTATGAAATTTTCACATGGTAACGGGTGTAAATGAGAGGGATTAATGAGATATAAATGGGTATGTCATCATTAAATCATAATGAGTTAAATATAGGGGTGGTGAGAAATCATACCCTAACCTTTTTAATTAAAAATAAAACAGAATAACAATATAAGGAAACTTGGACATAAATAAGGAATGATGGAAAGCGAGGATCCCTTACTTGAAAGTGTGATCCCAAAGTCTTGGGAGAGGATGGAAAGAGTCTTATTTGGAGATTGGGGAATCTTGGGAGGATTTTAGAGAGAGGATGGTAGAGTAGGGACATTCTCCAATGGTTTTAGTGAATATAAGTTGGAGTTTTGGTGCGTTTATATAGGAAGTGATTGTGGAATTCATTAATATTTCACAAACAAAGGTTTTGGAATCTATATAAATAAATATTCAAAAAAAAAATAACCCATGGTATTGGGATGTTTTCAAATCAGAGTGGAAAAAATATTTTATATTCCCAATGTCCGAAATTATTAAAATATTATGATTGATTATGTGGAGGTGAGTCACACACTCAAGGAAATCATTTTTAAAAGTTAAAATATTTTATAAGTCTTAGAGGGTCCACTAAGGCATTTTTTAATTAATCAAAAAAATACAAAATCACATTATTTTAAAGATAAAACATATATTGGCCGAATATCACTTTTATAGTATTTTATTACATAAAAATCGGGTCATTATGATGTCATAAAACACATTATATATTTAAATGGTATTAAATTTTTACCAAAAAAATCGATTGTCATAGAAAAATTATAATAAATTCACCATTAGATAATTTCAACGACCTTAATCCAAAAATATTATTCATTTTATCTAAATAATTTTCTAAATATGTTAATTTTTACTTTTAAAATAAAAACCTACATTTATATAAAATTCATGGGTTTTGACAAAAAGAGCTTTCAAACCTTAATAAAAATTACAATTTTATGAAAATTTTGAAATCATATAAATTTAATAAAAAATAATTTTGTAATAATATTTTATTAAAATTTTATTTAATTCATTCATCAAAATGGATTTCTTAATTGAATCTTAACTAAAAATACTATTTGTGATTTCAAAACCCATTTATAATGTAACAATAATAAAATGAATGTATATTCCTTATTTTATAAGAAAATATTACACATAATCATAGTGCTAGGGTCTTGTTACAAAACCGATTATAACACCTGCACAATACCTAAGGGTAAGGTGTGAAATAGTGAATGACTATTAGGGTGACTTGAATAACATCGCTCAGGTGGTAATCTCTATTAACTTCCACTTATCTCATAGGCATTTTTGTTTATGCTTAATGTGTTGAAGCTTTTCTTGGGATTGGTTAAGAGAGAAGCCCAGTGATGCTACCTCCTTTTTGAGCTACAAAAAATGGGCTTCATATGGATCAATTCTACTGGATGAGGCCATCATTTTCTTTGTCAGAGTAATTTTGATTTGTCAAATCCCTATATTTATACTAATCATGTGATCACTGTCCAATGACAATATTAACAATTGTAACAATTATTAACTGTATTTTAAAATCCAAAAAACAAAAATCAAGGAAGTAGATAAATTTTATATAACCATTTTACAAAATAAGACATTTAATTAGATCAAGAGGAATTTTCATTAGTAAAATATTGGGTTGTTATGTAAATTTTTTGAAGGATGGAGGAATGTAAAACTCAAGATTCAATTATAGAAATCATCTCTATTGAATGAAACAATATGACAATACAAAATGTTTTATTCCATAATGTGATTAAAACCTAAATTATAAAATTTTATAAATAAAATTTTCTTCAATTAAATTCATTTTTGAAACTATCATAAAAAATTAACTGGGTGAATATTTTTATTTTCATGACCTTATTAACTTTTCAACAAATAGTAAAAAATATAGAATTTTTAAATACAATCATTTATTTTCATTAAATTAAATAATATTATTCTTCTATTTTATTTTTAACTAGTATTAATGTGAAATATTATTAGTTTTATTTGTAATAATATAATCCATAATTTTCATGATTTAGATATAAGATTCTTTTTATTCTTAAAAATAATTTTTTCCAACAAACATTTTTTCATTGCGTTTTACGAATTTATATTAAAACTAATTTATACTAATTAAAGAAATTTAATCATGAAAAATTGATACCATATTTTTAAATATGATGTTAAATTTTTTACAATATTTCCTTTTATTTATAGGCATTATGAATTGTAAATGTGGTAAACTTTATCACATATGTAAGGCTAAAACAGGTAAAAAATAGATAAAAATTTAGGACGAGAATTTAAAAATTCTATAGCACTTGAATTTATCGTATTAGATGAGTTTGATTTTTCTATTTTCATAAATGTAATGAATATATGACCACTTGGTTCTTTTTTTATTTTATTTAATCCTTCATATTTTTATAGGAAAATAATAAAAACAACATTTCACTATCTTGACTTTAATATATCTTATATTTTTACATAAGGATAAAAAGAGGTTATATTTTATTTGATATTTTTATTTTACATTTTAATTAATTTTGATTATCTTGTAAAGTTATTTCTAATTTTTGTCGATTAAAAAATTATCTAAAATTCATACACAATACTGACAGCGTGCTTGTGCAAGAAATAAGAAAAATATGGTAATTGATTTGGAAAATTGTAACATTAATTTTTTTGAGTGAGTTATTGTGTATGAAAAGTCTTATAGATAAATATAACGGATTATGGATGTTTTAATGTTTTTATTAATTTAATTTATATATAGTCAATTTTTAGAAAGTAAAATTAAATGAATTGTTCCAAAAATTACATTAATCATATTGTATAATAAATAATATTTTATTAAATTATTTAAAATTCAAATTATGTCATATGTGTCAAAGTGAATTTTATATGGTTAAAAATATAAAACATATTCCATTCATGGGTCCATTATCCTTTTATGGTATTATTATTAACACTTAATCGGTAATCAATCTTTATATTACAGTAATTTTCAACGGGGTTAATTGGGGGGGGGGGGGGGGGTTAAAACTCAAAGATAATGGTGAAACCATAAAAAGAATTGAAAAAATATTTTATTCTGTGAGATTATTTAGAATAATAATAATCTTATCTATATATTATATAATTTTAGATCCATTATTCTATGAAAATTAATTTATATTAATTTAATACTCTATGTAATTCTAATAGTTCCCCTCCCCCCACTTATAAAAGGACACCCCTTCACTCTTTTCGTTATACCACATTGAGAATCCTAGATCGACCATACCCAACCCATTTATATTATAAAAATACATATACATTTTCTTGAGGTTATGGAATTTCAAAAATAAAAATCATATTTCTCTTAAGATGTGATGTAAATGAAGTCTACCGAAGAAGTGTTAATCATTCTTAACGACTCTTTTAAATTTATTTCTTCTTATAGTTCATATAAATCTATAGTTACATCTATAAAATAATTAATCCAGTATCATTAATATGCTGAGATGTTAGTATTATTAATTTTTTACCATTTGAACCACTTTTCCATCACACAGAAATAAAAAACTTCTCTTGTGCGTACATATGGATTACTGCCTCTATAAAATGGTGTAATTTTGTTTTTCAGGACCATTTTACATGTATGATTATAAATATAGAAATAACGAATATATATGATATTTACAAAATAATTATTCTTTTATAAATAAAATATCATATAACCTTATTACCTTTTAATCTACAAGAATGTGATAACATCAGTTGTTCATATGCACAAAGTACCACCTCTACGAAGTGATGCGATCCATTTATCATTTCATATTTACATGGATTGTAATAAGAATATATTTAATGAATATAAATAATATTTATATCTTGATTAACATTATATATATAATTGAACCATAATTAATGTACCATGATAATAACATTCAAGAAAAAACATACATGAGAAAATACAGTAGTTATCACCAAAAAATTTGAAAATAATGAAATATTATTAATTATTGAGTGATAATATGATATAAGAGGATAATATATGACATTTAAAATATTAATATGATAAATATATAAATTAATAACAAGTTAAAAACCATTATACTTGAGGTTAAATTACTTTGAACTAAGAGTAAATGTGATGTAAGTTGTTTTATAACTCAAATTATTTTTATTGGGTTATATTGCATATTCATTATCTTTAATACGGTAAGATTATATGGGAGATAACCCATGATTATATTATTATATATTTTAAAATATTTAATTTTTATTTACATTTTTACTCATAATCATATCAATAATTAATTCACCAGACATTATCGGGATCATTACATGAGATTTCATCATATTTTCCACTCCATGGAGACATATTTTTTATTATGCACCGATTTAATTTTATGTGGTGTATAAACATCACCTTTTATGTATTTAATATTAATATATATTTACTCATGATTATTAAGTTTCAATTCATGTTACACATTTATGGTGTTACAAATTAAAAGATACCAAAGAGGTAAGAATTTCTTTTACAATCTTATTTTTTGGATATCTTATATTTTAATTGAAATAATATTATGATATATCCTTCATAAAATAAAAATATTTTCTTATAATATGAATATTTAAGGATTTATAGTGTTTTATCCAACATTTTCCCTCCTGTTCATTTGAATCTTGTAAATAAATATTTAAAATAAATTTTGATCTCATTTCTCTTTTTTTGAATCGAGAGATCATTCTTACATGTTCTTATTTATCATTTTTTTACAAAATAAATTTTTATTTACTTGAAAGAAATATTTTGATATCCGTGAATTTTTACTATATTTTAGAGGAATATTTTCTAATATTTTTCAAAAGGCTCATATTATAATTTTTTTATAAAAATATAAAATGAATGTATTTTTAATGTTTAAAACATTAATGAATTTTCCAACTACAATAAATATTTTATTCTCTTAGATTCTTTTACAAGTTTTCAATTGGATTTAAAATAAAAAAATTTAATAAAATTTTATATTAATATTTCACTTTTAATTTTAATTTTTCCTAAAAGACATGATTTTATTATAAAATATATATATCTAATGGATTGATGGTAATATTTAATCACTTTTTAATTTAGTGGTCATTAACTTTATCATGAAACATTCACTTTATTACGATCATTGGAAATTAAATTTCTCTAAAATATTCATATTTTTTTGTGGATTTGATTGTTTCTTGAACTATATACCATTTATATATTTTGTTTTTTAATTTGAAATATATTTAATTGACTTGTGATATGTGAGTTTTTCAAACATTTTAATTAATATAGAAATTTTTTTGATAAAGCACAGTGTTTATGAATTAAATTGATCATTAAATATATGAAAATGGAACTGGATAGACAGTGATGGGTGGGGCCCATATATATATATATCCACCTGATTCATTTACATGTTTCATGTGAGAAATAAATTAGATATCATTATTAAATAGGAATTTGGTGTATACCTACCAATAATTTAAACTAACATGGTTCAAGGACTTTATAAATAAATCAGGATGATTATGATAATGAAGTCCAATAGTGTGCATTTACTTCACTGTGAATTTAATTATTATTATAATATATGTATTTTATATATTGATATTAGCCATGGATACACCATGAAATAATCTTTTGAAATAATGGAATGTGTTCTCAGTTATTTACCTTGCATTATGAAATATGCCTTATTTACTCCTAGTAGTTTTTTACTTAACCCTTTAATATCATTTGAGCTCACCCATATGCTATTTCATTTCACTAGGATATGAATAATAAATCATTGAATGATTTTAAAGGATGTTTTTTAGTTTTTTTTCTATTTTATATTTTGTTTCCAATATAAAATGGGAATCATGTATATATCTAATTATTTATGATTGTTAAACTAATCTATCCTTCAGAATGAGATCTCTTGTATCTTATGCCAGTGTCATAATGTAGACATAGAATTTTGGTTAATCTTGTGGGGGTTGTTACCCATGTTACCCTTAAGTGGAAATTATTGATATTATCAACTATATCCAATTTAAATAGATAAATTTAATATTTTTATGAATTCTAAATCATATAATAAATTATTATTTAACATAAAATACCATTAAAATAATTTTTGTGACTATTCACCTAGTTTTACTTTATAGACAAAAACATATAAATGTAATTAAAATAAAAACATTTAAAGCATTAAAAATATGTTATATTTGTGTAAAAAATTCATGAAATACAATAATTAATAAAAAATGAATGACTTTTAATATATTTTTTAAAATAATTTATTTTTCACAATTTTTTTGAATAAGCACTATGTAACTGTTTCATAATAATTTATGATATTTATTTACTCACTAAAAAATAAAAATAAATTAGCATGAAAAAAAATTCATTGATATTTTAAATAACCTTTTATAACTGAACATTAATTATTTTTATCCATATGACAAAATATTAAAGATATTAAACTAAATTGAGTCATATTTTTTATATATTCATTACTTAAAATAATATAATGGTAATTATCAATGGAAAGTTGAAATAAATTTCCAAAACATATAATATAATTTTATTAGGGTTGAAAGGAACCAACAAAATGAAATAAAGGAATGTATTTTTGATATTTCTATGCGTTATCTTGTAGTTTTAACACTATTTTACATGTTTCACCATTATAGAGGTAAAAAATATTTACCATGGTTACTACTTATAATGAATAGAAATTAAATGGGATTTTTAAAAGATTAAAACCATATGATTAAAAATATTCAATCCATTTTTTATGATTAAATTTCTATAATTGGAATAAATTCATTTTTAATAATGCACACAAAACAAAATAAAAAATTCCATTAGAAAAATTCATTTAAACCATAAAACATTATTTATTCATATCCCATACATATTAGAAACCATTATATTAATGTTAGAACATTTTATTGAATATATAATGTATATATTTCATAATAAAAATTAATTCAATTTATTGGGATAAAAAAATTGAGACCATAATTTTTTTTCCAGAAATACACACCTTTGTTACCTTCAATTTACTTTTTGAATTGATTACCAATGAATTCATAATATATATTTGTAAAAAATATTTTTTCATAATTTATTTTGTATTATTCATACCCACCAATCCAACATTGTGGAAATAATATTAACATTAAATAAAAAAATTTAACAATATATAACAACTTTCTTAAAATTGTTGTTGCATGTAAAGAAATCGATCAATGAAATTAAATTAATTTATAGAGAAATATATCTTAAAATATTAGTTTTTTAAAGTTATTTTACCCCATTCATTACATAGTCAAGATGAAAAGATACATTGAGTGACTCAATATTCTTTAGTTTATACTACCTAAAGAGTTATGCTGAGATCCTATTCTTGTATACCTTATTTAGATCTACTCCCACTTTATTGTTAATTTTAATATAAAAATAATTGATAAGTATTTAATAAATATCCTTCCTCTTGTTATCTTATTATGTAAGGTCATTAAGCATAAACAGAATTTGGTTCTAATGTTTAGTAATGACATCAGAAAAGTGAAAGGCCCCAATACTAAAACCAAGCCTATAGCTTCTTCAAAACATTTATCCAAGAGGTGGAAGATCAAGGTAAAATTATTCTAACAAGATGGTTTACAATTCACATGTTGAAATATGATCAGAAAAAATTTAAACATCAACCTGGATTCAAACTGAAGGTATGCTTTTGGTGAATTCATTATCAATTGAAATATATTTATTTCATAAAATAGTGTATAAGATATAACTTGTTCTGATCAAATTTATATCCAATTATAAAAAACATGTAGATTTAAAATAATTTCATAGGGTGGGTTGGTTTAATGATTATATATGTACATATTCTCACTATGATGGCTATAGGAGATTATCACCTTAAATATCCAACTAGAATAACAATTGTTTTGAAGAATAGTAATTATATTCCATCCATTTCCAAAAAAAACTATTTATATTGAATTCCCTTGATATAGATAAGATTATTTAAAATATGGGAAAAGTTTATTATTTTATAAATATAGAATATTTTAATATACAAAAAAGAATAATAATTGTTATTATGTGTTGAATTGCACAAACATTGGGTTTGAAATTGAAAACGAAACTGATTTTCATGACTCATATCCCACCCAATCTTGGAATCCCTAGAGAGGGCATGAAAATGAAAAGGGATTGAATAGAATTATGTCAAGATGGATATTTAGAATCATTTTGAAAAAATCCACTTGGTATATTTCATTCTAGTTTACAAGGAAAAATGAACAATGCTCTATTTAGTGGTAAATGTGAATGGAATATAGATATTTTTTAATTGGTTCATATAAATGTATGTAGACCATTTCCTATTGAATCATGAGGTGAATAGTCAGACTTCATTAATTTTATTTATTAATTTAGTAGATATTTGTTTTTCTACTTAATAAGTTATAATTAATATTCCATGGATATATTCAGGAAATATAATATTGAATTTCCAATAACATTGTTAAGAAGATTATGAAACATCACTCATAATATAGTGGAAAATATCTAAACCAATATATCATTAATTATTAATGAGATTTTGGGATTCTATCCCAAAGAGCCTTTATTTATACACCATAATTTATTAGTGTAAGTGAAAGGAATAACCTCACATTATTTTATAGGGATAGATCAAGGAAAAGTAATGTAAGAATTCCATTATCCTTTTTTTGAAACACATTATATAAAATTTAACCCATAGTAAACAAAGTTACAATGTAGAATACGGTATTATATACAAAAATTGGTGTGGAAGGAAATTTTTGTTGTATAATTTATGTATATAATGCTATGAAGAATTTTTTAAGTCCTCTTATGTTAAAAAAAATTTCACCCCTATTCTCAAAGTGTATATTTATTGGATACCCCATAGAAATAATGTGATATTACCTATAATACACCTAAGATAGAAAGGTAAGAGTGTTATCAAAATCCTTGTTTCATTACAGGGATAACACCTCCAAAATAAGAAAATAGGTGCAAGATATACTATTATGAAGTCATGGATAAGGATATAAATGAGTTAGCATTATAAAAGGTTCCACAATGTTCCACAAATGAGGTTGTTCTAGAGATAAAACTACTTTAAAAGAGAACAAGAGATGTTAGAGGACCATAGAGAAAAGAATTTCAAGTCACCCATGATGGCGATTCATTATTAGTTTATAATAAAAAACATTTATATAAGAAGAATGTAGTAGGTGGAGAAAAATATTCTATATGGAATGAAACCATTAATTCTAAGATGGGTTCATTGTACTAACACCATGTATGGAATTTCATAGAATCCCTAGTGGACGTAAATACCACTAGTTTCAAATGGGTATTAAAAAAAACTGTACATTGACGAAAAATTCACTACATATAATGCATGATTGGTTTAAAAAGTGTTTAAATAGAGTCATGACATAGATAATGATGAAACAATTTCTACCAGGATCAATGATGAAATACATTTGAATTATACTTTCATTAGAATCATACCATGATAATGAGATTAGGGAAATTGATGTGAAAATAACTTTTCATTATGGTAACTTTCATGAATATGTCTATATGAAAAAAATATAAGGTTTTGTGACCCAAAATAATACCAATAATATATAAAAATTATAGTGACATATTTAAGGATTAAATAAATAATATAGTTCTTGGAACATTCACTTTTTTTAATCCATAAAAAAAGATTATTTTCATAATGAAGGAATGGGAAACTTGTTTCTAAAACAGGCTTAATGGGAGTGAACCTAATTTTATAATTTAATATATTGGTGAACTACTATTAATTAGAAATAATATACCAATATTACATTGTTTTAAGACATTCTTTAACACATGCTTCCCTAGAAATAAATTAGTAAAGTAGTACATATTCTCAGGATCAAGATCCATCATGATAGTTCTAAGAGGATACATAAACTATGTCAAGGTATATGCATAGAAAACATGCTAATGTTATTTAGTATGGAATAATCCAAGAGGGGATTGTTTCTAATGTCACATTACATTCATATCTCTTTGAAAATGTGTCTTTAGACACATTAGGAGAGGTAATGGATGATGGTGATTCCATACAATTCAAAAATAAAAAAATTCATGTTTTATATGTTGTGTACTAGGATAGATATTGCCTATGAATTAAGTGAAATTGGAAGATATCAAGATAAACTAGTTTAATACCATTTTCAGACACTGAAGACAATCAAAATGTATCTGAGGTATGCTAATAGTAAATTCTTATTTTATTGTGGAGATAATGAACTGGTTATCATGGGATTAATAGATTCTATAAAAGAGTGAGAATATTTTGGATTGAGATATCACTATGCCAAAATATATATTTAATGACTATTTTTTCACGGTGGTTTTGAAAACCGCTGATAAATGTTTTCTCAAAAAATTATTAACATTTTTTAGAGGGGGTTGTTAAAACTATAGCTAAATTATTTTTAATTATTATTTTTGAATTTTTTTATTATTTTTATTTTTAAAAATAATTATATTTTTATAGCAATTTTTAAAAAAAAACTGACATGAAATAGTAGTGGCCTTAAAAAACCATCGCTATATACAATCATATATAGTTTATTATTTATAATTTTAATTATATATAATGTGTTCATTAAAAATGTTTATAATTATTAGTTGATTATAATTTTAAAGTTATAACATATGTTCAATAAGCTGAAAAATAGTCTTCAGCATCAATTGACCATAACTTTTGATCAAGGAGTCCATTTTAGCTCCAAAACCAGTCAAATATAAGCTTATGAAATGAATTATAACCACATTAGATTTAAATTTTGTAATAATTAAAAGAATAATGTTTATTATAGTTTCCAGAAAATTAGGAAATCGAACATGTACATAAAATGGCCATAACTTTTGATCCAGGTGTCTGTTTGGGTTCTACCACATATCTAATCGGAACCTATTACAGGTTATATTACTTGTTGGCCGGAGTACCTTGGAAAATGATTTTTAGAGGCCAAAAGTGGCGCTAAAGACTTCCAAAACTGAGTTTTTAGTCATGTTACTCCAACTTATTAACATTAGATGGGTTTTCAGCCTCGTTTAAGGGGGTTTAACTACCTTTTTTAGTGGGCACTAATTTTATTATTTAGGATTAAATTCATATTGTTATTATAGATTTAAAATTTTATCATTTTTTATAATGTTTTTTTACTTTTAATTAAATTTATGCATTTTTTTAATTTTTACATATAATTAATTAGTTGATTAAATACATATTTAGAGAGAAAGGCATTTTTAAACATGTAAACCAAATGGGAAATTGTTTTTATTATTCTTTCATTTCAAATAAACTATTATTGTCATAACCCGTCCTAGTGGGGCCCGTGCCACAAATCCCCAATCCCGCCTCCAATAGGCCAGGGGATGGTGGCTAGCACCGAGTAGGTATGTCACTAACATGGGATCCATTGCCTATAAACCTATAAACACACACACACACACACACACACATCTCCAAGCCCACAAAGCTAAAAAGTAAAAACTACTGAAGATGGAAATGCATGCATACACTAAAATCCCAACCAACAAAGTACGATAGGAATGTAAATTACAGTAATGTAAAACCATGGGCCAAAAGTACAAGCCCACCAAAAGAAATTCTACAACAAAGTACAAACTATAAATAAAGGTAATGGGACTGAAATCTGTAGCCGTAGAAAAACACCTCACCGTGCCTAATCTCACTGAGCACCGTCCAGTCCTGGTCCACCTAGAATACCGTCAAAGGCTTGATTATCTTCACAAGACATGAAACGTATGGGAAAATCTTGTGCTGGGGTGAGTATAACAAAACCTAGTAGGACACCCTGAAAACCACAAAGTAATACAACAAAGGAAAATACCACAAACTAATGATATAGTCAACTCTACACAGTATATGTTTACAAAACATATAAAAAGAATATCCAGATATACTCATACATGACCGACTATTGCAAAACCACCACTAAGATCCAGCTCAAATATTCCACTAAGCACGTAACAGGGAGAACACACTCCTAGGTATGAAGAGAGAGATATGAAGTACTCGTCCTTGGAGAACTCACTCCACAAGTACTTAATAATACGTTGCTCAGATGAGGATCAAAACCAATAGCTATGGGGTGATTCCAGTAACTCAGTCTGAACTAATACGCCAATTAGAGGATCGGCGCCCGGGTAAGGTAGGTCACGTTGATACCAAGAAGTCTACCTAGGGTACCAAGAAGGAATAGAGGATCTGACTCTAAGTCTCATAGAGGGGATTCCAACAACTCTATTTAGGAAGTCCTACTGAAGGGATCGTACTCCTATATGTAGGAAATGATACCAGAAACCTTTAGGGGAAAAGTCCAAGGGTACGAACCCTAAGGAACCTAGCCCAAGTCATGGAATTCAAATGGCCCATGCCAGGTAAAACAGGTTACATGACGTGTAGTAGGATCACATGTCATGTTCCTTGACTCCGGGTACTACCCGTGTAAACGACCCGTGTCTCTAGTCTACTTGTGTAAAACTAGACTACACGGCGTGTAGAAGGATCACACGTCGTGTTCCTTGACTCCGGGTACTTCCCATGTAAACGTCATGTGTCTCTATGCTTGCCACATAAAAAGTAACTACACAGCATGTAGAAGGATTACAAGCCATGTCTGAGTGTCTGGGGTTCACTCTGTGTACAGTAGCCATGTGCCCGTACACGGCCTCAACCCGTGTCGCCCTGCCCGTGTACCAGTACACGGGGTATCCAGTGCATCTGGTCAGAAAAGGGTATACATGTTGTGTCCTTGGCTGTGTACCCACCCCGTGTCCGTGTACTCCCAGAGTACATGCTAGGTGGTCTACCGATGAACACACTTCGTGTAGCCCATACTACCCGCCGTGTAGTCTGGAGTTCTCCAGAACCATCGTCTTCCTCCTCGCGTCTCAGCCAGATTTCCGGATTCATGATATCTCATCCGTTCATCCTGACACTTTAGATCTTGGTTCGTCCCATCATACCAACACCAAATCGGGTGTTTTTGGTCTTTTGATCGTGTCATAAACCTTCAACGATCCATATAAAGGAAAAATTCCCAAAAACTCATATCTCTCTATCCGCTCCGAATCGTCCGCCGAAACCGTTATTGTAGCTCCGGACCATCACCCCGAGGTTGGATCTACAAATCTCGGATCGTTACGCTGCCGATCGAAGGTGCAATAGATCGTTGTTCTTATCCCGTGAAGAATGATGAACGAGAAGGAAAAAATAATGGGGAAAACGATTCACAAAGAAACAACCCGAGGAACAAACCTCCACCATTGTTCGTTCCGGCCTCAATCTGTTCCCATAAGAACAATCCTCAAAACAATTATCAGATCTAAATTACAAGGATTTAGATCTTCCCCAAAATCCCCACAAAAAGCCAAGCCTGCAAATACGATCGTTCCAAAGGATAATATGTTTATGGATTAGTCCAAGTTCTTTGTTGTAATCAAGAACAGGGAAATGAAAACAAAATCAAACACCCTACCTGGATCCGCGGCGTTCGTTGGCGATGATTTGGTCGCCGCATTATCGTCACCGGTGAAACTCTTCAAGAACGTCGCCGCCGCATTGAGAGGTTTCCTCTAGAGCTTTCTAGAGCCTCCAGGTGAAGTTTAGGGTTATGGGATCTATAATCATGATCACCTATAAAATCTTTACTTAATGGATTAAAAATATTTAGCTGTAGAAATATTTTTATAAAATATTTTTATTAAATATTTTATTACGATTATGTCAAAAAACTAGATTTCACCACCGACCTGCGTAAGCTGATGTTAGGCCTCGCCTAAGGTAAAATCACTGCTCTGAACGCAACGGTGACCTCAGATTTCTGATTCGAGAACCCATTCAGGAGTTATTACACTTTTTCAGGAAAACCCCATGCGCATGTAATTTAATTATTTAATTAAATTCAAACATTTGTTTCGGGATCACTGGGCCTCAGAACTGTACGCCGTCTCAAAGACTAGCCTCGAAAAAAAGGAAAAAAAATTTCTCTGGTCGAAGAGGTCATAGATCCTCGGTAGTGGATACCGATTCTTCATGGTCATCTGATTCATGTGCTGGTAATCCACACACAGCCTCAAACTCCCATCTGCCTTCTTGGAAAAAAACACTAGGGCCGCCCAGGGTGAAACACTGGGTCTCACAAAGACCTTCCTCTACACGTCTTCCAGCTGCAATCTCAGCTCATGAAGCTATGCATGAGCCATCCAATATGCTGATGCAGATATCAGTGTCATCTCAGGTTGCAACTCAATGTAGAAATATATCTCCCGATGGGGAGGTAGTCTGGGGACATCCTTCATAAATATGTCCTTGTACTCAGCCACTACTGCTGGGAACTAGAAACTCATAACATCTACTGTGCCAAGGGCTAGGCTATCCAAATGATGTGAAATCAGTTGTATCTTCCTACGCACGAGTCCATCCTATGCTGCCAGGGTCTCCTTTTCACCGACGAAGGAGGAACTCATTCCATCACTGCAGACACACCACACCCTTCGCCTAAAACAGTCAATCTGGGCATGAACTTTGGATAGCAAATCCATACCAAGAATGAAATCGTAAGGCCTCGACACTACAACAAAGAGGTTCCAACCAAAACTCTCACCTCCAACGGTCAGGTCACACTGTCTGCAAAGGTGTGTGATCTCTGAACCTTCTCCAGTCGGTGTCTCTAAGCATAAGGGTCGAGTCAACAGCTCAACTGGAATCTCAAGGTCTCGAATAAGATAACCAGCAAGAAAATAATGAATAGAACCTATGTGTATTAGTATGGCAACCAAAGTAGAAAAGACACAGATTGTACCTCTAATCATTTTAGGAGTACCTGGGTCATAAGCCTCAGTTGCCTGCAGTTGTCCCTGCCTATGTCCACTAGCTCCCTGAGCCTGGGGTGGACCTCCTAGGGGTGGTGGTGGTAAAAGGTAAAAATGTTGACCACCTTTAACTACTCTCCCAACTCCTCTACCATGTCCCCTGCCCCACGGATCTATCTTCACCACACGTTGCCTCTGCCTCGGTGGTCCATCCACTACTCCCATGTCAGTAGTATGGCGGGTCGGACAATCTCGAGCGAGATGTCCCCTTCCATTAGATGTGTAGAATCGCCTCTCTCGAGGCTGGATGGATGCGCCCTGCGAACCCTGTACGACGGATCCTCTGTCCCGGGATCTCTTCTGAAAACGTCTCCCACACTAGGGTCCCTGACGTCGGCTCCCTTCTGCTGAGGTCTCTACTCTTGCTCGCTCACTACTGACAACTGTTGGCTATCTCTGCTCTGATAAGACGCTCTCGACCACCAAATCTCACTCGAGCACCCCAGCATAAGTAGGAATCCTCATAGGGATGATTCTAGCTCATATGTCTTTGTGTAATCTCAACTCAAAAGTCTGAGCTCTAAAGTACTGATCCCTAAATATATACATCGAGTACCATGAGAGATCGTTAAATCGCGATGAATAGTTAGCCACCGGCAGGGTTCCCTGTTGGAGCTGAAGAAGCTCCTGTATACGTACTCCTCTCAGGGTAACCGATGAAAACTCCTCCCTGAGAAGATGCTCAAACACTGACCATGAAAGATTTTCCTCGTCGTGAGCCTGGATAACCAAACTCCACCATCGCCCTGACGAGCCCTGCAGAAGGCTCGCTGCTAGGATCACCATCTGGTCTGCTGTTGTCCTGACCAAACATAAGACTCTGGGCACTGCCTCAGGCTAGTCCTCTGCTTCCTAATGGTCAGTCTCTCCTAGAAACCTGATGGGTCTATGTCTCTAAAACTCATGGAGTGCGCTCAGCCTGCGCTCCTCCTCTACTGGTACAGTAGGCACTAAACACAGCTCCACAAGAGGTGGAATAACTGGCACACCACCTGAAGGTAAAACTAGGGGATCTGGTCCCTGTATCGAAGCTTCATCACTGAGGGGGTCATCCTCGTGATCGAGTTTTGGGATCCTAGCGGGTGCGCGTCGCGGAGGCATCCTGTAAAGAAACAAGAAGTTTAACAGTCAGTGAGTATATCTGGAGAGATGACACAAGAAGGACATGGAAACCAAAACCCATTAATATATGATGCATGTACCATTATTTTCCTCTGCAACTAGTGTTCTCATGTTCTGAGTCGAAAAGAATGTTATTAGAGTCCTGGTGTATGGATACGTCATCCTCCTGTACCAACACTGGGGTCCTTGGCTTGAAATCCAAACTTGATACACTTAATACTGTTTCCCCAAACCAACTCACAGACTCTCGGTCCAAAGAAAGAACCGACCCGCTTTGATACCACTATGTCACGACCCGTTTTAGTGGGGCCCGTGCCGCAACTCCCCAAGCCTGCCTCCTATAGGACAGGGGCTGGTTAATAGCTCTGAGTAGGCATGTCACTAACATGGGAGACATTGACTATAAACCTGAACATAAACACACACACATCTCCAAACCCACAAAGCTGAAAAGTAAAAACTACTGAAGATGGAAATTCATGCATGCCCGAAAATCCAAACCAACAGATTACGACAGGAAAGTAAAGTAAAGTAATGTAAAACCCAGGGCCAGAAGTACAATCCCACAAAAATAAAGTCTATATCAAAGTCCAACCTATAAAGAAAGGTACTGGGACTGTAATTTGTAGCCATAAGAACACACCTCAGACTGCCTGATCTCACTGAGCACCGTCCGGTCCTGGTCCACCTAGAATATCATCAAAGGCTCGCTTGTCTACACAATACACGACACGTGTGGGAAAATCCTGTGTAGGGGTGAGTATAACAATACCTAGTAGGACACCCCGAAAAGCACAAAGTAATACAACAAAGGAAAATACCACAAAGGAATGATATAGTTATCTCTACAGAGTATATGTTTACAGAACATATAAGAAGAATATCCAGATATACTCATATATGACCGACTATTGCGAAACCACCACTAAGATCCATCTCGATGATTCCACTAAGCACGTAATAGGGAGAACACACTCCTAGGTCTGAAGAGAGAGATATGGAGTACTTGTCCTGGGAGAACTCACTCCACAAGTAATTAAGAATACAATGCTCAGATGAGGATCACAACCAATAGCTATGGGGTGATTCCAACAACTCAGTCTGAACTAATTTGCTAAGAAGCGGATCGGTGCCCGAGTAAGGTAGGTCACATTGATACCAAGAACTCCACCTAGGGTACCAGGAAGGAATAGAGGATCTGACTCTAAGTCTCACAGAGGGGATTCCAACAACTCTATTAAGGAAGTCATGTTGAAGGGATCATACTCCTGTATGTAGGAAATGATACCAAAAACCTTCAGGGGAAAAGACCAAGGGTATGAACCCTAAGGAAGATTGCCGAAGTCATGGAAGAAAAATGGCCCAAGCCATATAAAAAATGTTACATGGCATGTAGTAGGATCACATGTCGTTTTCCTTGACTCTGGGTACTGCCCTTGTAAACGGCTCGGATCTCTAGTCTAGGTGAATAAAACTAGACTACACGGCGTGTAGGAGGATCACCCGTCGTGTTCCTTGACTCTGGGTGCTGCCCATGTAAAGGGCATGTGTCTCTTGGCTTGTCGTCTAAAAAGTGACTACATGGCGTGTAGAAGGATTACACGCTATGTCCGAGTGTCTGGGGTTCACTCTGTGTACACTGGCCATGTGCCCGTACACGACCTCAACCCGTGTCGCCCTTCCCGTGTACCAGTACACGGGGTATCCCGTGTATCTGGCCAGGTCCGGCCGGGGAAGGGTATACACACTATGTCCTTGGATCTGTACCCGCCACCCCATGTCTGTGTACTCTCGGAGTACACGCCAGGTGGTCTGCCGATAAACACACGCTGTGTAGCCCATACTACACGTTGTGTAGTCGGGATTTCTCCACAACCATCGTTTTTCTCCTCATGCATCGACCGGATTTCCGGATTCATGATCTCTCATTCGTTCGTCCCAATACATCAGATCTGGGTTCATCCCATCGTACGAACACTGAATCAGGTGTTTTCGGTCCTTTGATCGGGTCATAAACCTCCAATGACCCATCTGAAGGAAAAATTCCCAAAAGCTCATATCTCTCGACCCTCTCCCAATCGTTCGCCGAAACCGACATCGCAGCTCCCGACCATCACCACGAGGTTTGATCTACAAATCACGAAACATTACGCCGCTAATCGGAGGCACAATCAATCGTTATTATTATCCCGCGAAGAACGAAGAAAACGTAGGAAAAAATAATGGGGAAAATGATTCTCAAAGAAACAACAAGCGGAACGAACCTTGGCTGTTGTTCGTTCCGGCCACGATCTGTTCTCATAAGAACGGTCCTCAAAACAATTATCAGATCTAAATTACAAGGATTTAGATCTTCCCCAAAATCCCTACAAAAATCCCATCCCCCAAATACAATCGATCCACATGCAAATATTTTCGTGGATTAGTCCGCGTTTTTTGTAGGAATCGAAAACGGTGAAAGGAAACCAAAATCAAACGCCCTACCTAGATCTGCGGTGTTTGTTCGTGAAGATCCAGCCACCGCATCATCGTCACCAGCGAAAGTCGTCAAGAACATCGTCGCTGCGTTGGGAGGTTTCTTACAGAGTTTTCCAGAGCCTCCAGGGGAAGTTTAGGGTTATGGGATCCGTAACCCTGATCCCCTGTGAAATCTTTACTTAATGGATTAAAAATATTTTTTTACAGAAATATTTTTATAAAATATTTTTATTAAATATTTTATTATGGCTACGTCCAAAAACTAGATTTCACCACCAACATGCGCCAGTCGATGTTAGGCCTCTCCTAAGGTAAAATTACTACTCTGAACGCAATAGTGCCCTCAGATTTCTGATCTGATAACCCGTTCATGAGTTATTCAACTTTGTCAGGAAAACACCATGCACATGTAATTTAATTATTTAATTAAATTCAAACATTTTTTCTGGGCACACCGGGCCTCGGAACTGCATGCCATCTGAAATCCTGGTCTCGAAAAAAAGGAAAAAAAATTCTCATATAATACTGAAATAATATACCGAAAAATATGAGACATTACAATTATCGATTTTATTTACCTTATAAAATGCATTAAATTTTATATATATTCCTATACAATTAATGATTATATACAAACATGTTTTTTCCATTAAAATTATATATTTATGCGTATATTATAATATATTTTAATAAATACATATATATCTAACTATTTTTGTATATTATAGACATTTTTAGACATTAATATATATTTATGTTTATTAATGTTTTTATCATATATGTGTAGATATATATATATACTTGGGTGAATTTATATATATTTATATTAATATAAAATTATATATCTAAGACTGTTCATATATATATTTACGTAACAAAAAGGCGTGTTAATAAAAATTCATGTTAATTTCCATATATGGGTATATATATATAGTTATTTATATCCATTAATTATTTTATTTTTTTTATTATTTTGTTTTTTTGTTTGTTATTTTTTATTTTATTATATATTATTCATTATTTTATAATTTATTTATTATTGATTTATTTCTCATTATTATTAATTTACAGTTAAATGACTATTTAATATATATTTATTATTTATTATTTATTATTAATTTATCAATTATTTAGTTAATATTTATTTATTTATTATTTATTATTTATTATTTAATTAATATTAATTTAATATTTTTTCTATATTAATTTTATATTAATTTTATATTTATTATTTATTATTTTTTTCATTTATTATTATTTATTATCTATTTTTTGTTTATTTTTTTATTTATTGACTAATTATTTATTTATTATCTATTTTATATTTATTTTATATTTATTTATTAAATATTTAATTATTATTTATTTATTACGTACTTATTATTTTTTTCATATTTATTTATTATTTATATATTATTTATAATTTATTTGATACTTATTTATTATTTTTTATTTACTATTTAATATTTAATTATTATTTAATTATTATTAATTTTTTAGTTAATTATTATATATTTAATATTTATTTATTTATTATTTATTTAGTATTTAATTAATATATATATTTATTATGTACTTCTTATTTTTTCCTATTTATTTATTATTTACTATTTATTTGTTACTAATTATTCATTTAATAATTATTTATTATATATTATATATATCTTATTTATGTCTAGTGATTTATTATTTATTTATTATTTATTATTATTTTTCATTTACTTATATTTAATATTATTTTGTAATTTTTTGTTTAATCATTTATTATTTATTATTTAACTATTATTTATTTATTATTTATTTGTTATTTATTTCATTATTATTTATTATTTATTTATTATCTATTATTTTAGAATTTATTTTTTATTACATTATTATATATTCAATATATATTAATTATTTATAATTATTTAATATCATTTTTTTTGTTATTTCTATATGTATACATATATTAGTTACTGTTTACATACCATATGAAGAGCATGCTTGTCACGACCCGTCCTCGGGGCCCGTGTTGTGACTACCCCAAGCCCGCCTTCCATAGGCCAGGGGTTGGAGACTGGCACCAAAGGCGTAAATCCCAATAACAAGGGAAGGCATTGCCTTTATAATAGTAAACAACACAATAGAGTACAAGTGGAAGAAAACACTAAGTACAAAAGAAAGTGCTGAAATGTAAATGGGCCAGAATGCAAACCCAACTGAAAAGTACAGCTACAACTGAACGAAAGTACAACAGAAAAGATAAGCAGGTGGAAGAATAGAAGTAGCTCCTGGGTCGTCCACCTCGAATGCTACCTGAAGGGTACGTACAGATAGCGCAGCTCCTGGATTGTCCACTACGGATCCAACCTCAAGGGTAGGTACATATAGCCTCCTCAATGCTCTCACCCGTCAACCTCCTCCGAGTACCGTCTCATCGTGAAGTCCACCTCCGGATACTGACTTGTCGTGAGGTCCACCTACGGTTACTGAATCATCATGAGGTCCACCTCCAGGTACCGTCCAGTCCTTGAACACTCAGCCTCCGTCTACGCTGTCCGTCGTCTGCATCCAACACAACGAGGTGCGGGCATAGCCCGTGCAGGGGTGAGTATAACAATACACATTAGGGACCCCAAGACCCTCAAGGTCTCACTAAATCCAACAAGGATAACCACAAAACATGATCTAAACAGATAACCCTTACTTAGGAATGAGCCCATAGTTATCCTAAGTTTTCAAGTAACCCATCTCAATCAAGAGGTATCACACAGATATGAAGTCGATGGATAAACACTACTTAGTTATATGCCCATAGATATACGTAAGTTATCAAGTAACCCATCTCAATCATGAGGAGAAACACAAAGGTCATTGACTCAGCTCAAACTAGGATTTTCATTATCGAAACCGCAACTACTGAAGAGCTCCTCCACTGTCGTGTACACTGATCTTGCCATGACTCCGAGGTGCTTCCCACTAACCTTAGACAGTTGAGGTACTCCACTTGTCGAGTACCGCAGGTCAGCCACCAAAACACTGTAGTACTCCCCGCCGGGGTCTGCCACCCAAACACAGTAGTGAACCCCCCCTAATAGCCTGCAGAGGTACTTCTTCTGTCGAGTACCGCGGGTCTGCCACCCAAACACAGTAGTACTCCCCAGTGGACTATACAAGTCACTCCGACTTGAATCAGACAAGCAGTCATCAGGTCTCAGCCAGCTACATGGTCTTCGTACTCTGTACGCTCGTCTCCAGGAGGGTCCGCTCCATGAGCTACAGGTCGATACTCCAAGTATCAATAAGTTCCACGAAGAGGTATCTCAAAGTACCTCCTCGTATTAGGGGTCTCAATGAAACGGACGGCGCACCAATCGGACGCCCGGTCTGTGAGTTATTAGCCTTTTAGTACCGGGGGCCCTATTGGTTTTGTGTACGAACAGACCCGGACATATCTCAAATGTACCCCGAACTCACATAGGGTATAATCAAAGGGACCGTTTCTCAACGTGATCACCAATGCCGCTGACGGTTCGTCAAACGGATGTCCGGTCTGAAAGTTATCGACTTTTCTGTTCTAGGGGCCCGGTTGGATTTCGAGTACAATCCAACCCGAACTTACTCCAACTTCGTCCAAACCTTAAGTGAAGTATGCCAAAAGTCCCGTCTCATCAAGAGGAATCCAACAATGTCGACGACACATCAATCAGACATCTGGAACTCAAGTTATAAGTGTTTCTGCTCCGAGGGCCCAGTTGGTTTCGGTTTCGAAACAACCCGGCCATGCCCATACATTTCCTAAACCTTGAGTGTAATATACCGAATCTACCATCTCGATCCAAGGAACCCTACGAAACTGATGGTGCATCGATCGGAGGTCCTTAGCTCAAGATATGGTCGTTTAACTGAAGGAGGTCCGAAAATAGGGGGTTGGGGCCCGGTTCGACCCGGCACGATACCCCCTGGGTCGGACCGAACCGGGTCGACCAAACCTAGGTCCGGGTCCGGCCCAGTAGGGTGAGGCCCTGCCCGACTGGCGTGGCCTGGCCCAGCGCTGGTGGCCCGGCCTGGCGGGTTGAGGCTCGGCCAGCTAGGCTGAGCAGACGCGGAGCGGGTGGGGGGGGGGGGGGGGGGCACGGCCCCTAGCCGCTAATTGGCACTGGTGGCGGTTTGCGTCGCCACTGTTCTTCTAGGATCCCGCGCGGCAGCGGGTTTTCTCCGGCGGCGCGCTGGGGCGCCGCCGCCTCCTGGTGGTCGGACGGCTCCGGCCGCCGCCTCCGGTCGCCGGTGCCGCCGTGCCGGTTGTTCCTTCCACGGACCACCGGACGCACTCCGGTGGTCCAATTTGCCTGCCGTCCTCACCAACGGTCCCCCCGAGACCTTCTCTTCACTACAACGGCTTTCAAACGTCGTTTTGGTCCTGTTTCTTCATCGACGTCAATCCTCACACCAACAACAATATGCGGAGGGTTGTCGGGCCTTGTTTGTTCGGCCCGCACCCTCCACGTTAGGTGTTACCAATTGGCAAGATTAAACATGGTTTTATAAAGAAAAAAATTAAATTTTGTTTAAATAAAATTGAATCAAATCATTCTACAATCTCTTAAATAAATTGAAGCATACCAATATTCCCAACCCGCAATTAAAATAAAACATTCGCGGATCAACATAATGATCAGTTGATCCATGTTCTTTGTTTTAGAAGGAATCAACCATGGGAATAATATCGTTCTCAAATTAATCCCCTCCCTCGTGTCGTTCATCGTTCGTTGACGATATTGCGAAAGGAAAAGGACGTCGGTTCATTGACGTCGTCGCAAGGTAAGAGGTGATGGTGACGATGGTCATTGGCATTCGTCATTTCCTCAAGACCTTTGATCCGGCCCGAGCGTTGTTTGTAGGATATCCGATGGTTGGAGAACCGTTCTTCATTGAGGGAGGGAGTCATTCTTTGACGAGGAGGAATTCTCTTATCTTCCTTCCTTCCTTCTTCTTCTTCTTCTCACAAAGGCTCTCTCACTCTCCCCAAAGTCTCCACACAACAATCCCAACCCAAAATAAAATAAGACTTACTCTTATTTTATTATAACATGCCAAGCATTCATAACTTAAAATTCAAACTCTTAGTTAAATTAATTGAATAGGTTTAATCAATTAATTTAATGTGAGTTGGCATGAAATAAAGAGGGAGAGAGGGTGAGTTACACAATTAAGGAGGGAGTGAGGAGTTATACATTAATTACAAGGGTTTTAAGGGGGTTTGGGAAAGTGAAGGGTTGGGGATTGTGTGGGACCCACCTCACCTTAATCCTCACTTGGTTAGTTATAAACTATTGGTTCCACCCCAACTTCTACCCTTAGGATATAACCACCTAAGTTGGGAATAAAATTTGTACCACAAATTTTATTCAATTCTTTATTAATCCTCAAATTCTAACAACTCCTCCCGAGAAAACACACCTTTGGTAAAGGTCCTCTTAAGAAAATATCGGCGTTGCGAGTTCATCGGTGCCCTCAGATTTCAATTCTGAGCACCGGTTCAAAAGATAAAAAAAATCTGCTCGTTTTTTCAATGAACATACCCGAGCCAAACTTCGGAAATTGATTCTGGGCACACCCGGCCTCGGAATCAGGTTCCGTCAGAAACTGCGGACTCGTAAAATTAAAAAGAAATTAAAAAATATATTTTCTTGAAATTTATGGGTCTTTACATTACTCCCACCTCAGGGCTTCACGTCCCCGTAAAGCTTCAACACACACTAAGGAAAACAAAGTGGTACTGAGCAGGCATCTGAGCCTTCCACTCCCATGTGCTCTCCTGGAGGTTCTCAAGTTACCAGTGGAAGCGCACCTGAGGAATCAAACATCCACGTAGGACCTACTCCTGTCGATCCTTGATCTCCACTAGAACCTCCGTGCATGTCTCCCTGTCATCGACATCCAACTCCCTGTGGTCGATGATGTGTGAAGGATCGTGCACATATCTTCTCTGCTGAGATACGTGGATGAAATCATGCACCCGATGCAACTGAGGTGAAAAGTTCAAGTGATAAACCACCTCGCCTACCCTACTGAGGACCTAAGAAGGTCCGTTGAACCTTAGAGATAAATTTTCCATCTTGGACACATTTCCATAATCTTCGTCGAAGTGAGACCCGTATAAAGACGCGGTCGCCATCCTCGAACTCCAGTGGTCTTGTCTCCTATCAGCATAGGACTTCTGTATACTCTGTGCAGTCTTCATCTGCTCTTGGATGATCTATAACTTTTCCGTCATAACCTGAACCATCTCTGGTTCTACACAAGCTGACTCTGTCACTATTCACAAAGGATATCTGAAATGTGGCCAACTATTGTCTCGCCACTCCTAACAGTTGAACGCCTGATCTCCTACTAAGAGCATCTGATACAACGTTCCCCTCCCCAGGAGTATAAACTATCTCGTAGTCATAGTCCTAGAGGAATTCAAGCCATCACCGTTGTCTCATGTTCATGTCATTCTGAGAGTAGATACACCTGAGACTATTTCAGATGGAGAGAACCGTAAACCATTCACTCAACAAACAATGGGTGAGACTAGCCAATTGTAAGAACTCATCTCCACCCTTCTTCATCTACGTTCCACCAAAGAGCTGCTAATATTTCTCCTTTGTTGAAAAGAGAAATCTGGTCTCATCCCCTGGATGAACCACGTTCTTTGCCTAATACGGTCAATCCTGACATGAACGGTACTATTTCATGCCATGGATGACGTCATAAGGCCTCGATGTTACTACCAAGAGATCCAACCGTCACTCTCACCTCTAAGAGTCAAGTCACACTGTCGGCATCAGTGTGAGGTCACTGGGTCTCCTCCAGTGGAAATCTCGAAAGTGAGGGTCAAGTCAACAAGACCTCTCAGTATCAACCAAACCAAAAGGACATGAAAGTAAAAATCACAAAGATAAGTGTCTTTTATTACTACATCTCAAAGTACAAAGACAAAAATACAACATCAACATGGAACTAGAAGTACCAATAACAAAAGGAATCCACTAGTTCAATTCCTATCCACTTGCTTCCGGAACTCCACTGCCTTGTCCACCGCTTGACTGTTGCTCAAGCACCCGCCACTGCTTCTGTCTCAGTGGCTCCTCCAATTCCTTTGGATCAACTGTGCGGGGAGTTAGAAAATCACGTGCCATGTGACCCTTCTTGCCGCAGGAGAAATACTATCCCTTTCTGGCACGCCTGGCTCTGACTCCACCCCGGGTGCCCCACACTATCGATCCTATAACCCGAGGTCTCCCACCTGCTGGTCTGGTCCTCTTGGACCTCTGCATCATCTTTCTACTACCTACAGATGACTCGGATACTGGTGGAAAATCCTGCGGCAAAGGAAGAAGCTCCTGAGCATGCTCGGAGTGTAGATTCACTGGTATAAACTCCACCTTGAAGAAGGTCTCGAAGTCTTCCCAGGTGAAGGTCATCTCATCTTAAAACTAGAACATGTGGCTCCACCACCTCTCAACTGCTCCCTGGAAGAGGCTAACAGCTAGGTACACCATCAAGTATGTGGGTGTCCCAGCTGTGTGGAAAGCTCGTGCTACAAACTCCAGCCAGTGTCCAACCGTCTGAAAATCTGACTCGCATCGAAACCTCGGAGGCCTCTGACAATGGAACTTATGCATCACACTCAAGCGGCGTGCACTCTCTGCTAGTGTCTCAAATGGTGGAGGGCTATGTACTGAGGCCCCTCTGCTCGGTGGGCTATCATCGTGCTCCCCACTCGGTACCCACGCTGTCAGACTAGGTGGAGTCATCCTGAAAGAAACAGTCGTGACACGGTCAAACGATTATACCTAGTGAGCTGACCTAGTCTGAGATAATTTTAAAGAAACTTTTTAAAATACACACGCAACAAGTGTTTTCATGCAATGAGTCGGAAATTAGTGTTCAGGGTCCTGGTGTATGGATACGTCGGCCACCCGCACCAACACTGGACTCCTTGAACTGAAGACCACACTTAGTACCTTTAACACTGTTGCTTCACAGAAATGAAATATCAGAGTCCTAAGATCTGCGGTAGAACCGACTCCTCTGATAGCAATTTTTCATGACCCATCCTTGGGTCCCATTCCATGACTACCCCAATCCCGCCTTCCATAGGCCAGGGGATGGCGAATAGAACCAAAGGCGTAAATTACAATAAAAAGGGAAGGCATTGCCTTTATAAAAGTAAACAACACAACATAGTACAAGAGGAAGAAAACACTAAGTACAAAAGAAAGTGCTGAAAAGTAAATGGGCCAGAATATAAACCCAATAGAAAAGTACAACTACAAGTGAATGAAAGTATAACAGAAAAGACAAGCAGCTGGAAGAATAGAAGTTTCTCCTAGGTCGTCCACCTTGAATCCTACCTGAAGGGTAGGTACAGATAGCGTAGCTCCTAGATCGTCCACCACGGATCCTACCTGAAGGGTAGGTACAGATAGCCTCCTCAATTCTCTCACCCGTCAACCTCCTATGAGTACCATCTCATTGTGATGTCCACCTCTATATACTGACTCGTCGTGAGGTCCACCTCTGATTACTGACTCGTTGTGAGGTCCACCTCCGGGTACCGTCCAGTCATCGAATACTCGGCCTCCATCTGCGATGTCCGTCGTCTGCATCCAACACAGTGAGGTCCGGGCATAGCCCGTGCAGGGGTGAGTATAACGATACTCAGTAGGGGACCCGAGACCCTCAAGGTCCCACTAAATCCAACAAGGATAACCACAAAGCAAGATCTAAATAGATAACCCTTACTTAGGTATAAGCCCATAGTTATACCTAAGTTATCAAGTAACCCATATCAATCAAGAGGTATCACACAAATATGAAGTTGATGGATAACCACTACTTAGGTATATGCCCATACATATATGTAAGTTATCATGTAACCCATCTCAATCATGAGGAAAAACACAAAGGTCATTGACTCACCTCAAACCAGGATTTTCATTATCGAAACTGCAATTGCTGAAGAGCTCCTCCTATATCGAGTACACTGATCCTGTCATGACTCCGAGGTGTTGCTCACTAACCTTGGACTGCTGAGGTACTTCTCCTGTCGAGTACCATGGGTCAGCCACCCAAACATAGTAGTGCTCCCTACCGGGGTCTGCCACCCAAACATAGTACTGCACCCCCCCTAATAGACTGCAGAGGTACTCTTTCTGTCGAGTACCGCGAGTCTTCCACCCAAACACAGTAGTGCTCCCCGCCGTGGGTCTTCCACCCAAACACAGCAGTGATCCCCATTGGACTACACAAGTCACTCCGACTCGAATCGGACAAGAAGTCATTAGGTCTCAGCCAGTTACACGGTCTCTGTACTCCATACGCTCATCTCTAGGAGGGTCTGCTCCACGAGCTATAGGTTGATACTCCAAGTATAAAAATGTTCTGTGAATAAGTGTCTCAATGGACCGCCTCGTCATAGGGGTCTTAACGCAAAATACGGCTTGTCAATCGGACGCCCGGTCTGTGAGTTATTAGCCTTTTAGTCCCAGGGGCCCGGTTGGTTTTGTGTACGAACCAACCCGGCCGTATCTCAACTGTACCCCTAACTCACATAGGGTATATTCAAAGGGACTGTTTCTCAATGTGATCACCAATTCTGCTGACGGTTCATCAAACAGATGTCTGGTCTGAAAGTTATCGTCTTTTCCGTTCCAGGGGCCCGGTTGGATTCCTAGTAAAATCCAACCCGAACTTACTCTAACTGCATTCAAACCTCAGGTGAAGTGTGCCAAAAGTTCTGTCTCATCAAGAGGAATCCAACAAAGTCGATGACACGTCAATCGAACATCCAGAACTCAAGTTATAAGCGTATCCGCTCCGAGGGCCCGATTGGTTTCGGTTTCCAACCAACCCGACCATGCCCATACTTCACTGCAACCTTGAGTGTAATATACCGAATCGATCATCTCGATCCAAGGAACCCTAGGCAACTGACGGTGCATCGGTCGGAGGTCCGTAACTCATGATATGGGTGTTTAACTGAAGGAGGTCTGAAAATAGGGGGGTTGGGCCCGGTCCGACCCGGCCCGATACCCCCTTGGTCGGCTCGAACCGGATCGACCCAACCCGGGTCCAGGTCCAACACGGTTGCGCATGGCCCGGCCCGGCCCAGCACTGTCGGCCCGGCCCGTCGCGGGTTGCCCGACCGGTTGAGGCTCGGCCAGCGTGGCCGAGCGGACGCGGAGCGAGGGCGGGGGGGGGGGGGGGGGGGCTCGTCCCCTCGCCGCTAATTAGAGCCGGCGGAAGTTTGCGCCGCCGTCGTTCTTCCGAGATCTCGCGCGGCCACGGGATCTACCGTGTCGCACCGCCACGGCCAGCCGTAGCGGGTTTTCTTCGGCGGCGCGCGGGGGCGCTGCCGCCTCCTAGCGGTCGGACGGCTCCGGACATGCTCCGGTAGTCCGATATTCCCATCGTCTTTACCAACGATCCCCCTGGGACCTGCTCTTCACTTCAACGGCTTTCAAATGTCGTTGCGGTCCCGTTGCTTCATCGCTGTCAATCCGTGCACCAACAAACATCTACGGAGGGTTGTCAGGCTGTGTTTGTTCGGTTTGCGCCCTCCGCGTTAGGTGTTATCAATTGTCAAGATTAAACAGGGTTTTATAAAGAACAAACATTCAATTTTATTTAAATAAATTTGAATCAAATCATTCCACAATCTCTTAAATAAATTGAAGCATACGAATATTCCCAACCCGTAATTAAAATAAAACATTTGCGGATCAACTTAATGATGATTTGATCTGTGTTCTTTGTTTTAGAAGGAAACAACCATGGGAATAATATCATTCTCAAATTAATCCCCTACCTCGTGTCGTTAGTCATTCATTGACGATATCGTGAAAGGAAAAGGGCATTGGTTTATTGACGTCATCGCAAGGTAAGAGGTGATGGTGACTATGGTCATTGGCGTTCGTCGTTTCCTCAAGAGCTTCGATCCGGCCTGAGCATCGTTTGTTGGAGATCCGACATTTAGAGAACCATTCTTCGTTGAGGGAGGGAGTCATTCTTTGACGAGGAGGAATTATCTTCTCTTCCTTCTTCTTCTTCTTCTCCTCACAAAGGCTCTCTCACTCTCCCCAAAGTCTCCACACAAGAATCCCAACCCAAAATAAAAGAAGACTTACTCTTATTTTATTATGACATTCCAAGCATTCAAAACATAAAATTCAAACTCTTAGTTAAATTAATTGAATAGGTTTAATCAATTAATTTAATATGAGTTGGCGTGAAATAAAGAGGGAGAGAGGGTGAGATACACAATTAAGGAGGGAGTGAGGAGTTATACATTAATTACAAGGGTTTTAAGGGGGTTTGGGAAAGTGAAGGGTTGGGGCTCATGTGGTCCCCACCTCACCTTAATCCTCACTTGGTTAGTTAGCAACTAGTGGTTCCACCCCAACTTCTATACTTAGGATATAACCACATAAGTTGGGAATAAAATTTGTAGCACAAATTTTATTCAATTCTTTATTAATCCTCAAATTCTAAAAACTCATCCAGAGAAAACGAACCTTTGGTAAAGGTCCTCTTAAGAAAATATCAGCGCTACGAGTTCATCCGTGCCCTCAGATTTCAATTCCGAGCAACGGTTCAAAAGATAGAAAAACCCGCTCGTTCGTTCACTGAACGTACCCGAGCCAAACTTAGAAAATTGATTCTGGGCAGTCCGGGCCTCAGAATCAGATGCCGTCAGAAACTATGGACTTTTAAAATTCCAAAGAAATTAAGAGAAAAATTTCCCGAAATTTCCGGGTCTTTACAAATCTAGAGTGGTAAATTCTTTACATTATTTCAAAGAGGTAAAGGATTCAAATCTCTCACAGTGTATATATTTTCTAAATTTATGCATGGAAGGCTTAGAATTCCTTAAATATGCATTCATGGTAGGATAAATAATAAAAAATATATAATAAATAAGAGTAAAAAAATAATTACGTAATTAAAAAAATAAAAAAAATAAAAAAAATAAAAAAAAACAAAATAAAAAAACATGAGGAAACAAAACGCCGCAAAATAAAAAACCACTGCATAGAAATAACTGCGAAATGATTCCTAGCATGCTAATACATGAGGCTTTTAAAAAGTTTCACACATCATTTTGTGGCAGTTTAAACCACTGCTAAATTCCAAAACAACTATCATGAAATACTTTGTTTTGTAGTGTATAACTATAGAAGTAGTTTGGATATGAAATTTTGTCCAAGATATTGATGTGGTGCCAAATATTAGAGATATTATCCAAATATGTTAGGATAATATTAAAATATTTTCTTCTTCCAAGGAGATATGGTCTCCTTAGCGGTTAAAGAACTTACTTTGGATGTATCATCTCCTGAGCGATTTTTCTCAGAGAGGTGAGGTCATAGTGAGCAGAGTATACATAGAGGAGAACATGAAAGACCTATTGAATAATGAATTATCGTAGAAAAATAATGAATTTCATAAGAGAGTTAGTAGAGGTAAATTTAGTATTTTTTGGATCTAGACCAAGTGGGGATCAATTAGAGTTGGTTATCTAGAATGAACTACTTTTAACTTTTGATTGCCTATATATATTAAAATATATGAATGTTAAAAAAATATCACTTGATGATAGTTCATCTTCATTACATTAATGTGATAATATCTGTGGGATATTTGTGACATCAAAAGGGTATACCAGTAAAGATGATATAAGCCGAAAATCCATATGTATTAGATGCATTTGGAAAACAATATACAGTTGGAATATGACCTACATGATATGTGTGGATCCTATATAGATAATGACTAATTGATAATGATTGGATGTCTCATATTTTCAAAAGTAACCATTAAATTAATAATAACATGGGATATAATTAAAAATGGATGTGTTACATTCATACAATGGAAGAACTAGCCATAACATTTATACATGCATTATAACACAAAATAAAAGCAACATGATTTATGGAGTGTCCTTGGGTGTTTTATAAATCACTTCAATGAGATAGTAGTGGTGGTGTTTGTGTTTTCACAATGCTTGTTCAAAACACCTTGGAAACTAATGGTCTCTTCATCCTTATCATTTATTCTCAAGAAACTAGAATGTCATGGAGGTTAAATTGATTCTATTAATAGTAAAAATTATTATTCTCTACACATGGACACCTCTATATGTGGGATGTCTTTTGGGTGATACATTAATGATCTCTCTCAAACCCATTTGATGGAGACCAAGATATTATAATAACTTCTTTAGTGAGTGGTACAAAGATTTCATAGGTTATTCATTTACAGTTTATGTGATTCAATATTTCATCCATTATGATCTTGGATTGGTGGTTTCTAATGAATTCACTACTTTTATTATGTTTTAATCAACCTAAAAGAAACCCATAAGTGGAATCAAAATGATCCATGATCATAGTTTTATGATATTAATTTTGTGAAATTAAGAACATGGGAAAACAAAGAACCATGTCATCCATTAAAATGGTCTGACTAGTCTATCCCCATACCATATAACCATCCATTTAAAAACACATGTCCCAAATTTATGCATGTAAAATGGAAACTCTTCATCCACTATAGAATAATGAGGAGGCCATTGTAGACCATGTGTTAAGTGTTTACTTATATAAAATGTAGTCTTTTTCCACAATTTCATAGTGGAAAATCCAATTTAGATCACGTGTTAAGCTCTAGCACATAAAAATAGCTATCTAGTCTTCACCAAGGTATGATATTGATTCCATTTTATATAGGTGTTATTTTCCTTCCAAAACATCCAAGGATGATTCACCAAAACACGACGGAATTCATTCTGAACTAAATATACATTAAGAGTTATATCATATGAAACTTGAAGCTACAGGAAATCCATGATGAGGTTGGTTCCTATCAATTTACATCAAAACATCCATATGGTTTACACCATCATTAATCATAAGCCTTGGTTCACAATAAATGTTAAAAAAATTATTTTTTTGACATTTTATAGTTTTTCATTTATTTATAAATGTTTTATTAATAATTGGAAAATATATATTGTAAAAATAATAAATTTTAAACAGTAATTTATAAATCTCATTGATCATAAAATGTTTACAGTTTATTGATTAATTGTTTTAATACATTTACTATTAATATTATATTAATATAAAAGAGTTTATAATAAATATATCTTTTAAAAAATTATTTGGAAATCTTTATAATGTGTAAAGAAAATCATTATTTTAAAATTATTAAGAGTAATTTCTAACGAGTTTATAGATTACAAAAATAAGGTTAAAATATAAAATTATTTATATTTTTAATTATTAATTGTTTATAATTAACTAATAATAAATATTTAAAAAATAAATAACCAAATTTTAGATATTATTTGAAACTAATCAAAATTTCATTGATGAAATGATCAATGGTAAAAATGATAGTAATTATAATATATTTTTATTATTTAAAAGAATTTAAATAAAAGAAATTCAGTTATAATTTTTCTAATTCCTGATAATATCATATATTTGAAACGATGTGCCATAAAATTATGGAATTGAAATGTTCATATTAAAAATGAATATAAAATTTTTATATTATTATTATTGAATTTTCATATTGTCTGCAGTTGAAATCATAAAATTGTTTATAATTATATCTCATTTATGAATAGTTTATAATGTTTTTGCATCATGTTTAAATATTTCAATTATTCAATTATTTAAATATTATTCCTTATTTTTAGCTATAATTTCAGTACTTTATAAATATTTTTTATGACAAAATATAATTGATACATTTATTATAGGATAGAGCTATCAATTTTGATACTATGAGTGATGCCTTAGTGAAATTAGGTTTTCATCTACCTTGGACTCTCTTTATAATTGACAGTTTTACCATGAATTTATTTTATTAACATAGCTTGTGAATATTATTTTTTATAGTTTGGATAAATTAGATTCTCTCTCAAGTAATTTGTTCCTAGGGAGAGGGACTTAGAATTGAACTACCTACCAGCCTGTAGGCTTATGCCTTGTCTAGAAAGGTGAATGGGGTTGGCTATTATTCTTTTTAGGCTTAAATATATATTGATTATCAAACTCATATAACATTATGCATTTACAGAAATAGTTTATGTACATTATTAATGTTATGCATTTGGATATGTATGAATATTCTTGTATCCTTCAATTATGGGAGAATAAGAAATTTATGGACCAGGTAAAGAGATACAGATCAATATGGTTTGAAAAACTTGATTTTGTGGAGTGAATATCATTTTAAAAATAAATCATTAGAAAAATTTATACAAAGGGAATAACTTGAGATAATATGGTGATATTAAACCCCCATAAAATAATAAGTATTTGATTCCTTCCATAGGGTCACATTTCGAGTCCTCGACCATCTAACCAGATATTTCAGCTAAATCAGGGTTCCCTTAGTTTATTTTTTTTGGGAGAAACCTAATTAATTAAAGACACTAGATTATCCTTGGGTGGGTTCTACTAAATAAGGGTGACTTTGGATTTCATTTTTCTAATATTATCTTGTAATTTTAATTAGGATAAACATGTATTGGAGAACCTATGAGTCAGGATAATATAAGAATAAAGATATATTTATCAATATGATAGATTGGTGAAATGGTTTTCCACTAGGATATCCAAGATTCATATATGATATTATTGGGATGATAACCTACCTAAATATTATTGCAGTGGGATGAAAACCAAATGTGACTCATTTCATAGTGAAATATAGATCTTGGAATACTAATAATAATGGTGAATATTTAAGGGGGTCATCTTTTAGATGGATCCTGAAAAATAAAATTCCCTGTTAGTGGTTATAAAACATGACTCTCAACTTATAAAATATTCTATTGTATATGAATAACATCATCATCATCAAAATATAAATTGATATTAAACTTTGGAAGGATAAGATTAATGTAAGATACTCCCATGATTGGTAAATTAATAATTGTTCCTAAATAAAGAATCATTATTTAAAAATAGTTCTTAAGGAAAGTTCTATTTATTTTTAATAATTAATTCAATGATAATTAAGTGTTGAAATTTTTCAATATATGAATATATATTCTTATAGAAACATAGAATGATTCACTTAAGGTTTCGAAAACATTGGTTAAAAAATAAAAAAAGGAATTTTATTCTCTATTCATGTACGGAATTTGACGAGGTAGATCAAAAATTGAGGAGTTTTAGTCCTATATACACAATATAACTAGGTATAAAAAGTGATATTCAATAAGATTGAATATTTTATTGACTCAGTGTGGATAAATTTTTCTTAAAGATTTATTTATTTTAGAAGTAAATTCCATTATTGTGATAGATATATGATATCAACTATATAATTTAAATGTGTTGTAAATATATATGTGGTCAAAATATGAGAAAGATTTAATGTTTAGATCTTGATGTGGCGTTTCATGTAATGGATCAAAGGAGTTGCTACATTGATTACTTGGATTATTTTTTTGCTATACTAAATTATAATAAGATATTTATTTTGTCTCATTTTTATATTAGTAAATGTATCTGAATATTTATTGTTTAAAAAATGACATGGGTTTTTTTACAAATAGTTCATGAATTAATGAATTCTATAACATGGTTAATGGAGAGTAGCATAACCTATTCTGGATAGATAATTCATCTTATTGACTGAATTGGGATTGATTTTGGCTTAGAGGTATCATCTTAAAGTCGTTTACTATAAATAAAAAAGTATTTCTGGATGAGAATTAACAAGTTATTTCAAGTTATGTAATGATGGGTTATATTAATGAATGATTTATAATTTTTTTGGAAGGCATCAAAAAGGTATTTTTGATATGGGTTCAGAAGTTTTTTTAAAGGATATGATATATGGGGAAATAACACCAGGACATTTAATATTTAGTTTATATGGGAGATTTAATGAAATATTTTCCCTGAATCCATATGGATGAGATTTATTTTTATAACTACATTGAGTGGGAATACAACCTTCATCAGATTCATTACTACTACATGTTAGATAATTAATTGTTAATGATCACAAATTTCACCTTGACACATGTAATCCTTAAAGAAAGTATTAAATGGGATGTAGTGAAAATGGGTGTTGTGTCATTCATTTGATGGATGAACTAAAATAACATTTATTCATGAATTATAATGCATGAACAAATGAAACTACACCCATGTAGAAACATTTTGTGTTCTATAAATCAATTTCATGAGATTGAAGTAGGTTGTGGTTTTTTAAATGATTCATGATAAAAAATTCATGGAACCATAATCTCTCTTAATCACTATCCTTTTTGTTTGAGTTACTATAATACTATAAAGTTTGGATTTATTCCATACAAGAAATATATGATTCTTCTTGGAAAATGGATACCTCTAGATGTGGGATGTCTTCTGCCTATAACTTTCATGAACTCTCTCAATCCCATATGATGATGATTACGATGTTGTAGTGGATTCATTAGTGAATGTTACATGGTATGAGTTGGTTATTGAACTACAGTTTATGTAATTTAATATTTAATCCAAGGACATTATGGATTTGTGGTTTCTAATTATTTGACTATATTGATCAACTATTAATCAACCACAATAAATCCTAATAGGAGTTCCCTTCCATGAAAATATCCTTGAGGTGATATGATGTATTATTAAATATATTTTTATGGATATGATAAATTAAAATGACATGAAACATAGTACATTGATTTTCAGGTTAATAATTACAATAGGAATATGATACTTTTTCTCCTGATGTTTTAACTAGTTAACATCCATGATGAGAGATTATAAAGAAATACCCACATGTAGGAATTCCACATATTTAGGTGTCATTGGATATTCTTGTCTTACAACATGTGAAATGATCCACATACTTTATGATTAACATAATTACATATCATGACTCCCATAGATTGATGTAATTAGAAAAACCATGACAAAATATTTTTGTGGTAAGTACTATAGCTAGGTTTATGATGAATGAAATTTTATTAATGAATAAGTTGAGTATGGATTTGTAACATATAAATTTAGGGAAGGTCATATACCATCTATTCTATTGGAAATGAAATTTACAAACTAAAATACATGGCCATATTGTATTGATTAGTTCATTTTAAATAGTCTAAGAAAGAAATATCTAGTGTTTTTCTTGAGGAAATGTGTTCGGAACCTTATTTATAATATATTAAAAAATAGATAATAATTTAAAACACGTATTTGTATTATTTTTATCATCATTTAAACATTATCTTCTTCCAAAATGGGTCCCTTTATGTATTTTTAGACACCGATATTGGACTTTAGGTAACCCTACCTAATGCCACCAAGGAAGAGACCTATAGGGCCACACAATTATTGTTTCACTCAATATAATTTAAATACTATTTTAATTTTATGGTTAGAATAATAAATATTCCTTACACTAAAAAATAGTTTTTTTTGATATGTGGATTGATTTTATTTAGTCTCTTGTTAGATATATGAGTTGGGTATTTAAATATATATATATTTACAATTCCATTGTATTTATTTTTTATTCCTTGACTTATCAACAAGGAAATTAATAACGTTTATTATTAAATAAATGTTTTTTCAGTTACATGAATATTAATATTAATATTTATTTAGGAATGTGTGGGTATATTATACATTTATTTTCTAAATAAATGATATATTTATTATTTGAGGTTCAGTAAATACCGAGGAAGGTAGATAGACTGAGTTTGTTGACAATTAATAGAATTGATATACAAAATATCATTAAAATAAAAAGAGAATTTATTTTTGGATATTTATATTACCCCTGAGATATCCATGTTGCAAAGAAATTAAAATTAATATTTTATTAGACATAATGTTTACTAAGGATTCAAAGACTTGATAAGGGCCTTTGTGAAATTACTAATTCTCTAACATAAAAGTATTTATACCCAGTTATATCATTTTTGGAATGTGATTTTAGGACTAGGTTGTGAAAAAATTTATTCTCCTTAGAGAATTCTCTTCATGAATAACATCATTAGGGTTTCCTCTCAATCGTGAGGGATTCATACACATCCTTCATCTTTCTCGAGAATAAGTGACAAGAGAGACATTCCGCAAGCCTAAGGGAATGTGTTGAAATCAAGATGAACAATAGAAGTTGATTAGATAATTTTTGATATAACTTAATGATCCATCAATATCATTTTAATATTGTGATGCATGTGTGGATCAAAATTATATGCATCCTTATTTGTATCCTCAAAAAATAATTTTTATGAACAAATACAATGATTGATCGATCAAAATTAAAAATATAGAATGAACTCAAGATTGTTTCTTTTCTAATGGTTGGGGCCAAAGCCTCATTTTAATATTAAAGAAAAGAAATGTCCTCTTTAAACTGGGTAGAGAGAGACTCATTACATAGATCGATGGCCCAGTGGAAATATTGGCCATAACATGGACCGTAAGCCCAAATTGTTGGGTTTTTATTATTAAATTATTTAATCTTTAACATGAAATAACCCATCTATGGTTTCAGGATTCCATTATCATGGTTATTTGGATATAATCATGACTAAAACTATTCTTCATCATGATATTTTATTTTATTCATCGAATTCAATAATAACCCATCAATAGGAATGGTCATGAATGATGTCTGTTGTGTTTGTAATCTTTATCAATTTCTAAGGGTGATAAAAATAAATTTTAATATAGGTAGGTAAAAGAGATAAAAAAAATTTAAAAAAATATATTCTCTTCATAATATAAATTTATTCTTATTACTTACCATATATTAATCATTAGATGGATTTTAAGTTATTATTTTTTATATAAAAATTATATTTCATCAAAATTGTTTTTTAACTTATATTTTTTTTAAATATTACTAAAAAATACACAATACAGATAAAAATTATTCATTGAAAGAGAAGAGATTTTTAACATTAAAATATTTTAGATTTATTATATAATAATTAATTATCAATTCATGAATTTTTATTCATTACATATATATATATAAACTATAAATTCCAATAAATTTAAATTTCCAAATATTATAAATTTTACTTTTAAATGAAAATATATAATATTTACTGAAAAATGTTTAATTTTTTTAGTAGTGGATAATTAAATTATTATTCTTATAGTTACTTAATTACTTATTTTTTGTTAAAACATTTTACTAAACATTCCTTCATTTTTATCAACACATTCAATTATACCATTCATTGAAATTAATAAATTAAAAAAATACACAATTCTTAAATATAGTTTTTTAAGAGTCGATGATATTTAATGAAGTGAATTAGTATATTTTAATTATGTTCAAAATAATTTATTTTATTTCAAATAAAAATTTTATAGTAAAAATTTATATTTTTTAATATTTAAATAAACACTATATATATTAATTATAAATAAATAATACAAAAAAGAAAAGATATATATATATAGGTATTATACAAAAAAACTATATATCTAAAACCCCACTTTTTTGTGAGTTGAAATATTTAGAAATAATTTAAATTCTTATTTTCCAGAGCTGATATAATTTTGAGAATCAAAATTCAGATCAAAATTATAAGAGTTAGAGTATCACAAGAAGATGTTTTTAAACATGGAATGAGGCCCAAGAGATATTTTGGGTGATCATTTAAACATCAGAGCAATCCCATATGTAGATACAATTTATTTACTCTATATGTGAATCACAATAGGGAGTACCTTACCTTAGATCTCACTATGGTGATGGTAGTGTAACACCCCAGGATTTCAGAGTGTGTTATTTCTTAAAAATAATTCAATAACTTGCACTACACGCAACACCGAGTTCAATCACACCATTAAAAGAGGTCATGAATAGTATTAACTACATTTTGAACTTTATATAATCCTTATAATTTTAGAATCCCTATTATGAGTTTCTTAGTCATAATGCAAGAACAGATTCATTTTCAGTATTTCACTTTTATCAACTTCTAATAGTGAAACCTTTTTAAATACAATATTTTAAACTTTTTGACTAAATGGGGACATCAAAAATTTAAAATGAAACACCCCAAGATTCCACGGTACGTTTCCCTTTGAATAATGTGATAGCGTGTGTTGTACGCAACACCGAGTTCTAACACACCATAACCAATCAAACTAGCCGTTATAAATAGTAATGCCTAATTTTTGAAAATATATATATTTTATATTTCAAAATGGACTTCATTTTTGGATTCGGAATATCGGATTTAGCCTAAGGTGAAATTTTGGTACTTTTCAGATAACTTTCATATTTTGATGAATAGTGAAAATTACTAAATTTTAATTAAAAACAACTTTTTTTAATCAAAATAATTAATAGTGATAAATTATGAATTTGAGTGGTTTTAAAGTATATTTAGAATATATTTTTACAATTTAATATAATTTTGGTCATTAGACATAATTTTACAATTAAACCGAACATAAACAAGTGTCAATCTTTTGATAGTTATTATCTCTTAAAAACACGCTTTTTGTTTTGACAGCAGGAATTAATTTTAAATTAATTTCTGCCACTTCTGTGTTTTGAATTTAGAAAAATGTATTCTATATTTGGAATCAGGATGTTCAAATTTTGTAAATAGGTAACTTTTATTTTTAGACATTTTGAATAATTACTGCGGTAAATATTTTATTTACCATGGTTAAGGGTAAATCCGGTAAATAAGGGTTAAAAAATAATATTATAATAATACTAAATTACCCTAAAACGTGTCTTAACCCTATTGGTTGATACATGGTCGACCATGGGCATCTTTGGGTCGATTTTGGGACCCCTATGGATCCACTTGTAAGTGATAATGACACTTTATTTTAATTAAGTCAAAATGAATACAAAAATGACACAAGCATATATCGTTTAGAAAAACAATTGTTACATAGGGTTATATAAGTTGGATTTTAGATTATAAATATTCATTAGAAATCTAAAAACATTTCCTACATAATTATAGTTTATTTATAATTTTTAGACATTAAATAATTTATTTTATTTATGACACAATGATGATGCAGTAATTACTATAATAGTGAAAAATTAAAATAATTGATATTATAAATACCCAAAAAAATATAATATGAAACTTTTAATGAATTAAACTAATTTTCTAGGATAATATGATATATTAGGATTGATGTAATTTACTTTGTTCGAAGTAATCAATCTGTTATGAGTTTCAAAAAAATCAACTATTGAATAGTGTCAAAATTGACATAAAAGAGTTTTTAAAACAAATATTATATTATTAATTGATATTAAATTCCTAAAAATATAAGGTTCGGCCAAGAGACTTATATAAAGATAGTTTAATCATTAATGGACCACTTGGGGGTCGCTTGGATGTATATAGTATGTTTATTAACCATATTATATAAAAATACAAAGAGACATTGTAAAAGTGAAACTAATTAACTTAGAGTTAATACTTAAAGATAAGGTTAATATAAGTACCCAAACCTGTATAAATTCTATTGGTTGAGTGGTTTTCGACCTATCCCCACCTTAACCTTTGAAGAATCAACTTTGGAGCCATTAGAAACCGAATATGAATTTATTATAAATTAATATTTCTAGCTTTTCCAAAGGTGTCCCTCACCCCTCTTATAAAAGGGCACTCCTCCTTCTCATTTCTTCACACCTTCAAAGCCTTTTGGCTCGGCCAAACTCTTCCCATATACTCTCCCAACATCCCTAACTACAACCTAGAGGCCTTAGTTTGATCAGAATGCCAACCTAAGGAGCCCTTTTGATCAAATCAAAAGGAAGAACCCGAAGAAGAGGTAATGATTTCACCACCCTTTTCCAAGTTCCTTTCTTCTTCCACTTCCTCTTTCTTTGTTCTTAAAATTCTAAAATAATAACTCCATTATCTTACATATACTGTGATGTTATTATAAATATGGTACAACCATATTAAGTATTCTATCCACCCTTTGAATAACATGTCACCATACGTGCGTACGTACGACTTACCGTCTCCACGTCGTGGTGTAATTGTTATTCAATATATTATTATTTGGATGGGTATAATAATGATGTGTAAGTCATGTAAATAATAAATATAACATGTTAATGATTCTGTATATATGATATACCATCCATTTATATATTATTTTAATATCAAAAGAATGATATTGTCGCCCGTGCGTACGTACGGACTACCGTCTCCACGAACGCGATGAGATTCATTCTCCATCGTATCCATTCAAGTATAATTATCATTTGATGATTTAAAAATGATGTTTAAGGACTTTATATCATTCTGGATATGAATAATATACAACCTATCCTTTACAAACATGTCTTACGTAACAAAACATATAAAAGAAAACAAGTAAGTTAACACCCGAAACGACGATAATTCTAAGATATTATTAACAAATCAATGTTAAAAGATCATATATGATATCATATTAATATATATGATTCTTGTATAATTTAATAACAATTATTTCACCATTATACAGGAGGTTAACCTACCCCAACCAAGGAAAAGTACAAGGTAAGGGTTATTTCACAATCTCTTCATTATCCGAGGTTGTTTATTTGTAATAATCTACTGGGATCTCTTTATCATCCACATCCATGTTTCTTCAAAATGTATTTCAAAACATTTTTATTATTTAAAAGAATATGGGTTAAAGTCATTTATACCCTTGTTTGACTTTTTATAAGAGGTTTATAAAGGAATCTTTCCGTCGTTTTCAAAACAAGGTCATTTTTAACCTTTTCGACAGAATTAAGGTAAGAACGTTTTTTTAAACTTATACGGCGGGTGCGGCTAATTTCCACCGTTATAAAATCTTCAAAACTTTCCTTACAAGCTTATAAGAATATTTTCAAAGAAAATGTTTTATTTTATATGGATCTTAAATTATTTCAAAATAAAAGGAGATATTGTTTTAAAAAGAATTTTGATTTCATCTATGTCAACATCCTTTGATGGATTTTAAGATTATTTGAAGTTGATTTATTATGATACAAAACTTCTATATTTTATTGAAGGTTTTGTGATATGTTTGACTGTGGATGTGATATTTTTATACCATTCATAGTTTATGGTGAAAGTATTGACATTTCGTATGCTAGTTTTAATACGAATGTTTATGTTATGTTTAAACCATTTCATATGGGAATGCATTGGACTTAATATGTGACGGGTGGAGCCCGCTATAGCTCCTCGATGCATCGGTAGGTCTCATGAGACAAACTAGTGTCTTGGCACAAGGCCTTGACAAAATCTTATTTGTAGTCTTGGCACGAGGCCTTGGCTATGTGGTTATGATAGTCTGGCATTATGCATTCCAACATTATGAAAGTGGTTATTGATTTTTGCATGTGATTATTCGATTAGTAGAATATCCATGTGAATAATTAAATGGCATTATTTCATTTTATTTATGCCATACCATGTTGAAAGTTCATGTTTAAAAGGCTTTTGTTTTAGTTATACATTTTTTTAAATGTTTATTCTTATTGATGAAAGTTTCCGCTATATTGTTATCCTTACTGGGCATTTGAGCTCATCCCTTTTCTATGTTTTATTTTTCCCAGGAAGTGAAGATGTAAGTTATGAATGACCTGCAGGGATATTATGAGGGGATTATAGTGTGGACTGTGGAAACATTATGTTGTTGTAGTAGTTTTTCATTTTATGATGTAATGTAAAACTTATGAATATATCTAGTGTTTCCAAGGCTACTAAACCAATCGGTCTTTCGAGATTTGATCTTTCTTGTGATCATGCCAATGTTACGAAGTAATGCACCGACTCTGGGTAGCTGGAGTCGGGGCGTTACAGTTGGTATCAGAGGAAGTTTAGTACAAACCTTGGAAGCTAGATTTAGATAAACTCTGATTAGAGCACGTAGACCTAAGATGAACTTTGAGGATTAGTATAGAATAACTTCCTAGAATTTTGGTATTGTAGAGATTTTGTGAGTTTTCCAAGCAATACATCCCTGTCTGGATACGAGCAGGTAGAGGCGGCTCTGGCACAGATGTACCTAGGAGTAAAACCCGAAAACACCGCTTTGAGCTAGACTCGAACGGGAACTGGTGCACGACAACGGGCCTTGCTGCACTCTTGGTTACGACACTCCCGGGGGATATGCTTAGGATAACTCTCTTTTTCTTTACAAATCATTTTGAAGGGATTATGAGTATATACATCCTCAAAGAAAAAAAAATGATTATGGATTATATCCATAAATAGTTCAATTTATGTTAAGTGTTTTATAAGTATGGGATTATGTATTTTGATTCATAAACTGATCTAGTTTATGCCATTGTTTAGAAATGGCGCCCAGTAGAAGGAATGAGAACTCCGGAAATGCACATGATCCAAAGAGAAGAAAGGATCATATCTTTCATGGTCTTAAGCTAGAATTTATAAGAGAAATAGTCTCCCATGTATTATCATCATATGAAGAAATAATATCATGTATTGATAAGATAAGTAAAGAGATTACTGAGTCCTATGGCTTTGAAGGGAAGCAAGAGAAGAAAAAGATAGAAGAGAGAAAGATGGATAAAGGGAAGAGGGAAAAGAAGAATTTTCCCATATGTGGTAACTGTGGAAAGAAACACCCTGGAACTTGCCTGAAAGGAATGGGAGTTTGTTATAAGTGTGGTGGAAAAGGGCACAAAGTACGTGACTGCAAGGGTAAGAAAATGGTTTTAAATGTACAATGCTTCATTTTCAAGGAGTTTGGACACTACGCGAACCTATGTCCCAGTCATCAGACTATGCCGCAAATGATGCTATTGGATAATAATCAAGTTATGATACTACCACAGATGAAGAGGAATGATTAGAGTTCTTATGTTGATTATGTCAATTGAGTGTTGTATCAACAATGTACTTGTTATAATAATTATGGAGTATATAAGGATTGTACTGCAGTACTATTTCATTAAGGACTTGAGATTGTGTGGAACAAAGAAAAGTGACTCAATAGCAGGATAAATTTTTGGAAAATATATGGTTGAGAGAATGATAAATCATAATATAGTTCTGATACTGAGGTAGTGATTTTGGAATAATATGTGATTGTTTTGGATAAATTATATTGGATATTCTTGACTACCTTGGAACTGATTAATGATTTGTATATTCCATCATTGTTGGGGTTTAAAACATTTTTGGATTAGTGAAGTATATCCATCATTCTATATGGAATAAGGGAGCATGAATGTAATCAATAAGGAATATGGTAATACATGATGAAGGTATTCATATTCTATTACGGGGTAAAAAGGATCTATATTATGTTTACCTTCCTTATAAATGTTAGACTGTGAGTTTGGATAGAAGTATTTTGGATAGTTCTAGTTTGGATTATTTTGGATTGCCATAAAAGGACAACCCGGAGGTCGGGCGGCAACCCGTCGCGTCCGGCAAGGCTGCGAGACTTGAACCCGCAACCGAAGGGCGACAAGGGTGTATCACCTACCACTGTCCCACGAGATGTCCTGAATTAAATAATGTAGTTTTTTTTAAAAGATCTGGTAGATGAATTATAATTCATTTATTTTGGAACCCTGTACGAATAGTATAAATAAATAAAAAAAATTTACGTTCTATTATCTTTTAGAATGAAAGATGAGTTTGTGGTAGAAATTTATTAATGGGTAAAATTCTAATTATAAAGTAAGTATATCTCCTTATTATCTTATCCAATCTCATAAATAAATTCCCCAACATTAATAATAGAAACTTAGAACAAAAATGTTGTCCTAGATGGTACCTTAAATCATCACAAATTTATGGCTTTGGGATTGTTGGCCTTTTCATAGCCATGTTCTCTACCACTCTCCATCAGATAATTGATGGTTAGATTTCTCTTCCATATCCATATTTTCCTACATGGAACCCTAGTATGTGTTATTTTCGGTAATCTTCATACTTTCCACTCTTTATTTTAAATAGAGGCCTCATTAATTCATTTTTCGATGTGGGATTTCAACTAAGATATTTTGAAATGTCAAAAATGTGTTGTCCCAATATCATATATTTTGTTGAACCGATGGTACTTCAAATCATCATGGATTGATGAGTTTAAGGACCTCAATTTTATACTTGTTTGTGATTGATGACCTCAATCACTACCTATAAATATTTACGTTTTTCCTCCAATTATATGTCTCTAATTGCCACCAATGTTCTCCTAATCGAGATCATAATTTGGTGGTGACCCTTTAATTTCTCTTTTCCGCATATTAAGACTAAATTTTAGTAACCCAATTTCCAATGTGGGTTTTCCCACAAATATATTTTCTACTTTCAACCTTTTATTTTCGAAGAACAATTTCAAATTGCGAGGACGCAATTTATTGAAGGAGGGGAGAATGTAACACCCCAGGATTTCAGAGTGTGTTATTTCTTAAAAATAATTCAATAACTTGCACTACACGCAACACCGAGTTCAATCACACCATTAAAAGAGGTCATGAATAGTATTAACTACATTTTGAACTTTATATAATCCTTATAATTTTAGAATCCCTATTATGAGTTTCTTAGTCATAATGCAAGAACAGATTCATTTTCAGTATTTCACTTTTATCAACTTCTAATAGTGAAACCTTTTTAAATACAATATTTTAAACTTTTTGACTAAATGCAGACATCAAAAATTTAAAATGAAACACCCCAAGCTTCCACGTTACGTTTCCCTTTGAATAATGTGATAGCGTGTGTTGTACGCAACACCGAGTTCTAACACACCATAACCAATCAAACTAGCCGTTATAAATAGTAATACCTACTTTTTGAAAATATATATATATTTTATATTTCAAAATGGACTTCATTTTTGGATTCGGAATATCGGATTTAGCCTAAGGTGAAATTTTGGTACTTTTCAGATAAATTTCATATTTTGATGAATAGTGAAAATTACTAAATTTTAATTAAAAACAACTTTTTTTAATCAAAATAATTAATAGTGATAAATTATTAATTTGAGTGGTTTTAAAGTATATTTAGAATATATTTTTACAATTTAATATAATGTTGGTCATTAGACATAATTTTACAATTAAACCGAACATAAACAAGTGTCAATCTTTTGATAGTTATTATCTCTTAAAAACACGTTTTTTGTTTTGACAGAGGGAATTAATTTTAAATTAATTTCTGCCACTTCTGTGTTTTGAATTTAGAAAAATGTATTCCATATTTGGAATCAGGATGTTCAAATTGTGTAAATAGGTAACTTTTATTTTTAGACATTTTGAATAATTACTGCGGTAAATATTTTATTTACCATGGTTAAGGGTAAATCCGGTAAATAAGGGTTAACAAATAATATTATAATAATACTAAATTACCCTAAAACGTGTCTTAACCCTATTGGTTGATACATGGTCGACCATGGGCATCATTGGGTCGATTTTGGGACCCCATGGATCCACTTGTAAGTGATAATGACACTTTATTTTAATTAAGTCAAAATGAATACAAAAATGACACAAGCATATATCGTTTAGAAAAACAATTGTTACATAGGGTTATATAAGTTGGATTTTAGATTATAAATATTCATTAGAAAGATAAAAAGCTTTCCTACATAATGATATTTTATTTATAATTTTTAGACATTAAATAATTTATTTTATTTATGACACAATGATGATGCAGTAATTACTATAATAGTGAAAAATTAAAATAATTGATATTATAAATACCCAAAAAAATATAATATGAAACGTTTAATGAATTAAACTAATTTTCTAGGATAATATGATATATTAGGAATGATTTAATTGACTTTGTTCGAAGTAATCAATCTGTTATGAGTTTCAAAAAAATCAACTATTGAATAGTGTCAAAATTGACATAAAAGAGTTTTTAAAACAAATATTATATTATTAATTGATATTAAATTCCTAAAAATCTAAGGTTCGGCCAAGAGACTTATATAAAGATAGGTTCATCATTAATGGACCACTTGGGGGTCGCTTGGATGTATATAGTAAGTTTATTAACCATATTATATAAAAATACAAAGAGACATTGTAAAAGTGAAACTAATTAACTTAGAGTTAATACTTAATGATAAGGTTAATATAAGTACCCAAACCTGTCTAAATTCTATTGGTTGAGTGGTTTTCGACCTATCCCCGCCTTAACCTTTGAATAATCAACTTTGGATCCATTAGAAACCGAATATGAATTTATTATAAATTAATATTTCTAGCTTTTCCAAAGGTGCCCCTCACCCCTCTAATAAAAGGGCACTCCTCCTTCTCATTTCTTCACACCTTCAAAGCCTTTTGGATCGGCCAAACTCTGCCCAAATACTCTCCCAACATCCCTCATTACAACCTAGAGGCCTTAGTTTGATCAGAAAGCCAACCTATGTAGCCCTTTTGATCAAATCAAAAGGAAGAACCCGAAGAAGAGGTAATGATTTCACCACCCTTTTCCAAGTTCCTTTCTTCTTCCACTTCCTCTTTCTTTGTTCTTACCATTCTAAAATAATAACTCCAATATCTTAAATATACTGTGATGTTATTATAAATATGGTACAACCATATTCAGTATTCTATCCACCCTTTGAATAACATGTCACCATACGTGCGTACGTACGGCTTACCGTCTCCACGTCGTGGTGTAATTGTTATTCAATATATTATTATTTGGATGGGTATAATAATGATGTGTAACTCATGTAAATAATAAATATAACATGTTAATGATTCTGTATATATGATATACCATCCATTTATATATTATTTTAATATAAAAAGAATGATATTGTCGCTCGTGCGTACGTACGGACTACCGTCTCCACGAACGCGATGAGATTCATTCTCCATCGTATCCATTCAAGTATAATTATCATTTGATGATTTAAAAATGATGTTTAAGGACTTGATATCATTCTGGATATGAATAATATACAACCTATCCTTTACAAACATGTCTTATGTAACAAAACATATAAAAGAAAACAAGTAAGTTAACACCCGAAACGACGATAATTCTAAGATATTATTAACAAATCAATGTTAAAAGATCATATATGATATCATATTAATATATATGATTCTTGTATAATTTAATAACAATTATTTCACCATTATACAGGAGGTTAACCTACCCCAACCAAGGAATAGTACAAGGTAAGGGTTATTTCACAATCTCTTCATTATCCGAGGTTGTTTATTTGTAATAATCTACTGGGATCTCTTTATCATCCACATCCATGTTTCTTCAAAATGTATTTCAAAACATTTTTATTATTTACAAGAATATGGGTTAAAGTCAGTTATACCCTTGTTTGACTTTTTATAAGAGGTTTATAAAGGAATCTTTCCGTCGTTTTCAAAACAAGGTCATTTTTAACCTTTTCGACAGAATTAAGGTAAGAACGTTTTTTTTAAACTTATACGGCGGGTGCGGATAATTTCCACCGTTATAAAATCTTCAAAACTTTCCTTACAATTTTATAAGAATATTTGCAAAGAAAATGTTTTATTTTATATGGATCTTAAATTATTTCAAAATAAAAGGAGATATTTTTTTAAAAAGAATTTTGATTTCATCTATGTCAACATCCTTTGATGGATTTTAAGATTATTTGAAGTTGATTTATTATGATACAAAAATTCTATATTGTATTGAAGGTTTTGTGATATGTTTGACTGTGGATGTGCTATTTTTATACCATTCATAGTTTATGGTGAAAGTATTGACATTTCGTAAGCTAGTTTTAATACGAATGTTTATGTTATGTTTAAACCTTTTCATATCGGAATGCATTGGACTTAATATGTGACGGGTGGAGCCCGCTATAGCTCCTCGATGCATCGGTAGGTCTCATGAGACAAACTAGTGTCTTGGCACAAGGCCTTGACAAAATCTTATTTGTAGTCTTGGCACGAGGCCTTGGCTATGTGGTTATGATAGTCTGGCATTATGCATTCCAACATTATGAAAGTGGTTATTGATTTTTGCATGTGATTATTCTATTAGTAGAATATCCATGTAAATAATTAAATGGCATTATTTCATTTTATTTATGCCATACCATGTTGAAAGTTCATGTTTAAAAGGCTTTTGTTTTAGTTATACATTGCCTTAAATGTTTATTCTTATTGATGAAAGTTTCCGCTATATTGTTATCCTTACTGGGAATTTGAGCTCACCCCTTTTCTATGTTTTATTTTTCCCAGGAAGTGAAGATGTAAGTTATGAATGACCTGCAGGGATATTATGAGGGGATTATAGTGTGGACTGTGGAAACATTATGTTGTTGTAGTAGTTTTTCATTTTATGATGTAATGTAAAACTTATGAATATATCTAGTGTTTCCAAGGCTACTAAACCAATCGGTCTTTCGAGATTTGATCTTTCTTGTGATCATGCCAATGTTACGAAGTAATGCACCGACTCTGGGTAGCTGGAGTCGGGGCGTTACAGGTAGAGAGTCTATGTTGGAGGCTGTAGCACCCTCGGTTAAGCATGGTTTTTGAGTGGTCAGGCCTATCTAAAATGTGGATTGTGAAATGCCTGAGTTGGGCATAGTGGTGTCCAGCTATGATGGGTTCTTGGGTGGATGAAAGAACATCTCTTCTGTTATAGTGTTCTCTTAGTTTGGTTTTTTGTAGGATAAAAAAGACTTATATTCCATAGGGGTGTTCATATTTTTGTGTAAAATCTAAGGGATTTTGTGGTATTGCTCTTCAAAATAACATGAAGTGGATTGGATTTGGAATAATGATGCGAATGTCAATGATTTTTACAGTCTTCTTGGAGGTTCACCACCACATAGTTCATTTTAGGTAACACCTATGGTTTCTTAAAGAGTGTGAAATATAATTTTGGACTTCTAAATATTTAAGTCCCCCACATACAATGTTTTCCTTACCACATAGGCAAGATATATTTCACATCACCCACTCTCTTTCTCATTGAGTCCCCATGGTTTTGGGGGGGTTTTCATTATGATTATCTACTTATTTTTAGTGACTTTACTCTTCTCCTCATTGTATTCTTTCTCCACCATGATTTTTTCAACTTTTATGGTTATAAGATTAGTGTTGGTGATTATTTCAACCACAAAATTTTAGAAATATTATAAGATACTGGTATTTGGAATGGCATGGGTGGAAGGTATTGTGGATGTATGAATTTTTTTTCAGATGTAATTTTATTATAGGTATTGTTCTTTATAAACTTTTATAGGATTTTTTGATTAAATTTTTAAAAATTTTTATAGAACATGTGTCACATGATAGATATTTTTATTGGAATGTTGTTGAGAGTATTCCATGGACCTTAAATGATTTTTTGGTCATGGTTCAAGTGTGACAAGAAGAATCAGTGATATTTTAGTAATTTCTTCCAATTGAAATTAATTTGATTAAAATTTATATGTATTTTAAATTTTAGTAAATAAATTAAATAATTAGTCATAAATTGGGTATAATTAATTATTATATTTCATGGCTTGGGATAGTTTCTTGAGAATTATGATGATTATTAGGAGCTCTTATGTAGTGCTATATAAGATTGGTTTCTCAGGAAAAGACATCATATGAGGTAAGTGTCGTTGAATTATATTAGTCTCTTATTTGATTTCTTATTTTATATTCACATGACATCATTATTATATTTTTATACGCATTTCAATACTTTAGTGATCATAGTATAAATTGGGTGGGGTGATTTTCACTATAATATTCATCATGGATTATATTCCATGATAAATGGTTTGATGGTGGAACTATGGTTGAATGAGTACATGTGACCCATTATGTTGTTTTTCCGGGTGGCATGATTTGGTTTTCAAAGGGCAAGAGATTTCTTTTTTATAAGGTGTTTTGAAAAGGGATTGGCTTAAATATAATTTTAAAGGATAATATGTGAGTGAGAAGTGTGTTATGAAATACAATTTCCAAATAGATTTGGTATATTTAAAATGAATATTATATATATTTTATTTCCATGGGACTTGGGTTAGTAAGATAGTGTGCATTTCCTTTTAAAAATAAATGTAAAGGGGGAAAGTGTCTATTTTTCCAATTGAATGATGAAACTGATTAAATGATTTGTTTTGGTCCATTTTCCATTTCAAGTGAGATGCCCTATTTTAAAAATATTATGCGCTTGTTGTTCTCCCCATTTTTGATTTCTAGGTGTTTTTAATGATGAATGATGATACATGTTTTGTGTGTTGGTGTATGAAAATAGTATCAGGTATCTAAGGCAAGGTTAGGTTTATGTGATGTGTTCGACCCCTTAGAGTTTATATAGGGTATTTAAAGACCCTTAGGAATGTTGAGAGAATTTAGTTCCAGAATGATGGGATGGGGAATAAATATTGAAATGTGATCATGGAACCCATATAGTATGTTCATAATATCATGTGAAATATAAGACCATGATGGGTTCCCCTATGTCATGTTAACACAAAAGATGGTTAGTGTGGGGTATATGTTGTGATGGGGGTGAGTGTCATATTAGAGCCCAAATATTATTTGTGAGGTTGACATATCTATGGTGACGAGGTTAGGTCTCACACTTTAGAGTCCGACCATGATTATGTGAGATGGGTTTGGGTAGATTTCCAACACATGAGTTACATATGTGGTATGTGACATGAGTTTCTAGGAATAATTTTTATCTCAAGTGTGTTTATTTATTTGACCTTGATATGGTTTTTGGGTGATATTGTCATGGTGCATGAGGTACCAATTTTTGAGGTGATATGTGGCCCATGGGTATACATGTTTTACTTTGATGTATTCATGGGTTTATAATGATGGTTCTAAAGTCGGGGACACTATAATATCCCTATATAATTGAGGCATGATACCTTGTTCTAATTAGGGGATGTGAACCCCCAAGTGTATTATTTTTCCCATGGTTATTGGTATGGGTATATATTCCCTTGTTGATTTCACTATATTCTAGGTTGGGATTCCATATTTTTCTTATTTTTATTCTTGTCATTGATTTCCTATGGCTTTTTTTGATGCCTTATTATTCATTTTGTGTGTGTTTTTCTATGATTTTGGTTTTAGGTATCAATGATTATGTTATGTTGATGTGATATGTTTATCCCCTGAGAGGGTTGAGATTGGTATGAAGGACCCAAAAAAATGTTGAGGGATGTTATTAATAGAATGATAGGCTTGGTCTAAGAGATAAAAATTTGATAAAGGAAATGAGTTAGGGTGTCTATGATATGAAGTGTCCTAGGGGACACTGGTGGGATCTATAATTTTATTTCAACCATAGAGAGGGTTGATGTGAGGTATAGGTAGTGGAAGTGGTGAGTGTCAACTTAGAACCCAAATCATTTATGTGATTTGATTTGACTGTAGTAATAAAGAACTATCTCACACATGAGGTATTATACCTGATTATGGGTGATAGTTTTAGGTAGATGGCCAACCCATACGGTACATGTGTGGCATGGGATATGAGGTTCCAGGAAGAGATTGTTCCTCTGGTGTGTCTAGTTATATATATGTATGACATGGATGAGGTTCCAAGGTGGGATTCCCTAGGTGAAAGAGGTACCTATTTTGGGGGAGTGATGTATCCTTCCAGAGTATATGTGTTTTATTTCAATGTGTGTATGATTTATAAATGGGGGTTTAAGAGATAGGGTTTGGATATGATCCCTAGGTAATTGAGTCATAATACCTCATTTAGGTTAGGGGTTGCAACCCCTTAGGAATAGGATTTTTATCATTATTTTTAGGATGATAATAGTTTCCTCTAGTGGTTTCTCCATGTTTTGGGGTTGTTTATGTTTAATCTAGGAATTTTTTATTATGGTATGGGGGAGGTTATATTCCCCCTTGGCATATTTCACTATTTTTTTTGGATGGATATGTTTACCTAAGGTGTTTTTAATGATGATTCTAGGGACGTTTATATTCCCCTTGGGTGGATTATCAAGTTGCATGGATTGGTATGTTTTCCACATTTGGTTACCTGTGATTAGATAAAATATAACACCTTGTAAAATATTTATGATATGTGTTTAAGGCTATTTTTATACCACACAATGAATTGACAAGTATGTCTGATGTGCATTGTGTGTAATGTTTATGGATGGGTGTATTGTATGATCCCCATATAACAATATATATGTATTTCATCAAAATCCACTTTATCAAAACAACACATAGAATATTTATCGAAATGGTGATTCTTAAGGGGTCATTGGATTGACTCCCTATCCATTGATATGACCTAGGTTTTGATGTATAAAGGTATAATTTCATGTTCCCTCTCATGTTATAGATATTTATTTAAGATAAAAACATTGTACATGACATTTATGTTATGGAGGATGAGTGTTCGGAAGGATATATGATAAGACCCCACATATCATCATCAATTATGAACATGTGAGTTTGGATACAAATTTATATGTAACTCAACTAACACTATTAATAAGTCACACATAAAAATGGAATTCTGGGGTCGAACCCATGTAGAGGAAACATCTTAGGATTATGACTAAGAGATTGGAACCTAAGGTTTATTCTTTATGAGTATTTTGTGATAATAGTTTTTAATATTTTCAGTGGATTAGTTGGTAGTTTATTTAATATGTGTTTATAATTAGTTCAAGTTGGGAAAACTATATCTATAAAAATTTACAATCACTCTTTGGTGTAGATTTGGTTTTCATCATAGATGCATAATGTGAATCATTAATTAAAAAAGAAAATTATTTTACCTTGATTGATTCATTCAAATTATGTTAGAGTTCTTTACTTGCAATTTCCGTAGTTAATATCATAAAAAGGAATATATTGGATTTTATTTCTTAACCTCATTTCTAGCCAATAGATTACCCAATATTTGATTAATGAATTCGTTTAAGATTTCCTATCCCTATATTCTATCACTAAACCTATTGAGATTATCCATGAATTTAAATATCATAATTAAACATTCTAAAGATAACCATAGTAGTTTTAATGCTCAATATATAGGATAACAAAAAATAAATCAATTAAAACATAACACTTACTTGAATAAGAAAGATGAAAGTGACATAAAATTTTAATTTAAAGAATAAATGGGTCTATAATAATGAAAAAAATCATAAAAAATAATTGCAACATGTAAAAAATAATGAAACATATGAAAATGTGAGAAAAATAGAATTAAAAATAGAAAAAACTGACCTTTTTGAATTTACAGGTGCTTAGAATATAAATTGGCCTGATCAAATCAACACATGAATGAATTTCACATCATGAGAATGTATAGTCTTACGCTTTCTCAAAACTTTCACATCATGAGTTTAGTATTTACATTGTGCATAGGAATTTCCAGACTCTATAGTTTTGTTATATTATGCGATTCATAGATCAAATTAAATTCAGAGGATCTTCTGGGATTAACCAATAATGAGACCTTCACGTCCTGAGTTGGGTTCATTTTTTTAGTATTCCTCATTTGGATAATTTAATTATTTTATTGTATTCATGAATCTACCTTCAATATGTAGGGGTCTTGTCTTGGAGGAATAGAAATCATGAATCATATTTATGAAATAAAATGTATGGAATGGTATAATTTTATAGTAGCATCTATTTTTTAATATGAAATCCAATTTACAATGAAAATAGTCCCAAAAACATACATATGTAAGTTTAAAATAGGTACAATGATTAATAAAAATAATCCAAAATATATATATGAATTAAGAATTCGAAATTCCCCTACACTCAAAAAATTACTTATACTCGAAAAAAATAAACACAATATGATTCTCAAAGGGATTTTTTAATAGTAAACAATCATTAAAACCATGATAATGAATCCAAGTATTATAAAAATGTGATAGTACTACAAAACCATCCATATAAAGATAATTAGTTATTTCTCATGGTGAATTTATTTATTAAAATCCATTTTCCTTTAATTGAAAACTATAAACTATTCTATAGATATCCATTCCCATTTTTCAATTTACTTAATAGAAAATTTTCTATTATCATTCAAGGTAAAAATAAATCATAGTTATGTTCATATATTGAATACATGTTCATAACAATAAGATTTCATCCAATTTAACATATCTAATATGTAATTACAAATAAAAAAATTAATCAAGATGGATTTTATAATATGGTTCAACAAAATCTAAGGATGAGGTGAGGTGGGAAGACAATAAAAAAATATCAAAAGAATGGTAAACTCTAAAAAATCATGCATGATAACTCGGAATAGTGTAATGACTAACCTCCTCTAGAAAATAATTCCCAACACTATAAATGACAACTATGTTCTAGGAATATTCAAGGAATTTATAATGAAGGCACCCTTTTTTATAAAGTCATGTTTAACAAAGATCCGACACCCACCACCTAGCCACATATGTTCTTTCAAGAGATTCATCAGTATGATAATGGTGATATTTCACCATCTTAATAAAAAACCCATGTTAATTTTAAATAGAAGATTAGGTAATCATAAAAGTACACCAAAAGTAATAATGAACCATCTCCCATAAATATTGTGAAAATACTACCACATATATCCTCAGTAGTATGAATCTAATGTCCAACAGAAATGATAATCCCCTCCACACATATTCAATTTAATGTCAGGAATTATAATAAAGAACTATGTATAAGGGTTTAAAATGGATTTGTAATATTCCTTAATCCCAACATATCCGTCCATAAAAACAATGGGACAAAGAGAGATATGTATAGTTGGGTCTCAGGGATATGGGAAAATAATAGAAATACATCAATAATTTTAATAGTTAATTTATTTAGTCATAACCTCAATAAGATAACAAATCAAGCTCTGATAGGTTTACATCATCCAAGTGTATCTCAAGAAATATGTTAAGAAATGAAATTAAAAATTATCTCTAGAATCCTCTTGGCAATGTGAATAAAAGTGAACGGTAAATCATTGAGGGAATATTTACAAGTAATAAGTAAAATAATAAATAATTTAAACTATTTAAAATCAATATTAAAATACTCAACTCAACAATCATACTATAATTATAAATAGGAATAAATAAATTATTTTAAACGTTGTTTGCACATATTATATTTTATTTTAATGGGTGTAATTCGAATTCAAGTTAAATCATATTTATAAAGAAAAATTCCTCATAAAATAATGTGAATACATAAAAATCTAAGTGAATATATAATATAGTATATGAATAATCCCCCCATAGATAAAATAAAAAATTGTCGACACTATTTTCGGAAGCGATGTGGGACATATGGAAATGATAGAAGAATAAAAAATATTTAACAGTGATAATTAAACGTGTTTAAGGAATCAAGATCTTCCTGAATGAAATGTAATTCCATTGGGTAATTTTTTGAAAATGATATGGATCTTTCCTACCTGCATAAATGTTAAAAAACATAACTGCACTAGGGGGATGAATAATTCAACATATATATTTAATATGAATGTACTAAATGGGAAGGAGAACACATCAGAAAAAATGAATTTCCTATCATAAACATACATGTACCAGAGTAAAAAGAACTGCTAAAATGAACTCCCTAACAGTCATTACATCTAGAAAGTAAATAAAATGATCTAAAAATGAATATCTATGATATAAAAGGATAGACTATGTGCTGCCTCCCATAATGCTGTAACAACGACATCATCCATTAGATAGTCTAAAATATATATGTTGTAATAGTTTATCATATTATTAGTCTTTGACCTCTTGATGGTAATCTAGGTAGTGTCTTATAGCATTAATGGTCATTTATGAGGATTGACCACCTCCAAAATTGATGGTACAAGCCCCTCATATGGAAAGTAGAACATAAATGTTTCTCCTAAGAGAAAATCTTGAGTTTGTTTTTGGAGTAGATCAGTACAATGAAAAACTTCACGAGGGAGGCTAATGGTCATCACATCTGATGCATCAAATGTTGTAGTAGAAGAATAATATAGAGAAATCACATAATTTTATGCAATGTAATGAAGTCTAAAAAAGGAAAATATCAATATAAAAAAGTTAACCCCTTATATAAAATTATTTAAGTAGTAAAAATAGATGCAAGGGAATATAATAAATAAAAAATACACCTAAAGAGAAGAAAAATATGGGGTGGGGAACTGCGATGAAAATATATGAGAAGCTGGATGTGTCTTTGTGATCAATATCAGTGGCCAACCCTATCACTAAGTGGTTGGAGATCCCCTGCCATTTCTATGTCAACAATAATGGATGTTTAAGGTGGATCATCTTCAAAAATAGGTGTCATTGTGACGGTAGTAGGATATTTATTCAAAGGTTATATAGGGTTAGATGCTAGAGTGGGCATGGTATCGATCCAAATAGAGGTTATGTGTGTGGTAGTTGAATCGATGAATCCAACCTCATATAATGTCTCCATGTAATGGAAATTTTCCTATTGAGTGTGTTTCAATAATAAATCCATATGAGTAGAGGGTTGATAGTCCCTAGAGGTAGATCTTTGGGGGTGTTGTGGGTGGTATTGTTGATGGAACAAATTATGAGCTAGAAGCTAGCTTGACTATAATAGGAGTTGGGTCGGTGGAAGTGGTGGTAGAATTAGAAGTGGGTGGAGTGGTAGATGGTAGCTCTAGAGGCTTAATGTAGGGTATCTCTAGTCCCTAACATATAGTGAACTTGTTCTATTTAATTCAAAGTCTATTTATCCTAACGAATCACAACCACAACATTGGGGTCAGGGAGGATGGATATGAATGGATCTATGGGGACATAATGGTCTTAAAAATGGTGTGTAATAGACATGGTAGTTGATGGATTAGTATTAAGGGTTAATGACTAATCAAGAGTTAAACCACAGTAGGGAAATTAGTTTACTCAAGGGCCCATTCATACTGATTCCACACCTTTTAAAGAATCCCCATCATGTAGAGCTGGAAAAGGTTGATATATTGCATATGTCTTAAGGTTGATAGGTGATTTAGAGAGTTCAAAACACCAAGATAATTTTCCTTGTGTGTAATGAAGCTCCCTCAATTAGGTGTTCCATGTTTCCTCCTCACATGGAAATCATTGTGTAAGATGAACTGGCAGACCACGTTCGCCACAGTGCTCCCATGGGGATAGAAATAGGAGTACCTATATTGGATATAAAACAAAATGAGGGCCACCACATGCTATCCAAGCATGAAAGAATATCCATATAGAGTCACCCCTCGGCTGGTTGATATTTTTCATATGTGGATCATAGAAGATAGATGGTTCACAGGAAATCATGGACCAATTGTTTAGAATATCGATCTTTTTTTGGTCTAACATTAGTATAGCTTATACTGGAGAGGTAATAAATTCATACGAATTAATGGCCATGGAAACTCCAAACTCAACAACATGAGTTTTCGCATATTGCCTCCTAAAATAAAAGATATGTGAATCATATCCTACTCAATAGTATCCATGAACTTAAGAAAGAGTACATGGTATGTATCCTCACAGACATGGATGATTTTATAAAGATACATCCACTATTGGGAAACCATAACTTCTTCAACCATAAATAGGTTTTGGAGAATGGATAGGTCCAAGGTCTTCATGGTTTGTGTAATACAGGCCTATAGATGATTCTAGAGGACCTCAAGTTGGGGGTTCGAGAACTATAGGAATTAATGAACTGGTGAAGGATGAGTAACATCCAAGGAGTCCTAGGATATAGATTAGGAATGATGGGAGGATGGAAGTAAAGTCTAACCTTATAGAGAGGACTTTTTAAAGGTATCACTAGATAGTGGTAAATTATCTCAAGATGAGTGCTTGGGTTCTTAGGGATCATCATGTTGGTAACAAAATTTTCTAGGTAGAAATCCACCTTCTTTAGTGTGGTCTATGGTTGCAAAGAGGAGCATATATGGTTGAAGGGGAAGGAGGAACTGAGTGTTTAGGTGAGGTGGTAAAATTTTTGGATGTTTTCTATCCTATGAAGGTTCAAGTGGATCAAGGAAGGAGGTTTGGCCAATGATGTAGGTGGAGGATTTGATGAGGGAGGGAAAAATTAGCAGAGGATAAGAGGTTGAATCATCCATGAACCCTATGATCACAATTATATTAGGTTATCCACAAGAATAAATTCTTGAATTCTAGATTCTTGATGTGAATTATACATGAATGTATTTCAAAAATCCCAAAAAAAATCAAGATGTGAATAGGGAATTCACATTTTGAAACAATTTTGTTACAACTACTCAACACCCAACTAATGGAAATAAACCATAAGAACTTCAATGTTCTTAATCAACCCAAAGGAATCAAAATAGTGTTTCCTTCCAATTAGTGATTCATTTTAGGTTTATATCTAAATAGTTCACTGATCAAGTGAAATTTAAATATAGGACACACTATTCCTGAAATGGATCTTGGAAAATTTTTACCCATTGTCTATTAAAATAAAATATTAATCCCTCACTTGGATATATTTTGACTCTTCCAAAGGGGAAAACATTAATTTCATTGAATGGTCTTGACCATAAGTATTTTAATTTTCTTAGGAATGAATTTAACAATTAATTAATTAATTGATACTTGTCTCCTAACATAAATAACATTCGTGATATGTGTCTATTAATCCATTTTATTGTATTTTTTTTATAATTTATCATATTTTCAATTTCATCCTTACTTATTTCCTCCAACTCATCTTGTGGTAACATCCCCTTTTTGTCATCTTTTTGATTTTCATAGTTTAACTTATTGATCACCTAGAATAAGTGATATTATAATTCAACAACTGAATGAAATTGTTATACATAGTCATACTAAAAAGGAGTTTTTCCAATATTTATTTTTTATATAGTTCAATAAGACCAAAAATAATCATCCATCTTTGTACTCGAATCCTTCTAACTCGTATTGGATGTCATTTACATTATCTATTTAATTTATCGATTGGTTAATTCGACCAACCTTATTGTTTTCGGGTTCTAGGGGTACCATTATTATATTTAAACTATAATGTTCAAGAATCCATTCTATGAATTTTTTTAAGTAAATTCACCAATCATTAATGAGTAATCGAAGAAATATATAAATGGAAAAACAATTCAATAAAAAATTCATGACCATGTTCTATGTGTTAATGAGTGGTAGCTTCTTCCTTTGACCATTTTGAGATGTATTCTAAAATGAACAAGTTATATAAAATTCTATTGGACGTTGTAAAGGGACCTATAAAATATATTTTCAATACGTTAAATATTTCAAATTCATGGATGGGGTTCTATGGCATTTAATGTGTTTTTAAAATGGTTATTTTTTATTTTAACTAATAGTAGAATTGTATTATGCATCTGGAATACTAAAGATGTGTGGGAAAGAAGAAACTACTTTGATGAATTTTAGAAATAGTACAACCAGAACCATGGTGTACTCCATTTGGTGATGCATTAAAAAACTCTAAAACATGCTAATTTTAATCGTCTAGGGTGGAAATTCATATTAAACCATCGAAACATTGATAAAAAATAGTGTCTTATCCCAGTAGTAGTGCAATGTATTTAAAAAAAATCTTCCTATACTAATAGGAGAAGCAAGGGTAAAGGGTCATAGTGTCTAAATTGGTTTATATGTAAAAAACATGGTTGAGCATGCACATCCAAATTAAAAATTATTTCTTAAGAATTTTTTTCCACAATTTCAAGCACTTCATCATATTAAATGTGTAGCATGTGTTTGGATATATGATCATCAAATAAATTTTCTTAAATTTTGTGTATTTTATAAAAATATAAAACTGTTTTAGTGGTATGATTCAATGTATCAACCTTGATTATGAATACTTTATGTTCAAAAGATATTTTAATGTTTCATGATTTGTGAATACAATAACTATGGAGAAAATGAGGTATGATTATGGTTTATCAAAAGTGAAGGAAACTACCAGAATCTATATCAATGTAGTTCTGATATATTCTTGATAATATTTCAGGGTATGTTAGGCATAGTATATGAGTCAAAATATATGATCAACTTGCTTCTGGAATATATCCCTACAATGTACTCACATCTTCCGCACATGAGATCGAAGTCCTTTACCCAATATGGCTAGATTATAATAGGTGATTACACCAAGTTGTATTTAAGAGTGTAAAAATATTATTTATACTATTTAATATACTCAAAAGGGACATATTTTTCTAATAGGTGTTATAGTGGATGAGTTATAGGAGAAAATTCTTTTACAATCTAATGATCAAATCTCGCATGGTCGAGAATTATTCTGATTCCTTTAATAGTGGTAAGTTATTGAAACTCTTTTATTACATTTATATTTGTTAATTAAAATTATATACCTTGATTTTATATCATTTACCTAAGTTTTATACCTCCTGGAACCATAAAATGTATTTTTTTCAAGTTGAATAAAGGACATTTTTCTTAATGATGTTACAGAATGAGTTATAAAATACTTAAATACACCTCAAAGGATCATGGATAAATGAAACAATAGTCCATAAAGATCTTATAAAACTACTCTTCTATATAGAAAATGATATTTTTCAAGAATCATTGAAATGTTTCCAGTGTTTTTCACATTTTTAATAACATTGATCGATATATGAAGGTTCTTAATGGACATCTGGATGTTGTTTTTAAATGAACAACTGTGTCAATAGGGGTTCTATTATACCCTAAATATTCCTCTAAGAAGTAATAATGTTCATTTTTTTGGTAATCCCTATAACATAACATCCATGAATGTGATAGTAAAATAGTTATTCCATGTAAAACGCCAATATTTTTAATGAACAATATATTCAATGGAGTACATCATATACAACACCCATCTTAAATAAAAAATTAAATATTTGTACATGATAAATATAACCTGTCCATTAAATTGGTGTGAAGGAATAGTATTAACCACATTACTAAATGTATAATTTTATTAATAATTGTTGATGTAATAATTTATTCTTCATGAATAGGAACCTTATTTTTTGTAATGTCAATTTATTCTTCAAAAATATGTTTTCTTTGAAAATAGGTTTCTTTATTTTTATGAATGATAATTATAATTTTATTTGGAAATTTATAAAAATAATAATTTTTGAAATAAGAATATTATAATCATATTAGGATGGATTTTTTTTTATTTTATGATTTTTTTAAAGTGAATAATTTAAATACCTTATTTTTATAAAACTGTCATTTTAATTATATTAAAAATCCCATTATGTTTTGAATTTGATATATATGTAACATAATTTATATTTTGTTATATAAAATATAATTAATTAAATTTTAATCATCTTAATAAATTATTTTTTTATAATCACATTTTTGGGCTTAAAATGCATTTTTAGAGAAAAATATTTTTTGTTGCGTGTTATGGGATTAATTTTAAATTAAATTATCCATCTTATGTGTATTGAATTTAAAAAAAATCAATAATTTTTTTTAAATTATTATTCGAATATTTATTAAATATGCCTCTTTTACTTTTAGTCTAAATCTTTATTAAACTGGGTAATTTATTTACCATGATAAAGGGTAAATCAGAAAATTTAAGTTAAAAAATGGTAAGAAGAATAAAATCACCCAAAAGCATAAATAAATATTTTTATATGAGTATATATCATCCCTAACCATCCAAGTGTTTAATTAATTCCATTTTGGGGAAATAGGGATAAGATTATGACCATTATAGTATTTTATTTAATTAAAAGCTAATCATGCAACACTATTATTTATAATAAGTGTAATATTTTTAATAAGGTTTCATCTAGTTGATATGTTCTAATATAAACACTATGTTTAAATATAAAATATTTATAATCTTCTTTTTAATTAATTTTAAATTTTTTGTTAATAAATAATTAACTTAAATTCTGACACAACACTAAGGCAGTAATATTTTAATTAATTAAATAATTAGATAAATGAAATTAAAATAATTAAAAGTATAAATATTTTACATATTAAAGGTAATAAAAAGTTTCTATAGTTTACCATGATATTATTAGGATATAATAAAATAGTTATTTTGTATTTTACTTATTATCGTGGTGTTTTTAAATTTAATGTTATGATTAATATCAAAATTGACAATAACGATATTTTATGGGTTTAATATTCAATTACATTATTTTAAATTTATAGGAATCATAAATAATAACAAAAATTGATAAAATATGATAAAAACTATCATCCCTTATTCATTTATTGTATATTTGGATGCATTTTCCTCAAGAATAGTCTTATTATATTTTAATATTTTTGAAATTCCTAATGTTCCCCTCACCTCAATTATAAATGGGAACCTCTTAATTCACTTATTTAAACCAAATTAAGCCATATATATCTACCAACACCTGAAAATTACTCTTATAAACATCTGTATCAAATTTATTGCGGTTCTGATCCATCCAAATAGACCAATCCCAGATCCCTTAAGAATATATTTAAAGGAAGTCTACTAAGAAAAAGTAATTGTCTTTACCTTTGAAGTTTATTTATTATTATATATCATATTAATGTGCTTTATCCATAAAAAATTATAAATTATGTTTTATTTATGTAAATATATTTTATTATTATTATTATACAACCTTATTTTTCCTTTTATCTATCCTATAAAAAATGAAATCACTACACGTGCGTATGTATGGATTACTCTATCCAAATAGCAGTGTATTTTTTTTCATCACCACTATATTTGGATTATTATATATATGGAACATATATATATATATGATATATATGAAATAATAATTATTTTTAAGGTTAATTATTCTTTACATTTATTTCGTTCTATCCATCCAAAAACGAAAACAACATTCTTGGGTTCATTCGACCTACCATCTCTATGAATAGTGTAATTAGTTTTTACGTCTATATATTTTATATATTACTACAATTTTCTATATATTTAATATATATACTATTTATACCATGAATAATATTCTGAATTTTAGGGAACTAAAATAAAAGTTCCAAAACTGGAACTACCAAATCAAAACATACATGGAAAACGAAGTTATTATCACCCGAAGTAGTGATTTCAAAAAAGAGTTATTGATAAATGTATAATAAAATATTATATATGGTATTATAAATATGATTATGGTACTTGAAAATATATATAAAATATATATATTTATTAAACCGGAATGTTAAATACATTTTAAGGAATTCCAACCTAAGGGTAGATATTCTTGTCTATGTTTTATTTATTTGGGACACATGCCATAATCACCACGTTTTTATATTGTTTTATGTGTATAATGACAATGAATTTTATATTTTTATTATTATTATGAATCTTATGGTGATTTTACTATCTATATAAGGTTATTTTTTCTTGAGTCTTATGATTTATTTTTTACCAATGTGGTGAGGGTTTATTTCCCAATGTCATCATGTTTTTGGATTATTTTTGTCTTGATTAAGGAATATTTTTCGTCCATGTTAATGGTTTCTAAAAGAATTTTCAAAATTTTTTTACTGTTCTAAAAAATTAAATTTATTTTTAACAATGTTTTACTATTTAACGAATATTTTTAAAGGAATATTTTTTTTCTTTTCCAAAATAGGTAAAGTGTAACTTTTCCAAAAAAATACCTAAGTAATGTATTTTAACATATACATTATGAGAATATTTTATTATAATAATAATGAATTAATACAATTAATATTCCTTTATAAGTTTACAAGGTCATTTTTAAAGAAAATTTTTTCCCTTGTACTTTCACAATTTTTGTATTTGATAAATAATTTGAATGTGAAACAGTTATTTTCCTCAATAAAATTTTAATGATAATTTTATGGTACATTTATTCATCTATGAAAATAACCATTTATTTCAATTATTCACTACTAAGTATATGTTTTATTGATACTATGTTTTAACTCCTTCACTTAATTATGATCATTGGATATTTCATCTCTATTAATTTCCCATATCCTTGTTTCATGGATATCATTATTTCCCAAAATTCATACCTTTTTTACATATGGTGTTTACCTTAAAAATTATTTTCTTAACTATGAAATATTGATTAATTCATATTCCATCCTCAATATTTATATTTTTTAAAAAAGTCAAAATGATTCTTGAATTAAATCTATCATTCGATATATGAAGAATGCTTTGGGCTTGTAGTCAAAGGTGGGACCCAGAATTATATAGCCCCTTATTGCATCAATAATCACATGAGGCAAGTCAGTTGGCTAGAATTAAATAGGTTTATAACTATTATTTAATTGTATATTTAGAAAGGTATTGAAAATAGAGTTATCATGTTCCTATGAACCTGACATACACTAATTAATCATTTAATTAATTGAGAATTTAGTAATTATTGTTCTGGAGATTTTCACATTGATATTATCTATGGATTCATTTCATTTCAACATTGTTTTTTTAAGTGGAATTTTTTTCTTATATTTGTATTTCCATATTTCTTGTGACTTATCTTATCATTATAGTCATGTTATTTAAATGGCATGTATGTTCACCTATTTACCTTTCTATATAGATTATATATATTTATTCATAATTACCTCTAATGTATGGATAACCATACGGAGCATCTGAGACCACCTATTTTTTTATTTTCCCTAGGATATGATGAATGATCTTATGAATAATATCAAGGATTAAAGAATTTTTTTAACATATTTATTTTAAAATGTCTATTATGATATTGGAAACATGTAGGTATCTGGTTCATCAATACTACTAAACTAATTGATCCTTTGGTATGTGATCACTTATATCTTATGCCAATGTAAAAAATTATCCACCGAGTATAGGATACTTGAGTTGGGGTCTTCAAAATTTGAATTAGAGGAAGTATAGTAGAAACATTGTATACTATATTATAAAATAAATATAGGTTACATGATATCTATGACAATACCATATAATATTTGAGAATTTTTATTATTAGTGGGAATTTATTTTAGGACTCAATATTCATGAAAATTTGGAGCCAAATCAGTTTGTTCCATTATATATTGTTAGCTCCAAATAGAAGAAAGAGAATCAACACTCATCCCCAATGTATTAATTTTCCCACTATGAAAGATAATACATTTGGGACTCAGGGTGAGAATATCATGATCACATTAATGAAACCAACCTAAGTTATATCTAATATTTCCCCCCATATAAAGTAGCATATTGATCCACAATGCAGTGTATCAATTTTAGACGATTTTTGCATGAACAAGTTGCATCATTCAATATAACTTATAATCCATTTATACTAATAAATTGATAAGTTCATTAGAGAACACATTTCAAAATTTTCTATATAATGAAATGGAGAAGGTTTTCATGGAAACTTATAGTTTCCTAGGGGATTCACATCAATGGGGGATATTGATTTCAAATACTATAGATACAGAATAAGTAACATACATGGAGTAGAATGATTTTATGGAGCCATTCATGTAAATATATTTTCTACTAGAACAATGAGCATATATATAGATAAAATTATTGACAATAATAAAAAAGAAAAAAGAAAATGTTTCTAATAGGAATATAACATTACTAGGTAATAAAATAATGTTTCAGACTACTTATGTAATCCAAAAGTATGATTAGATGTTTCTTTTATGGCATTAATCCTCTCCTTTGATGGGAATTATTATCCCAACCATTCACATCATATGAAGAAATAATATCATGTGATATAATGAAAGAAAATTAATTCTCCAAGTATTATGGTCTCAATGTAATGAAAGCTAATAAAAGGGAGGTAAAACAAGAAATGGATAAAGGTAAGATAAGAAATATTTATTTTTGAATAGGTGATAAATATAAAATGAAATCCCATTGTTCTTTCATGAAAGGATTTAGTGTTTTCTAAAAGTGTGTAGAGAAAGGTCACTGGGCTCATGATTTCATTGGAAAGTGAAAAAATTATAGTGAGAAATTATTAAACTATAAGGTGATGGGGATCTATGGAAGTAAATTCCTCAAGCAGCAAGATAATGTACCATAGAAGAATCTATGAGAAAAAAGTCAAGATTATTCTATTAATATAGACAAAGTTGAATGACTATTGTTATAGTTTATTTGGATTCAATAATTATGTTATTTAATAAATTATATTATAGATATAATAATTATGAAACAAATATGGACTTTAATGCAGTATTATTCCATTATGGATTTGAGAGAATATGATTAATGATATCTATGACAAGGAAAAGTTATTCATTGGAATTTTTACCTTTTTGAAAAAAAAATCACGGAGGGATGATAACCTTTAATATATTCTCAATGATGAGATAATAATGATAATGTGATGTTTTTGGGATAATATTTATGAACATGAAACTATATACTTATTTTATGGTTTATGTTATCTTTGCTGGAGTTTACTACATGTTTTGGATTCATGGAATACATTTGACAACCTGATATTTTATTTTTGGAAGAATTCATGTTTTCATGTTGATTAAAGATATGAAATTTTTTGAAGAAATATTGTGATAAAGGTATTAAATTTTTCTTATGTGATAGAAAGAGTTAATTTATTCTTTTTAGGTAATTAATTTTATTTATAAATTTAGTGACTTTATTCATAATATTTTATGAATTTTTAATATGGTATGTAATATTTTTTAGGGGAATTAATATTGAATACTTATAGAATTGATTTGGTTGACATTGGATATTATTTTCTTCGGTTGAAGTATGATAAAATTTTCTAATTTTTTTTCATTGGTAAATATTTTGAGATGGATAGAATGGATTTTGGATCTTTTGATTTGTTAAGAAGTTCATGTTGGAACTCAAGGAAATAATTATATCCGTTTGTTGGTGTAATAGATGCGGTAGAAATAGATCAAAGCACAAAAAGGATGAGATTATTAATATGAAATGGAATGAATCAGGTATGTTTATTTTATTGATATCACTATATTGATTGTAAATTAATCCCTCAACATTAGAAAAATGTTCCTTCAAATAAAAACATTATATGTTTACCTTTTTTATAGAGAAATCAATGAACTTTTAGCCCATTAAAAATTTGTGATTTTTTGGTTGTTAAATATATCATTACCATGTTCTATATAACTTTATATCAGTCCTTGGGAGTTATTTTTATCTTCAATATACACGTTTTCAGTTCCCACTTATGTTATACAATTCATAAACCTAGTTTTGTGTTGACCATCAAATTTCTATTTCACTATTTTTAAGAAGATGTTTTATTAACACTTTATATGATGTGGGATTTCCAAAAAGGAATATTCAATTGAATATCCATTGATTACCAATTAGAAGATAAAATATTGGGTATATAAATTATTCATGTATGGGGGAATGTAACACCCATATATTTTAAAAGAAAACAACCTTCAAAAGCATACATGATACTCAATACCCTGTATAAATGAACAAAATTATATTATTATGTAATTTTTATAAACAAGTATTTAAATATGTGGGAGTTAATATTATTAACCACATAACACATTATATAATTTTCCTACTCCTTGTTAATGTATTAACAAATCATTGTGAATAAACACTTGTGTTTTTGTAAAATCAATTTTTTATTCAAAAATATATTTTCATAGAAAATGTATTTCTTTATTTTTATGAGTGATTATTATAAAACTTTTATTTAAAATTTATAATAATAATATAATTTTTGAAACAAATATACTTAAATTATCATATGGTTAATGTTTTTATTATTTTTCTAAAAATATTGATGTTCATGTGAATAACGATAAATACCAATATTTATAAAACTCTCATTTAATTTATATTAAAAAGTAAATTTATGATTTTAATATGATAGAGAGGAAAATAAGTTGTTATTTATTAAGATATATTCAAATTATTTAAATTTTAATCATCCTTATACATTATTTTGATATAAGAACATTTGTGGCCATAAAAAAACATTTTTCAAGAAAATTGTTTCTTGTTGCATTGTGCATGATTAATTTTACATTAAATTATAAAATTTATGTTTTTTAAATTTTGAAATATTGATTTCATATTTGGAGTAAATGGGTATAAATTTAGTAAATTTGACTATTTTATGTATGTTAAATATGAATAGTAAACATAAGAATTTTATTACCACAGTAAAGGATAAATCATGTAATTTAGGTTACAAATAAACTGATAAGAACCATAAAATGTCCCAAATTCTTACCTAAATATTATTGTATGATTATAGCTTGACCTTAATAATCCAATTGTGTTTTTTTGTCCACTAGGTCAAATAAAATTGGGGGGGGGGGGTAAATTAGGGTATAAAAAATGTATACAAGTACCCCTTTTGATCTTGTTTCATTGTCAAACAAAACTCTATTCTCTCTCTTTCCCATAGAAAAGTATGAAAAAAATTAAAGAACGCCCAAGACACATAAATTTTTACTTGGTTCACCCTCAGTATGCTACATCCAATGAGCATGAAAAAACAATGTTCCAATGTAGCATATTCACTATAAGAAGACAAGTATTTAAAATGTTTTAAGAAGAATCACTATATCTCCTAGTTTACAACTAGTTAGAAATTTAAAGCTCATTGATCTCTCTACAGAAGTGTTCTCATTGATTTTTCAGAATATCCACTTACAGTTTATAGAACATTAGGTCTCTTCATTATCACTAATGAATGAATCCTTCACTATACATAAATTATCAATTGATGTCCCACTTTCATCAATTGAATAATATCAATTTACCATAGAGCAATGGGAAATACCCTTTTAAAAACATTCACAAAGCTAACTTCTTTCCAAAGCTCCTTAAATCGTGAATCTCAAACCGGCCTTCGCGAAGTACACCTCTTTTCGTGAATCTCACTATTTATAAGATTTCAAACTATCCTTCGCAAAGTTCCGTAATTTTCACAAAGTATATTTATCCTTCTCAAAGCACACCTCTTTATTAAATTCCAACTAGCCTTCGTGATGTTCCTTCCCTTTATATTGCTCAATTATCCTTTTCAAATTTCCTTACTTTTTTAAAGCTCACTACCTTTGCGAACCTCATTTGTGATTTGAGAGCCTTTATATTTTTTTGAGTCTATATTCTATTATCAAGGAGATAAATGACTTTTTATACGTGATTGACACCAACTCTAGATACTTATGGCTATGTCAGTGCTATGTCAACACCATTTTGCAGAGCTTTGATTTTTCCATTGCATTGCTCCCTTTTTCATAAAGCTCCCAGAATATTTTTAGTTCACAATGGATGACGTAATCATAAATCCTTCCATAAATGAATTTAAAACTCCATGATACTTATTTTATCATAATCATAGATCTTCCATAAAAATAATTATGCCGCCACAATTATTTTCACCTCTTCCATTCGAAAATCATGTGGTAATCATAGAGATAATCCTCACATTTATTTGATCCTTAGAAAAAAACATTTAAAAAATCCCATATTTAAAAAACATATTCCTTTTATATATTCTGATGAGATCTTCAAGGAAATCCATTTTTGGCATTTCTATACAACCTCCACATTTTGGACCCCAAAATTTTGGCAAACATTAAAAAACACCACCACCTTGTATCTGTTCTTTTTGTACCACCTCCATATCGTCCATTCTATTGACATATTTCTTTTTCAACATTTATTATATACAATATATCTGGAACTCTAAAATTCACCATGTAACAACAACTTTTCAAAAAACACAAACAACCCAAAAATGCTGCAATGTTACCTTGAGGGATATTTTCCCAAAAATCACCTCTTTTAGGGTTTTGGACAACCCTTTCATAATTTGATACCTCTTTGAAGATCCTTCCGTCTTAAACCACCACTCACCTCTTGCGATTTAGATAGAGATCAATTATTTACTCAATACTAACTCTAGGCCCACATGGGCAATTCTCTATGTGAGAAACAAGAATATAATTAAATGTTCATCAATGAAATTCTTCATTCCTGAAACCAATTCTTGAAACAAATTACCTTATTTCACCACAAACATCAACTATCATGATATTTGTCCTTTGAACGATCTCTTATACCATCATCAGATTTATACTCCCCCTATCATCTTCTCCTCTTATCTCACTGCTCCACCTATAAGCTACTTCCTGTGTTTTTAACAAATACATTTCCCCATTAATTTATCCCCCATAAAGAGACACACTTTACCCCCTTTTTCAATGAACCCAAAGGTAACTCCTTTGTGTTATACAATAGTTTAAGGAACACTAATCAGTATATTTATGAAAAAAACATTCTTACATGGGAATATGGGGTTTCCACAACCACACTTTTTCATGTGCGGGGAGTTGACTGAAATCCCAGAGTCTTTCAATGCCTCTCAAACTCTTCTTTGGGTAAGTACATTGTCACAATTTATCCAAACTGCAGTTTTATAGGCACATAGTCTAACTTCAAGAAGACTTTCTCCATTTTCTCCTTGATAAAATGATATTCAATCATAATGAGATTTTTCCTTGATTGATGGACTTGATTTTTTATAATATTAATAGCACTCAAATTATCCCAGTAGATTCTGATCAAATACTTCACTTCAACTCTTATATCATCATGCTTCTGTTTCATACACAATAACAATGTGATTGCTTAAGTGGGAGCAATATACTTAGCTTATGTAGTCCTCAATGTAATGAAATATTTTTTTTTTCTTAGACAAGAAATACATAATCCACCAAGATTGAAAGAAACTCTTGATGTTGATTTGTTGTCATATACTAAACTGGCCCAATCTTCATCTATATAACCCAATATCTTTGGATGATATTTTTCATTATACATCAAACCTAAATCTATAGTTGTCTTGATATACCAAAGTATTTTTTTTCTGCAAGCATGTGGCATTCCATAGGATTTATTTGGTATCTCACTACTTGGAATGTGGAAAAAAACAATATCAGGTATTATTGATGTCAGGTATAGTAAACTCCCAATAATTTTCCTATATTCTATGATATTAACATTATTTCCATCATCATATTTTGATAAATTTTTCTAAGTAGCAATCAGAGACTTAATCTCCTTGGAATGTTCCATTGTAAATCTTCTCAGAATGTCCTTATAATATTTGAATTATGAAATGAATGTTTCATTCCTTCCATGTGTCACCTATAAACTAAGGAATAATTTCATCTCACCGATCATTAACATTTAGAACTCAATTTTCATGAATTCATAAAAATTTCTACATTGTGATTCATCTGATCAACCGAATATTATTTCATCGACACAAACTAGCACTGTCATCTTTTGATTACATTCATTATTGACGTATAGATTGCAATCAACTCCAACACACTGAATGCCAAACTTCTTCAAATACTTATCAAGTCTCAAGTACCAATCTCTTGGTACATTCTTCATCCCAAAAATATCCCTTTTCAGCCGAAAAACTTTGTTATCATCTTCATGAATGAGAAAACCATCTGGATGGTAAATATATGCTTCTTCCTCCAAAATCCCTTTCAAAAATGTGGAATTTACATCCATCTGGAAAACATTTAACTTTCATTTCACTATGTTATAAAAGAATAATATTATTGTATCCAACCTTTCAATAGGTGAAAATGCCTCACTGACATCAATACCATCTATTTGGGAGTAACCTTTGCACACTAGTTGTGTTTTTTATAAATCACTATGCCATCTTCATTCATATTATTATGGAAGACCCATTTAGTCCTAATTACATTATTATCTTTTGTCCTCGAAAAAATATCCCACGTCTAATTCTTCTCAATATTATCTTTCTCATAATTCATTTCTTAAACCTAGTTTTCTAATACAGGTGCATCAACAAAAAATTTAGCCTCTACATTGGATATGAAAGATTTCTATTATAATGAATTCATTTTTCTTGTTTGGACAAGCACTATCTGATCACCAATGATATTTTTCCTATCAACTTTAGCTTTACTATTTTTCTTCTCTGAAGATAGATATTCATCTTCCACCTACTCATCATCAGTGTCTTATTCTGAATTAGCATCTTCCACTTCTTCTCCCCCTATGTTACTTTCCTTGTCATCACATTCATCAGGGAATAGTTCACTATGATGTTGATTATTTTTTAAATTTTCTAAAATAGTGACACTATTTAATTAAACTAATTTTCTCACTATCTTATTGAAGCATTTGTATTCTTTGATTTTTCCTATGTAGCCATTGAATATTCCCTGATATTCATGCAACTCAAACTTCTTATGTTTTTCTTTTTTGGGAATAAAGCACTTACTTCCAATGATTCAAAATTATTTCACTGCTATATTTTCCTTCATACCAAATATCATACAAATCCATTCCTTCCTTAGGACACAAGGAAGCCCAATTATAGATGTAAAATGATGTCAAGTCTTCTTCCTTCCAAAATTTATCTGGTAGACCTTTTTCAATCAGCATCATTTTGGACATATTACTGATGATTTAATTTCTCCTCTCAACCACTCAATTATGTAGAGGGGTTATAACTAAAGAAAATTTATTCCTTATCTAGTGTTTCTTGAGATATTATTCCACTTGGCTGTTTGTGATTTCTATTCCATTATCAGTACGAAACATCATAATTTTCTGTCTAATCATCCTTTCGCATTCCCTATGATACTATTTTATGAAACTAAACACATAATACTTATGGTAAATGAAAACTACTCATGTCATTATAGTATAATGATCAATAAAAAAGAACATAATATCTCTTCTCGTCAATGGATATTTGAGAGATAGGTCCACAAACATCAGTATGCACCAGTTCAAGAACACTTGTTGACTTCTGTTCCTTTTCCTTACACGTATTTATTACAATCTTCCCTTGTTTACATGCATTACATGTATGAATATGATCACATGATAGCTTATGGAGGTCACTAGCTACATCAAATATTACTAGATATTCCAGGGATGGATGTTATAGATGACCAAGTTGTTTATTCCACAACTTGTTTTCTTCCTCTCTAGATAAAATGAACATATCTTCTTCCCCACTTATAAGGTATTGATTTCCCTTTTTACTTTTTACCAATAGAAAAATTACACCATATCTTCCTTTGATGATATGAATATTATTGGTAAATATTATATAATTATTTGAGTCACATAGTTGACTGATGCAATGAAAGTTGTGACTGAGACCTTCTAATATTAAGACATCATCATGTTTTATTTATTTTCCGCCAAACCTGGCCTTCCCCAAACCAATTATCATATATCGTTTATCATTTCCAAATTTAAAAATCCTTCTTTGTCATACTTTATGACTGTAACAAGATTTGTATTACCTATTATATGGGATGTGAAACTGAAATCAAGGATCCATACATTAGAATGATCTCATTCTTTAAGGGAAATTTCAGAAACCACTACCTCTCCATGTCTGTTATTATTCATCCATGTTTTTGAATTCATACTCAGTATTGATTGAAATCCTTGATCTTATTCAGATTATGTTAGACCGGATTTACCCTATAAAGATACAAATCTATTTTATGTTTTCAAGGGTCCTTTTGATTCTTTGATTTGCTGCTTGCGACTAATTTGATTCAAATTTGGCATATTCCTATGAATAGATGATATAAAATATGTAGCCATGTGAAAAAATCATCCACACCAATAACAATGTCCCATGAAGGATATTATAGATTATTGATCTCGGTTTGGATGAAACTTGTTTTTCATCTTACATTCGCTATCTACTAGATATGGAAAACACATTGTGTGAATGTCCCATCATTCCACTATAATAACACCTAATATTAGGTGAATTCCGAAGTGTTACTTCTGCACTGCTAATTTACCCTTGGGTTCTCTAAATATTTAGATTATACTTTGTACCCAAATCAATGTTCAATCTCAGAGTGGGTGCTTGTGGTCTGAATTCATCCATGACTGCTTTCTGTTTTTTGATCATGCCCCATACCAAACTTATCACTTAGATTCAGATGTTTCTTTTATTTTTTATGGCCTCTATGATCCACTTCCAACTTTTCCATCTTTATAATAATCTTCTTTACTGATTTCACATTGGTTTTCATGATTTATTCTTGATCCTTAAATTTTCATTTAATACTAATGGCTTATTCTTCAAGTTGTTCAATGCATCTGAATTGATCTTTCTCCATGTTATTCAAACCATCAATCTACCTTCTCTTTTCTTCAACCTTGACTCTGTGCTCACTAACTATTTTTGAGTCCACCAAAAATTAGGACTTGAGATTCTCAATTTCTTCCATTAAAATTGAAATATCTTTATTTTATAGTTGAATGTAGATTTTGGCATCATGAACCACTTTATTGGATTTTATCATTTTGGCTCTCCAAATATATATGTCCACCATAGTTGCTTATAATTTAGTCTCCATATCTACTCTTCTTTTGAATTATTTTCCATCAACATAAGATTCTTCTTTTTCTGGAGTACTACCGATAATTACCACAAAATAATTTTCTCTACCATCTTTGCAATTCTATATCTCTTCAACCTTTTCAACTTCTAATTCATCTGAACTGTCACATTCCTAGGAAAGAAGATTATTTTTCTTGATTAAATTTCTCTTATAATTTTTCTATCCATTCACATAGGATAAATACTTATTCATTGGGATCTCAACTTCATCCTCATCATCTTCTTGGAACTTATTAGGTCACCTTTCTATAATATGACAAAAAATTACACTTATAAAGAAATCAAGTGGAATTTTTCCCTTGAACATTACTTTTCAACTTTCTAGATTTGAAGAAAGGAATGACATCACCTCATCTATCCATTACTTTTCTAGATAATATTATATATTGAGCTTATTCATGGTATTGAATTATACCTCTTTAGATTTCTCATTTTTCATAACATCATATCATAATTTCTCATTTCATAAGCTACAATTGTACTATGCAGGTTATCAAGTGTTAGCTCTTTCGAATCTTTATCATCCAATACTGAAAAATTCATATTGAAATAAGGTGAAAGTTTCTACAAGATAAACTTCAAAATATTTATAACTTCAGTGACTTCTCCAAGACCTTGAATTTCCTCCACTACAATAGATACCCAGTCAAAGGATGAATCAATAGACTCATTGGGCTTCATTATCATATCTTCATACTTATTCCTTAGAACATACTGTTTTTCCTCTCTGACCATTGAATCACCTTCATATATATTTAACAGATTTTCCAACATGGTATGTGAAATTTTACATGACATCACCTTCAAATATATTTCATTGGATATGTATCCCCCTAAAGCATTAGATCCATTAGCGTCATCATTTAATTCCTTTCTTTCATCTTCGGATAAAGCACCACTATTGATATCTACTGAAATACAATGCATCAATACTGTGAAGGCATCCATTCCTAAGGGTTGGAAGTAGAATTGTATCCAATATTCCATAAATGAAAATTATTCCCATCAACGATCAAAATAAATTTTTGATTGATAACCTTCATTGAGAGAGAAAACCTGATATTATCCTTTCCCTATGATACGAATTGTTAGGTTCACTAGGTCAAAATCCCTTAGGGGGGTGGGGGTGAATCAAGGTATGATAGATTAAAACAGCCACCCCTATTGATATTGTTTCATTATTAAACAAAACTCTCTTCTCTATTTTTCCCGTAGAAATGTATGAACATAAATTAAATCATAAATGATACATATCAATTTTTACTTGGTTCACCCTCAATAGGCAACATTCAATGAGCCTACAAAGACAATGTTCCAATGTAAAAAATACAATTTAAGTAGGCCTCTATTTATAATTTTGGGAGTATACTAACTATCTCTCCGATTTTACAACCAATCGAAAATTGAAAGCTCACTACACTCTCAACTGAAATGTGAACACTAGTTCTTCAAAAGATCACTCACATTTTATAGACTTGTAGGTATCTTTTTTATCACTAATCAATCTATCCTCTACTGTATGTAAATTCTCAATTGATGTCTCACCTTCATCTATGGATGAATATAAATTTACCATTAAATAGTGGAAAATATCTTTTGAACAACCTTTTCAAAGATCATTGTGTCGCGAAGCTCCTTCTATCATGAATCTCAAACCAGCCTTTGCAAAGTACACCTCCTTTCACGAAGCTCACTATTTCACAGAGCTAAAACTATGCTTTTCAAATAATTTTTTTTCTAGATAACACTTAGAAGTCATGAAGCACAACACATTCACAAATCTCAACTAGCCTTTGTGACATTCCTTCCCTTTTCAAAGCTCAATTAGCCTTTCCAAATTCCCTTACTTTAGCGATTCTCACATCCTTTACAAACCTCTTTCGTTATTCAAGAGTTTAAGATTTTTTTTGAGTCTCTCCCCTCTTCTCAAGAGGATAGAGGCCTATTTATAGGAATTTCCCAGGGACTATAGAACCTTCTGTCCACATTAACGCCATGCCAACACCATTTCACAGAGCACTTATTTTCACGTCACAATGCTCTATTTTTCACGAAGCTCTATGGAAATTTTCAGATCACAATGCTCATCGTAGTCGTGAAGCCTTCCATCAAAGCCTTTACACCACCACGATGCTCATTTTCTCATAATTTCAGAACTTCCCTCAGAACCTTTTTTCCACCACAATTCTCTTCACCTCTACCATGCATGAAGCTCTTTGTAATCACATAGATTACCATCATCTTTCTTTGATCCTTCGCAAAACACTTTTCAAGAAGCCCATTTTCTAAAAACTTATGCATTTTCTATATTTTGATGACTCTTTTAAGGAAATACATATTTTTTAATGGTAGAAAAACTCCAAATTTCGGACCCAAAAAACATTACAAACACTTAAAAATAGGGCCCCCTTATATCTGTTCTTTTTGTACCGCCTCCAGATAATCCATTCCTTTTACATGGTTCTTTGTTAACAATATATTTGTAACTTAACAATTAACTATGGAAACAAACCTTATCTTAAAACACCACCAACCCAAAAATTCTGCAATGATACATTAAGGTATTTTTTACCAATAGGTCTAATTTATAACCTTTTGGGTAAATATATATAATATTATGACTTTAGTAGTATTTTATTTAATAAAAAATTAAACACCTCACACTCTTATTTTTAATAAGTGTAATATTTTTAAAATGGTTAAATCTAGAGGATATGTTTGATAATAAATAGTATTTTGAAATATAAAAAATTTCTCTTTATAATGGTAATTTATTTTTAAGTTTTAGTGAAGAAATAATTACATAAATTCTTATACAACACTGATGAAATACTTATTTAATTAATGGAATAATCAAAATAAATTATATTAAAAATATTAAATGTAACCTAAATTGATATATTTAAGGTGATCCATGAACATTATTCATTTCCATGACATTTTATGATACAATAAAATTGTTTTTTATAATTTTAATAATTGCAATATTATTTGAAAGTCAATGTAATGAATAGTATGGAAATTGAAAATAATGAAATTTTATGGGATTATTATTTTATTAAATTATTTAATATTATAAAAACTTTAAATAAAAATATATATTATAATATATAATCTAAAAGTTCATCCCCTATTCATTTATACAAAATATGGAATCATTTTTCTCATGAACAGTCTAATGAAATTTAAATATTCTGAGAAATTCAAAATGATCCACTCAACTCATTTATATTAGAAAACCCCCTCATTCACTTATAGTGAATTGTGCCATATATCATGACCAGACCCTTAATATTAAACTTATAATCATAATTATACAATTTCAATAGTGTTCTTTCATTCCCAAAGACTAACCCAAGTCCCCTTATGAAGATATCCAAAGGAAGTCCATCGAAATGAGGTAATATTCTTTACCAACTCTTTCAAGTTTATTTCTTCATCTACTTCATATTCATTTTCTTTTTCCACTTTTAATTAATAAATAAATTACTATATATATAATGGTATTAAATTATAATTATTATAAAACCATATTCCATGTTTTATCATATGAAAAACTAAAAACCGCACGCACATATGTATGAATTACTATCTCCACGTAGCTATGTGATTTTTTTCATCACAATATTACATAGATGGTTTTAGACATAGAATTATTGAATATATATGATATATATGACATAATAATTATCCATGTAAGGTTAAATATTCTTTACCATTATTTTTTTCATCAATCAAATAATGAAATCAGTTCTCATGCGTATGTACAACCCACTGTCTCCCAGAACAGTGCAATTCATTTTTCTATATATATCAATTATGGATGAATATAATTATATATATATTTAATATGAATTATATATATATAATTAATATTATAAAATATATTATGGAACCATAATAAGATTATGAGGTCCATAACTACTGAATCAAAACATTTATGAAGAACGAAGCGATTATCACAAAGAATAGTGATTTTAACAAAGAGTTGTTAAATCATGGATGATAAAATCTTATATATGATAATATACATATGATTATGTTCGACAAGATATTTTTAATAAATAAATAATTATAATAAAAGTTGTTTGAAGACATATTATGAATGTCAAACTAGAGGTAAGGTGTTTTTTTCTCACTATTATTTTTGTGGGACACATTACATATTTAACACTTAGTACTTTTGTATATTTTATATAATTAAAATTTATTTTATATTATTATTATTATTATTTTTTGTATGGATATTTACATATATATATATAAGTTTATTTATTTCATGGGTATTATGATTCAAATAGAAAGAAAGTGGTAATGATTGATTTCATAATCTTATTATTATTCTGGTTTGTTTATATTTCCACTAGGGAAAATATCTCATCCATGTATGTGCTTTCTAAAATTGTTTTCAAATTGTTTTCAATTTTATCCAAATATTAGTAAAAGTTATTTTAACTATGTTTTAATTTTTAGTTTTTTTAAAAAATATTTTTTTCCAATTTCCAAATCTGGGTATTTATGACTATTCAATAAAAAATATAGAATGAATGTTTTTTAAGTTGTACGATATGGGAGTAATTTTTTACTGACATAAATAATTAATCTTTTTAATATTCCTTTAAAATTTTACATGTTTTTTCTAAAATAATTTTTTTCCTATGTACGTTAAATTTTTTTCATTTATAGTGAATTTATAAGTGAAGTTATATTTTCCTAAAAATGTGTTTAATGATATTTTTATGGCACTTTTATTCATAAATGAAAAAAATTATTTACAAATTCACTACTGGGTATATGTTTTAATGATACTAAACTTTGAATAATTCAATTAATTTTTATAATTGGATATGTAATTTCTCTTAATTATATACATTAGTGTGCCATGGATTTGTTTATTTCAAAAATAACATGCGATTTTTATATACATTATTTACATTTAATGTTATTTGTTAACATAGAAATATTCATAAATCCATATTATTTACTCAATATGGATATATTTTATGCAAAATATTAATTCCTAAATTTAATCATTCATTCGATATATGGGGAATTATTTGGACCTACATTAACAGGTGGGGCTTGAAATAATATATCCCCTTGATGCATCGATAGTCCCATGAGGTGAATCAGTAAGCCAACATTATATGAGTTTCTAGATATGAGTTTAAAAAATCATATAAAAGGTATTTATATTAGTGGTATCATGTTCCTAATTAGTGGAATCACAATAATTAACCATTTCCTTCATTGATAATCTAATTAATATTATACGTGAGATTTTATTATTGATATTATCTATAGAAGTATTTCATTCACAATTAATTGAGTAAATAGAATGTGTTTCTAATTATTTACCATTCAATTTTTATTTTTACTTATATTAATATGATATTCATTATTTTTAAATAGAATGTTTTTTTATTTATTTATCTTTCCATATTGATTAATAATTATTTTTTAATAATTTATTTCACTGTAAGAATTCCCTTAATGACCATATAAGATCACCTTTTTATTTGTTTTCTTTTCCCAGGAAAATAAAGAAGGATATTATGTATAATATTTGGGTTGAAAGAATATTTTTTATTCTATTTATTCAATTATTTACAATTCCATATGGTAAACATGTATATATATGGTTCTTCATGACTCTTAAGCTTTGTAGTTCATTAGTATGTGATCACTTATATCATATACCAATGTAATAATGTTACCCCTAACACTATGATACTAGAGATGGGGTATTTACATTCCACAAAGCTATATTAATGTTTCTATAATCATCATAGACTCACCATCTATAAAAGTACCATGTTTCAATCAATTCATAATTATTATTAATTATATTTATAAGGCCTCCATTAACTTGTAGCAGGCACACCCATTCACAATCTAATATGGGAAAAATGATTCATGAATCCATATGTTTTACAATATCATTTTAACTACTTATTTTATAGGTTGGGTGAGTAACATTTTTGTTTCACATTTGGGTTTTGTGCCTTCTTTTTATAAAATTATGTAAGTGCAGACCATTCAGATAAGTCCCTTTATATTATCCACAATCCAATTTATTGAGTTCATATAAATTTTAAGGGCTTCCATTAATTTCTCCTCATTTTATTTAGTGAGATCGGATATTATAATTAATATTTTTTCTTAATATCTTAGAAATAAAAGTTTAACATTTATGGAAGAGTCTTTAGATCAAATATCGGTGGCCTATTGACTTATACATTGATGTAAATGAAGGATACCCTCTTCAGAGGTTTGATGTATTAATTACATCCATATATCCTATAATCATATTTATTAAGGGACTTGGTCTCCATATCATTTTAAAGATTCATAATTTCATATTATTTTCCACAGAGAAAAATATAATGAAACTCAAGTGAATCACTAATTCTCTTAGACACATTAATATTTCACAATCATAGGTTTTGGAATCTATATAAATAAATATTAAAAACAAAAAAAATAACCCATAATATTGGGTTTTTTTTTCAAATCGAAGTGGAAAAATTATTTGATAAGGCCAATGTCCTAAATTATTAAAATATTATGCTTCATTATGTGGAGGTGAGTCACACACTCAAGGAAATAATTTTGAAAAGTTAAAATATTTTATAAGTCTTGGAGGGTCCACTAAGGCATTGTTTAATTAATCAAAAAAATAAAAAATCACATTATTTTAAAGATAAAACATATATAGGACGAATATCCATTTTTTAGTATTTCATTACATAAAAATTGGGTCATTATGATGTCAAAAATACATTGTATATTTAAATGCTATTAATTTTTTACCAAAAAAAATCGATTGTCATAGAAAAATCATGAAAAATTCACCATTAGATAATTTCAACATCCTTAATCAAAAAATATTATTCATTTTATCTATATAATTTTCTAAATATGTTAATTTTTACTTTTAAAGTAAAAACCAACATTTATCTAAAATTCATGGGTTTTGACAAAAAGAGCTTTCAAACCTTAATAAAAATTACAATTTTATGAAAATTATGAAATCATTTAAATTTAATAAAAAGTAATTTAGTAATAATATTTTATTAAAATTTTATTTAATTGATTCCTCAAAATGGATTTCTTAATTTAATATTAACTAAAAATACGATTTGTGCTTTCAAAACCCATTTACAAAGTAAAAATAATAAAATGAATGTATATTCTTTATTGAAAAAATATATATTTCACATAATCATAGTGCTAGGGTCTTATTATATAACCGATTATAACACCCGCACAATACCTAAGGGTAAGGTGTGTGATAGTGAATGACTATTGGGGTGGCTTGAATAACATCGCTCATATGGCAATCTTTATTAACTTCCACTTATCTTATAGGCATTTTCGTTTATGCTTAATGTGTTGAAGCTTTTCTAGGGATTGGTTAAGAGCGAAGCCCAGTGATGCTACCTCCTTTTTGAGCTAAAAAAATGGGCTTCGTATGGATTAATTATACTGGATGAAGCCATCATTTCCTTTTTCAGAGTAAATTTGATTTTTCAAAGCCCTATATTTATACTAATCATGTGATCACTGTCCAATGACAATATTAGCAATCGTAACAATTCTTAACTATATTTTAAAATCCAAAAACCAAAAATCAAAGAAGTAGATATATTTTATATAACCATTTTAAAAAATAAGAAATTTAATTAGATCAAGAGTAATTTTCATTAGTAAAATATTTGGTTGTTATGTAAATTTTTTGAAGGATAGAGGAATGTAAAACTCAACATTCAATTATAGAAATCATTTATTTTTAATGAAACAATAGGACAATACAAAATGTTTTATTCCAGAATGTAGTTAAAACCTAAATTATAAAATATTATAAATTAAATTTTCTTCAATTAAATTCATTTTTGAAACTATCATAAAAAATTAACTTGGTGAATTTTTTTATTTTCATGACCTTATTAATTTTTCAATGAATAGTAAAAAAATATAGAATTTTTAAATACAATCATTTATTTTCATTAAATTAAGTAAAATTAAACATACATTTTATTTTTAACTAGTATTAATGTGATATATTATTAGTTTTATTTATAATAATATAATCCATAATTTTCATGATTTTGATATAAGATTATTTTTATGCTTAAAAATAATTTTTTCCAAAAAACATTTTTCATTGCATTTTACCAATATATATTAAAATTAATTTCTAATAATTTAATACAATGAATCATAAAAAATTGATACCATATTTTTAAATATGAGGTTAATTTTTTTTTTCAATATTTCCTTTTATTTCTAGGCATTATGAATAGTAAACGTGGTATAATTTATCACATATGTAAGGCTAAAACAGGTGAAAAAGAGATAAAAATTTAGGACGAGAATTTAAAAATTCTATAGAACTTGAATTTATCGTATTAGATGAGTTTCATTTTTCTATTTTCATCAATTTAATGAATATATGGCCACTTGGTTCTTTTTTTTATTTTATTTTAACCTTCATATTTTTATAGGAAAATAATAAAAACAACATGTCACTATCTTGACTTTAATATATCTAACATTTTTACATAAGGATAAGAAGAGGTTATATTTTATTTGAGATTTTTATTTTAAATTTTAATTAATTTTTATTATCTTGTAAATTTATTTCTAATTTTTAGCAATTCAAAAATTATCTAAAATTCATACCCAATATTGAAAGCATACTTTTGCAAGAAATAACAAAAATATGGTAATTGATTTGGAAAATTGTAACATTAATTTTTTTGAGTGAGTTATTGTGTATGAAAAATATTAAAGATAAATATAACAGATTATGGATGTTTTAATGTTTTTTAATTTAATTTTTATATAGTCAATTTTCAAAAAGTAAAATTAAATGAATTGTTCCAAAAATGACATTAATCATATTGTATAATAAATAATATTTTATTAAATTATTTAAAATTAAAATCATGTTATATTTGTCAAAGTGAATTTGATATGGTTAAAAATATAAAACATATTCAATTCATGGGTCCATTATCCTTTTATGGTATTATTATTAACACTTAATGGGTATTCAATCATTATATTACAGTAATTCTCAACATGGTTAATTGGGGGGGGGGGTTAAAACTCAGAGATAATGGTGAAACCATAAAAAGAATTTCAAAAATATTCTATTTTGTGAGATTATTTATAATAATAATCATCTTATCTACTTATAATATAATTTTAGATCCATTGTTCTATGAAAATTAATTTATATTAATTTAATACTCTATGTAATTCTAATAGTTCCAATCCCCCCACTTATAAAAGGACACCCCTTCGCTCTTTTCGTTATACCACATTGAGATTCTTAGATCGACCATACCCAACCCATTTATATTATAAAAATAAATATAAATTTTTTTGAGGTTATGGAATTTCAAAACTACAAATCATATTTCTCTTAAGATGTGATGTAAATGAAGTCTACCGAAGAAGTGTTAATCATTCTTAACAACCCTTTTAAATTTATTTATTCTTATAATTCCTATAAATCTATAGTTATATTTAATAAATAATGAATCCAGTATCATTAATATGCTGATATGTTAGTATTATTAATTTTTTTATCATTTCAACCACTTCTCCATCACACTGAAAAAAAAAACTTCTCTTGTGCGTACATATGGATTACTGCCTCTATAAAATGGTATTGTTTTGTTTTTCATGACCATTTTACTTGGATGCCTATAAATATAGAAATAAAGAATATATATGATATTTATAAAATAATTATTCTTTTATATCTAAAATATCATATATACCTTATTACCTTTTAATCTATAAGAATGTGATAGCATCGGTTGTTCATATGCACAAAATACCACCTCCACGAAGTGATATGATCCATTTATCATTTCATATTTACATGTATTCTAATAAGAATATATTTAATGAATATAAATAATATTTATATCATCATTAACAATATATATATATAACTGAACCATAATTAATGTACAATGATAATAACATTCATGAAAAAACATACATGAGAAAATACAGTAGTTATAACCAAAAAATTAGCTATAATGAAATATTATTAATTATTGAGTGATAATATGATATAAGATGATAATATATGCAATTAAAAATATTAATATGATAGCTATATAAATTAATAACAAGTTAAAAACCATTATACTGGAGGTTAAATCACTTTGAACTAATAGTAAATGTGATGTAAGATGTTTTATAACTCAATTTCTTTTTATTGGGTTATATTGCATATTCATTATCTTTAATATGGTAAGATTATGTGGGAAATAACCCATGATTATATTTTCTATATTTTAAAATAATTAATTTTTATTTACATTTTTACTCATAATCATATCAATGATTAATTCACCAGACATTATTGGGATCATTACACGAGATTTCATCATATTTTCCACTCCATTGAGACATATTTGTTATTATGCACTTATTTAATTTTATGTGGTGTATAAACATCACCTTTTATGTATTAAATATGAATATATATTTACTCATGATCATTAAGTTTCAATTCATGCTACACATTCACAGTGTTAAAAATTAAAAGATACCAAAGAGGTTAGAATTTCTTTTATAATCTTATTTTTTGGATATATCTTATTTTAATTGAAAGAATCGTATGACATATCCTTCATAAAAACAAAATATTTTCTTATAATATGAATATTTATTTATTTATAATGTTTTATCCAATATTTCCCCTCCTTTTCATTTGAATCATGTAAATAAATATTTAAGAGAAATTTTGATCTCAGTTCTCTTTTTTTGATTCGAGAGATGTTTCTTACATGTCCTTATTTATCATTTTTTTTACAAAATAAATTTTTATTTACTTGAATGAAATATTTTGATATCATTTAATTTTTACTATGTTATAGAGGAATATTTTCTAATATTTTTCAAAAGGATCATATTATAATTTCTTTATAAAAATAAAAAATGAATGTCTTTTTAGTGTATACGGCATTAACGAATTTTCCAACTAAAATAAAAATTTTATGCTCTTAGATTCTTCTACATGTTTTCAATTGGATTAGAAATAAATTTTTTTAATAAAATATTATATTAATATTTCACTTTTAATTTTAATTTTCACTAAAATACATGATTTTATTATAAAATTTATATATCTAATAGATTGATGGTAATATTTAATCACTTTCTAATTTAGTGGTCATTAACTTTATCATGCAACATTCACTTTATTATGATCATTGGAAATTAAATTTCTCTAAAATATTCATATTTTTTTGTTGTGGATTTGATTGTTTCCTAAACTATATACCATTTATATATTTTTTGTTTTACTTTGACATATATTTGATTGACTTGGGATATATGAGTTGTTCAAACATTTTAATTAATATAGAATTTTTTTTTGATAAAGCATAGTGTTTATGAATTGAATTTATCATTAAATATATGAGAATGGAACTCGATAGACCATGATGGGTGGGGCCCAGATATATATATATATACACACACTTGATTCATTGACATGCCTCAGGTGAGAAATAAATTAGATATCATTATTAAATAGGAATTTGGTGTATGCCTACCAATAATTTAAACTAACATAGTTCAAGGACTTTATAAATATATTAGGATGATTATGATCATGAAGTCCAACATTGTGCATTTCCTTCACTGTGAATTTAATTATTATTATAATACATGTATTTTATATATTGATATTAGACATGGATACTCCATGAAACAATCTTTTGAAATAATGGAATGTGTTCTCTGTTATTTACCTTTCATTATGAAATTTTCCTTATTTACTCATAGTAGTTTTTTTACTTAACCCTTTAAGATCATTTGAGCTCACCCATATGTTAGTTCCTTTCACTAGGATATGAATAATAAATCATTGAATTATTTTAATGGAAGGTTTTTTTCTTTCTGTTTTATATTTTTATTCCAATATAAAATGGGAATCATGTATATATCTGATTCTTTATGATTACTAAACTAATACATCCTTCAGAATGAGATCTCTTGTATCTTATGTCAGTGTCATAATGTAGACACAAAATTTTGGTTAATCTTGATGGGGTTGTTACCCATGTTACCCCTAAGTGTAAATTATTGACATTATCAACTATATCCAATTTAAATAGATAAATTTAATATTTTTATGAATTATAAATCATATAATAAATTATTATTTAACATAAAATACCATTAAAATAATTTTTGGGACTATTCACCTAGTTTTACTTTATAAACAACAATATATAAATGGAATTAAAATAAAAACATTTAAAACATTAAGAATATTTTATAGTTGTGTAAAAAATTCATGAAATACAATAATTAATAAAAAACAAATTACTTTTAATATATTTTTTAAAATAATTTATTTTTCACAATTTTTTTGAATAAGCATTGTGTAACTGTTTCATAAGAATTTATGATATTTATTTACTCACTAAAAAATAAAAATAAATTACCCTGAAAAAATAATACATTGATATTTTAAATAACCTTTTATAACTGAACATTAAGTATTTTTATCCATATGAAAAAATATTAGAGACAATAAACTAAATAGAGTCATATTTTTTATATATTCATTACTTAAAATAATATAATGGTAATTATCAATGGAAAGTTGAAATAAATTTCCAAAACATATAATATAATTTTATTAAGGTTGAAAGGAACCAAGAAACTGAAATAAAGGACTGTATTTTGGATATTTCTATGCCTTATCTTGTAGTTTTAACACTATTTTATATGTTTCACCCTTATATAGGTAACAAATATTTACCATGGTTACTACTTATAATGATCAGAAATTAAATGGGATTTTTGAAAAATTCGAACCATAAAATTCAAAATATTCAATCCATTTTTTATGATTAAATTTCTATAATTAGAATAAATTAATTTTTAATAAAGCACACAAAACGATATAAAAAATTCCATTAGAAAATTTCATTTTAACAATAAAACATTATTTATTCATATCCCAAACATATTTAAAACCATTAGATTAATGTTAGAACATTTTATTGAATATATAATCTATATATTTCATAAAAAAATTAGTTCAATTTATTAGGATAAAAAAATTGAGACCATAATTTTTTTTTCAGAAATACATACCTTTGTTACTTTCAATTTTTTTTGAATTGATTACCAATTAATTCATAATATATATTTTTAAAAAATATTTTTTCATAATTTATTTTGTATTATTCATACCCACTAATCCAAAACTGTGGAAATAATTTTACTATTAAATAAAAAAAATTAACAATATATAACAACTTTCTTAAAATCGTTGTTGCATATAAAGAAATTGATCAATGAAATTAAATTCATTTATAGAGAAATATATCCTAAAATATTAGTTTTTTAAAGTTATTTTACCCCATTCATTACATAGTCAATATGAAAAGATACATTTAGTGACTCAATATTCTTTGGTTTATACTACATGAAGAGTTATGCTGAGATCCTATTCTTGTATACCTTCTTTAGATTTACTCCCACATTATTTAATTTTAATATAAAAAACATTGATAAGTATTTAATACATATCCTTCCTATTGTTATCTTATTATGTAAGGTAATTAAGAATAAAAAAAATTCAGTTCTAATGTTTAGTAATGACATGGGAAAAGTGGATGGCCCCAATACTAAAACCAGGCCTATAGCTTCTTCAAAACATTTATCCAAGAGGTGGAAGATCAAGGGAAAATTAGTCGAACAAGATAGTTTAAAATTCACATGTTGAAATATGATCAGAAAAAAGTTAAACATCTTCCTGGATTCGAACCAATGGTATGGTTTTGGTGAATTAAATATCAATTGAAATCTATTTATTTCTAAAAATAGTTTATAAGATATAACTTGTTCTGATCACATTTATATTCAATTATAAAAACCATGTATATTTAAAATAATTTCTCATGGTGGGTAGTTTTAATGATTATATATGTACATATTCTCACTATGATGGCTATTTGAGATTATCACCTTAAATTTCTAACTAGAATAAAATTTTTTTTGAAGAACAGTTATTATATTCTATCCATTTCCAAAAAAAACTATTTATATGGATTTTATTGATATATATAAAATTATTTAAAATATGGGTAAAGTTTATTATTTTATATATATAGCATATTTTAAAATACAAAAAATAATAATAATTGTTATTATGTGTTGAATTGCACAAACATTGGGTTTGAAATTGAAATCGAAACTGATTTTCATGACTCATATCCCACCTAATTGTCGAATCCCTAGAGAGGGAATGCAAATGAAAAGGTCTTGAACATAATTATGTGAAAATGGATATTTAGAATCATTTTGACAAAATCCACTTGGTATATTTCATTCTTTTTTACACAGAAAAATGAACAATGCTCTATTTAGTGGGAAATGTGAATGGACTATCGATATTTTTGAATTGGTTTATACAAATGTCTGTAGACCATTTCCTATTGAATCATGAGGTGAATAGTCATACTTCATTAATTTTATTTATTAATTTAGTAGATATTTGCTTTTATACTTAATTAGTTATAATTAATATTCCGTGGATATATTCAGGAAATATAATATTGAATTTCCAATAATATTGTTAAGAAGATTATGAAACATCACTCATAATATAGTGGAAAATATCTAAACCAATATATCATTAATTATTAATGAGAGTTTAGGATTCTATCCCAAATAAATTTTCTTTATACACCATAATATAATATTTTTAGTGAAAGGAAGAACCTCACATTATTTTATTTGGATAGATCAAGTAAAAGTAATGTATGAAATCCATTATCCTTTTTTCAAAACACATTATAGGCAATTTAACCCATAGTAATAAAAGTTACAATGTTGAATACAATATTCTATACAAAAATTGGTGTGGAAGGAAATTCATGTTGTATAATTTATGTATATAGGGCTATGAATAATTTTTAAGTCATCTTATGTTAAAAAAAATTCACCCATATTCACAAAGTGTATATTTATTTGATACCCCATAGAAATAATGTGTTATTACCTATAATACCCCTAAGATAGAAAGGTAAGAGTGTTATCAAAATATTTGTTTCTTTATAGGGATAACACCTAAAAAATAAGAAAATAGGGGCAAGATATACTTTCATGAAGTCATGGATCAGGATATAAATGAGTTAGCTTTATAAAATGTTCCAAAAAGTCCCACAAATGAGGTTGTTCTATAGATAAAACAACTTTAAATGATCATAAGAGATTTTAGAGAACCATAGAGAAAAGAATATCAAGTCACCCATGATGGCGCTTCATTCTTAGTTTATAATAAAAAAACATTTATATAAGAATATTGTAGTAGGTGGAGAAAAATATTCTATATGGAATGAAACCATTAATTCTAAGATGGGATCATTTTACCAACACCATGTATGGAATTTCATAGAATCCCTAGTGGATAGAAATACCACTGGTTTGAAATGGGTATTAAAAAAAGTTGTACATTGACAAAAAATTCAATACATATAATGCATGATTGGTTTAAAAAGTGTTTAAATAGAGGCATGACATAGATAATGATGAAAAAAATTCTATCAGGATAAATGATGAAATATATTTGAATTATACTTTCATTAGAATCAAACCATGATAATGAGATTAAGAAAATTGATGCGAAAATAACTTTTCATTATGGTAACTTCCATGAATATGTCTATGAAAAAAAATATAAGGTTTTGTGACCCAAAATAATACCAATAATATATAAAAATTATAGAGACATATTTAAGGATTAAATAAATAATCTAGTTCATGGAACATTCACTTTTTTTAATCCATAAAAAAGATTGTTTTCATAATGAATTAATGGGAAACTTGTTTCTAAAATAGGTTTAATGGGAGTGAATCTATTTTTTTAATTTAATATATTGGTGAACTACTAATAATTAGAAATAATATACCAATAATACATTGTGTTCAGACATTCATTAACACATGCTTCCCTATAAAGAAATTTGTAAAGTAGTACATATTCTCATGATCAAGATCCATCATGATAGTTCCAAGAGGATACATAAACTATGTCAAGGTATATACATAGAAAATATGCTAATGTTTTTTAGTATGGAATAATACAAGAGGGGATTGTTTCCAATGTCACCTTACATTCATCTCTCTTTGAAAATGTGTCTTTAGACATATTAAGATATGTAATGGATGATGGTGATTCCATACAATTCAACAATAAAAAAATTCATGTTTTTTATGTTGTGTACTAGGATAGATATGGCCTATGAATTAAGTGAAATTGGAAGATATCAAGATGAATTAGATTAATACCATTTTCAGAAAGTGAAGACAAAAAAAATGTATCTGAGGTATGCTAAGAATAAATTCTCATTTTATTGTGGATATAATGAACTGGTTATCATAGGATTAATAGATTCTATAATAGAGTGAGAATATTTTGGATTGAGATATCACTATGCCAAAATATATATTTAATAACTTTTTTTCTAGGTGGTTTTGAAAACCAGTGATAAATGTTTTCTAAAAAAATTATTAATAGTTTTTAGAGGGTGTTGTCAAAACTACTGATAAATGATTTTTAATTATGATTTTTGATATTTTTTGATTTTATTTTTTTAAAATAATTATATTTTTATAGCAGTTTGTTTTTAAAAAACTGCCAAGAAATAGTAGTGGCCTTAAAAAACCACCACTATATACAATCATATATAGTTTATTATTTATAATTTTAATTATATATAATTTGTTCATTAAAAATATTTATAATTATTAGTTAATTTTAATTTGAAAGTTATAACATATGTTAAATAAGCGGAAAAATAGTCTTCAGCATCAATTGACCATAACTTTTGATCAACGAGTCCATTTTAGCTCCAAAAGCAGTCAAATATAAGCTTATGAGATGAATTAAAACCACATTAGATTTTAATTTTGTAATAATTAAAAGAATAAAGTTTATTATAGATTCAAGAAAATTAGGAAATCGAACATGAACATAAAATGGCCATAACTTTTGATCCGGGTTCCCATTTGGGTTTTACTATATATCTAACCGGAACCAATTACGGGTTCTATTACTTGTTGACCGAAGTACCCTGGAAACTGGTTTTTAGAGGCCAAAACTGGCACTAAAGACTTCCAAAACTGATTTTTAGTCATGATACTCCAGCTTATTAACATTAAATGGTTTTCAGCCTCGTTTAAGGGAGTTTAACTACCATTTTTAGTGGACACTAATTTTATTCTTAGGGATTACATTCATATTGTTATTATTGTTTTGAAACTTTATCATTTTTGATATTTTTTTTATTTTTAATTAAATATATGCAAATTTTTTAATTTTTACTTATAATTAATTAGTTGATTGAATACATATTTATAGAGAAAGGCATTTTTAAACATGTAAACCAAATGGGAAATTATTTTTCTTATTCTTTCATTTCAAATAAACTATTATTGTCACAACCCGTCCCAGTGGGGCCCATGCCGAAACTCCCAAAGCCCGCCTCCAATAGGCCAGGGGCTGGTGACTAGCACCAAGTAGGTATGTCATTAACATGGGAGGCATTTCCTATAAACCCCCCCCCCCCCACACACACACACACAGACACACACACACACACACACACACATCTCCAATCCCAAAAAGCTGAAAAGTAAAAACTACTGAAGATAGAAATGCATGCATATGCTAAAATCCCAACCAACAGAGTATGACAGGAATGTAAAGTACATTAATTTAAAACCCTGGGCCAATAGTACAATCCCACCAAAAGAAAGTCTGCAACAAAGTACAACCTATAAATAAAGGTAATGGGACTGCAATCTGTAGTTGTAGGAACACACCTCACCTTGCCTGATCTCACTGAGCACCGTCCAGTCCTGGTCCACCTAGAATCTCGTTAAAGGCTCACTCTTCTGCACAAGACAAAAAACGTGCGGGAAAATCCCGTTCTGGGGTGAGTATAAGAATACCTAGTAGGACACCCTGAAAACCACAAAGTAGTACAATAAAGGAAAATACCACAAAGGAATGATATAGTCATCTCTACCCAGTATATGTTTACAGAACATACAAAAAGAATATCCAGATATACTCATACACGACCGACTATCGCGAAACCACCACTAAGATCTAGCTCGAAGATTCCACTAAGCACCTAATCGATAGAACACACTCCTAGGTCTGAAGAGAGAGATACGAAGTTCTCATCACGGGATAACTCACTCCACAAGTACTTAAGAATACGATGCTCATATGATGATAACAACAATAGCTATGGGGTGATTCCAATAACTCAGTCTGAACTAATCTTCTAAGCAGAGGATCGGCGCCCAGGTACGGTAGGTCACGTTGATACCAAGAACTCCACCTAGGGTACTAGGAAGGAATAGAGGATCTGAATCTATGTCTCAAAGAGGGGATTCCAAAAACTCTGTTCAGGAAGCCCTACTGAAGGGATCATACTCTTGTACGTAGGAAATAATACCAGAACCCTTCAGGGGAAAAGGCCAAGGGTACGAACCCTAAGGAAGCTAGCCCAAGCCACGGAAGACAAATGACCCAAGCCATGTAAAACAGTTTACATTGCATATAGTAGGATCACACTCAATGTTCAATGACTCCATGTACTTACTATGTGAACAGCCCATGTCTCTTGTCCAGGTGTGTAAAACTAGACTACACGGCGTGTAGAAGGATCACACGCCGTGTTCCTTGACTCCAGGTACTGCCCGTGTAAACGGCTCGTGTCTCTAGGATTGTCATTTAAAAAGTAACTACACGGCGTGTAGATGGATTACACGCTGTGTATGAGTGTCTGGGGTTCACTCCATGTACGCTGGCCATGTGCCCGTACACAGCCTCAACCCGTGTCGCCCTACCTGTGTACCAGTAGACAGGGTGTCCCGTGTATCTGGCCAGGTCTGGTCGGGGAAGGGTATACATGTCATGTCCTTGGCCGTGTACCCACCCTCTGCCCGTGTACTCCCATAGTACATGCCAGGTGGTCCGCCGACGAACACACGCCATGTAGCCCATACTACACACCGTGTAGTCCAGATTTCTCCAGAACCATCATCTTCCTCCTCGCGCATCAGCCAGATTTCCAGATTCATGATCTCTCATTCGTTACTACCGATACTTCAGATCTTGGATCGTCCCATAATACCAACACCGAATCGGGTGTTTTCGGTCTTTCGATCGGGTCATAAACATTCAAAAATCCATCTAAAGGAGAAATGACCAAAAACTCCTATCTCTCGATCCGCTCTGAATCAACTTCCAAAACCATCTTCTTAGCTCTATACCATCACCCCGAGGTTGGATCTAAAAATCTCGGAATGTTAAACCGCTTATCGAAGGCGCAATATATCGTTGTTCTTATCCCTTGAAGAATGAAGAACGAGTAGGCAAAAATAATGGGGAAAAGGATTCATAAAGAAACAACCCAAGGAACGAACCTCCGCCGTTGTTCGTTCCGGCCTCGATCAGTTCCCATATGAACGATCCAAAAAACAAATATCAGATCTAAATTACAAGGATTTAGATCTTCCCCAAAATCCCCGCAAAAAGCCCATCCCGCAAATACGATCGATCTGCATGCTAATATGTTCGTGGATTAGACCATTTTCATCGTAGTAATCTAGAACCGCGAAATGAAAACAAAATCAAATGCCCTACCTGGATCCACGGCATTCGTTGGCGAAGATCCGGTCTCCATGTTGTCATCACCATTGAAACTCGTCAAGAACGCCACCGCCACGTTGGGAGGTTTCATCCAGAGATTTCCAAAGCCTCCAGGCGAAGTTCAAGGTTATGGGATCTGTAAATCTGATCCCCTGTGAAATATTTACTTAATGGATTAAAAATATTTCGCTGCAGAAAGATTTTTATAAAAGTTTTTTATTTAATATTTTATTACGGTTACGTCCAAAAACAAGATTTCACCACCGACCTGCTTAAGCCGATGTCAAGCCTCACCTAATGTAAAATCACTTCTCTGAATTCAACGGTTCCCTCAGATTTCTGATCCGAGCACCCATTCAAGAGTTATTAAACTTTGTCAGGAAAACCCCTCATGCGTGTAATTTAATTATCTAATTAAATTAAAACATTTGTTCCGGGCTGACCGGGCCTCGAAACTGTACGCCTTCTTAAATCCTGGTCATGAAAAAAAGAAAACAAATTTATCATATAATACTGAAATAATATACGTAAAAATTCGAGACATTACATCCTCCCCACCTTAGGGCTTCACATCCCCCAACAGCCAAAAAAAAGGCTACTCAAAAAGATGTGGGTACTGCGCACAGATCTGAGCCTCACGCTCCCACGTGCTCTCTTGTAGATTTCCATACTACCACCGGAAACGCACTAAAGGAATAGCTCTCCCAAGAAGGATCTTCTCCTACCGATCCTTGATCTCCATTGGGTACTCAGTAAAGGTTGCTCCATCATCTATGTCTTGTTTTCCCCAGTTGATAACGTGCGATGGATAATTAACGAACCTCCGTCGCTGTGACACATTGAAGACGTTGTGTACCTAGTCCATCTGAGGAGGTAGATCCATGCAGTACGCCACCTCGCCAACTCTACTCAAGAATCTGAAAAGGGCTGATGAACCTCAGAGATATCTTACAGCCTCGACCAAATCATTGCAATCCCCATCGAGGTGAGAGCTGAAGGAACACATGGTCTCCCTCCTCGAACCCCATGGGCCTCCGTCCCCTATCGGCATATGACTTCTACCGACTCTGTGTAGTCTCCATCTACTCCTAGATTACTTGCACCTTCTCTGTAGTAGCTCACACCATCTATGGGCCCATGAGTGCTGACTCTCTTGGGTCAGTCCCACAAAGTGGGGACCTGCAAGGTCGCCTGTACAATGCCTCGAATGGTGTTATACCAATAGTGGAATGATAACTATTGTTATAATCAAATTCCTCCAGTGGTAGGTGATCCTCCTAGCTTTGACCAAAGTAAAGTATGCAAGCTCATAACACTTCCTCCAGAACTTGGATGGTCTGCTCTGTCTGACCATAAGTCTGAGGATGAAACGCTGATGTCAAGCATAACTGAGTCCCAAAAGATTCTCGTAATCCCTTCCACAAATGGGATGTGAAATGAGCATCACGATCTGAGACTATCATTGATGGAACTCCATGAAGTTGAACTATCTCTTGCACGTAGAGACGTCCCAAAATCTCTACGGAACTCTTCCCCTGTATGGCTAGTAAGTGGGCCGACTTAGTGAGTCAGTCAATGGTCACCCAGATGGCATAGTATCCCCTGGACGTACGTGGTAAACCCATCATGAAGTGCATGGATATCCCATCCCACTTCCACTATGGATCCTCAAGGGGGCAGTCAAACCCACTAGAACCTAGTGTGCATCCTTTACTTGATGACAAGTAAGGCACCGAGAAACAAACTCTGCCACACTGTTCTTCATTCCTGGCCACCAGAACTGATGTCTTAGGTCCTGGTACATCATTCCCATGTCTGGATACACCACCAAAGGAGATGTATGGAACTCCCTCAGAACCTCCTCCCGCAACGTCACTGGTACTATCGTGCACCCTCTGAAAATAAGAACATGCTCCACACCTTTTGAATATCCATCAGCAGCATCACCTGCAGATATCTGAGCATGTAGAGTGTCACAGCTAGCGTCCTCGAGCTGTGCTTCCCTGACTCGCTGTAAGAGTGGAGGGGTAACCACCATTGACTAAAGGTAAGATCTCTCATCTCTATCCACGAAGGATAACTGTAAAGAGGCAAACTGCCTTGTCGCCTCATCTAGAAACTGCAAACTGGATTTTCTGCTGAGAGCCACTGCCACAACGTTCCCCTTCCCACGAGTATAAATGATCTCAAAGCCATAATCCTAATGAAACTAAAGTTACCACCTCTATCTCAAATTCAGATCCTTCTGAGAAAAGATAAATCTAAGACTCTTGTGATTAGAGTAGATGATAAACCATTTTCCCATCAGGTAGTGCCGTCACATATTCAATATGAAGACTACCGTTTCCAACTCAAGATCAGGGATCGTGTAGTTCTGCCCATGTGGCCTCAACTGATGTGAGACAAAGGAAATCACCGCTTTCCTCTGCATCAGGACACAACCAAGCCCGGTTCTTGATGCGTTGCAGAAGACTACGTACTCAACACCCTCTTCTAATAGTCTCAAGATTAGGGCACTCGTTAGACTCTATCTCAACTGCTGAAAAGCCTACTATCATCTCTCGGTCCACACGAAAGGCTTCCCCTTTTGGGTAAAAGCTATCATGGGTGCTGAAATCCTAGAGAAACCAGAAATGAATATCTGATAGTAGCTTTCCAACCCAAGGAAACTCAGCACCTCTGTCATGCTCCAAAGTGGATCCCATGCTAACACTGCCTCTACCTTGGTTGGGTCTACTTCTACACCATCTGCTAAGATAACATGTCAAAGAAAGTGGACCTCCTGTATCCAAAATTGACACTTCAAGAGTTTCTCGTACAACTAGTTCTCTCAGAGTGTGTCTAGAACCATCCTTAGGTGCCTCGCGTGATCCTCCTTGGACATAGAGTACAAAAGGATATCATCGATGAAGACCACCATGAACTGATCTATATAGGGATGAAATATCCGGTTCATGAGTCCCATAAACACTTCCGGGGCATTCGTCATGTCGAAGGGCATCACCAAGTACTCATGGTGAATGTAGAATCATATGAAAGCCATTTTCGGTATATCCTCATATTGTACTCTCAACTGGTGATAGCCTGATCGTATATCAACCTTCGAGAACCATCATTCCCCTCTTAACATGTCAAAGAGGTCATCGATCCTCGGTAGTGGATACCGGTTCTTCACAGTCACCTGATTCAAGTGCTGGTAATCCAGACATAGCCTCAAGCTCTCGTATGCCTTCTTGGAAAACAACACTCGGGCCACCCAAGGTGAAACACTGGGTCTCACGAAGCCCTTCCTTTTCAAGTCTTCTAGCTGCACTCTCAGATCACGAAGCTATGTAGGAGCCATCCGATATGCTGATGCTGATATCAGTGTCATCTAGGGTTGAAACAAAATGAAGAAATCTATCTCCCGATGGGGAGGTAGTCCAGGGACATCCTCCGGAAAGACGTCCTCAAACTTAGCCACTACTGATGGAAACTAGAAACTCATAACATCTACTACGCCAACGGCTAGGCTAGCAAACTGATGTGAAATCGGTTGTACCTTCCTACGCACGAGTCCATCCCGCGCTTCTAGGGTCTCCTATTCCCCGATAAAGGAGAACCTCATTCCATCACTGCGGACACACCACACCCTTCGCCTAAAATAGTCAATCTGGGCATCAACTATGGATATCCAATCCATACCAATAAAGACATTGTAAGTCCTCGACACTACCACCAAGAGGTTCCAACAGAAACTATCACCTCCAAGGGTCAGGTCACACTGTCTGCAAAGGTGTGTGATCTATGAACCTTCTCTAGTCAGTGTCTCTAAGAATAAGGGTCGAGTCAATGGCTCAATTGGAATCTCAAGGTCTAGAACAAGAAAAGAAGCTAGAAAAGAATGACTAGCATATGTTTCTATTAGTATGGAAATCAATGTAGAAAATACACAGATTGTACCTCTAATCATTCCAGGAGTATCTGGGTCATAAGCCTTAGCTACCTGCAGTTGTCCCTGTTTATGTCCACCAGCTCCCTGAGCCTCGGGTGGATCTCCTAGGGGTCATGGTGGTAAATGGTCAAAATTTCAACCACATCCAGCTGCTCCCCCAGATCCTCTACCACATCTGCCACCCCACAGATCTGACTGCTCTACACGTTGCCTCTGCCTCAGTGGTCCATGCACTACTCCCATGTCAGTAGTATGGAGGGTTAAAAAATCTCTAGCGAGATGTCCCATGCCATCACATGAGTAGAATTTCCTCTCTCAAGTCTGGATGGATAAGCTCTACGAACCATGTACGGCAGATCTTCTATCCTGGGATCTCCTCTGAAAACGTCCCCCACACTTAGGACCCTGACGTTGGCTCCCTGCTGCCGAGGTCTCTGCTCCATCTTGCTCACTACTGACAACTGCTGGTTGTCTCTGCTCTGATAAGAAGCTCTCGGACACCAAATCTCACTCGAGCACCCCATCATAAGTAGGAATTCTCATAGGGAAGATGCTAGCCAGGATGTCTCTGTGCAAGCCCTTCTCAAATGTTCGAGCTTTGAAGTACTGATCCCTAACCATATCCATCGAGTACCATGAGAGGTCGGTAAATCTCAATGAATAGACATCCACCATCATGGTTCCCTGTTGGAGCTAAAGAAGCTCATTTATACGTACTTATCTCAGGGTAATCGATGAAAAATCCCCCTTGAAGAGATGCTCAAACTCTGACCATGCAAGAGTCACCTCATCGTGATCTTGGATAACCAAAATCCACTATCACCCTGCCGAGCCCTGCAGAAGGCTCACTGCCAAGATCACCATCTGGTCTGATGGTGTACTATACAAATGGAAGACTCTGGCCACTCCCTCATGCCAGTCCTTTGCTGCCTGAGGGTTAGGCTCGCCTCGAAACCTGATGGGTCTCTGTCTCTGAAACTCATGGAGTGTGCTCAGCCTGTGCTCCTCCTCTAATGGTACAACAGGCACTAAACACAGCTCTAAAGGAGGTGGAATAACTGGCACACCATCTGAAGGTAAAATTGGGGGATCTGGTCCCTGTATCGAAGCTTAATCACTAAGGGGGTCATCCTTATGATCGAGCTTTTGGATCCTAGTGGGTGCGTGTCGTGGAGGCATCCTGTAAAAAAACAAGAAGTACCACAGTCAGTGTGTATATCTGGAGAGCTGACACAAGAAGGACATGGAAACCACAACCCATTCCTATATGATGCATGTACCATTATTTTCTTCTGAAACTAGTGTTCTCATGTTTTGAGTCGAAAAGCAAGTTATTAGAGTCATGGTGTATGGATACGTTAGCCTCCCGTACCAACAATGGGGTTCCTGGCTTGAAATCCAAACTTGAAACACTTAACACTGTTTCCCCAAACCAACTCACAGACTCTCAGTCCTAAGGTAGAACCGACCTTCTTTGATACTATTATGTCATGGCTGGTTCCAGTGGGGCCTGTGCCGCAACTCCCCAAGCCTGCCTCCAATAGGCCAGGGGCTGGTTAATATTTCTAAGTAGGCATGTCACTAACATGGGAGGCATTTCCTATAAACCTATACACACACACACACACACACATCTCCAAACCCACAAAGCAGAAAAGTAAAAACTACAAAAGAGGGAAATGCATGAATGAACTAAAATCCAAACCAACAGAGTACGACAAGAAAGTAAAGTACAGTAATGTAAAACCCAGGGCCAAAAGTACAATCCCACCAAAATAAAGTCTGCAACAAAGTCCAACATGTAAAGAAAGGTACTGGGACTGCATTCCATAGCCATAGGAACACACCTCGGCCTGCCTGATCTCACTGAGCACCATCCGGTCCTGGTCCACCTAGAATCCCGTCAAAGGCTCGCTCGTCTGCACAAGGCACAGCACGTGCGGGCAAATCCCGTGCAGGGGTGAGTATACCAATACTTATTAGGACACCCTGAAAACCACAAAGTAATACAACAAAGAAAAATACCACAAAGGAATGATATAGTCAGCTCTACACAGTATATTTTTACAGAACATATAACCAGAATATACAGATATACTCATATATGACCGACTATTTCCAAACCACCACTAAGATCCAGCTTGAAGATTCCACTAAGCACGTAATAGGGAGAACACACTCCTAGGTATAAAGATAGTTATATGAAGTACTCGTCCCGGGAGAACTCACTCAACAGGTACTTAAGAATACGATGCTCAGATGAGGATCACAACCAATAGCTATGGGGTGATTCCAACAACTCAGTCTGAACTAGTCTGCTAAGAAGAGGATCGGCGCCCAGGTAAGGTAGGTCACGTCAATACCAAGAACTGCACCTAGGGTACCAGGAAGGAATAGAGGATCCAGCTCTAAGTATCATAGAGGGGATTCCAACAACTCTATTAAGGAAGTCATGTTGAAGGGATCATACTCCTGTATGTAGGAAATGATACCAGAAACATTCTGGGTAAAAGACCAAGGGTACAAACCCTAAGGAAGCTTTCCCAAGTCATGGAAGACAAATGGCCCAAGCCATGTAAAACAGGTTAAATGATGTGTTGTAGGATCACACACCATCTTCCTTGACTCCGGGTACTGCCCTTTTAAACGGCTTGTGTCTCTAGTCCATGTGTGTAAAACTAGACTACACGATGTGTAGAAGGATCACACGCCGTGTTCATTGACTATGGGTACTGCCCGTGTAAATGGCCCGTGTCTCTAGGCTTTTCATGTAAAAATTAACTACATGGTGTGTAGAAGGATTAAACTCCATGTCCGAGTCTCTGGGGTTCGCTCCGTGTATGCTGGCCATGTGCCCGTACATGGCCCCAACCTGTGTCGCCCTGCCCATGTACCAGTACATGGGGTATCCCGTGTATCTGGTCGGGTCCGGCCGGGGAAGGGTATACACTCCGTGTCCTTGGTCGTGTACCCACCTCGTGTCTTTGTACTCCCGGAGTACACGCTAGGTGGTCCACAAATGAACACATGCTATATAGCCCATACTACACACCGTGTAGCCGGGATTTCTCCAAAACCGTCGTCTTCCTCCTCGCGCCTTGGCCGGATTTCTGGATTCATGATCTCTCATCTGTTCATCCCGATACTTTAGATCTTGGTTTGTCCCATCGCGTGAACACTGAATCATGTGTTTTTGGTCCTTTGATCGGGTCATAAACCTCTAATGATCCATCCGAAATAAAAACGCCCAAAATCTCATATCTCTCGACCCACTCCAAATAGTTCACCGAAACCGTCGTCGCAGCTCCAGACCATCACCCAGAGGTTAGATCTACAAATAATGGATTGTTACGCCACTGATCGAAGGCACAATCGATCGTTGTTCTTATCCCGTGACGAATGAAGAACGCGTAGGAAAAAATAATAGGGGAAAGGATTCACAAAGAAATAACCCGAGGAAAGAACCTTGACCGTTGGTCATTCCAGCCTCGATCCATTCCGGTATGAATGATCCTAAAAACAATTATCAGATCAAAATTACAAGGATTTAGATCTTCCCCAAAATCCCCACCAAAATCCCATCATGAAAATAAGATCGATCCACAGGCTAATCTTTTCGTGGATTTGTCCGCGTTTGTCGTAGGAATTGAGAACAGGGAATGGAAACCAAAATCAAATGCCCTACCTAGATCCGCAGCATTCATTGGTGAAGATCCAGTCGCCACATTGTCTTCACCGGAGAAAGTCGTCAAGAACGTCGTCGCCGCATTGGGAGGTTTCTTCTAGAGCTTTCCAGAGCCTCCAGGGGATGTTTAGGGTCATGGGATATGTAACTCTGATCCCCAGCGAAATATTTACTTAAGGGTTTAAAAGTATTTTGCTGGAGAAAGATTTTTATTAAAGATTTTTATTAAATATTTTATTATGGTTACGTCCAAAAACTGGATTTCAACATCGACTAGCGCCAGCCGATGTTAGGCCTCTCCTAAGGCAAAATTACTGCTCTGAATGCAACAGTGCCCTCATATTTCTAATCCGATCACCCGTTTATGAGTTATTCCACTTTTTCAGGAAAACACCATGCACATCTAATTTAATTATTTAATTAAATTCAAACATTTGTTCCGGGCTCACCGGGCCTCGAAACTGCACACCGTCTCATAGCCTGGTCTCGAAAAAAAGAAAAAAACATTGTCATATAATACTAAAATAATATACCGAAAAATCAGAGACATTACAATTATCGATTTTTTTACCTTATAAAAATGAATTAAATTTTATATATTTTCCTATACAATTAATGATTATATACAAACATGTCTGTTTCCATTAAAAATATATATTTATGTGTATATTATGAAATTTTTAAATAAATACATATATATCTTACTATTTGTGTATATTTATAAACATTTTTAAATATTAATATATATTTATGTTTATTAATGTTTTTATCATATATGTGTTGATATATATATATATACTTGGGTGAATTTATATAAATTTATATTAATATGCAATTATATATCTAATATTGTTCATATATATATTTACGTAACAAAAATGCGTATTAATATAAATTTATTTAAATTTCCATATATGGGTATATATTTATAGATATTTATATCCATTAATTGTTTTATTATTATTTTTTATTTTTTTATTTTATTGTTTGTTATTTTTTTATTTTTTTATATATTATATATTATTTTAATGTTTATTTATTATTGCTTTATTCCTCATTATTATTAATTTACAGTTAAATGACTATTTAAAAATATTTATTATTTATTATTTATTATTAATTTAACTATTATTTATTTAAAATTTCTTTATTTAATATTTTTTTATTTTTTTTATTTAATTAATATTAATTTAATAATAATTTTATATTAATTCCATATTAATTTCATATTTTTATATTTATTATTTATTTTCATTTATTAATATTTATTATCTATTTTTTGTTTATTTTTTTATTTATTGACTAATTATTTATTTATTATATATTTAATATTTATTTTATATTTATTTATTAAATATTTAATTATTATTTATTTATTAAGTACTTATTATTTTTTATTAAGTAACTCACCCCTCTATGCTCTTAATTAAATTCCAACACACCTTATTTAATTAATTGAACCTATTCAATTAATTGGTTTAAGTTTGAATTTTGAAGTTGGAAACCCATGGCCTGTTGAAATAAAATAAAGGAGCTTATTTTATTTTAGGGGGGTTAGTTTTGTTGTGTGGAGAAAAAGGGAAGAGAGAGAGCTCTAGCTCTGGAAGATCTTCATCAACCCTTGAAGAACTTCATATCCTTCGTTGAAGAACGCTACGTCTCCAAAGAAGGACGTCGAATTGGCGGTCCCAAAATTCTCCATCCACTTCCTCTTTCGCGACATGGAAGGAGACACCGATGACAAGAAGGACGCCATCAACCGCGGCGCTTGACAACCACGAGCTTTCTTCAAGGTAGGGGCTTTTCGTATATAGTATTTATGTGAATTATACCCTAGTGTGTGGGTATTTAATTTCCAGGTGTTTGTATAATTTATTTTGAATAAATTATACCCTAGTAATTGACGTATTATGGATTGAGGTAGGGAAAATTTTTGTTTAATTTTCATTCAAGTGGATTTATCTCAAGAGAATGAGCTTTTAATAATATGATGTTAGTATAATTTTTTACTTGAATAAATTATACCCTGGTCAATGATTAGAAGAATGTGTTCAAGTGATTTACAATTGATAACACCTAACGCGGAGGGCACGATGTGAACAAACACGGCCCAACAACCCTCTACAGCTTGTTGTTGATGTACAAATCAACGGGCGATGATGAAACGGGCCGCAAAGATGATTTGAAGTTCCCGCAGTGTAGTTCGGGTCCCATAAAGTCTTCTGGCGCAGACGGCGGGTGAAACAGACCACCGGTGTGCAACCGGTGGTCCATAGAGAGCGGTGGCGGCGCACCGCAGGAAAAGATCACCGCGGATTGGCCGCGACGGACCGGAACGGCTAATCCGTTCCAGGTTTAGGGGAGGAGGGCGCGTCAATAAAGCCGTGCCTTTACCAATCAGAGGGGGGGGGGGGGCAGCGCCTCCCCCCGTTTCTCGCTCGACCGAAACTGCCGAGCTGACCGGCCACACGGGCCACGCCCGCCCAGGATGGACCGGCCACACCGGGCTGAGCTGGGTTGCGCCAGCTGGGCCGGGCCACGCCAGCCGTGCCGGGTCACGCCCCGAGGGGCCGGACCCGGACCCGGGTCGGGTCGACCCGGTCCCAGACCCCCCCCATTTCGGACTTTTTCACTCATTTGCCCATATCATTGGCATCGTACCTCTGATCGATGCACCGTTAATTTCGTTGAGATCCTTGGATCTAGATGGTCGTTTCGGTATATTACACTCAAGGTTTCGGAGAACATTGGGTATGGCCGGGTTGGTTCGAACACGAAACCAACTGGGCCCTCGGAGCGGAAATGCTTATAACATGAGCTCCGGACGTCCGATTGACGTGACATTGACTTTTTTGGATTAGTCTTAGTGAAATGGACCATTTGGATTACTCCACTCGAGGTTTGGATGCAGCTGGAGTACAGTCGTGTTGGTTTTGACTTAAAAACCAACCGAGCCCCTGGAACGAAAAGACCATTAACTCTCAGACCGGGCGTCCAATTGACGCGCCGTCTTTCATGTTGAGTTCCTATCGATGAGGCGGAACTTTGCGATACATCAACTATGGTCTATGTGACATTTGATGTATCGACCTATTGGCTCATGGAGCGGACCCTCCTGGAACGAGTGTGCTGTGTGCGGAAACCATAGAGCTGGCTGAGACTTGGCGACTGCTGATCGATTGACTCGGAGTGTTTCGATAGCCCAATGGGGAGCGGTTGGTTGTAGCGGTAGACCCACGACGGAGGAGCGCTTTATTATAGCTGCAGACCTGTGGTACTCACCAGAAGGAGTACCTCTGTAGGCTATGAGGGGGAGCACTTGGTTGTAGCGGTAGACCCATGGTGGGAAGTGCTTGGTTGTAGCAGTAGGCCCACAATACTCGACAGGTGGAGTACTACAGCAGTCCAAGGTTAGTGGGAAGCGCTTGGTTGTAGCGGTAGGCCCACTGTACTCGATAGAGGAGGAGTTCCCCAGCAGCTATGGGTTCGACGGTGAAGACTATCGTACTGGAATCTTCCATGGGTTCGATGATGACAACAACCGTAATGGAATCCTCCACGGGTTCGACGGTGAAGACTATCGTACTGTAATCCTCAGTGGGTTCGACGGTGAAGTATTTCATACTAGAATCCTCCACGGGTTCGACGATAATGACAACCGTACTGGAATGCTCCTTGGGTTTGACGGTGAAGACTATCATACTGGAATCCTCCATGGGTTCGATGACGACAACAACCGTACTGGAATCCTCTGTGGGATCGGCGGTGATGACTACAGTACTTGTATCCTACGTGGGTTCGACAGTATTGACCTCTGTTGTAGTAGCCTACGTGGGTCCTATAGCTCAGCTGGTCTAGTATCCTACGTGGGTCCCAGCTTAGATGAATCAGTGGCTACATCTGATCATCTCAATCACCTTAAGAGTAAGTATACCTGTGTGAGCTGAGTCTTGACTTTCAATCATTATTTTCAATATGATTTACTTACATTCCAATGTGGTTTGGGTTATACTATCCTGTGTGGACGTGATCGAACATGGGCTCGGATGTTGGATCTGAACTGGAATTGATGACTTAGGTTTATGTATGAGCATATACCTAAGTAGTGTTGGATGTTACTTCGTGATTGTATATTTCCTTTGTGGATTATCCTTTGTGGATTCTGGGAGACCTTCGGGGGTCTCGGGGTCCCTACTGAGTATCGAATACTCACCCATGCACGGGCTTCGCCCGCACTACGTTGTGTTGGTTGCAGATGATTGAAATCACCGATCGAGGTTGAGGCTTATAGAGCTGGACGGTTCCCGGAGGAGGAACACATGACGAGTCAGTGCCCGAAGGTGGATTTATGAAGAGTCGGTACCCAGGGGTAGACCACTGGGCGGTACGTACACGGGGCGGATGGAAGGACCCGAGGAGATGAGGAGGCTATATGTACCCACCCTTCAGGTGAGATTTCCAGCGGACAGCTCGGCGTTGCTGCTTTACTTTTCAGTTTTTGTACTTCCTTTCCAGTTGTATTTACTTTCAGTTGGGTTTGTATTCTGGTCCACTTACTTTTCTGCACTTACTTTTGTACTCAGTTTACATAGTGTTTACTTCTGCTGGCATACTCTATGGTGTTTGTTTACTTAATAAAGGCAATGCCTTCCCCTTTTTTTTTTTGGATTTACGTCTTTGGTGCTAGTCGCCAGCCCCTGGCCTATGGAAGGCGGGCTTGGGGTAGTCACGGCACGGGCCCCGAGGACGGGTCATGATAATTTATTTATTATTTATTTGATATTTATTTATTATTTATTATTTACTATTTACTATTTAATTATTATTTAATTATTATTAATTTATTAGTTAATTATTATATATTTAATATTTATTTATTTATTAATTATTTAGTATTTAATTAATATATATATTTATTATGTACTTCTTATTGTTTCCTATTTATTTATTATTTATTATTTATTTGTTACTAATTATTCATTTAATATTTATTTATTATTTGTTATATACATCTTATTTATGTCTAGTGATTTATTATTTATTTTCATTTACTATTATTTAATATTATTTTGTAATTTTTTTATTTAATCATTTATTATTTATTATTTAACTATTATTTATTTATTATGTATTGATTATTTATTTTGTAATTATTTATTATCTATTATTTAGGAATTTATTTTTTTATTACATTATTATATATTCAATATATATATTAATTATTTATAATTATTTAATATCATTTTCTTTGTTATTTCTATATGTACACATATATTAAATACTCTTCACATACCAGATAAAGAGCATGCTGGAGTGGTAAAATATTTACATTATTTCAAAGAGGTAAAGGGTTCAAATCTCTCACAGTGTATATATTTTCTAAATTTATGCATGGAAAGATTGGAATACCTGAGATATGAATTCATGGTAGGATAAATAATAAATAATAAATAATAAGTAATAGTAATGAAATAATTACGTAAATACAAAAAAAGATGAAAAAAATAAAATAAAAAAATAAAAAAACACCTGGAAACAAAACGCCACAAAATAAAAAACTACTGCATAGAAATAACCGGAAAATAATTCCCAGTATGCAAATACATGAGGCTTCTAGAAAGTGTCACACATCATTTTGTGGCTCTTTAAACCACTGCTAAATTCCAAAACAATAGTTGGGAAATAATTTTTTTTGTATTGTATAGCTATAGAAGTAGTTTGGATATGAAATTTTATCCAAGATATTGATGTGGTGCCGAATATTAGAGATCTTATCCAAATATATTATGATAATATTAAAATATTGGCTCCTTCCAAGGTTCTATGGTCTCCTTGGCAGTTAAAGAACTTACTTTGGATGTATCGTCTCCTGAGCGATTTTTCTCAGAGAGGTGAGGTCATAGTGAGAAGAGTATACATAGAGGAGAACATGAAAGACCCATTGAATAACGAATTTTTCTAGAAAAATAATGAATTTCATATGAAAGTTAGTAGATGTAAATTTAGTATTTTTTGGATCTACACTATGTGGGAATCAATTAGAGTTGTTTATCTAGAATTAACTACTTTTAACTTTAGATTGCATATATATATATATATTAAAATACATGAATGTTAAAAAAAATGTCACTTGATGCTAGTTCATCTGCATTACATTAATGTGATAATATCTGTGGGATATTTGTGACCTCAAAAAGGTATACCAGTAAAGATGATGTATGCCCAAAATCCATATGTCTGAGATGAATTTGGGAAACAATATACAGTTGGCATATGAACTACATGATATGTGTGGCTCCTATATAGATAATGATTAATTGATAATGATTGAATGTCTCATCTTTTCAAAAGTAACCATTAAATTAATAATAACAAGGGATATAATTAAAAATGTATGTGTTTCATTCATATAATGGAAGCACTAGCCATAACATTTATACATGCATTATAACATAAGAATAAAAGTAACATGATTTATGGAGTGTCCTTGGGTGTTTTATAAATCACTTCAATGAGATAGTAGTGGTGGTGTGTTTGTTTCCACAATGCTTATTCAAAACAAATTGGAAACTGATGGTCTCTTTATCCTTATCCTTTATTCTCAAGAAACTAGCATGTCATGGAGGTTAAATTGATCTTATTAATAAAAAAAATTATTATTCTCTACACATGGACACCTCCATATGTGGGATGTCTTTTGAGTGACACTTCAATGATCTCTCTCAAACCCATTTTATGGAGATCAAGATATTATAATAACTTCATTAGTGAGTGGTACAAAGATTTCACAGGTTATTCATTTATAGTTTATGTGATTAAATATTTCTTCTATTATGATCTTGGGTTGGTGGTTTCTAATGAATTCACTACTTTTATTCTATGTTAATCAACCTGAAAGAAACCCATAAGTGGAATCAAAATGATCCATGATCATAGTTTTATGATATTAATTTTCTGAAATTAAGAACATGGAAAAACAAAGAACCACATCATCCATTAAAACAGTCTGACTAGTCTATCCTCATACCATATAACCATCCATTTAAAAACATGTGTCCTGAATTTACTCATGTAAAATGGAAAATCTTCATCCACTATAGCATAATGAGGAGGCCATTGTAGACCATGTGTTAAGTGTTTACTTATATAAAATGGATAGTTGTTTTCCACAATTACATAGTGGAAAATCCATTTTAGATCACGTGTTAAGATCTATCACATAAAAATGGCTATCTAGTCTTCACCAAGGCATGATATTTATTCCATTTAATATAGGTGTTGTTGTCCTTCCAAAACATCCAAGGATGATTCACCAAAACACGATAAAATTCATTCTAAACTAAATATACATTAAGTGTTATATAATATGAAACTAGAAGCTACAGGCAAGCCATGATGAGGTTGGTTCCTATCAATTTCCATCAAAACATCCACATGGTTTACACCATGGTTAATCACATGCCTTGGTTCATAATAAATGTTAAAAAATTATTTTTTTGACATTTTATAGTTTTTCATTTATTTATAAATGTTTTATTAATAATTGGAAAATATATATTGTAATAATAATAAATTTGAAAAAGTATTTTATAAATCTCATTGATCATAAAATTTTTATGGTTTATTGATTAATTTTTTTAATACATTTACTATAAATATTTCATTAATATAAAAGAGTTTATAATAAATAAATCTTTTAAAAAATTATTTGGAAATATTTATAATGTGTAAAAAAATCATTATTTTATAATTATTAAGAGTAATTTATAAAGAGTTTATAGATTAAAAAAATAATCTTAAAATATAAAATTATTTATATTTTTAATTATTAATTGTTCATAATTAACTAATAAAAAATATTTAAAACATAAATAACCAAGTTTTGGATATTTTTTTATACTAATCAAAATTGTTTTGATGAAATGATCAATGGTAAAAATTATAGTAATTATAATATTTTTTTATTATTTAAAATAATTTAAATAAAAGAAATTCAGTTATGGTTTTTCTAATTCCTGATAATATCATATATTTGAAATGATGTTCCATATAATTATGGAATTGAAATTTTCATATTAAAAATTAATATAAATTTTTTATATTATTATTATTGAATGTTCATATTGTAGATGTTGAAATTATAAAATTGTTTATAATTATATCTCATTTATGAATAGTTTATAATGTTTTTGCATCATGTTTAAATATTTCAATTATTCAATTATTTAAATGTTATTCCCTATTTTTAGCTATAATTTAAGTACTTTATAATTATTTTTTATGACAAAATATATTTGATAAATTTATTATAGGATAGAGCCTTCAATTTTGATACTATGAGTGATGCCTTAGTGAAATTAGGTTTTCATCTACCTTGGACTCTCTTTATAATTGACGTTTTCACCATGAATTTTTTTTTCTAAACATAGCTTGTGAATATTATTTTTTATAGTTTGGATAAATTAGATTTTTTGTCGAGTAATGTGTTCCTAGGGAGAGGGACTTAGAATTGAACTACCTACTAGCCTGTAGGCTTATACCTTGTCTAGAAAGTTGAATGGGGTTGGCTATTAGACTTTTTAGGCTTAAGTATATCTTTATTATCAAACTCATATAATATTATGCATTTACGGAAATAGTTTATGTACATTGTGAATGTGATGCATTTGTATATGTATGAATATTCTTGGGTCCTTAAATTATGGGAGAATAAGAAATTTGGGGCCAAGGTAAAAAGATACACATCAATATGGTTTGAAAAAATTGATTTTGTGGAGTGAATATCATTTAAAAAATAAATCATTATAAAAATTTATACAAAGAGAATAACTTGAGATAATATGGTGATATTAAATCCCCATAAAATACTATGTATTTTATTCCTTCCATTGGGACATATTTCGAGCCCTCGACCATCTAACCAGATATTTCTGCTAAATCTGGGTTCCCCTAGTTTATTTTTTGGTAGAAACCTAATTAATTAAAGACACCAGATTATCAATGGGTGGGTTCTACTAAACAAGGGCTACTTTGGATTTCCTTTTTCTAATATTATCTTGTAATTTTAATTGGGATAAACATGTACTGGAGAACCTGTGAGTCCAGATAATAGAATAAAAAATATATATTTATCCATATAATAGATTGGTGAAATGGTTTTCCACTAGGCTATCCAAGAGTCATATATGATATTATTGGGATGATAACCTACCTAAATATTATTACAGTGGGATGAACACCAAATTTGACTCATTTCATAGTGAAATATAGATCTTGGAACACTAATAATAATGGTGAATATTTAATGGGGTCATAATTTTAGATGGATCCCGAAAAATAAAATTCCCTGTTAGTGGTTATAAAACAGGAATCTCAACTTATAAAAGATTCTATTTTATATGAATATCATCATCATAATCATCAAAATAAAAATTGATATTAAACTTTGGAAGGAGAAGATTAATGTAAGATACTCCCTTGATTGGTAAATTATTAATTGTTCCTAAATAAAGAATCATTTTTTAAAAATAGTTCTCAAGGAAAGTTATATTTATTTAGAATAACTACATCAATGATAATCAAGTGTTGGAATTTTTCAACATATTAATATATATTCTTATAGAAACATATAATGATTCACTTAAGGTTTCAAAAACATTGGTTAGAAAATAAAAAATGGAATTTGATTCTCTATTCATGTATGAAATTTGATGTGGTAGATCAAAAATTGAGGAGTTTTAGTCCTATATACACAATATAACTTGGTATAAAAAGTGATATTCAATAAGAATTAATATTTTATTGACTTATTGTGGATAAATGTTTCTTAAAATATTTATTTATTTTAGAAGTAAATTCCATTATTGTGATAGATATATGATATCAACTATATAATTTAAATGTGTAGTAAATATATATGTGGTCAAAATATGTGAAAGATTTATTTATATCTTGATGTAGCCTTTCATGTAATAGATTAAAGGAGTTGCCGTATTGATAACTTGGATGATTTTTTTGTTGTACTAACTTTTAATAAGATATTTATTTTGTCTCATTTTTATATTAGTAAATGTATCTGAATAATTATTGTTCAAAAAATGACATGGGTGTTTTTAAGAATAGTTCATGAATCAATGAATTCTATAACGTGGTTAATGGAGAGTAGCATAACTTATTCTAGATTGATAATTCATCTTATTGACGGAATTGGGATTGATTTTGGCTTAGAGGTATAGTATTAAAATCGTTTAATATAAATAAAAAATGATGTTTGGATGAGAATTAACAAGTAATTTTATGTTATTTAATGATTGGTTACATTAATGAATGATTTATAATTTATTTGGAAGGCATCAAAAAGGAATTTTTGAAATGGGTTCAGAAGTTTTTTTAAAGGATATGATATATGGGGAAATAACACAAGGACATATAATATTTTGTTTATATGGGAGATTTAATGAAATATTTTCCCTGAATCCATATGGATGAGATTTATTTGTATGACTACATGAGTGGGAATACAACCTTCATCAGATTCATTACTACTAAATGTTAGATAATTACTTTTTAATGATCACAAATTTGACCTTGACACATGTAATCCTTAAAGAAAGAATTAAATGGGATGTAATGAAAATGGGTGATGTGTCATTCATTTTATGGATGAACTAGAAATAACATTTACTTGTGAATTATAATGCATGAACAAATGAAACTACACCCATGTAGAAACATTTTATGTTCTATAAATCAATTTCATGAGATTGAAGTGGGTTGTGGTTGTTTACATGATTCAAGATAAAAAAATTCATGGAACCATAATCTCTCTTAATAACTATCCTTTTTGTTTGAGTTACTATAATACTATAAAGGTTGTATTTCTTCCATACAAGAAATATATGATTCTTCTTGGCCAATAGATACCTCTAGATGTGGGATGTCTTCTTCCTACAACTTTCATGAACTCTCTCAATCCCATATGATGATGATTATGATGTTCAAGTGGATCCATTACTGATTGTTACATGGTATGAGTTGGTTATTGAACTATAGTTTATGTAATTTAATAGTTAATCCAAGGAGATCATGGATTTGTGGTTTCTAATTATTTTACTACATTGATTAATTATTAATCAACCATAATAAATCCCAATAGAAGTTCCCTTCTAGGAAAAGATCCTTGAGGTGATATGATGTATTCTTAAATATATTTTTATGGATATGATAAATTAAAATGACATGAAACAAAGTACATTTATTTTCAGTTAATAATTACAATAGGAATATGATACATTATCTCATTAAGTTTTAACTAGTTAACATCCATGATGAGAGATTATAATGAAATACCTAGATGTAGGAATTCCACATATTTAGGTGTCATTGGATATTCTTGTCTAAAAACATGTGAAATTTTCCACATACATTATGACTAATATAAATACATATCATGACTCCTATACATTTATGTACTTAGAAAAACCACGAAAAAATATTTTTGTTGAAAGTAGTGTATCTAGGTTTATCACGAATGAAATATTATTAATGAATAAGTTGAGTATCGATTTTTAACATATAAATTTAGGGAAGGAGATATACCATCTCTTCTATTGGAAATGAAATTTTCATACGAAAATACATGGCCATATTGTATTGATTAGTTCATTTTAGATAGTCTAAGAAAGAAATATCAAGTGTTTTTCATGAGGAAATGTGTTCACAACCTTATTTATAATATATTAAAAAATAGATAATAATTTAAAACACATATTTGTATTTTTTTTATCATCATTTCAACATTAACTTCTTCCAAAATGGGTTCCTTTATGTGTTTTTAGACAACAATATTGGACTTTAGGTAACCCTACCAAATGCCACTAAGGAAGACACCTATAGGGCCACACAATTATTGTTTCATTCAATATCATTTAAATACTATTTTAATTTTATGGTTAGAATAATAATTATTCCTTACACCAAAAAATAGTTTTTGTTATGGATTTATTGAGTGATTTTATTTAGTCTCCTGTTAGATATATGAGTTGGGTATTTAAATAAATATATATTTGCAATTGCATTGTATATTTTTTTATCCCTTGACATATCCACAAGGAAATTAATAATGGTTATTATTAAATAGATGTTTTTTTAGTTACATTAATATTAAAATTAATATTTATTTAGGAGTGTGTGGGTATATTATTCATTTATTTTCTAAATAAATAATATATTTTTTATTTGAGGCTCAATAAATACCGAGGAAGGTAGATAGACTGAGTTTGTTGACATGTAATAGAATTGATATACAAAATATCATTAAAATAAAAAGAGAATTTATTTCTGGAAATTTATATTACCCCTGAGATATCCATGTTTCAAATAAATTAAAATTAATATTTTATTAGACATAATGTTTACTAAGGATTCAAAGACTTGATAAGGGTCTTTGTGAAATTACTAATTCTCTAACCTAAAATTATTTATACCCAGTTACATCATTTTTGGAATGTGATTTTAGGAGTAGGTTGTGAAAAAAAAATTTATCCTCCTTAGAGAATTCTCTTCATGAATAACATCATTAGGGTTTACTCTCAATCGTGAGAGAGTCATACACATCCTTCATCTTTCTCAAGAATAAGGGACAAGAGAGACATTCCTTAAGCCTAAGGGAATTTCTTACAATTAAGATGAACAATATAAGTTGATTAGATAATTTTCTATAGAACTTAATGATCTATCACTGTCATTTGAATATTGTAATGCATGTGTAGATCACAATTATATGCATCCTTATTTGTATCCTTAAAAAACAATTTTTATGAACAAATACAATGATTGATCGATCAAAATTAACAATATAGAATGAACTCAAGATTGTTGCTTTTCTAATGGTTGGGGCCAAAGACTCATTATAATATTAATGAAAATAAAATTCCTCTTTAAACTGGGAAGAGAGAGACCCATTACATAGCTCTAAGGCCCAGTGGAAATATTGGTCATAACATGGACCGTAAGCCCAAATTTTTGGGTTTTTCTTATTAAATTATTTAAACTTTAACATGAAAGAACCCTTCTATGGCTTCAGGATTTAATTATCTTGGTTATTTGGATATAATCATGAGGAAAACTATTATTCATCATGATATTTTATTTTATTCATCGAATTCAATAATTATCCATCAATAGGAATGGTCATGAATGATGTCTGCTGTGTTTGTAATCATTATAAATTTTAAAGGGTGATAAAAATAAATTTTAATATAGGTAGGTATAAGAGATAAAATAGTTTTTTAAAAAAATTATATTTTATTCATAGTATAAATATATTCTTATTCCTTACAAAATATTATTCATTAGATGGATTTTAAATTAAATTTTTTATATAAAAATTATATTTCATCAAAATTGTTTTTTAACTTATATTATTTTAAAATATGAATAAAAAATACACAATACAGATAAGAATTATTTTTTGAAAGAGAAGATATTTTTAACATTAAAATATTTTAGGTTTATTATATACTAATTAATTATCAATTCATGAATGCTTATTCATTATATATATATATATATATATATACTATAAATTCCAATAAACATGAATTTCCAAACATTATAAATTTTACTTTTAAATGAAAATATATAATATTTACTGAAAAATGTTTAATTTTTTTAGTAGTGGATAATTAAATTATTATTCTTATAGTCACTTAATTATTTATTTTTTGTTAAAATATTTTAGTAAACATTCCTTCATTTTTATCAACACATTCAATTATACCATTCATTGAAATTAATAAATTAAAAAAATACGCAATTATTAAATATAGCTTTTTAAGAGTTGATGATATTTAATGAAGTGAATTATTATATTTTAATTCTTTTCAAAATAATTTATTTTATTTCAGATAAATTTTTTATAATAAAAATTTATATTTTTTAATATTTAAATAAACTTTATATATATTAACTATATATAAATAATACAAAAAAAAGATATATATATATATATAGGTATTATGCAAAATAACTATATATCTAAAACCCCAATTTTTTGTGAGTTGAAATATTAAATGGAATTTAAATTCTTATGTTTCAGAGCTGATATAATTTTGAGAATCAAAATTCAGATCAAAATTATAAGAGTTAGAGTATCTCAAGAAGATGTTTTTAAACATGGAATGAGGCCCAAGAGATATTTTGGGTGATCATTTAAACATCAGAGCAATCCCATATGTATATACAATTTATTTACTCTATATGTGAATAATTGTAGGAAGTACCTTACCTTAGATCTCACTATGGTGATGGTAGAGACTGTATGTTGGAGGATGTATGTAACACCTGAAATTTTTATGAGAAATATTTTTTTTTATGTTATATACATCATAAAATGAATCTTTAACTACACACAACACTAGCATGGCTTTCTTTACACGCAATCACAACCTTTCTCGATAGCTTGCGTTGTACACAATACCGAGTTTCACTAAACAACGATATGCTATTATTAAAACTAGCTATTATGAATAGTAATACCCACTTTTTGAAATTTTATACATATTATCATTCAAAATGGAATTCATTTTTTGATTCAGAATATCGAAATTAAGCCAGGGTGAATGTTTGGTATTTTTCTGAAAATATTCAATTTTTGATGAATAGTGAATACACTGGGTTACTATTTAAAACCCAAATTTTTATTTAAATAATTATTTGTTTTATTTAAATTTATTTTAGGTAAAAATAGATCAATAATACCTATATAAGTTCAAATGTAATTCATTGGAGTCATTTTATAATAATTTTAGATATAAAAATTTTATTGAACTTTTCACCGTCTTTTACCCACCTTCTAGGAGTGTTTGGAAATTTACATAAAACATAATTTTACCACTTCTGTGAGTGGAATTTCGAAAAACCGAGTGACATGGTTAATATAAAGGAGTAAAATGTGGTTCAATAAAATAAAAATAATTTTTGATGAAGAGTAACTTTTTACTTTTATTTGCCACGGTTAAAAGTAAATAAGGTAATTAAGGGTAAAAATTATATTATTATTACCATAACACATGTCTTAATTCTATTGGATAAGTTTAATTAGTCCAAAAACAACCTTAGGAATAAAATATGAACATTTAGGTCCACTTGGATTAGATTAGGACATTTAATATTATTTTATTTAAAGAATAGTTAAAATAGTTAAAATCAAAATTTAATAATTAAAACATTTTTAATATAGGGTTATAAATACGATACATTCGAATATAAATATTTATTAGAAATATAAAAAGATTTTATACGTAATGGTAATTTATTTATAATTTTTAGACCTTAAATAATTTAATTTATTTATGACACAATGATGATGCAGTAATTACCTTATTAAGGAAATATTAACATAATTGATATTATAAATACCCAAATAAATGTAATTTGAGAATTTTTATGAATTAAACTTATTTTATAGGTTAATATGACATATTAGTATTGATTTAATTAACTTTTTTCGAACTAATAATGCTGTTATGATTTTAAAAAAAATCAATTACCAAATAGTGTCAAAATTGACATAAAATAGTTTTTAAAACAAACATTATATTATTAATTGTTATTTTATTCCTAAAAATCTAAGGTTCGGAAAAATGACTTAGATAAGGTTATATATATTAATAATGAACCACTTGGTGTTCGTTTGGCTTGTTATGGTATGTTTATTAACCATATAGTGTAAGAAAACAAGAAGACACGGTAAAAGTTAAATTATTTAACTTAGAGTTGAATTTAAATGATAAGGTTAAAATAGTAACCTAAAATTGTCTAAAATCTATTGGTTTAGCGGATTTAGACCCATACCTACCTTATCTTCTAAATAAACCAATTTCGAGCTATTAAAAACCGAATATGACTTTATTATAAAATAATATTTTAAGTTTTTCCTAAAGTGCCCCTCTCCTCCCTTATAAAAGGGCACCTCCTCCCTCTCCTCAAACCACTTTGAGCCTTCCATCTCGGCCAAACCCTGAAAATATATCTTCTCCACTTCACTAGAAACATCTTAGAGGTCCTGGTATTATTCAATGACCATCTTTCATGCCCTAAGAGGAGGTTAAGGAGAGGCGCTTCAAAGAAGAGGTAATGTCCGTTAACGATTCTTTCAACTTTATTTATTATTATACTTATTCTTCCTTAGTTTTTTCATTATGAATTAATAACATCAGTATCACTAATATACTGATATATTATTATAAATATGAAACAAACCTATTTCACCCTCTATCCATCCTACGGAAAATGAAATCACAGCGTGTGCGTACGTACGGAATACCGTCTCCACGTTGTGGTGTAATCTGTTTTCCACCACCACCTAACTTGGATGGGTATAATGGTGTAAATAATAACAATATATGATTATTTTAAAGTTATATTGATTCTGAAATTGTATACATACACTTCAATACAATTCCACGATCATGGGAACGATATCATCGCCCGTGCGTACGTACGGCTTACCGTCTCCACGATGTGATGCGACTCGTTCTACATGATCTAAAATGCATAATGATTATATAAATGAATTGAATGAATAAATATGATATATATTACCCTAATAACATTCTTTAAATGAGTTATCTATAACCTAAAAATAATAATAATAATTTATTCGACAAAACACACATAAGAACAAAAAGCGATAAACACCCGAAAAACATGTAGCAATGAAATATTACTAATACGAAGCTAAGAATATGAACATATATGATATCATAACAATGAGTAAGATTATGGAATAAGTAAATAAAATTATTTAAATCTTTATATAGGATGTTCAGACACGTACGAAGCAAATCAGACCTAAGTTAAGGGAAAATATCACAATCTCATTTTTATCCGATATTGTTTATACTTATGAATGTACTGGGGCATATTTATCATCCACATCCATGTTTCCTAAATATGAAATATTATTTCTATCCTTATAAAATTTTTTAAATCCAATTTTACCCATTGTTTAGTTTTTAGTAAAATATATGAATGTAATCTTTTGTCATTTTTAGTACGAGGTACTTTCTGACTTTTCCAGCAAAAGTACGAGAAGAATGTTTTTTAACTTATACGGCATGAATGTATTTTTATAAAATTATTTCCATGATGGTTCCTTTACAAGTTTTCAAGTTTATTTTTAATTAACTTCTTTTAATTTAAAATTTTATGACCTGTTAGGAAAGGAAAAAATGTTTTTGAAGTAGAAGGGATATTTTCCTCAAGAATGGAGTTCAAGTGTTTTATCAAAATTATTTTCCATCCAAGATAATATGGTATTCTATTTGTATCCATATTTTTACATTTATTTGATTATATTATGATGGAATTATTTTTATGAAGTCCTTTTATCTTATATGGTTTGTGTTATGATGGCATGATGTTTAGGAATACCATTTTTACTACATGGGTTATGATATGATATATGATTTATGATTTTGTGGCACACATAAGAATGGTATCATTGTGAGATAGGTGGGACCTATATCTCCCTCCAATGCATTGGGTAAAGATTTATATCTCATGATATAGACATGGCTGGAATGGCAGGTTAATCCGGTTCAGTGATATAGGACTGGAACGAGGAGTGAACTCAGTTCAGAAATGGAATTTGTCCACTAAGATAGTCTTGGCAATGAGTCATGACTACTAAGAAATGATTCTATATGATTATGTGTGTATTCCACAAAGTTTCATGTTATTATTATTGGGATAACATTTCACTACTATGATTTATGCCATGTTATGAAATTATGATCTCTTTTGTAGGTTACGATTTCCAAAATGTTATGTTCTTATGAGTATGATGTGATTGATATTTCTTTTGTTTACCCATAATGAGCATTTGAGCTCACCCTTTTGTATGTTTTCTTTTCCCCAGGTCAGGAAGAAGGGTATTAAGTAAGATATGCCAAAAGGGAATCTAGATATGATAAAATAAAAGGGAGACAGTGTAGATGATTCATGAACCAGTTGTTTATGTTTCCCAGTTTCTAATGACACTATACCTATAAGGTCCTTTCATGGTTTTGTTATATGTTGTAATAATTGTTCTTCAATTTTTATGTAATAACAATGTATGTAAAGTATGGGTCGTTATAGTTGGTATTAGAGGAAAGGTATAGTCAACCTTTGGAAACTAGGATGTGAAAGCCTTAGTAAGAACCCTCAGGATAAGTCTAGGCATAGGACACAGTATTATTATTTTAGAAATGGACATGAGTAACCTATGATAAGACCTTAAGTGTGAAATTTTATTCTTGATTATGTGATTTTCCTATTATAATTAGTGTTTCTCACACTATTCTTCTTGTTTTTAGTCAATGTCTGGAACCCGAATGAACCGTGTTAATGTGGAATGTGACGGACATTGCAATGATTGTCCCCCTGAGCAACTAAACATTATGGGAGTTGGAATGAAAAATATTGTAGCCATGCCCACACAACTATCTCAAGATATGAATCTTGTGGGACTTACAAACGAGCAAAGGAAGGAGCAACATTCTATTGAATCCTTCATGAGGCAGCGTCCACCCTCATTCAGCGGGTCTACTAATCCATTAGTTACTGAACAATGGATCAGTACTACTAAAAAGATATTATCAGTTCTTCAATGTTCTGAACATGATAAAGTCATCTTAGCAGTATATCGTTTGGAAGGTGAAGTTGATCAATGGTGGAATATTATCAAGAATATGAGGCAAAAGGATGAAATTTAATCCATGGAATGGGATGGGTTCAAGAACTTATTTTTCAATAAGTACTTCCCTCGTATTCTTCGAAAAAAAAAGATGGAGAAGGAGTTTCTTGAAGTGAAGCAAAAGGATGATAAATCTATTGGTACCTACGAAGCAAATTTTACAAGACATGCAATGTACGCTTCGGGGATTATTATCCAACCTGAGAGTAAGATTGATCAATTCTTTAGTGGCTTAAAACCAAGTCTTCGAAGGGCGTTATCCATAAGGGACTTCAATAGATATGAGGAAATCGTTCGATGTGCTCTCAAGGTTGATATGGAGATTAGAGTAACCCATTAGTCATATGCATTTGATAAGAAGAGGAAAATGGAATTCAAAGGTAAATCTAAAGAGTATCCTTAAATTAAGATGAGTTTTCCCTTATGCTCAATGTGTGGAAAGAAACATGGAGGGAGTTGTCTTAAAGGGACAAGTAAATGTTTCAAATGTGGAAAAGAAGGTCATTGGGAATTTGAATGCCGCTATGATGGGAAGAAGAGGTCTAGTGATGCGAACAAAGAAAAGGCTACACAGAGTGCACCTCCTACACTTCAATGTTATAAGTGCAAGGAAATGGGGCATTATGCCAATCAGTGCCCTAATCCAATGTTTGTTGATGATGATCTACGTCAACAAACTCTTAAGGCTAAAGACAAAGGAAAGTCACATGCAATTTCTATTAGCGATGTGGAGTATGATAACAAAGTGGTGAAAGGTACACTTACCATCCACTCTAAAGTAGCAAATGTTTTATTTGATTCTAGATCCACCCACTCTTTTATTTCTGAAGAATTTTCTAAGGGGATCACCATATTACCTCAAAAATTAGATGTTGAGTTAGATGTGACAACCCCTAATGGCACAACAGTCGTATCAAAAGTTTATAATTCTTCTCTGATTGAAGTTTTTGGGAAAGTGCTTCTTGCAAATATTGTGATCCTTCCTATAGTGGAATTTGATGGGATTCTTGGCATGGATTGGCTTTCTTTATATGGATCTCATATCAATTTTCAAATAAGGGAGGTCACATTTCATATTCTAGATCAATCTATGATCGTTTATCGATGCAAGGATGAACATAACCTTCCAGTGGAGATTTGTTCCATCTTATGGGTCTTTATTCCACTAAATGAAGGTTATTTATCTCAAATGGTTTGAGAGAAACTTGTGATTAAGAATATTACCATTTTATGGGAGTTTGATGATGTCTTTACGGAGGAATTTCCAGGTCTTCCACCAAATTGCGAAGTTGATTTTTCAATAGAACTCATACCGGGTGCTATGCCAATTTCAAAGACACCTTATAGAATGGACCCAATTGAGTTGTAGGAATTGAAGAAGTAACTCCAAGAGAATCTTGATAAGGGATTCATACACCCTAGTGCGTCACCTTGGGGAGCACCTGTTCTATTTGTTAAGAATAAAGATGGATCAATGAGACTCTGCATTGATTATCGAGAACTTAACAAGATCGCTATCAAGAACAAATATCCTCTCCCATGCATTGATGAATTATTTTACCAACAATGCGGAGCTCAATACTTTTCCAATATTGATCTTCGTTCAGGGTATCATCAATTAAGGGTCAAAAGGGGGGATATACCAAATATGGCTTTCCGTATAAGGTATGGACATTATGAACTTATAGTGATGCCATTTTGTCTTACAAATACCCCTGCTATCTTCATGGATATGATGAATAGAGTCTTTAGAGACTATCTTGATCAGTTTGTGGTAGTCTTTATAGACGATATTATTGTCTATTCAAAGATCAAGGAAGAGCATAAAGATCACTTGAGAATTGTATTGAAGACCCTGAGAAAGGAGAATCTTTATGCCAAATTTACCAAGTGTGAATTTTCACTTCAAAAAGTCTCATTTTTGGGTCACATAATCTCAAAAGGGGGGATATCTCTGGATCCAGCAAAAAACAGAGGTTATCGAAAGATGGTCGAGACCAAAAATATTGACTGAGATATGATGTTTTCTTGGTTTGGTTGGATATTATGGACGTTTTGTGAAATATTTTTCAATATTATCTAATCCACTCACCAGGTTGACTCGAAAATGAGTTATGTTCATGTGGACGGAGGAGTGTGAAGAGAATTTCAAGGAGTTAAAAAGAAGGTTATCTAGTGCACCTGTACTCACACTACCTTGTAGTGGAGAAAAATTTGTGATCTACAGTGATGCGTCTAAGAAGGGACTGGGGTGTGTGCTCATGAAAAATGATATGGTGATAACTTATGCCTCACGACAGTTGAAAATCCATGATAAAAATTACCCAACTCATGATTTGGAGTTAGCTGCGGTAATCTTTGCATTAAAAATATGGCGCCATTATCTTTATGGTGAAAGGTGTGATATTTATACTGATCATAAAAGTTTAATGTATATTTTCACACAAAAGGAGATGAATATGCGCCAAGGAATATGGTTGGAGTTGATTAAGGACTACGAATACTCAATTTATTATCACCCTGGGAAAGAAAAAAGGTGGCATATGCATTAAGTCGACAAGACCATGCTAGCTTATCCATGATGAGGATCACAAGAGATCCAATATTTATGGATTTACAAAGGATGGATCTTGGAGTTATAATGGAAGGGGAAAATATTATCTTTCTAAAATGTATGTTTAACCATCTATACATGTGAAGATTAAAGAGGCACAAAAAGAAGATGTAGAGTTACAAAAGAGGGTGAGAAATGTTCTTTAATTCAACCTTGATTGTGAATGGATAATAAGGTTCAGGAATCGGGCTTGTGTTCCTCCTATCCCAGAATTAAAGAAGGAGCTACTAGATGAGGCTCATAGTTCTTAATTATCTATTCATCCTGGAAGCACGACGATTTATAGGGACTTGGAGGAGAACTTCTGCTGGGATGGCATGAAAAGTGATGTTGCTGAATATTTCTCTCGATGCTTGGTTTGTCAGCAAGTTAATGCTGAGAGACAGAAGTCTAAGGGGATGTTACAACCATTACCCAGACCAGAATGGAAATGGGAAAAAATCACTATGGACTTTGTCACTGGACTTCCTAAAACATCCAAAGACAATAAGGCTATATGGGTCATAGTTGATTTTCTTACGAAGTCGGCACACTTCATTGCTATCAGAGAAGATTTCTCTCTGGATCAGCTTGCCAGGATATATCTGAAGGAAGTGGTAATATTTCATGGAGTACCACTTTCCATTATAACTGATCAGGATCCGAGGTTTACCTTAAAGATCTGGAAAAGTCTCCAGCATACTCTAGATACAGAGTTGAGTTTCAGCACTGCTTATCATCCTCAGACAGAAGGTCAGTCTGAGAGAACAATTCAAACTCTAAAATATATGTTAAGATCTTTCTCTATAGATTTCAAAGGTGGTTGGGATCAACACCTACCATTGGTGGAATTTTCTTATAATAATAGCTTTCACTCCAGTATTCAGATGGATCCTTATGAAGCTCTCTATGGAAAGAAATGAAGGACTCCAACTTGCTGGGATGAAGTTGGGAAAAGAAATCTATTAGGACCTGATCTTGTTGATGAGATGGTAGAAAAGGTCAGATCTATTCGACAACACATAAGAGCAACTCAGAGTCAACAAAAAAGTTATGCCGATAACCGAAGAAAAGTCCTAGAGTTTGAAGTGGGTGATAAAGTATTCTTACGAATATCTCCTTGGAAGAGAGTAATGATATTTGGAATGAAGGGTAAGCTGAGCCCTAGGTATATTGGTCCTTTTGAAATACTGGATAATTCTGGGAAGGTAGCTTACTAATTGGCACTTCCATCGAATCTCTCTCAATTTCAAAATGTGTTCCATGTATCTCTCCTGAGAATGTACATACCTGATCCTTCACATGTACTCAGCTCAGAATATGTACCGCTGGAGAATGATCTTTCTTATGAAGAACAACCGGTAGAGATTCCGGATCGTAGTGAAAAAGTCCTACGGAACAAGACCACTCTCTTGGTGAAAGTTTTATGGAGGAACCACCAATTAGAAGAAGCTACATGGGAGCTTGACAATATGATGAGGGAGAGGTATTCTCATATATTTGTTACAATGTTACGAATTTTGAGGGCGAAATTCATTTTAAGGGGGGTAGAATGTAACACCTGAGATTTTTGTGAGAAATATTTTATTTTTATGTTATATACATCATCAAAGGAATCTTTTACTATACACAACACTATCTTGTCTTGCTTTACACGCAATCGTGACCTTCCTCGATAGCTTGAATTGTACGCAATACCGAGTTTCACTAAACAATGATATGCTTTTATTAAAACTAACCGTTATGAATAGTAATACACACTTTTTTGAAATTTTATAAATTTTATCTCTCAAAATGGACTTCATTTTTGGATTTGTAATATCGAAATTAGCCTAGGGTGAATTTTTTATATTTTTCTGAAAACTTTCAATTTTTGATGAATAGTGAAAACACTAGGTTACTATTTAAAAACTGACTTTTTATTTAAATAATTATTTGTTTTATTTAAATTTTTTTACATCAAAATAGATAAATAATACCTATATAAGTTCAAATGTAATTCATTGGAGTCATTTTATAATAATTTTAGATATAAAAATTTTATTGCACTTTTCATCATCTTTTACCCACCGCCTAGGAGAGTTTGAAAATTAACATAAAACTTAATTTTACCACTTCTGTGAGTAGAATTTCAAAAATCCAAGAGACCCATTAATATCAAGGAGTAAAATGTGGTTCAATAAGATAAAAATAATTTTTGGTGAATAGTAACTTTTTACTTTTATTTATCACGGTTAAAAGTAAATAAGGTAATTAAGGGTAAAAATGATATTATTATTACCCTAACACATATCCTAATTCTATTGGATAAGTTTTATTCGACCAAAAAAAATCTTAGGAATAAAATATGACCATTTAGGTCCACATGGATTAGATTAGTACATTTAGTATTATTTTATTTAAAGAAGAGTTAAAATAGTTAAAATCAATGTTTAATAAATAAACATTTTTAATATAGTGTTATAAATAAGATAAATTCGACTATAAATATTCATTAAAAAGATAAAAATATTTCCTACATAATAGTATTTTATTTATAATTTTTAGGCCTTAAATAATTTAATTTATTTATGAGACAATGATGATGCAATAATTACCTTATTAAGGAAATATTAACATAATTGATATTACAAATACCCAAATAAATGTAATTCGAGACTTTTTATGAATTACACTAATTTTATAAGTTAATATGACATATTATTATAGATTTAATTAACTTTTTTATAACTAATAATTCTGTTATGATTTTCACAAAAATCAATTACCAAATACTGTCAAAATTGACATAAAATCGTTTTTAAAACCAATATTATATTATTAATTGTTATTTTATTCCTAAAAATCTATGGTTCGGAAAAATGACTTAGATAAGGTTATATATATTAATAATTAACCACTTGGGGTTCGTTTTACTTGTTATAGTAAGTTTATTAACCATATATTGTAAGAAAACAAGAAGACGCGGTATTAATTAAATTATTTAACTTAGAGTTAAATCTAAATGATAAGGTAAAAATAGTAACCTAAACTTGTCTAAAATATATTGGTTGAGAGTATTTCGACTAATCCACACCTTATCTTTGAAATAAATCAATTTGTATCTATTAAAAACTGAATATGACTTTATTATAAAATAATATTTTAAGTTTTTCCTAAAGTGCCCCTCTCCTCCCTTATAAAAGGGAACCTCCTCTTTCTCCTCCTCACACCACTTTGAGCCTTAAATCTCGGCAAATCCCTGACAATTTTCTCTTCTACACTTCCCTAGAAACATACTAGAGGTCCTGGTCTTCTTCAAAGACCATCTTTAGTTCCCTAAGAAGAGGTTAAGAAGAGGCGCTTCAAAGAAGAGGTAATATCCATTACCTATTCTTTCAACTTTATTTCTTCTTATACTTATTATTCTTTATTTGTTTCATTATGAAGTAATAACATCTGTAGAACTCATATAATGATATTTTATTATAAATATGAAACAACCCTATGTCACCCTCTATCCATCCTACAGAAAATGAAATCACCGCTTGTGCGTACGTACAGAATACCGTCTCCACGTCGTGGTGTAATCTATTTTCCACCACCACCTTACTTGGATGGGTATAATGGTGTAAATAATAACTATATATGATTATTTTAAAGTTACATTGATTCTGAAATATTATACATACACTTCAATACAATTCCACGATCATGGGAACGATATCATCACTCGTGCGTACGTACGTCCTACCGTCTCCACGATGTGATGTGACTCGTTCTACATGATCTACAATACATAATGATTATATAAATGAATTGAATGAATAAATATGATATATATTACACTAATACCATTCTGTAAATAAGGTATCTATAACCTAAAAGAAGAATAATAATTTATTCGATAAAACACGCATAAGAACAAAAAACAATAAACACCCGAATAACAAGTTGAAATGAAATATTACTAATATGAAGCTAAGAATATGACCATATATGATATCATAACAATGATTACGATTATTTAATAAGTCAATAACATTATTTAAATCATTATACAGGAGTTTAGGACACGTACGAAGCAAATTAGACCTAAGGTAAGGGAAAATATCACAATCTCATTTTTATCCGAGATTGTTTATACTTCTGAATTTACTAGGGCATATTTATCAGCCACATCCATGTTTCATAAATATGAAATATTATTTCTATCCTCCTATAATTTTTTTAAATCCATTTTTACCCCTTGGTGAGTTGTTAGTAAAAGATATGAAATGAATATTTTGTTGTTTTTAGTACGAGGTACTTTTTTTACTTTTCTGACCAAAGTATGAGAAGAATGTTTTTTTAACTTATACGACATGAATGGATTTTTAGAACATTATTTACATGAATGTTACCTTACAAGTTTTCAAAATTATTTTTAATTAACTTCTTTTAGTTTAAAATTTTATGACTTGTTAAGAAAGGAAAAAATGTTTTTGAAGTAGAAAGGATATTTTCCTCAAGAATGGAGTTCAGGTGTTTTATCAAAATTATTTTCCATCTAAGATAATATGAGGTTCTGTTTCTATCCTTATTTTTACATTTATTTGATTATGTTATGATGGAATTATTTTTATTAAGTCCTTTTATCTTATATGGTTTATGTTATGATGGAATGATGTTTAGGAATTCCATTTTTATTACATGGGTTATGCTATGATATATGATTTATGATTTGGTGGAACACATAATAATGGTATCATTATGAGATGGGTGGAACCTATATCTACCTCCAATGCATTGGGTAATGATTTATATCTCATGAGATAGACATGTCTGGAATGGCAGGTTGATCCGGTTTAGTGATACAGGACTGAAATGAGGAGTGAACTCGATTCAGAAATAGACATTGTCCGCTAAGATAGTCTTGGCAATGAGTCTTGACTACTAAGAAATGATTCTCTATGATTATGTGTGTATTCCACAAAGTTTCATGTTATTATTATTGGGATTACATTTCACTACTATGATTTATCCAATGTTATGAAATTATGATCTCTTTTGCAGGTTAAGATTTCCAAAATGTTATGTTCTTATGAGTATGATGTGATTGATATTTCTTTTGTTTACTCTTACTGAGAATTTGAGCTCACCCTTTTGTATGTTTTCTTTTCCCCAGGTCAGGAAGAAGGGTATTAAGTAAGATATTCCAAAAGGGACTCTAGATATGATTAAATAAAAGGGAGACAATGTAGATGATTTATGAACCAGTTGTTTATGTTTCCCAGTTTTTAAAGACACTATAACTATACGGTCCTTTCATGGTTTTGTTATATGTTTTAATAATTGTGCTTCAATTTTGATGTAATAATAAGGTATGTAAAGTATGGGTCGTTATACTGTAGCACCCCCGGTTAAGCATGGTTTTTGAGTGGTCATGCCTGTCTAAAATGTGCATTGTGAAATGCCTGAGCTGGGCATAGTGGTCGCTAGCTATGATGGCTGCTTGGGTGGCTGAAAGGAAATCTATTATGTTATATTTTTTTTTCATATTTTGTGTTTTTGTAGGATCAAAAATACTTTTATTCCATATGGGTGTTCATTTTTTGTGTAAAATCTGAGGGATTTTGTGGTATTTCTCTTCAAAATAACATGAAGTGGATTGGATTAGGTATAATGATGCAAATGTCAATGTTTTTTATAGTCTTCTTGGAGATTCACCACCACATAGTTCATTTTAGGTAACAACTATGGTTTCTTAAAGAGTGTGAAATATAATTTTGGACTTCTAAATATTTAAGACCCCCACCCCCAATTTTTTCCTTATCACATAGCCAAGAAAAATGTCTCATCACCCACTCTCTTTCCCATTGTGTCCCCATGGTTTGGGGGGGGGGTTTCATTACGATTATCTACTTATTTTTGGTGAGTTTACTCTTCTCCTCATCGTATTCTTGCTCCACCATGATTTCTTCAACTTTTATGGTTATAAGATTAGTGTTGGTGATGATTTCAACCAGAAAATTTCAGAAATATTATAAGATAATCGTATTTGGAATGGCGTGGGTGGAAGGGATTGTGGATGTATGAAATTTGTTTTCACATGTAATTTTGTTATAGGTATTGTTATTTACAAAAATTTATAGTATTTTTTTATTAAATTTCAAAAATTTGTTATAGAACTTGTGTCACATGATGTATATTTTTATTGGAATGATGTTGAGAGTAGTCCATGGAACTTAAATAGGTTTTTGGTCTTGGTTCAAGTGTGACAAGTAGAATCAGTGAGATTTTAGTAATTTCTTCCTATTGAAATTAATTTGATTAAAAATTAGATGTATTTTAAATTTTATTAAATGAATTAAATAATTAGTTATAAATTGGGTATAATTAATTATTATATTTCATAGCTTGGGATAGTTTCTTGAGAAATATTATGCTTCTTAGGAGCTCTTATGTAGTTCTATATAAGATTGGCTTCTCAGGAAAAGAAATCAGATGAGGTAGGTGTCATTGAATTATATTAATATCTTATTTGATTGGTTATTTTATATTCACATGCCATCATTATTATATTTTTATACATGTTTCAAGACTTGAGTGATCACAGTATAAATTGGGTGTGGCAATTTTCACTATTATATTAATCATGGATTGTATTCCATGATAAATGGTTTGATGGTGGAACTATGGTTGAATGAGTACTTGTGACCCATTATGTTGTTTTCTAGGTGGCATTATTTGGTATTCATAGGGCAAGATATTTCTTTTTTATAAGGTGTTTTGAAAATGGATTGGATTAAATATAATTTTTAAGGATAATATGTGAGTCAGAAGCGTGTTATGAAATAGAATTTCAAAATAGATATGGTATTTTTAAAATTAATATTATATATATTTTATGTCCATGGGCCTTGGGTTAGTAAGATAATGTCCATTTCCTTTTGAAAATAAATGTAAAGCGGGATAGTGTCTATTTTTTCAATTGAATGATGAAAGTAATTAAATAATTTGTTTTGGTCCATTTTTTAGTGCAAGTGATATGCCATATTTTGAAAAGATTATGTTCTTGTTGTTCTCCCCATTTTTTGTTTCTAGGTTTTTTTAATGATGAATGATGATATATGTTTTGTGTGTTGGTGTATGAAAATAGTTTCAAGTATCGAGGACAAGGATAGGTTTATGTGATGTGTTCAACCCCTTAGAGTTTATATAGGGTTATTAAAGACCCTTAGGAATGTTCAAAGAATTTAGTTCCAGAATGATGGGATGGGGGATAAATATTGAAATGTGATCATGGAACCCATATATTATGTTCATAATATCATGTGAAATATAAGACCCTAATGGGTTTCCCTATTTCATATTAATTCAAAAGATGGTTAGTGTGGGGTATATGTTGTGATGGGGGTGAGTGTCATATTAGAGCCCAAATATTATTTGTGAGGATGACATATCTATGGTGATGAGGTCAGGTCTCACACTTTAGATTCCGACCATGATTATGTGATATCGGTTTGGGTAGATTTTCAACTCATGAGTTACATATGTGGTATGCGACATGAGTTTCTAGGAATAATGTTTATCTCAAGTGTGTTTATTTATTTATTTATTTCACATTGATAAGGTTTTTGGTTGATGTTCTCATAGTGCATGATGTACCAATTGTTGAGGTGATATGTGAACCACGGGTACACGTGTTTTACTTTGATGTATTCATGGTTTTAGAATGATGGTTCTAGAGCCGAGGACACTATAATATCCCTATATAATGGAGGAATGATACCTTGTTCTAAGTATGGGATGTGAACCCCCAAGTGTATTATTTTTCCCACGGTTCTTGGTATGGGTATATATTCCCTTGGTTATTTCACTATATTCTAGGTTGGGATTCCATATTTTTCTTATTTTAATTCTTGTCTTTGATTTCCTATGGGTTTTGTTGATGCATTATTATTCATTTTATATGTGTTTTTCTATGATGTTGGCTTCAGGTATCAATGATTACGTTATGTTGATGTGATATGTTTATCCCCTAAGAGGGTTGAGATTGGTATGAAGGACCCTAAAAAATGTTGAGAGATGTTATTAATAGAATGATAGGCTTGGTCTAAGAGATAAAAATTTGATAAAGGAAATGAGTTAGGGTGTATGTGTTATGAAGTGACCTAGGGTACTCTTGTGGGATCTATAATTTTATTTCAACCATAGAGAGGGTTTATGTGAGGTATAGGTAGTGGAAGTGGTGAGTTTAAACTTAGAACCCAAATCATTTCTGTGATTTGATTTGACTGTAGTAAGGAGGAACTATCTCACTCATGAGGTATTATCCATGATTATGGGTGATAGTTTAAGGTAGATGGCCAACCCATATGGTACATGTGTGGCATGGGATATGAGGTTCTAGGAAGAGATTTTTCCCCTGGTGTGTATAGTTATATTTATGTATGACATGGATGAGGTTCCAAGGTGGGATTCCCTGGTTGAAAGTGGTACCTATTTTGTGGGAGTAATGTATCCTACCTGAGTATATGTGTTTTATTTCAATGTGTGTATGATTTATAAATGGGGGTTTAAGAGATAGGGGATGGGTATTATCCCTATGTAATTGAGTCATAATACCTCATTTAGGTTAGGGGTTGGAACCCCTTAGGAATATGATTTTTATCATTATTTTTAGGATGAGAATATTTTCCCTGAGTGGTTTCTCCATGTTTTGGGGATGTTTATATTTAATCTAGGAATTTTTTATGATGGTTATAGGGGAGGTTATATTCCCCCTTGGGATATTTCACTATTTTTTGTGGATGGATATATTTCCCTAAGGTGTTTTTAATGATGATTCTAGGGATGTTTATATTCCCCTTGGGTGGATTATCAAGTTTCATGGATTGGTATGTTTTCCACATTTGGTTACCTATTATTAGATAAAATATGACACCATGAAAATATGTATGATATGGGTTTAAGCTTATTTTGTTATCACCTAATTAATTGACAAGTATGTTTGATTTGAAATGTGTGTTATGTTTATGGGTGGGGGTATTGTATGATCCCCATTGCACATTATATATGTATTTCATCAAAATCCACTTGATCCAAACTACACATAGAATATTTATTGAAATGGTGATTCTTAATGGGTCATTGGATTTACTCCCTAACCACTGATACGACCTAGGTTTTGATGTATAAAGGTATAATTTCATGTTCCCTCTCATGTTATATATATTTATTTGAGATAAAAACATGGTAGATGTCATTTATGTTATGTAGGATGAGTGTTCGGAAGGATATATGATAAGACCCCACATATCGTCATCAATTATGAACATGTGAGTTTGAATACAAATTTATATGTAACTCAACTAACACTAATTAGAAGTCACACATAATAATGGAATTCTGGGGTCGAACCCATATAGAGGAAACATCTAGGGATTATGACCATGAGATTGGAACTTAAGGTTGATTATTTATGAGTTTTTTGTGATATTAGTTTTTAATATTTTAATTGGATTAGTTGGTAGTTTATTTAATATGTGTTTATAATTAGTTCTGGTTAGGAAAACTATATCTACAAAAATTTACAATCACTCTTTGGTGTAGACATGGTTTTCATCATAGATGCATAAGGTGAAACATTAATTAAAAAAGAAAAGTATTTTACCTAGATTGATTCATTAAAATTATGTTAAAGTTCTTTACATGCAATTTACATAGTTAAGATCATAAAAAGGAATATGTTGGATTTTATTTCTTAACCTATTTCCTAGACAACAGATTACCCAATATTTGATTTATGAATTTGTTTAAGATTTCACGAATTTAAATACCATAATTAAACATTCTAAAGAGAACATTAGTAGTTTTCATGCTCAATAAATAGGATAACAAAAAATAAAATAATTAAAACATAACACTTACATGAATAAGAAAGATAAAAGTGACCTAAAAATTTAATTAAAATAATAAATGGGTCTATAATAATGATAAAAATATGAAAAAATAATTGGAACATGTAAAAAATGATGAAACATATGAAAACATGGGAAAACTAGAATTAAAGATTGTAAAAACTGACCTCTTTGAATTTACAGGTGCTTAGAATATAAATTGGCCCGATCAACTCAATACATGAATGAATTTCATATCATGAGAATGTATAGTCTTACTCTTTCTCAAAACTTTCACATCATGAGTTTATTATTTACATTGTTCATAATAATTTCCAGACTCTATAGTTTTGTTATCTTATGCTATTCACAGATCAAATTAAACTCATAGGATATTTTGGGATTAACCAATAACGAGACATTCACATATTGAGTTGGGTTCATTTTTTTAGTATTCTTCATTTGGATAATTTAATTATTTTATTGTATTCATGAATATACATTCAATATGCAGGGGTCTTGTCTTGGAGGAATACAAATCATGAATCATATTTATGAAATAAAATGTTTGGAATGTTATACTTTTATAGTAACATCCATTTTTTAATATGAAATCAAATTTCAAATGAAAAAAATCCCAAAAATATACATATGTAAGTGTAAAATAGGTACAATGATTAATAAAAAGAACCCAATATATATATATGAATTAATAATTTGAAACTCCCCTACACTCAAACAATTATTTATACTAAAAAAAACACAATACGATTCTCAACATGATTTTTTATTTTTAAACAATCATTAAAACCATGATAATGAATCCAAGTAATGTAGAAATGAAATATCACTAAAAAACCATCCCTATAAACATAATTAGTAATTTATCATGGTGAATTTATTTATTAAAATCCATTTTCGTTTAATTGAAAATTATAAACTGTTCCATAGATATCCATTCCCATTTTTCAATTTACTTCATAGAATATTTTCTCTTATCACCCAAGGTAAAACTAAATCAGAGTTATGTTCATATATTGAATACATGTTCCTAACAAAAATATTTCATCCGATTTAATATATCTACTATGTAAATAAAAATAAAAAAATTAATCAAGAGGGATTTTATAATATGGTTCAAATGAATCTAAGGATGAGGTGAGGTAAGAAGACAATAAAAAAACCTCAAAAGAATGGTAAAATCTAAAGAATCATGCATGATAACTAGGAATAGTGTAATGACTAACCTCCTCTAGAAAGTAATTTCCAACACTATAAATGACAATGATGTTCTAGGAATATTCAATTAATTTATAATGAAGGCACCTTTTTTTATAAAGTCATGTTTAAGAAAGATCCCAAACCCACCACCTAGCCACATATGTTCTTTCATGAGATTCATCAGTATGATAATGGTGATATTTCACCCTCTTAATAAAAAACCCATGTTAATTTTAAATAGAAGATAGGGTAATCATAAAATTACATCAAAAGTAATAATGAACCTTGTCCCACAAATATTGTGAAAATACTACCACATATATCCACAGTATTATAAATCTAATGTCCAACAGAAATTATAATACCCTCTACACATATTCAATTGAATGTCATGAATTATAACAAAGAACTGTACAGAAGGGTTTAAAATTGATTTGTAATATTCCTTAATCCCAACATGTCTGTCCATAAAAACTATGGGACAAAGAGCGATATGTATAGTTGGGTATCAGGGATATGGGAAAATAATAGAAATACATAAATAATTTTAATAGGTCATTTATTTAGTCATAACCTCAATAATATAGCAAATAAATCTCTGATAGGTTTACATCATCCAAGTGTATCTCAAGAAAAATGTTAAGAAATGAAATTAAAAAATATCTCTATAATCCTCTTGGTAATGTGAATAAAAGTGAAAGGTAAATCATTGAGGTAATAGTTACAAGTAATAAGAAAAATAATAAATAATTTCAACTATTTATAATCAATATTAAAATACTCAACAAAACAATCATACTATAATTATAAATTGGAATAAATAAATTATTTTAAACATTGTTTCCATATATTATCTTTTATTTAAATGGGTGTACTCAGAATTCAGGTTAAATCATATTTATAAAGAAAAATTCCTCATAAAATAATGTGAATACATAAAAATCCAAGTGAATATGCAATAGAGTATATGAATATTCCCCCCATACATAAAATAAAAAATTGTCTACACTATTTTCGGAAGCGATGGGGGACATATGGAAATGATAGAAGAATAAAAAAATATTTAATAGTGATAATTAAATGTGTTTAAGGAATCAAGATCTCCCTAAATGAAATGTAATTCGATTAGGTAAATTTTTGAAAATGATATGGATCTGTCCAACCTGCATTAATGTTAAAAAACTTAACTGCACTAGGGGGATGACTAATTAAATATATATATTAAATATGAATGTAGTAAATGGGAAGGAGAAAACTTTAGTAAAAATGAATTTCCTATCATAAACATACTTGTACCAGAGTAAAATGAACTAAAAATGAACTCCCTAACAGTCATTACATCTAGAAAGTAAATAAAATGATCTAAAAATGAATATCTATGATATAAAAGGATGAACTATGTGCTGCCTCCCATAATGTTGTAACAATGACATCATCCACTAGATAGTCTAAAATATATATTTTGTAATAGTTTATCATATTATTAGTCCTCAACCTCTTGATGGTAATATAGGTAGTGTCTTATAGCATTAATGGTCATTTCTGAGGATTGAACACCTTCAAAATTTATGGTACAAGCCCCTCATATGGAAATTAGAACATACATGTTTCTCCTAAGGGAAAATCTTGAGCTTGTTTTTGGAGTAGATCAGTACAATGATAAACTTCACGAGGGAGGCTAATGGTCATCACATCTGATGCATCAAATATTGTAGTAGACGAATAATATAGAGACATCACATAATTTTATGTAATGTAATGAAGACTGAAAAAGTAATATATCAATATAAAAAAGTTAATCCTTTATATTAAATTATTTATGTAGTAAAAATAGATGAAAGGGAAAATAATAAATAAAAAATACACCTAGAGAGAACAAAAAATAGGGGGTGGGAACTGGGATGAAAATATATGAGAAGCTGGATGTGTCTTTGTGATCAATATCAGTGGTCCACCCTATCACTAAGTGGTTGGAGATCCCCTGCCATTTATATGTCAACAATAATGGATGTTTAAGGTGGATCATCTTCAGAAATAGGTGTCATTACGACGATAGTAGGATATGTCTTCAAAGGATATACAGGGTTAGATTCTAGAGTGGGCATGGTATCGATCCAAATAGAGGTTATGTGTGTGGTAGTTGAATAGATGAATCCAACTTCATATAATGACTCCATGTATTGGACATTTTCCTATTGAGTGAGTTTGAATAATAAATCCCTTTGATTAGAGGGTTGATAGTCCTTAGAGGTAGATCATTGGGGGCACTGTGTGTGGTATTATGGATAGAAAAAATATGGAGCTAGAAGCCAGCTTGACTACAACAGGAGTTGGGTCGATGGAAGTGGTGGTAGTATTAGAAGTGGGTGGAGTGGCAGATGATAGCTCTAGAGGCTCAATGAAGGGTATCTCTAGGCCCTAACATATGGTGAACATGTTCTCTTTAATTCAATGTCTATTTATCCTACAGAATCACAACCACAACATTGGGGTAAGGGGAGATGTATATAAATGGATATATGGGGACATAATGGTCTTAAAATGGTGTTTTATAGACATGGTAGTTGAGGGATGAGGATTAAGGGTTAATGAGTAATCAAGAGTTGGAACCATAGTAGGGAAATTAGTTTACTCAAGGGCCCATTCATAATGATTCCACACCTTTTAAAGAATCACCGTCATGTAGAGATGGAAAAGGTTGATATATTGTATATGTCCTAAGGTTGATAGGTGCTTTAGAGAGTTCAAAACACCAATATAATTGTCTTTGTGCATATTGAAGCTCCCTCAAATAGGTGTTCCATGTTTCCTCCTCACATGGAAATCATAGTGTAAGATGAACTGGTAGACCATGTTTTCCACAGTTCTCCCATTGGGGTAGAAATATGAGTACCTATATCGGATATAAAATAAAATGAGGGCCACCACATGCTATCCAAGCATGAAAGAATATCCATATTGAGTCACCCCTCGGCTGGGTGAAATTTTCCATATGTTGATCATAGGAGATAGAGGGTTCACAGGAAATCATGGACCAATTGTTTAGAATATTGATCTTTTTGTGGTCTAACATTAGTATAGTTTATATTGAAGAGGCAATAAATTCATAGGAATTAATGGCCATGGAAACTCCAAACTCAACAACATGAGTTTTCACATATTGCCTCCCAAAATAAAAGATATGTGAATCATATCCTACTCAATAGTATCCATGAACTTAAGGAAGAGTACATGGTATGTATCCTCACATAAATGGATGATTTTATAAAGATACATCCACCATTGAGCAACCATAATTTCTTCAACCATAAATAGGTTTTGGAGAATGGCTAGGTCCAAGGTCTTCATGGTTTGTGTAATATTGGCCTATAGATGATGCTAGAGGACCTCATGTTGGGGGGTTCGAGAACTATAGGAATTAATGAACCGGTGAAGGATGAGTAACATTGTAGGAATCCTAGGATGTAGATTAGGAATGGTGTGAGGTGGGAAGTAAAGTCAAACCTTATAGAGAGGACTTGTTAAAGGTATCATTAAATAGTGGTAAAGTATCTCATGCTGAGTGCTTGGGTTCTTAGGGATCATCATGTTGGTAACAAAATTCTCTAGGTAGAAATCTACCTTCGTTAGTGCAGTCTATGGTTGCAAAGAGGAGCATCTGTGGTTGAAGGGAAAGGAGGAACTGAGTGTTTAGGTGAGGGGGTGAAATTTTTGGATGTTTTGTAGCCTATGAAGGTTCAAGTTGATCAAGGAAGGAGGTGTGTCCAAAGATGTAGGTGGAGGATTTGATGAGGGAGGGGAATATTAGCAGAGGATAAGTGGTTGAATCATCCATGAACCATAGGATCACAGTTATATTAGGTTATCCACAAGAATAAATTCATGAATTCTATATTCGTGATGTGAATTATACATGAATATATTTCATAAATCCCAAAAAAATCATGATGTGAATAGGGAATTCACATTTTGAAACAATTTTGTTACAGCTACTCAACACCCAACTAATGGTAATGAACCAGCAGAACTTCAATGTTCTTAATCAACCCAAAGGAAGAAAAATAGTGTTTCCTTCTAGTTAGTGCTTCATTTAAGGTCGATATCTAAATAGTTCACTAATCAAGTGAAATTTAAATATAGGACACACTATTCCTGAAATGGATCTTGGTAAATTTTTACCCATTGTCTATTAAAATTAAATATTAATCCCTCACTTGACTATATTTTGACTCTTCCAAAGGGGAAACATTAATTACATTGAATGGTCTTCACCATAAGTATTTCGATTTTCTTAGGAATGAATTTAATAATTAATTAATTAATTTATACTTGTCTTCTAACTTGAATAACATTCATGATATGTGTCTATCATTCCATTTTATTGTATTTTATTTATAATTTATCATATTCTAAATTTCATACTTACTTATTTCCTCCAACTCATCAAGTGGTAACATCTCTTTTTTCTCATTTTTTTGAGTTTCTTAGTTTATCTTCTTGATCACCTAGAATGATTGACATTCTAATTCAATAATTGAATGAAATGGTTTTACATAGTCATACTAAAAGGTATTTTTTCCAATATTTATATTTTATACAGTGAAATAAGACCAAAACTAATCATCCTTCTTTTTACTCGAATCCTTCTAACTCATATTGGCTATCATTTACATTATCTATTTAATTTATCGACTGGTTAATTCTACCAACCTGCTTGTTTTCGGGTTGTAGGGGCGCCATTATTATATTTAAACTATAATGTTCAAGAATACATTCTATGAATTTTTTTGGAGTACATTCACCAATCATTAATGAGTAATTGAAGAAATATAAAAATGAAAAAACAATTCAATAAAAAATTAATGACCATGTTTGATGTTTTAATGAGTGGTAGCTTCTTCCTTTGACAATTTTGAGATGTAGTCTTAAATGAACAAGATATATAAAATTCTATTGGATGTTGTAAAGGTACCCATAAAATATATTTTCAATACGTCAAATATTTCAAACTCATGGATGGGGTTCTATGGCATTTAATGTATTTTTAAAATGGTTCTTTTCCATTTTAACAAACAGTAGCATTGCATTATGATTCAGTAATACTAATGAAGTGTGGGAACAAAGAAACCACTTTGATGAATCTTAGAAATAGTACAACCGTAACCCTGGTGTACTCTATTTGGTGATGCATTAAAAAACTCTAAAACATGCTAATTTTCTTCTTCTAGGGTGGAATTTCATATTAAACCATCGACACATTGATAAATAATAGTGTCTTATCCCAGTAGTAGTGCAATGTATTTAAAAAAACATATTCCTATACTAATAGGAGAAGAAAGGGTAATGGGTCTTAGTGTCTAAATTGGTTTATATGTAAAAATACATGGCTGAGCATGCGCATCCAAATTAAAAATTATTTCTTAAGAAATTTTATCCACAATTTCAAGCTCTTCATCTTATTCAATGGGTAACATGTGTTTGGATAGGTGATCAGCAAATAAATTTTCTTACATTTGTGTATTTTATAAAAATATAAAACTGTTATATAAGTATGATTCAATATATCAACCTTGATTATGAATCCTTTATGTTCAACAGATATTTTAATGTATCATGATGTGTGAATACAACAACTATAGAGAAAATGAGGTATGTTTATAGTTTATAAAAACTGAAGGAAACTACCAGAATCTATATCAATATAGTTGTGAAATATTCTTGACAATATTTTAGCGTATGTTAGGCATAGTATATGAGTCCAAATATATGATCATCTTGCTTCTTGAATATATCCCTACAATGTACTCACATCTGCCGCACATGAGATCGAAGTCCTTTACCTAATCTGGCTAGATTATAATAGGTGATTACACCATGTTTTCTTTAAGAGTTTAAAAATATTATTTATACTATTTAATATACTCAAAAGGGACATATTTTTCTAATAGGAGTTTTAATAGATGATTTATAGGAGAAAATTCTTTTACAATCTAATGATAAAATCCTGCATGGTCCATAATTATTCTGATTCCTTTAATAGTGGTAAGTTCTAGAAACTCTTTTATTACATTGATATTTATTAATTAAAATTATATCCCTTGATTTTATATCATTTACTTAAGTTCTATACCTCCTGACACCATAAAATGTATTTTTTAAGTTGAATAAAGGACATTTTTCTTAATGATGTTACAGAATGAGTTCTAAAATACTTAAATACACCTCAAAGGATCATTGATAAATGAAACAATAGTCCATAAAGATATTAGAAAACTACTATTTCATATAGATAATGATATGTTTCAAGAATCATTGAAATGTTTCCAGTTTTTTCACATTCTTAATAGCATTCATTGATAGTTGAAGGTTTTTAATGGACATATTGATATTGTTTTTAAATGAAAAACTATGTCAATAGGGGTTTTATTATATCCTAAATATTCCTCTAAGCAGTAATAATTTTCATTTTTTGGTAATCTTTGTAACATAATATCCATGAATGTGATAGTAAAATAATCCTTCCATGTAAACCCCAGTATTTTCAACGAACAATATGTTCAATGGAGTACATTATATACAATACCCATCTTAAATAGAAAATTAAATATTTTTACATGATCACTATAACCTAGACATTAAATTGGTGTGAAGGAATTGTATTAACCACATTATTAAATGTATAATTTTATTAATAATTGTTGATGTAATAATTAATTCTTCATGAATAGGAACCTTATTTTTTATAAAGTCAATTTATTCTTCAAAAATATATTTTATTTGAAAATAGTTTTCTTTCTTTTTATGAATGATAATTATAATTTTTTTTAAATTTATAAAAATAATAATTTTTTGAAATAATAAAATTATAATCACATTAGGATGAGTTTTTTTGTTAATTTTATGATTTTTTTAAAGTGAATAATTTAAATAACTTATTTTTCTGAAACTGTCATTTTAATTATATTAAAAGTCCCATTATGTTTTGAATTTGATATATAAGTAAAATAATTTATATTTAGGTATATAAAATCTAATTAATTACATTTTAATCATCTTAATAAATTATTTTTTTATAATCAAAATTTTGGGCTTAAAATTCATTTTTAAAGAAAACTATTTTTTGTTGCGTGTTTTGGGATTAATTTTAAATTTAATTATCCATCTTATGTGTATTGAATTTAAAAAAATTCAATACATTTTTTTAATTATTTTTCCAATATTTAATAAAAATGCCTCTTTTACTTTTGGTCAAAATCTATATTAAACTTGGTAATTTATTTACCATGATAAATGTTAAATCAGAAAATTTAAGTTAAAAATAAAATGGTAAGAAGAATAAAATCACCCAAAAACATAAATAAATATTTATATATGAAAATATATCATCCCTAACCATGCAAGGGTATAATTAATTCCCTTTTGGAAAAATAGGGATAAGATAATGACCATTATAGTATTTTATTTAATTAAAAGTCAAACATACACTCTTATTTTTAATAAGTGTAATGTTTTTAATAAGGTTTCATCTAGTTGATATGTTTTAATATAAACACTAGTTTTAAATATCAAATATTTATCATCATCTTTTTAATGTATTTTAAATTTTAAGTTAATAAATAATTAACTTAAATTCTTACTCAACACCGAGGAGGTAATATTTTAATTAATTAAATAATTAGATAAATGAAATTAAAATAATTAAAAGTATAAAAATTTTACATATTAAAGGTAATAAAAAGTTTCTACAGTTTACCATGATATTATTAGGAAATAATAAAATAGTTATTTTGTATTTTACTTATTATCGTGGTGTTTTTAAATTTAATATAATGATTAATATCAAAATTGACAATAATGATATTTTATGGGTTTAATATTCAATTAAATTATTTTAAATTTATTGGAATCATAAATAATAACAAAAATTGATAAAATATGATAAAAACTATCATCCTTTATTCATTTATTGTACATTTGGATGAATTTTCCTCAAGAATAGTCTTATTATATTTTAATATTTTCGAAATTCATAATGGTCCCCTTACCTCAATTATAAATGGGAACCTCTTTATCTGATAGAAGTTATCCTAATGTTCCCCTCATCTAGTTCGATGGAAGTTATCCTATAGATACACTTTGAGATAAGAGTAGCTCTGGGTATGAGTTCTATGGTAAAATCCACCTCACAATCTGATAGAAGTTCGGGTAACTCTTCAAGAAATACATCACACTATTCACTCATGATGGGAATTTCCCCAAGGTTGGCAGTTTAGTTTGACCCAACCATTTGGGCTAGGTATGCCTCTTTATAGGGAATAAACACCCACACTGTTGAAATATTTTTTCAAAGGACATTCTTGATCATCTTTGAATTTTTATAGGATAATGGGATGGTTCAGAATATGAAATGATATCTCAATTTCCAAATAATTGAAATGTACTCTATATAATTAGTGCCAATCCATTCCCATTATAGTGTCAAATTCCACCAGGGGAAGTATTATGAGATTCACTGGAATAATCTTTCCGCATACACCAACATGATAAGAGTCTAACACATGGGTTGCAATGATTTCACCACTTGGTGTTTTTACAGATATCTCAAATTAAAGGTTTTTGGGCTTTGATTCTATAGTTTAAGAAAACTTTCAAGACATAAAGGAATGCGTATAACCAAAATAAAATAAGGAATTTTTCATTCGTGGGTTAATAGGATGTGTACCTTATATGACTTCATTATCTTCCTCCACTTACACAGTATTGATGGAATGTGCCTCCCCTTGTTCCATTGGATTTCGTGGCTATTAACGCTGATTACCCTTGAGGACTTGAGGCTTAGTGCACTGGCTTGCATAGTTCCCTTGATCCCTACAGTTGTAGCAGTCAACAATGGGTGGTTTTCTCCTTCATTCCACTAAATTCTCCTTCCTTTTCATGTATTTTAGACACTCTTGAGCATGGTGTCCTTCTTTCCCACACTTTAAGCATTTCCCCATCCCTTTGAGGAAGTTCCCATGATACAACTGCCCTCTTTTTTGGCATGTGGGTCGTTGAGTTTTCATCCCACCTTTATCATTAGATCCTCCGGCTTGAAACCCCATATTTCGTTTCTTATCACCATAGACATGGGACCATTATCCAAACTCTATATCCACTTTGAGAGCACACCTAACCACTTCTTCAAAACTCCCAATGTCTCTAATTGCAAGATCCTTTCGAAGGTGTGATTTTAATCAACTAAAGAATCTATCAATTTTTCTATAATTTTTGACAATGAAACCAGAATAGTATCTTAAAATCCTTTTGATATTCACTCCATAGGTTGTGAAAAATTCTCCTTATTTTTTCTTGAGCTCTATGAATTCACCCTCCATCATTTTACGAAGAGTTCATTAGAAATACTTGTTAAGAAACATGATCTTAAAGTCTTCCAATTACATCTCTTCAATATCCTCCCTTGGATTGGTGTTCTTAATCAAATCCCACCATTTAACATCCTCTCCATATAGACGATAAAAAACTAGTGTCACCTTCTCCATCTCAGAACAGTGGAGCACATAAAAGATCTTCTCTATAGAGTTGACCCACTATTTCGCAACTAGTGTATTGTAAGATCCACTAAACGTCGGTGGTTGTTGGACATAAATCATTCGATATCCAGTTTCTCCCACTTTGATGAAGGAGGAAATTCCCCATTATTCTAGTTATTGTTCATAACCTGATATAGTTGGGTAATTATAACCATGATGTTTTGAAATCCACCTCCCAAATCATTGGGGATGTCATTCGGGAAATCATTACATGATCCTCACACGAGTTGTTGGCCTGGCTCCCAACATTTTCTAAAATAGAAATGGTTAGAATAAAACATAAGTTTACAAGTCATGAATAAATTAGTCATTTGTACATTTTTCACTAAAATAATAACTTATTGGATCCCTATGTAAAGCTTCTTTTGTGCATATTTGTACTTAGTCTCATACTAGAGGTTTTATCTAGGGTTCACTAATCCTAATTCCCAAATTAACTAATCCATTACTCTTATACCAACTATAGAGACCCTACATTTTGTTTAATTAATATTACTTCATTATAAAGATAAAAAACATAATAATATTATAGTACAAGGATCAAGAGGTTTATTTTCTTGTGAAAACTAGGACCATACATAACATTTACAACATCAAACACAAACATTTATTTGATTCCTTACTCTCTAGTTTCTTATTGGCAGTTTCCCTCTCCTTAGTACATGTAGTCACCTGAGGATATACATAAAAAAGGGGTGAGATAAAAGCCCAGTAAGAGGGTAGATAAGAACAATATAACAATGGGTGAGTATAATCATAACATAGGCAATGGATCATGAAATTGAGAGAAATCATTAATAAAAGACTTGAAATGTGGCTATTCATAAAAAATGAAAAATCATGTCTTAATGGTTATCTATCACACATACTTGTGAAAAATGATAGAATCTTGTTAACACGGCATTTCACTTTCAATAATTAGATTTATCACTTTATCCAATTCATTGGAGAAATATATAATTCTGGGAGCACTCGTTAAATTGAAACATTCATATTGTGCTGTATAATTCTGGGGACACCCGTCACATCACAACATTATCATTATCATGAAAGACAAAAAGAAAATATATCAAAAATGAACATAAATAAACCATGTAAAGGAATGGTTTTCATCTCATAATAACACATTCATAAACTTTGGGTTTCCAAAATAAAGTGGGAATAATATACTTGATACAATAACCATCATCCTTGAGTGAGAAGTAAAAGGTTTGTTTTTGAAAGAAGAGTTCTTTTGGAAAACATTTCTTTGACATAAACTCTAGTAGAAAAGATTTATATCCCAAAATAGGTATGATAATGGTGAAAAAATCACTTTTATGGAATGACCATACAAAAAATGGAGTGAAAGAGGGAGAACCCGAAGAATGAAAGTTGGGTTTGAGAATGTCCCCTTACCTGGTATCTAAACGCTTTCATCACTTTAATATCCTGTATAACCAAATTAGATTAATTAATTAACAATTAAAAAAACTTTTTTACATGAATATATTTAGTTATGGTATAATTAAGTTATTTTATGGCCCTTTGTATGATTTATAGAGTTTAATAACATTGTTTTGGAATGTTCATTTTTATGGTTTTCGTGAACAGTTCACCTGTATTCATAAATGGAAGTTTGTGTAAAACATGTATAAACACCCAAAACTGATATTTCATGTTATTAATGATATTACATGAGTTTAAATGATCTTATAATGAATTATTTTATTTACCATGTAGATGAATCAATAGATAATAATTTAATGATGATCGTTTGGGTTAATTCACGCAGTTTTGGGATCACAACGAACATGTTTTGATTATTCATTTAATAATATGTATAGAAGTCAGTTTTAGAAACTTAAATAGGATATAATACATATAAAATAATATGGTTCAACCATAAAAATAGTTTTATGACCAGATCTAATTTTTTATAGGAAATTTAAAACATGTCATTCTTGAAGGTGATAAATTAACACCTCACAAACATAGTTTTCATTTCTTAAATAAAAAGAAGAGAAGAAGGGGGTTGGATGATATAATATCCCATTAGTATCATAAAATTACAGTATATTTACAATATTCACATTACCATACCATTTTGATTATGATTCATTGGGAGAGATTAATAACAGAACTATAAAATGAATGGAAATTAAAGGAAAGAGAGAGAGAGAGAGAGGAATTACCTCTTAAATCCTCCTATGGAGATCCTCCTTAAGGATGCTAGGCTTGGTATTTTGACGAGAATAAAAGCTCTTAGACATGGAGTAGGGGCTAGGGAAGATGGTTGGGAAATGTTTAGGCAATTCTTGAAGCTTGAGAGGTGTGAGTAAAAGAGGGTGTGAAGGGTGATATTTATATTGGAGGGGAGAGGGGATTTCTCAATATTATATTCTTTAATTTATTATTTTTCCAAAAGATAAGGAATAGTTTGTATTAAATGACCAAGAATAGTAATTTTATCATGTTAATCCAAACCAACTGGTCTTATATCTTCATAACATCATACAAGACTTTATAATTAGTGTATTCAGCTTATTTTGTAAATTATGGTATTTCACTATTCACCAGAAAATCAAGTATTTCAGAAAAATACCAAAAAATCACCATAGCCAATTTTCATCGTGGAGAATCCTAAAAGAAAATTCCAATTTAAAAAAATAATTTTCTTAATATGATTAATTTATTTTTTAATTAAAATTATAATTTACTTGAAAAATGTAACACCCCAAGATTTCATAGTGTGTTATTTCTTCAAAATAATTCAATAACTTTCACTACATGCAACACCATGTTCAAGCACACCATGACTTACCAAACAAGCCGTTCAAAAGAGGTTATGAATAGTATTAGATAAATTTTAATGTTTATATAATCCTTATAATTTTAGAATCCATATTATGAGTTTCTTAGATATAATGCAAGAACAAATTCATTTTCAGTATTGCACTTTTATCAACTTTAATAGTGAACCCTTTTTAAATACTATATTTTAAACTTTTTGACTAAATGGGGACATCAAAAATTTAAAATGAAACATCCCAAGCTTCCACGGTACGCTTTCTTTGAATAATACAGTAGCGTGTGTTGTACGCAACCTTGAGTTTTAACACACACCACAACCAATCAAACTAGCCGTTATGAATAGTAATACCTAATTTTTGAAATTATATATATTTTATATTTAAAAATGGACTTCATTTTTGGATTCGGAATATCGAAATTATCCTAGGGTGAAATTTTGGTACTTTTCGGATAACTTTTATATTTTGATGAATAGTGAAAATTACTAAATTTTAATTAAAAACAACTTTTTTAATCAAAATAATTAATAGTGATAAATTATGAATTTGAGTGGTTTTAAAGTATATTTAGAATATATTTTTACCATTTAATATAATGTTGGTCATTGGACATAATTTTACAATTAAACCGAACATAAACGAGTGTCAATCTTTTGATAGTTATTATCTCTTAAAAACACGCTTTTTGTTTTGACAGCGGGATTTAATTTTAAATTAATTTCTGCCACTTTTGTGTTTTGAATTTAGGAAAATGGATTCCATATTTGGAATCAGGATGTTAAAATTGTGTAAATAGGTAACTTTTATTTTTAGACATTTTGAATAATTACTGCGGTAAATATTTTATTTACCATGGTTAAGGGTAAATCCGGTAAATAAGGGTTAAACAAAATAATATTATAATTACCCTAAAACGTGTCTTAACCCTATTGGTTGATACATGGTCGACCATGGGAATCTTTGGGTCTATTTTGGGACCCCATGGATCCACTTGTAAGTGATAATGACACTTTATTTTAATTTAGTTAAAATGAATACAAAAATGACACAAGCATATATCTTTTAGAACAACAATTGTTACATAGGGTTATATATGTTGGATTTTAGATTATAAATATTAATTAGAAAGCTAAAAAGATTTTCTACATAATGATATTTTATTTATAATTTTTAGACATTAAATAATTTATTTTATTTATGACACAATGATGATGCAGTAATTACTATAATAGTGAAAAATTAAAATAATTGATATTATAAACACCCAAATAAATATAATATAAACCTTTTAATGAATTAAACTAATTTTATAGGATAATATGATATATTTGGATTTATTTAATTGACTTTGTTCGAAGTAATCAATCTGTTATGAGTTTCACAAAAATCAACTATTGAATAGTGTCAAAATTGACATAAAAGAGTTCTTAAAACAAATATTATATTATTAATTGATATTAAATTCCTAAAAATCTAAGGTTCGGACAAGAGACTTATATTATGATATGTTAATCATTAATGGACCACTTGGGGGTCGCTTGGATGTATATAGTAAGTTTATTAACCATATTATATAAAAATACAAAGAGACATTGTAAAAGTGAAACTAATTAACTTAGAGTTAATACATAAAGATAAGGTTAATATAAGTACCCAAACCTGTCTAAATTCTATTGGATGAGTTGTTTTCGACCTATCCCCACCTCATCCTTTTAATAGTCAACTTTGGAGCCTTTGGAAACCGAATATGAATTTATTATAAATTAATATTTCTAGCTTTTCCAAAGGTGCCCCTCACCCCTCTTATAAAAGGGAACTCCTCCTTCTCATTTCCTCACACCTCTCAAGCCACTTGGCTCGTCCAAACTCTGCCCAACTAAGCTCCCCACATCCCTCTCCTCCTCCTTGAAGCTTCCCCTTAGGCAGAAAGCATTTCAAGAAGTCCTTTGGTTCCAACCAAAGTGAGTTACCTAATTTAAAGGTAACAATTTCTCTTAAAGTATTTTCATTTATTTTGCTTCTCCAACCCACAAAATCTTTTTATTTCCTTTATTTTATAACAACACCAGTATCCTCAATATACTAGGATGTTTTTATAAGAAGGATTCAAACTACACATTCACACAACTCCATCTAATGGATGATGAACATAATGTTTCTGTGGATGGAAAACTAACGCCTCACGAAACGATGATTGTTCAAATACATCTTACCGCCTCTCATGGTGGCCATTAGGATGGCACTGTAATTAAATATGATATTAATGATATATATTTTATATATAAGCTTCTGTAATTCCATTTTATTTCATACCATTATTCATTTCTTGTTGTATATACATACGATAATTTCATTTGAGGAAGTGCGGACTACCGCCCCCTTAAAATGATATGACTCGTTCATACCACAAATGGAATGTATAAAGGATGGTGTAAATGAACTTAAGTAACATATATAAAATATTATATTATACTGGAATAGTAATATACCTATGTATAATTTGGATTCGATTCTTTTAAAATAAAAATTAAATGGAAGTAGCGTTCGTGCGTACGTACGGACTACCGTCTCCACGAACGCGATGAGATTCATTCTCCATCGTATAATTTGATGATTTAAAAATGATTTTTAAGAACTTGATACCATTATGGATATGAATAATATACATCCCATTAATAACGAATATGTCTCACATAACAAAGAATATAAAGTAAAATGAACCCGTTAACACCCGAAATGACGATAATTCTAAAATATTATTAACAAATCAATGATAAAAGATCATATATGATATCATATTAAAGTAAATGATTCTTTTATTATTCAATAACAATTATTTCACCATTATACAGGAGGTAAACCTACCATCGACCAAGGAAAAAGTACAATGTAAGGGTTTTCTTATCTCACTTTTAATTCCGTGAGAATTCCATTGATCACCACTTAATTATTGCATGTGGTGTATGTGTACTGCCCATGATCGTATTCATTGTGTAATATACTTTAATTTATGGGTATTTACATCATCATGGTATGATACTTCTTTCATGAGTGTATTTTTCGTAAGTTACCTAATCGATAAGGGAATTTGAGATTTCAATTTCCACTCATTTGGCTTTACACATATTTCATTGATTATATTACCCCAAGATTATGTGTGGAATCACTATTCATTTGATTATGTCATAATTTCCACTCCCCTTCCTGTGGATAGAAGTTTGATACACATAATCACTCCATTGGTAATTCTCAAGTCATTGATATGAATTTGATAAGAGTAATTTTAACTCATTCTCCATTTGTTGAGTTAAACATCCAATTCGTTGGTATTGTTTTTTACAAGAATATGTGTGAATGTCCTTTGATTGTTTTACACTGAATATCCAATCATATTTAGTGTATTTATATTTGTCACACATAATTATGTCATTGATTTATCCTTAACCTAAGGATACAACCTTTTTGAGAAATTTCATCTCAATTTACATTCCATTGAGACTTCTTTGATGATATACACCAAATCACTTCTATGTGGTGTATATAATGTACTTTGACATAGTATATCATGAATTCCTTTATTCTCATGATATTACAATGTTTTTATTACCTCAATTATTTGTATTCAAGTGTCTCTCTTTTGGTTAGAAACTCTAACCAAAATACCATTTTAAAATGTTTTAAAGAATTATTCTTCTAAATCATGCTCATTAATGTCCATATTTTAAAAATGGTTTTAAGGATTTATTTATATGGACATTAAAGTTTTAAAATTAAAACTCCTTTTAAAAGTTTCAAAGTGGTATGGGACACTTTGATTCAAAAATATACTTTTAAATGGCTTCTTGACAAATAGTGTGACTTTTAAATGTTTTCAAGAAAAGGGGGATATTTCTCTCAAATAGTTTTGATGATTATTTTCATCTATGTCAACATCCTTCATTATTATTGATTGAGGTTAATGTGATACAATACAATCTTCCATATTGTATCGAATGAATTATGTTTGACTGTGGATGTGCTATTTTTATACCATTCATGGTTTGTGGTGAAAGTATTGACATTTCGTATGCTAGTTTAATACGAATGTTTACGTTATGTTTAAACCTTTTCATATGGGAATGCATTTGACTTAATAAGTGACGGGTGGAGCCCGCTATAGCTCCTCGATGCATCGGTAGGTCTCATGAGACAAACTAGTGTCTTGGCACAAGGCCTTGGCAAAATCTTATTTGTAGTCTTGGCACGAGGCCTTGGCTATGTGGTTATGATAGTCTGGCATTATGCATTCCATCATTATGAAAGTGGTTATTGATATTGCATGTGATCATTCGACTAGTAGAATATCCATGTGAGTAAGTAAATGGCATTATTTCATTTTACCTTTGCCATTTTATGCTGAAGTTCAAGTTTAAAAGTCTTTTGTTTTAGTTATAAATTGCCTTAAGTGTTTATGCTCATTTATGAAAGCTTCTGCTATAATGTTATCCTTACTGAGCATCCGTGCTCAACCCTTTCAATGTTTTATTTTTTTTCCCCACGATTATGAAGAAGTAATTTATGAATGACCTGCAGGGATAGTATGAGGGGATATGAAGACAAGATGTTTTTTTATGATGTAATGTAAAAATATATGGATGTATCTAGTTATTCCAAGGCTACTAAACTAATCGGTCTTTCGAGACTTGATATTTCTCGTGATCATGCCAATGTTATGTAATTAATGCACCGACTCTGGGTAGCTGGGGTCGGGGCGTTACAGTTGGTATCAGAGGAAGTTTAGTACAAACCTTGGTAGCTAGATTTAGATAAACTCTGATTAGAGCACGTAGACCTAAGATGAACTTTGAGGATTAGTATAAAAAAAAACTTCCTAGAATTTTGGTATTGTAAAGATTTTGTGAGTTTTCCGAGCAATACATCCCTGTCTGGATACGAGCAGGTAGAGGCGGCTCTGGCACAGATGTACCTAGGGATAAAACCCGAAAACACCGCTTTGAGCTAGACTCGAACGGGAACTGGTGCACGACAACGGGCCTTGCTGCACTCTTGGTTACGACACTCCCGGGGGATATGCTTAGGATAATTTACATTTTCTTTACAAACCGATTTAAGTAATATATACATAAGATGAGATAAAATGACCTTGGTTAATCCTAATATGTTTTAAATTGAGAATATGGTGACATTTTAATCTCTAAATGATTTTACGACTACTATTACTCACACAATGCCTTCTGGTTTTAGTCAATGGCTGGATTCCAAGGAAGTCATAGTGACTTTGAGAATGATGTACAAGTTGGGAACAGTGGTGGCAATGAGCAACAAAATGGAATGTTGATAGGCGTGAAAGATATCGTCTTTATGCCAAATCAGTTTTCCAAAAATATGATCAACAACATATATATTAACCAACTCCCAGACTCAACAAGGAAGAGAAAGGTGATAAATGATAAGATCTCCAGCAATGGAGACCATGGAGAAAAGAAACCTCAATTTTCATCATGCAGGAATTGTGGAAAGAGACACCCAGGAAAGTGTCTCAATGGGACAACGAAATGTTTTACGTGCGAGAAGGAAGGACATAAAGTGAAGAATTGCCGAAGAAAAATGAAGAGTACTATGGAAGAAGATAAAAATGGTCCCAAGAGTCCATTTACAGTCATGTGTCGTAAATGTAGGGGACCTGGCCATTACCCGTGAATGTCCTATTTTATAGGATATTTTCTTGGTCAAAGAAGAAGCTATGTGGAAATAAATGGCTGGAAAAAAATTTAAAAAGTATTAGCACTCCTTGTTGATGGGTTTGCTTTGGAATAATTTTCTCTTGTATTTGTAACCCCGCAGTTTGCCATGTGAGAATGATATTTGAGGAAGAATTGTCTCTTCTCTTGTGGATATAGGTATAAATAACCATTTGGTTTTATATGATCATTGGGGTTTGAGAAAATGATAAGTTATTATAATTTGGGATGAAAATGCAAAGTATGATATAACATTTGTGGTTAAATTATGTTATTTTGAGGAATTTATCTCATTTTGGTAATATTATAAAATATAGTTTTTGAAAAAGGACAACACGTAGACCGTGTGACAACCCATCGCGTCGGACAAAGCCGTGGGAATCGAACCCACAACCAAAGTGCGATTGGGATTTATCGCCTACCACTGGACTACGTGAAGTCCCTGGTTAGTGTGACTATTTTTTTTTGTTAAATGATTTTATTGATCAATAATAAGATGATTTGGGTTCTTATGTCTTATCAAATGAATACCCTTGGTATAGGAAAATGATTTGGTGATTAAGTGATAAATGTTATTTTGGAAGATGTTCGTTTTGTTAGGAACACTATATGCCCAAGGAAAATAGAATACAATGAGGTTTCATTTGTAGAGTAATGGTGGATTTTTATCTACATTTTTATTGTTGATTTATAGTGATTTGGGTTATTTATGGAAATTATTAACCTATAACAGAGAATATGTGATGATTACTTTTAAGTATGTGACTTTAAGAGTATTTGATGTAATTTGGAGATACAATGTAACATGGGAGACTACATAATCAAATTCTTCTATGTTTTGGGTTTCAATATTAGTTTGGATTATATTAAAGGTTTTTAAGGACAATTGGTTATTGAATGGTATCTATTTAACTTTGGGGTATTGTTGGTTTAATTTTAGAAATTAAGATTAGTGCATATTTATCTCAATGAATATCCTTTTGGGGGATCATTAGATCATTCAATAACCATTTTGGTTTTGATTAATATATGGTTTATCCTGCATGGATCATGTGATTCTATAGAAGTTTATTCTAGCTCTTCCAGTGTGACCAAGTCTTCTTGAATACTCATCGTTTAAAAAAAAAATTGAGTTAGTGGTGGAAATTTATTAAAGAATGAAAATCTACTTAAAATTTAAGTATATCTCATAATGTTCTTAGCCAATCTCATAAATAAAATCCCCAACATTAATAAAAGAAACATAGAACAAAAATGTTGTCCTAGATGGTACCTTAAATCATCACAAATTTATGGCTTTGGGATTTTTGGCCTTTTCATAGCCATGTTCTCTACCACTCTCCATCAGATAATTGATGGTTAGATTTCTCCTCCATATCCATATTTTCCTTCATGGAACCCTAGTATGTGTTATTTTCGGTAATCTTCATACTTTCGACTCTTTATTTTAAATAGAGGCCTCATTAATTCATTTTTCGATGTGGGATTTCAACTAAGATATTTTGAAACGTCAAAAATGTGTTATCCTAATACCCTATGTTTTGTTGAACCGATGGTATTTCAAATCATCATAGATTGATGATTATAAGGACCTCAATTTTACACTTGTTTGTGATTTATGACCTCAATCACCACCTATAAATATTTACGTTTTTCCTCCAATTATATGTCTCTAGTTGCCACCAATGTTCTCCTAATCGAGATCATAATTTGGTGGTGACCCTTTGATTTCTCTTTTTCTCATATTAAGACTAAATTTTAGTAACCCAATTTCCGATGTGGGTTTTCCCACAAATATATTATCTATTTTCAACCTTTTTTTTTCGAAGATCAATTTCAAATTGCGAGGACGCAATTTATTGAAGGAGGGGAGAATGTAACACCCCAAGATTTCATAGTGTGTTATTTCTTCAAAATAATTCAATAACTTTCACTACATGCAACACCATGTTCAAGAACACCATGACTTACCAAACAAGCCGTTCAAAAGAGGTTATGAATAGTATTAGATAAATTTTAATGTTTATATAATCCTTATAATTTTAGAATCCATATTATGAGTTTCTTAGATATAATGCAAGAACAAATTCATTTTCAGTATTGCACTTTTATCAACTTTAATAGTGAACCCTTTTTAAATACTATATTTTAAACTTTTTGACTAAATGGGGACATCAAAAATTTAAAATGAAACATCCCAAGCTTCCACGGTACGCTTTCTTTGAATAATACAGTAGTGTGTGTTGTACGCAACCTTGAGTTTTAACACACACCACAACCAATCAAACTAGCCGTTATGAATAGTAATACCTAATTTTTGAAATTATATATTTTTTATATTTAAAAATGGACTTCATTTTTGGATTCGGAATATCGAAATTATCCTAGGGTGAAATTTTGGTACTTTTCGGATAACTTTTATATTTTGATGAATAGTGAAAATTACTAAATTTTAATTAAAAACAACTTTTTTAATCAAAATAATTAATAGTGATAAATTATGAATTTGAGTGGTTTTAAAGTATATTTAGAATATATTTTTACCATTTAATATAATGTTGGTCATTGGACATAATTTTACAATTAAACCGAACATAAACGAGTGTCAATCTTTTGATAGTTATTATCTCTTAAAAACACGCTTTTTGTTTTGACAGCGGGATTTAATTTTAAATTAATTTCTGCCACTTCTGTGTTTTGAATTTAGGAAAATGGATTCCATATTTGGAATCAGGATGTTAAAATTGTGTAAATAGGTAACTTTTATTTTTAGACATTTTGAATAATTACTGCGGTAAATATTTTATTTACCATGGTTAAGGGTAAATCCGGTAAATAAGGGTTAAAACAAATAATATTATAATTACCCTAAAACGTGTCTTAAACCTATTGGTTGATACATGGTCGACCATGGGAATATTTGGGTCTATTTTGGGACCCCATGGATCCACTTGTAAGTGATAATGACACTTTATTTTAATTTAGTTAAAATGAATACAAAAATGACACAAGCATATATCTTTTAGAACAACAATTGTTACATAGGGTTATATATGTTGGATTTTAGATTATAAATATTCATTAGAAATCTAAAAAGATGTTCTAAATAATGATATTTTATTTATAATTTTTAGACATTAAATAATTTATTTTATTTATGACACAATGATGATGCAGTAATTACTATAATAGTGAAAAATTAAAATAATTGATATTATAAACACCCAAATAAATATAATATGAAACTTTTAATGAATTAAACTAATTTTCTAGGATAATATGATATATTGGGATTTATTTAATTGACTTTTTTCGAAGTAATCAATCTGTTATGAGTTTCACAAAAATCAACTATTGAATAGTGTCAAAATTGACATAAAAGAGTTCTTAAAACAAATATTATATTATTAATTGATATTAAATTCCTAAAAATCTAAGGTTCGGACAAGAGACTTATATTATGATAGGTTAATCATTAATGGACCACTTGGGGGTCGCTTGGATGTATATAGTAAGTTTATTAACCATATTATATAAAAATACAAAGAGACATTGTAAAAGTGAAACTAATTAACTTAGAGTTAATACATAAAGATAAGGTTAATATAAGTACCCAAACCTGTCTAAATTCTATTGGATGAGTTGTTTTCGACCTATCCCCACCTCAGCCTTTGAATAGTCAACTTTGGAGCCTTTGGAAACCGAATATGAATTTATTATAAATTAATATTTCTAGCTTTTCCAAAGGTGCCCCTCACCCCTCTTATAAAAGGGAACTCCTCCTTCTCATTTCCTCACACCTCTCAAGCCACTTGGCTCGTCCAAACTCTGCCCAACTAAGCTCCCCACATCCCTCTCCTCCTCCTTGAAGCTTCCCCTTAGGCAGAAAGCATTTCAAGAAGTCCTTTGGTTCCAACCAAAGTGAGTTACCTAATTTAAAGGTAACAATTTCTCTTAAAGTATTTTCATTTATTTTGCTTCTCCAACCCACAAAATCTTTTTATTTCCTTTATTTTATAACAACACCAGTATCCTCAATATACTAGGATGTTTTTATAAGAAGGATTCAAACTACACATTCACACAACTCCATCTAATGGATGATGAACATAATGTTTCTGTGGATGGAAAACTAACGCCTCACGAAACGATGATTGTTCAAATACATCTTACCGCCTCTCATGGTGGCCATTAGGATGGCACTGTAATTAAATATGATATTAATGATATATATTTTATATATAAGCTTCTGTAATTCCATTTTATTTCATACCATTATTCATTTCTTGTTGTATATACATACGATAATTTCATTTGAGGAAGTGCGGACTACCGCCCCCTTAAAATGATATGACTCGTTCATACCACAAATGGAATGTATAAAGGATGGTGTAAATGAACTTAAGTAACATATATAAAATATTATATTATACTGGAATAGTAATATACCTATGTATAATTTGGATTCGATTCTTTTAAAATAAAAATTAAATGGAAGTAGCGTTCGTGCGTACGTACGGACTACCGTCTCCACGAACGCGATGAGATTCATTCTCCATCGTATAATTTGATGATTTAAAAATGATTTTTAAGAACTTGATACCATTATGGATATGAATAACATACATCCCATTAATAACGAATATGTCTCACATAACAAAGAATATAAAGTAAAATGAACCCGTTAACACCCGAAATGACGATAATTCTAAAATATTATTAACAAATCAATGATAAAAGATCATATATGATATCATATTAAAGTAAATGATTCTTTTATTATTCAATAACAATTATTTCACCATTATACAGGAGGTAAACCTACCATCGACCAAGGAAAAAGTACAATGTAAGGGTTTTCTTATCTCACTTTTAATTCCGTGAGAATTCCATTGATCACCACTTAATTATTGCATGTGGTGTATGTGTACTGCCCATGATCGTATTCATTGTGTAATATACTTTAATTTATGGGTATTTACATCATCATGGTATGATACTTCTTTCATGAGTGTATTTTTCGTAAGTTACCTAATCGATAAGGGAATTTGAGATTTCAATTTCCACTCATTTGGCTTTACACATATTTCATTGATTATATTACCCCAAGATTATGTGTGGAATCACTATTCATTTGATTATGTCATAATTTCCACTCCCCTTCCTGTGGATAGAAGTTTGATACACATAATCACTCCATTGGTAATTCTCAAGTCATTGATATGAATTTGATAAGAGTAATTTTAACTCATTCTCCATTTGTTGAGTTAAACATCCAATTCGTTGGTATTGTTTTTTACAAGAATATGTGTGAATGTCCTTTGATTGTTTTACACTGAATATCCAATCATATTTAGTGTATTTATATTTGTCACACATAATTATGTCATTGATTTATCCTTAACCTAAGGATACAACCTTTTTGAGAAATTTCATCTCAATTTACATTCCATTGAGACTTCTTTGATGATATACACCAAATCACTTCTATGTGGTGTATATAATGTACTTTGACATAGTATATCATGAATTTCTTTATTCTCATGATATTACAATGTTTTTATTACCTCAATTATTTGTATTCAAGTGTCTCTCTTTTGGTTAGAAACTCTAACCAAAATACCATTTTAAAATGTTTTAAAGAATTATTCTTCTAAATCATGCTCATTAATGTCCATATTTTAAAAATGGTTTTAAGGATTTATTTATATGGACATTAAAGTTTTAAAATTAAAACTCCTTTTAAAAGTTTCAAAGTGGTATGGGACACTTTGATTCAAAAATATACTTTTAAATGGCTTCTTGACAAATAGTGTGACTTTTAAATGTTTTCAAGAAAAGGGGGATATTTCTCTCAAATAGTTTTGATGATTATTTTCATCTATGTCAACATCCTTCATTATTATTGATTGAGGTTAATGTGATACAATACAATCTTCCATATTGTATCGAATGAATTATGTTTGACTGTGGATGTGCTATTTTTATACCATTCATGGTTTGTGGTGAAAGTATTGACATTTCGTATGCTAGTTTAATACGAATGTTTACGTTATGTTTAAACCTTTTCATATGGGAATGCATTGGACTTAATAAGTGACGGGTGGAGCCCGCTATAGCTCCTCGATGCATCGGTAGGTCTCATGAGACAAACTAGTGTCTTGGCACAAGGCCTTGGCAAAATCTTATTTGTAGTCTTGGCACGAGGCCTTGGCTATGTGGTTATGATAGTCTGGCATTATGCATTCCATCATTATGAAAGTGGTTATTGATATTGCATGTGATCATTCGACTAGTAGAATATCCATGTGAGTAAGTAAATGGCATTATTTCATTTTACCTTTGCCATTTTATGCTGAAGTTCAAGTTTAAAAGTCTTTTGTTTTAGTTATAAATTGCCTTAAGTGTTTATGCTCATTTATGAAAGCTTCTGCTATAATGTTATCCTTACTGAGCATCCGTGCTCACCCCTTTCAATGTTTTATTTTTTTTCCCCACGATTATGAAGAAGTAATTTATGAATGACCTGCAGGGATAGTATGAGGGGATATGAAGACAAGATGTTTTTTTTATGATGTAATGTAAAAATATATGGATGTATCTAGTTATTCCAAGGCTACTAAACTAATCGGTCTTTCGAGACTTGATATTTCTCGTGATCATGCCAATGTTATGTAATTAATGCACCGACTCTGGGTAGCTGGGGTCGGGGCGTTACAGTTGGTATCAGAGGAAGTTTAGTACAAACCTTGGTAGCTAGATTTAGATAAACTCTGATTAGAGCACGTAGACCTAAGATGAACTTTGAGGATTAGTATAAAAAAAACTTCCTAGAATTTTGGTATTGTAAAGATTTTGTGAGTTTTCCGAGCAATACATCCCTGTCTGGATACGAGCAGGTAGAGGGGGCTCTGGCACAGATGTACCTAGGGATAAAACCCGAAAACACCGCTTTGAGCTAGACTCGAACGGGAACTGGTGCACGACAACGGGCCTTGCTGCACTCTTGGTTACGACACTCCCGGGGGATATTCTTAGGATAATTTACATTTTCTTTACAAACCGATTTAAGTAATATATACATAAGATGAGATAAAATGACCTTGGTTAATCCTAATATGTTTTAAATTGAGAATATGGTGACATTTTAATCTCTAAATGATTTTACGACTACTATTACTCACACAATGCCTTCTGGTTTTAGTCAATGGCTGGATTCCAAGGAAGTCATAGTGACTTTGAGAATGATGTACAAGTTGGGAACAGTGGTGGCAATGAGCAACAAAATGGAATGTTGATAGGCGTGAAAGATATCGTCTTTATGCCAAATCAGTTTTCCAAAAATATGATCAACAACATATATATTAACCAACTCCCAGACTCAACAAGGAAGAGAAAGGTGATAAATGATAAGATCTCCAGCAATGGAGACCATGGAGAAAAGAAACCTCAATTTTCATCATGCAGGAATTGTGGAAAGAGACACCCAGGAAAGTGTCTCAATGGGACAACGAAATGTTTTACGTGCGAGAAGGAAGGACATAAAGTGAAGAATTGCCGAAGAAAAATGAAGAGTACTATGGAAGAAGATAAAAATGGTCCCAAGAGTCCATTTACAGTCATGTGTCGTAAATGTAGGGGACCTGGCCATTACCCGTGAATGTCCTATTTTATAGGATATTTTCTTGGTCAAAGAAGAAGCTATGTGGAAATAAATGGCTGGAGAAAAATTTAAAAAGTATTAGCACTCCTTGTTGATGGGTTTGCTTTGGAATAATTTTCTCTTGTATTTGTAACCCCGCAGTTTGCCATGTGAGAATGATATTTGAGGAAGAATTGTCTCTTCTCTTGTGGATATAGGTATAAATAACCATTTGGTTTTATATGATCATTGGGGTTTGAGAAAATGATAAGTTATTATAATTTGGGATGAAAATGCAAAGTATGATATAACATTTGTGGTTAAATTATGTTATTTTGAGGAATTTATCTCATTTTGGTAATATTATAAAATATAGTTTTTGAAAAAGGACAACACGTAGACCGTGTGACAACCCATCGCGTCGGACAAAGCCGTGGGAATCGAACCCACAACCAAAGTGCGATTGGGATTTATCGCCTACCACTGGACTACGTGAAGTCCCTGGTTAGTGTGACTATTTTTTTTTGTTAAATGATTTTATTGATCAATAATAAGATGATTTGGGTTCTTATGTCTTATCAAATGAATACCCTTGGTATAGGAAAATGATTTGGTGATTAAGTGATAAATGTTATTTTGGAAGATGTTCGTTTTGTTAGGAACACTATATGCCCAAGGAAAATAGAATACAATGAGGTTTCATTTGTAGAGTAATGGTGGATTTTTATCTACATTTTTATTGTTGATTTATAGTGATTTGGGTTATTTATGGAAATGATTAACCTATTACAGAGAATATGTGATGATTACTTTTAAGTATGTGACTTTAAGAGTATTTGATGTAATTTGGAGATACAATGTAACATGGGAGACTACATAATCAAATTCTTCTATGTTTTGGGTTTCAATATTAGTTTGGATTATATTAAAGGTTTTTAAGGACAATTGGTTATTGAATGGTATCTATTTAACTTTGGGGTATTGTTGGTTTAATTTTAGAAATTAAGATTAGTGCATATTTATCTCAATGAATATCCTTTTGGGGGATCATTAGATCATTCAATAACCATTTTGGTTTTGATTAATATATGGTTTATCCTGCATGGATCATGTGATTCTATAGAAGTTTATTCTAGCTCTTCCAGTGTGACCAAGTCTTCTTGAATACTCATCGTTTAAAAAAAAATTGAGTTAGTGGTGGAAATTTATTAAAGAATGAAAATCTACTTAAAATTTAAGTATATCTCATAATGTTCTTAGCCAATCTCATAAATAAAATCCCCAACATTAATAAAAGAAACATAGAACAAAAATGTTGTCCTAGATGGTACCTTAAATCATCACAAATTTATGGCTTTGGGATTTTTGGCCTTTTCATAGCCATGTTCTCTACCACTCTCCATCAGATAATTGATGGTTAGATTTCTCCTCCATATCCATATTTTCCTTCATGGAACCCTAGTATGTGTTATTTTCGGTAATCTTCATACATTCGACTCTTTATTTTAAATAGAGGCCTCATTAATTCATTTTTCGATGTGGGATTTCAACTAAGATATTTTGAAACGTCAAAAATGTGTTATCCTAATACCCTATGTTTTGTTGAACCGATGGTATTTCAAATCATCATAGATTGATGATTATAAGGACCTCAATTTTACACTTGTTTGTGATTTATGACCTCAATCACCACCTATAAATATTTACGTTTTTCCTCCAATTATATGTCTCTAGTTGCCACCAATGTTCTCCTAATCGAGATCATAATTTGGTGGTGACCCTTTGATTTCTCTTTTTCTCATATTAAGATTAATTTTAGTAACCCAATTTCCGATGTGGGTTTTCCCACAAATATATTATCTATTTTCAACCTTTTTTTTTCGAAGATCAATTTCAAATTGCGAGGATGCAATTTATTGAAGGAGGGGAGAATGTAACACCCCAAGATTTCATAGTGTGTTATTTCTTCAAAATAATTCAATAACTTTCACTACATGCAACACCATGTTCAAGCACACCATGACTTACCAAACAAGCCGTTCAAAAGAGGTTATGAATAGTATTAGATAAATTTTAATGTTTATATAATCCTTATAATTTTAGAATCCATATTATGAGTTTCTTAGATATAATGCAAGAACAAATTCATTTTCAGTATTGCACTTTTATCAACTTTAATAGTGAACCCTTTTTAAATACTATATTTTAAACTTTTTGACTAAATGGGGACATCAAATATTTAAAATGAAACATCCCAAGCTTCCACGGTACGCTTTCTTTGAATAATACAGTAGCGTGTGTTGTACGCAACCTTGAGTTTTAACACACACCACAACCAATCAAACTAGCCGTTATGAATAGTAATACCTAATTTTTGAAATTATATATTTTTTATATTTAAAAATGGACTTCATTTTTGGATTCGGAATATCGAAATTATCCTAGGGTGAAATTTTGGTACTTTTCGGATAACTTTTATATTTTGATGAATAGTGAAAATTACTAAATTTTAATTAAAAACAACTTTTTTAATCAAAATAATTAATAGTGATAAATTATGAATTTGAGTGGTTTTAAAGTATATTTAGAATATATTTTTACCATTTAATATAATGTTGCTCATTGGACATAATTTTACAATTAAACCGAACATAAACGAGTGTCAATCTTTTGATAGTTATTATCTCTTAAAAACACGCTTTTTGTTTTGACAGCGGGATTTAATTTTAAATTAATTTCTGCCACTTCTGTGTTTTGAATTTAGGAAAATGGATTCCATATTTGGAATCAGGATGTTAAAATTGTGTAAATAGGTAACTTTTATTTTTAGACATTTTGAATAATTACTGCGGTAAATATTTTATTTACCATGGTTAAGGGTAAATCCGGTAAATAAGGGTTAAAAAAAATAATATTATAATTACCCTAAAACGTGTCTTAACCCTATTTGTTGATACATGGTCGACCATAGGAATATTTGGGTCTATTTTGGGACCCCATGGATCCACTTGTAAGTGATAATGACACTTTATTTTAATTTAGTTAAAATGAATACAAAAATGACACAAGCATATATCTTTTAGAACAACAATTGTTACATAGGGTTATATATGTTGGATTTTAGATTATAAATATTCATTAGAAAGCTAAAAAGATGTTCTACATAATGATATTTTATTTATAATTTTTAGACATTAAATAATTTATTTTATTTATGACACAATGATGATGCAGTAATTACTATAATAGTGAAAAATTAAAATAATTGATATTATAAACACCCAAATAAATATAATATGAAACTTTTAATGAATTAAACTAATTTTCTAGGATAATATGATATATTGGGATTTATTTAATTGACTTTGTTCGAAGTAATAAATCTTTTATGAGTTTCACAAAAATCAACTATTGAATAGTGTCAAAATTGACATAAAAGAGTTCTTAAAACAAATATTATATTATTAATTGATATTAAATTCCTAAAAATCTAAGGTTCGGACAAGAGACTTATATTATGATAGGTTAATCATTAATGGACCACTTGGGGGTCGCTTGGATGTATATAGTAAGTTTATTAACCATATTATATAAAAATACAAAGAGACATTGTAAAAGTGAAACTAATTAACTTAGAGTTAATACATAAAGATAAGGTTAATATAAGTACCCAAACCTGTCTAAATTCTATTGGATGAGTTGTTTTCGACCTATCCCCACCTCAGCCTTTGAATAGTCAACTTTGGAGCCTTTGGAAACCGAATATGAATTTATTATAAATTAATATTTCTAGCTTTTCCAAAGGTGCCCCTCACCCCTCTTATAAAAGGGAACTCCTCCTTCTCATTTCCTCACACCTCTCAAGCCACTTGGCTCGTCCAAACTCTGCCCAACTAAGCTCCCCACATCCCTCTACTCCTCCTTGATGCTTCCCCTTAGGCAGAAAGCATTTCAAGAAGTCCTTTGGTTCCAACCAAAGTGAGTTACCTAAATTAAAGGTAACAATTTCTCTTAAAGTATTTTCATTTATTTTGCTTCTCCAACCCCCAAAATCTTTTTATTTCCTTTATTTTATAACAACACCAGTATCCTCAATATACTAGGATGTTTTTATAAGAAGGATTCAAACTACACATTCACACAACTCCATCTAATGGATGATGAACATAATGTTTCTGTGGATGGAAAACTAACGCCTCACGAAACGATGATTGTTCAAATACATCTTACCGCCTCTCATGGTGGCCATTAGGATGGCACTGTAATTAAATATGATATTAATGATATATATTTTATATATAAGCTTCTGTAATTCCATTTTATTTCATACCATTATTCATTTCTTGTTGTATATACATACGATAATTTCATTTGAGGAAGTGCGGACTACCGCCCCCTTAAAATGATATGACTCGTTCATACCACAAATGGAACGTATAAAGGATGGTGTAAATGAACTTAAGTAACATATATAAAATATTATATTATACTGGAATAGTAATATACCTATGTATAATTTGGATTCGATTCTTTTAAAATAAAAATTAAATGGAAGTAGCGTTCGTGCGTACGTACGGACTACCGTCTCCACGAACGCGATGAGATTCATTCTCCATCGTATAATTTGATGATTTAAAAATGATGTTTAAGAACTTGATACCATTATGGATATGAATAATATACATCCCATTAATAACGAATATGTCTCACATAACAAAGAATATAAAGTAAAATGAACCCGTTAACACCCGAAATGACGATAATTCTAAAATATTATTAACAAATCAATGATAAAAGATCATATATGATATCATATTAAAGTAAATGATTCTTTTATTATTCAATAACAATTATTTCACCATTATACAGGAGGTAAACCTACCATCGACCAAGGAAAAAGTACAATGTAAGTGTTTTCTTATCTCACTTTTAATTCCGTGAGAATTCCATTGATCACCACTTAATTATTGCATGTGGTGTATGTGTACTGCCCATGATCGTATTCATTGTGTAATATACTTTAATTTATGGGTATTTACATCATCATGGTATGATACTTCTTTCATGAGTGTATGTTTCGTAAGTTACCTAATCGATAAGGGAATTTGAGATTTCAATTTCCACTCATTTGGCTTTACACATATTTCATTGATTATATTACCCCAAGATTATGTGTGGAATCACTATTCATTTGATTATGTCATAATTTCCACTCCCCTTCCTGTGGATAGAAGTTTGATACACATAATCACTCCATTGGTAATTCTCAAGTCATTGATATGAATTTGATAAGAGTAATTTTAACTCATTCTCCATTTGTTGAGTTAAACATCCAATTCGTTGGTATTGTTTTTTACAAGAATATGTGTGAATGTCCTTTGATTGTTTTACACTGAATATCCAATCATATTTAGTGTATTTATATTTGTCACACATAATTATGTCATTGATTTATCCTTAACCTAAGGATACAACCTTTTTGAGAAATTTCATCTCAATTTACATTCCATTGAGACTTCTTTGATGATATACACCAAATCACTTCTATGTGGTGTATATAATGTACTTTGACATAGTATATCATGAATTCCTTTATTCTCATGATATTACAATGTTTTGATTACCTCAATTATTTGTATTCAAGTGTCTCTCTTTTGGTTAGAAACTCTAACCAAAATACCATTTTAAAATGTTTTAAAGAATTATTCTTCTAAATCATGCTCATTACTGTCCATATTTTAAAAATGGTTTTAAGGATTTATTTATATGGACATTAAAGTTTTAAAATTAACACTCCTTTTAAAAGTTTCAAAGTGGTATGGGACACTTTGATTCAAAAATATACTTTTAAATGGCTTCTTGACAAATAGTGTGACTTTTAAATGTTTTCAAGAAAAGGGGGATATTTCTCTCAAATAGTTTTGATGATTATTTTCATCTATGTCAACATCCTTCATTATTATTGATTGAGGTTAATGTGATACAATACAATCTTCCATATTGTATCGAATGAATTATGTTTGACTGTGGATGTGCTATTTTTATACCATTCATGGTTTGTGGTGAAAGTATTGACATTTCGTATGCTAGTTTAATACGAATGTTTACGTTATGTTTAAACCTTTTCATATGGGAATGCATTGGACTTAATAAGTGACGGGTGGAGCCCGCTATAGCTCCTCGATGCATCGGTAGGTCTCATGAGACAAACTAGTGTCTTGGCACAAGGCCTTGGCAAAATCTTATTTGTAGTCTTGGCACGAGGCCTTGGCTATGTGGTTATGATAGTCTGGCATTATGCATTCCATCATTATGAAAGTGGTTATTGATATTGCATGTGATCATTCGACTAGTAGAATATCCATGTGAGTAAGTAAATGGCATTATTTCATTTTACCTTTGCCATTTTATGCTGAAGTTCAAGTTTAAAAGGCTTTTGTTTTAGTTATAAATTGCCTTAAGTGTTTATGCTCATTTATGAAAGCTTCTGCTATAATGTTATCCTTACTGAGCATCCGAGCTCACCCCTTTCAATGTTTTATTTTTTTTCCCAGGATGATGAAGAAGTAATTTATGAATGACCTGCAGGGATAGTATGAGGGGATATGAAGACAAGATGTTTTTTTTATGATGTAATGTAAAAATTTATGGATGTATCTAGTTATTCCAAGGCTACTAAACTAATCGGTCTTTCGAGACTTGATCTTTCTCGTGATCATGCCAATGTTATGTAATTAATGCACCGACTCTGGGTAGCTGGGGTCGGGGCGTTACAAAAAATACAATTTTTAAAACATTTGTTTACTTATTCCAAAACATAGGCACGCCATTCTTTCACTTAAATCCTATATATATAGAAGCATATGTGATGTTACTCTTAATAAGGGTATATCACTATTCATCAAGGTAACATTACAATTCATAAGGGTGTGTTACTATTCACCAATATTTATGTTTGTTCATTAGACACCAAAAAACACCCTGAACACAACCGCGTATGTCAGATTTGGGAAATTCAAAACATAGAAGTGGAAAAATTATATTTAATGGTCACATAATATTTAGTATAATTATATTTCATTGTGATTCCTAATGTGATTATACTGTAAGGAATAATTATAAGAAGTTAGTTTTATTGATAAAAGTTTGGGTCATTACAATCATCCTATATATAATCTTGCACATGTAAATTCTAAGGATTTCCACCTGAAACAATTAAACTACACTTACGCTTGGGTAAGAAAAAGGAAAACAGTACATATTCTATTTTAATATTCATTATATTTAGTCATATTTGAATATGTAAACGTCTAAAGGATTTAATTCAAATCACAACTGACCATTTTAGAAAAAAACACTAGGCACTTGATTTTAACAAACACAACAAGGGAAAAAAATGGAAAGTTATATAAAACATACTCTTGAAAACATAAACACATTTTCACATCCCATCATAATAAAGAAATTTATCATATAAAATACTATTAAAAAACAGGGCATCCTTTGAGGGTCATTTTAAGACAACATGGGTTCTTTAAAAATCCACCCAATAGATGTTTCTTAATTATAGAAATACAACCACCCTAATGGGCCTTCCCACATGAAATACACCCCAACTAACCTACTTGGGCCTAGTTTCACGTTTTAGAAGCAATCCAATTCATTCCAAATCAAATATAAATAACTTCCCTACTTTAACCTTTTAAAAAAATATTCCACATTGACATAAGAATATTTAAAGGTTTTTTTATATGTTTGTCCATTTAACAATTCCATAAAGAGCCCAAACACTTTATAGGATGGCATTTCGCTCCAATTTTATTAAAACTAACCCACATGAAATTTGAACCTTAGGTCTATATGTGTGTATATATATATCCCAATGTATGTTTTGAGTCTATGGGTTACCATTACCAACTATATGGAACCTATAAACCTTATAATTGAAAAATGGATCCCTTTTAAAGTGAAAACAATAAAATTGTTCCCCTGAAATAATTTCACATATATCAAAAACAAGGCCAACATGTCACCATTAGCAGTGACCACCAAAGAATTGAAAAAACTATCACTATAAAAAGAATCACCCATGTATTATGTATAAATCTAGTTATATGACATATAAACTTCTATGCATGATATCTAAACAGGCATGAATTTAATTACAAGTTAAGTCTTACACTCGAGGCAGACAATCCAAAATAGTTGGAAAACTACATAAAAAACATCATGGAATTTAACATGCATGAAATTATAATTTCTATGTTCCTGATATTCTACACGAAAGCTTATTCTATGTCGAACCAGGCCTAGGGAAAAATAGCATAATTACCAGGAGAAAATATATCAATTGTGACATTGAAAAATAATCCAAAACTTGTCACTTAGTCATTCCCCCATTGGTGGGGTGATCATTCCCAAACATGGTTATTTAAAAAGATCCCAAAAAATTCTATTATCCATTATACTAACCAAAAATAGTATGAAAAAAGGAAAAATAGGCTTTGATAACACATTGTAATGACCTGAACATAGATCCCACTCAAAAGAACCCTGATACTAGTTGGTCACTTGGCCTTAAGCGTGTCTACCCATACTTCATAGGTTGTTGAATTGAAGTGAGGGTCTAAATAGGTGATAGTGGGGAGAAACTAACCTCCTCTTAGAGTAGCGCATCAATTATCTAGATAATAAATATCAAGAAACAATTGATGCAGTGTAACAAAATGATAAAGCAGTAGAAGATAAATTTAATATAAACTAAATATAAATTATATCCAATGTTAGATTATATAAATCATTAATGTCTAGTTGATAATACATAATTTAAATTAGTAATCATACGACATGGTTTACAATACATTATTCAAGTAAATAAAAGAACTAAAAATCGAAGAGGTGATCTCCTTGTGCATCCTGAGCTCCAGCATAGTACTGTGCTCCTAACTCTTTAGGTATAAGAAAAATAGAAAAAAATTCCCATACCCATGCATATAATAAGGTCTACATGGGTAGCAATGGTACCCGAGTAGGTTGTGAGATAGAATATTAATAGTTCAACACCCATGGTGTCTAGCCCAATCAATTTCATTCAATATAAATTAAATTAGTTTGTAGTTAAATAGATAAGTAGTAAATGAATGTAAAGAATCTCATGGAAAGTAAAGTGTTAAACCAGTGACACTATAATAACCTCTCAAGGATCCTTAAAAAATATGGTCAAGTTCCAATAACCCAGAATCTATAATAATTCACAATGGAACAACATGTCCTTTCTATTCATCAGAACATGTGAAACCACCACAACCTTACTGTATATCCTATTTTCCATATCAATCAGGTGTTTACGTACAACCAAAGGAGTCATAACATTAATACCTGATCTACATAATCACACATGGACCAATTTACCATGGAAAAGCTGTATAAACTAATATATCATATAAATCAAGGTTGTGATGTATGCAAATGAGTCAGACCACAAATGACTTGATACAAGGTTTCAAAGACCAAGGTATCCTCATCGAGTAATAAGAGCATCTCGATAGAAACTCAGATAGTCACTAGATGGAGTCTAAGGATCATGTCAAACAAGACATGTCCAATGTGAGTCCAAGAAATATAGATCCAAGGGTTAGGATATCCCAAGGCATCCCATGGAATCAAAAACCAATGAGCATACCCAATCCATAACAAAAACAGTCGTGTTCAAGGTCCATAGAGAGCCATCAATGGAATCTATATAATTATTCATTCATTAAATATCATTTAATGTTCAACACCCTATAATTCTACCAACTAATATATTACTATTTAAATTCAAATAAAATAATAATTATACAAACTTATTAATCAAAGAATCACATTTAACTCTATTCCATGAGTTTTCCAAATCATTTCCACATTTTTCAAATAAACCCTTATGCAATTAAAGTTCAACATAACCATTTATCTTAAGAGAATAAACATTAAATTAACGTAATACATATCCTAATTAAAAAAAAATTATCTGTAGTTATAAAGAAGATTACTCTAACTATAAAAGCATATGAACACACCCCTTAGTGTTTTAAATAAGGAAGTTCATGTAAAATAGGGGAAATCTTGAACTAGATTGTCTAATGGTTCCATAAATGTTTGAAAAGAAAAAAATACATTTCTTAATACCATTATATGCCATGTACAAAACATTACTCATATCAAATTTTGTCATCTAATCATAATGGAATACTAAAAATCATTTTCTCAAGCATGTTTTAAAAAAATATCAATAAAGTTTACTGTAGAAGATAGTGCACCTCCGCTGAAGGGGTTTTGTTATAAAAAATGACTTTGTTTATCAAAAAATCATTATTCATTACCACTAATTTCATTGAATAATCAAAATTATTTTTAACAAAGAATCATTTAGTTGAAAACTAATGCACTATTAAATTATAATAAGGAATTAAATGTGTCCTCCCTCAAGAAGTAGACAAATTGAAGTCAAAACCCTTATCACTTGAGGACATTGACAACAAAAACTCTAATCCAGTATTTACACATTCACAAAAACATATTTATCTATAAATTATTTTAATACCCTTATATGCATTGCACATAATCCCCTCTCTATAAGGGAATATGTAAAAATATGGCATATATACTTATATCATATGCCTGGACATGCATGTAAGTTCTCCTCATGAAATGTATATCAAAACACACTAAAGAAAAATATTGCTAACTCATAAACTACAAATTCCCCAATTAGAATTTGAGAAACCCCAAAGAAAAGAGGAAAATATATCTAAAATTGATGATGGGTGGACCAAAACACTCTGAACCACTTTCCTTCTAAAATGGATGATGGAACATGTGTGAAGGGTTCCCGGGAGAGGAACTGAACAAGCTATCAATTGAAGAAAACCCAAAAAGGTCAACCCATAACCCTTGGATTTCTCTCAATCAATAGAGGTTACTGGAGACCATTAATTGGACAGAAATGAAGAGTTGAAAGAGATGGAGTGTCTTACCGCGAGTTTAGACCAAGAAATCATGATAGAACTAGTTGAAATTGATGAATGAGTGGAGACCTAGGAAAGGGGGATTCATGATACCAAGGGTATCCCCAAGGGGGCTGTGTAGTGTTTCAAGTGGTGGAGAGATGATTGTTTAGGGTTTTAGTATTATTTTATTTAAGTTTTAATTAAATTAATTAAAATTTTAAAATAGAGACTCAGCACATGATTTGGGATGCATAGTTTGGAAAATTATGTTCCAATCATTCACCTTCTACTGGGAACCTGAGGCACCCCACATGGGCTGGCCACACGGTTTGGAAACTATATGCCCATCATATAGTGAGTAGTGTTGAGTTAATTCATCTAACCACTAACCATGTGGGATGGCAACAAGGTTTGATGAATTGTGTGCAGCGTATGTGTCACCTTCTTTTCCCTTAAAAAGGATTCAATATTTTCTGTTAGGGGAAGAAATAATTTTAGACAAACCATGCGTCCTCTACAGACATCCAAATGTTGATTTTTTTGGGTTTAAAATTCGTGAAACTCTTTAAGACACCCAGGAAACTTAATTGTCCTTCCCTAATGTCCAAAATCATAATAATGAAGGGTTCCAACAATCAAAATTATGTTCAAAATCATGGTTTTAAAAATGGATCATCTAATAAATGAAAAAGTTCTTATACCCATTGAATTCCATCTATTCCAAAAAACTTTGGACTCCACAATTCAAATTTTATAATCAATTTGTATACATGAATAACAATGGAATTAATTTAACAAATAAATATATAATTTATTTCTTTTTAAAATGGAAATAAATATGATCATTATATATTTTATTTAGGAATGAAAAGCATCATTTTATAATCCTTAACACATACCATTGACAAAAACATTAAAAATTAAAACCATTTCTTTAAAATATATATTTTTTTAAATTTGTATGACTGTCATATTTGACCAATAACTATTGTCCAAAAATATAATAGATACTTGATATTGGTTTCTCAAATAATAAATAATATTTTGTGATATCAAGGAATTTTATATTATGATTCTTATCATAGAATATGATCAGCTATATCAATGTACCACTATCATATTTTATGATTTAACCCATATTGTATTAACACCAAAACCAATTACTTTTTTTGTGAAAACTTAGGATTATATCATATTCTATGATATAATATACCATATGATACAACATATTCAAATCTATATATATTCCCTATATATCTTACTTTATTATGAATACATCCATATGCTATTGAAAAGTGGAAACACTGGATTTTATGAATCATACTAACGATTATTATTGAAAACACAATATGATACATAAATTTATTAAAACTAGAGGATTAAACACAATCAATCCATTATGAACATAGTCCTGATACAATTATTTTTATTTAAGTGATTATCACATGAAAATTGGAACTGAAATATCATATGAAACTAGTATGATCTATCTTAATGAGTAAAATATATAAGGAATATCAAAGATATAATGTACATGTATGCAGTATGAAATGGACTACATCCTCACCTTTTAATTGAATATTCCTCTTGATGATCATTAAATAATCTAGTAGTGACTTCTTAACTACATAGGTATTCCACTATATTTTGGGCCCCATAACATTTTTTTAGGATTCCATTGCACTTAAATGGGAGAATGAAGATTCACAATAAAGTGATAAGAAATATACCATGACGAAGAAAGATTCTGCTAGTGATGCATAGAACTAAGTAAATGTATATAGGGGATATAACATATTTTTACATACATCCTAACTCTCTTAATTTAAATAATATAATTTCCATTGAAGTGATATCAGGGTCTATCTCATGTAAACTATTACTCCCCAATGATGCTCTTTCATTTGACTAATTCTATGAATTCACATAAATAATCCATCTCAAATATCATATCCAAAGGAAAAACCATCTAAGATAAGATGGTGTGGATTCATTCATCCCCTGAATACTAAATCATAAGACTAATCATAAAATAAAATATTAGAAGAATAATAATCTCGTCAATCTCTTATAAATCATTCCAATTTTATGGTAAAATATTTCTCTAACGTATATCACACAATTTAATTCAAGTCAGTCATAAAATAAAACTTACTTCTTTTATGTGAATATTTATCAGTGAAATACCATGATATACTAAATTATGACACATTTAATTCAAACTATTATATTTTATGTTCATCATTCATCACTTTAGGTATAATATCGGTTGTTTTTGGCTATTATCCTCCTATTCCTCAAAACCCAATGACCAAAAATAACTAAACTCATCCCTAACACCAACATTTATGACCCAATGATAACATATACAATTAAAAAATAATTTTACTTGAATATTCATAATTTATTGAAATAAATCACACCCCAAAACCCATTGGTATAGTTTCCTTGGAGATTAGGTACCTGAACTTCTTATTTTAAAATATGGATTTAATTTTTAAAAAAAAAATCTCTACACATGATATCATTATAGGAAGATCTTTTTCCATATTATTATTAATAACCATCGGAATATAAGAATAATAAATTGTTAAGCTCAAATACTCAGTAAGGGGTGAAAATAAGAGATATCAGTCAATTATCATAAGTGAGGAAAATATGAACATGTGGGTATGAGAAAATAATAATGGTATATAAAAATTTTATAAGAAAATAATACACAAGAAACATAGATCATTAAACTTGATCCATGAAATAATAATTTTTAAATTACTTATGAAATTAGTAATAGGTGTATGTAAAAATGAGTTAATAATCATCTGACATTAAAATAAAATTTTTGAATATTGAATTACATTAAAAAATGGAACAACATAAGAATATAGAAAAATTTAGTATGTAAATTATAACTTCCAATACCATATTTACTTAGAAAAAAGAGTCCCACAATGGATTATTATTCCACCCCAATCCATGGTATGTAATCTTAAGAGATATAATCTTTTACCCATTCCATTGGAGGGATATATAATTCCATGTCCACCCATTACACAATCATATGATATTTGGTTCACTCCCAAGTACCTTACACATTATATAAAATGATATAAATAATTACCCAATTCATTAGAGTGATACATAATTTCAATATTATAAACCAAAAAATGAAAAAGAATAAATATGCATGCCACATGAAAATATTAATAATTATTTCATATCATAATTAACCCATGGGAAAGAAAACTATTTCATTAAAAAATATATAAAATACGATCATTATATATAATCATAAATATATATATATATTATAAAATGTATCAATACATCATATCTGTAGAGACCCAAAGCTTGACGTACATGGATATTACATTAGTTTTGCGGAATAATTAGTACATAACAAAAACAGACACACAAGGACCGTAATAGTTTAGTGTCTTTGGAAACTCAGAATATAATCTTCTAATCACGGTGAAAGATCTTCAACATCTCCCATAAAGATCTTCCCCTTTTTTCCTTACCTAAACCATTCTTTATATCCTGGTGAAATGAAAACATAAAATGGGTTGGATCAAATTCCTAGTAAGGGTAAACATAGATAACATAAAACAATCCATAAACATTTGAATGCAAAAACTTGAACATAGAATCTAAACATCAAAATCTTGAGCAAAGACATGGATCTTGGAAGTACGTAAGGCATATATGATAAGGGATAATCAATCATGATAAAATAGCATGGGAATAAAACTTGTAATTGAGGAAACCATTAGGCACATGTTATGATTTCCATAGTATCCAAGGTATTGCTGCCAAGACCATCTTAGTGGACAGAGTCCCTTTCTAAATCGAGTTCACTCCTCGTTTCAGTCCTGTAACACTGAACTGGATTAACTTACCATTCCATCCATGTCTATCTGATGAGATATAAATCTTTACCCAATGCATTGGAGGGAGATATAGGTCCCACCCATCTCATAATTAAATCATTCTTACTTGTGCCACAAAATAAACATACATTATTCATAATAACCCAACGAATAAAATGGGTTTCATAAACATCATCCCATCATCACATAATCCATATAAAAGAAATGGATATCATTTCATAATAAGAAAAGTGAAACCATGTAAATCATAGAGAAATTATATTTGAAACATACATATATGAAATAATGTAATCTTAGATTAAAAAAGGTTTTGATAAAACATTTGAAATGAATTCTTGAGGAAAATATCCTTTCTTCGTCAAAATCATTTTGTTTTCAAAAAAATGCCATGCACTTTTAAAATAAAAGTATTTTATTGAAAATAGTTATAAAATCATGTAGAGTAAGATTCATGAAAATGAGGCGTTATGAAACTTTAAAATTCCATTCAATCTGTATAAGTTAAAAATAACATTCTCCTCGTACTTTTGTCGGAAAAGTCAAAAAGTACCACGTATGGTAAAAAAAAGATTCCTTACATACCATGTAGTAAAAGTCAAAAATGGTTAAAAAGGACTTTAAACATATATGAAAGCACTTTTATAAAACAAGGAAATGGATGATAGAAATAACTCCAGTAAATACTTATGAATAAGTAGTCTCGGATAAAAATGATATTTGAAAAATTATCCCTTACCGTAGGTCCGATATGCTTCGTACGTTTCCGAACCTCCTCTTCTTTCAACACGCCTTTTTGAAACCTCCTCTTAGGGCACTAAGATTGGTCTTTGAAGAAGACTAGAACCTCTAGGATGTTTCTAGAGAAGTGGAGAAGAGAAATTGGCAGGGTTTGGCCAAGCTTGAAGGCTCAAAGTGGTGTGAGGTAGAGAGGGAGGATGTGCCCTTTTATAAAGGAGGAGAAAGCCACCTTTGGAATAACTAAAAATATTATTTTATTATAAATTCATATTCGGTTTTTAATAGCTCCAAATTGAGTTATTTCGAAGATAAGGTGGGATGGGTTTAAATCCTCTCATCTAATAGAATTTAGAAAAGTTTAGGTTTCTATTTTAACATTATCATTTAGATTTAACTTTAAGTTAAATAATTTTTCTTTTACCGTGTCTTCTTGTTTTCTTACACTATATGGTTAATAAACTTACTATAACAAGCCAAACAAACTCCAAGTTGTTTATTATTAATATATATACACTTATCTAAGTCATTTGGACAAACCATAGATTTTTAGGAATAAAATAACAGTTAATAATATAATATTTATTTTAAAAACTATTTATGTCAATTTTGAAACTATTTGGTAATTGATTTTTGTGAACATCATAACCGAATTATTAGTTAGAAAAAAGTTAATTAAATCAATAATAACATGTCATATTAACATATAAAATTGTTTTCATTCATAAAAAGTCTCAAATTACATTTATTTGGGTATTTATAACATCAATTATGTCAATATTTCATTAATAATATAATTACTGCATCATCATTGTGTCATAAATAAATTACATTATTTAAAGTCTAAAAATTACAAATAAAATACCTTTATGTAGGAAATATTTTTAGATTTCTAATGAATATTTATAGTCTAATTTTTCTTATGTATAACCCTGTATTAAAAATTATTTACTTATTAAACTTTGATTTTAACTATTTTAACCCTTCTTTAAGTAAATTAATATTAAATGTTCTAATCTAATCCATGTGGGCCTAAATGGTCATATTTTATTCCTAAGGTTGTTTTTGGTCGAATTACACTTATCCAATAGAATTTGGACATGTGTTAGGGTAATAATAATATCATTTTTACCCTTAATTACCCTATTTACTTTTAACCGTGGTAAAAAAAAGTAAAAAGTTACTATACACCAAAAATTATTTTCATCTCATTGAACCACAGTTTAGTCCTTGATATTAATTGTGTCTCTCAGATTTTCGAAATTCCACTCACATAAGCGGAAAAATTATGTTTTATGTGAATTTGGAAATTCTCCTAGGAGGTGGGTAAAAGACGGTGAAAAGTTCAATAAAATTTTTATATATCTCAAATTATTAGAAAATGACTCCAATGACTCAAATTGAACTTATATAGGTATTATGTTTCAGTTTTGACCTAAAATAAATTTCAATAAAATAAATAATTATTTAAATAAAAAGTCGGTTTTCGAATAGTCACCCAGTGTTTTCACTATTCATCAAAAATTGAATGTTTTCAGAAAAATACCAAAAATTCACCCTAGGAAAATTTCAATATTCTGAATCCCAAAATGAAGTCCATTTTGAATGATAAAATTTATAAAATTTCAAAAAGTGGGTATTACTATTCATAAAGGCTAATTTATATAACATATCGTTGTTTAGCGAAACTCGGTATTGCGTACAACACACACAATCGTGGAAAGTCGCGATTGCGTGTAATGCAAGCCAAGTCAGGGATGCGTGTTGTGCAAGCTCCTTTTGGTGTAGCGTACAAAACAAGACATTAATTAAATTAAAAAGAATATTTTTCATAGAATCTCGGGGTGTTACATTCTACACCCCTTAAAATGAATTTCACCCTCGAAATTCGTCGGGGTTATAAATGGTTTACTACTCGAAAGTTTCTTTAATAGAAAACCACATTGTAAAAAGGAATACCAAAACTTGGCTTTAAAAACTAAAGTATGAAATGTAATGGTTACCCAAATTAACTAATCACTGGGTTTCCACATAGGAGAACATAGGTGAAAATATGGATATGGAAGAAAAATATAACCGTCATGTTCTGATGGAAAGTGTTGGAGAACATGGTTATGAAAAAGAAAAAAATCATGAAGCCATAAATTTTTGATGATCTAGGGTACCACCTGATTCATCAGATATAAGGGCACTAGGACAACATTTATGGTTTTCAAGATCATTTCCCTAAAGTTGAATAATTAGAATTAGAATAAATACTTACTTTATTTTTGTTCAATCTCACTTTTGTTCATGATTTGAAAAATTTCCACTTCATCTCTTAAAGAAATGAAGTTGAATTTGTTATTCGTGAAGTGTTAACAGATCATGTGATAGAATGATGGGTCATTCCATCTGTTTGAAACAAAAGGTTAGCAAAAGTTATCAAATATACATAAGTCCGTCTATGGTGAGGTTAATCATATATGATTCAAAAAACGATCTTATACTTCATATATCATACCGCTTAATAAAATAAAACTAGTTTCTACTAACCAGGGACTTCCTTTAGGCCAGTGGTATGCGATAAAGACCAGTCGCATTTCGGTTGTGGGTTCAATTCCCACATCCTTGCCCGACGCGATGGGTTGTCGCCTATCTTGCAAGTTGTCCTTTTTTCTAAAACTATATTACAATAACATCCCATCAATAATATCGAAAAAACTTCTATCCTTAAACAATACTAACTTATGTCCAACATAATCCATTTGAATTTTTAGGCTGATCCATAATACTGCAGTCCACTCTCATATTATAGTGAAAACGATTCCTAGAGATTTTATATAACAAGCATGTTAATGCCATCGTTGATCCCCATATATCATAAGATATGTCTTGTTGGTCACATTCCAAACATTCAAAGGCCTTAATCATGTATTCTCTTGAAAAATAAATACCCATTTAATCTTAGTGAAAACATGAGTGCTGTCAAAAGTTAACTCTTTCCACATACCAAAATCCCAAAATTCTATATACTCAAACCATGATATAACTATTTCCTTATATCAGTCATGAGCTCATGAATACTATCAAACATTTCATTTTCTCCTTATCCCTTCTTTATGAGCATATCATCTTCTTTCCAAAAATATCTCAATCACTTTTCATGGTTACCGGTACCATAAAATTATTGAAAACCACAATAGACCAATACATAAATATTCCAATATTCCATGATACTATATACAACATTATTTTGGAATCCCATTACATAAACACTTAATCAGTCCACCACATCGTTGTCATATTCATCATCGCCAATAGTGATCGCATGTGACTTCCCTTTGTCCTTTTCCTTAAGTGGTTGCTTATGTCGATCATCATTAACCCTTGGATTAGGGAATTGATTAGCATAATGCCCCATTTCATTTCACTTGAAGCATTGAAGTGTTGGTGGTGAGTTCTCTATAGTCTTTTCTTTATTCACATCATTAGCAACCCTTTTTCCATTATTTCGACACTCAGCTGCTCTATGACCTTCTTTTCCACACTTAAAACATTTTCTAGTCCCTTTAATACAATCTCCTCCATGCTTCTTTCCACACTTTGAGCATAAGGAAACATTCATCTTCTTTTCACCATTATTCTGAGATTTCTCCTTGAACTCCATCTTTCGTTTCTTGTCAAAACCATGAGATGTATATGTAACACTAACGTCCATTTCTACCTTGATAGCACAATGCACAATTTCTTCATAGCTACTGAAGTCTCTTATAGCTAATGCCCTTCGAAGATTTGGTTTTAATCCATTGAAGAATTGATCAACTTTACTTTCAGGTTGGATGATAAACCCAGATGCATACCTTGCAAGCCTTGTAAAATTCGCTTCCTATATACCAAAAGATTCATCATCCTTTTGCTTTAGTTCAAGAAACTCCTTCTCCATCTTTGTTCGAAGATTATGAGGGAAGTACTTATTGAAAAATAAGTTCTTGAACTCGTCCCATTCAATGGAATCAATTTCATCTCTTGGCCTCGTATTCTTGATAAGATTCCACCATTGATCAGCTTCACCTTCCAAACGATATACTGCTAAGATGACTTTATCATGTTCAGAACATTGAAGAACGGAAAGTATATTTTCAGTGGTACTGATCCATTGTTCAGCAATAAGTGGATCAGAATACCCACTGAAAGAAGGTGGACGTTACCTCATGAAGGACTCAATAGAATATTGTTCCCTTCTCTGCTCATTTGGAAGAGCAGAATGATTCATAGCTTGTGTAAGTATAGAAATATTATTTTTCACTCCATCTCCCATAACATTTGTTTGTTCAGGAGGAAAATCATTTCATTTTCCATTACATTGATCAACACGGTTCATTCGGGTTCCAGCCATCGTCTAAAACCCAAAATGAATAGTGTGAGAGGCAAAAATCAAGCTAAGGAAAACAACATAACAAAGGGCGAGTAACTTCAATATCTAACATCTTAGGTTTAATTCTAAGATCATTACAGTAATTCTAGGACTATAAACTATACTTATACTTAACCTTAGGGACATCCCTAGACATACCTTAGAAATATCTCTAGGGATCTCACTAATGTTCACACATCCTAGTTTCCAAAGGTTGACTAAACCATTCGTCTGATGCCAACTAGAGAGACCCAAAGCATGACGTACATGGATATTACATTACTTTTGTGGAATACTTAGTACATAACAAAAACAGACACACAAGGACCATAATAGTTTAGTGTATTTGGAAACCTGGAATATAATCTTCTAATCACGGTGAAAGATCTTCAACATCTCCCATAAAGATCTTCCCCTTTTTTTCTTACCTAAAACCATTCTTTATATCCTGGGGAAAAGAAAACATAAAATGGGTGAGCTCAAATGCCTAGTAAGGGTAAATATAGAGAACATAACACAATATATAAACATTTGAATGCAAAAACTTGATCATAAAATCAAAACATCAAAATCATGAGCAAAGACATGAATCTTGGAAGTACGTAAGACATATATCATAAGGGATCATCAATCATGATAAAATAGAATGGGAATAAAACATGTAATTGTGGAAACCATTAAGCACATGTTATTATTTCCATAGTAGCCAGGGCATTGCTTCCAAGACCATCTTATTGGACAAAGTCCCTTTCTGAATCGAGTTCACTCCTCGTTTCAGTCTTGTAACACTGAACCGGATTAACTTACCGTTCCAGCCATGTCTACATAATGATATATATATCTTTACCCAATGCATGGGAGGGAGATATAGGTCCCACCCATCCCATAATGAAATCATTCTTACTTTTTCCACAAAATAAACATACATTATTCATAATTACCCAACGAATAAAATGGGCTTCATAAACATCATCCCATCATCACATAATCCATATAAAAGAAATGGAAATCATTTCATAATAAGAAAATTCAAACCATGTAAATCATGGAGACATTATACTTGAAACATACACATATGAAATAATTTCATCTTAGATGAAAAAAGGTTTTGATAAAATATTTGAAATGAATTCTTGGGGAAAATATTCTTTCTTCCTCAAAATCATTTTCTTTTCAAAAAAATTCCATGCAATTTTAAAATAAAAGTATTCTGTTGAAAATAGTCATAAAATCATGTAGAGTAAGCATCAGGAAAATGAGGCGTTATGAAACCGTAAAAATCCATTCATGCCGTATAAGTTAAAAATAACATTCTCCTCATACTTTTTTCGGAAAAGTCAAAAAGTACCTCGTATGGTAAAAAAAATATTCCTTACATACCATGTAGTAAAAGTCAAAAATCGTTAAAAAGGACTTTAAACATATATGAAAACACTTTTATAAAACATGGACATGGATGATAGAAATAACCCGAGTAAATATTTATGAATAAGAAATCTCAGGTAAAAATGAGATTTGAAAAATTATCCCTTACCTTAGGTCTGATATGCTTCGTACGTTTCCGAACCTCCTCTTCTTTCGACACGCCTTTTTGAAATCTCCTATTAGGGCGCTAAGATTGGTCTTTGAATAAGAACAGAACCTATATGATGTTTCTAGGGTAGTGGAGAAGAGAAATTGGTAGGGGTTGGCCGAGCATGAAGGCTCATAGTGGTGTGAGGCATAGAGGGAGGAGGTGCCCTTTTATAAGGGAGGAGAGGGGCACCTTTGAAAAAACTAAATATATTATTTTATTATAAAGTCATATTCGGTTTTTAATAGCTCCAAATTGAGTTATTTGAAAGCTAAGGTGGGGATGGGTCGAAATCCTCTCATCCAATAGAATTTAGACAAGTTTAGGTTTCTATTTTAACCTTATCATTTAGATTTAACTTTAAGTTAAATAAATTTTCTTTTACTGTTTCTTCTTGTTTTCTTACACTATAAGGTTAATAAAATTACTATAACAAGACCAAAGAACCCCATGTTGGTTATTATTAATATATATAACCTTATCTAACTTATTTTTCCGAACCTTATATTTTTAGGAATAAAATAACAATTAATAATATAATATTTTTTTTAAAAACTATTTTATGTCAATTTTGACACTATTTGGTAATTGATTTTTGTGAAAATCATAACAGAATTATTAGTTCGAAAAAAGTTAATTAAATCAATACAAACATGTCATATTAACATAGAAAATTATTTTAATTCATATAAAGTCTCAAATTACATTTATTTGGGTATTTATAACATCAATTATGTCAATATTTTTTTAATAATATAATTACTGCATCATCATTGTGTCATAAATAAATTACATTATTTAAAGTCTAAAAATTACAAATAAAATACCTTTATGTAGGAAATATTTTTATATTTCTAATGAATATTTATAGTCGAATTTATCTTATGTATAACCCTATATTAAAAATTATTTACTTATTAAACATTGATTTTATCTATTTTAACCCTTCTTTAAATAAATTAATATTATATGTCTTAATCTAATCCAAGTGGGCTAAATGGTCATATTTTATTCCTAAGGTTGTTTTTGGTCGAATTACACTTAACCAATAGAATTCAGACATGTGTTTGGGTAATAATAATATCATTTTTACCCTTAATTACCCTATTTACATTTAGTCGTGGTAAAAAAATGTAAAAAGTTACTATTCACCAAACATTATTTTCGTCTCATTGAACCACATTTTAGTCCTTGATATTAACCATGTCTCTCTAATTTTCGAAATTCCACTCACAGAAGTTGTAAAATTAAGTTTTATGTGAATTTGGAAATTCTCCAAGGAGGTGGGTAAAAGACGGTGAAAAGTCCAATAAAATTTTTATATATCTAAATTTTTTATAAAATGACTCCAATGAATTAAATTGTACTTATATAGGTATTATGTATCAATTTTGACCTAAAATAAATTTCAATAAAATAAATAATTATTTAAATAAAAAGTCAGTTTTTGAATAGTAACCCAGTGTTTTCACTATTCATTGGTATTACTATTCATAATGGCTAGTTTATATAACATATCGTTGATTAGAGAAACTCAGTATTGCATACAACACACGCTATCGTGGAAGGTCGTGATTGTGTGTAATGCAAGCGAAGTCAGGGATGTGTGTTGTGCAAGCTCCTTTTGGTGTAGCGTACAACACAAGACATTAATGAAATTAAAAATAATATTTTTCATAGAATCTCGGGGTTCTACATTATCCCAACTATAGAATAGTAAACATTACATGATGATAAAATATACAAAATTAACACATTTTAAGAGCATTAGGAAATTTCATTGAAAAATAAAAACAAATATCATTTATTATTGTATACCTTTTATTTATTAAAATGAAATAATTTATAAGATAATTAGAAAAATAATTACATTATGTTACAATGAAAAAATTGAAATGAATCTATTTATGGAAAACTAATGTAAATAGTATGAAAATTTTATCATAAAGAAAACAACACCAAAATTTGGTTCCTCTCAAACATTAATAAAAAATGAAAAAGATAATTAAAAATGATCAATGCAGAAAATGGTAAAAATATATTTCATTCAGACATTTGTAAAGGTAGTCAAGGATAATAAAAAATTCAATTAATCTATCATATAAGTGTTGAGATAATAAAAAAATAAAAAATAATATAATCACAGAGGAGAATGATTCTGGACTAAAATATGAGATAAGATTTCCACAATTACATGAAACCTTTCAGTTGAGTGACATACAAAAATTTGTTGAATTGGAAATAATATATGAAAAAAACAAAAGGATAATAAAATATACATGGTTTTGGAAAAATGAACTCATAATTTCCATAATTAAGAATTTATACATGCACAATCCTAATTTTAATAGTGACACTGAAAAAGAAAAAATTACCTCAGACTTCTACTTGGTCCGCCACAATCTAAAAACTTTTATAATAAATTTAGGGTTCCTTTGTTTAATAACACTAATGTAATTTATTTTTCTAATAACATTAATTTATAATTCAATATTACCAATATATAATTTTATTGTTATTATTAATATTATTCTAGCATTAACTATTCTATTTACCACACATTCATTAGTTTGGAAATTTTATTAATTTATTATTGACCTTAGGTTCATCATCTATAAAATTATAATTATGATTTAATATATATTTTGAATATATTTCTATATTTATATTATCATTTCATAGAGATTACGGTTATGGTTCTACTGGAATTATAAAAAAAAATCTTATTTAGCGGTTATTAAAATTTAAAAAGAATTACATTTATTAGTTAATATAATTTTCAATAATACCATTATAAAAGTTTTAAAAAAACATAAATTTATAATTATAACATAATATAACCATTTTTTATGTTTTACTAGTAATTAAAAATGTATAAATTAAAACACCATTCATGTAGGTGGGAAAACTAACCCATACAAGAACACGTTATAATTTCTGAATGAGTAAGAACTTGTTATTATATAGTAACAATATCACCTTTATTATAAATTAATGATTTAAAAACCTTTTATTACTGTGTGAAATTAAATTTATGAATAATTTGGCGATTAATATAATGAATAATAAATAATAATAGGATTACACATATGTGAAAGACATGAATTTTGTCTTAGAGAGAAACCTAGAAATATGGGATTTGGGAATCATTGTGATTTCAAAGTCATAGTATAATCTAGTTTGCGATCAAATTTGTTAAGGTATTTAAAATAAAACCAATTAATATGTGTGTTATTTAGCAGATAGAGGATAGTTTTTTAAAAGTGACAAAGTTAGTTATATTTATAAATTCTCATTCCGTAATATCGGATAAACAAATTTTCAATGAAAATGGATCCAAATTGTAAAAATATTGGAGCTATGATAAATGGAGGACAATATTTCCCACATATGCACAATTATAGATCATATTTTTGCGATCTTATAAGAATTTATACCTTAATTAAACCCTTTTACATAATTTTAGTCCTTTTGGGGGGACTAACATTTTCCACAGTAATTCATTTCACTGTCTTAAAATAAAATAAAACATATTAACAAATTTGGAAATATTAGTTTCAAATATCGAATTCATTTAATTTTATTAAATTTAAAAATGTGATAAATATTAATTTTTATATAAGTATGCATAAGGCTTAAAAATTTCTTTTTAAGAAAAAATATATTTTTAATCATAAAAATGAATTTATTCATATTCATTAAAAAGTAATTTTAATTAGATGGTTGTCATTAATTTTTTTAACGCAGATATATATATATATAATTTTGTTTCAAATTATTATTTAACATTTATCATTTTAAATAATTTATTAAAATCTACAAAACATATAAAAGAATATATTTTTTTTTGAAAAGATTGGTCTTTTTAACACTAAATGATTTCATCTTTATTAATTAAAAATAAAAAATAAATGAATGTTTGTTTATTAATTTTTTTTATATATTTTAAAATAAATTTAATTAACTTATATACATCAGTTATAAGAAATTTAACATGAAAATAAAAACATATAATAATAAAATAATATTTTTTTTAAAGAAAACAATTTATTAGTCTTTAATAATTATATTAATATTCCTATTCTTACTTAACTATTTCTTGGGTGTTATTAATTTTTTTAAAATTAATTACTTGAATTTTATCAATATTTTTTCTTGATATGATTCTTTAAAAGTAATGAATTTAATAAAAATATGTAATTCATAAAAAACTATTCATTAGAATCAATGATATTTTCCCAAGTTAATTATCATCTTTTAATTATATTCCAAAATCATTTATTTTAGTTCAAATATAGTATTTATAAATAATATTTATAGTTTTATTAAAATTATAAATAAACATTATCTATATTAACTATATAACGAAAATTCCAAATTTGGGAGATTTATACTAGTGTTATTCCCAAAAACTAAATTACCTTTAATAATAGTCCTATAATAGATATATTACCCCCATTACATCCTATAAGTCTATTCCATTTTAACTACAGAGAGAAAATTTCTCATTATAATATAATTCATTTTAGTTTTTAAAATATGTTTTCTTCTTTAATGATTTTTTTACCATTATATGTTTTGTTACAATAATAGTTATTCTCATTAGTGAAGATAATACCAAGGATTTCATAGTTTTAAAAATATTATTCTTCTTTTATTTATTATCCAACATCAGTTTTATCACTTTTATTGGATGTAATCATCCATGATATGTAATAATCTATGGGATGCAATTCATGGTTTCATATGTTCATATCATATTCCTCCATTATGAGGGAACAAATTATTATTAATATGGTTAATTTATTCTATGGTTTATTTTAGACATGTGATTTGATAAATTGTAAATACTCAATCAATTACCTTATGGAAATAAATTGCATTCAAAAATCTAGGATGTTACCCTGGTCTATTATAGAAAAATATTCTAAGGTCATATCTCTATTAATAACTTTATCTTTAATGAAATATATTTGATATCAATATACTTTGATCTAGAGTGTTGCAATATAGTTTTTTATAACGTAATTACACTTTAGTTATCACATAAAATTCTCAATGGCTTTTCAATTATCCCCTTCATGTCATCTAATTGCTCTATAATCTAAATAATCTATGTGAATTAATGTGTTTTAAACACATTCTAATCTTCATTAATTCTTAGAGTCACTAGATTTTGATCCTTTTGATTCAATCTCATAGAATTATCTCATAAAAAGAATGTACATACTAAAGTTGATTTTTTTATTTTCACATTATTTAGTCCATCATTAGAGCAATGATATAAATTTAATTCTATACCTATTCTTTTCATAAGAAAATAACTCAACATTCATTTGATGTATCTCTGAAATAACTTGGTAGAATTTATGTATGTTTATTTTATATCAGATTGATATCTGGAACACATCAACACAACATAAACTATATCAGGTCTTGATGAATTAGGATAAATAAGGCTTCCTATCACTTTCCTAAATTTATTTTGATTATCTAATTATATGGTATCTTCCTTTAACAACTTAAAAATAATATACATGGGTGTGGATGCCTTTTTTATAATCCTTAATTATAATTTTATTTAGAAATTTCAGGAAATTTATTTAATTTGAATTTTTTTTTATTTTATATAACATGAAATTCTAGAAAGAAACATAGTTATATAAGCATTAAAATTTAAATATGCCTCTTTATTTTCTATGAAAACCCTTCAAATGGAAAATTTTTATCACATGAAAAATGATTTTATCAACATATGAAATGACGATAAGAGTACATGTTCACATTTCATTCACATAATGGTTTCATTCCACCATCTAATTAGTGAATTTTATTACTTTGAAATTTCCATCCACCTTCAAATACCAAACTTAGGGGACATATTTTAACCTATAAAATGATTTATTCAACCTAAATACCATGGTTCTATAAATTTCAAGGATAAATCAATTATTTTTCGTAGTAAATAACTAATCATTAGGTTATCCATCCAATAAATCAGACATCACATCCATTTGATCAATCATTTAATATCTATGAGAGGAAATGAATGGAAATATTCTCATTGCATCACATATTACCATTGGTGAAAACTTTTATTCCAAATACATTCCTTGATCTTGAGAGTATCTTTATCACACAAATCCAGATTTTTATATTTAAATATCACTATTGATATATAATATATTTCTAGGTATAAACATAGTTATAATAATATTTTTTTCACTTTGATCTTAGATCAAGATCCAAAGTGGCATTATTTTAAACTTGATATAGGTCCTCATTAAAAGAATCTATCCACTTATTATCATAAAAACACGAATAATTTATTATGGACCATCTTCAGAAACAATGGTTATTTTTTGATTCATAATAGTTTTACAATAGTACAGACTTGTGAATTGTAATTTCTAATTATTTTTCTTATTTTAACATATTTTTAGATATTATGATTCTTATAATTTTGATTCCCTTTGTAAACATCATAATCATTAGAAAAAATTGAATTAATTTCAATAGTATTTGGTTAATTTATGGTTCCTTCTTCAGTCATTTCTTCAGAAATCAGAATTCATTATTTATCAAAATTTTAAAATATACTAATTCTCCAATCCCAAATAATGTTTATTTTAAATTATATTTATATAATTGATGTTCACCATATTATGTATCATATCTTCCAATATTTTTATCCTCTTTTATTAGACATATTCCCTTTAAATACTCTTTCTTTATAGTTTTCATCTAATATTCCCAAATCTGAACTCTAAATTTTCATTAATCATAAAAATACAACAAGTTTGATGTTTTCGATTTTTTATTTCCTATATCAACACAATTTATAGGAATTATTTTTTGATTTGTCGGTCAAAAATAATTTATTTAGATTCTTCCAAACTATATTTATAGCCTCTCTCCAAAATAAATTTGGTTGTATAAAATTTGCATGCATGGTTCTTCCTCTTTCAACAAGGATTCCATTATATCTCTCTATAAATACACATTACTGGGGTATTCAAGGAGAACCATATTGATGATTTATTTGATTATTATCAAGATAATATTTAAATAATTTTTTAGTGAAACTACTTCCATTTTATATACTAATTATATTGATAGAAATCCAAAATCGTTCCTAATTTCTATTTAGAATATTTTAAACATGTCCACTACTTTATATTTAAGCTTCAGAAAAATGAAATTTGTTATATTTGTAAAATTATTGATGAATTGGATGAAATATAGGCAACCATTAGTATATTCTATCCTAAATTTATACTATAATTCTCTAGATATTTATTTAAGTGGACTAGTAGGTTGTATTTCTACCATTCTATTACACTCTTGCACTATTTTCTCCTTTAAACATAGTTCAAAAATACACACTCTATCTCTATTTAGTTGGGTAAAGTATCATAAATCATCTCATCATGAAATATTGACTAAAATCCATTCACTAAGATAGAAAATTGTTGTATTCCAAACCATATTTACATATTTTGAACTCAAATAAAAATATTCAATAGAATTTACAATTTGGAACAGATTGTCAATGGTTTATTTATCCCATTGTGATAAATCATTTATTCATTAAACTTTTGAAGAGATAATAGTTTATTCTTAAAAATATTTTTTTTCCTTCATCAAATTTTTTTTAACACTCAAAAAATTATTTTTGATTCCATTAATTGAAAATACATCTTTATATTTTAAATTGTGAGCCTAATTATAAATTGTTCCAACACCTCTAATTTTTATGGGGCTATTATTTCAAAATGTTACTAATTTTCTATCCAGATATTATATATTCTTTATGATCTCTGTAACTCTAATAATGTGAGATAAAAATAGTAATTAAAATCCATATCTTTCTTCTTTTGAATGCTTTTATTGTATAGTTCCATATTTTTACTCTCTAAAAATTAAAAATGGTATAAATAATATTTTTAAGGGTATTCACTAATATAGTTATTCTATTTTGGTGTCATAGGGATTCTATAATAAAATAATAATAATAGTATTTTTAAGTCTAAACATGCATGTTCCAGAGAATAATGATTTTCTATGAAATAAATTTGACAAATAAGTGTATTGGCACCCCTATTTCATTAGGGAAGCTAGTTCTCCCCTTGGAGTTCTCTAATTTGAGTTCACTTCAACATTCTCCCAAACAAACCTAGGTGCCACGTGTTTTAATTAATCATTTAACATTATAGGGTACCTATTTTTAAAAATATTTTTCTATAGTTATAAAGTTATCCCATACATACATTTGAATTAGATGATGAGTTATTTAGGTATATTTAATGATCCAAGGAGATTAATGATGAGTTTTTTCAACCTAAATATACAGCAACTCTTTACCCTAATGTGATCTTCACCAATAGAAGATCCAATGTGAGCTAGGGTTCATTATTTGAATTTTTTCAATGTTTGTTTTGATTATAAATTGATTTTAATCTTATGAACACCAGTAGTGGTTTACTAAATCTTATTTTAAAATTTCAATCCGTATTTTTTTTATTTATAATCATCATTCTATGAATTATCAACCTTAAATAAAGTTAATCCTAAACTTTTTCCACATGGTTTTCAATATTTATGATGATACGATGAATGAGTCTTAGTGAAATGATAAAAACAAATTGCATATTATAACCTATTGGTTTTAATTTCATTATAACCATGTTTCATTTATTTTTTGTTGATCCATGACATTAGTGTAAGAAGTGAGAGAATGTCACGTGATGATGTGGTGTTGTGAAGATTGTCAGTAACACATCTCCAATTGAAGGTGGTGAAAATGACAAATGTCATAATAGTATCAAAAGTTAGTGTTTATAACCCTAGGATTTTGTGTCTAGGTGGTATTTATTGTGGTAGTGGAGCTATAGAATGATACCATGACCATCCATCCATGGTGCTGAAGAAGAGTTATAGAAGGTGTCCATGACCGGGGCATAAAATGAATGGAAGATCATTATACAAAAACATGGAATTTCCATTATCAAGAAGGGATAGAATACATCATTCCATAGTATATTGTGGCTATATTAATGGTGTAATACAACATAACATGGGGTGAGGCAAGCCTAACTAGTGGGGCAGACATACTAGTTGGGTTGGGATCACTCGACCCTACTCAAGTAGTTTACACAATGTGTTTGGGCTATATAGACATTCTAAGAGAAAGAACCCCATGTTTATGCATTCCCCATGGAATTATAGAAGGCCACAACCTGGCCTATAATTCCACTTAAGTGGTGTTTTTCATGACTTTTCCTATGTGTTTCATTTATAATTAAATATACAGAGTATCCTATATTTTTTCTACCTAAATCATCATTAAATATTTTACTAGGCCATCTAAAACCAATTAAATTGATAGATATAAGGTTTTAGGATTTTTATTAATCATATAATTATAGAGGTTTGGGCATGATTATCAATGTATTCACCTTTTGTAAGGTATTAACCCTTATATATTGTGTGATGGTTGGTGATGCATGGTTCCAAATATATTACTAATGGTGTTATATTATCTCTCTAATCCATTATAATATAGTATTATTAGTTGTTTTGTATAATCAAAAACGGTGTGGTACCCATTTATTCTTTTTTGTACTCAATGAGATGTAGGGCCTCCTTTTTGGTCTTTTAGAGGTTATAAAGGTTTCTTCATTTTGGTAGTTCAAATACTTGGGGATGAATACTGAATTTTCATGTATCTAGGAATGAAATGTGGTTCCCTCTCTTATGTCTCAATTTCCCACCATTAAATAATATATGGGTTACTATTTCCATTCACAATATTTTCCCTTTGAATTATCCTGTAACATTGAGAAAGCTATTTTTATTATTTAAACCATTGTGGTTTTTGGAACATCATAATAAGTATGCATATACTCACCCTTACAAGGAAATATTCTCCCACAGATTCCATGTCTTATGAAAAAATGAATAGTTTAGAAGTGTTCCTGGTGGTACTACTCTTAGTTGATCTTTGTGGCACCTAGGGGATGTAGCAATAGACAATTTTCATATCAATAACCAGTTCATTTCCAAAATCATTTCCCCTTATATATTTAGGCCAGTTTCGCATTTTATTTTTGGAAATTAATTTTCTCATGTTCCATTATGGTTTATATAATAGTTATATACAAGTGTATCATAGGGTTTTATCACTTTTATTTTAATTATTATAGTTAGATTTATTTATCTATTCCCCATTATATTGTCTTGTGTGGTGGTGTCAGTTATATATAGGTACATTAGGCTGAGGCCTCCCATTATGTGGTATATGCATACATGGTTCTATTCATGGTCCCGGAGACTATTGGAGGTAGGATTTAGGTGCCACTCTTATATTACCACCACTAAGAAAGGTTCTTTGTGGTTTGGGTTTTGTCAAAGTCATATTAAATATAGGTTTGTCTTATGGGTTGAATTTTTAGTAATATTTATTATGGATACCATATTCGGAATTTAGGGAATCATTATTAAAGGGTATCAAGTTTATATTTTAGGTTATGGATCCTAGTTTCAGTGAAACAACTTCAATATTTATCAATTAGGTCTATAATGTCTTTTTTTGTTATCTTAGTACACTGATGTAGTGGTTTGGTTTAAAAATATTGTTACATACATCATATTGAAATATATAATTTATTTCCAAGTCCTTTATGAGTATTCTACCCATATATTCTTCAATAAATATTATACATATTTTCAAATTATTGGATTCCACCACATCGTAAACGATCTAGAAATTCAATGGTAGATTCATTATGTCCCCATTCCAAGGATTGATCATCCCATCGAAGACCACATAAGAGATAAGGCTCTATCTAGAAGATATTTCATGATTAGTTTGCCACATCCATTCAAGAAGAAGTTTCTCCACCTATTATGCAATGAGTTGACCCACCTTCTACTTTCACTACTACAAAATAGGCATTTAACAGCTTATATATTAATCAGTGCTAGAAAAAAACACTATTAAATTGAATCTTTGTCTGTGATAAAGAAATAACTCATAAATTAAACCATTTATCAGTGCTTTATTTTTAGTGATGATAGAGAATCGAATATATAAAATGAAATAACGAAATAAATAATAAATAACAAATGATTTTATTAATCAAATATTGTGAATTTTATTACTTAAGTATTTATTGATAAAAAAGACTAAATTGATTATACTATATATAAATTATAAATAATAATAATAATTAGTATTTGATAAATATATAGATATGAAAAATGATAAATAAACAAATTAAATTTTAAAATATGTAAATTGAGAGAAATATTAACCATTTTATTAATTAAATGATTGTTGATTATGTTAATAAATAGTATATATTAAATATATAAATATATATTAATGTATATAAATATTATTTATATATTAAAAAAATATTTATTCTCTTCATATTAAATTGTAATATATTTAGTGAATAATGGTTTATAATTAAAAATTAATATGAATTAAAAATATGGACTAATTTCATAGAGTAATGGACATATAATTGAAGGTCGTTTGATTTTTCATTTTTTCCTATATGAAATGTATGTTATATTGATTTCAAAAATACATAATTAATAAATTTGTATATACTAAACACACACACAAAACATAAATTTTTTTTAAATATTATTAAAGTGTACTTATTTTTAATTTTTACAATTTCACTCATTTTTAACATGACTACATATAAAATTTGATATTCAAGAATAATATTAAAAAAAATTTGTAAATAAATATTTTCTAAAAATTATTTATTAATAAATATATTTATAAATGTACATACTATATTTATATAATTATTTATTTATAATTATAAAAAAAATATTTTTAATGTATTTATATAACTATAAATAAATAATTTTATATATTAAAATAATTATTAAATTTATAATAAATTTACTAAAATAATTAATATATTTACTATATTTTTTATTTATATATATTTATTTAATATATATATAATTATATAATTATATATAATAATATAATTGTAATTTTTTAAAAATATTTATAGATATATAAATAAATAATCATATGTTTAAATAATTATAAAATTATAATAAATATTTTTAAATCAGTAATTTATTTAATTTATTTAATTTATTTATAGTTGTATATTTTTATTAAGTATATATATTTACAATTTTTTATTTATAATTATAATTATAAATCTATTATTAGTGTTTTTTTATAACTGATAAAGATTAGGTTTTGTCAACACTTAAAAAAGTGCTGATAGAAGATATATTTAGCAGTGATAAAATATTTTCATAGAAAAAGGTGGATTTATCAGTGCTTTTTTAGATCTGATAAAAATACACATAAACATTTTTTAAATTGATGATAAGAGTGTTTTGATATATTTTAAGAAACCTAAATTGTTGTGAACTCATCGTGATATTAGAAGCTTTCCATAGAATCCACCCATTACCGGTGCTCCTCCTCGATGAATCGAGGCTCGAATCACACAAACCCACTCGAATCACTCCAACCCACTACCTCCAGTTGATTTATGATCATATAGAAACTAGTGTTCCATTATAGTTTGGGTTTCTGAAGAAAACATCATGATCTAGATCTGAGTGTCATAGATTTTCTTCAACCTAGCATGGTAGGCCTATTTTATCCGTTTTTTATTCCTATTTTCTTTCTGTATTTTTTGTTTGGAGATCTGGATATGAGGTTTTTCAATTTTCCTTGGTAGGTTAATATTTTCAATCTGTATTTGTTCTCTGGTTATTGAAAACTATTTTTCATTTGTTTATGATTCCATGTTTTCTTGACTACTATTTTGGATATCCTATTTTGGCCTTTTAAATTGTTTTTTGAATCAATTTGCTTCACTATCTATATTTATACCCTATCTTGATCTATAACCTTAATTTTTTCAACATTTTGAAATGTTAATGAACCAATTTTGTTCCGTAGATAAACAAATTAAATAAATATTTATGAAAATGTATAAAAAGTCAAAGTTTTTGATATTACACCCTTAAACGAAGGAGAAAATTGATTTATCAAATCGATTATGATTTTGGTGATGATACGATGTTGTAATGAAAGCTGATTTTATGTAATTAATTTAAGGGAATTTATTTATTTTAATTTTGTTTTAATATTCTGGTGTTATAGGTTTACCTTAAAGATTTATTTTCTCAGAATTTTGTTTTTTTGTTTTAAAATAAATTTTAGTAAGGGTGATACTATATATATTTATTTTCAATGGCTCTCTATTTTCAAAATTAGTATGGGGTTGTATTTATTTTACTTTGTTGTGATATTCTGTAGTAAGGGTTACATATATTTTGATCAATATAATATTCTTTTATAAGGATATGTTTATATATATATATATATGAAAATATATATATTTCTATCGATTTATATTCATTTTCAGAACTCATAATGTAATGGTGATTTTATAATTATTTATTCAGATATTATCATTGTGGAATTCAAAATTCTGAAGGGATTATATTTATTTTCATAAAAATTTACATTTAATTTTTTTTGTTTTTTAATTATGTTAATTGTAAATTCCATGTTATATATATTCTTAAATGTGTATGGGATAGAAATTACAGGGGTTGGTGTGTTTTTTTCCTTGTTTTTCATATATCTTATTGATGTGTTCTATTACTTCATGCCAACATCTTTATGGACCTCCCTATAATGTCAATGATGGGTCAATGCATATTAGATACCCCCCATATAATCCTTAGTTTTCTACATCACTTATTCCAAAAAAATTAATTGAAGTTATCATATTCTAAAAATTAGAATTTAATTTTAGGTATTCTTGATTTTAGGTCTACATGTATTGGTTCCACCCTTATTAATCTCTAATTAATCTCAAAGTGTATGAAATAACTCTATTTATTAAAATGTTTTATGAATAAATTTTTATATATTCTAGTCGAATGAATGAGAGTTTATTATTTTTAATTATCATATTTTGGCATCTTATTACTCATTAATTGCATATATTATATTTTTATTTGACTAAGGGATTTAATAAAGTCTTTATGTGTGTTAAACAAAAATTATTATTTCAATTTTATTTTTGAGAGTCATCCCCTGTCTCTTTTGTAGAAAACAATCATCTTCATCACCTTCGTCTCCCAAAAAACCATTATTGAAATTTGTTACTTTAAACTCATCACTCATCCCTTTTATGTTTCTTCTACTACTCTAAGCATTATTCATCCCATGGATGACTACTTGTTCTATTATTTCATGAAAATTAGGTTCATGTCCACAAAAGATGAATAATGTGTCAAATATTAAAAAGTAATGATAAATATTTGGGATATGAGGTGATGATGTTGAGTTGTCTATAAATATCACCTTTTAATGAATTCATAGGATAAAAACCTTCTATAGTATAGTAATTCTTTTCTTAAATTCAATTACCCATTTTCTTCAACATACTGAAATTCTTTGAAGCAATGAAATTTTGAGTTTACTTTATTATAATTTTCTATAAATTTCACCATTTAGAATGAATCTCTTATGTTTTTATTTATTTGTTATAAAAAATTAATATTTTATGAATCCCATGTGATGGATATGAATTGAAAATGGATGCATGCTAATTTTTTGACAAAAGTGTATAAATATGGACTTAAATAGGTAAAAATGTTTTAAAAATAACATTATTTATAACCTTATAAAATCCTATATCTATGTTTATAATGTTTTTATCAAATACAAATTAGTATAGAATATTTGGAAGATCACTAAAATAATTCATTATTGTCTGAATGATTGCATATTATTTCTCAAGGACCATGAATCAGTCATTAAATATACTAAGTGTGGAAAAATTTAATACATGTAAAATGAATCAAATTAATTGGAATATATATGGTAAATTTCTATTATTCCACATTTAAGAAAAATATATGGATGTTACGAAACCATAGGAGAATTGACATGGCATGTAGAAGAAATAATTAAAAATGGGAACCTATGTCATCAAGAAGATTCTCTTTAGTAGAAGGAAATTGAATATGAGTATCTTAAACTTTTAAATGATTCAAGAAATATTCATCTTAATTTATCTACATAGAGAATAAATCATTTTGGTTTAAAAAGTGTTACTCATAGTACATGGTTAGTCATGTTGTAAAATTGTAACTTATCACCACGGTTATGTATAAATCATAATTACATTATGTTGCCTATTCTTATATCTAGACCAAATAAACCCCATAATGATATTGATGTCTATTTGTCTCCATTGATCAAAGATCTGAAATTGATTCGGAATACAGGTGTTACAATTTATGATGTTCATAGAACTGACTAATTCAGATTGAGTGATATCATAAAGGGAATAATAAATGACTTCCCAACTTATGGAAATTTATCAGTCTATAGCATTAATGTATGTTTGGGGTGTACCATTTGTGAAAATGAACCTACTCAGTTTGGATGAAACATTCTTTGAAATTTTTTTTTTTGACTTTAGAAATTTTGACCTCGATGACATAAATACCGAGCTTAGAATACAACATTCGATGGGAATATCGAATAAGTTACAACACTGTCTCTAATAACGGGCGATCATGAAGTGTTGAAATTTTTTCAAAGAAATTAATATCATGATAACATTTTTATTTAGGATTATTTTCTGGCTTAACGATGTGTACGAATCTGATACACCTCAATCCAACACATGGTGTGACCGGTATGACTCCATATACTTATTTCTATTTAAAATTGACATTAATTTTACTAGTATAGACAAAAAACACTCTCAAAAACCATTAAAAATATAAATATTATTTTAATACTTTAATAAAACAATCTATAAGTCATTTGTGATTTGAATTAATAACATACTCCTCAATATGATACATGATGTGGCCGATATGAGTCAATGTGTCTCTTATCTATTTAAAATAAATATTTTAGTTCAAAAAGTGTTATTCAATAAAATATGATCACATATGATCATATTTTCTTGATAAATTTAGAAAATGATTCAAAATTCATTTATGATGTGTAGGATTAAGTTTGATGTCAAACTGATACATGATGTGATCAAAATGAGTTAAAAGTGTGTCCTTCCATATTAAAATGAAATTTTAGTAAAAAAAGAAAATGGACATACTAAAAATCAAAAAAATGCATTCATATTTTTTTATACTTCATAAAATTTATCCAAACATCATTTGAGACATATAGGAATCATCTACGCCTCAATTTGACACACTAGGTGACTTGTGTGACTCCTAATGTGTCTTTTTATTTAAAATTTTCATCAATTTTTTTAAAATGAACAACTCTCTTACACAATACAAGAAAAACCATTTTAATTGTTTTCATACTTTATATAAATGATCCATAAGTCATTTTAACATGTATGGATTGGCCACACCTCATTCTGATACGTGATGTTCATAGTATAACTCAATGTTTCTATTATTAGTTTAATATTGACATTTTAGTTTAAAAAATTCCACTGGATGAAAACAAATCAAACACACTATGGTTTCTTTGATAATTTATGAAAATTATTATCATGTTATTTGAGACATGTAAAAATAGGTATTATGTAAAACCGATACATTATGTCATCAGAATGAGTAAAATTGTGTGTTTCTAGTTTAAAATGAGATTTTAGTAAAAAATAAATCTTCTATACCAAAAATAGAGAAAGCACATTCATAATGTTTTGATACATTAGGAAAACGATTAATAAGTTATTTGAGGCATGTTGGAATCATACACACCTCAATTTGACCAACGGTGTGATTGGCATGACTCAAAGTGCATATTTTTATTTAAGAATGGCATCAATTTAAGTAAATTGGACAACTTAGCATCTCCAAACTGATCCAACACATTCATATAATTTTAATATATTTAAAAAATGACCCATATGTCATTTTTTATGTATAGGAATCAGTATTACCTCAATATGATAAATGAGGTGACTAGTAGGACTTATAGTCTCTGTTATGAGTTTAAAATCAACATTTTAGTGAAAAAAGTGTCACTAACAAAAAACCCATCAAACATACTCGGATTTTATTGATAATTTATTAAAATTATTCATAACAAATTTCTGATGTGTATGAATTGGTTTCATGGTAAAATAATACACAATGTGATCAGAATGAATCAAAATTATTTGCTTTTAGTTTAAAGTGATAGTTTAGTAAAAATTAAACTAATGTAATCAAAACCAAGAAAACAAATTTAGATTGTTTTGATACATTTGTACAATTTTCCACTTGTTATTGAGATGTGTTGGAACTAGAAACACCTCAATTCAATGCACGGTGTGACCGGTATGACTCAATGTGCGTCTTTTTATTCAAAATTAACATCATTTTTTGTGAAATTAACATCAATTTTAAAAAATTTAACAATTTCTATTAATTTATTTCATTAAATTATTACTAACACAAGAATTTTTTTCATATGAATTTGCATTCACTTTCTTGATCATGGGTGGTTTTTTTGGAAATAGTATGAGTTGGGGTCAAGATTAAAAGACCAAGAAACATTGATGTTTTTGAATGTATGTAATAATTTGTATTTATGTAATTTTATAAAACAATGTTTGAAATGTCTATAATATAGTATTTTTCTTGTATTTGTGTTGTAAATTTCATTTTATTTATATTCTTTATTGTGTCTTGTTTTTTGGATATGTGGTTTTTTTCTGCCACGGTGTGTTGTTACAACACATTATAGTGGTGATGTAGTGTGCTATTGTAACACACTGCAATATGGACCATTATCAACACTTTTAAAAGCATTGATAAAGAAATAATTAATTAGTTATTTTAAAATATCTAATAAAGGAAACATTTTTCAGAACTTTTAATATCTTTGATAAAGTTATACTTTATCAACACTTATAGATGTGCTAAGATATGTCCCTTAATTAGTGATAATATACATGCTAATAAATGTTCCTTGATCAATGCTAAAAAAGTACTAATAAAGGGGTTTTTATCTATACTAAGAGAAGGAATAGTAAATGAATCCTTTATCAATTATTTTAAATGTTATGATAAATGACCAAGTCTTTTGATCTCTCTTAGGTTGTCATTGCTTTTCTTTCATTGAGAAAGGACATTTCTAGTACTCTTAAAGGAAAATTTTGTAGTAGGAAGTGCATATCTATTGAATTTATTCATGATTTTTAACATTTTTAAACCAATTTTGTATGAATTTTATGGATGTTGTTATAATAATTAAAATTATTGTAATGATGGTATTAATTTTTTGAACATGTTATTATGGAATTTTAAGAGAGTTTATTGCTTAAAACATAAAAACTGATTTCTGAAATGTTCATTGAGGAAGACCTATTGAGTATTTTGAAAATAATGTTTTTGATGATCATAAATAGAGGAGTATAGAGTCTAATAGAGATTGATTTTTATATGGATTCAGTGTTCTTATTCCATTTTCTTTATAGATCAGATTTGATTTTCTAATAATTTTTTAAACTAATCTTATTATTATCCTACCAAAAAAATTACAAGTCTCTAGTATATCCCACCCATTCAAACCAACTAGCATCAATGTATTTCCCAACCATAGAGTTGAAACATAGGAATTATTGGGTGATATATGGATAACACATAGGAAGGAAGTTGTGTATGGGTGAGTGTGCATGTATGAGTGTAATTGTTTCAATATAGAGAATAATGGACCCCGATCCTTGTGTGTGAGAGTGTGTTTGGGAGTTGACCCTAGTTCCATGGTCAAAGAGTGTGAGGAATGGGCATCCTTATCAAGTGGATTATACCATCAACCAAAACCGATGTGGTAAAGAAGCTATGTGGAGCAATGTCCCACATTTAAGCTATTAAACAAGTAATATAAGTCATCTGATCCAATTTATCTATATAATATATTTTAAATTCCCATTATCATTAAGCTTTCATGTGTGGATTTTAATACCACAGACTATATACAAATTAAAACACTATAAGAGATTATTAAAATATCATTGAAACATTAGAAATCAGTTATCTATATAATTTAACACACATCATAAAGAACGTTGTAATGATTTCAAGAAATGAATATATCATTTTGTCAATGTTAATTCTATGTGGATTGAGGGTTATCATTTTTGAAGATTCATTTCATGAAAATGATAAAATTCTACACAATTCATCTAGTATGCATAGATTATTAGTTTTATGATATATGTGATATTTTTTTGGCATCATTGAAGATACATGTATAACCATAGTTTTCATGATTATCATGTGGTATCCATTTTTACTATAGATGATAAATACTATATAATATCACTGTTAAGTGTTCCAAATTTCTGATAATATATTATGAAGATTTGGTGGTTTTTGAGATGATTCCCACATAGGATGAGCTACTATTTTCAAAGTATCAAATTTGATAACCTCTAATCCTTCACAAAACATTATTCCATTATGAAGTGCATAATGAATGTATGTGATATGATAGTTAATTTTTATGCAATATGAATCTGTGAGATAAATATTTATGTTGTTGAGGTGTTAGGAAAAGGAAATATAAAAATAATATCATGAAGAAAATGACATATAACACCTATTAAATTAAAAAGAATTGAATTATTTATATTATTTTGGGAGTCGCTATTATGAAATGAAAAAAACTGTTTGAAGAAACAGTATATGGTGAGCCACATGTTCTATGTGATGATTATCAGACATGAAAGGTAATAATGTTATATACTATATGAAAAGGTAATATTTATATGATAATTAATTATAATTTTGATTATGATTATCTATTGTCAATATTCTTAATGAATTGATCTCATACTATTATGCATATCTTGAATGATCAAGGAGAAAGATCTTCCTCGATATTTTTAGGGGAAACCAAAATTCAAAAATAACCTTTCTTGTTTTATTTGAAATATTTTTTATTAAAAATTATGAAAATATTATTCTAACAAATCTCTAGAAATCAGAGTGTGTCTGAATGGAATTGGTGATTTTATAGTGTAATCGATTTAGATTATAGAAGAGAATATGTCATTGGGGTATCTAACAAATCCATATAATGAGTAGGATCATGTTGATACCATACCTTGTAAATATATTATGTCCGATTACAAGTCATTTTTACTATACTTGACTATAAATGAGCTGTCATAAAAGTGGATTGGATCCAAATAGATAAATAGGGGTTAATTTTAAATGAAATAGAAATTGTAAAATGTTACCACTAATTTGAACCCCATACTTAGTAATGCATCACTTCCTTGGTATCTTGAGTTCATATCGAATAAAGTTTCAATATTTTAATACCCAAGAAGTATTGAAAATGGATAATTTTATTTTTTTTAACTATAGGTGTGTCCTTATATTTGATGGAAATAACTAACATAGTTTGAAGAATATGATGTTTCAAGTTCTTCATACACATGTAATTGACATTAAATATGAAAAAACAATAGTATTTACACATATTTATGAGAATTTTCAAATGAAATTTTGTTATAAATGATATATGGAAGGTGATAGGAATTATTAGAATTCAATTTTGTTTTCTCTTTTAGAAATATTATATATAAGGCTACGAGACTCCAAAATGCTAGGGAAAGCAGTGATGAATTGGAATGTAGATATGATTGAAGTGTGAAATGCATAGAGAAAAAATGTATATATAGAAGATAATGTTTGAATGTATTAATATGGATAAAGAATAAAACATTTATGACTACTTTTAAATTGTAAATTAAATAATCATTAATATTTAGGGTTTTGGATAAAAGTTGGACGATTCCACTATTTCAAAAAAATATGATGATAAATTTTTCAGATATGTTACATCTTAATGTTTCATCTTTCAGTGGAATATATTATATTTCTATAAATTAATTTCATAATATTCTTAATTTTTATAAAATTATAAATATTCTAGATTTTAAAAAGATGATCAAAGATGATATGGCTTCTGAAACCATGAGATATATTAAAATATATGATGATGAATATGCGAAATATATAGAATATGATGATGTAGATAACGATTATGATTATAATTGAATTATATCCCTTATACCAAAGATATTCAAGAAGTGAAATAACAAGGGTAAAGAAAAACTTCTATCATGGTGTTATAATTGAAAGGATATTGGATAATTTCCTTTAAACTATTCGAATAAAATATTTTTTAATAACATAATACATATGAAAATGATGAGAAACCTAAAAAAATTGTGAAAAGGATCAAAATATTCAACAATATTTGGTTAATGTAAGAAGATGTACTATAGAAGTAAAATAATATTTTTGATGAGAAAATAAGAAGGTGATCCCACATTTGGTAATGAATCTGAAGAAGAAAATAGTAATATGTATCATGTGGAATAAGGCTTTAATACATCAAGTGATGAGGATAGTAAACGTGATTGAAAAAAATCTTGAGCACATGTCGATGAATCAATTTTCTGTTGACTTTAGAAAAATAAAATGATCATAAAGGATATTCTTATGCTGGTGAAGGAAGAAAAAAATAATTGAAGTGAAGGATGAATGTTTCAAGAAATAAGCATTATACATTAATGAGATTGAAGAAAAATTAATTGAAACTAGCTAAAAAGGAAATGATTAAAATTTACCTTGATGAAAGACTTAATCTCAAGGTAAGAGAACTGACCAAGACACTGTTAATTTTTTTTCAATATCAGAATAGTTTAAAAAAGATTATAGATGATTTCAAAATGGTAATTGAGGTTACATATGAATCATTACAAGCTTATGAAAATAGGGGTCAATAGATGACGTTTAATTTAGAACTATATGAATTTAAAAATAAGCTTGTTACCTATAGAATTATAGGTTCTAATACAAATTATAGAGTAGTCTGGATAATAATGACTAATGAGAAACTCTATTCTAAATAAAATCAAGATAGGGATTATTTAATAAGTTCATTTACCCCATTGTGGAGATAACTATAAAATATGGAAAGGAAATTGTCAAAAAAATTGGATATAAAAATTATCACTATGGAAGATCAAGGTTCAGAGGATACTAGGGAACTAGTGGAGAAATATATCACCACATTAGTTTTTCTTATTCTTAACACTGGTTTATAACTAACATTTATTTAGGTGGAATTATTAATATTATTTTTATGATTGTTTTAATAAAACTACTGTATTAACATTATCCAAAAGTTAACTGATGTGTTATTTCAACATCAATTTATAAAAAATCCAACATTTCGAATATATTTTGACATTTTTTACTAGACAACAGGCATAAAAATTTACTCATGGATATTAAAATGATGGATATTTAATAAAATGACGTTATAAGTAATATTATATTGAATTTGGAAAATCAAACAAAATATTTCTATAATAGTTTTCTATAAAAGAGTACATTAGAAGATAGTTTCAAAATATTCTTCTATAGATAAATGATATTTAAAGGCTAACTAAAAAATTGAGTAAGGGATTCAATGTTAGTTTCAAAAAAATACAATGAAAATGCATTTAAATGTAAATTATTTTTAAACTCCGACAGTGAAATAATTCTATATTTCATCTTTTAGGGCCAGTTTTTATGAATATTTGACATAGATTTGATTCCATGTTATTTTTATTCCATGTTGTAAATACATGTTCTCTAAAACATTTTTCATCTTCCCTATAATGAATTTAAATTTTACCACTATGAAGACTCAAAAAATAATTCACACCCAGGACCTACCAATAATAAGCAATCACCATAGAAGATATCTTATATTAATCCCCCTAGTAATGAGATCTTCTTTCACACCATAATAATGTGGTTACCTAACCTACAACACAAACACCTAGATATATAATCAACCATCTAAATAGAAATCCCCATTTTTTAATGTACCTCAAATGATATATGTAAAATATCATGTCAAATAATCTGCACATCAAATGTGTGATGTTGAAGAATCAATTGGACCAACAGAAATACTTAAAATCTCAAAAGTGATTATTCAATTGAATGAAAGTGATAGTGTTTATGGTATTTACATCATATATACAATTTTGAGCTAAAAAAATTCACATATATTAAAAATATAAATTTAGCTGAACCAAATATAACATTATAAATGAAAAAATGTTTATATTTATTAATAAATTTATTTTAAAGTCAACCAATTCAATAAAAAAGTAATGAATCTTTTAAAACATATTTTATTTCATTAGAATATTTAATTCAATATTATCAAAAAAATGTTATAAAAAAGAATCTATTTTTGAACACTTTTAATTTTTAAAATTTAATATTAATCATGAAAACTAAAACAACAACTCAACACTCCTAAATGAACTTATTATCATTTAAAAGTAAATAAACCAACATGGGGATGGGTTTAGATAATATTTGTATACTAAGATCCTTTCATGTAATTACTTATGAATTTATCAATATATCAAATGAAAACATAATCATCCTTTATTCCATGATCACATGTTTTCATTGGATATTCATCTTATAAATATTCCATGAATTAATGTTTTTATATGGAAACAAACAATTAATTTTTTCTAATAAATTCATCTTATTTATCTACAACCATAGTTATAGTTCATCACCCTAATGAATTGTGTCCTAAATACCCTGATTAAAAACATTCCAGTGGTATCTTTACTTAAAATCAAACTTTTTAAAATTTTAATTTAACATCTAATAGACATATATTGTATTTACACAAATCCACACTAATGTCCCCATTTTCATGTATTATTGGATTCTAAATAGGGTTTATATCTATCTCTTGATATACGTGGCTAAATATCCCTTGTAGGTTCTTCCACATATCATATAAAGAAATGATAAATTATATTCTATCAAGTATATGTTCTACATAATTTCCACCAATGAATTTTCAAACTATTTTATTAGCCAATGTTTTCATTATAATCAAAGAACCTTTATCTGAGATGCATGTCTTAAAATTTACCTAACAACCTCAGTGGTATTACTAAGGAATACATAATTTTGTTCATTTAATTACATATTTATATCATTAAACATGTTTATATAACAAATAATTTAGACAACTTCCCAATAATCCATTATTAAGATATGTTGGACAACCTATCCCAAAATAAAATCATAAATATGCTATTAAGTTTGTTACTGTAAATTTAATATAAAAAAATTGAATACAAATTATTTTACCTTTGAATCAGTACTATAAAAATAATTTTCCTTTCCCCTAATGGATAAATCCATGGTATCACTCCCATGAAATACATGAATAAAAAATAATAAAACATCTAATAATATAGATCGTAAATTTAATAAAATATATTTTTTATAGATCTAACAAATTCACCCAACTAACAACCTGAATAATTTTTCATAAAATTAATTCTATGTATGAAACAAAAAACATTAAATTGATTTAGTAAACATAACCTTGTGGCTATGATACCATTTAAAAACCTATATTCCCAAAAAATTAAATGTGTCATGAGTGGGGGTGGTTATTTAATGTGTGTTGTTTCATTTTATGTATCAATGGTTAGTATTAAATAATTTTTATGAAAAATATGAACCTATTAAAATATATAAAAAATAAAAATAATCTAATATATGGAAATTAATTTAAAAAAGGTGATCCTATAAACTAAAGTCTCTTGATAAAATAGAAAATATATGAATAATCTGAATTTAAAACATGATATTTAAATAATGTTGAGATTTATAAATTCAATGGGAGACCCAAAAATATCAATATCATTTCCAAATCTTAGTGTGATTTAGAATAATACATTAAGGGATTTCATACATGGAAGTGTAAATGAAGACATGCATTTTTAGTAAATATAGATCATTATGTTACATAACTAAGTAGAGTGCCATGACAATTTCACCCATCTCCATTCCTAATGTCTATTTTACAAACCTTCCAAAGTATTAAATTGTTCTCAAAATTTATCAAGGAAAATGACAACAAAAAATGGATAGAAATATTTAAATAATACTAGCTGAAAAAATTATTGAAAACCCTAAGAAGTTAATCTATATGAAATCTAAATGTTATTTAGTCACACTACCAAATAATTTTTTATACAATGGCAAAAAATAATTTATACAAACCATATATCACATTCCATAGAGAGGAAACATTTGTAATGAAATCATAAAATCACTAGAATAATATCATCACATTTTATGAACATTTTCTGCACAAAATAATGGAAATAGAGATGAAGTTAGTATTATTTATAACCCCATATGTACTTATTACAAAAGAATAAAAAATAAATGTTAAAAATTCATATTTCAAAAAAGGTTCAAATGAAATTAATCCAATAAATGGTATTTTGGTAACACATTTAAAAAAAGGAATAATAATTATTACTTGTTTTGTGATTCATCTTCATTAAATCCTTCCAAGACATGTATTTTAATATATCAGTTATCAAAATAGGTATAAATAATAATATTTAGTGATAAAGAACATATAAAAAATAGAAATAACATACTTTAACAATTTTATAAATTATTTCTATAATTATCATAATAAAATAACTTAAGGAAAATAACAACCCTATAAAATCAATCACAATATACCATTAAAAAACATAAAAACATTCTTATAAATACCAAGTTCATTAACTTTAATTAAAATATATACACCTGAAACATATTAACCATGTAAAAAAAATATAATATATAAAATTTAATCAAAAAACGATTTTATAATTAGTCATTTTTTAAACTTCAACTAAAAGAGTCATTCATGAATATTTATCGTATTACATTATGTTGTGATTTTTAAATTAATACATAACTCTATATAAATAAGATAACCATGAAAAAAATAAACAGAACATACCCAATTAAAGCATAAAATTACTTCCTAAATATCCATTTTTAACTATAATTTAAATAGAAATACATGATAATTCCAATCACAGGCATACTTAGGAAATAGTTTTCTGAAAACTCTGTAGATATCCAGGTTCTTAAATCATATATAACTAGATATTATTGACGATATATAATAGTAATGAATTTTCTAATATTAAATAGTGAATATTTTTATATAAGAACAAAATTACTAATATAACTAATATTATCAAATTCCATCATTGACAAAGTTTTGATTATCTTATATAATTATATTAATACATAATAACCATATTCGACTATTCCTTTTTGATTATGTCCCTATAGTAATAAAAAATTGAATTGAAAATAAAAACCATCACACACAGACACAGATATATATATATATATATATATATATATATATATAACAAAAACCAAATATCATATAATATAAAATATATTTACAATTACATCCACCTATTGGATTGTGTTTGGATTCTTTATTGACACATGATCTTTATTTAACTTCTTCTGTGACATGAATTTTCTTATATATCAACTAAAACAACATGTATATAATAAGTAATACAGAAGGTCACTTGAAGTCAACATCATTTATCTAGTAGGATTTTTCAAATATTTCATAATCATTGAAATATATTATAGATCTATAAGACTATAACCGCCAGGGGTCTCATTTTTAATAAGAACCATATGATGATACAAAATTAAATAAGTAATATTGAAGGTTGCCTGAATTAAACATCATTTAATGAAATAATGTTGGAAACATAATTTTAATTACTTGGAAAAAAAACTATAAGAGAGACACAAAGATCTCATAAAAAATAACCAAACCCATGATATGATTATTTTAATGCCCTCAACTAATTTTATTATCTACATATATTACATGTCATCTAAAACTCAAAAATAATATCAATGGAAGATGAAACCTAGGATAGTATTTTTAAACGATCAGAAATATGAAAAGTATCCGAAGTTATTGGTTCCTGAACTTTTTGTTTCCTTTGAACTAATTATTTGGATATTAGATAATTCTATATAAATTTAAATTCATAAAATATTAAAAGTAATTTATAATGAAATAAAAATAATATTTAAAAAAATCCATACCTCATATGTCAGATAATTATGAAGGTTAGCTGGGAAATGTTGAAAATAACCCTTCCAATATCCAAATCAGGGAATCGCCTTGATATGCAATGGAATTAAAATATTTGGATTAATAATATAATGTACTGATATTCTTATCTTCCAAAAACTCATATCTTCTTGACATATAAAATCACAAAAAATATGTATGATTATGTATTCCAATGTATGTACTTAGGGTTATATACTATAGAACTCACATTATATGGTCATGACCGAACAAGGCGGAGGAAGATCCGAGTAAGATGGATGGGTGGTTGGGTTGTTTGGAAGGTGGGGCAGGCTAGATTGGTATGAAAGGATATAAAGAATCTGATTGGATATTTTATTATTCAAACACATCCTACACAAAAGATTAAATTTTATTGTCCGTATACTTTTTTAGGAATATAAGATCAAATTTTAGGGAATCTATTTCCGGTTCTCTTGATTTATTACTCGAAAGACCAAAATATTTCCCAAATCTAACACCTATATCATATATAAAGACGCGACTAGGATGTTCTAGAATTCCTAAAATAGCTTCTATGATGTATATCCTACCCATAAAGATAAAATTCCCATACATCAATTTCACCTGAATTTTATCACAAAATGAAATATTAATATTTTATATTAGTGTTGTAAATTTGAAAATACAAAAATTCCTAGAAAGTAAATATTGATTTTTGATAATTTATTCATCTACTTCCTTATATTTTCCTATTAGAAACTTTTTTATTTTTTTCATTACACTTATTTCAAATTTTCATGAAGTGTTGGTGGATATGGAGGATCAATATAGACCTCTTATGAAGCAATAATAGATTGATCTCTTAATGCATCAAAATTTTCTTCAATCATTTTCTCCTCAAATAGATGATACACTCCATGTGATAATGTATGAGGGTATACATTGTACAACTTCATCACTTTATGTGATATCATGGGGGAATATTACAAAAAAAAGTAATTAGGTAACATAAAATATATTTTATAATATTTCATAATCATCATATCATAAATGCTTCATCTTTTTTGATGGTGAAAATTTTATCCATGTTTTTGCATCTAAAAACACACTAATGCGGCAAGGGTTTTAATTCTGTAACATACCAAAACTATAGATTCATTTCAATTTTTTAAAACCCTTAAATTGAACCATACCTAGAGATATAAATTCTATCTTTATTTCTTTCGTTTCATCAAAATTGATGGACGTTTATAATTGAATTAATGAAATATTTGTCATTTAAAATATATAATATTTGAAAACAAGATAAAAATATATCAATTGAGATATTATACCATTAGGGACTCCCATACCTACTGTTTCACTTTCTTATTGATGGAATTCCAATCATGATATAAATTTTAATCCTTCAGTGGCTCTTCATGGGGATAAAACTGCTAAACTGAGTTTCATTTGGGATAGTTGGGTTATTATTATTATCAAATATAATATATATTCCATAGTCTCTAAAAGAAGTGATAGTTTTGGTAAATACATAATCCCAAATTTACCAGCTATTGAAATCGATTTCTCTATAGATTAATGAGAGGAATCGGTTGTATGAGGTGTATTAATAAGAGGTGAATAAGTAGTCTAACATTTTTTTTAAAAATTAGATGTTTTCTCATTATATAATTATATAACTGAATATTTTATAATTAAAAAAAATATTCCTAAGTAAATATTCTTGTTCCTCCGGTTCTATCATTGAAATAAGAAATTGTAATGAAAATATGTATAATTTCATACTTTTAGAAAAGCGAATATTTGAAAAAATGATTACAAAAAATATATAAGTAAAAAAAATAGGGTCGCATAGGTGTACGATTAATAAAAAAATGAAGTAATAATTATTAAAAAAAATAGGCAATTTCATATATAAATATAAAAATTAAATCTTAAATGATAGAAACTTTTACAACATTAAATATCATATTCATAGAAAGTGTTATTATATGCATATATTTAACAAAACAAATGGTGTATTCAAGATTTTCCAATCCAAAAAGGTTTAGACATAAATTTTTAATATAAAATTTAACACCAAAATCACATAAATAGTCCAACTTCTATAATTATACATACAATAATTAATAAAAATATAATTTATTCATTTAAATTTCAAAGAAAAAAATAATATAAATATTTAACTAAATAATTAGAAGAGTTTTTTAGTGCTTCTCATGTCCCCTTAGCATGATCATTTTATATAGCATGGACTACATGTAAATTATTATAACTAATGTTATCATAAAATCAGACATTTGACAAAACATCTTCATATAAACTCATAACATCATCATCATCCTCATCATCCTCATCACCCAAGAATATTATTTTCCTGTAAAAAATGATATACCACCGATCATTCGATGATTCAATAACATAAAATATTATCTTTTCATGTGACTCTATGATAAATTGTTCCTCTTTTCCACTAAATCCATTCAAATCTACTAGTGTAAACCGATAATCATTGTTTTTTTACATATATATTACTATTAATCCACTTACAAATAAACAACGAGACTTGAAATTTTGTATAATCAATTTACCATATATCCTGAAGAATTCAAAAATATGTTGTTGATGTCAAAATTCTATTTTCATCTTTTTGACCCCAAAAATAAAGTGCTTTATCAATTACCATTACACCATTATTTTTAATGGGACTATTGACATTTTGAATTTTTATAGAAAATTTGTAACAATTATTATCAAAACATGACCATGAGATCACATTAAGAGTGTTGAGTAAATATGTTTCAACCTGAACTGACCATTCCTTTATGTTTTGGAAATCACAATCACATTATCTTAAATAAAATTCTCTTTCTCTAAGAGTCATTTTAATAAGGAAAAATTTCTTTCTTTAAGAATGGTTTTGACTTTACCTGTGGTTTCCAACTACTCAGTAAATGTTTTTCTAAATAAATCAAATCATCTTTTCTTTAAGATAAAAATTGGATCCTTATTTGTAAATCCAAACCTTATAGTTAATTAGAAGCTGATTTCTCTAAGATTAAGAATCCAATTTCTCAATAATTCAGGATCCAATTTCTCTATAATTTATAATATGATTTTTCTAGAATTAAATATATGATTTCTCTTGAATTTAGAATTTGATTTCCCTATAATTTGGAATCCGATTAAATTAGATACAGGACTCTGATTATCTCAAAAATTATACTCCAATTCTCATAGAAATAAGACTCTTATTCTTTAAAAAACCAGACTCTAATTCTTTCATTAATCAGTCTCCGATTCTCTTAGATATTATACTCCCATTCTCTTAGAAATCATACTATGATTCAATCAGAAATTATCTTCCTATATTTATAAAAATTAGACTATGTTTTTTCACAAAAATGACAATCTGAGTACCAGTTTTCTTTGATTATGATTTCCAATATTTTTGGACTTCTAATTACACTATATTGAGAGTCCGATTAAATTATTTTGTTATAGTTACCATAGTTCATTAAAATAAAGATTCATTTTATCGGATCCAAAATTTCATAATTTTTCTTAAGCATGTTAATGTTTTTCATACCTTGTTATATAAAATGGTTTCATCTGATATGTTTTAACTTAACCATTGAATAAGTGCCACATGTATAGGCCCCTCATAAATTTAAGGAATAATATGACTATTCGAGGAAAAGTCAACCATTAAAATTTTTCCTATAAATACATAGTCATTTGAAATAATTTTCACGTGTGGAGTTTTTTTAAGAGCTTCTGTACTCCGGAATGAAGTGATACGCTGTTATAGCTCTGCTCAAATTAGCCTTGGGTGAATACTATGAACAACTTGTTCAAGATGAGAACATCCTGTTTAACCTACCCAGTGCGATTCTGGTTGTTTCTTCTTAATCAAGGGATTCTAGGGATATGAAGATAGAGCTTCCAATTACTTAATTAATCGAGGGATTGTGGGGATAGAATGACATATACCAATCATTATATTGAGGTATTAACCTATTTTTGGTGTGACAATATTTCTTAAATGTATAAATCATGGGACCTTTATCCAAGGTTATTGGATACCCTTATCTTTTGGTTAAAAGATTTTGTATACTTGTTTATTTATTGTTGTTACAAGTTTTATTTTCTCTTTATTTTTTTAAAGATAGAATGTGTAAATTTCTTAAAATTTCTTATACATGTACAAACTCTAATTTTTATTTTATAAAATTTAGGGTAGAGACCTTTATTAAGTAAACTTTTGTTATGTTTATTTATTGGATCAAAATTATCAAATCCTATAAAATGTAGATTCACTATTAATAACAAAATAGGGATTATAAATTAATATTTTTTAAAATTATTAAGAAATGTTTTTCTTATGGATAAAAACAAAAGGTTTTAAACCTACAATTCACCCCTATTTTAATTGAGAAATATACATCTAGCTTTTAATCCTAAAATTGGTATCAGAGTAGGTTTCTGATATAATTATACTTACATATAAGTTTTATTTCTTATCTTTTCTTGCTTAACTTTATTTTTTCATGTTTTTCATACTATTTTCTTTATAAACACTATGTTTATAAACATTTCCTACTAATCCGTTTTGAGGGAAATAATTTTTTTTTATATTGGAAGGAATGAACATTGGATAAATAGAAAAATTAAATTCTACCAGACCCCCAATCATTGATGGGAATGACTATGAATACTTGAATGATTTAGGGAAGAATTTTATTATCAATACCTGTGTGGAAATTTTTTTATGCTTACAAGAGACTACAAGAATCTAGACAAGGAAATTACACAATTCACCAATCAAGAAATGTAATAGTATCAACTTATATTTAAGGTATACAATAAATTATCATGTTTTATGACTACGAACACCAATAACCAGATTTCATCATATTATTAAACTAATAGAATCTGGAAGAAATTATAAGTTACTCATTTTGGCATATACAACGTTATTGAAATAATTAGTGATATGTTAAGAGCTGAATACCATAGTATCATGTTTCTTTATAGAAAACCTATATGAAAAGTTAAAAAATAATGTTTGTAACTATTGTCAATAGCCTTCTATCTATGAGTGAGAATGGAATTGATGATGATATTTTTGTGGATAAGATAATAGATATTATACCCAATTAGTGGAAATCCAAAAGAACAAAAATTGATGAGAATAATAAGGTTTCAAACATCATTCTTGATTAGTTATTTTGGACTCTTCAACAACATGAAACTAGAACATAGAGATATGAAGAAATAAATAATAAAAATAATGGTAATGGTAGTGATTCTTTCACTATTACATTAAATCATATGAAATATAAGACTCGTAAAGAGTTACTTGATCAAAAGCTAAGAAAGATACTGTTATATCTGATTCAAGTGATAGTGATCATTCTAAGAATTAACTTTCCAATCCTTCTCATAGAATGAACAAGATTGCAAGAATGAAATATTTCTAATATATATACAAGAGTAAAGACATAAAGGATAATAAAGATTCATAAGTGATAGTTTATAAATGCAAGATGGAAGATCATATCATATCAGACTGTCCTATTCTCGAATGTAATGAAAGAAACCATAGGCATTAAGAAATAAACAAGAGGAAGTACTAAAAGTCTATGTCTAAGAAAGTACTAAAAGATAATGACACTTTCAGTGCTTGTGGTGGAGAATATGTTGATGAATCTTCAGATATTGAGTCTTCTAGAAAGAATAATATTGGTCTTATAACTATAATTACTACTAAAAATCAATGTCTCATGGATAAGGTACACACAACAAAATCCTTAACCAATATTTCTTGGAATTATAATTTCTCTAATGAAAAGTATTATAAATACTCAAATAATGAATTTTTTTAGGAAAAGATATTAATTTACCTTCTTTAGAAGATGTATCTCGATTTTCCTAGTTTTTTGAAGATGAAAATAGTGAGATAAAAATGAAACATGATAATGAAAATTCTCGAATCAATATTTTAACAAAATTAGTATTAGATCATTATAAAAATCATGATGAAAAATATTTTGAAATTGATTTTATTTCAAAAAACCGTGAGGAAGTTAATTCTGAGAGGGATAAACTTTCTAAGGATCCTGAAAATGTTACTTCCAAAAAATATATTTTAGAGACAAACTAAAATTCTAAGACTAATGACTATGAGGATAAGAATCTACTCAATAGAATAAAAATTGATATATTTTACTTAAAGAAACTTTTTACCAAATTTAATCATGGAAATTAAGGTTTTGATAAAATGTATTCACAACTTCTTCCTCTAAGGAATTGTTCTGGGTTTGGTTATCGTCTGTAAGAACTAGTTTTTAGGCAAAATTATTTTGTACTCGAAAAATACCCTTTGTTCACTAAGTGTGAACGTAGTGGACATTAGGAGAAAAACTATTATTAAAAAAACCAAATTCATATGTTTTCATAATGCTTACCTTTCTAAACAAATATGGATACCTATTATTTTAATTTCTAATAATTCCGGATCCAAGCAAGTATGGATTCCAAAATTCAAACTAGTAAATTTTATTAGAAAACAAAGTACCAACAAAAATACATTGTAAATTGATAAAGGATGTTCCCAACACAAGGATGGTACCAAAACGTCATTGAAAAAATTTTGAAGATGAAAGTCAGAAAAGTCTATTTTGGTGAAAATGCACAAGGATAAATTATTGGTATATGTAATATTGTTCTTCTTGAAAAATCATTAATTTTACATGTTTTATTTTTTAAAGGAATTAAGAAAAAACTTATAAGAATAAAACAATTAATTGATGATGGTTCTATTGTGAATTTTAGGAATAAAAAATTCTTAGTACACAATTCAAGGATGAGTTCATTCTCTCTACCCATCAACATGGGAATTTTATACACTTATCTTAGAAGAACATAGGATCCATGACTTAAATTTTCTATGTGAAATGGAAAATAAATCATGGTTATGGAATAGAAGACTAAAAATTTATGACCTTAAGAACTTATGTATACTCAAAAAGAAAAGGTTTTTAAGGATCCATCATATCTTAGATTTTATTCATCAAAAGTCTATGATCCTTGCCAATATGGAATGCAATATAAGTCATGATTTAAATAAATTATTTAAGTATCAACTTCTGATACATTATAGCTAGTGCACATGGATCTTTTCAGTCCAACACAAAGTAGAAGTATTGGAGGAAAATATTATGTATTTGTTTTAGTTGATGATTATAGTAGATTTACATTGGTCTATTTTCTAGAAATTAAATTCAAATAATTTTATTATTTTAAATATTTTTCATCCAAGGTAAAAAATTAGAAAAAACTTCTATGGATAACTATTCATAGTGATCATGGAGGAGAATTTGGATATTCATATTTTGAAACCTATTGTAATAAGAAAAGAATTATTCGTAACTTCTCAACTGCACAACTCTTTAACTAAATGGTGTTGTTGAACGAAGAAATCGTATTATCCAAGAGATAACAAGAACCCTATTGAGTGAATACTATATTGATAAAAACTTTTGGGAGGAAGCTGTTATAACTGATTTATAAACTATAAATTGAGTTTTAATCCACCCTTTTCTTAATACAACACGTTATGAGTTGTGGAAAATAGTTTCATACTTCAAAGTGTTTGGATACAATGTATTGATCAAGAATACTAAAGATAACTAATATAAATTCTAACCCAAATCCAATGAAGGAATATTCTTAGTATGTCCCACAAATTCTAAGGTGTATATAGTTTTAACCCAAAAATTCTTGTACTATTGAGGAAATAATACATGATAAATTTGATGAAACTAAACCTTGTCTTTTTAAACAACCCCTACATACATATTCAGATGTGTTTTCATAAACTGATTATCAACCATTGATGGAAGATTCTTCTAATCAATAAAATACTCATGAAAAGTTTCTTGAAGTATTTACCATAGAGGTTTTTCTACCTTATGTTGATGAATAGGTTTTACAAAACACAAATTAGTGGATTCTTAAGAATCATCCCAATGATAATATCATTGCTATTGTAAATCAACCTACAATTACTAGATGTTATCTAAAGAATAAATTAAAAAATCTAGCATTTCTTTCCCAATTAGAACCTAATAGTACTGATAAAGCTTTAGGTGGTGATGGTTGGATTAAATTCTTGATAGATAAACTAAATGAATTCAAAAGGAACAATATTTGGACCTTTGTTGAAAGATATAAATAAACGTCTATAATTAGAGTAAAGTGGGTATTTAGAAATAAATGTGATGAAAGTGGGATAATTTTAAGAAATAAATAACTATTAATTGCTAAAGGATATAATCAACAAGAAGGAATAGATAATTAATAAACCTATGTTCTGACAACTAGAATTGAATCTATTCGAATTCTATTATCTTTTATAGCATTAATCAATTTCAAAAAAATTCAAATGGATTTTAAGTGTGTTTTTCTTAATGGAAATGTCCAATAGGATGTTTATATTGAACAACCTCCTATTTTTGATGACAGAAAACATCCTGAACATGTTTTTAAATATACCAATCATTTATATGGTCTTAAACAAGCCCCTAGATCTTGGTATGATAGAATTACATGAATTTTTACAATAAAATTATGTTAGTGGAATTGATGATCCAACAACCGTTATAAATAAAGAGAAAAAAATGTTTTATTTGTTAAAATTTAGGTTGATGACATTATATTCATATTAAATCAAAAATCATTACCAAATATATTTTTGAATCTTATGATATATGATTCTGAAATGAGTATAATGGGTCAGTAAACATTTTTCCTTGATTTTTAAATATCTCAAAATGCCGAAGGAAATTACATATCCTAATATTAGTAAATTAAAGATCCTCTTAAGAAGTATGGATATGAAAACACAAAAACTATAATTACTCCAATCGATACCACAATTACTCTTGATCTTGATGAAGTTAGAAAACCAATAGATTAAATATCTTTTAGAGGAATTATGGGAACTCTACTATACTTAACAACTAGTCCTCCAAACTTAATGTTTTAACTATGATTATTTAAAATATATTAATATAATCCAAAATAATCCCATTTAAATGATGTGAAAATAATTTTTCGTTGTTTTAAGGGAACCATTGTTTTAAGAAATTTATATTCTTCTAGAAATGATTTTGTTTTAAAAAGATTTTCAGAAGTAGACTTTGGTGGTTGTAGAATGGATAGAAAAAGTACATCCAAAAATTGTAATTTCTTAAGAGATTAATTAATTTCTTGGTCAAGAAAGAAACAACACTCCTTAGCACTTTCCACTATTGTATCTCAATATGTGGTCACTAGAAGTTGTTGTGCTCAAGTGTTGTAGATGCAACACACACTCCCAGACTATGTCAGGAGTTTTATTAAAACAGAAACAATGTGTGATAACACAAGTGCCATTTCACTAAGAAGAAACCCTTCACATCACTCTCATGAAAATCACATATATATTAGGCATCACTTTCATAGTGATCACATAGTTAAAGGAGACATTATTTTACAATTTATCGGATAACAATATCAACATGCTGACATATTTACAAAACCATTACCCTTTGATATATTTTAATAAAATAAAAATATGCTAGGAATGAAAATATAAGGTAATAATCCATATTAATTTTTTTTTGAAACTAATCTCTTAAAATTAAGATATTCCTTCTCATAGGGGGAGTACACCTATTCATTATTTTAAATTTATTTTTAAAAAAATATTTGGAACAAAATATTTATTTCCGGAGCCTATTTTTTTGATAACCTAGGTTTTCTAAGATGAACATTATAAACACTGAAAAAATATTTCTAAGAAATCCCAAAAGTGAATTTTTTTACTTATATACCCATAATTATATTTATATTTGTTGGTATTTCAATATAGATTTAAGAAAACCTTATCATATTCACTTTCCTTAAATACGTATTTTGTCTTTAAAACCTAAAAATATTGGAATATATAAATTCTTATCTAGAATTTAAGTCATCCTTTAGATCAGATTATCTAAATCTCAACCACTGGATGGACCCAAGAAGTTGTATTGTCCCTACAAATCCTATATAAAGGGACCCCTATTTTCACCCCACATTAGTTTTCTCAGTTTTTTTTCACGGATGATCTTCCACCTTTAAAGTGTTTCATTCCATTTTCCCCTTCTCCTTAAACATCGAATGATTCTTGAGATCTCCTCACAGAATCTGATGCTATCTTACAAGGATATCAAATATTGGCTAATATTTATGGAATGGTTGGGGGACATGAAATTATTTTCCATGTATGACTCTTTGATTACAAAATTTACAAACATGAATGGATAGGAAATCCTCTACGTAGAAAAGGAAAAGAATCAGGATCCTTTGTATGTTTATTTAATTATAGAATTTTATTACTTAGTTTACTTCTAAAAATAATGAGGAAAAGAGATGTTTTATTTTAAGAGTTATGAGAAAACATATTACAAGATTCATGCAAGCATTTTGGATATACCATACAAAGGAGAGGAAATATTTTTCTCACACAGGTGGTCTGATAAGGAAGGTTCCTTTGAGAATGTTAAACTTATTGAGTTCCTTTGGATTAAGGAAGTGAAGATGCCTATGATATAAAATATTTCAAAAAAATACTAGTTGATATTTGGATGCAAGGATTTTTGATTCTGAGGAAGGGAGATAAGGATTCTATAAAGATATGTGATATTTTTTTGATGAACTTCTTGGTGAATTTAGGAAATTTAAAACTCATTATGTGCATACTTTTTACGATAAAAAACATTAAGAATGTCACCAACAAGTCTAAAATCATGATGTACCAAACAATATTTTCTAGGATCAATATCTTGTTCCTATAATCCTTCCAAATCCTCTGTAAGTAAAGGTCCATAATCTTTAAGATCATTTTGATAAGTGATGATACCTTGAAAAGGATGAAAACCAGATTCAATAAAAACTCTGTAGATTTCTTGGATTTTCCGAATAAGAATTTCCAAGTTGATAGTAAGAATGGAGAAGTTGGATAAATCTCTACACAAACTCAAAATAAAATAAAATCCAATGGGATAGAACTATAGGAACAAGCACCATCCATTGAACATGTATCCACTCCACCCAAGCCCAAGAAGTAAAAGACATTATCTGATGTGGTTTTAGCTAAATGGATAGAGTTGAAAAAGAATAATAAGGAAGGTGGTGCCATTTTTGGGATAGATCCTAGAAATGATAAGGCCTTATAAATTGAAGAAGTTAAAGACCTTAACAAAAAATCTAATGAAACTAAGTGGATGTAGAAAATGATAGAAGATGAGATTATACAATCCATTTTAAGAGGCACTGAGAAGGCCACTGAACTAGTTCAAGTACCCGAATCATTCTTGTAAGAACCCATGATTCATTCGGCCATAGTGGAAACCGATAGTCCGATACCAGATAAGGGAAAGAAGTTTATTCTAGTTCTGAAATAAATTGTTGAAGAAGAATAAATCCAACATCAAGAAGAAGAAGAAGAAGAGGACAGAGAATATGTGATAAGAATGCTAGAATAATTTAAAGAGAAGTATATCCCTTCTGACAAACAATGAATAAGAACTTCCCATATTTCCTTCACAAGGATTGTTTCAGAAGGATAATACTTTCCGAAAGATGATGTTTCCAAGGATGAGGTCAATATAGTCCCTTCAGATGCATAAATTTGTAATGATAATATTTTTTTAATTGTGGTTGACAACAAAGCTAATAATTTTTTGGTAAGGGTTTTGATAATGATGTTGATGATTATGATGATCAAATAATCCATGTTTCTTATAGAGAGCATGATACTCAAAATATTGAGAAGGAAATCTATATAAAAGAAAAAGGAAATGAAGTTTTTTTTGATACAACTAAGTAAGATGTTGTTGTAAAATAAAAGAAGGATGTTTTTGGAATAGTAAGAATAAATAATACGAGAAAAATTAAATTTCCTCACCAGCAAAAGAATCTATTTTGGAATATTCCTCTTTATTAGGAAATGATTTTGTGGTTCAGTCTATAAATATTATTGTAAAATATAATCAAATATTTCCAAGTATAAAATCCATATGTCAACTGATTCAAGTAAAATTTACTTAGAATAATAAGTATACAAATATTCTTATGGGGAAGTTCATCAAACTCGAAGACAATTTTATGACTTCTCAAATCTGCTATGATTCTCATAGAAGGTCATGAAAAGAGATAAAAAATTGTTTAAAGTTAGTCATAGATGATATTAATGTTTTTTCAGATTTCAACAAAATAGTCAAGGATGATTTTGATATATCCGAAGAAAAGATCAAGAATCTCTTAACAAGTTTTTCATAGAAACTGAAATTAGAGAATTATAGATGCCAACCAGAATAAAATGATCTGAATCAGAAACTGAATTCTGTTTTTCTTAATCTAAAAAGGGAGCGAAAAACCAGGGAAGCGTTGGTGGAAAAACTCAATGTCCAGGATGGATTGATCAAGTGTCAAGGTTAAATATTTATGTCTCAAGAAGAGAGGATCAAAGATCATGAAAATAAAAATTAGGATCAGGATTTGTTTTTAGCCAAGTTCCAAGAGGATCACAAGGAATTGAAGAAGTTGAAGGCCACATTAAAAAAATTTGATGGTGGATAAGAAAAAGAAGAATGATTTATTTTCTTTTCAAATTAGATATTTTGTTGTAGTGTACTTTTTTTTTGTGAATATGATATTTTAATGAATGTGTTTCTCTGAATTATTTAATTTTTTATGTTTTCTAAACTTTCTGGATCAATTTTTTCTTCCCTCCATTACTTTTTGAAAATCACAAAGGGGGAGAATAGAAAGATAAAAAATAATATTAATTTAAAGGAAGATAATTCCTAAGTAAGGGGAGATTACATAAAGAATAAATCCCTATATAAGGGGGAGATATTTCGACATGAAATACAAGAATATGATCCTTATAGATTTCATAACATAAGGGGGGATTTAGTCGTATTTTTGATAAGCCATAAAAATGGGAGATAAGTATTTATTTTTATTTTCAAAAATGAAAACGTTAAACCTTATATTTTTTATGAAAAATTGTCTATTCTTTCCAAAATCGGGGTAATTGTTGAGTCAAAATGTTCCCTTATAACATTCCTGTTCCTTTATATTTTGGAAATCACAAAAACATTTTCTTCAGAAATATTTTCTTTCTCTAAGAAACATTTTCTTAAGGAAAATTTTATTTCTCAATGAATGTTTCTGATTTTACCTAGGGATTCTAATGCCTTACCTAATGTTTTTCAAAATAGATCTAAATATATTTTCCTTAATCCAAAAATCAGATCCATATCTATAACTTAGAACCTTACAGTTCATGAGAAAATGATTTCTCTAAGATTGAGAATATTATTTCTCTAGAATTCATAATCCAATTCTCTATAATTTAGAATCTGATTTCTCTAGAATTCAAAATCCAATTTCTCTAGAATTGGGAATCTGATTTCACTACAATTAAAAATCTGATTTTTCTAGAATTGTGAATCGGATTTCATCTGAAATCAGACTCTAATTCTCTAAGAAACATGACACCGATTGTAACGCCCCAACCCCTATTACCTAGAGTTAGTGAATTATTATATAACAGTGAAATAATATAAGGAATAATGTCCTGAAAGATTGACCGGTTTAGTAGCCTTGGAAGTACTAAATACATACATAAGTTTTAAATTACATCATGAAAAAATAACATTGTGTCCCATTTTAACTCTTATATCCCTTATCTTATTTCTACAGGTTAATCGTAATATACTTCTTCGCATCCTGGAAAAAATAAAACATAATAAATGGGTGAGCGCAGAGGCTCAGTAAGGATAACAATATGGTGGAAAACATTCATAAATAATAATAAACATTTAAGGCAATGTATAAGACTAAAACACAAGCCTTTTAAACATAAAAATCCATATAATATGGCAAAGATAAATCAAATAATTCCATTTACTTATTCACTTGGATATTCTATAAGTCGAATAATAACTTATAATATCAATATCAAATTTCATAATGATGTAATGCATAATTCTAGACACCATAACCACATAGTCAATGCCTTGTTCCAAGACACTAGTTTATCTCATGAAACCTACCGATGCATCAAGGATCTATAGCACGCTCCACCCATCACTTACTAAATCCAATTCATTCCTCACATGGAAAGGTTGAAACAAAACATTCATATTAAAAATAGAATATGAAATGTCAATAATTTATCCATAAACCATGATTGGTGTAAAAATAACACAACCACAGTAAAAAATACCAAAAATCATCATTAAAATATGGAATATTGTATCATAATAAATCAACCTCAAACAAGTGTAAAATCCATCAAAGGATGTTGACATAAATGAAATCAGAACTATCAGAGAGAAATATCTCTTTCTATTTTGAAATAATTAAAAAGTCATATAACTATAATAGAAAATATTTTTTTTTAATATTCTTATAAGCATGTAAGGTATGAATTGAAGGTGTTATAATGGTGGAAAATAGCCGCACCTGCTGTATAAGTTAAAAAAATAGTCATTCCAAAATTTTGTCAAAAAAGTTATAAAAGACCTTTTTTGGAAAATGGAGGAGAGGTTCCTTTATACACATTTGATAAAAAGTCAAACAAGGGTAAAAATTACTTTAACCCAAAGTCTAGGAAATAGTAAAAAAGGTTTTGAAATATATTTTTAAGAAACCTGTATGTGGATGATAATGATGTCCAAGTAGATAATCTCGTATAAAAAACTTCAAATGATGAAGAGATTATAGAATTAACCCTTACATTGTAATTTTCCTTAATACAGGGTAAGTTATCCTCCTATATAACTTTTAAATCATTGTTATTAAATTATACAAGAACCACATAAATAAATATTATATCATATATGATCTTTTAAAATTACTTTTTTAATAATATTTTAGTAGAATCGTTGTTTTAGGTGTTAACTGATTCATTTTTCTTTATATGCTTAGTTACGTAAGCCATGTTTGTTATGGATATGATGTATTTGATTCATATATAGAATTATATTAAGTTATTAAACATTATTTTTAATCATAAAATGAAAATTGTTCTTGAATGGTTATGATGGGGAATGAATTTCATCGCGTTTGTGGAGACGGTAATCCGTACGTACGCACAAGCGACAATATCATTCTATTGATGGTGAAATCATATGTAATTGGATGGTATATCAAATATAAATATTCATTAACATGTTATATTTATTATTTACATAAATTATACTCATTATTATACCCATAAAATTAATGAAGTGTTTGAAAAAAAAATTACACCACGACGTAGAGACGGTAAGCCGTACGTACGCACGTATGGTGACTTGTCATTCAAAGGATGGATAGAATAATGAATATGGTTTTAACATATTTATAATAAAATAACAGTATGTATAAGGTACTGGGTTAATTATGTTGGTATGGAAACAATAAAGAAAGAGAAATTGGAAGAAGAAAAGATCGTTGTAAGAGGTGGTGAAATTATAACCTCTTCTTCAGCTGTTTCCATTTGAGTTGTTCAAAAGGGCTTCTTAGGTTGGTTTTCTGATCAATGTAAGTCCTCTAGGTGTAATTAAGGGTATTTTGGAGGATATTTTAGTAGTGGTTGGACGAGCCAAATGAATTTGGAGATGTGATTTTGAGAGATGGGGAATTACCCTTTTATAAGAGGGGTGAGGGTCACTTTTGGAAAAGCTTGAAATATTATTTTATTATACAATCATCTTCAGTATATAATGGATAAAAAGGATTTATTTAAATGATAAGGTGGGTATGGGTTGAAAAACTCTCAACCAATAGGTTTTATACAAGTTTAGGTCACCATATTAACCATATCTTTTAGATTTAACTCTTAGTTAAATAGTTTAACTTTTACCATGTATTCTTGTATTATTATAATAAATGGTTAATAAACATACTATAAAAAGCCAAGAAAACCCCATGTGGTTCATTATTGATATATATAATCTTATATAAGTCTATTGTATGAACAATATATTTTTAGTAATATTATATCAATTAATAATATAATATTTTTTAAAAAACTTTATTTATGTCAATTTTGACACTATTTGGTATTTTGTTTTTTTGTAAAAGTCATAAAAACATTATAACTTTGAATAAAATTTATTTAGTCAGCCCTAAAATTTCATATTAACCTAGAAAATAATTTTAATTCATAAAAAGTCTCAATTTACATTTATTTGGATATTTATAAAATCAATTATTTTAATCATTCATTAATAATGTAATTACTACAACATCATTGTGTCATAAATAATTTTAATTATATAATGTCAAAATATTATAAATAAAATAAAATTATGTAGGAATATTTTTAGCTTTATAATGAATATTTTTAGTCAAAATTATCCTATGTATAACCATATAATAAAAATGTTTTCTTTTTTAAACATTGAATTTAACACTTTTAACTTTTTTTAAATAAAATAATAATAAATGTCCTATTCTAAGCCAAGTGGACCAAAAGGATCATATTTTATTCCAATGGTTTTTTTGGTCTAATTACACTTATACAATATAATTAGGACATGTGTTATGGTAATTGTAATATCATTTTTTCCATTAATTACCCTATTTACTTTTAACCGTACTAAATAAAAGTCAAAAGTTACTATTCACCAAAAATTATTTTCGTCTTATTGAACCACATTTTACCTAATAATTTCAAATATGTCTCTCGGAATTTTGAAATTCAATTTACAGTTGTAGTAAAATTATGTTTTATGAAAATTTTCCAATGTGCCTAGAAGGTGGGTGAAAGACGTTAAAACATTCAACAAAATTTTATACATCTAATCTTATTATAAAATGACTCAAATGAATTAAATTGCTCTAATATAGGTATTATGTATCTATTTTTACATTAAAATATATTTAAATAAAAATATTTATTATTTAAATAAATGTCGGTTTTAAATAATAACATAGTGTTTTTAACTATTCATAAAAAATTGATTGTTTTTAAAAAAAATACTGAAAATTCACCCTAATATAATTTTGATATTCCAAATCAAAAAAATAATTCCATTTTGAAAATTAAAATTTATAAAATTTCAAAAAGTGGGTATTACTATTATTAATGGCCAATTTGATTGGTCGTGGGGTGTTTAAACTTGAAGTTGCATACAACATAAGTTGTTTTATTATTCAAAGAGAAGCATACTGTGGAAGCTCAGGGTGTTACATTATTCCCTAAATGAAATAATTTCATCCTCAAAATTTAGAGAATATTACTGCATAAAAATATTCTTGTCGTTCTTCATCATAAGTTCTTCAGGTTCACACATTTCCTCTTCCATCTTATGGTTTCTCCATAGATCTTTCACCAGACGAGTCGTTTGATTTCTCAAAACTTGTTCTCTGTTATCAAGAATTATGATCGGATATTGGAAATAAGATAGGTTGGGTTCCAGTTCTACTTCATCATAGGTGAGTACATGTGTTGGGTCAAGCATGTATTTTCTCAATAGTTATACATGTAACACTTCATGAACCTTGGAGAGAATTGGTGGCATTGCCAAATGATAAGCTATAACTCCAATTCATTCTTGAATTTGAAAGGTCTGATGTTCCTGGGACTTTGTTAACCCTTATTACCAAATTATATAACACCCTTCCATTGATATACCATCATGGAAACATGATATTCTACATGAAATTCCAAATCATTCCTTCGGTTATCCACATAGCTCTTTTTCCTAATTTGAGCTGCTTTGATGTGGGTTTGGATAACCTTTACCTTTTCCATTGTTTCTTCAACTAGTTTTGGGCCTATGAGTTTTCTTTCACCAACATAATCCCAACAATTTTGTGTGTGACACATCATTCTATATAACGCTTCATACGGTTCCATCCAAATACATGAATGGAATCTATTTTTATAAGAAAATTCTACCAGAGGTAAATATTAATCCCACATACCTTTAAATTCAAGTGATAAAGATCTCAACATGTCGTATAAGGTTTGAATAGTCCATTATAATTGTCCATCAATTTGAGGGTGACAGGAATTGCTCAAACGAAGTTCAGTATCCAAGGCCTTATGATGAATTTTCTAGAATCTTGAGGTAAAATGGGGATCACAATCAGAAACAATAAATAGGGGTATTCCATAAAGTCTTACATCTTCACTAATTTATAGTCTTTCTAAATGTTAAATTGGTAAATATTCCCTTACAACAACAAAATGTATTTACTTCTTAAGATGATCCACAATGACCCATATCGCATCATTACTTCTAGAAGTATTTGGTTTCCCATGAAAAAGTCCATCGTAATATAATCCCATTTACACTGAGGTATGGGAAGAGGTTGCTTGACTCCTCTAGGATGTTTTCTTCCAGCCTTAACCTATTGAAAAACCATACATCTTGACATATAATCCTCAACCTTCCTCGTCATGTTGTCCTGTCAAAAATATTCATTCAAATCTCTATACATCTTAGTGCTACCCGGGAGTATAGAGAAATTAGAGCTATGAGCATCATCCAACAATTCCATTTTCAGATCAGGTGTGTCAAGAACACAATGTCTCTTCCCAAATTTCAAAATTCCATATTCATATATGAAGCCAATCAATCTCCAATCATTCATATCTTTTATTTAATTTTGAAACTCCACATCATTAGTTTGAGAACTTTTTTTCATTTCTAGTGAAGTTAGATTGGAAACTGTTTGAAAAGGTATTGATGTTTCACCTTCCATGATAATTATCATATCCATCTTTACTAGATCCCTGAACATATGATCCATTTCAACTCTCATCTTGTTCAAAACTCCATCCTTTCTGCTCAAATCATCAGCCACCTTATTTTCCTTCCTAGGGTGGTAGTGTATAATAAAATCATAATCATTGAGTATTCCAAGCCATCTTCTTTACCTCATGTTGAGTTCCTTCTATGAGAAAATATACTTCAAACTCTTGTGATCGTATATATCTCACATTTTCACCATAGAGATAGTGTCTCCACATCTTCAATGAAATTATTATAGCTTCTAACTCAAGATCATGAGTTGGATAGTTTTGTTCATGAATTTTTAGCTATCGTGATGCATAGGAAATAACCATATCATTCAGTATAAGGACACAACCAAGTCCTTTATTTGAAGTATCACTATAAATAAAAACCCATCATTCCTCGATGGTAGAGTCAAGATATGAGCATTGAATAATATTATCTTGAGTTCTTCAAAAAATTCTTCACAATCTTTTTTCCAAACAAATTTAACCCCATTACATTTGATCTTGGTTAATGGGTTATCCAATCAGGCAAAATCTTGGAGGAAACACCAATAATAACCTGCTAAACCAATAAAACTGCATATCGCAGTTATACTCATCGGTGCTGGCCATTCTTGTATTGCTCTTATCTTAGAAGTATCAACAGAGATTCCATCCTTAGAGATAATATGAACAAGAAATGAAAACTATTGAAGCCATAATTCACACATGCTAAACTTCCCATATAATTTATTTCTTGTATGTGTCTTTAGAATAGTTCTCAAGTGATTTTAATGATCTTATAGGTTTTAGAGTAAACCAAGATATCATTAATAAATACCACTACAAAGTCATAAGATATTCCTTGAAAACTCTATTCATTAGATTCATGAAAATAGAGGGTGCATTAGTCAGTCCAAAAGGAATTTATGTAAAATCATAATGCCCACACCTGGTACGAAATGTCATCTTTAGAATGTCTTCCTTCTTCACACACAACTGATGATATCATGATTGAAGGTTAATCTTTGAAAAATATTGAGCTCCTTGAAGTTTATCGAATAAATCATCAATGTGAGGTAGGAGATACTTGTTCTTTATTGTTATATCATTTATCTCCGATTAGTCAATGCACAACCTCATAAATCCATATTTCTTCTTAACAAAATGAAAAAGGGTTCCACATGGAGAAACACTAGGGTGAATAAATCATTTATTACTCAATTACTCTTGTTTTTTCATTATTACCACTAATTACATAGTGTAAATTCTATAAGGGATATTCGATATGGTCCTTTAACTTGGAATTAAATCAATGGAAAAATCAATTTCCCATTCTAGAGGTTGTCGAAGTAAATCCTCTGGAAACACATCAATATATTCTTGTAAAATAGGTACATAATATATTTGATCATTAATTTCCTCACCTATAGTTATTTCAATATTTTACTCCCCAATAATAGAGTTTAGTAGAGCCACTAGGGGTGGATCTAGAGAAGAATCAGGTGGTGGAATTTCTGCTCCAAAGATAAGGTGCTCCTTATCATCATAAAAAATTGTAACCTTATTCTTATTATAATATATTTTCTCATCATGGTCTAAAATCCATTCCATATCGAGGATTATATCAAATTCAATCATGGGTATGATGATGAGATCATCATGTAAAGATCATTTATATTCCCTAATGGGAATTGATACACAAATCTTAGTTGCAATGATACTTCCCTTATGAGTTTTGACTGACAACTCCCTTTTAAAATCTAATTAGAAATATTTAATTTTAATAAAAAACTGGGAAGATATGAAAGAATTAAATGATCCAGAATCAAATAAAGCATCAGATAAATTTGAGGAAACTATTAAATTACCTTCCACCACATAATTCTAAGCTTCAACCCCAGAAGTATTGACCACATAGGATTGGCATTTCTCCCTTGGAATTTTCTGTGTTAATTTTCCTGGGAACTTAGGACATTCATTTTAATAATGCCCCATTTCACTTGAATTATTGCATTCAACATTAAAAACCTCTTTCTTTCACTTTTAGTCACGATATTGGCAGCCTTTTTCACCACCTACAGACTCCCATTCACATCAGGCAAGTACCTGAGTGTTTCATCCAACATTTACTACAGGATGGAAAATCAACATTTACCTTCTTCCCCATATTTCCATTTATAGAGTGTTCAACATATATCTTCTTCTCTTGCTTTTCTTTAAAGTCATAAGACATATTGAATTAGGTTTTCTCTCATGACAGCACATGAGAAAATATCTTTGTTCGATGAGAAGGATTGTGAGACAAATGCTCGATGGAGAAATGGTTTTAACCCATCAAAGAATCAATCAATCTTACTCTATGGGTCACATATATAATATGTTGTATGCCTTTCTAACCCTGTAAAGATATCCTCATACTTGGGGACATTCTCATCCTCATTTTTCCTCATACATAGAAATTGTCTTTCCATATCTACTCGAAGGTCACAAGGCATGTATTTTTTTAAGAAAATCTCTTTAAACTCCCTCTATTACATATTTTATACTTCTTCATCTTCCTTTGCATTTTGAATTAAAGACCACCATTGATTTGTATCTCCTGTGAGGCGATAAACATCCAGGAAATTTTTTTCCTTTTTTTCTTCTCCCCAAACCATGGAATATTTTCTCGAATGAAATTATCTATTGAGTAGCTACAAATGAATTTGTAGTCCCCATGAATGTTGGTGGTTTTTCCACAAGAAGCAATCTAACATTGATCCTCTGTGTTATGGATCAGGGTGCTCCATACGAGTAAGGTTAGCCAAAATCAATATTATTTGTATTTTCTAATAACACTTTTAAAGGGTAAGGGTAGACCCTCACAAAACCACCAGATTCAACCCATCACGATAATTACGGCATACAACCTTCAAATTTCGTACAAACACTACAGCGAACCCTGATCTACCGCCATTGCCTCCTTCCAAAAAAACACAACATTAAAAATTCAAAATCCTTCCATCATTCACGCACCTACCTCGATATCACAACCATCACGATATTCTCCCATCCGTATATTCGGTCACCTGCCTCGATTCAACCAGAAATTTCAGTCATCATTGCTTCTCGAAACCACCGCCTTCATCATCACCGTGGTCATCACCGGAGCTTCCATCACTATCGTCGCCATTCTCGAGTAATGTTATTATTAATAACCTGATTGTAACACCCCAAGATTCCATGGTACACTTCTCTTTGGATAATACAATAGCGTTTGTTGTACGCAACTTTTAGTTCTAACACACACCACAACCAATCAAACTAGCCGTTATGAATAGTAATACCCACTTTTCGAAATTTTATAAATTTTATCTTTCAAAAAGGACTTCATTTTTGGATTTGGAATATCGAAATTATCTTAGGGTGAATTTCTGGTATTTTTCTAAAAAAAATCAATTTTTGATGAATAGTGAAAAAACACTGAGTTATAGTTTAAAACCGAATTTTTATTTAAATAATTATTTATTTTATTTAAATTTAATTAAGGTTAAAATAGATACATAATACCTATATAAGTTCAATGTAATTCATTAGAGTTAGTTTAGAATAATTTTAGATATATAAAAATTTTATTGAACTTTTCACTGTCTTCTACCCACCTCCTGGGAGAATTTGGAAATTCACATAAAACATAATTTTACCGCTTCTATGAGAGGAATTTCGAAAATCTGAGAGGCACGGTTAATATCAAGGTGAAAAATTTGGTTCAATAAGATAAAAATAATTTTTGGTGAATAGTAACTTTTTACTTTTATTTACCAGTGTTAAAAGTAAATAGGGTAATTAAGGGTAAACATTATATTAATATTACCCTAAAACATGTCCTAATTCTATTGAACAAGTGTATATCGACCAAAAACAACCTTAGGAATAAAATATTATCATTTATGTCAACTTGGATTAGATTAGGACCTTTATTATTATTTAATTCAAAGAAGAGTTAAAAGAGTTAAAATCAATGTTTAATTAATAATTTTTTTTAATATAGGGTTATACATAAGATAAATTCGATAATAAATATTATTTATAAAGATAAAAAATTATCATAAATAATGGTATTTTATTAATAATTTTTAGACATTAAATAATTTAATTTATGTAAGACACAATGGGGATGTAGTAATTACCTAATTAATGAAATATTAAAATAATTTATATTATAAATATCAAAATAAATGTAATTTGTAACTTTTTATGAATTCCACTAATTTTCTAGGTTAATATGACATATTATGATTGATTATATAAATTTTATTCGAAGTAATAATGCTGTTATAAAATTATAAAAAACAAAATACCCAATAGTGTGAAAATTGACATAAAAGAGTTTTTAAAACAAATATTATATTATTAATTGATATTATATTCCTAAAAATCTAAGGTTCGGACAAAGGACTTATATAATGATATTTGTATCATTAATGAACCACTTGGGAGTCTCTTGGAGGTATATAGTAAGTTTATTAACTATATAATATAAAAATACAAAGAGACATGGTAAATGTCAAACTATTTAACTAAGAGTTAAATATAAATGATAAGGTTAATATAGTGACCCAAACCTATCTAAAATCTATTTTTTGAAAGGATTTAGACCCATACACAGCTTAATATTTAAATAATCCACTTTGGAGCCATTAGAAACTGAATATTAATTTATTATTAAATAATATTTCTTGCTTTTCCAAAGGTGCCCCTCACCCCTATTATAAAAGGGCACTCCCACTTCTCTCTAATTCATACCTTCAAAACCTTTTGGCTCGTCCAAACCCTGCCCAAATATTATCTCAACTTCCCTCACTTCAACCTAGAGGCCTTATTTTGATCAGAAAGCCAACCTATGGAGCCCGTTTGATCAAATCAAAAAGAAGAACCTGAAGAAGAGGTAATGTTTTCACCACCCTTTTTCAAGTTCATTTCTTCTTCAACTTCTTCTTTCTTTGTTATTCCAATTCTAAAATAATAACCCCAGTATATTCTATATTCTATGATTTTATTATAAATATGGTATAACCATATTCATTAGTCTATCCATCCTTTGAATGACATGTCACTATACGTGCGTACGTACGGCTTTCCGTCTCCACGTCATGGTGTAATTATTATTCAAAACATTATTCTTTGGATGGGTATAATAATGATGTGTAATTAATTTAAATAATATATATAACATGATAATGATTCTGTATATATGATATAATATCCAATTATATTTTATTTTAATATCAAAAGAGTGATATTGTCGCTCGTGCGCACGTATGGACTATCGTGTCCACAAACGCGATGAGAGTCATTCCCCATCGTATCCATTCATGTATAATTCTCATTTGATGATTAACAATAATGTTTAAGGACTTGATATAATTATTTATATGAATAAGATACAACCTATCCATAAAAAACATGGCTTATGTAACAAAACATATAAAAGAAAACGAGTAAGTTAACACATGAAATGACGATAATACTAAGATATTATTAACAAAGTAATGTTAAAAGATCATATATGATATCATATTAATGTATATGATTATTTTATAATTTAATAAAAATTATTTCACCATTATACAGGAGTTTAACCAACCCTCAACTAAGTAAAAGTAGAAGGTAAGGGTTTATTTCACAATCTCTTCATTATCTGAGGTTGTTTATATGTAATTATATACTAGGACCTTTATCATCCACACCCATGTTTCTTAAAAAGGTATTTCAAATCATTCTTAATATTTTAAAGAGAATGGGTTAAAGTAATTTATACCCTTGTTTAATTTTTATAAGAAGTTTATTAAGGAATATTTCTGTCGTTTTCCAAACAAGGTCCATTTTAACCTTTTTGACAGAATCAAGGTAAGAATGTTTTTTTTAACTTATACGGTGGGTGTGGCTATTTTCCACCGTTATAAAATCGTCGAAGCTTCCCTTAAAAGCTTTTAAGAATATTTTAAAAGTAAATATTTTCTTTTATAATGATGTGACTTTTAAATGATTTCAAAAAATAGATATTTATCACAAATAGTTTTTATTTCATCTATGTCAACATCTTTGATGGATTTTAATCTTATTTGAATTTTATTTATTATGATACAAAACATCCATATTGTATTGAAGGTTTTTTGATATGTTTGACTGTGGATGTGTTATTTTTATACCATTCATGGTTTATGGAGAAAGTATTGACATTTCTTATACTAGTTTTAATATGAATGTTTATGTTATGTTTAAACGTGTTCATATGAGGAATGCATTGGACTTAATAAGTGATGGGTGGAGATCGCTATAGCTCCTAGATGCATCGGTAGGTCTCATGAGACAAAGTAGTGTCTAGGAACAAGGCCTTGAAAAAATATTATTTATAGTCTTGGCACAAGGCCTTGAATATGTGGTTATGATAGTCTGGGATTATGCATTCCGTCATTATGAAAGTGGTTATTGATATTGCATGTGATTATTTGACTAGTAGAATATCCATTTGAATAAGTAAATGGAATTATTTCATTTTATTTCTGCCATATTATGATGAATTTCAAGTTTAATTGGACTTTATTTTAGTTATACATTGCCTTAAATGTTTATTCTTATTTATGAAAGTTTTCGCCAAATTGTTATCCTTATTGGGCATCTGAGCTCACCACTTTCTATGTTTTATTTTTCCCAGGATGTGAAGAAGTATTTTATGAATGACCTTCAGGGATAGTATGAGGGGATATGAGTGTGGACTATGTATACTATGTTGATTTAGTTTTCATTTTATGATGTAATGTAAACTTTATGATTGTATCTAGTGATTCCAAGGCTACTAAACAAATTGGTCTTTGGAGACATGATATTTTGTGATCGTGCCAATGTTATGTAATAATGCACCAACTCTGGGTAACTGGAGTCAGGGCGTTACAGTTGGTATCAGAGGAATTTTAGTACAAACCTTGGAAACTAGATTTAGATAAACTATGATTAGAGAACATAGAACTAAGATATACTTTGAGGATTAGTATAGAAGAACTTCCTAGAATTTTGGTATTGTAGATATTTTGTGAGTTTTTTGAGCAATACGTCCCTGTCTGGATATGAGTAGGTAGAGGCGGCTCTGACACAGATGCACCTAGGTGTAAAACTTGAAAACACCGCTTTGATCTTGAATCGAACGAGAACTGGTGCACGACAATGGGCCTTGCTGCACTCTTGGTTATGACACTCACAAGGTATATGCTTAGGATAATTCTAATTTTCATTAAAAACCATTATGAAGGGTTTATGAGTATATACTTCCTCAAAGAAAACATTTTTATGATTTTGGATTATGTCTATAAATTGTTCAATTCATGTTAAGTGTTTTACAATTTTGGATTTATGTATTGAGATTCATAAACTAATCTAGTGTATTACATTGTTTAGAAATGGTGCCTAGTTGACTAAATGGAAACCGTATCAATGCACACACTCCATGTAGGGATTTCACTCCTGCTCATGATAATTATAGTGGAGCTGGTGATGCAACTGTTGCCGATTAGCTAATCACCATACTGGGAAAACTCACTCAGGTTATGAATAATAACCTTACCCATATGGAGCACCCTGATCCGTAGCATGGAGGATCAATTTTAGATCGATTCATGAGGAAAAAGCCACCAACATTAAATGGGAGTTCAAATCCATTGGTAGCTAAGCAATGGATAAGTTCCCTAGAGATAATATTTCAGGCTTGTGGTGTAGTGAAAGGAAAAAAGTTTTCATGGAAGTCTATCGCCTTACTGGAGATGCTGATCAATGGTGGTAATTGATACAAAACACAAATGAAGATGATTATGTATCAAATATGTAATGGAGAGAGTTCAAAGATCTTTTCTTAGAAAAATACTTTTCTCGTGACCATCGAGTAGATATGAAAAGGCAATTTCTGAGTCTGAGAAAAAGGAGGATGAGAATGTAGCAACGTATGAGGCAAACTTTACAAGGATAGTGAGGTATGCTATAGATTATATACATGACCCATGAAGTAAGATTGATCATTTCATTTATGGGTTAAAACCATTTCTACATCGATAATTAGTCTCAAAATCCTTCTCGTCGTACAAAGATATTGTCTCACGTGCTATCAATACAAAAAAGGAATTATATAAGTCTTATGAATTTAAAGAAAATTAAGAGAAGAAGAGTTATGATGATCACTCTATAAATGGAAATAAAAGGAAGAAGTGAAAAGTTGAATAGCCATCCTGTAGCAAATGTGGGAAGAAACACCCTGGTACTTGCTTGAAAGGAATTAGAGTCTGTTACAAGTGTGGTTAAAAAGGCCACCAAGGTCATGATTGCAAGGGGAAGAAAGAAGCTACTGATGTTCAATGATACAACTGGAGGGAGATGGGACATTATGAAAATGAATGTCCTAAGTGTCAGGGGATCTTACCTTAGAAAAGTCCAAGGGATCAAGACCATGCTTATGTTATCACTACTGTTGAGGTTGAAGCTCTGAAAGACATGGTGGCAGGTAATTTAATGGTTTCCTCAAGTTTAGCCAATGCTTTATTAGATTCTGGATCATCGCATTGTTTCATATCTTCCAAGTTTTCTAAGAAAATTAGATATTTAAAATTTTATTTAACAATGGAGTTGTCAGTTAAAAATCCTAAGGGAATTATCATTGCTACAAAGTTCTGTGGATCCATTCAAATTAGGGCATATAAATGTTCATTGTCTGCTAATTTCATTTTCATAGCTATGATTGAGTTTGATATCATCCTCAGTATGTACTATATTTCAGACCATGATACAAAGATTTATTGTAAGAAGAAGGAGGTTACAATTTTTTATGATGATGATAAATAACACCTTATCTTTAGAGCAGAATCATCACCACCTGATTCTTACCTAGATCCACCCCCAGTAGCTCAACTAAATTCAATTATTGGGGAGGAAGAGAATGAAATAACTGTGGGTAAGGAAAAGTAATGTTCAAATAGATGATGTACCTATTGTGAGAGAATATGTTTATGTGTTTCCATAAGATTTACCTGGTCATCCTCCAGAATGAGAAATTGAGTTTTCCATTGATTTAATTCCTGATTCAAGGCCTATATCGAATTCCCCTTATAGAATTTCCACTGTGGAATTAGTGGAACTAAATAAACAACTAGAGGAATTGTGTAATAAGGGATTTATTCATCCTAGTGTTTCTCCAGGGGGAGCCCCTGTCCTTTTTGTTAAGAAGAAAGATGGATCCTTGAGGTTATGTATTGACAACAGGAAAATCAATGATATAACAATAAAGAACATGTATCCCCTACCTCACATTCAGGATTTATTTGACCAACTGCATGGAGCTCAATACTTTTCAAAGATTGACCTTTGATCTGGATACCATCAGTTGTGTGTGACAAAGGAAGACATTCTGAAGACAGCATTTCGAACCCGGTACGAGCATTACGAGTCTACAGTAACACCTTTTGGAAAGACTAATGCACCCTCTGTATTCATGGATCTAACGAATAGAGGTTTCAAGTAATATCTCGATGATTTTGGTGTGGTATTTATTGATGATATCTTGGTATATTTAAAATGATATGAAGACCATGGAAATCACTTTCGCATTATCCGGAATACTATTAGAATACATGAATTATATGGGATGTTTAGAAAGTGTGAATTCTGGATTTAGGAGATTTCTTTTCTTGGCCATATTGTCTCCAAAGACAGAATCTATGTTGATCCTTCTAAGAACAATGCTATCCAAGAATGGCCTGCACCGACGAGTATAACTGAGGTACGCAGTTTTATTGGTTCAGTAGGTTATTATCTACGTTTCGTCCATAATTTCTCACGATTGGCTAACCCATTAACAAAGATCACAGGTAAAGGGGTTAAATTTGTTTGGAAAAAAGAGTGTGAAGAATGTTTTGAAGAACTGAAGAGAAGATTAGTCAATGCTTCTATATTGACTCTACAATCGAGGAATGATAATTTCGTTATTTATAGTGATGCATCGAAGAGTGGACTTGGTTGTGTCCTTATGTAGAATGATAGAGTCATTGCCTATGCATCACGATAGTTGAAAATTCATTAGCAAAACTATCCTACTCATGATCTTGAGTTAGCTACTATAATCATTTCTTTGAAGATATGGATACATTATCTCTATGGTGAATGATGTGAGATATATACCGATCACAAGAGTTTGAAGTACATTTTCTCACAGAAAGAACTCAACATGAGGCAAAGGAGATGGCTTGAACTACTCAAGGATTATGATTTCATGATACACTACCACCCTGGAAAGGAAAATAAGGTGGAAGATACTTTGAGTAGAAATGATCATGGAGTTTTGAACAAGTTGAGAGTTTAAATGGATCCTATTTTCATGGATTTAGTAAAAATGGATATAGGAATCACCATGGAAGGTGAAACCTCAAATATTTTTCAAATGGTTTCCAAAATATCTTTACTAGAAAGAATAAAGAGTTCTAAGACCGATGGTGAAGAGTTTCAAAATAATATTAAAAATGTGAATGATGGGAGATTGAGTGACTTTGAGTATGAAGACGGAATTTTAAAATTTGGGAGGAGACTTTTTGTTCCTGATATACCTAATCTAAAAAGGGAATTGTTGGAAGATTATCATAGTACCAATTTCCCTATACACCATGGGAGAACCAAAATGTATAGAGATTTGAAGAAACATTTTTGGTAGGACAACATGAAGAGGGAGATTGCTGATTTTGTGTCAAGATGTATGGTTTGTCAACAAGTGAAAGCCGGAAGGCAACAGCCTGGTGGTGTATTGAAAACTCTTCCCATACATGATTGGAAATGGGATAATCTCACGATGGAATTTTTCATGGGGCTACCAGAGACTCCTAGAAGGAATGATGCAATGTGGGTTATTGTTGATCATCTTAACAAGTCAGCACATTTTCTTGCTATAAGAGAATATCTACCACTGGAACGTCTAGAAACACTATATATTAATGACGTTGTGAGACTTCATGGAGTAACCCTATCGATTTTTTCTGATTGTGATCCTTGTTTTACTTCAAGATTCTGGAAAAGTCTTCAGAAGGCCTTGGATACTGAACTTAGTTTGAGCACTGTCTACCACCCTCAAATAGATGGACAATCAGAATGGACTATTCAAACCTTAGAAGACATGTTGAGATATTTCTCACTTGACATTCAGGGTATATGGGATCAATATTTACCTATGGTGGAATTTTCCTATAACAATAGCTTCCATTCAAGTATTTAGATGGCACCATATGAAGTGTTGTATGGAAAGAGATGTCAGAAACCAACTTGTTGGGATGAAGTTGGTGAAAGAAAACTTGTAGGCCCAGAACTGGTGGATGAAATGATAGAAAAGGTAATGGTAATCCAAAACCACATCAAAGCAGCACAAAGTAGGCAGAAGAGCTATGCTGACAACCGAAGGAAGGATTTGGAATTTCATATAGGAAATCATATTTTTTTGAAGGTATCTCCATGGAAGGGAGTTATACATTTCGGTAAAAAGGTAAATTAAGTCCCAGGTACATAGGACCTTACAAAATTCTATAATTAATTGGGGATGTAGCTTACCATTTAGAAATGCCACCAAATCTCTCCAAAGTCCACGATGTGTTGCACGTATCACTGTTGAGAAAATACATGCCTGACTCAACGTATGTCCTCACTTATGAGGAATTAGAACTGAAACCTGATTAGTCTTATTGTGAGGAGCTTGTCAGGATTCTTGATACAAGAAAAAAGTGATGAGAAACCATACGACTCGTCTGGTAAAAGTTCTATGGAGAAACCATAAGATGGAAGAGGCAACGTGGGAACCCAAGGAACTTATGATGAAAAACCACCTGAGTCTTTTTATGCAGTAATATTCGATAAATTTCGAGGATGAAATTATTTGAAGGAGGGGAGAATGTAACACCCCAAACTTACACACTACACTTCTCTTTGAATAATACAGTAGCGTGTGTTGTACGCAACTTTGAGTTCTAACACACACCCCAACCAATCAATCTAGCCTTTATGAATAGTGAGATCAACTTTTTGAAATTTTATAAATTTTTTATTTCAAAATGAACTTAATTTTTGGATTCAGAATATCGAAATTAGCTTTGGGTGAATTTTTGTTATTTTTCTGAAAACATTCAATTTTTGATGAATAGTAAAAAAACACTAAGTTATAGTTTTAATCCGAATTTTTATTTAAATAATTATTTATTTTATTTAAATTTAAGTAAGGTCAAAATAGATACATAATACCTATATAAGTTCAATGTAATTCATTGGAGTTAGTTTAGAATAATTTTAGATATATAAAAATTGTATTGAACATTTCACCGTCTTTTACCCACCTCCTAGAAGAATTTGGAAATTCACATAAAACAAAATTTTTCCACTTCTGTGAGTGTAATTTCAAAAATCTGAGAAAAACGGTTAATATCACGGGGTAAAATTTGGTTCAATAAGGTAAAAATAATTTTGGTGAATAGTAACTTTTTATTTTTATTTACCGCGGTTAAAAGTAAATAGGGTAATTAAGGGTAAAAATGATATTAATATTACCCTAAAACATGTCATAATTCTATTGGACAAGTGTATCTCGACCACAAAAAACCTTAGGAATAAAATATTATCATTTAGGTGCACTTGGATTAGATTAAGACATTTATTATTATTTAATTCAAAGAAGAGTTAAAAGAGTTAAAATCAAATTTTAATTACAAAAACATTTTTAATATAGGGTTTTACATAAGTTAAATTCAATTATAAATATTCTTTAGAAAAATAAAACGATTTCATACATAATATTATTTAATTTATAATTTTTAGAGATTAAATAAGTTAATTTATTGATGACAAAATGGTGATGCAGTAATTACCTAATTAATGAAATATTAAAATAATTGATATTATAAATATCAAAATAAATGTAATTTGAGACTTTTTATGAATTACACTAATTTTATAGGTTAATATGAAATATTATTATTGGTTATATAAATTTTTTTCGAAGTAATACTGCTGTTATGAAATTATAAAAAACAAAATATCCAATAGTGTCAAAATTGACATAAAAGAGTTTTTAAAACAAATATTATATTTTTAATTGATATTCTATTCCTAAAAATATAAAGTTCATAAAAAGGTATTATATAATGATAGTTGTATCATTAATGAACCACTTTGGGGTCTATTGGAGGTATATAGTATGTTTATTAACTATATAATATAAAAATACAAAGAGACATGGTAAATGTCAAACTATTTAACTAAGAGTTAAATATAAATGATAAGGTTAATATAGTGACCCAAACCGGTCTAAAATATATTTGTTGAAATGATTTCAACCCATACCCACCTTAAGCTTTAAATAATAAACTTTTGAGACATTATAAACCGAATATTAATTTATTATTAAATAATATTTCTTGCTTTTCCAAAGGTTCCCCTCACCCCTCTTATAAAAGGGCACTCCCACTTCTCTCTAATTCACACCTTCAAAGCCTTTTGTCTCGGCCAAACCCTGCCCAAATATTCTCTAAACTTCCCTCAATTTTACCTAGAGGCCTTATTTTGATTAGAAAGCAAACCTACGGATCCCTTTTGGTCAAATCAAATGGAAGAACCCGAAGAAGAGGTAATGTTTTCACCGCCCTTTTCAAGTTCCTTTCTTCTTCAAATTATTCTTTCTTTGTTATTACCATTCTAAAATAATAACCCCAGTATCTTCTATATACTATGATGTTATTGTAAATATGGTACAACCATATTACGTATTCTATCAATCTTTTGAATGACATGTCACCATACGTGCGTACGTATGGCTTACCGTCTCCACGTCGTGGTGTAATTATTATTCAAAACACTATTATTTGGATGGGTATAATAATGATGTTTAATTCATGTAAATAATATATATAACATGATAATGATTATTTTTATATGATATAATATCCAATTATATATTATTTTAATATCAAAATAGTGATATTGTCGCTCGTGCGCACATACGGACTACTGTGTCCACCAACACGATGAGAGTCATTCCCCAATGTATCCATTCAAGTCTAATTCAAATTTGATGATTAAAAATAGTTTTTAAGGACTTGATATAATTATGTATATGAATAAGATAAAACAGATCTATAACAAACCCGGCTTATGTAACAAAACATATAAAAGAAAACGAGTAAGTTAACACCCGAAACGACGATATTACTAAGATATTATAAACAAAGCAATGTTAAAAGATCATATATCATATCATATTAATGTATATGATTATTTTATAATTTAATAACAATTATTTCAACATTACACAAGAGGGTTAACCTACCCTCAACTAATTAAAAGTACAAGGTAAGGGTTTATTTCACAATCTCTTCATTATTCGAGGTTGTTTATACGTAATTATCTACTGGGACCTCTTTATCATCCACACCCATGTTTCATGAAAATGTATTTCAAATCATTCATACTATTTATAGAATATGGGTTAAAGTCATTTATACCCTTGTTTATTTTTTATAAGAAGTTTATAAAGGAATATTTCTCTCGTTTTCCAAACAAGGTCCTTTTTAACCTTTTTGACATAATCAAGGTAAGAATGTCTTTTCTAACTTATACGACGGGTGTGGCTATTTTCTGGCGTTATAAAATCGTTGAAGCTTCCCTTACAAGCATATAAAAATATTTTCAAAGTAAATATTTTCTTTTGTAATTATGTGACTTTTAAATGATTTTAAAAAAGAGATATTTCTCGCAAATAGTTTTCATTTCATCTATGTCAACATCCTTTGATGGATTTTAAGCTTATTTGAATTTTATTTATTATAATACAAAACATCCATATTGTATTGATGGTTTTTTGATATGTTTGATTGTGGATGTGTTATTTTTATACCATTCATGGTTTATGGAGAAAGTATTAAAATTTCTTATGCTAGTTTTAATACGAAGGTTTATGTTATGTTTAAACCTATTCATATGAGGAATGCATTGGACATGGAAGTTATGGGTGGATCTCGCTATAGCTCCTAGATGCATAGGTAGGTCTCATGAGACAAAGTAGTGTCTTGGAACAAGGCCTTGAAAAAATATTATTTATAGTCTTGGCACAAGGCCTTGACTATGTTGTTATGATAGTCTGGGATTATGTATTCCATCATTATGAAAGTGGTTATTGATATTGCATGTGATTATTCAACTAGTAGAATATCCATATGAATAAGTAAATGGAATTATTTAATTTTATTTCTACTATATTATGATGAAGTTCAAGTTTAATTGGCCTTTATTTTAGTTATACGTCGCCCTAACTGTTTATTCTTATTTATGAAAGTTTCCACTATATTGTTATCCTTATTGGGCATCTGAGCTCACCAATTTCTATGTTTTATTTTTACCAGTATGTGAAGAATTATTTTATGAATGACCTTCAGGGATAGTATGAGGATATAAGAGTGCGGAATATGGAGACTATGTTGTTTTAGTTTTCATTTTATTATGTAATATAAACTTTATAAATATATCTAGTGATTCCAAGGCTAATAAACTAATAGGTAATTTGAGACTTGATCTTTTGTGATCATGCCAATGTTATGTAATAATGCACCGACTCTGGGTAACTGGGGTCGGGGCGTTACAGTTGGTATCAGAGGAAGTTTAGTACAAACCTTGGAAACTAGATTTAGATAAACTCTGATTAGAGCACATAGAACTAAGATATACTTTGAGGATTAGTATAGAAGAACTTCTGAGGATTTTGGTATTGTAGAAATTTTGTGACTTTTCTGAGCAATATGTCCCTGTCTGGATACGATCAGGTAGAGGCGGCTCTGACACAGATGTACCTATGGGTAAAACCCGAAAACAACGCTTTGAGCTAGAATCAAAAGGGAACTGGTGCACAACAACGGGCCTTCCTGCACTCTTGGTTACGGCACTCCCGAGGGATATTCTTAGGATAATTATCATTTTCTTTACAAACGATTATAAAGGGTTTATGAGTATATACCTTCTCAAAGAAAACAATTTTATGATTTTGGATTTTGTTTATAAACTGTTCAATTCATGTTAATTGTTTTACAATTTTGGATTTAGGAATTGAGATTCATAAACTAATCTAGTGCATGCCATTGTTTAGAAATAACGCCTAGTGGAATAAATGGAAACTATATCAGTGAACACACTCCATGTAGGGATTTCCCTCCTTCTCAAGATAATTATAGTGGAGATGGTGATACAACTGGTGCTGATCAGCTAATCACCATACTAGGACAACTCCCTCAGGTTATGAATGATAACCTTACCCATATGGAGCACCCTGATCCATAGTGTGGAGGATCAATGTTATATCGCTTCATGAGGAAAAAGCCACCAAAATTAAATGGGAGTACAAATCCATTCGTAGATGAGTAAGGGATAAGTTCTCTAGATATAATATTTTAGGATTTAGGGAGTAGTGAAAGGGAAAAATTTATCATGGCATTTTGTCGCCTCACTGGAGATGCTGATCAATGGTGGTCATTGAAACAAAACACAAAGGAATATGATGATGTGTCAAATATTTTATGCAGATATTTCAAAGATTTTTTCATAGAAAAATACTTTCCTCGTGACCATCGAGCAGATATGAAAAATCCATTTTTGAGTCTGAGAAAAAAGGAGGATTAGAATGTTACAAAGTATGAGGCTAACTTTACAGGGATAGTGAGGTATGCTATAGATTATATACATAAACAAAGAAGTAAGATTGATTATTTCTTTGATGGGTTAAAACCATTTCTCTGTCGAGCATTACTCTCATAATCTATCTCGTCGTATGAAGATATTGTCTCATGTGCTATCAAGATAGAAAACGAATTCTATAAGTCTTACGACTTTAAAGAAAAGTAAGAGAAGAAGAGATCTGCTGATCACTCTAGAAATGGAAATAAAGTAAATAAGGGAAAATTTGAATATCCATCCTACAGTAAATGTGGGAAGAAACACCTTGGTACATTCTTGAAAGGAATGAGAGTCTGTTACAAGTGTGGTGAAAAAGGCCACCAAGCTCGTGATTTGAAGGGGAAGAAAGAAGCTACTGATTTTCAATGCTACAACTGGAGGGAGATGATACATTATGAAAATGAATTTCCTAAGTGTCAGGGGAACATACCTCAGAAAAGGCCAAGTGATCAAGGCCATGCTTATGCTATCACTACTGCTAAGGTCGAAGCTCTGAAAGACGTGGTGGCAGGTAATTTAATGGTTTCCTCAAGTTTATCCAATGCTTTATTTGATTCTAGATCATCGCATTGTTTCATATCTTCCCAGTTTTATAAGAAAATTAGATATTTCCAATTTAATTTAACAAGGGAGTTGTCGGTTAAAAATCCTAAGGGAAGTATCATTGCAACAAAGTTCTGTGGATCCGTTCAAATTAGGGCATATAAATGTTCTTTATCTGCTGATCTCATCGTCATACCTATGATTGAGTTTGATATAATCCTCGATATGTATTATCTTTCGGACCATGATGCAAATATTTATTGTATGAAGAAGGAGGTTACAATTTTTGATTATGATGATAAATAACACCTTATCTTTAGAGCAGAATCATCACCACCTGATTCTTACCTAGATCCACCCCATGTAGCTCAACTAAATTCAATTATTGGGGAGTAAGATAATAAAATAACTGTGGGTAAGGAAAGTAATGTTCAAATAGAGGATGTACCTATTGTGAGAGAATATATTGATGTGTTTCAATAATATTTACCTGGTCATCCTCCAAAACGAGAAATTGAGTTCTCCGTTGATTTAATTCCTGATTCAAGGCCTATATTGAAGTCCCCTTATAGAATGGCCACTGTGGAATCAGTGGAACTAAAGAAACAACTAGAGGAGTTGTGTAATAAGGGTTTTATTCAACCTAGTGTTTCTCCATGGGGAGCCCCTTTCCTTTTTGTTAAGAAGAAAGATGGATCCATGATGTTATGTATCGACTACAGGGAAATCAATGCTATAACAATAAAGAACATGTATCCCCTACCTCTCATTGATGATTTATTTGACCAAATGAATGGATCTCAATACTTTTCAAAGATTGACCTTCGATCTGGATACCATCAGTTGTGTGTGAAAAAGGAAGACATTCTAAAGACATCATTTCAAACCAGGTACACGCATTACGAGTTTACAGTAATTCCTTTTGGACAGACTAATGCACCATCTGTATTCATGGATCTAATGAATAGATTTTTCAAGGAATATCTCGATGATTTTGTGGTGGTATTTATTGATGATATCATGGTAGATTTCAAAATCTATGAAGACCATGAAAATCACTTGTGCATTATCCTGAATACTCTTAGAAGACAAGAATTATATGGGATGTTTAGAAAGTGTGAATTTTGGCTTTAGGAGATTTCTTTTCTTGGCCATATTTACTCCAAATATGGAATCTCTGTTGGTACTTCAAATAAAAATGCTATCCATGAATGGCCTGCACTAACGAGTATAAATGAGGTACATAGTTTTATTGGCTTAGCAATTTATTATCGACGTTTCGTCCAGAATTTCGCCCGATTGGCTATCCCATTAATAAAGCTCACAGGTAAAGGGGTTAAATTTGTTTGGAAAAAGAGTGTGAAAAATGTTTTGAAGAACTGAAGAGAAGATAAGTCAATTCTCATATATTGACTCTACCATCAGGGAATGATAGGTTCGTTATTTATAGTGATGCATCGAAGAGTGGACATGGTTTTGTCCTTATATAGAATGATAGAGTTATTGCCTATGCATCACGATAGCTGAAAATTCATTAGAAAAACTATACTACTCATGATCTTGAGTTAGCTACTGTAATATTTACTTTGAAGATATGGATACATTATCTCTATGGTGAAAAATGATATATATATATACCGATCATAAGTGTTTGAAGTAAATTTTCTCACAGAAAGAACTCAACATGAGGCAAAGGCGATGGCTTTAACTACTCAAGTATTATGATTTCATGATACAGTACCACCCGGGGAAGGAAAATAAGGTAGAAGATGCTTTAATTTGAAAGGATCATGGAGTTTTGAACAAGATGAGAGTTGAAATGGATCCCATTTTCATGGATTTAGTAAATATGGATATGGGAATCTCCATAGAAGGTGAAACATCAAAGTTTTTCAAATGGTTTCCAAACCATCTTTACTAGAAATAATTAAGAGTTATCAGATGGATGATGAAGAGTTTAAAAATATGATTAAAGCTGTGAATGATGGGAGATTGAGTGACTTTGTGTATGAATATGGAATTTTAAAATTTGGGAGGAGACTTTGTGTTCCTGATATAACTGATCTAAAAAGGGAATTTTTAGACGATTCTTATAGTTCCAACTTCCCTATACACCATGGGAGAACCAAAATGTATAGAGATTTGAAGGAACATTTTTGGTGGGACAACATGAAGAGGGAGATTTCTGATTTTGTGTCAATATGTATGGTTTGTCAATAATTGAAAGCTGGAAGGCAACATCCTGGTGGTGTATTGCAACCTCATCCCATACCTGAGTGGAAATGGGATAATATCACGATGGACTTTATCATGGGGATACCAAAGACTCCTAGAAGGAACAATGCAATATGGGTTATTATTGATCGTCTTACCAAGTCAACACATTTTCTTTCTATAAGAGAAGATCTACCACTGGAACTTCTAGCAACACTATATATTAATGACATTGTGAGACTTCATGGATTATCCATATCGATTGTTTTTTATTGTGATCCCCTTTTTACTTCAAGATTCTGGAAAAGTCTTTGTAAGGCCTTGGATACTGAACTTCGTTTGAGCATTGCCTACAACCCACAAATAGATGGACAATTAGACCAGACTATTAAAAACTTATAAGACATGTTGAGATCTTGATCACTCGACTTTCAGGGTATGTGGGATCAATATTTACCTCTGGTGGAATTTTCCGATAACAATAGCTTCCATTCAAGTATTCAGATGACACCTTATTAAGCGTTGTACGGAAAGAGATGTCGGACACCAACCTGTTGGGACGAAGTTGGTGAAGGAAAACTTGTAGGCCCATAACTGGTGGAGGAAACGATGGAAAGGGTAAAGGTAATCCAAAACCACATCAAAGCAGCTCAAAGTAGGCAGAAGAGCTATGCTGATAACCGAAAGAAGGATATGGAATTTCATATAGGAAATCATGTTTTCTTGAAGGTGTCTCCATGGAAGGGAGTTATACGTTTCGGTAATAAAGGTAAATTGAGTCCCAGGTACATAGGACCTTTTGAAATTCTAGAACGAATTGGAGCTATAGCTTACCGTTTGGAAATGCCGCCAAATCTCTCCAAAATTCATGATGTTTTCCACCTATCACTGTTGAGAAAATACATGCCTAGCCCAATGCATGTCCTCACTTATGAGGAATTAGAACTGGAACCTAATCTGTCTTATTGTGTAGAGCCTGTCAGGATTCTTGATACAAGAGAAAACGTGCTGAGAAACAGGACGACTCGTCTGGTAGAAGTTCTATAGAGAAACCTTAAGATGTAAGAGGCAACATGGAAACCCAAGGAACTTATGATGAATAACCACCCATTTCTTTTTATGTAGTAATATTCTATAAATTTCGAGGATGAAATTATTTTAATGTGGGGATAATGTAACACGCCAAGCTTCCACAGTACACTTCTCTTTGAATAATACAGTAGCGTGTGTTGTATGCAACTTTGAGTTCTAACACACACCACAACCAATCAATCTAGCCGTTATGAATAGTAATATCCACTTTTTGAAATTTTATAAATTTTATATTTCAAAACGGACTTCATTTTTGGATTCGGAATATTGAAATTAGCTAATGTTGAATTTTTGATATTTTTCTGAAAACATTCAATTTTTGATGAATAGTGAAAAACACTAAGTTATAGTTTAAAACCAAATTTTTATTTAAATAATTATTTATTTTGTTTAAATTTAATTAAGGTAAAAAAATATACATAATACCTATATAAGTTCAATGCAATTCATTGGAGTTAGTTTAGAATAATTTTAGATATATAAAAATTGTATTGAACTTTTCACCATCTTTTACCCACCTCCTAGGTGAATTTGGAAATTCACATAAAACTTAATTTTACCGCTTCTGTGAGTGGAATTTAAAAAAAAGACACAGTTAATATCAAGGAGTAAAATGTGGTTCAATAAGATAAAAATAATTTTTGGTGAATAGTAACTTTTTATTTTTATTTACCACGGTTAAATGTAAATAGGGTAATTAAGGGTAAAAATGATATTAATATTACCCTAAAACATGTCATAATTCTATTGGACAAGTGTATCTCGACACTAAACAAGCTTAGGATTAAAATATTATCATTTAGGTCCACTTGGATTAGATTATGACATTTATTATTATTTAATTCAAAGAATAGTTAAAATAGTTAAAATCAATGTTTAATTACAAAAACATTTTTAATATTGGGTTATGCATAAGATAAATTCTATTATAAATATTATTTAAAAATATAAAACTATTTACTAAATAATTTTATTTTATTTATAATTTTTAGACATTAAATAATTTAATTTATTTATGACACAATGGTGATATTGTAATTACCTAATTAATGAAATATTAAAATAATTGATATTATAAATATAAAAATAAATGTAATTTGAGACTTTTTTTTGAATTACACTAATTTTCGAGGTTAATATGACATATTATTATTGTTTATATATTTTTTATTCAAAGTAATAATGTTGTTATAAAATTATCAAAAACAAAATACCCAATAGTGTCAAAATTGATATAAAAGAGTTTTTAAAACAAATATTATATTATTAATTGATATTCTATTCCTAAAAATATAATTATTGGACAAAGGACTTATATAATGATATGTGTATCAATAATGAACCACTTGGGGGTCTCTTGGAGGAATATAGTAAGTTTATTAACAATATAATATAAAAATATAAAGAGACATGGTAAATGTGAAACTATTTAACAAAGTGTTAAATATAAATGATAAGGTTAATATAGTGACCCAAACTTTTCTAAAATATATTTGTTGAAAAGATTTCAACCCATACCGAACTTAAAATTTAAATAATCCATATTAGTGCCATTAGAAAATGAATATGAATTTATTATAAAATAATATTTCTAGCATTTCCAAAGGTGCCGCTCACCCCTATTATAAAAAGGCACTCTCCCTTCTCTCTAATTCAAACCTTCAAAGCCTTTTGTCTCGGCCAACCCCTACCCAAATATTCTCTCAACTTCTCTAACTTCAACCTAGAGGCCTTAGTTTGATTAGAAATCCAACCTAAGGACCCATTTTGATCAAATCAAAAGGAATAACTCGAAGAAGAGGTAATGTTTTCACCACCCTTTTTCATGTTCCTTTCTTCTTCAACGTCTTCTTTCTTTGTTATTCTCATTCTAAAATAATAACTCCAGTATCTTATATATACTATGATGTTATTATAAATATGTTAAAACCATATTCAGTATTCTATCCATCCTTTGAATGACTTGTCACCATATGTGCGTATGTACGGCTTACCGTCTCCACGTCGTGGTATAATTGTTATTCAAAACATTATTATTTGGATGGGTATAATAATGACTTTTAATTAATGTAAATAATAAATATAACATGATAATTATTCTTTATATATGATATAATATCCAATTATATATTATTTTAATATCAAAATAGTGATATTGTCGCTCGTGCACACGTACGGACTACCGTGTCCACAAACGCAATGAGAGTCATTCACCATCGTATCAATTCAAGTATAATTATCATATGATGATTAAAAATAATGTTTAAGGACTTGATATGATTCTGTATATGAATAAGATACAACCAATCCATAACAAACACGGCTTATGTAACAAAAAATATAAAAGAAAACGAGTAAGTTAACACCCGAAACGACGATAATACTAAGATATTATTAACAAAGCAATGTTAAAAGATCATATATGATATCATATTAATTTATATGATTATTTTATAATTTAATAACAATTATTTCACCATTATACAGAAGGTTAATCTACCCTCAACTAAGTATAAGTACAAGGTAAGGGTTTATTTCACAATCTCTTCATTATCTGAGGTTGTTTATACGTAATTATCTTCTAAGACCTCTTTATCATCCACACCCATGTTTCTTAAATAGGTATTTCAAATAATTCTTACTATTTTAAAGACTATGGGTTAAAGTAATTTATGCCCTTGTTTACTTTTTATAAGAATTTTATAAATTAATCTTTCTGTCGTTTTCCAAACAAGGTCCTTTTTAACCTTTTTGAAAGAATCAAGGTAAGAATGTCTTTTTTAACTTATACGGTGGATGCTGTTATTTTCTGCCGTTATAAAATCGTCAAAGCTTCCCTTACAAGATTATAAGAATATTTTCAAAGTAAATATTTTCTTTTATAATTATGTTACTTTTAAATGATTTCAAAAAAGAGATATTTCTCGCAAATAGTTTTGATTTCATCAATGTCAACATCTTTTGATTGATTTTGAACTTATTTGAATTTTATTTATTATGATACAAAACTTCCATATTGAATTTAAGGTTTTGTGATATGTTTGACTGTGGATGTGTTATTTTTATACCATTCATGGTTTATGGAGAAATTATTGACATTTTTTATGCTATTTTTAATACGAATGTTTATGTTACGTTTAAACCTATTGATATGAGGAATGCATTGGACTTAATAAGTGACGAGTGGAGCCCGCTATAGCTCCTCGATGACGCGGTAGGTCTCATGAGATAAACTAGTGTATTGGAACAACGCCTTGACAAAATCTTATTTGTAGTCTTAGCACAAGGCCTTGACTATGTGGTTATGATAGTCTGGCATTATGCATTCCATCATTATGAAAGTGGTTATTGATTTTGCATGTGATTATTTGACTAGTAGAATATCAAAGTGAATAAGTAAATGGAATTATTACATTTTATTTCTGCCATATTATACTGAAGTTCAAGTTTAAAAGGCTTTTGTTTTAGTTATACTTTGCCGTAAATGTTTATTCTTATTTATGAAAGTTTCCCCTATATTGTTATCCTTAATGGGCATTTGAGCTCATCCCTTTATATGTTTTATTTTTCTCAGGATGTGAAGAAGTATTTTATGAATGACCTTTAGGGATAGTATGAGGGGTTATGAGTGTGGACTATGGAGACTATGTTTTTGTAGTTTTCATTTTATGATGTAATGTAAACTTTATGAATATATCTAGTGATTCCAATGCTACTAAACTAATTAGTCTTTCGAGACTTGATCTTTTTTGATCATGCCAATGTTATGTAATAATGAAACAACTCTAGGTAACTGGGGTCAGGGCGTTACACTGAGAGAGTTTTCCCAGTATGGTGATAAGATGATCAGCATCAGTTGCATCACCAGTTCCACTACAATTATATTGAGTTGGAGGGAAATCCATATATGGATTAAGTGCATTGATACAGTTTCTATTCCTTCCACTAGGAGTCATTTCCAAAGAATTTCATACACTAGATTAGTTTAGGAATCCCAATACATAATTCCAAACGTTTAAAACACTTAATATAAATTGAACAGTTTAATGACATAATCCATAATCATAAAAATGTTTTCTTTAAAGAGGTTTATACTCATAAATCCTTTATAATGTTTTGTAATGAAAATGTGAATTATCCTAAGCATATCCCCTAGGAGTGTCGTAACCAAGAGTGTAGCAAGACCCATTGTCATATACCAAAATACAACGGGTAAAGCCTGAAACTCCGTGTTGGAGTTTTAACTCCTAGGTACATCTATGCTAAATCCGCCTCTACATTCTCGTATTCAGATATGGATTTATTTCTTGGAAAATACAAAAAATCTCTACATTAAAAAAATTCTATGAAGTAATTATACACTAATCCCCAAAGTCCATATTTGGGTAATGTTCTCTAATCAGAGTTTTTCTAAATCTAGTTTCTTAGGATTGTACTAAACTTCTCTAATACCAACTATAATTCTCCAACCCTAGTTACACAGTGTTGGTGCATTATTACATAACATTGGTATGATACAAGGAATAATGTCTCGAAATACCGATCAATTTAGTAACTTTGGAAGTACTAGATACAAATATAAGTTGTACATTACATCATGAAATAAAAAACAACATTATGTACCATATTAACACTCTTATATCCCCTATCCTATTACCTCAAGATAATCATAATATACTTCTTCGCATCCTGGGGAAAATAAACCATAAGAAATGGGTGAGATTAGACGCTCAGTAAGGATAACAATATAGTAGAAAAATGTCACAAATAAATATTAAATTTTAAGGAAATGTATAAGACTAAAACACAAGCCTTTTAAACATAACATTCAGCATAATATAGAAAAGAAAAATAAAATAATTCCATTTAATTATCAGATGGATATTATAATAGTCGAATAATCACAGGTAATATCAATAGCAAATTTCATAATGATGGAATACATAATTCCATACATAATAACCACATAGTCAAGGCCTCATTCCATGACTAAAAATAAGATTTTATCAAGTCCATATTCCAAGACAATAGTTTGTCTCATGAAACATATTGATGCATCAAGGAGCTATAGCGAGCTCCACCCATCACCTACTAAGTCCAATGCATTCTTCGTATAAAAAGGTTGAATGAAAGCATTCGTATTAAAAATATCATATGAAATGTCACTAATTTATCCATAAACCATGAGTGGTATAAAAATAACCCATCTATAATCAGACATATCAAAAAACTTTTAATAAAATATGTAGAATTGTTTCATTATAAATCAACTTCAAACAAGTGTAAAATCCAACAAAGGATATTGTCATAGTTGAAATCGAAAGTATTTGAGAGAAATATATATTTATTTTTTGAAATAATTTAAAACTAACATAATTATAAAAGAAAAAATTTATTTTTAAAATATTCTTATAATATTTTAATGCAAACATTGAAGGATTTATAATTATAGAAAATAGCCACACCTATCATATATGTTAAAAAAACACTCTTTCCTTAATTTTTTTGAAAAGATCATAAATGACCTTGTTTGGAAAATGATAGAAATATTACTTTATAAAAATTATATAAAAATTCAAACAATGGTATAAGTTACTTTAACCCATATTCTAGTAGATAGTAAAAATTATTTGAAATACATTTTTATGAAACATGGATATGGATGATAAAGAGGTCTCAGTAGATACTCACATATAAACAACATCAGATAATGAAGAGATTGTATAATTAACTATTACCTTGTACTTTTACTTGATCAAGGGTATGTTAACCTCATTTATAATAGTTAAATAATTATAATTAAGTTATAAAATAACTAGATACATAAATATGACATCATATATGATCTTCTAATATTGCTTTGTTAATAATATTTTAGTTGTATCATTGCTTTGTGTGTTAATTGATTCGTTTTCCTTTATATGATTGGTTATTTAAGTCATTTTTATTATGGATATGATGTATTTAATTCATATACATAATTATATTAAGTTCTTAAATGTTATTTTCAATCATAAAATGAAAATTTTTCTTGAATTGATATGATGGAGAATGAATTTCATCGCGTTCGTGAATACGGTAATTCGTAGATATGAACGAGCAACAATATCATTCTATTGATGGTGAAATAATATGTAAATGGAAGTTATATAATATATAAATAATTATTCACAGGTTATATTTATTATTTACATATGTTATACTCATGATTATACCCATCCAAATAATGAATTTTTTGGATAACAAACTACACCACGACATAGAGACGGTAAACCGTACCTACACACGTATGGCGACTTGTCATTCATATGATGGATCAAATAATTAATATGGTTGTAACATATTTATAATTACATCATATTATGTATAAGGTACTTGAGTTATTATTTTTGTATGGAAACAACCCAGAAATAGGAAGTGGAAGAAGAAAATAACTTTGAAAGATGTGGTTAAACTATTACCTCTTCTTCGGGTGTTTTCCTTCAAGTTGATCAAAAAGCCTTTTTGGTTGGATTTATCATCAGATTAGGGACTCAAGGTAAAATTTAGGGTATTTGGGTTGATATTTGAGAATTTTTTTCCAAGAAAAATGGTTTTAGAGGTGTGAATTTCAGAGAAGGGGAAGTACCCTTTTATAAGAGAGGTGAGGGTCACATTTGGAAAAGCTTGAAATATTATTTTATTATACAATAACATTCAGTTTATAATGGATCAAAAGGATTTATTTCTAGAATAAGGTGGGGATGGGTTGAAAATCTCTCAAGCCATAGGTTTTTATAGGTGTAGGTCACCGTATTAACCTAATATTTTAGATTTAATTCATAATTAAATAGTTCAACTTTTACCATGTTCTCTTGTATTATTATAATAAATGGTTAATAAAATTACTAAAAAAATTCAACGGAACCCCAAGTTGTTCATTATTGATATATATAACCTTATATATGTAATTTTACAAACATTATATCTTTAGGAATATTATATCAATTAATAATATAGTAACATTTTTTTAAAATTCATTTTTGTCAATTTTGACACTATTTAGTATTTTATTATTGTGAAAGTCATAAAAACTTTATCACTTCAAAAATAATTTTTTTAATCAACCCTAAAATGTAATATTATCCTATAAAATTAGTGGAATTAATAAAAAGTCTCAATTTATATTTATTTTTATGTTTATAATATCAATTATTTTAATCATTCATTAATAAGGTAATTAATGCATCATCATTGTGTCATAAATAAATTTAATTATTTAATGTCTAAAAATAATAAATAAAATTCCATTATTTAGGAATTATTTTTATATTTCTAATGAATATTTATATTTGAATTTAACTTATGAATTACCCAATATTAAAAATGGTTTATTTATTAAATGTGAATTTAGCACTTTTAACTCTTCTTTAAATAAAATAATAATAAATGTCATAATCTAATCCAAGTGGGCCAAAAGGATCATATTTTATTCCTAAGGTTGATTTTGGTCAATATAACCTTATCCAATAGAATCTGGACATGTGTTAGTGTAATTATAATATCATTTTCTACCTTTAATTACCCTATTTACTTTTAATAGTGGGAAATAAAAGTCAAAAATTACTATTCATCAAAAATTATTTTCACCTTATTGAACAACATTTTACTTACTGATGTCAACAATGTCTCTCATATTTTTAAATTCAATTCATAGAAGCAGTAAAATTACATTTTCTATTAGATTTTAAATGTTTCCAGAAGGTGGGTAAGAGGCGAAAAAAATCAATAAAATTGTATACATCTAATCATAATATAAAATGACTACAATGAATTAGATTCAACTAATATAGGTATTATGTATCTATATTAAGATTAAAATAATTTTAAATAAAAATAATAATCATTTAAATCAAATTCGGTCTTAAACAATACCACAATGTTTTTTACTATTCATCAAAAAAATGAATGTTTTTAGAAAAATAACAAAAATTCACCCTAAGTTAATTTTGAGATTATGAATCCAAAATTTATGTCAATTTTAAAAAATAAAATTTATAAATATTCAAAAAGTGGTTATTACTATTCATAACAGCTTGTTTGATTGGTCGTGGTGTTTTAGAACTTGAAGTTGTATACAACACAAGCTACTGTATTATTCAAAGAGAAGCATACCATAGATGCTTGGGGTGTTACAATATTTTCTATGAAATAAGAATCCAATTCTATCAAAAATCAAACATTGATTATCTCAGATATAACACTCTAATATTCTAATAAATCAGACTCTGGTTTTTATAGAAATCAGACTACATCTTTCACAAAAACTAGAATCTGATTATTAGTTTTCTTAGATTCTGATTGTCAATATTTTTAGAATGCGAATTACAGTATCTTGATAATAATATTAAATGATTTTTTTATAGTTATCATATTTTTTTAATGTAGAGTTTCATTTTATCAGATCCTAAATGCGATCATGTTTCTCAAGAATGTTAATTTTTCTCATAACTTGTTATATAAAATGATGTCTTCTAATATGTTTCAACATAACCATTGCCTGAGTTCCACATGAACTGGTCCCTCCAAAATTTAAGGAAAAATATGACTGTTATAGGAGAAGTCAATCACTAGGTACTTTGACTATAAATACTCAGCCCTTTGTAATCAGTTTTATGTGTGAAGTTCTCTTATGGAGAGATGTTTAACTCTTAAATGAAGTGATACTATGCGTGATCTTTGCTCAAATCTAGCTTGTGCGAATGTTGTGAACAACTTGTTCAGGATAAGAACATCTTGTTCATCCTTCCAATTGTGATTGTGATTATTTTTGTTCCGTTGTGGGTGGGAATAGGAAGATAGATGAGTCATTTACCTACATAATCGAGGTCATGCAGGGATATGAAGATAGATACCGAACTTCATATCGAGGTTTTACCATTGTGTGGGTAAGATTGACATTCTTGAAAGTATAAATCAAGGGTCCTTTATCCAAGGTTGTTGGATACCATTATCTTTTGGTTAAAATATTTCATATACTTGTTTACTTATTATTGTTAAATGTTTTATTTCCACTGCATTTTGTTAAGGATAGAAAGTGTAGCAGTCTTAAACAATCATATACTAGTAAAAAATGTGATTTAGATTCTATATGCTTTAAGGTAGAATATTTACTTAAATAAACTTGTCTTAAGTTTCTTTATCAGATCCACATTATTGGATCCTAAGAATGATAGTTTATTTGTTAATACCTAAAGAGGGCTTGTTAATTCATCTTGTTTAACTTTTTTAAACATAGTTTTTCTTAAGGATAAAAATGAATGTTTTTAATCCTATAATTCACACCCTCTTGTAATTGAGAAATGTACATCTATATTTATATTCTACAAATAGATTGTCCCCCGATGAACCAGTTTATTATTTCTAATCCATATTTATTTATTATGACTTTATCTTTAAACAATGAAACAAATTTTGTTATAAACAACCATCAAAACAATTTAATTTTATTTTGTATATCAAAAATGTAATTTAATAGTATTTTATTATATATATGGTTGAACATCATCTGTATTGTTTAAAATGTATAAATGTGCTCATATTACTTCATCACCTGGAATGAACTTTTACTTTTAGCCTATAATACCTCTAACTTAACTTTCAACCATCATATCATGAGATATAATAAGACCAATATTCTATAGTTCATAAAAATAATTAGTACAAATCTCAATCTCCTATTTTGATACATAATCTTTAATGATAGGGTCCTCCAGTAGATAAAGATATTTATCATATACCTTAAAAAATTTCATATATATTTCAGAAGGATACATCCATTGTTAATAAACATGCCCACATATTCTAATCTCATGTACTAGATGAATCACCAAATGAACCATTATATAAAAAATGTATATAGGAAGTACATTTTTTGTTGAAAAAGTATAAGATAAGATTCATTCCTTGAAACATCATAAAAATTTGGATCAATGAATTTTATACAAACGGGTGTTAAAAAATTACACAACCCAATGATCGTCTTTATGGAAGGTTTTGACAATATAGCACGTAGTGTGACTGATAGATATTGTTTCATCAATACCTAATTGTTATTTGATTTCATACCTATTAATTTAAAATCCATAAATGAGACAAAATAATTCACATTTGATGAATATCCACTAGGTACTTCGATACCATGAAATCACTAAAAATATTATATTCTCACTCTTAATTAACGTGTGACAAGATGGAGGGAAATATGTCCCATTACCTTCCATAGTGGCTGATATCTCGAAACATATTCCCATTAATATCGAGTCTAATGTATCAATGAATCCTTTTTTATTTCCTTTTATGTATCAAAAGGTTCCCATCATACTTTGACATATTTTTTCCTCAACATTCATAACATCAATGTTGTTATCTCTTAAAATATAAAAAATGGTATTCTAAAAAAGATAGATGTTTTCTTCTAGATTTTATTTTAATGACTAGAAAATCCATTCATTATAAATAGGAAAAATATATTTTTAATAATATTATAATAATAGTGAATTGATAAGGGGTGTGGGGTATGATTATATTCATGTAATCCTATAAATTATTTTTTCAATCTATGGTAAGGATGGCCTACTTGAAAAAAAATTAATTCCCAATGTACATTGTCTTCCTTTGATTATGAAATTGATAATATGAAGTGTATTATTCAAAAAATTTACATGCTTTATGTCCCTTAATACTTTATCTAGATAAGTTTCTATATGGGGAAAATTCATTTATAGTGAACATTATCATTGCATGAAAAAGAAAATTATATTTCTTTTATTCATCAATAACTATAACACTGGTATCCCATAGAAGATTCATAACATCAATAAATAGTCAAATATATACATTAATATTGTTTCAAACCTGTTTCGGTCTGGAAATAATATTGATTATCATAACACATATTTTCTTCATACATATTTATTGGGACTTGTAGAAAGATAGAAACAAACTAGTCAATCAACGATGTTGGCCACATAGGTGCTTATACGAATTCATTCCATTTGTGTATAGTCCCATTCTGATATTTCTAACTCCACTTACAAAATTAGAAGGGTTTTTATCAAATATCTTCCACTATAGTGAATCATCACAGTGATATAAGTTACCACCAGAGATGTGCTCATATGTATTCTATCTTAACATTTTTTCATAAGTTAAATTAGTAATTAGATGTTTTAATGGAGAAATTATTGTAATGTACTAAATTTCATTAGTAGGAGGTTTGACAGTGATGTATGAGAATGGATGAGAGTAAAATTATTGAAATTATTTGACGAAATTATTGGAAGATACCAACATAATTTTTATGATGGTTAGATGTTAGTATTAGATAATGAATGAGAGTTTATTTATTCATCAATCCTATACTATGATTTCTAGCATTTAAGAAATTTGGATAAATATTATTATTTATTTCTATACAACACAAAATCATTTGTGAAAGAAAGTATCTATTTATAACCCAATCGCATATGACATAATATTTTATTTTCCTCACATTTTCAATCTAGAAGCTCATTTCATTATGAAAGTATCACTTTTATAATTTTAGGAAACACGAAGAAACTATTTCCACTCTACCAATTTCATACTTTCATGTTAACTACTCTTAGAATTGTTGAAAACACTATATATTTCGTTCAACATGAGAATATTGGTTTCTAAGAATCTCTATAAAATTTTTCATCAAGACATTTTTTATATAGTTTAAAGCCTAAATCATGAATTAATTATTTAATATGATACTATGTCTTATTATAAATATTTTCATCAACATTAGAAGATGAATCTTCCATTCATTCATTATGCCATATCCAACATGTATAATTATGGATAAAACCGTATAAAATGATAAGATCCTTGATTTCATTGGATTATAACTTTCTCGTATTCAAACACTTCATCCATGGACATAAAATCAAACCTTTTTAAAAGATTTTTTTTATATTTCCATGAAATTTTCTACTCCTTTTTCATATTCATATGTGGTTCTTCATAAATTTATCCAATTATGGATTTTAAATGCCTATTATCACAATATAAAAGGTGAATATAAAGAAACAAATAATCATATTTAAATTATATAGAAAACAAATAATACACAATTATACATGATTTATAGAAATAAAATAATATATCAAAACAAAATATCATAACTAAAAAATATCATATCTGGAAACTATTATAAAAAAATTATCATAGCAAACAATTATAAAAAACTAATTTCACAAACAATTATCATAAAAATAAATTAAATATAAAAAAAAATAAATTTTAATACATTATAAAAAATATAATATAAATTATGAAAAATATACAAACAATTATAAAAAAATTACAAAATGAAAAAACAAATATTTATAATTACAATTATACAAAAAATAATATATAAATAACTTACAAACAATTATACTAACTATTATTGTAAATATCTTACAAAATAATTATCAAAAGAAATAATTATCCTTAAAAAATTTTAAACATAAAGACATGCATATATATATATATATATAAATTTATAAATTTATATTAAACCTTGATAATTAATATTCACAAGCCAACATCCCATATAATAAAAGTTAATTTGGTTAAATGAAAATGTATAGTAAATTAATTATAAACCAGTAACCTACTACAACATATGACATTCTCTAGGATAACTCTAATGGAAATAAAAATTACTCTATGATGTGTGGGAAAGTCAAATGAATAAACAATTATTCCTTCCATTAAAGTTTCTAATAATGTAAACATGTTATCAGTTGTGTGTAGGAAACTCTCTTGTTTTATGGAATCCATCTTTCTTCATTTTAAAACATGTCCCCTTCCATTATCATGTTTATTAATTGAAATGAATAATAGTATTATTCTTATCATGAAAACGGTATTTCATGTTTTCTTCTCATTTCATGATAAACCATATACATCCAAATATCCACTTTATAATTTTTATAAAAATCCATGAACATAGTTATTCATAAATATACCATGTGTAATTTTTTTATCATATCACTTAATATGTAATAATTTGAACATTTTTGTAATTCTTTTACTGCAAACATCATGTTTGAATATGAAAACTAAAAAATCATTGAATGAAACTCAAATGTTCCTAACGGATCCTTATTGCATCTAAATTGAGATCATTTCTTCATTGTAAATCATGATTCAACTACAATAAAACTCATTCCATTTAATTGATATTCTATAAATTTTGCTGAATTTATCATGATGATGTTTCACATAATAAGCCTAAACTTACATCCCTGATAATATAAATTCATTGGCTACTCTTAAAGGAAGAACTACTCCACCACATAAATAGATTGGCAGAAAATTTTTAGGAATGATAAATAATATACGTGTGATCACTTGTGTTTCTCAAGTAACATTAATTCTGATTTTTTATCGAAATTTATTTTCTAGGATATCATTTACTGTCATCATTTTCAAACATGTTCATGTCACATGATCATTGATTATTAAACTATAATAAATAGTTTAAAATAAAATCCAATAAAAATTAGAAACAGTTATTATAAAATATATATAAACATATTTTATTTTTTTGAAATATAATTCATAGACAATTTTGCAGCATGATAATAAAAATTTTCTCATGTATTGCTATAAATTTAATCAAAGTATATGGAAATAGAGTGAATTATGAATAAAAGATGAAAAATAATTTTAAATAAAGATGTTAATAAACTAATAAAAAACTCACATCTTGGTTACAATTCTATTGTAATCACTTGAGGATAATTTAATTATAATAAATGATAGAAGATACAATATAAATAAATAAAAAAATGGATTAAAATTTACATCAAGAGAGAATTTAAGGTTATCACTGGTCAAAAAATCCATCAGTGTTGTTGTTTTTTGAGATAATGTTTTGATTGAAAGTACATTGTGAAAAGTGGATGAAAATTGACTGGAAGAGTGAACTGATGGTCATTGATGCAGTCAGTTCCATCATCTATTAAATGATAGATGATGGATAAGGATTCAAGAGAATAAAAATAGGTCCTCAAGTTGGTGGTATAAGCTTTAAAAAAAATTTGGATTAGTTTTCCTAAAAAATGATGTTAAAACATTTTTTAATTTTATCATTAACATCAGTTTTCAAAAATAAAGAAATTAATAATATATATTAATCATCATTTTTTCTAAAAACTATGGTTCAAAGTTATAATTAATATTTTAAACATCAGATTTTGTAAAATGTGTCGTTGAATGATAAACCCCAATAATTTTATTGTCATTTTTAATCAATATGATGATAAAAATTTAGAACCAATACCTTTAATATTGGGTTATATGAAACATATGTATAAATACTAAGTCTAAAAAAATTACAACTAGTTTTGTGTTTTGGAGTGTTTTGGAATAAATCATACTTATGATGGTATAATATGTCACTATTAGAGATGAGAAGTGAACACAAGGGGATTTTTTTATTAAAATGAGAATTTATGACTAGTCGACCACAAAAAATTACCAATGATGAGAAAGTAAAAAGAAATCAAATTATTATGGAAGAAAAATCATGTTGTGATGATGTTTATGGGAAATTTTATAGGATAAATAAGTCATGGATACTTGATAGTTGATGTTGATCCCATTCTATTGGTGATACAAATGTATTTATAAACATTGAAAAGTAATATTGGCGGAGAAATTAATTTTGGAAATTATTATTCTATTAACAAAAAATATAATTTCAAATTAGAAATTATTGATCAAATTATTAATCCTAATTATTTGTTATTATATAAAGGGTTTTTGTTTAATTTACCTATTGTTAGTAAAAATTATGATGATATATATGAGGTGGTATTAATTAATGATTCATGAAATATAAAAAACATAAAGCATTGAAGGGTCGTCACATAAGGTAGATGAATAAATGAAAATCTATTTCAATTTGTTTATCATACAAATTCCTATTACTTCAGTTCCAAAGATGAAAAATACTTATAGCCTTTAAGGTTCAGTCATCTTGGATAATGGAGTATGATTAATATATTTATGCATGATATTGTGAGAGATGTACCCAAGAAGAGAATTATAGTGATAAATATACGTAACCTGTCAAAAAGGGATAATGGATAAATGTTCAAAGAAAAGAGTGGATATTATATCTACCAAACCACTCGATCTTTTTTACACTAACTTGTAATGTATAGTGACAAAAAAATATACCATGGGTGATTTTTATTTCAATACATTCAGTGATGATTATATTTGTTTAACTAACTTTATGTTTATTATAAATACATCATATCAAATGAAATTGTTCAATATAATTGAAAGGAAACAATAAAATATGTTAAGACTCTTCATGATGAAACTCAGATCAGATCCTGACAAGGATTATACATGTGATTCTTTTAAATCTATATTTTCAAATAATTGGAATAAATTATCAATATAACACAACATATACTCAACAAAAAATAATTTTTTAAAATATAATAATATAAAAATAGTTTAGATGGGATGGAAAATGTTATCTAAACACAAAATATAAAATTATTTTATGAGATAAGTTTAATGGACTTCTTTAAACAGCACAATAGTTTTCTACTAAGGGTAGGTAAAAAAAGATATCATATAAAATATAGTATAATATAAATTCAACTACTAAATATCTTAGAGTTTTTCTGAGTCTTACATTATAAAAACCAAGAACAACAATCTGGGAAAAGTTGATGAGAAATCTGAGGAATAGATTTTCATTGATGACTTATCCAATATAAGTGGACATATATGTTGGAAAAAAATGATTCATGATATGGTTAACTATTTTTATTGTAAAATAATTTAAACCAAGATAAAATAATATATAAAATTGATTAATATTTAAATTAGTTGGATGAAAATAACTAGTAGTTAATACAATAAATTAATGAAGAAGTAAGTGTGATAGATCCAATAGAAATTAATAATGATTTTCAACAAACCAGTGATGAAGATAATGAATCTGGAAATAATATAAAACTGTAAAATATATTGAATAAAAATTTGGATGTTGAAAACATCATTTCCAATTAACAATATCCAATGAAATGTTGACAGATATTGAGATTCAAATATCATTTTCTACTCATTCCCCAAATAAACCTCATACAATGGCTGAAGATGTTTAAAATAATGAGTGGATACAGGATATGAATGATGATCTTGATAATATTGAGAAGAAGTCTAGTTGGGATATTATGTCAATACCTAAAAATAAAATTTAATTAGAACCAGTTGGGTTTCCAGAAATATGATAAATGGGAGTGAAGAAATATTAAGGGATAAATATTAGTAAGTTTTAAAAGGACATTTTCAAATGGAATATATTTACATTGAAGAAACTTTTGTACCAGTAGCATGACTAGTGACAATCAAAATTCTTAGTTAATTGGAAACATACAACCATTACATATTTTATCTTATGGATGTGAAATCATTCATTCAAAATTTTGATATTAATGAATCATTTTAAATTCAATAACCCATGGGCTTCCTCTTATATAATGATGAAAAAATGGTTTTCAAATTAAATAATGTATTTTAAGGTTTGGCATAGGCACATGGAGCTGGATATTATAAATTGTATGTCTGTTTAAGGGATAGGATGTTTACAAAAGTAAATGTTGACTATAAACAGTATGAGAGAGAGATTTCCAAAGGTACACTCATTATAATTTTATATTTGTATTACATTATTTTTTATGGTGACAATGAGTGTCTTAGGGAACAATTTTCTATGAATATGAAAATGAGTTTTAGATGTCTATTCCAGGTCAGATGACATTACATTTGGGATTTTATATTTAGCACATACCTAATTAAATATTTCTTTCTTAATAAATATATTACAGGTAATTATTGGGAGTTATTATCATGTAATATTCAAGAAAAATTATACTCCCATTTTCGAAGGATTTATTTTTCAATTTAGAATTTGGAAGAAATATTAAAATTATGGAATTTATAAGAATTATTGGAAGCCTTATTTATATAAAACATAATGGAAAATATATATTAGGTATCAAGTTTATGTTCCTAGATTCAAGGTGATTTAAAGTGTCTAACATGTGGGATTCTAATATAATTCTAGTATATTCAATGGTAATATAGAAGGATGGGATACTTTATAGACATAATTTAGATTGGGAAGGTGATCGTACTAGAAGAAGATTTAATTTAGGTGGAACATTATTTCTGGGTGAGGTATGTACTATTTGGTATACCAACAAAAATATTAAAGTGACACTAATCACCATAGAGGTAGAATATGTATACACAAAAAATTCTTGTACACAAATGATACGTATAAATGCGTAACTAGTAGATTTGAAGTCTGAGACAGAGAGATCAATAAAAAGTTGAAATGATAATCAATGTGTTATTTGGTTTTCTAAAATAAATAGAAACAATCCATATCCAAGTATATTGATATTAGAAAAAAATTTATCCATGAAAATGTATCAATTGAAGATATCAAGATATTATATATTTCTAGCAGAAATCAATTTTCTAAAATTTTCATCAAATCTATATCAATAGAGTGGTTTGTCAAAGTGGTACTAATACTCCATGATCAACCTTATCTAATTTCATGATTCATGTTTGTATGACACACTTGGCATTGTATTTTTTACTTCAAATGGGGAGAAAACGTATACTTTTATTTCACTAATGGTAATGTTCCTTTTGATTTTTTTGGGAGTCCAAATCTATTGTTAATGTATAAAGCGGGAGATTGACTGATAATTGAGGGGGAGAGTCTATGTAACATGGAAAAAAACTTCTTATCATTGAGAGATAATTTTATTTTTAAATTTTTTTACATTATCTCCAAGATGGGTTACATTAAATATTTTCTTGAGAAATTATTCTCTTTGATGGCTCTAGGTGAGAATATTTAGAAGTGAGGTATTGGATGAAAAATAATCCAGTGGGGGAGATTTAAGATCTATTAGATTAATTTAAGATTTTTTAATTATGCTCAACCAATTAAATATAATTTTTTTTAAATTTTGTAGAAATGTTTACATTAATTTATATAATTGAAACATTCTTATTATTTTTTAAAATATATAATAATGGTATTTTTAAGAGTACATTGACTATAACATAGAAATTGTGAAGGGGGAAATATTTATTGATGAATATCTATTACGTATTGTAATTGTTTTAGTTTATCCAACATGAATTTGCACAAAATTAATAAAACATGGATTTTGAGATGTACATGGAGTTCATGTTGAATTTTCTATGTGGATACATTTTTGTGAGGATTTTTAGCCATATATTTTTATGATTGTTTATAAAAAAAAATTACTAAGAATCTAAACAATCCCATAAAATCCTACCAACCAGACTCTAGGGGCAACCCATACATAGACAAAAAATATTGGATAACTTAGATGATGTATATCCTATGAACATATAGGAAGGTTTCTATGTGTGAGTACACACATATGAGTTGTAGTTGGTTAGCGTAAGGATGTGACACTCATGATCCATGTGAGTGAGTGTGTCTTCGAGTATGCCATAGTGTGATGGCAGAATGATTTGAGGGAAAACTAGCATTTTTATGTGGATGACACATATGAAAAAACAGAAAATTAACAAAATCTATATATAAAAATATTCCCATGTTTAAAATGTTAACCAAATAATATACGTCATCCAATCTAGTTTATCTACACCATATACTTTAAATTCTTATCATATTTAACCCTTGATAAAGGGTTTTTATGCCACAAACTAGATATGAATTCCAATTCTATCATATACCATAATAATACTGATGGAATTTTAGAATGTGTTTAAGGTCAAAATTTTTAATACAACATAAATATGTTTTTAAGGAATCCTTCTTATTAAATATTGAAATTAGTGAAAACAATTTCTTTTTGGATTGAGTGTTTTTTTAAAAGTTTCATTCCATGGTAATGATCAAAATATTTGTGGTGCATGCAGTATCAATAGATCATGGATCTGATGAAATAATGGTGAAATATTTTTTGGCATCACATGATATGTATGGTTAACCATAATTTTTTGGAATGTCATGGCTAATCTTGTGTATTATATACAATAAATACCAGTAAATTCTATATTTAATTGTTTCTAATAATTGAGAGGATATTAGTAGGAGTTCATATATTTCAATTTTATTCCCCAATATTGGGAGAAACTATTTAGGATGCATCATGTTGGAGAACTTATATTTCTACCCAAATCATTAGTCAAATGTGAGGTGCATGCTTCATTTGTTTCATATACGAGTGACTTTCAATGTAAATTGAATCAATTAGAGAATGTGTTATTAATTTGAGTGTCTATATAAAGTGATGTACATAGTAATTTCAATAAATTAGTACCAAATAACATCTATTACATTAAGAATATTAAAATTAATTAAATTTATTTGGAATTAAACTTTATTCGAAACACCATGTTTTTGAAGAAACAATATATGGTGTGAAAAATATTTTATACAATGATAATGAGATGTTCATGTGAATAATTTCACATAATATATGAAAAAATATTGTTTTATTAGTATGATTGATAAGGTGTTTTTGGTTATCTATTGTCAATATTCATCAAAAAGAGAGATCATGCTATTCTACCAATCTTGAATGATATTGGAGAAATATCTCCATCATTAGTTGCTGGGAAACTATAATTCAAAATTGATATTTTTTTTTATTCTAAAGCATTTGATATTATACTTTTAGTACCTATTATACAAATGCCAATGTGGAAATAATTATTGGATAATATGATTTTGATTATTGTATGGTCTAACTACTTGTGAGTATAATGACTATTCTATGATTAAAAATTCTATCTAATCAAAAAATGGATTAGGCTTACATTGATACCAAAACATTTAAAAATATTTTGTTCTTTTACTATTAACTTTAATTTTTTTTAGGAAAGGATAGTAATAATATGAGTATATTGAATCCTAACAGGTTAAAAACGTTTAATTATAAGAGGAATATTAATTATAAAAAGTTTCCACTATTTGAAGAACCCCTTCTATATGTTGGAACTCATACTTTGGATCTTTATATAGAAAAAGAGAGAAACCATCCACCTATAATGCATATAATTATTCAAATGGGTTAGGAAAAAGATTTATTTAATCTATGTTTTTTACAAGATTTCTAAAACTGCATAAATCCCAAACTATGAGGTGAGATTAACCCTCATGCTACTAACAAATGCCTTAAGGTAGTGGTTTGAGAATTATCCCTTGTTCAGATGCCAAATGATGTGGTGGTGGTGTTGAAAATTAATAATCTCATTGGTGTCTTGGGAAATTGTTTGTCTTTGATCATCCACACTCATGATGAGGTTATGATTTTTGTGATAGCACATGATTTTCATTTCCATATGGATTATTACCAAGACAGATTAATATTGGTTCATATCAATGATTTTTTTGAGGTACTAAATGGCAGAAGGTTAGTTTTTTAGTAATAATTATGATTAACTAATCTCATAAGGTATTCCATTGATATGATTTGTAATGGATTATTCTTGGTATGAATATTTGAGTGTGGCCTCCACAGAGGCATTAGAGCCTGTGTTATTACACTTTGTATTACCATATGTGTTTGGGTTTTAGATGATATTGTATTATTTATAAAATGTTTTTATAGGGACAAATGATAAAAAAATATTGGTGGTAGTTATACATAAGTTTAGTCATCAAGTATAGAAATATGAATTTAGGAATTGTAGTTATGAAAAAAGAGGTAGGGACATGAGAATTATCAATATATAAGTTCACCATCGCAGTCATCAAATTGTGTATCTAGTCAAAAAAGGGACTAGATTTATTATTCCTATTTGGGGAAATGTGGATGTTACCCTATTTATATGGATCACTAAGAGGAGGAGAAATTAATTAGTGATCTCTTTTTAAATTTTGTGAGTTATTTTTTTAACCCAACCCCTTGAATCTATTTATGTTCTCGATCAACTCACATTTATCACATAACCTGATCTTGTTTGTCTTTACCATAAAATAGAGAAAAAAAATAATTTTTATATGGTTCTTCATAAAATCATTCTCCAATAAATTATGGTTAGACACCCAATAGGGATTCTCTACTATCGATATAAGTGGTCACAAATGGTTAGAAACCTTAGTTTTAGTTATTCAATATTATGTTAGACACCAAAATTGATATTCTTATATGATTGGTTAAACAACCAAATCACAACCCACTCATCAGTGGAAAAATACCATATTCACAACTGCCTTTTTTAGAGTTTATACAATGATATAAATATCTTATTCTTCAAATAATCTTCCATTATATGAAAATTGGACACCTAATCTTTTTAAATTTTCATCAAGATCTTTGACATCTTGAACATGACTACTGGTCAATAAAATCAAAATAAATTAGATTTGATATATTCCATTTTATTATACATTGAATACTCTAGTGAAATGGGTCCCCCTATTTTGAAATCCTCCGATATTTTGGCTATTATCTCTCTTTGATAATGAAAATTTACACACTCTGAAAAGTCTCAAAATATTCTCAAGGCTCAAACAACTTTAATTCATTTCTTATAGGAATATACAATTGACCAATATATTCAGTATTCATAATCACCAAAAACAATAAAAAAGGGGTTCAAATAGTTGAATTTAAATCAATGATGATCTGGATCCAGTCTCCCATGATTTCTTCAACAAAGCCGTATATAACTTCAAGAAGTTATTTCAATTTTAATTAAACCAATAGAATCTGAATTATTTCATAAGTATTATTGATATTAATTCATTTTTAATATACTAGAATTATTCATCCTAAAATTCTTATTCAAATACCCAATGGATCAATTAATATTTACAAATGCACATAGTTAGTTAATAACCACACTCTCCCTGGATATCATATTACTTTGATGTATATAACATGAATATCATCTTAAATGAATTGTAATATTTAATCCCTAACTACGCATTATTATCATGTTTATTTAGATGTACCATAATAATTACTCATTTTAATTACCAAAAATATTGGGTTATAATATTCCTTCTTCACATGTCTCATTTTTTAAAACAAACTTATTATCTCATGTGGATACTCCATATTATTTAGGTATTAAAAATCACATAGGCAATCCATTATTCATCACTATAAAATGGATCAATTCATGCACGATTCAAATTACAATCCTCATATAAATATCTTTTACACATGAAATAAAACTTCAAATATATCCCTAAAAACGACACATGTAACATCCTTTAACTTCTTCCCATGGATTCTATGATTTCTTTAATAAACCATCTCACTAATTTGTTGAATTCATCATTTATTTTCTGCAAAACTAAACCAAATATGAAAATTTAATTCATGCACACAATGAGTTTCCATATAATGAATTGTAAATTTCATGACCGTCATTAATATTTCTTATTCAGTATATTTACATGTATAAAATATTAAGATACATGCATTTATTTTAGATCTACCTTCTTAAGCTTCTCAAAATCTCATTCATGGAAAGTATCATGGTCAACTAATTGATTATGATATATAAATCCACATTTACAAATTAACCATTCCACATGTATCTTATAATATAATATTTTATATTTTCAGTTGATTCAATGCTTTCACACATTAAAATGCTCACATATATTTGGTTTTTGGTGTTAATTCACAAAGAGATCATGAGCTTGAGGAGTAATAAATACATGTGAAATATTATCATTTTTTCAACTAATGTTAGTAATGGAATATAGTGGATAAAAAATAGACACTATAAGATGAGTCTGACATTGAAATTTTTTTGGTCTCAAGACACCTTCTAACACTCCTTTCTTCATAGGTCTTCCAGTTGTGATTATATGGCCCCCCTAGAAACAATATCCTCTAATTCTATTAATCCCTACATAGGTTCAACTACCTATCCTATAGATGATGTGAACATTCATCACCTACTCATAGAGGCTCTTTGGTTCTAATGTGCTCCTTTCTGCCTCTGCGAAGTCTTTCAGGATGGATCTTACATAGATGGAAAAAGATCCAATATTTGTGGCTGATTTTTTCACTTTCCTTCCTATGGCCTATTTTATACTAAACACATGAGAAGATGATAAGATATTATTTATATAATTAAAAATACATACCAAATATATTCACACAAAAATATATTTTTTTCTACTCCTACTCAATAAATATCATCATTAATATACTAATTCAATAATAGAATATTTTATGGACTTATAATGAATAAATTATACATGAAATAATATTATGGACTTCTCAAAAAAACTTCTTAAATTACCTCCATCACTGGTTCTTAGGAACAGAACACATATTGGATCATTAATAATATATTCAATACTTGTGATCAACAACCCCAATTTTTATTTTGTTTTCAATATCAGTAAATATAATTAAATTAAATATATGTTATAATTTATTTCTACCCCTTATTGAAAATCAAATTAAATGTAACATTTAAGGGTACCTATCATGTTTTTCAATTCCCAATGTGTCCTATTGTTCTCCCAAATCAAAAACTTATAACTATTTATTAGAGGAAGAATGATACCATGTGAATTTCATATCAATGGTCCTTTACATAAATAACTCGAAGTATAAATTGGATAACATAGTCTATAACATAAGATTTTATGACCAAGGAAAACATTTCAATCCAAAAAATCTAATACATGTGATTTGATACTCTGAATTTCATTCATGGAGCTCATATAAATAGATTTACCAATAATATGTCTTTGGTGGCATCTTACTCATATAAGATACCATTAAAGGGATTCACTAAACCCTATATAACATTTTAGTAGGGATATTCAATGAAAGGATCACTTATTTGATGTAAAATGCATGAAGATCTAATTCTATTAAGAATCTAGAGGTGATAACCTCAATCATCTCCATCATTTTCTATATGTTAGTTCTAAACACATAAAATCATAGGGAATTAGGAGGGAATTGCTTTTCATTTTTATGTTGTACTTAGGATGATAATTTCTTCCTAACATAAAATTATTTGTTACTACATTCTCTCCACTTTTATTTTATTTTTCTTGAAAAAAATCATGATGTGAATTGGTTTCCTTTACATCAGAATTTAAGGGAATCTCATTAACTTGTGCCTTCTTTATTCTCCTTATACATTTATATTGGTCGAGTAGGATAGTTAAATAGTCTTTTAAACAATTCCTATATTTTTCTTATATTTCACACTTCCTATAGATCTTTGAGTCACTTCTGGTAGAGAATCCCTCATGTACATTCACCTCATCTTATGAAGACACTTTCATTCCTCTAGCACCAATAATTTCTATCTTCTTTTCTAATTCCAACTGATCTAGTTGGATTATCAAGAACTATTTCATGATCTTTTTTTATACTCATCATCTATATTGTTAAAAATTTTAACTTTTCATGACTTTTATTTAGCACCCCTCAAATTTTGGAAATTATACCATCTTACACTATAGGTAATTTCTCATTGTAGTGCATTCAGGCCCACATCAACATGGAGACCTTCCCACATGAATCTTTCATATACATCATATTTAAATTTTAATATTTTTTAGTATAAATATTTTCTACAGATCTTTTCATTTTTTTATTTCATTTATAATTTATCCTATGTTACACTCAAAACCTACCACTTGGTTCTTGACTATTTCATGGCAACGAGATGTTATACAAAAAAATGTAATTATGTATATACAATCCACACAAATAGTATAATCCATTGAATAAGGAACTTCATGGCTTTTTCTAGTACTCTTTTGATTCTTATTGTTCTTTTTATACAGAAATATTTTTCTTCTTTTAATGAATGGTAAATGGTTTCCTTATTTTATCCTCATCCTTTGGCGGTGAAGAGTGTTTATCAATATATTTATTAGTGAAATATTATATAGGTTTTTTGAGACCCACACTATCAGGTATAATATATAATTATTTAAAATTAATTGTACTATATTTTATAAAATCATTGGAACATATCATCTAACCATCTTGACATGAATATCCATTAACATTCATAGATTTATTGACCTGTTATCTAGACTACTTCAACTCATGTTGATTTTTGACAGATATGGTTTGTGTTTCAAATAACTATTATTTAATTAATCCATATTTTCTTTTGGATCTATCAATATCTTTTAATGATTAGTGAAATTAAATTTATTCTTCTTGATTGTATTAATAAAGGGTTCTTCCATCTTTCTTATCTCATCCATTTATTTAACACCCTTATTTTTATCTTATTGATTTTTTATTTCTTAATCCATATAATCTCTTCAATACATTCTTCCATATCATGTTTCCTTTTAATTCAGGTTTAGTTCTTTCATAAGCATCACCCTCACTGATTGATGAATCAAAAGGTTTTTTCATCTTTAGAGGAGAAATTTACATTATCATACGAAGATATACTTGATAATAAATAATATTTATCAATCTTACTTGTAAAAATTATTTTCATTATTGTTGGAATTTATATTATACTTATATACATTTTTTGTAAATTTAAAACCTCTAATAGTCCACATTTATGTCATATTCTTCAACATTATTCTTGGGAAAATCATAGGCAAATTGTATAAGGATATCCCAATTGAAGTGGTTTGGTGAATTTTTTATTTTCGCCTTCCATTTCATTTATTGAACCATTTTATACAAGATAAAATATCTTATTGAAGTCATATACACCATCACCATCTTTAGAATCACTTGATTTAATAACTTATTCATCATTAATTATTCTTTTTTCTCATTACTTCAAATCTAATTCCATCAAATTATTTTTTCTTGAAAAATGAAATTTTTCTCATTATGTTGGTTATGAGTATGTTTTGTAACTAATATATTGTAAAATCCCTATTTTCTTTCATGGTTTAATTTTCATAGTAAAATTGATTACGAAAATTCCTCATCAATTTTTCAACAATAAAGTAATCTTATAGCTTCTCACCAAATCCAAATAGGTTTCTTACAACATTAATGATCTTTGTAATGTATCCATAAATTATATCATCACTATCCATCTTGATGACTTCAAATTAGGTCCTTTAAACTTGTATCTTGTATTGTTTGTCTATAATATTAGTTAATAGATGCTTCTAAATCTGTCTAATATCTCATTATAAATATGGAGACCCATCACCTTTATGTAGACTATCTCTAGTAAAGGTCTCAATATTAAAATTTTGAGATTTTCCATCTAACTATATATTTCTCTTATTAGTTTGGGTCATAGGATATTCCCCGTAAATTAATAGAAAACCAACTATTGCAGCACCTTTCACTTCTAGGAAATGTGATAAGAGTTAAATTAGAATGTTATTCATCTAACTATGATAGTTATTACCATTGAATATGGAAACACTTTAGATTTTGATAGACTTAATATTCTATGTATGTTATAATTATTCATTGATATTTAAAGGGAAACACCATCTAATATTACATGAAGTTCCAATACCCAGATGGATCATTAAATGGGGTGTGGGGGAATCAATAATCTCCTTTTTCTTTTATGATTTATTCACTTTTAAGATAACCTTATAAACCTATTAAAGGTTTTTATTATCTTAATATTTTATCATAGACTAACCTCAGGTTTATTAATTTTGAAATATATATAAATAAACAATGTTTACAAGGTTTGGAATAAAATCAAAGTACTTTCCATGTTTGTTAGATACCCTAACATGTATTGTACATTTAGGAAGTATGTGGAAACAACTAGTTAGACACAAATATTTTAGTTATACCTAAATTTATTAGACCCCACAATTACCCTCCTTATGTTATTGGTTATAAACCCCAATAAAATGAAAATAATGAATGGTTAGACACCTCGATAACATTCTATTTTATTAGGGTTGATCTAGTGATAGAAATATATTACTCTATTGATAGTTATCCACTATAAGTTAATTGATGCACATTTTAAATTTGTACTTTTCTTCTTGAATGAAAATAGGAAAAATTTCTACTTGTCATGAAACTCACAATATATCAAATTAGATATATGTCATCTTACTCTCATTTTAACACTCACGAGTAGTTGGTCTCCATATTTTGAAAACCTCTAGACTCTAGATTCTTCTCTCACTTTGATAATGGAAATTACCAAACTCTCAGAATTCAAAGAATATTCTCATGATCCAAACACCTATCTTTACTTGCATACATGAATTTATAATTCACCTATATATATAGTTACCCTCATTATTAGTGACTATAATAAAAAATTACCAATATTTGAATTTTTTTCACAAATTATTTAGAGTTGGGATCCAATTATTTCATCATTGTAACTGCATATGATTGAATGAAATTATTTCTCATTAAATTTGAACCAAGTAATCTGAATTTTTTCCATGATAATTATGGATATTAATTCAGGATCATTATACCAAACTTATTATTCATCAAATTCTCCATAAAATTCCTGAAGGCTTAGGAATTATTCACCACTCAACACTGTTTTTTATTAATTAAAGTATCAGAAAATTATAACTTTACTATGATATATACCACATGATGACAATATTTAATACATGATTGCATTTAATCCATAGATACTCATAATTATATTTAGTATTTTTATGTCCCATAATAAACTATCAATTTTAATAATGGATGGAGTTGGGAATAATTCCCATTATTCACAAGTATTTTTTGTTGTATCCATATTATCACACATGAATTCTCCATATTAATCATATAATAAAACATCATAAAACCATTCCTTTGTTCATAACTATGGAATGCAATAATTTATTACTTGTGTGTTGTTTAATCCTCAAATAAATCTCTTTTCAACATGAAATAATACTACTTGTACATTTGTATATGAAACATGTCACACCCTCCATCTTTTTCTCAGGGCTTCTGTGTTTTCCTCAATGAGACCATTTATTGGATTCATTAATTATGTTTCATTTTTTACACAAATTAAATATTGAAATAATCATAAAATCATGAATTAATCCTCATTCCAAGGAAGGGCCTAAAAATTCAATGGTATTAATATAATTTTCTTCTTTATTTGATTTAGATTTTTTCAATGTGATTTTTCATGCATGTATCTAGGGTCATCCTTCCCGAGCATTATATATCCTACTTTTTGGTGAGTTTCATGATAATCTCATTGGTCATTATATACTAATCCATGATAAAAAGAAAATAATTGAATTATTAGATACATCCATTGACAAAAACTCACACTACAGTTTCATATAATCTTCTTCATCTCAAAAATGACCATTATGTAGGCATGTGTGATCTGTTCCCTTAATTCCACACTGATGTAACACATGATTATTATATAAGATCCATCATCATATAAGAAAAATGGTCACCTCATGCAAGATCTAAATTGTCATGGAATTTCCTAAAATGTCATTTTCAATTCTTATATGCATGGTTGGCCTTTATTGTAGAGACCTGAAGCATGACGTACATGGACATTACATTAATTTTGCGGAATACTTAGTATATAAAAAAAATAGACACAGAAGGACCGTAATGGTTTAGTGTCTTTGGAAACTCGGAATACAATCTTATAATCGTTGTAAAATATCTTCAACATCTCCCATAAAGATATTCCCATTTTTTTACCTAAAACCTTTCTTTATATCATGGGGAAAAGAAAACATAAAAGGGGTGATCTCAAATGCCCAGTAAGGGAAAACATAGAGAACATAAAACAATCCATAAACATTTGAATGCAAAAACCTGAACATAAAATCTAAACATCAAAATCTTAAGCAAAGACATGAATCTTGGAAGTACGTAAGGCATATATCATAAGGGAACATCAATCATGAAAAAATATCATGGGAATAAAACATGTAATTGTGGAAACCATTAAGCACATGTTATGATTTCCATAGTAGCCAAGGCATTGCTGCCAAGACCATCTTAGTGGACAATGTCCCTTTCTGAATCGAGTTTACTCCTCGTTTCAGTCTTGTAACACTGAACCAGATTAACTTACCATTCCAGCCAATTCTATCTCATGAGATATAAATCTTTACCCAATTCATTTGAGGGAGATATTGTTCCCACCCATCTCATAATGAAATCATTCTTACTTGTGCCACAAAATAAACATAAAACATTCAGCATAACCCAAAGAATAAAATGGGTTTCATAGACATCATCCCATCATCTCATAATCCATATAAAAAAGTGGACATTTCATCATAAGAAAAGTGAAACCATTTAAATCATAGAGACATTATACTTGTAACATACACATATGAAATAATGTCATCTTATATGGAAAAATGGTTTTGATAAAACTCTTGAAATGAATTCTTGAAGAAAATATCCTTTCTTCATGAAAATCATTTTCTTTTCAAAAAATGCCATGCAATTTTAAAAGAAAGATATTTTGTTGAAAATAGTCATGAAATATTTTGGATGATGTTTCATGAAAATAAGTCTTTATAAAACCGTAAAAAAATCATTTCATGTCGTATAACTTAAAAAAACATTCTTCTCGTACTTTTGCTGGAAAAGTCCAAAAGTACCTCATAAAAGAAAGATTTCATACATACCATGTAGTAAAAGTAAAAAATGGGTAAAAATAACTTTAAACATACATGAAAACATTTTTAGAAAACATGGGCTTGGATGATAAAGATAACCCCAGTAAATACTTACAAATAAACAATCTCGGATAAAAATGAGATTGATAAATTATCCCTTACCTTAGGTCTGATAGGCTTTGTACGTTTCCGAAACTCCTGTACAATGATTTAAATATTGTAATTGACTTATTATAGAATAATATTCATTGTTATGATATCATATATGGTTCACTTATGACTTTATATTACCCGTTCTTTTGTAAGTTCTATGCTAAAGCAACGTTTTGGGTTAAATCGTTTTATTTATCGTACGTGTTTGGACTTGTTGTTCTTTATATTATTACTTATATCCTGATTTACTTAATTCCAGAATGTAAAAAATGATTTATATATAATATATATTCATTATATACATATATATATGATAGATCGATTAAATGGAATGAAATACACCATTCATGAAGACGGTAGGCCGTACGTACACATGAACGATGTTTTCGTTTCCTTATTGAATTGAATGAAATTAAGTAGATGACATAAATATATATACAAATAAATCTAGTATCATTATTATGTAATATATTTCATTATTACTTATTATATATACTTTATAATCATTCATGAATGGTTAACATGGAGAATAAATCTCGTCGCGTCGTGGAGACAGTAGTCCGTACGTACGCACGAGTGATGATATCATTCCCATGATCATGGAATTGCATTTCAGTGTATGTATAATATTTCAGAATCAATATCACTTTGAAATAATCATATATAGTTATTTATTTACACCATTATACCCATCCATGTAAGGTGGTGGTCGAAAACAGATTACACCATGGCGTGGAGATGATATTCCGTACGTACGCACGCGCGATGATTTCTTTTTCCGTAGGATGGATAGATGGTGAAATAGGGTCGTTTAATACTTATAATAACATATAAGTATATTAGTGATACTGATGTTATTAATTTATAACTAAACAACTAAATAAGAATACGTAGAAGAAGAAATAAAGTTGAAAGAATCGGTAATGGATATTACCTCTTCTTTCGACACGCCTTTTTGAAACCTCCTATTAGGGAAATAATATTGGTCATTGAAGAAGACCAGAACCTCTAGGATGTTTCTAGGGAAGTGGAGAAGATAAATTGGTAGGGTTTGGACGAGCTTGAATTCTCAAAGTGGTGTGAGGAAGAGAGGGAGGAGGTGCCCTTTTATAAGGGAGGAGAGGGGAACCTTTAGAAAAACTAAAAATATTATTTTATTATAAAGTCATATTTGGTTTTTAATAGATATAAATTGATTTATATAGAATATAAGGTGGGGATGGGTCTAAATCCTCTCATACAATAGAATTTGGACAAGTTTTGGTTACTATTTTAACCTTATCATTTAGATTTAACTCTAAGTTAAATAATTTAACTTTTACCATGTCATTTTTGTTTTCTTACATTATATGGTTAATAAACTTACGATAACAATCCAAAAGAACCCCAAGTGGTTCATTATTAATATATATGTCTTTATCTAAGTCATTTAGCCGAAAAATATATTTTTAGGAATAAAATAACAATTAATAATATAATATTTGTTTTAAAAACTATTTTATGTCAATTTTGACACTATTTGGTACATGATTTTTTTGAAACTACCAACAGAATGATTAGTTCTAAAAAAGTTAATTAAATCAATACTAACATGTCATATTAACCTAGAAAATTAGTTTAATTCATAAAAAGTCTCAAATTAAATTTATTTGGGTATTTATAACATCAATTATGTCAATATTTCATTAATAAGATAATTACTGCATCATCATTGTGTCATAAATAAATTAAATTATTAAATGTTTAAAAATTATAAATAAACCACCATTATTTAGGAAATATTTTTATCTTTCTAATTAATATTTATAGTCGAATTTATATTATGTATAACCCTATATTAAAAATGATTTAGTTATTAAACTTTGATTTTAGCTATTTTAACCCTTCTTTAAATAAATTAATTATAAATGTCCTAATCTAATCCAAGTGGTCCTAAATGGTCATATTTTATTCCTAAGGTTGTTCTTAGTTGAATTAAATTTATCCAATCGAATTAGGACATGTGTTAGGGTAATAATGATATCATTTTACCCTTAATTACCCTCTTTACTTTTAACCGTGGTAAAAAAAAGTAAAAAGTTTCTATTCTAAAAAAAATATTTTCATCTCATTGAACCACATTTTAGTCCTTGATATTAACCATGTCTCTCGGATTTTCGAAATTCCACTCACAGAAGTGGTAAAATTATGTTTTATGTGAATTTGGAAATTCTCCTAGGAGGTGGGTAAAAGAATGTAAAAAGTTCAATAAAATTTTTATATATCTAAAATTATTATAAAATGACTCCAATGATATAAATTGAACTTATATAGGTATTATGTATCAATTTTGAGCTAAAATAAATTTAAATAAAATAAATAATTATTTAAATAAAAATTCGGTTTTTGAATAGCAACCCAGTGTTTTCACTATTCATCAACAATTTAAAGTTTTCAGAAAAATACCAAAAATTCACCCCAGGATAATTTAGATATTCCGAATCCAAAAATGAAGTACATTTTGAAAGATAAAATTTATAAAATTCCAAAAAGTGGGTACTACTATTCATAACTGCTAGTTCATAGTAATATTATAATAATATCTCGTTTAGTGAAACTCGGTATTGCGTACTACACATGATATTGAAGAAAGTATTGATTGAGTGTAATGCAAGATAAGTCAGGGATGCGTGTAGTGCAAACTCCTTTTGGTGTAGCGTACAACACAATACATCAATGAAATTAAAAATAATATTTTTCATAAAATCTCGAGGTGTTACATTCTACCCCCCTTAAAATGAATTTCGCCCTCGAAATTTGTTGGGGTTATAAATGGTTTACTACTCGAAAGTTTCTTTAATAGAAAACCACATCGTAAAAAGGAATACCAAAACTTGTCTTTAAAAACTAATGTATGAAACGTAATGGTTACCCAAATTAACTAATCACCGAGTTTTCACATAGGAGAACATAGGTGAAAATATGGATATGTAAGAGAAATCTAACTGTCATGTTCTGATGGAGAGTGGTAGAGAACATGGCTATGAAAAATCCAAGAATCACAAAGCCATATATTTGTGATGATCTAGGGTACAATCTGATTTATCAAATATAAGGGCCCTAAGACAACATTTTTGGTTTTCAAGATCATTTCCCTAAAGTTGAAGAATTTGAATTAGAATAAATACTTACTTTATTTTGGTATAATCTCACCGTTGTTCGTGCCTTGAACAATTTCCACTTCATATCTTTAATAAATGAAGTTGAATTTGTCTTTCGCGAAGTTTTAGCAGATCATGTGATAGAATGATAGGTCATTCCATCTGTCTCAAACATAAGTTAGCAAAAGTTATATACATAATTTCATCTATGGTGAGATTAATCATATATGGTTCCAAAATGGAATTATACTTCATCTATAATCCTATATAATAAAATAAAAATAGTTTCTACTAACCAGGGACTTCCTGTAGGACAGTGGTAGGAAACAAAGGCATGTCACACTTCGGTTGTGGGTTCGATTCCCATAGCCTTGTCTGACGTGACGGGTTGTCGCTCATTTTGCATGTTGTCCTTTTTTTTCTAAAAATACAATACTAACTTATGTCCAACGTAATCCATTCCAATATTTAGGATTATCCATAATATTGCAGTCCATTGTCATATTATAGTGAAAACGATTACCATAGATTTCATATAACAATCATGTTAATACCATCGTTGATCCCTATATATCATAAGATATGTCTTGTCGGTCACATTCCAAACATTCGAAGGCCTTAATAATGTATTCTCTTAAAAATTGAATACCCATTGAATCTTAGTGAAAACATGAGTGCTGTCCAAAGTTAACTCTTTCCACATACCAAAACCCCAAAATTCTATATACTCAAACCATGATATAACTATTTCCTTATATCAGTCATGAGATCATGAATACTATCAAACATTTCATTTTCTCCTTATCCCTTCATTATGCGCATATCATATTCCTTCCAAAAATATCTCAATCACTTTCCATGGTTACCGGTACCATAAAATTATTGAAAACCACAGTAGACCAACACATAAATATTCCAATATTCCACGATACTATATACAACATTATTTTGGAATCCCATTACATAAACACTTAATCATTCCACCACATCGTTGTCATATTCAACATCGCCAATAGTGATTTCATGTGACTTCCATTTGTCCTTTGCCTTAATTGGTTTCTCATGTCGATCATCACTAACCCTTGGATTAGGGCATTTATTAGCATAATTCCCCATTTCCTTGCACTTGAAGCATTGAAGTGTTGGTGGAGAGTTCTCTGCAGTATTTTCTTGATTCACATCATTAGAAACCCTTTTTCTATTACTTCGACACTCAGCTGCTTGATGACCTTATTTTCCACACTTAAAAAATTTTCTAGTCCCTTTAAGACAATCTCCACCATGCTTCTTTCCAAACTTTGAGCATAAGAAAACATTCATCTTCTTTCACCATTATTCTGAGATTTCTCCTTCAACTCCATCTTTCGTTTCTTGTCAAAACCATGAGACGGATATGTAACACCAACTTCCATTTCTACCTTGATAGCACAACGCACAATTTCTTCATAGCTACTTAAGTCTCTTATAGCTAATTCCCTTTGAAGATTTGGTTTTAATCCACTGAAGAATCGATAAACTTTACTTTCAGGTTGGATGACAAAGCCAGAGACATACCTTGCAATCCTTGTAAAATTCTCTTCGTATATACCAACAGATTCATCATCCTTTTTCTTTAGTTCAAGAAATTCCTTCTCCATCTTTGGTCGAAGAATACGAGGGAAGTACTTATTAAAAAATAAGTTCTTGAACTCGTCCCATTCCATGGACTCAATGTCATCTCTTGGCCTCGTATTCTTGATAAGATTCCACCATTGATCAGCTTCACCTTCCAAACGGTATACTGTTAGGATGAATTTATCATGTTCAGAAGATTGAAGAACTAAAAATATCTTTTCAGTGGTACTGATCCATTGTTCAGCAACAAGTGGATCAGAAGACCCACTGAAAGAAGGTGGGTGTTGCCTCATGAAGGACTCAATAGAATATTGTTCCCTTCTCTGCTCATTTGGAAGTCCGGAATGATTCATAGCTTGTGTAAGTATAGACATAGGATTTTTCACTCCATCTCCCATAACATTTGTTTGTTTAGGAGGACAATCATTGCATTGTCCATTACATTGATCAATACGTTTCCTTCGGGTTCCAACCATCGTCTAAAACCCAAAAAGAATAGTGTGAGAGGCAAAAATCATGCTGGGGAAAACAACATAATAAAGGGGGAGTACCTTCAATATCTAACATCTTAAGTTTAATTCTTATATCGTTACCATAATTCTAGGACTATAACCTATACTTATACTTGACCTTAGTGACATCCCTAGACATACCTTAGAAATATCTCTAGGGATCTCACTAAAGTTCTCGCATCCTAGTTTCCAAAGGTTGACTAAACCTTTCCTCTGATACCAACTGTAGAGACCCAAAGCTTGACGTACATGGACATTACATTACTTTTACGGAATACTTAGTACATAACAAAAACAGACACACAAGGACCGTAATAGTTTAGTGTCTTTGGAAACTCAGAATATAATCTTCTAATCGTGGTGAAATATCTTCAACATCTCCCATAATGATCTTCCCCTTTTTTTACCTAAAACCTTTCTTTATATCCTGGGGAAAAGAAAACATAAAAGGGGTGAGCTCAAATTCCCAGTAAGGGTAAACATAGAGAACATAAAACAATCCATAAACATTTGAATGCAAAAACATGAACATAAAATCTAAACGTCAAAATCTTGAGCAAAGACATGAATCTTGGAAGTACTAAGGCATATATCATAAGGGAACATAAATAATGATAAAATAGCATGGGAATAAAACATGTAATTGTGGAAACCATTAAGCACATGTTATGATTTCCATAGTAGCCAAGGCATTGCTGCCAAGACCATCTTAGTGGACAAAGTCCCTTTCTGAATCGAGTTCACTCCTCGTTTCTGTCCTGTAACACTGAACCGGATTAACTTACCATTCCAGCCATGTCTATATCATGAGATATAAATCTTTACCCAATTAATTAGAGGGAGATATAGGTCCCACCCATCTCATAATGAAATCATTCTTACTTGTGCCACAAAATAAATTTAAAACCTTCATCGTAACCCAAAGAATAAAATCGGTTTCATAGACATCATCCCATCATCTCATAATCCATATAAAACAAATGGACATTTCATCATAAGAAAAGTGAAACCATTTAAATCATAGAGACATTATACTTGAAACATACACATATGAAATAATGTCATCTTATTTGGAAAATGGTTTTGATAAAACACTTGAAATGAATTCTTAAGGAAAATATCCTTTCTTCTTGAAAATCATTTTCTTTTCTCAAAATGCCATGTAATTTTAAAAGAAAGATATTTTGTTGAAAATAGTCATGAAATATTTTGGATTAAGCTTCATGAAAATAAGTCTTTATAAAACTGTAAAAAAATCATTTCATGTTGTATAAGTTAAAAAAACATTCTTCTCGTACTTTTGCCGGAAAAGTCCAAAAGTACCTCGTAAAAGAAAGATTTCATACATACCATGTAGTAAAAGTAAAAAATGGGTAAAAAGGAATTTAAACATATATGAAAAAAAATTTAGAAAAAATGTGCTTAGATGATAAAGATAACCCCAGTAAATACTTACGAATAAACAATCTCGGATAAAAATGAGATTGACAAATTATCCCTTACCTTAGGTCTGATATGCTTCGTACATTTCCGAACCTCCTATATAATGATTTAAATAATGTCATTGAATTATTACAGAATAATATTCATTGTTATGATATCATATATGGTTCACTTATGACTTTATATTACGGGATCTTTTGTAAGTTCCATGTTAAAGCAACGTTTTGGGTTAAATTGTTTTATTTATCGTACATGTTTGGACTTGTTATTCTTGATATTATTACTTATATCCTGATTTACTTAATTCCAGAATGTAAAACATGATCTATATATAATATATATTCAGTATATACATATATATATGATATATCTATTAAATTGAATGAAATAAACCTTTCATGGAGATGGTAGGTCATACGTATGCAAGAACGTTGTTTTCGTTTCCTTATTGAATTGAATGAAATTAAGTAGATGACATACATATATATACACATAAATCCAGTATCATTATTATGTCATATATTTCATGATTACTTATTATATATACTTTATAATCATTCATGAATGGTTAGCATGGAGAATGAATCTCATCGAGTCATGGAGACGGTAGTCCGTACGTACGCACGAGCGATGATATCATTCCCATGATCGTGGAATTGCATTGAATTGTATGTATAATATTTCAGAATCAATATAAATTTTCAATAATCATATATCATTATTTATTTACACCATTATACCCATCCATGTAAGGTGGTGGTTGAAAACAAATTACACCATGGCGTAGAGACTGTATTCCGTACGTACACACGCGCGGTGATTTTGTTTTCCATAGGATGGATAGATGGTGAAATAGGGTTGTTTCATACTTATAATAACATATCAGTATATGATTGATACTGTTGTTATTACTTCATAATGAAACAACTAAATAAGAAGAAGTAGAAGAAGAAATAATGTTGAAAGAATCAGTAACGGATATTACATCTTCGTTCGACACGCCTTTTTGAAACCTCCTCTTAGGGAAATAATACTAGTCTTTGAAGAAGACCAGAACCTATAGTATGTTTATAGGGATGTGGAGAAGAGAAATTGGTAGGTTTTGTCTGAGCTTGAATGCTCAAAGTGGTGTGAGGAAGAGAGGGAGGAGGTGCCCTTTTATAAGGGAGGGGAGGGGCACCTTTGGAAAAACTAAAAATATTATTTTATTATAAAGTCATATTCGGTTTTTAATAGCTAAAATTGATTTATTTTGAAGCTAAGGTGGGGATGGGTCGAAATAATCTCATACAATAGAATTTGGACAAGTTTTGGTTACTATTTTAATGTTATCATTAAATTTAACTCTAAGTTAAATAATTTAACTTTTACCGTGTCATTTTTGTTCTCTTACACTATATGGTTAATAAACTTACTATACCAAGACAAACGAACCCCAAATGGTTCATTATTAATATATATATCCTTATCTAAGTTATTTTGCCGAACCTCAGATTTTTAGGAATAAAATAACAAGTAATAATATAATATTTTTTTAAAAAACTATTTTATGTCAATTTTGACACTATTTGGTTCATGATTTTTTTGAAATTCCTAACAGAATTATTAGTTCGAAAAAAGATAATTAAATCAATACTAACATGTCATATTAACCTAGAAAATTAGTGGAAATCATAAAAAGTCTCAAATTACTTTTATTTGGGTATTTATAACATCAATTATGTCAATATTTCATTAATAAGATAATTACTGCATCATCATTGTGTCATAAATAAATTAAATTATTTAATGTCTAAAAATTATAAATAAAAAACCATTATTTAGGAAATCTTTTTATCTTTGTAATGAATATTTATATTCGAATTTATCTTATGTATAACCCTATATTAAAAATGATTTATTTATTAAACTTTGATTTTAACTATTTTAACCCATGTTTAAATAAATTAATAATAAATGTCCTAATCTAATCCAAGTGGGCCTAAATGGTCATATTGTATTCATAAGGTTGTTTTTGGATGAATTAAACTTATCCAATGGAATTAGGACATGTGTTAGGGTAATAATAATATCATTTTTACCCTTAATTACCCTATTTACTTTTAACCGTGGTAAAAAAAAGTAAAAAGTTACTATTCACCAAAAATTATTTTCATCTCATTGAACCTCATTTTAGTCATTGATATTAACCGTGTCAATCGGATTTTTGAAATTCCACTCACAGAAGCGGTAAATTTAAGTTTTGTGTGAATTTGAAAATTCTCCTAGGAGGTGGGTAAACGACGGTGAAAAGTTCAATAAAATTTTTATATATCTAAAATTATTATAAAATGACTCCAATGACTTAAATTGAACTTATATAGGTATTATGTATCAATTTTTACCTAAAATAAATTTAAATAAAATAAATTATTATTTAAATAAAAATTCGGTTTTTGAATAGTAACCCAGTGTTTTCACTATTCATCAAAAATTGAAAGTTTTCAGAAAAATACCAAAAATTCACCCTAGGATAATTTCGATATTCCAAATCCAAAAATGAAGTCCATTTTGAAAGTTAAAATTTATAATTTTCCAAAAAAGTGGTTATTACTATTCATAACTGCTAGTTCATAGTAATATTATAATAATATCTCGTTTAGTGAAACTCAGTATTGCTACACACGCTATCGAAGAAGGTCTTGATTGCGTGTAATGCAAGCCAAGTAAGGGATGCGTGTAGTACAAACTCCTTTTGGTGTAGCATACAACACAAGACATCAATGAAATTAAAAAGAATATTTTTTATAAAATCTCGAGGTGTTACATTTATTCACATGGAAGAACCTTTATTCCTAAATGATAAATGTGGATTGTCCTTATACATGGAAAATATATGAATCCATTTTGCATGGATATATTTCATATGAATATATAATCCATTTCTAACAAAATATACATGACTATCTACATATAGGATTATATGTTTACAGTCAATCCATTGTTTCAGGGTAGTAAACTCCTTAAAAATGATTTATTACTAGTCTTAGCACATATACATATTGTGAACAAGAAGCTTAAGATATACACATGAAACATCATTATTTTTCCTAGATTATGTACATAACTAATAAAGGTTGATTAAAAAAGAACATGCAATATGAGAGCCATATCAAATATTGTTTTGGTCTCATGACACATAATAATACTCTAAACATCCTTAACCATCATGTTTTGAGTGTCCAGGACTTCATCTAGAACCCTCTCCTCCACTAATTTTCCACCCTACATGGAGTCTCTTCCCACTCATATTAATGATGGGAACATACTATTCTGACCTGTATTGGATCATTGGATCCACTATACTTGATGCTACCTCAATTTGGTCATTCAGTCCAACTCCCACGTGGTTGAGCACTACTCCAACATGTTCTATTGATATAATCCCTTAGTTTTCTAGGAGATGGAATATTTTTTTAATAAAAAATAAAAAAAATGTATTAAATTATTCACATAATTCCTAATTCATGTAAAATATTTTACTGACCCAAAATTTTGAATAATGTTTGGTTCCTAATTTTTTGTGTTATTTTATTTTATACTCAACAAAACTATATTCTCTAATTAATGATGTGAGTATAATTAAATGAGACTGTTATATGACCATTGGTCAATATGGACATTGGAAGATAAACTCTTAACACTACAATTTTTGTTTGTAAATACAAGTGATCTTGGTTAATTAATACCAAAGAGGATTTGATGGCCTCATCCAGTAGACTCAGGCCGTTCGAATCCCATCTAACAAAACTTGGTAAGGAGGTAGCACCACTGAGATTTTTTCTAGACCCAGACCAAGCCGAACTTCATCATCTGAAGCGTGAAAGGAATCACCTACCAGAGATGTTCAAGCTTATTGAGGTCACTACTTGGGAAATGTTGGCCAAGTCACCCTACGATTCTGTCACCTTAACACACCATACACTTAGGTCCTATACCGGTATTATAAGGGGATATCTAACGAGACATTAGCTGCTTTGTGTAATCCTTTGATATAAATAAATTTTTATTTATTCTTATGGTAAGGTTTGTGATTTTAAAATGTTCGGATAAATATAGGATGTATATTATTGATGAATTTTGAAAAAAGGGATATTTTAAAATATTTATGTTAACATTAAATAATTAATAATGTGTAATTATATTCAAAAAATGGTCTTCTATTGTTGTGTTCAGTAAGAAATTTAGAGTCTAATAAGATCAACACAATTTTTGGTGAATAGTAAAGTATGAATAGTAATTTTACACTTATGAATAGTAATGTGACCAAATGGAATATTAAACTCACTTAATATTGTATTAATATAATTTAGGCACCTTGATTAGGTAATGTGATTCAATAAAATAAGTAAATAACTGTTTTAGAAATTATTAGTTAAGTATTAGTATTTTTTCAGGTGAATACTATTTTTTATTTAAAAATTAAATTAAAAATATTTAGAAAATTATTTTCATAAAATGGAGTTCATTTTTGAATTTAGAGCATCAATATTGGGTTACGGTGAATATTTGATATTTTTCTGAAATAGTTGAATTTTCAGTGAATAGTTTTTTATTTAAAAATTAAATTAAAAATATTTAGAAAATTATTTTCATAACATAGATTTCATTTTTTAATTCTGAGCATCGATATTTGGTAAAGGTTATTTTTTTTGGGATTTTTCCGAAACAGTTGAATTTTCGATGAATAATAAAAATTACAGTTTTTAGTTTATGGTGTTTAATGACATCATTAATGATGTAATAAGTATGTTATCATTCTGGTCAACTTATGAATAGTACGATATGCTATGAGGTGTCCTAAGTGGCCGATTCCTTGGGAAAATACCACCGGCAAGCCCATGGTTTTCCCAATATCACTGATGAGGTGTCCCTTGGAAATTAATTATTTGTTCCCTCACTTCTCCTATAAATACCAAGCCATTCCCTCATTCATTTGATTTCCAAATCAACCCCAATTATGTTCTTGTCTCCTTACCTCCCGAGGAGTCCTCCCAAGGTGTCCTCAAGCCTCCCAAGGTCCTGACCTTCAAGATTTCGAAGTTACTCTTCATGGTAAGGGATTCTTATCTCACTTTTAATTCCATGATATTTACATTGTTTGCCACTTATTTATATCATGTTGTGTATTGTGTACTGCCATTGGATATATATTATCAATATTCTCTTTATATCCATGGTATTCTGTGATTCTTTTGGTGGTTGTAATTTTTGGTCATACGATTCGATTGAATACAATGTGGTAAGGGATTTTCATCTCACTTCTTATTCCCATGAGATTCTTGGTATATTTGACACTATTTCCTTTTGTGTGGAGTATTTATTGCCCAGGATTGTACTATTTCTGTAATATAATTTAATTTATGGGTATTACATATTCATTATATGATCCTTCTCTCATGGGATATACGTTTCGAAATTTACCAAACCGGTAAGGGAATCTTTCACCCTCCTCTTTTAAGCCATGACTTCATTTATGTTTTTTCTTAAAGTTTTCATCTATTTTTGTTGATTTTATGTTCTTATATGTTTTAATTACTGTAAATTTCATTTCTAATTGTTGATAGACCCTTTCTGCTCTCGTCAATTTTTTTTTTGAATTTTTAAGTGATTCCATGAGGCTGCCAAATTTCTCATAAAAGGAATCACATCTTCTCTTTACTTTCAGGTTTCCTTTTCATGTGTTCTATCATTAAAATATCCATAAGATGATCTTATTATGTACCCATATGGTATTATTAATTATTTATGAGTGTGTGATCCTTGTATCCTCTCTTTTCAATGTTTTCTAAAACCATGTTATATAGCCGTTATGCTGTAGAAATTTCACCTTAAAATTTCTATCTCTTTATCTTCAAAAATTCTCTTGTTTTATTTATGTGAATACCCAAACCTATTTCGTTTTTATGGGTGTTAATAAATATATAAATATGGTATATTTGGTTCTGTAATTGACATACATATAACCCTCACTCCCTTTCCATGGGTTATAAATGACATAATGATCTTATTTTTAAGAACTTTTAAAATATCAAGATCTTGAAATGAAACCATTTCTTTTATTCTCCATGGGTTATTTATGAAATGTTTTATTATGATCTTTGTGGATCACATGGAAGTGAAGACATATTAATGGTGTTCCCTGATAGTGCTCCAATTAATTGGGTAAATAATTTAATCTATAGATATGAAAAGTTTCATAATACCCTGGTGAATAACCATGGTAAAATTTATGGCACCTCGGGGATAAACATTGGTGATATCTTCAGGAATGTATAAATGAAATGTTATATCCACATATTTACATTATGATTCATGTTATTGTTATTATGATATTCCTCTCTTTCTATTTCTCATGTCTTCATATTTTTCATCATGTTCTTATTGATATCACAAGTAAACGGATTCCCTGGTTTACCCCTTACTCGGCCTTCTGCTCACCCTTTACTTTGATGTATGTATCCAGCATATGAGATGAAGTAATAGTACATAGGATGAAAATATGATGAATCCTTACGGGTGGTTTATAATAATGTTTTATGTTGTTCTCTTGTATTATGTTCCTGATTTCCAAGACACTAGACTTTAAAGAACCTCTATTTGTAAAATGTAATGAAAAGTTATTTAATAAAAAGGCAGGGTGCTATAGTTGGTATCAAAGGATTGTTTAGTTATTTATGGAAATTATGATTTTAAAACTTCAGGAATAAACCTATATAAAAGTTTAAATATAGTAAAACTTACTGGTATTTTGGTGAGTATTGAGTAAGTGGTTTATCAAGAAAATACATCTCTGTCTGGATATGAGCAGGTAGAGGTGGCTCTAGCATAGATGTACATAGCGGTAAAACCCCAAAACATACTTTCATCTAGACTCAAATAAGAACTGGTACACGACAACGAGCCTTGCTGCACTCTTGGTTACGACACTCCTAGAGGTATATGACTGGTTAATCGTAAGATTTTTATGAATCATTATGAAGGAATTATAGAGAAATGTAATTGTCTAAGAATTATGTTTTAAGACATAAAATCCTTTATTGTTAAAATATTTATAAATGAAATAAATTTCTCACTAAGGCTTTAGTCATTTACAAAATGGCGGGCAATAGGAGAAACATTTCAAATCGTGACCACAATGGACCATGTGCTAACGACCCTCTGATTGAATCCAGAATGGAAACATTCATGCGAATGATGAACCAAATGACTCAAGTTATGGAAAATAACTTGTATAAAGCTGAGATATCGATCTCAATATGAAGGGAAAAATATTTTGTTTAGTCCTTTATGCATCAACAACCACCAACCTTCAGTGTACCGACTGACCCATTGATTGTTGAGGAGTGGATCAGCTCTATCGAGAAGATCCTTTCTATACTCCACTGTTCAGAGCATGAGAAGGTCACCCTAACTATCTATCACTTAGAATGAGAAGTTGATCAGTGGTGGGAACTGATTAAATACACAAGGAAAATAGTTGAATCTATGGAGTGGGGAGAGTTCAGAGGGATCTTCTTCAGTATATATTTCCCTCATTCCATGAGAACAGGAATGGAGAAGGATTTTATCGAGCTGAAGTAGAAGGAGAATAAATCTGTGGAAAGCTATGTGATGAAATTCACAAGTATTTCATGATATTTCACCAGTTTTGTCATCGATCCAAATGGTAAGGTTGATAGATTCTTTGGTGGATTGAGACCTCATCTTCAGAAGAAGCTAGCCAACTGAGACTATGATAGCTATGAGGAGATCATGCAAAGTGAAATGAAAGATGAGCTGGAGTATGGTGAGACACAATGGTCTCATAAATAAAATGACAAGAAGAGATTTATGGAGCCCAGCTTAGGGAGGAACTTTGATCAAGGAAGATGAGGCAAGCAAGTGTAACATTCCACGTGTAATAAATGTGGGAACAAGAATTCAGGGAACTTCCTGATCAGGATCAGGAAATGCTACAAGTGTGGAAGAGATGACCATATTTACGAGGAATTGTTGTAGTGAGGTGAAACCAAAACTTCCAAGCACTAATGACAAGGGGAAGATGTTGCAGGCCCTACGTGATGTCCAATAATATAAGTGTGGACAACATGGGCACTTTTCCAATCACTGTCCAAATATGTGGGCAGTGGAGGGGAACCACCATCAGCTCAGCAAAGGCTAAGGGAAAAAGGTCGTGCTTTTGCTATCATGACAGCTAATGTTGAAGCTCCGAATAATGTGGTGGCAGGTACTCTTGTTTTTCTCTCAAAGATATCATTTTCTTTGTTTGATTCTGGTTCTACACATTTTTTTATTTCCCCTATGTCTGCAATGAATTTAGAATCAACCCCTGATTTTCTAAAAGTTGATTTATCAGTCAAGACTCCTAGTGGGATTATCCAAGCATCATCAGTGTTTAGAAACTATAGTATTTACTTTAGTGAGCACAATATTATCACAAATATAGTATTCATTCACATGATATAATTTGATATTATACTAGGGATGTACTGTCTCTCAAAGTATAATGCTAAGATCAAATGAAGAAGCAAGGAAATATCAGTAGTGTTGAATGGAAAACATACAGTGATCTTCCAAGGAGAGATATCTCAACCTGATCCTTGTCTAGAAGAACCCCATATATCCTTCTTTATGGAGTTGATCGTTGATGACGAAGAAGGAGATGAGAGTTTCAGGATAGAAAGTGACCGCATCATCAAGGAATACGTTGATGTATTTCATGGAGTTTCCTGGACCTCCCCTAGAAAGAGAGGCATAGTTATCTATTAGACTCATTCCTGGATCTCATCCAATATCAAATACCCCCTATAGGATGGAAAATGTGGAACTAAAGGAATTAAAGAAACAACTCCAAGATCTTTTGGAGAAGGGGTTTATCCAAAAAAGTGTGTCTCCTTGGGGAGAACCAGTTCACTCTGTGAAGAAGAAGTATGGATCAATGTGGCTATGAATTGATTATAGAGAACTAAATGGGATCACAATGAAAAACAAATACCCTCTTCCAAGAATTGATTAATTATTTGACCAACTTTTTGTGGATCAATTCTTCGATAAATATTTATCATTGATTTGGTAATAATCAATTGAGCGTGTAGAAAGAATATATTCCAAAAAACTACCTTAAGATCAAGATATGGGCATTATGAGTTTGTTTTTATGCCCTTTAGACTGAATAATTCACCTGATATTTTAATGGATGTGATGAATAGATTATTTAAGGACAACCTTGATAAATTTTTGGTACTTTTTATTGATGATATTGTGATATATTCCAAAATTTTTGAGGAGTATGAATATCATCTAAGGGTTATTTTACAAACTCTATGGAAGGAGATGCTTTTTGGAAAGGTTAGAAAATGTGAATTCTGGTTACAATAGGTTGCTTTAATAGGTCACATTGTTACCAATTAAGGAATCACATTTGACCCTGAAAAGGAAAAACTTGTAGTGGAGTGGCCTCAACCTACAACAATAACTGATATTCGAAGATTCCTTGGATTAGCAGGATATTTTAGGAGGTTTGTGAAAAAACTTTTCATGAATTTCTAATCCATTAACCAATTTAACTCGAAAAGTGGAGAAGGATTCGTTATTTTTAGAGATTCATATCTTAAAGGGCTTGGGTGTGTCCTCATGAAAAATGAAAAAGTAATTGCTTATGCATCTCGACAGTTGAATACTCATGAGAAGAACTATCCTATGCATGATCTGGAGCTGGCTGTGATTGTTTTCGCTTTGAAGATATGGAGGCACTATCTTTATGGGGACAAATGTGATATATACATAGACCATCAATGTTTGATGTATATTGTCACACAAAATGAATTGAACAAGGGAGAAAGGAGATGGTTGGAGCTTCTTAAAGACTATGATTGCTCAATTCATTATCATCCCGGAAGAGCAAAAAAAGTTGTTGATGCATTAAGTAAGAATGACCCAGTTGTTCTTTCCATGAGGAGAATTTGAAGAGATCCATTGATCAATGAACTATTAAATATGGACATGGTAATTATAAGGGAATGATCATCATAAACCCTAACCCAAATGATTTCTCAAATGTCATTACTAGAGAAGATCTAGAAATATCAGAAAGGATATCCTTTATTACAGAAGAAGTTTGAGGCTGTGAAGGATGAGAAGTTTCCTGAGTTAAATATTGATCAAGAAGGAGTACTGAAATTTCATAAAAGACTATTTTCCATCTATTCGAGAAATAAAGAAGTAGCTGATGGATGAAGCTTGTAGCTCTACTTTATCTATACATCATAGAAGCACAAAAATATATAGGGACCTTCGTTATCATTATTGGTGTGATAATATGAAAAGGGAGATTGCTGACTACAGTTAAAGGTGCCTTGTATGTCTGCAAGTGAAGGTAGAGAGACAACCTCCTAAAGGGGTATTGCAACCACTACCCATACCAGCATGGAAGTGGGAAAATATCACCATGGACTTCATCACATGTCTCCTGAGAACTTCTAAAGGAAACAATGTGATATGGGTTATTATGGACTGTTTCACCAAGACTGCCCATTTTTTCTCCATTTGGGAATATTTCTCTCTTGATAAACTTTCTAGGATTTATGTGAAGGAAGTGGTAAGGCTTCTTGGAGTTCCACTTTCCATCATATCTGATCACAATCCAAGGTTCACATCAATATTATGGAGAAGTCTTCAACATGATCTGATCACTGAATTGAATTTTAGTACAGCCTATCAACCCCAAACCGATGGAATATCTGAAAAGACTATTCAAACACTCTAGGACATGCTGAGAACATGCTCAATAGAATTTAAAAGTGTATGGGATAAATATGTCCCATTATTAGAGTTCTCTTAAAACAATAGCTTCCACTCGAGCATTAAAATAGAACCCAATGAATCTCTATAGTGGAAGTGATGTAGAACTCCAATGTGTTGGCATGAAGCTGGTTAGAGAAAGCTTCTTGGGATCGATCTTGTGTAAGAGATGACAGAAAATGTCCATGCCATCCAACAACACATTAAGGATGCTTAGAGTCGGAAAAAGAGCTACACCAGCAACCATCGAAGGGACATTGAGTTTGATGTTGGTGATAAGGTCTATCTTCGAATATCACCTTGGAAGAGAGTCATGAGGTTTGTGAAGAATGGGAAGCTCATCCCTAGGTACATTGTCCCCCATGAAATCTTTGATCACATAGGAGCAGTGGCCTATCAACTTGAACTCTCTCTAAATATAGCACAAGTTCATGATGTCTTCAACGTATCCCTCTTGAGAAAGTACATACCTGACCCTTCACATGTACTAAACCCAGAGGTGGTACAACTGGAACATGACCTCTCTTATGAGGAGCAGCCGGTGGAGATCTTGGATCGTAGAGACAAGGTTCTACACAACAAGACTACCCACCTTGTCATTGTGCTATGGAGAAACCACAAATGCGATGAAGCAAAAGTACCAACACTTTATCTTTTCTGAGGGTATGAGTTAAAATTTCTGGGACGAAATTTCTTTAGGGGGGAAGAATGTAATGACACAAAATTTTGAATAATTTTTGTTTCCTAATTTTGTCTTTTATTTTAATTTATACTCAACAAAACTATATTCTCTAATTAATGAAGTGGGTATAATTAAATGAGACTATTGTGTTTCGACTGTTATATGATTTCTGGTCAATATGTCTGTTGGAAGCTAAACTCCTAACGTTAAATGTTTTTTATAAATACCAGTGATATTGGTTAATTAATACAGAAAGAGGATTCGATGGCCTCATCCAGTAGATTCAGGCTGTTCAAAGCCTATTTGACGGAACTTGGGAAGGAGGTAGCACCACTAGGCTATGCTATAGACCCCACATAAGCCGAACTTCATCATCTGAAGCTTGAACGAAATCGCCTATGGGAAAATTTCAGTAGATAGAGGTCACTGCTCAGGCAATGTTGGCCAAGTTGCACTAAGATTCTATCACCTTAGCACACCTTACACTTAGGTCCTATACTGGTATTATAAGGGGCCATGTAACAAGACCATAACTGCATTGTGTAATCCTCTGATATAAATAAAATTGTTATTTATTCTTATGGTAAAGATTGTAAATTTAAAATGTTTGAATAAATATAGGATGTATATTATTGATGAATTTTGAAAAAAGGGATATTTTAAAATATTTATGTAAACCTTAAATAATAAATAATGTGTAATGATTTTCAAAAAATGGTCTTCTACAGTTGTGTTCAGTAGGAAATTTTGAGTCTAATAAAATAAACATAATTTATAGTGAATAGTAAATTATGAATTGTAATTTTGTACTTATGAATAGTAATGTGACCAAATGGAATAGTAAAATCAATTAATGAAGTATTAATATAATTTAGGCACATCGATTAGGTAATGTGATTCATTAAAATAAGTAAATAATTATTTCAAAAATTGTTAGTTAGGTATTAGTTTTCTTTCATGTGAATAGTGTTTTTATTTAAAAATTAAATTAAAAATATTTAGAAAATTATTTTCATAAAATGGAGTTCATTTTTGAATTCAGAGCATCGATCTTTGGTTAAGGTGAATTTTTGGGATTTTTCTGAAATAGTTGAATTTTTAGTGAATAGTGTTTTTAATTAAAAATTAAATTAAAAATATTTTGAAAATTATTTTCATATAATGGAGGTCATTTTTGAATTTAGAGCATCGATCTTTGGTTAATATGACTTTTTGGGATTTTTCTGAAACAATTAAATTTTCAGTGAATAGTAAAAATTACATTTTGAGTTTCGGGTGTTTAATGACATCATTATTGATATAATAAGTATGTAATCATTATGGTCGACTTATGAATAGTAATATATGTTATGAGGTGTCCCAAGTGGAGAATACCATGGGCACGCCTATGGTTTTTCCAATACCACCGACGAGTTGTCCCTTGGAAATTAATGATTTGTTCCCTCACTTCTCCTATAAATACCAAGACATTCCATCATTAATTTCATTTAAAAATTCCCCCGAACAAAGTTCTGGTCTCTTTACCTCTTAAGGAGTCCTTCCAAGGTGCTCTCAAGCCTCCCAAGGTCCCTTCCTTCATGCATTCTATGTTACTCTTCAAGGTAAGAGATTCTTATCTCAGTTTTAATTACTTGATATTTCCATTGTTCGCCACTTATTTATAGCATGTGGTGTCTTGTGTGATGCCATTGGATATATATTATCAGATTTTTTTTTATATTTATGGTATTATGTGATTCTTTTGGTGGTAAGTAATTTTTGGTCATACGATTTGATTGAATACAACGTGGTAAGGATTTTCATCTCACTTCTTATCCCTGCGAGATTCAGGGTATATTTGACACTATTTCATTATGTGTGGTGTATGTACTGCCCATGATTGTATATTTTTGTAATATAAATTAATTTATGATTATTTACATATTTATTATTTTATCCTTCTTTCATGGGGTGTACGTTTCGAAAGTTACCAAATTGGTAAGGGAATCTTTCACCCTCCTCTTTTAAGCCATGACTTCCTTTATATTGTGTCTTCTAGTTTCCATCTCTATTTTTGAGGTTATGTTATTATATGTTCTAATTAATGTCCATTTATTTTCAACTTTTTGAGAGACCCTTTCCACTCTCTTCAATTTTTTTTTTGGAATTTTTAAGTGACGCTGATAGGATGCCGAATTTCTCGTAAAAGAAATCACATCTTCTCTTTTCTTTCATGTTTCCTTTTCATGTGGTGTTTCATTAAAATATCCCTAAAATGATCTTATTTTGTACCCATACTTTATTATGAATTATGTATGAGTGTGTGACCCTTGTTTCATCTCTTTTCAATGTTTTCTAAACCCATGTTATATAGTCGTTATGCTGCAGAAATTTCGCTTCAAAATTTCTATCTCTTTCTCTCTAGAAATTCTCTTATTTTATTTATGTGAATACCCAGAACTATTTAGTTTTACTGGGTGTTAATAAATATATATATATGATATATTTTATTCTGGAATTTACATATATATAACCCTCACTCCCTTTCCATGGGTTATAAATGACATAATGATCTTATTTTTAAGAACTTTTAAAACGTCATGATCATGAAATGAAACACATTTCTTTCATTCTCCATAGGTTATTTATGAAATGTTTTATTATGATATATGTGTCTCAAATGAAATTAAAGACATATTAAGGGTGCGCCTTGATATCTCTCTGATGCATTGGGTAAATAGTTTAATCTCTAGAGATGACAAATTTCAAGATACCTTGGTGAAAAACCTTGGTAAATTTTATAACACCTCGGGGATAAACCTTTGTGATATGTTCATGAATGTCTAAATGAAATGTTTTGGAAACATATTCACGTTATTATTCATGTTTGTTTTATTATTATATGCCTCTTTTTCCCTTTTTCATGTCTTCACATTTTTCATCATGTTCTTATTGATATCACAAGTAAATTGATCCCTTGTTTACCCCTTACTAGGCCTTCTGCTCACCCTTTCCTTTGATGTATGTCTCCAAGATATCAGATGCGGTAATTTTAGATAGGATGAACCTATGATTAAGCCTTACAAGTGGTTTAGAAGAATGTTTTATGTTGTTCCCAGGTATTATGTTCCTGATTTCCAAGACACTAGACTTTAAAGATCCTCTGTCTGTAAAATGTAATGAAAAGTTATGTAATTAAAAGGAGAGATGATATAAATATCATAATATTAAAATATAAATATATTTTCATTATTTTTTCATTAAATGTCAATAATAATATTCTCATGAAATAATTGAATATTACATGATCATATCTTTAAAATGATATTAATAAAATAATTACATGGACTTCTCAAACAAACATCTTCAATCATCTTATTTCATTATGACCGACTCAACATATAGTGAATCATTGAAAATAATTGAAATACTTTAGTTTAAAATATAACATCTATAGAATAATTTCTTGATCCATCATGTAAAAGAGTGAAAATAAGATGTAGGTGGACCTCTGTATTAGAGGTGGAAAGACAACTAAGGGACTTTCACTGGTAGTTGGGAAGGACCTTAGGGATGAATATTTAGTAAAGGATATAGAATTACACTAAGAGGAGGATATGTAGCAGGAAACTTTTATGATCATCATTCACCACCACCAACCCCAACAGTCCATTTTAGGTTTAGAGGAATGGCAGTCTGGGACATAACCAAATATGGGTGATGGAGGGGTATGACCAAGATACCATACACATGATCCCGAGTATAATTTATGTATTTTATTCATTTGAAATAATACTTATATAGAATAGTATAAGAAATTTTAGTATTTCAATATCCTTATTTCCTGAGATATTGATTCTAGTGGAGCCCGTATCCTGACCAAAATGACTAGAGACACTTACTTTAACCAATCATATGTTCACCTAAATCTAATTACGATGTATGATTTCTCATTTAAGATAATGATTTTCATGGCACCGTATTGTAGATATATTGAATCTATATTTGTTATTCCTTAGAATCAAACATTTATATACTTAACATTCATGAAATAACTCCAACAATTAATTAGTTTTGTTTTTCTTAGTATATTGGACAATATTCTCTTTTATGGGTGAGTGATACATTTAGACATGATGTGACGGGATTATGTGAGAGATGTTAGGTCCAATAACCCATCAGATGGAGCATTTAGATTTATGTGTGGCATAGAACTCTAATGACCAACATCAAGTAGTTGTTGATGAGTATATTTACATTTTCAATAAGGATGGGTCATGATTACCCCAGTGTTGAGAGTTTGATTTCTATATTTATATTCATCCCAGTACCATTGTTTTATCTTTTAAAAATTATCAGGTAGTTGTAGATGGTCTCTAGTAGTTGAAGGTGAAGTTGGGGTATCCTATAGATAATGGTTTTGTTAGACCAAGAGTGTCCCCCTTGACTTATCTACTATTGTTTTCCCTGAATGTAGATGAGTTATTGTGGGTTTTTATTGACCGTTACCATATGAAATGGGTAAAATTCATGAACTAATACCCAGTACTAGGTATTATTTATGGTATTGAATAACTAAATGTAGTGAAGTGCTTCTTATTTATTGTTCTCATGTCTTGATATATCCAATTCTAAATTAGTGAGAAGGATATTCTAAATAAAAAATTTCAAATATTTTTTGGAAATTATGTGTTTATTTTCTACATGAAATGAATATATATTTTCTTCATGGTTTTTAAGAAACATATCACTTATCATTTGTTATATGAGTTCAAATTTTTCATCATTTAATAAATCCTCATATATTCTATATTATAAAATGAGTATATTGGGAATCTTATTATTTTTCTTTACATAAATTTGAAGAACAAGATTTACATAAATCTATTAATGAGTTAGTTATGTAATTGTTATTTCCACTTCATAGGTTATGTTAGCTTGGAGGTAAGAGTAGGATTGGATCTTGTGAAGATCAATGAAATGTTAGTTTGGGATCCTCCCGAAAGTATATTTAATGTGTAGAGATATATTATGATATAAGTGTACTACCAGATATTCATGGTAGTCTTCTCTAGGTTTATAGGATCCATGAATTCGTATATTTTAAAGGACAAGATGTTAATTTGGTCTGATAAGTTGTATATATATTTTTATGAGATGATGTAGTGACTGAAGAGTTCACATATTTTGTGGTTTCTAATAGAGAGAGTTGAGTAACTATAATTTTCATGATTCCCTTAGAGTTTTGTTCAAGTGCATGTTGATATATAGGTAGGAATTGATTCCTTATAAGCCTAGGTAGTTGAGACCACATGGTAAGAACTAAATGATCCATGATCATGAGTTGGAAATGGTAGTGTTTTCCTTAAATACATATATGCATGTTATTCATGGATAGATGGTCATAGACTATATAGGCCATAAGAGTCTCAGAAAAATACTTACATAGGGAGATCATAACCCGATAAAGAGGTAATGGTCATAGTTCCTCCAAGAGAATTAAATTGATTAATTCTATAATATAGGTAAGGAAATCATGGTGGTTAATTACTTTATATATAATTATTATTCTATATTTTTAGGAGAGGTGTATGAGGAGTTGGCTTAATTATAGATGTATTTATTCTATAAGGGTGAATTGGATTATGTATAGTTTTATTTGGTCTCCCGTGTACTTTCCTAGAACATGTGGTATTCCAAGATGGTAGTCATCAATTATGTGGGTTTTAAATACCAAATTTTCACAAATGACGTGTTCTAAAGGTATTACAAGGGTGGAGATCAAGCCATTCTCTTCTATGGATGGATATTGGCACTAGTCACACTATGTGAGAAGGTATTGACAATAATCCAAACTTAAACTATTATGGTAAATCCTAGTGTGATGAAAATTTTCCAAGACCTTGGTTGTCAATTTTTACGGGTAGGAATGAAAGTAATATTTATCAAGTATTTCTCACAATGCCTCACTCTTGAAACCAAAACACAAGATGTTGCATTTAATATCGATATGATGAAAAGTTAATCATAGTATTACATGAAGTACATTGAGTATTTTTGATATTTCGTGAAGAATTATCGTTGAATCTAGATTTTACAGTCTCTTTATAAATTTATTGATTCTTGGAATTATCATTTTATTTCTATGATTTTTCAATTAGAGGTAGAAATGGTTGACTTGTTAAGTTTAAATTATATATATTTTTTTAAATACATACTATTTAGAAAAATGGTAAAGATATAAACTATGTATTTAGTCGCTAAGAATATATAATATATTTCTATAGAGTTAGGAAAAAATTAAAAAAAATAAGGGACTTAATGTTATACATAAAATGTATTATTTGTGCACAATATATTTCACTACCGTGCATAATGTAATTTTGAAAAAGAATTATATACATAATATTACTTTTATGTACCAAAATATAATTTTTATGTTTCCTATGTTTTTTATGATACATATGTTTTTTGGATATGTATTAAAAAATCTCAATTAAGGTTGAGTGTGGTAAATGGAAAAAAGTACCACTAATGTTTTTTCAAAAGTATATGATTGTTTTTTATATGGGAAATTAAAGTGTTTTCCATTATTTTTTTAAGAAGCATTGTTGGTATTTCAATGAATTGAATTATCATTGAAGGATTTTCTACTTTGATAGATGATAGATTTTAACAATCCATGTGGATTATAATACATATTATCAATTTAAATATATTATTTAAAATTTTATAAAAATGGATATAGAATATTATTGATTTTATGGAATAATATAAGGGTATATTATTTGAAATAATGAATTAGTATTTTAAATAATTAAAGAAGTGTTTTTTGGTAATTAATTCATGGAGTTAGCGTCTAAAAAATATGGAAAATATCTATGCTTTAATTAAACTAATGAAAAAGAAGTGAAAACATTATATTAGTTATTATTAACAATAATAAAAATGGAAATATATATATATATTTATTAATACATTTTCAAAATCACGAATTTAAAGAGTAGATGATGGGAGGTGAATACACCTATTGTTTCAATGTTATCATTCTTAGTAATAAAAAATTATATGAAACCTATATGTTTTATTCAATTTTTAATCCATTTACTCATAGATGCTTGAGAGACGTCATGAATAAAAAGAAGTCCTGGGGATTGACAATGAATTATTATGTAAAACCTACATTATATATAAGGGATAATTATACATCTCGAATATTAAAAATATATTGATGTGTACTTCTTGGGTTATTCTTTACTAGTGAATCAAGTAAAATACTATTTGCTAACATTTATTTTTCTATATTTATATATTGTCTATATGTGAGGGGTAGTAGATTTTTATTTATCTTATATACTGGAGAGAATGTTCCTTTGATTGAATAAAAATTACACAGTTTAATTCAACCCATTTAGTTTTGATGATTTGTGGGCAGAAAAATTTATTTCAGATCTGAGTAAGTACATGATGAATCTAGTATAAAAATGACTATTATAGAGAACATTGTGTGTCAAGAGCTGACCCTTTTATTAGAGAAAAAAAATTTAGATTTGGAAAAATAGAAAAATACATCACTTATAGTCTATATGAAATTAATTCTTCTCTTCTACAACACAAGGTATATAATAATGTGAAGTCATTTTGTTATCCTTGTATTAAGTAGACCGAGCGTTGTGCGACATTGATTCCATAACCCAAAATTCCTCATATGATGCACTATTAAACATGATTTATATGAAGGTGATGAGTTAAGTCAATACTAATTATATGTTGTAAAATATTAAAAACATTTATGAAGTTGATATAAAGGTAAAGGATTGATATATTCATGTTTTTTATACTATGTTAGATGATCTAAAGATGTATCTAGATGTAAGTGATGATAATTTTTGGAATTTATCCACTATATTAATTAGATACATACATGTACTTAATAAAGAAGTGAAGGATGGTTAAGTTGTGAAGAAGATCATGAGGAGGACACCACCCCTATTCAACCAGAAAGAACATTATCTTGGGGATATTAACTTTGCTACGATATCACTATTTGAATGAAAATTTCGATTTGTGGCCAATGAAATGAGAGTCAAGCCAGATTTATCATCTAATAAATAATTGATATGGAATTAAAATTCATATAAACTATTAAAACAATAAAATATAAATATGGAGAATAATATTTAAAAGATAAGTGTCTTTAATTGTAGAAATAAAATTGAAACGTGACAAGGGTATTTTAGAAGGAAAGATACATGTGTGTTGATTCTATTGTGGAATGGTTGGACACATTGAACCATTTTTTACAAGGATATTCAATGGTGATGAATATGATATTGAAACTAAAAAAATAAAAATAAATTTTCCTTATAAATGAAATTTCATTTAGGCTAATATATAAAATGAAGATGTATTATGTAAATTTTATTTTGAGAACATAAGATGAAGAGGATGAGCACTAAATAGAACAAGTATAATCTGAATTTAAATTTTAAATTAACGATTCCCTAATGGTCACTGTTAAAATGAAAAAAAGATAGTGATCATCAAAATCAAACAAATTTTTTTTAGATCGTGTAACATCTGGATATTTAATAATATTTTTTTACATTAAATAAATTAGATGTGTTCGATAACTTACTTGACACGCAACACTGAGCATAAGATAAACAATGATATATTACCAAATAGTGATTAAATAGGTTGTTTTGAAATTAATTACAACATTATAAAAATAATATAATGGTTCTAAATGACTAAAATGTATTTATTAATTCATAAAAATTAAGTATATCTTTTTTATAAATGTTATTTTATGCATTAAAAATATGTTATCTTCAAAAATGGATTTTATTCTATTTGGTGCATGAGAATTATAATAAATTCACAACATTTTTAAAAATTGTATTTGAGGGAATAAATTTTAATTTTGAAGTCATCATGTAAATATTATCATAGAATTATTTTATGGGCTTTTTTTGAATGGTTTACACTTCAGTGAATTGTGAAAAATATCAATTTTTGTAATACTATTGTTTTTTTCAATAAATAAATTAACATAAAATATACATTATATTTTTAATTTGATATTAAATTAAAATTAAAATACTTTATGTTTAAATAATATAATTAATTACATATTAATAAACTTAATTCTTGATCTTGGAATAAGTTAATCTTTATGAAAAAAAATTAATTTTTCATAAAACTATTTTTAGTGCACAATGTCGTTCTATCATAATAATTTAAATAAATAATTTTAGATTAATGATTATAATTAAATTAATATATTATATCTTTATTAAAATAATTTATAACCCATTTTATAATTTTTTTATACGAAAATAATAAATGTATGTTGAATTGTTTTCTTAAAAATACATTTTTCTAAAAACTAATATTCATTTAATTTTGAAATATTATTTTAAATATAATTTTTTCCAATTTTTAAAATATAGTTAAATAAAATAGTTTAAATTTTTTCAACAACATTTAAACCTTTTTAATGGGGTAACTTTCATTTTTGGTGAAAATGAATAATAAAAATAGTAAGTTTTTTTTGATATTTTTGGTAAACACTGGTTTCCCAGGTGGAATAGGTTAAACCAAGAGATAAGTGTAATGTTTATTATCAAAATTATATAATTAATATTGTTATTAAATATTTACACCCTATATTATCATTATATTTAATTATTTCCCACTTGGATATATTCTCACTGGAAATTTAAATTATAATATTTTAATATTTTAATCAATTTCATGTGTGTCCTCTCCCTGAAATATTAAAGGATATCTCCTCTCCAGTCTTTTTCATGAATTTTGAGGACACTAGTATGACCAATACCTATTAAAAATACTTTATAGATTCTTTAGCTTCATCATTGAGCCATTTTTTCTCCTAATACAAATATTTATAAACATAATGTTTAACCCCAATGAGGTCTCTCCAAAAAGAGGTATGAATATTAACCAAGCTCTTTCAATATTATTTCTTCTCCTACCTCCATTAAAAAAAATTTATCCATAATAAAATTATGATTTCAGAATCATAAATATTCAATGATTTTATTTTAATGATGCAACTACAATATCAATCCCTTTTTCCATCAAATTGGAAATGAATTTATTGACCATGCATACAAGTATACTACTGACATCATATTGTTATATGATTCATTTTCATCCCCATATTTCATGGTTGGTTATTATGATTTTTTAAATTTATATAGTATATTTATGAAATAAATATTAATATATTATTTTGAGATGTTTTCTACCTTCATTCCATCCAATCCATAGGAAAACGGTAACATCTCTCGTGCGTGCAGGTGGACTACCACATCTTCTAGAGATATGTTTCTATTTTTCATTAACACATTACATAATCATGACATGTATATATTTAATGAATATTTATTTTAATGAATATTTAATAATTATTAAATAAAGGGGAATTATTATTTACCTTACTTTCATTCAATCCATCAACAAGTTGAAACATCACTCGTACGTATGTACGAACTACAATTTGTATGATGAAATGTAATTCAGTTTTTATAAATTGTTATAAGAGAGCATATAATTATTATATATTACAATTATTAAATTATTAAATTTTTTAATATTATGGAACAATTATCATGGTGAATGGACCATAACATTCAAATCGAAACATGCATGAAAAACAAAAAATTATCACCTTAAAACAATGATTTCAAAAAGTAATTTCTAATTAAATGGTAATAAAATGCTCTGACCGGATCATATATGATATTATAATTATTAATATGGTTTGTATATATAACTAAATTAAATTCAAATGTGTTATACAAGAAGTTTTAAAACATAAAAATTAAGTCAAACTTGAGGTCATGGTTTTTCATCATCATATTTTTTCATTGAGACATGATTGATGTTATAAATATATTTTAGTTTACAATGTTTATATGAAAATTAAATTAAATTTAATATCCTCGATCATTCCAAATTAATGGTATCTATATATATACTAAATCAATATTTTTCATGCTTTCATGTCACCTTACCGCACCTCCACGTCACCACATTTTCTGTATCATATCCTCCAGAATCGCAAATAGATCTCGTGATCCTGACCATATTCTAGAATTTCCATTTCTATTCGCTCCCCTACCCGATTTAGCTCATCGAATCCTTTCCCCCTGGTCTAGGGTTCCTGCACCCCTCCCTGATTCCCACCTCCCTTAATCCTCTCTCCCCCTCCCCTCCCCTCCCCCGATTCCCCTCTGCATCCGTGACTCCACATGTGCGTGATCCGTCTTCGGCTCTTCAAACTTCGGCTCCTCAGACTTCAGATCCTCTAACTTCGGCTCCTCCAACTTTGCCTCCTCCGACTTCGGCTCCTCCATCGTCGGCTCCTCCCTCTTCGGATCCTCCGATGAGGCTCCACCGATGACGGCTCCTATGACTTTGGCTCCCCCGACTACGGCTCCTCCAACAATGCTTTCTCCACAACGAGTGAATCTGAATTCAGCACTCCCACGTTTGGGTTCTCCGCTCTGCCTAGGGTTCTCGTGCCCTCGAGCAAGCAGCGAATAAGCCCAGGAATAAACCACTGTCAAATATCTTCATGTATCAAAGTATTTGATTTTCAATGGTGTTTTTTATAGGATTAATCCGTATTATTTTCCATGGGTATTGGGTCTCTGAATCTAAAATCTATTTCGGGGTGACAAATCTCTAAGCAGAACATCTATTGAAGAGTTTCAAGCATATAATTAAATTAAACTTACACACATTCTATGGATTCAGACTCCACCATCTGCTAGTGATTTTAATTTCCACTATATGTGGTAAACTTGCATTTACTCTTTGTAACCTTGAACCACTGCTAAACCACCTCGAGCTCTAAATTTCAGTATTACTTTATACAATGTTAATATGTTTTATTCACAGTTAGTTTTTTCAATGATATTATGTTGTATTCACTGTTAGTTTGTTCATTGTATTCACTTTGAGTTTTTTCGTGGTTTAGAATTTTCCGTGGAATGAAGCGTCTTTAAGGTTTGATTCCAAAACAAGAATGTTATATCACTATTGATATTCAGTTTTATTTATATCAAATCATTTTTGTGGTTGATGGAGAATAATGGCAGTAATGAATGATTTCCATCAAACTGCACTGATAAGAGCCAGGATTTAGGTAATTCCTACAACAATCATAGCCCTAAATTATGAGGTAAACCATGCACTTATCACAGCCTAGAATATATAGCCATAATATTATTATGATGCTGTACATGACACTGGTGGCCATAGGTGTTTCCATTATTATGGAGGAAATAATACCCTTTCCTGATAAGTTGTAGTAGCCAGGCTGTTTCTAACTGTAGAACATCTGATGAGGTATGTAGCACTGGCCAAGAGGAATTTTTTATTTCTGACTACATACTGCCTGCTACACAGATTTAAGATGACGACGGGGCCTCAAGGTTCTCTAATGCTTTGGATCAGGCTTGGAGTTGATCGCACTGGACATGATTTATAAAATTCCTCAGTGAACTCAGGTTGGGAATCCAATTTTTTTCATTGTATATATGTTTCCATTCACTATTGTCATGTTGTTCACTTTTAATATTCACAGGCATTCTGTTGGGAACCAGTTTCTTTGAGGTGTTGATGTTTTTACAATAAAATGATTAAGAAGTATGAAGGATGGATTGAGATTTGTATTTTATTGTTTAACATAAAAAAATTAACACTATTTAAATAGTATTTTGCCTTTTGTTTTTTCAGGGGGTTGTCTTTTTCTTTATATCTAACTGTTTCCCTATTATCTATGCATATATATTTCTGGATTTCTCCAATCATCACAACCCCTCTTTAATTCCTCATCTACTTCGAACATAAGGTATGTCATCATTTATTATTAGCTCACCACCTCCGACTAGGGATCATAACCCATATTCCATCCCACATCTGCTTTGCAGTTCAGGTTTGTGATTATTTATTCTCGGCTTTCTTAATCTGATAATGCGTTGCATCTTCTATTCCCTTCCGCATCAGCGTCATAGTTCAGGTACAATATTAATTACCTATTCCAAAACTTAACTCCTTGATTCTACATTTCTCATATCATTTCACATATTACTTTGGGTTAATATTTAACTTTCTGTTTTTTGTATAATGTTAGAAAATAACAAACTTCTATTGGGCTTAATTTTAGGTCTGTGATCATATCTTCTCGGCTCGCTTCCAGCATCTCATATTCACACATCAGGTACGATATTGACTACATATTTCAAAACCTAAATCATTTTCTTCTATATTATTGTAATAGAATATCTTAATGGGATTATTTTGAGTTTTCTCAAACGGATATTCATGTGAGTGAACATAAACAAATAAAATTGTAAGCAGCATTTAATATTAGACTATTTCAACCAATAATATATAATCATTTTTTTGTATTGTGGGTGTTTTATATTAATTTTTAGAACCCTATTAAGTGGTATTCCAAGAGGTTTATGCATCCTGATATCATTTCTCCATATGATTATATATTTATTTGGAATAAAGACAAAGGATTTCAAGATTCTGATGCATAAAACTGAGATTCGCCTTATGATTATAATATTGATTCCATAGTTAAAAAGGTCAGTTATATTAATAAGTTGGGTTCATTTTTTGTGATTTTTATTTTCTGCTCTGTTTCGGTTTAGTTCATGTGTTGAGTCTATGTTGTGTTCTGTTATAGTTTAGTTCCTAAGTTGGGTGCATTTTTTGTTATGTTTCAGATCACTTCATGAGACTATCCTTAAATCTAGAATTTTATTCAGCTCAATATGTTCGGTTAAAATGCTGCTCAAAATGTTCTATTTTACAGGTGAAAATTTAGCATAGAGTACTGGGTAGGGGAGGGAGGAGGAGGGGGGATGAGTTTGGGGGAGGAAAGGGTCAGAAAAATTTTTGGTTAGTGGGCAGGGGAGGGGAGGGTGGGGGCTGGGTAGGTTGGCGGGGAGGGGAGGGGAGGGGACATGCGGATGAGGGCAGGGGGGAGGGGACTGCTTGGGGAAGAGGATAGGCAGGGGGAGGGGATGGGAGGTGAGGGTGAGGGTAGGGGGTAGGGGCTGGGCAGGTTCGAGGGGAGGGGAGGGGAAGGTAGGAGAGGGGAGGGGACGTGTGGATGAGGGAAGGGGGGAGGGGAATTCTTGGGGAAGAGGTTGGGTAGGGGAGGGTAGGGGAGGATGAGGGCAGGGGGAAGGGGTTGGGCATGTTCGAGGGGAGGGGAGGGGAGGGGAGGGGAGGGGAGGGGAGGGTGGGGAGGGGAGGGGAGGGGAGGGGATGGGAGGATGAGGGCAGGGCAGGGGAGGATGGGGATATGGGGGAGGGGGTTGGGCAGGTTGGAGGTGAGGGAAGGGGAGGGGAGGGAGAGCTTCTGGGATTGGGTGGGAGACAAGAAGAGATGGGGGAAGGGGAGGGGTAGAGCTGGGTAGGGGGTAGGAGGAGGTGCTAGAAAATTTTGGGCGAGGGGACTACTAATAAAAAATAATCCATTTTTAATGACATTTTTTTTCACTTCACTACATTAAAAGAACAAATACATTCAAATTTTTTGGATGAAAGTGAGGATGACATTCCAGTAATGATATATGTACCTTCAACCATTGCAGATCAACTACAGGTTCCTATGTTTCTATAACTAAATTTCCACTCTTCAAATATTTTTTTATTCAGTTTCTATTGCTGGATCAAACCGGTTACAGGTACAAAAAATAAATCAGAAATTAGAAACAATATTTTTTATTTCAAAATCTATCTCATTTATGTTGCCGATGTGGAAAATATACAGAGAAATATGATAAAGCCATTGTTTTGAAGATTTTAAGTGTTGTGCACTGTGAACTAATGCCATAGGTTTTTATTCTTGAAACCAGAAATCTTATTTTTTTTATATTTTTCTTATTGTAACTGTTTTCTTTTGTGTTTAATAGAACTTCGTTTTCACATCAATAAATGAAGAAGCTGATATGAGGATCATAGATTTTGGCTTTTCTGACATTATTAATCTAGGTAATAATTGATGATCTGCCTTGACTTCTTGGACGATGCATCATTCTGTTTTAGGATGTTATACAAAAAAATTTCTCCTATTTTGGGATGTGTTTGGTTTTGTAAATTTTTTCACTTTTCATTTTAATTTTCAAAAAACACAGGAAAGCAGAAACATAAGAGGTTATAATGATTTTTTATCGTATAATTATTCGGTTATTACTGGATCAAACTAGTTATAGGTACAAAACATGTATCAAGACAATGCTTGATCATGTGGATTGAGAGTTCTACTATTCGTATCCCTTGGAGATTGGACATTCTAATCTCATCAGATGTCCTGTGATCCAAACACCAGGGAATTACTACCATTTTCCCTTTAGTGTCAACCCATGAGAAATTTCAGGTGATGATTAAGCTATAGATTTTGAATGAACATCCCACCTCTATGTATTGTGCCTCCAAATTAAAATTTTTATGCATAAAAAGATTGATTAGATGCTTAGAATTTTTTATTCTATGATTACTTATAGGTACAAAACTGTGGGTCAGTCATTTTACTAGCCTAACATCGGTAGAAGGGAACAACTGTGTTATGATTTGGAAAGATGGCTTAATGTTCCTTGAGTGTAAGTATATAAATTGATATTCTATGAGGTATTTAAAGAATTTATTTCATGATAACATTCAATATGTTATTAGTTCATATATCATACTCTAAACTTTTTCAGGTATCTTATGCAGCTTGAGGGAACATCTTGGGAATTTTTTGGAATGGCTTGGATTCTACATAGATGTTCTAGCTTAGAAGTAGTGTGTTTATGTACATTGTGAGTGTTCCCACTTAAATACACAATCAAATGTCCTATTTTAGTTTCTTACTATGGAATTTTCATTAGGTACTAAAATAGTGTCTATGTCCTGAAAGTCTCATTCATTGGGAAACTGAACTCCTCTGGATATGATCATTCATAATGAATTGTGTAGTCTGCTAGAATTGTGCAAATTGATGCATTTTCATTGTTTGTTGATTCACATAAAAATGATTCATGATATGAGAAATATAATATTGAATAAAATATGTTCTACTGGAATAGTCTAGTACTGATTCCACTTCAAATATGTGACAAGACTGCTCTATACTTACATAAATGAAGAAACATCGGACCCCTGTCCATTACCATGGTTATTTTCTTACTATATTTTGTTTTAATGCTAAACTAAAACAATTCTTTTTATTGTTATTTCTGTATCCATTGTAGACTCAAAAACATCACCTTCCTTTACTATTATAATAATTTATTTTTTAATTACATAGATGTTCTCTTAGATTATCAATAACAGTGTTCAAAATGGAGGTTCCCTTTTTAAAACATCACAATCTGTTACCATTTTTTTTACAAAATTTATATTTCATTACATATATAACAACTACAACTATTGTATCAGATAATTATTTTATAAAAAATCCATCATAAATTCCTGCGCCTATTTAGAAACAATATGATAATATTAGTATAATGTATATCAATTTCATTTTCTACAAATTTTTAATTAGAATGGATTCAGCTTCACATGTCTTATAGATGGAGTCTAATGTGGTGTCATACTCTGAGTATATGATAATTAGGAAAAACATTAACATTATAATCCATTATTTAATGATATTCATATTATTCATATTTGTGTTTGTCTCTTCGAGTCAGCCGGCTTCATTGACAATGGAAATCAGGTATGGTATTTATGTAATCATTTATAAACATTATTATATTCCTCTTCAATTCATTCATGCTTTGTTGTTGAATGCCAAAGTATTGTTTCCTCTCATTGCATAACCATGATCGACTAACCTTGTTATTGGGTTCTTCACATGCTTGGTCTCATCACTACAGATCACCCATTAGACTAAAGTAATTATTATGTCAATGTTAGTAGCACCAATATTGGAAGGCAAATTTTGGTTTTTGGATTCTTCATGAACATTTATGTTTGCATATTCTATATGCAATTTTTTTTATACAGCATTGAATTTATATATAATTGTGATATTGATTATAATGATAAATAAAATGGTGATATCGATTCTCATGCTATATCAATATTCAATATTTATTCACCTATCATTATAATTGAATTTTATGTTGTCAAGTCTTCTGAAGTGGTTTAAGGCCCAGTTTACCCTTGATTGGTCTCTGTAAATTAGATATTTAAAACCCACAACCCAACTCTCTTGACATTGACTAAAGAAGGTATACATTCAGATGATATAGAAATGTCACAGCTATCTGATTCTATGGAGCAGGCTCAGGATTTTGTAGATTTTGAAGGAAGTGGCACTCCTCATTTATGCAAATCATGTTTCTATTTTAATTTGTTTGACATTATTTTTCAGATGTAAACATTAAATCTCATATGGAATTACCTTCATGAGTTCAGACACCCTAAAAAAATCTCTAGCTTTCGTTCCATTGTTTATCTCAGTATCATCTCTTGCCTCCATCTCCGCTTCCATCTCCATATTTTGTTTCATCTGTCTCTTATCTTCACCTCTCACATTCCATCATGTTTCATTACTTTTAGCATTAGTCTTTTTCCAATTATTATAATGGTGTGTCATTATTTTATCTAATCCTATTCCATTTTTATGCATCATTAAATTGTTATTAAAAAATATTCAACAATACTATTTCTTAGTAACTTTTACAAATAGAATTATCTTATTCAATAAAAACCATTAGTCCAATATGTCGTGCGTATGGACGGGCAATTAATAGTTTATGCTATAATTAAAATTATTTCATCCCAGATGTTTTTAGTCAAAAGTTATTACTGTGGTAAAGGTTTATTATCTAAAGTTGACCTCATTAGGACATATATTATGTGACACACCAATATTCATTTATTGGGTGTATAATTTACTAATTTAATATCCTATTATCCTTAATATCCTCATTTTCATGGTATTTGAAGTTTCATTTTAATTCATTTCTTTCATGTGGATTACAATTCAAATGTTAGAAATGTGTTATGAGTTTTATGTTACAATATCATTTTTCTAATGAATTTTAATTACTGAATTTAGGATGAAATAATTATATGATATATCTCGAAAAATGTTATATATTTTATTATCCTCTTTTTATTTATTTAAATTACACATTTCATTTCATGTTACTCCCACTTTTAATAAATGTGTCTGGAATAATGTATTTAATGAAAACTAATATTATTTTTCTATTCAAATGGGAATATTTTATTCCATGTCTATATTATTCATTACAATGTTATCAATATAGATTTTAAGAATACCATAAGATTATTTGAGTCATTTTTTTCCAAAATTTTATTTTCAATAATAAATCATAAATTGAATCTTCTATATATTTTCTGAAGGAGGTACATTTTACCCAATATGTAAAAGAAATAATTTTTTAACATATATTAAATGAAAAAAAATTCACACTACCATGAATAATATTTTATTTGAAACATCCATTATAATGTTCCATTTTTATATTCAAAGGCATTTTTTTAAATAATATTTTGTATTTTTTTTATTTGAAATAAGAGATTAGAAAATGAAATAGTTTTTTTCCTCCGAAAATATTACAATAATACTTTAAAGGAATTGTTCATCTATGACTGTATCCATTAATGATATATTTTATTCAATGGGTAAATTATTTAATGATAAGATCATTATTATTTCTATATATGGTTTATGATTAGGATGATAAAATATTGTTGAAACCATTTTCTTTTCTAGAGGTTATGATATGATGAAATGATAAATGTATTGAGGATATTATGGAATATATATAAATTGATTATGATTATATGGGAGATGGTAATGTTATAGACTTAATGATTAATATTTTTATGATATGAAATAGTACTTTAGAGGTTACCCCAAACCAAAAAATGGAAGCACAGGAAGTTATCCCAATCCCAAATAAGGTGCACAAGTGGTTAGTCCAAGCCTAACATGTGATGAATTTATTTTTGGGTATCCATTCTATAGTATTTCTATGATTATGTTTATTACACACATTATTCCAATTTTTTATATCAAGATATTATGATACTGTTATGCTCTTAGGGATCATGTCCTTTGATTCCATTATGATTCATTCCTTATAAACTACCATGCATTATTTCTTGACTGATAATAATGGTATTTGAATGATTGGTTATGGGTTTCAAATGTCAAGATATTGTTCACATACCCTTATGGTCCTATTATTTTTGAATGATCCTTGATATCTCCATTTTCAACCATTACCTTGAATCTAATCTCACCCATTATTATATCACCCTTTTATTACGTTATGAAGAAATATTTACAAATGATAGGTCTTAGAAGGGTACTTATTGTGATGAAAATAGTGGGAGATAATATAAGTATTTTATATACCAGTGGTTTATGTTTATATGTCTCTAAATTCACTAATAATTTATGGTTTCTGTGTGGATCATAAGGGTATATAATTAATATTAATCTAAAATGAGGTAATATTAAATTATATAATCCTTGGATTCCATCAGTTTTAATCAGATAAAGTTTTAGTTATTTTTGTAAACTATGAAGTAAAAATATTAGTGCGAACCATTAGGATAAGCCTATATATTGGATAATATCCTATGTTATGGTAAAAAAGTATTTTGGTTTCCTAGAAAATAAATCCCTATCTGGATACAAGAATGTGGATATGAAGGTGGCTTTTATTGTAAAATGGGTAACAAACCTAGATAAAGAATATTTTCTATTAAATCAATCATTATTAATGCATTATGAGTGGGCCTAACACTATGTACATGGATTGATACTCTTGAGTGATATGCAAATGTTAATTTAAAATTTGTTTACCAAAAATAATGAATTATTTTTGTAGATAATAACCATAGACAACCTAGTTTAAACCTAATGATTAAAATATTGAAAATAAAGAGTCATGGTTTATACATCTATAAAATTATTTTCATTATAATATTTTTTCTCAAAATAATTATTATTTCTTATATCTATTTAGTTTTTTCATTGATAGAAGAAGGATAAATAATTTTTATGCTAAATATGTAGATTGAGAAATGATTTTCTTGATGTGAAAAAAATTTAATGTCTAATGGATTGTGAAGACATGGCATTATTACTTACCAGATATCTCAATATATAATTAGAAACCTAAACATAAGTGAGTTTCTAAATGAAACAAATAAAATAAATATTGGTTCTAATTAAGACCATGGGGATATTGGGGTTTATCTGATTTAATTAAATATCATATGGTGTAGCTCCTACTCCAAGAATGGGATTATTCTAAGTTAATATTTAAAGAATAATTATTGAATTATTTATGTATTTTGATTTGAGATTTATGATTTAAAAGTGTTTTATCAAATATATTCTTGTTATAAGAATCCTGAAATATCTAATGATTATTTTTTAGAAGTTTTTCTTAATGTTTTTACACGATTATGTTAAATGTCACTACTAACAGGGAAAAGTAATTTTATGGCATGGTTGTTTTTTTGTAATACACATTATGGATGGATAAATAACCCATAATATCTAGAAAATGTTGAGATATTAATGTATAGTTGGGATAAAGAGATTTTTGATATTTATAATGTAAATTAGATAGTAATGATAACCTTGAAACAAGTTAGTGATTTGATGAAAAATGATTAATTTTATATTTGATGATGTTTATTGAATTTTTGGATTTATGGAATATATTTGATATTATATAAATTTAAATGAATAATTAATGCGGTAATGTGTGGAATAATTTTTGCTTTCATTATTCTGTTATAGTGATTCTGTTTAACATCATATTTTAGGATAATATATGGTCAATATATTCAAATGTCTGGTATGTGACCTTAAAAAAATCATTATATTATTTGGGGATTAATGATAAGATAAATTTGGAATTTTTTTGGACCTTTTAGGATTTGAATAATGGTTAAGAATTAATTTAGGAGTTTTATAATTTGACAATATATAGAAAAAATTATGTAGATAATTGGAAATCATTATTGATATCTTTTAGATTAATATTTCAAAAGAATGTATATTCTATTCAAATATGTTGTCCATTTTTTGTTTCATTAATTGAATAGATGGAAAAGTAATATATTTTCAAACTTTTTTATATCTTTTGATCTATTAGAAGATTATTTTTATGCTTTAGCCATGAAAATAATTATACTAGTCATTTATTATTTTAATATAGGATGAAAAGTGGACAAAAATAAATGAAAAATGAATCTAAATGATGAAATTTCACTTATGGATTTGATGATATAAATTTTATATATTTTAACACATTTCTTGGTAACATAATTCATTAACTCTAGGAAAAAGGAACATAAAAGGGAAAATTCATTCCTTATTATAGTTATTTCTATAGAATAGAGGGCTATTTTACCCCTCTATGATTTATTGTTTTATTGTTATTAAATTTATCATGAATATGTTATCTACCACTATATATTATTCTTTGGATATTATATTTCTCCTTCATGTCTATATTTTTAGTTCAAAATATTTTTCTTCTTATATAGGAACCTACTTATGTGTTAATTCAGGTAACCATTATGTTTCCCAGTCCCCCTTATTAAATTATTTTTTTATATATTTTTTCAAATGTGGGTTTTCAAAAAAAAATTAAAATATTGAATCATTTATTAATGAGAAAAAAATTAGGGGATTAAAATTTCTTGTGGTGGGAGAATGTAATATCCTAGGATTTTAGAAGTTTTTTTCATTGAATAAATTATACATTTTTGATAGCTTTCTTGACATTGAAGACATAACTAAAAAATAATGATAATATATTATAACATAGCAGGTAAATTGGAGGTATGAGTAGGGATAAAAAAATATAAAGGAATAAGTACAAATTTCTAACAAAATGTAGAATTATTTATTAATTCATAATTAATAAGTATTCAATTTTCAATAAAGTAATTTTATACGTCAAAAATAAGTTTTATTCAAACAAATTTCAACATTTTTTGTGTAAAAACTATAATTAATTTTTAAAATTTCTAGAAATATTATATTATTTAATGAATAAAATTTTTAACTCATAATTTCAATATTAACTTTATTGATGCTTTTGTAATTTTTTATAAAGATTAGTTTTTCAATGAATAGGGGAAACAACATTTTTTGTAAACCTATATTATCATGTAATAAAAAAAAGTAATTGAATAGTACAATTATTTTTGGAATTTAATATTAAATTAACACAAGACTCATTTAATTAGATATTATATAATTAATTAAATAGTAATCCAAATTGTACTATATCTTGGTATAGGTGTATTTTTCAGTTCAAAATCATATTTATCATAAAACGTTTTTATACATGGAATGAATTTTTATCATAATAAATTATGTAAATAATTTTCATTAATTTATTTAATGAAATATTTAAATTATATATTCAATAATATATATTAACAATTAATTTATTTTTTACTAGGAAATTAATGAAAATAATATTAGTTTATGCCAAAAATGAATTCATGAAAAATTTATTTTCATTTAATATTGCATCATTATTTTAATATTAATTCTCCATAATTACAAAATCATAATTTAATAAAATTTATTAAAAAATTTTAATTGGAATATTAAAATTTTTTAAAGAGGAAACATTCATTTTTATCCATTATGAATACTAAAAACATTAAAACTTTAGTAACACAGTTGGGGTTAAAACAAGTTTACTAGGGTCTAAACAAAGAGATAATGGTACGATTTCCCTATAAACATTTGTAATTATTAATTTATGGATATATTTATATCTGATATTATCATAAATTAAAATTATTTTCTATTTGGAGACAATTTCACAAGAATATTGCATTATATTATTTTATGTAATTCCATTTGTGCCATATCCCTTGTTTATAGAATTAACCCTCGTCCACACCAATAATCACTAATTTTGAAACATCTATCTCATTCAAGTCTTGTAGAAAACCTTCCTTGATTCCTTATCTTTATTCTATAATTCATTTTTCTCTCCTAAGAATAATATTTATGTGGTTAATTTTTAACACAACAAATGTCTCTCAATAAAGAGGTATAAATTTTAATTGAGATCTTTCAATTTTATTTTTTTATTCCTTTGCCAATAAACATATTTTATACATCATAAAATTATGAATATGGAATCATAATTATATTAATATGTTATTGTGATTATTCAAAAACCATTTTACACCTCTTATAAATAAAATGATAAATTAATGTATTGCCTATGCATATGAGTATTTTACTTCCACGAGATAATGATATGATTAATTTTACAACACCATAATTCTAGGATGGTTTTGATGATAGATTTAATAATTATATATTATATTTAAGAAATAATTATTATTTCATTAATTAATATATATTATATACCTTATATCCATCAAATCTGTTGTAAAATGATATCGTTACCCATGCGTACAGTAGACTACAACATATACAAAGTGATGTAATTATTAATTTTCACTTATTATTTACATGTATGATAATAAAGACATATTTAATGAATAAATATTTTAATTATGATAAACTAATGATTTTGAAAATGATAATTATTTTTAATAAGAATTTTCATCTATCAATGAGTGGAAACATCACTCTTATATATGTACAAACCACTGTCCTCACAAAGTGATAAAATTCATTTTTCATCACCACTTTATATGAATGGTATAAAAAGATTATATAATGTTTATATATAAAAAATAAGAAATTAATAACATTTCATATTTGATGTTATCATGATCACATTACAAGGATAATAAACACTCAACCAAAAAATCCATGAGAAATGAAAACTTTAACACTGGGAAATGAGAATTTTAATAAAGAATTATTAATAAATTGGTGTTGAAATGATATAATTAGATCATATATGGTACTATTAGTTTTAATATGGTCATATTATATAATTATAATAAATATAAATGTATTATACTGGATATTAGATTGTTTATAAGGCATTCCAAACTTGTGGTAAGGGTTCACCGTCTAAATATTGTTTTCTTACGACACATTTGAGGTTATGAACCTATTTATGTTTCTTAGGTGTATATAATATTCATTTGGTAGTTTGTTTCATGTATACAAACTAAATAATGGTGATTAAATATGAAATTAAATTTATTTGATGAAATGGGATTTGATTTGAATTTTCGATGGTGGAAAGTGTTTATTCTCTAAAATTGTTTACCTTCAGACATATGTTATGGTATACAACTTTCTTATATTATTATGTATATAAAATAACCCTTTGATTCCTTATAAAATGAATATCCTTATGTTTATGAAATTTTATTTTTCATTTGAATTTATTTCTTACAGGGGGGAACGATTCAAAATTTACACAAGCGGTAAGGGTTTTACATTACAATCTCATTTTTATCTGGATTATTTATGCTTAAATATATAATGATGAAATTATATTATATATCTATATAAAATAATATTTATCATATTATCTTCTAGTAAAATCATTAAATTACATGTTTTATTTTCATTTTTCTCTCTCTAGGTACTCAAACTTTGGATACAGTGATTTTAATGAAAATTGACTTTGTTTTTATATTCTGTATAAAATATTTTCATTCCATGTCCATATTATTAGGTAAAATATTTTAAAATGTTTTTTTCAATTATAATATGAAATTTTAATTTAATTTTTTATTAATTTTCAATTTATATATATTTTTTTTAAAATAAATATTCTGGTAGTTTTCTGAACAATGTATTTTTTACTAAAGGGGTAAATAAAATCATTTTTTTAACATACACCATATGAATGGATATTCCCACCATGATAACAAATATTTTCTTATAATAATATTTTAAATGTTTCTAGTGGTATTTTTCAAAAAAAATCCTTAATATTGTGGATGTGTTTACATTTGAAGTTTGTTATTTCAAATTGAAAAGGGAATTTTTCCCTAGATATATTCTAATGATCATTTTAAGGGAATTTTCCATCCTTAACAACATCCATTACTGATATTTATGGTTCAATGCGAATATGATCCAATGATAATATATTTATAATTTATCAATTTAGTTTATGATTACAAGGATGAAATATTGATGAAACTAATTTCTATTTCCATGAGTTAAGCTATGATGAAAACAAAAATGATTTGATGATATAATTACATACATATGAATAGATTATGATTATGTGACCATTGTCTCTATTATACCCATCAAATTAATTGGGTAATTATTAATGTTTTATTATCTGAAAAGATATATAGGAGGTTATCCTACGACAAAAATAGTGTATATCATAGTATGTTTTATTCCCGAGGTTGGTATACGAGTTGTTAGACCAAGCCTAACAGGTGAAGAAAAACATGGTGGGTAGCCTTAACATATGATTTCTACGATTATGATTTTTCCACAATTTATACTACTGGTGAATGATATGATCTTATTCTAATGTTATTGTCTCATGCATCATGTTATTTTATTCCATTTATAATTCGTGTCTTATGAATTTACATGCATTATGTCATCAATCATGATTATGATCTATGAATTTCAATGTATTATTTTAAAACTTTTTTCTAATGTTATCATAAGATTGTGATAATTTTATTCATATATAATTATTAATATATCTATTGTTTACCCTAACTGATCATATTCTACTTCAACTGATCATGTTTCATTTTCAGTATGTTATGTAGAAATGATTTATCTAAGGTGTGTCTATGAATTTCTATAGTTATAAATATACTAGGGGATGATGAATATATTTTATTTATAGGTATTTTGGGTATTCTAGTTTTAAAGACAATAAAACATTATGGTTAAAAAATTTACCATGATGAAAAATAATGCATTTTCATCTAAAATGATGTAATATTTATAAATTCGTTATTTGGGTATCCTTAAAACACATGTTGGAACATGGGGGAGCACTAAAAAATTAATATTCAAAGAAATTAAAAATTAAAAAAATTACTATTTTAAAATAATCATTAAAACATGTGGGAAATCATAAGGATGAGAGAGAAAAAATAAAAAAAAAGTTTCTAAATATTAATCAATAATTCATAACATTTAATTTGTAGAAGTAATTTTTAAAATAATAATTAAATACCGAACTAAGATGATTGAGGAACTTAATTTTATTTATTGTAACTAATAAAAAAGATGAATATTGTGAAGAAGAGGTGGTTATATTGAGATGTAAACTAAAATATGAAATTCAAGTGATCCCAAAAATAAGATAATCTATGGAAAATTTTCAAATATAGAATTATTGGAAAAAACCAAAAGAGGGAAAAATGAGATAAGAAAAATTTTGAGGGAAGACCCATTTGTATGGGTAAAAGTGGAGGTATCAAGAATAAGGATAGATCAAAAACATGAGTAGTGGTATTCTAAAATAAAATAAAACTAATGATTATAGAAAACCATCAGTATTTAAGGAGTAAAAATACCTAGATAGTTATACTAAATATGAAGACATGTGGAGGGGGAAAAGTGAAAATATATTTCACATAAATAAGTTCCATTTTTTTTGGTAATATTGGACACTCAAGGCCCTATTTTGGACAAGAGATAAGTTACTTGTATAGACAAGAACATCGAAGATGGAAAAGAAAAATAAATCCATATCATTTGACAAATGGAGTAAATTATTTTTTACTGGTATTTCTATCAATGTTATATCATTTTTTACAAAGAATATGATGGTAAATAAATGAATAAATGAAAGTTACCACTATGCGAGTCATTGATAGATGGTTATATTGAAATAGAATCAAATTCTAAAGGGTTAAAATTTTCTCTATAGGGGGAATAAGAAAAAGAAGACTATTCTATTTATATTTTAGTGATAAATGAGATAATATTTAATGTATCATATTTATTAAGAATCTATTAGAATTAAAATATGATGACATAAAAAGAAAATATGTCTTAATTCTTACTCATGACAATAAATAATAACATCACATAGGACCTGAATATTGGGTGATCATCCCATAGTATAAAAAATATGAAACTCATGATGAATGTGAAAGTGAGAGTTAATGAAACTTTTTGTATTGGAAATTATGGATCTCTAATGAAGAAATTAAAATAGAAGATCAGGTTAGAATTATATAAAATAATGTGAACAAAACTACTCTTTGTATAAAGATTTTATCACAAAGTCTTATGTGTGACTAATATTTGTCACTTTGGTATTGAAATTAATTTAATTCAGATATGATTCTTCAATAGTTATAAAATAAGGAATTCACTAATGAATGGTAATATAAAATAAAAAATTTATTTGTTAGGTTTATAACAATGGAAAACATTCTTTTGTATAGTTGAATATGAAAATAACAAGTGGAATCAAAGAATTGGATATCTTCATAAACTGGCCATTGAATACCTTCCAAAATAGAGAGTTTCAATTTATATACCACATATGAAGCATAGTTATGAAAGGGTGTGTGATTCCTGTATGTGGGGTAAGATAATACATATCCATTTTTTTGAAAATGTTATACAGGAAATCTAAATCACTTGATCAGTTTTATCCAGATATCAGTGGTCCTATGTATTACAATAGTTCATGGAGGGGTATATAAAGAAATTAAGATAATCTATGATGCCTACAAGTAATCATGGATACCAAAACTCGAGACCTTATGTGAGACCCCTCAATGGAATAACCACTAGGATACTCACCTAGGGAAAACATTTGTGGTCCTATAAATCAACCATACACTTTTGAATAAAGAAACTTTATCCTCGTTTATGATGATTACTATAGAATGGATTTTATTCTATTCATTTAGATAAAAAATGAGGTTACGATATAATTGATGTAAAAATAGAATTTTTGAATGGAATGATAATGTTGGAAGACTATATTGATAAAACAATGAGATTCATCATTGGAAGTGATGAAAATGAGATGTATAGATATAATAATGCATTGTATAGTTTAAATTTAGAACTACATGCATAGTATGATTGACATGAATCAAATGTAAATAAACTAAAATTTTAAATGGGTGGTGTTTATCACAACATTTATGTGAATTCATACATGGAATAATTTTTAATGGTGTTGGTTTTTTGTGGATGATATGATATTTTTTGGAAAAAAATACCTTAATATTAGATATAAATTTTTTTAATGAAATGGAGAAAAATGGAATAGTCAAGATTTATAATATTGGGATCTGTTGAACATTAGTAGGTATCTTGACTTATTTTTTCGCCAATAAAGTATTTTATATATATTGGTTTGACCATGTTGTTCAATTTCCTCCATCAACTTAATGATTTTTAGATATTCTCTCTCTACAGTACATTTCAATCATTATTCGATTTCTATCTATCATTCATGGTGGTTTTATATTTTTGGTTTAATAAGAAATGAGGAGATATTATTCTTGGATAATACTAGAGGAATAGATGATTTTTATCTAAATTTATTGAAAAACATTCTAATGGGGACCCATGATTAACATATAGGGATATTACATCATTTTAGATGAATATTCGTCACATTTAAAAAATATAAATGCACTATGATCATAATATTTTTGTGTATTTTAATATTGTAAGAACTTATTATAATTTGGTGAATGATTTTCTGCATATCCCTTTAATATCTTCCCCATTATCACTCATACTTAAAACCATTTATTATAAACAAAGGAATAGAAACATAAAAAAATGGTGAGCTCTAATTCTCAATAACGGTAAATAAATGAATTATTTATGAATAACATGGATATAATTATATGATAAAATGATAATAACACTGAAATATCATTCCCCAAATTTCAAAGATCATGCACATGTGTCATGCCATAAATATTATATGTTCATAAAAAATAAATCAGAAGGGAATTAGGAGGATAAGAAATGATAACATAAAATAGAAATAAGACACAAAATTTGTGGAAAAAACTTATGTATATGAAATATGTTCCATTTACTTAAGTAATCTATCCTATGTTCATTTATTAGTCTAGTTTCACACACCATATCATCTTGGTAGTCATTTTTCACTCCCAAGACCATCTTAGTAGTCAAAGTTCACTCCTAAGACCCTATTGGTTCATAAAGTCTTTCACTAATCCAATTCACTCCCCACTATAGCCATGTCTATATCATGAGATATAAATCATTATTCATTGTAGTAGAGGGTGATATAGTCCCCAACCATATCATAGTGAAATAATATATACATATTCACCAAGATAATAAGGAAACATTTCATATAACATGAAATGTATTTGGTATCATAAACATATACTCATATCAAAACCTATGGAAAAGAGACATGTTTCATATCAAATTTATCAAAGAGTAACCTATGGGTGGAATTAGGATTTATAAAAATATTACCTATGCAGGGCAATTTACTTTTATAAACCTATAACATTTGAAAGAGATATGACATTCATAGAAATAATTCTATAAAAAATACCATTCACGGAAAGGAAATGATTCTAACCCTGGGATCATTTTCAAAAAAATTCTATGAGTAACACCCTCAAATGTCATATTATATGGATAATAATGTTGAAATATCACCTAAAAATATTTCCCGAAGAAAATACCATTTCTTCTTTAGAAAATTATTTTTAAAACATAAAAAACATTGAAAATCATTTTCATTGATAATTATTTGAAAACACAAAAATAAGGCATGACATAATTTTGTAAATCTTTATCCTTGAATCCTTACAAAATAATTTTGAAATCATCTTGAAATTAATATTCCATTAAAACATTTAAAGGAATCATGAAAATGTTTTGAAAATCATTTTCCTTGAATACTTATAAAGGATGCTAATTTTTTTTCGAAAATAAATTTCCAGGAAAACATATAAAAAAATTTCAAATCATTTTGAAAACTATTTTACTTGAAATTATACTGAAAAAAAGAAAATTATAATTAGAATCATTGAAATCTATTTCTTTGAAAAGAAACTTTTTAAAACATATAATGTATTATTTGAAAATATTTTAAAATAACTTTAAACATAAAATAATTTATTTTAAATACATTTTCTTTGAATCCCATTTTAAAATAAAAATATTTCCAAAATATTAGGAAAGATGTTTAATTAAAAAAATCACCTTGTAAAATTACTATGGAAGTATCAAGGAAATTATGGTCATAATGGAATGTATGTTTGTACATGATGAACAGTCCTTTTAAACATGAAAAGTTAAGAAAATTGTTTGAAGAGAAAATAATAAGAGAATTTATTTTAAAATCAATTTTAAAAAGGTAACACATTGGTAATAATTTATGTTATTCATCATATTAAAATATTAAAACTGGTTTCAAATTTTTGTTAGAAAACAATTTTTTGAAATAACATTGATTTACAAACAAAATGAGAAATAATATCATATGCTTACAAAAAACTTTTCTTAATTTTCTTATTTACCGAAGCATGTAAAAATGGTACAGTTACATTGATGTAAAATGATAACCAGATTTTATAAAAAAATCATGATATTTCTTATAAATTGATCAAAATATTTCATCAATGAAAGCATAATCTTAAACAATCATGATAAAAAATGACATTTTTTCAATAAAATGATACCACTATGGAAAATAGGAATCATAATAAAATGGAAATAATAGCATAACATAAAGAATAAAATATTTTGAAATTAATTATATTCATGATAAAACAATTAAATGGTTGTATATATACCCCCTATAATAATATAGGGGAATAACAAGGCATGTGTCTCATTGAAGTAAAATTAATGCAAAATTACATTAACAATTTGGTATTATTTGAACATAATACCCATGAAATAATGATCCTAAAATTAATATGTAAATACCCATAATATTATTTATAATAATTATATAATATATCCATGGGTATTATACACACCACATATAAGATGTATGAGGTGAACATGACATGTGTCTCACGAAAAATAAAAGTGAAACAAGAAAACCCTTACCATATGTCTTTCCATTCATTGTACATGTTTAAAACTAATATATAATAAATATAAGTTAATTATAAATCTTACACAGAACCATATTATTATATTTAACCACACATATTTTTTTATTATAAATTTAAATTACAATATAATTAACAATTCTATGTTATTGTTTCAGTTTGGGTAACATATTATTTTTTCTTTTTACATGTTTTGACATATTATTCTGGAACATCTTTATTGGATATTGATTTAAATATTTCCAGAATGAAAATCCTGAAATAAATATCATATATATTCATTAAATATGTATTCAGTATAATCTAAAAAATATATAAATATGAAAATAAATACATCATTCATTGAAACGGTAGGTCGCACGTACGAATGAAAAAGTAAATTATAAATATTTATATATATAATATCATTATAGAAGAATTATTTTGTCATATATATCATATATGTGTATTGAAACTATATTTAGTACATTCCATTTGATGTGAGAATGAATAACATCACATTGAGGAGGCAGTAGTCTAGACTACCACAAAATATATTATCATATTTCAAGAAAATTGAAAGAATGAAGTTATGTTTTATATAATAATTCCAGAAGTACAAAGACATAATATAAATTATATATATTATATAAAAACATAGTTTCCATAATAATTCTCACCCCTAAGAATTGTTAAATTTAAAATGAACAACATCTTTTCATGATGTGGTTGTTCTTTGTAAACGAAAATGATAAGTTCATTACCCATTAGATGGATGTGTGTGTAAGTGTATTTATAAAAAATATAATAAAAACCACTATTTATATTGATGATGTTTCGTTTTTTATAAATATTTAATGAGTATAATTGAGTAGGTGGAGAATGAAAATAAAACAGAGGAGCGTGAGGAAGGATGTTACATCTTTTTGGTTAATCCTTTTGGATTTCACCAAAGGTCTTCCTTAGATGGATTTTTCACCCAAGGGAGAATTACATGATGAATTTATGTATTTTGGGAGCATATTTGATTATATTTTTGGCGATCCAATGGGATTTGGAGGTGTGAATAATTTGGAGGGTTGAGTACTATTTTACAGTGGATGATGAGTGGCATTCTGGTAAATTTTTTAAAATAGAATTTCTACCACGCATTTCTCATTAAAAATTGATCCAATAATGGTATAAACCCATAAAAATGTATTATAGGGTAGAAACATTAACATAAAATTTATTTTGGAAATGTTTCTAGGTCATTTTGGGCCTTATGATTAGGATTTAGTCTTTTGTGGATAAATGTTTCTCTTAATCACTGTAATTAATTTTAACAAGCTTCTATAATAATTTTTTGTAAATATATTAGTTGAAGTTATTATAAATTATAAATTATTATGATTCTATATATAAAATAAATTTTCCAAAATTTTAATCATATAAGTGGGGGAAGATAATTTATGTCTAATCCCATAGACAGGACGATACAATGACTTTAAAGTAGGAATATTCCAATGTTTGGTAAGTTTCCATATCCAATTTCAAAGTGAAATTGGTTAAAAGGTCAAAATTTGAATAATTTATGCTCTATTTAAAAAATGTAACTCTAAATTGAATTAAAAATATAATTTAAAATTATAAATAAATTGGACTTAAAACTATTTTTCAATTAGAAATCTTTAGTTTTCACTATTGATCAAAAATGAAACATCACCGAAAAATACCAAAATTATAGAAAAAAATAATTTTTTTTCCTATTTAAAATATTATTTTTATTTTGACATGTAAAATCAATAAAATTTCTAAATATCAGATTCTAATTTGATTACCCATTAAAAGGTTGTGAACTTACTTTTTTGAAGAATAAATTTTTTTATTCATAAAATTGGATGTATTATTATCTTATAACAGTAAAATCTAGTTGATGAGTATCATAAATATTGATTGAATATATTATATATATATTTTATTGAAACCATTTATCAAATTTGTAATTTCTAATTTATCGCGATAAATTTGTGTTTGTAAATAGTAAAATAGTTTTCTTACAGAAGAAACTTTTTATTTTCAAATAGTTCTTACATTCACATATAGAAATTGATTACCAAGGGATTAATTTTATATACATATGTAAATAATATTTTCACAATTTATTTAATATTATTTTTAACATCCATTCCAAATGTTAGGTGGTAGCTATTATAATTGAAACACCCAACCACTTTACAACTAGATTTATTATAGAATGCCTGGACCACTAAGTCTCTACAAACACCACTTTGTTATAAAATATCCAAGTAAACATAATTTTTCAACTTCTCTGATGTGAATTTTGATAATCCAACATACATGGTTGATATTAGTAAGTTATTTTTAGTTTGATAAGAAAAACATAATTTTTGGTGAATAGTAACATACCCTTATGAATATTAATGTACCCTTATGAATAGTGATATACCCTAATGAATAGAAACCTTACCTATGATAGTATATAAATAATATTCAAGTGGAAGTACGATATATCTATGTTTTGGAATAAGTAAATTAATGTTTTAAAAATGTTTTTTGAATAAATTATGATTTTAATTAAATATTAAATTAATCATATTTAGAAAATTATTTTTGAAAAATGGACATCATTTTTGGTTTTTACACATTGAAAATTTTTTGGGTGACTGTTTGGTATTTTTCTGAAATACTCGAATTTTTGAGGAATGGTGAAACATGGAAAAATATTGTATATACAAATTATCAGTTAAATACACTATTTATGACATCATAAGTGATGTAATACCACTTAGTCAGAACTCACATGCATTTATTACTATTATTGTTAATTTAATCATCACTAATGATGGTCTTGAGGAAAATTAATAAACAAATGATTAAGAAAATTATGAAAACCCTCCTCTACTCCACTACAACCCCCCCCCCTCACTTCCTCTTTTATACAATCCTCTAAGCCTTAAATATCCTCAAATTTCTTCCCAAATACCCTTCCTTATCCACTCCCCAAGTCCAGGAATATCTTGGTCTTTCAAAAATACCAAAACCCATTCCCATAAAGAGGCTCTCGGGGAGGTTATTTCAAGAGGCAAAACACCCTTCTTTTTCATTTAGATTCCTTTAAATGTATCTTATTTTGTTATAAAATACCCATACCCTTTGTAAAAAGGACCTTAATAAATCCATTATCATATATATACTGGAATTATATCATTTTAATGGAATAACCATCATAATTATTTTTACTCCCTCCCATTTTATTTTATAAACGAAATCAACGTCCATGAGGTTCCAATTTATAACCTTCGTGGAAGATGATGATTAGTTCTTCAATTTTTCCTTCATTACAGGTCATTAAACCATATTGATGGTTGAAAAAGGCTATAATATATGTATTATAGCCTATTTAATATTAAGGAACTAGTATATGTACATATTATTAAATCATATGACCAAACTAGTTCTTAATAATCAAAATACTGCTAAAATAATATTAGTGAATGTCATATTTATTTGATCTAATGATTCATCCTCTTTACATGTAACCAAATTCTATAAATTATCATTAAAAAATCTGGATGTTTATAAATAACATTTAATTTCAATTCTATAGGTTTACATCCATTCAACATGAACTCCATTAATTTAGAACAAGTGAACTCATTATGATAATAACGAAAAAAAACACACCTGAATGACGAAATTCAATATAATAACTTATCAATAAGATATTAAATGAAATAAAAAGAATTTAGATAAAATAAAAAAATATCTAAAAGGTTGTGAAATTAGTTATTTATATGTCTAATTTCACATTCCATGAACTAAAGTTCAAGAGAGGATCACATTCAGACTTAAGGTAGTGGTTTCTTCATCTCGCTTCCATTTCTGTGAGATTTTCCGTATTCACTACTAATACTTGTGTATGGTTTATTTATAATCAAAATTAATGTAACATATATAGAATATATTTTTTTACATTTTATTCAATTTATCATTTTAAATTTATTAATTTTGGGGCATAGTAATTGATTGATTACATAGCGGTAAGGGTTTTCCACCCGAACTCCCATTTTTTTGGGTTACTTTGATTGTCTAATTAACTCAATGAAATTTTTATGTATTATATTTTACTCTTCAAAAATTATGTTTTATTTTTATATAGATGTACACCAACCATAATCTTTCATTAATTTATGGATTTTTTCACATTTTAAAATGAACTTTTAAGATAGTTTTTGAAAGACAAGCCCGATTCAATTGAATTTCTCAAATTATTAACCATTTTTAAAGAGAACCATATAATCTGTTTTTGTAAACCATTATCTTTATAAAATAACTCATTTTATAAAGAAAATACCACATTAATTCACCTCTGGGTTTATACAAATATTTTTCCAAAAATAACACTTCTTTTCAAAGTAAAAGGTTATTTATCTTAAGAATTACTTGATGATTTTATAAAAGTATCTTCATATATTTTAAAACTATTATTGATTATTATGTATTATTTGGATTAAAATTTAATTGTATCATTTACCATATTTAATTTAATGGATTATGATTATTTTTTCTTTGGATGTACTATCTTAAAAGCATTCACCAATTTATTCTGAATTGTTAGTGTTTATGCTTAATGTTTGGGAAAAGTTATTTACATTTCATTTATTATTTTCAATATGAATATATATGTTTTTTATATTTATCCCCGTTCATATGAGGAATTCATTTGACATAGAAAGTGTTGGGTGAGGCCCACTATATCCCCTCAGTGCATCAGTAGGTCAAATAAGAAAAACTACGGTCTTGGCACAAGTTCATCAAAAAATGATTATTTATGGTCATGGAATGAGGCCTTGATAGTATGGTTATGTTGTCCCGCATTATGCATTCCCTCATTATAAAAATAGTTTTTGTGGTTCATGTGGTTATTAGACTAGTATAATACCCTTGATTATGTTTTATTGTGTCCTTACTTACTCAGCTCTTATTCCTGCCATAATGTGTTCAATTTTTTGTTAAAGGCATATGTTTTTATTTATTCAACTTGCCTAATGTCTATATATCTTTTATTTTATTGATTACTCTTACTGAGCATTTGAGCTCACCCCTTTGTTATGTTCTTTCTTATCAATTTGTTCAACTCTTGATCATAAGGTCCTGGAATATGAAATTATAATTATTAATAACTTATTTCAGAACCTATTATACATGATTTTATTTAATCATAAATATGTTTTGTTCATTTTTTCAACTCTTGATCATAGTAGTTATGTATGTTGTCAAAGGAGTTTATATGATAAATTTATTTCAAGATATATTTTTGAACTTATGTATGTATCTTGTTTTCAATACTACTAAACTAATTGGTCCTTTGGGGTGAATATTCCTTATTTATATTCCAATATAATTAAATAAGGCACCATCTCAAGGAAACTGGGGTTATGTCCTTATAGTTGGTATCAAAAGAAGTTTAGTAGAAAACAAGGAAACTATATTAGAAAATGTAGATTTTGGAAAAAAATCCCTTAGGTTGTATTTCGGGGAAAACATACAAGAACGTCCTGGAATCTTGGTAAGGAAAAGATTATGTGGATATTTCTAGAAAATACATATCAATATAGAGACAAACAGGTAGAGGTGGCTATGGAACAGATGTACCTAGGACTAAAAACTTCAATAAAGAGTTTCAGGCTTGACCAAAGGTATCCTGGTACATGAAAACAGGCCTTGCTGCACTCTTAGTATTGACACTCCTGGGGGACATTCTTAGGATAATTCACATTTTATTTACCCACCATTATGAAGGTTTTATACCCCCAAAGTAACCAAAGTATATGGTTTAAGTATTTAAGATGCATAAATTTATGTTATGTGTTATACCGTGTTTAGAGTCATAGAGTGCTCATAATGTTACAAGCTAGTATATATTATGGAATTGATTAGAAATTGCGCACAGAAAAATAAATGATAACATCACCAATACACAAGATGGGAAGAGTAAGAATGATCATATCTCTGATTGTATTAATACATCATTTCAAAGGAATATTTTCTCCTAAGTATTATCATCATATGAGGAAATAATATCATATGTTCACAAGGAATGCAAATACTACTCTGAGTCCTATGGTTTTGAAGGTAAGAAAAATAAGAAGAGTATGGAAGGAAAAAACATGGATAAAGGGATGAAGTGAAAGATTTATTTTCATAGATGTAATAATTGTTGATGGAAACACCTTAGTATATGCTTGAGAGGAAAAAGAGTTTTCTAAAAGTGTGGAGAAAAAGTGCACCACACTCATAATTCCATGGCATGGAAATAATATCCCTATATTCAGTGCTTCAACTGCAAGGAGATAGGACACTATGGGAATTAATATCTCAAGCATCAAAGGAATATACCCCCAAATGAAGATTTTTGGATAATGATCATGTTACGATGATACCATAGAAGTAGTATAATGATTAATATTCATAGTCAATAATCATTTCATTTGAATATTTTGTTAGAAATGTAATGGTTTTATGAATTATGATACATATAAGGATTGTGTTGTAGTACTATTTCATTAATGATTTGAGTTCATATGATGAATGGTACAAAGGAAAAGTTATTCAATAGAAAGATAATTTTTTTAAAAAAACACGATTGAGGGAAAGACAAACCTTAATATATATCTGATGATGAGATACTGATGAAGAAATTATTGATTCAGATAAGTACTGACTACCTTGGAACTGATTATTGACTTGTTGGGACGTAGCATATGCAATCATCGATGGAGTTCACAGTACTTTTTGATTGAAGGAATATATAAAATGACAAGTATCATACTTAAATAATACATAAGAATGAATATTTACAATATGGTTTTTAAGGTAATTCTAGTTATTATCACATTTCAAGAGGAAACATGATCATGTTTTTCACATGTTTGGAATGATAAATTTAGAGATGCTTCATGTTGATTAAGTGATAATGATACTTTCATCTTGGAAATTTATAGAAATTAATTATAATGTGTTGAATCATTATATTTTGTAATTTTCAACCATTTATGAAATGTTATAAGTTGATCACAGTATGAGATTTTAGATATTAATATATTACTTCACCAAATAGTGTAAACTATGCTAAGTGATGAGGTACATATAATTCAAGTGAAATAAAAGAATGAGTTTGTAAGTAGAAATGTATATTTATACTCTTATAGAGTGGAATAATTCCTCGACTAAAGGAAAATAGTATTAAATAAAATGTTTTCCTATTATCATAATCATGGATAATATAAATGATTTTTTTAGATTATAGTTTTTTCGTAATCAATATTCATTTGAACATGTCCTCTATCATGTTCTATCAGAAATTCCAAGTTAGATGTTTCTTCCATGTCGAGGTTTTTACTTTCAACTCATGTCACCTCATTCGAATGAATACTTTATGGTGTGACCACCTCATCTCCCTTAACCCTTTTTGAGGATATTTTATTAACCCTATTTTATGATGTGGGTTTCCATAAATCAATTTTCAAGTGTCAACCGTTAAATTTCTAAGTTCAACTTCAAATTTTGAGGAAGAAATTTTTGTGAGGGGATAATGTAACACCCCAAGAATTTACAAATACATTTATTATATAATTCAAGGATCCCTGAGTCTCAAAAACACCACTTTGTTATTACCTATCCATGTAAATATAAATTTTCCACTTTTTTTATGTGAATTTCGAAAAGCAGACATACATGGTTGCGAGCAGTAAGTTATTTTGAGTCCATTAATAAAAACATAATTTTTGGTGAATAGTAGAATACACTTATTAATAGTTACATAACCTAATGAATAGTACCCTTACCAATGATAGTATATAAATAATACTCAAGTGGATGTACGATATACCTATGTTTTGGAGTAAGTAAATAAATGTTTTCAAACTGTTTTTAGTATAAATTATGATTTTAATTAAATATTAAATTAATCATATTTAGAAAATTATTTATGAAAATTTTAATTCATTATACATGTCAAAAAATGGTTAAGGTTATTTTTTGGTATTTTTCTGAAATATTTGAATTTTTATGAATAGTAAATTACGGTAAAATACGTTATATACAAATTATCAGTCAAATACACAATTTATGACATCATAATAGTTTTAAGACCACTTGGTTAGAAATCACATGAATTAATCACTATTAATGGTCTATGAATCATCACTATTTCTACTTTGGAGTGAAATTAACAAACTAATGATTAAAAATTTAGGAAAACCCTCCTCTCCTCCAATATTACCCCCCTCATTTCCTCTTCATTTAACTAATATAATCTTTGATGCTACCAATGGTTCGGCCCAAATACCCTTCCTTAGTAAGTCCCCACAACCAAGAATCCCTTGGTATAGAAAAATAACAAAAAACACTTCCCTTGAGGAGGTTCTCGAGGAGGTTATTTCAAGAGGTAAAGCACCGTTCTATTTCATTTAGTTTCATTTCAATTTGTCTTCTTTTTTTATCATATCCTGACCACCTATATCCAAATGACCATGAAAAATCCAGTAAAATATATATACATTAATTATATAATTTTAATTGAAGCACCATCATCAATATTCTTAATATCTCCCTTTTTATTTTTTAAATGAAATCAACATCCATGAGGTTAAAATTTATAACCTTCATGGATGATGATGTTTTGTTCTTCAATTTATCCTTATTTAATGGACATGAAACAATTTTTATGGTTAAAATAGACTATAATATATTTATTATATCATACTTAATATTAAGGAACCAGTATATGTAAATATTATTAAATCATATGACAAAACTGGTACTTAATAATCAAAATACCACTAAAATAATCAAAGTGAATGTCATAAATATTTCATCTAATGATTAATCCTCTTTCCATGTAACCAAATTATATAAATTACCTTTAACACTTCTGGATGTTCATATATAACATTTAATTTCAATTCTATAGATTTATATCCATTGTACATGAACTTCATTACTTAAGAACAAGTGAACCGATTATGAAAATAAAGAAAACAAACACTTCAGAACGACAAAATTCAATATAATAACTTATCAATAAGGGAATAAATGAAATAAAATGAATTATTATAAACTAAAAACATGTCTAATAGGTTTTTAAATAAGTTATTAATAATACTAATTTCAAATTATATGTCTTTATGTTCAAGAGTGGATTACATTCGGACTTAAGGTAAGGGTTTCTTCATCTCACTTCCATTTTTGTGAGATTTTCCGTATTCACTACTAATACTTGTGTATGGTATATGTATACTGACCATTGATGTAACATATCATGAATATATTTATTTTCATGGTATTCAATTTATCATGTGAATATTATTAATTTGGGGGCATAAGAATCGATTGATTACAAAGTGGCATGTGTTTTCCACCTGAACTCCCATTTTCATTTGGGTTACGTTGATTGTATAATTACCTCAATGAAATTTTTATGTATTATTTTTTACTCCTAATAAATTATATATAAGTATTCTATATATGTCAACAAACCATAATCCTTCTTTATTTTATGGATAGTTACACGTTTTAAAGGGAACTTTCCAGATTGTTTCCGAAAAAACAAGCCTGATTAAAATGAATTTCTAAAATTATTACCCGTATTCAATGGGAATACTATAATATGTTTTTGGAAACCATTATAATTATAAAATAAATCATTTTTTATTAATATACTACCTTACCTCACTTATGGTTTTATACAAATATCATTCCTAAAGAACTCTTCTTTTTAATGTAAAAGGGTATTTATCTCAATAATTACTCGACGATTTTATAATAGTATCTTCATATATTTCAATATTCTTTTTGATTATTATGTATTATTGGGATTAATATTTCATGCTACCATCTAGTATATTTAATTTAATTATTTATTATTATTTTTCTATGGATTTACTAACTTAAAACCATTAACTAATTTACTCATATATTAGTTTCAATATTAATATATATGTTATTTATATTTATCCCCATTCATATAAGGAACTAATTGAACATAGAATGTTTTGGGTGGGGCCCACTATAGCCCCTCGGTACATTAGTAGGTCTCATGAGACAAACTAAAGTCTTGAAATAAGGCTGTGACAAAATGATTATTTATGGTCTTGGCATGAGGCCTTGATGATATTTTATTATGTTGTAATGTATTATGAATTATCTGATTATGAAAATAGTATTGATATTTCATGTGTTTATTCGACTAGTATAATAACCATGATTATGTTTTATTTTGTCCTTAAAAACTCAACTTTTGTTCCTACCATAATGTGTTCATGGTTTTGTTAAAGGCGTATGTTTTTAGTTATTCAACTTTCCTAATGTTTATAAATCTTCTACTGTATTGCTTAACCTTACTGAGACTTTGAGATCACCCCTATCTTCTGTTTCATTTTATGAGGGCATGAATAATTTGATTATTAATGGCATGCGGAAATTACCAAGGAGTTATGGATGTTGTCAATGGAGTCTTTTTGCTATATTTTTTCATGTGGTAATGTTGAACTTATATATATATCTTGTTTCCAATACTACTAAAATCCTTTGTACATTGGGATGCATATTCCATATTTATATTACAATGTCATCAAATAATTATCCTTATCTGGGAAACTGGGGTTGGGTACTTACAATAATATTTTAAAAATAATATTAATATTACATAGGTGTTCGATAAAAACTCAGCATTCCATGTAACAAAAGCCATCAAAGGGACTTAGAATTGTGTGTAATACAAGAAAACTATATTGTTTCTTGTATCAAAAGATAATATAAGTGTTGAATGTAGTGTCATGAAATAAAAATTTAGTTCTTTAACATATCAAAATTATATATTAGGTGTTGTGGGAAATGAAAAATATAAAAAAGATTAAATTAATTAGAATTAAAATATGTCACAAAATATACGGGTGTTATATTATACCACATTAAATAGAATTCCTCACAAAAAATTCATCTTGTTTATCAAAGGTTTAAAATTTTTTATTTATATTCATATAATCCCACATTGTAAAAATTAACACTAACACATCCATTAAAAAATAATGTTTGAAACATAACGGTTACCCAAAGTAACACATAACTAGGTTTCCACATAGGATAACGTATGTGGAAAGTAAAAATATGGACATAGAGAAAATGTGTAAATATTTCTAGGGTGTTATTGAGGTCATCAATAACAAACTATTTAATGATCAATGGAAATTTAAGGGGCACAATTTCATAAATTTTTGATGATTTAAAAGGCAATTAGTTCAATAAAAAATAAGGTATTAGGACAACATTTTATTCATAGATATTTTTTCGAATGTTAAAGAATGTTCATAGAAATATATACTTTCATGATTTCAGGAAAACTTCATTCTTTATTGTTCTATGATAAATTTCTAGTATATGTCTTATTTTTATAGATTAAGGTGATTTTTCATTCCCAATAAATTATAAGATCATGAGATCCTAGAATAAAATTATTGGCAATTACATATATAACAAAAAATTGTTATCACATGTTATCCAATATGAATCAATTTTAATATGGTTAGATAATATATTCATCAATAAAACATCGTTCAGAGTTTTACATAAACCATTCTATAAACAATTAATCTTATATCCCAACCAAAATATGGAATTTAAAAACATTATACATAATGTCAGTAAATTTTTCAAAAAAAAACTTATCATTGATCCCCCATATATCCTAATGTTTCTCTTTGTTATCTCATACCAAACATGTGAATAAATTCATCATGTATTCCGTTAAAATATTTAAATTACCAAAAGTACCATAAATCCTTATGGAAAACATGCATGTTTCCTTATTTCAATGTTTACTGGAGAAATCCCTAAAATACAAAATTGTTGTAAACTCGATCCATGTTAGCATAGACCACTTATAAACAAATACTTAATTAGTCACAAGGTAAATAATAATTTCTAATTTTAGTATTCATATCTAACATATATTCATCTAAACATAATTATATTAATATAAAGAAAATATTAAGGGTTATCTTTCCCTTAATCATGTGCTTCCCAGGAACATCACTATTCTATTAAATCACATTTCAAGTTCAACAGAACCATTGAAAAAATTCTCATAAATATTTATTGAAAAATATAAACTATAAAATCCTTATATATTTAATCATTTATAATTCTATAATCGAAATACATAAACACATTGATTCTTATACATCATCCTTAATCAATTAAAATGTATACCATATACTATTACATAATACCTATTTCCTTTCCCATTTTATATGTAGTCTCTTCATCTTTTGAATTATAAACATTACTCGTACCACTTTATTTATTCTCATTGCTTTCATTCAACTTAGAAAATTGATTTCCAAAATGAAAATTCATTCCATACTAAATTAATTTAACGTTCGATGATGCCTTAAAAAGGCCAACATTCCCATCCATTTCATTAACTGAACCCTTGATTTTTACTTTGTCGTTAAATTTTTAAGCCATTATTTTCCAAAGTCAAACCATCATCCTATTCCATTAAGACACTCATTTGGGTGATTCATTCCACATTCTTAAAATAAAATAAAAAATCAAACTTTTTTCCTCCATGGCCTCTATTAACCAAACTCTTAGTGAAATATTTCCTTTTCTTATATGTTTAATCTAAGAGTTGGTTAAGGAAATTATTGTTTATCATGTTCCTTGAAAACCAATTAGGCATGAACACGACATCCTTTACTCTAATTATCATCCCATTTGGCTTCTCATCAGCAAATTTTCAATCATATTCAATGTTAACCCTCTTCCTTCTGGTTCATTCCATTGACTAAAGCCAAAAAGCATTATGTTTGAAATACATATCATAGTGTCAAACCACAATATCATAAAAAATAAATTACTTGATTTCAATATTATGAAACCTTATTTTTAAGTAATGACACCTTAGGATTATCGTTTTATATATGAGTATACATATCCTTAGAAATATCACTAGGTATATCACTAAATTTTTTACATCATAGTTTCCAATGGTTGAATAAACCATTTTGTTGATACGAACTATAATGAACCAAATTATGATACTTGGATATTAAATTATTTTTAAGGAATATTCATCGTATTACAAAAATAAATTCTCAGGGATCACAAGAGTTTAGTGTCTTCAGAAACATGGAACATATTCTTCTAGTTTCATGAATTATCTTTAAAATATTAAATAATGATCATACCATTTATCACACATTCTTAATCCTTTCATTATAACATAGGGATGGGAAACAAAAGAAATGGGTGAGTTCAATTGATCAATAAGGGTAAATAAAGTAAATTTGTAATCATAATATGGAAATAAGGGTTTGGGAACACGAGTATAAAATTATAAAACCATACCATACTTATCAAAGATCATACATATTATTTATGTAATAAATATTAGAAGTTCATAATGCTTGAATAATTTGTTAATTAAGATAATAATCCATTACATCATAATATATTATTAAGATGTATAATTTTTTACGAACACATAAGAAAATAAAATGATTTCCATATCAGTAAAGGAATCACTGAAAAGGCCATATTAGTAGTATGGGTTCACTACCCATTACATCTAGGGAGTCATGGTTCACTAACCATTCCATCAAGGGAGTCATGGTTTACTCCCATGACCATCTTAGTAGTCAAGGATCACACCCAAGACCATATTAGTAAATAATTTCCTTTACTAAACCAAATTCACTTTTCATTCTATCCATGTATATATCATTCGATATAAATCATTACCAAATGCATTGTAGGGAGATATAGGTCCCATAAATCTCATAGTGAAATCATCCACACATGTTCCACAAGATCATAAAAATCATATAACAACCAATGAAATGAAATGGTTATCATAAACATGTAATCATTTCAAAACCTATGGAAATGAGACATATTTCATAATCTATTCATAAATGAATTAACCATGAAAGGAAGTAGGTCTCATAAGCATATAACCCATGAATGGGAAACATGATTCACAAAAATATACCCCATGAAATATAAACTAGATTTATAAACATCATTACATAAATATATATATCATTCAAATAAATAATAGGATTGGATCATTTGGATCATTTTACCAAAAAGGCATGAGTAACATTAAGAGATGTTAGCTTAGATGGAAAAATTTCGATATATATTTTAAAAACATTTCTTATGGAAAATATCATTTTTTTTCTTTGAAAAACGATTTCTATAACATAAAACCTTTTGAAAACAATTTCAATTTAGAATAAATTAATAACATAGTAAAAACGATTGATATCATTTTGAAAACCTTTTTCCTTGAAATCAAATAAAATATGCTTAAAAAGGTTTATAAAACAATTTTCCTTGAAAAATTATAAAAGAATATTGAAATTCTTTTGAAAAAAAATTCCCTTGAAAACTTATAAAAGAATATTGATTTTAATTTGAAAACCATTTTCCTCAAAAACATATAAAATAAATTTCAAAGCATTTTGAAAATAGTTTTCCTTGAAAATCTATAAAAGAATCTTGAAAACTTTTTGAAAAACTTTTTCTTGGAAAATAATTTGAAAATTCATTAAATAATCATTAAGATTATTGGAATCCCATTAATTGAAAAAATTAATTTTAAAACATATAAAGGATTCATGGAAAATAATTTAATCCAAATTTCAAATGTTAAATACAATTTTGGGAACCCTTTCTCATTTAAAACCATTTTAAAATCCAAACATTTCTATAATATTAAGAATGTTTTAATGAAAATAACCTTGTAAAGCAAAAAAAAAGAATCAATGAGATGGCGGTCATGATGGCGTATAAGTTCATTCATGAAAAACATTATTTTTGAACAATAATTTTTTTGAAAATTTCCCTGATCAGAAAATTACAAGAAGATTACGTCTAAACCATTTTTGTAGAATGGAAACAGATGGGTAAAAATTTCCTCTATACATCATATATTAACTGTAAAAAAAATCAATACATTTTTAGAAATCACAAGATTGAGAGAATATTTATTTTTGAAAAAAGGGAGAAACAAATTCATATTTTCATTAAAACATTTATTTAATAATATTAAGTACAATATAGAGTAGTAATGGTATTATTACCTAGATAAAAAAAGATTAAATAGAGGGTAAGAAAATTCATGATATTTCATGATATATGGATCATATTATTTCATTAATGAATGAATAATCTTAACAATAATATATATTCAATGAGATTATAGAAATAAATTATTAACACTTTTATAACATTGAATGGTAAAAAAATAGAAATAATAACATTAAATTAATACAAAATATCATTAAAAGAGGGAGATTCATGACATAATATCTCAATGGTTATATATTTTGAGCACATATTGATTCAAAAATTAAATTAATTTTTTTGGGTATTGTTGCTCCCAAATTCCCACATTTTGGTTAATATTGAATTTTATTTTATATACACTTTAGGAAATTAATATTTGTGGAAATATTTAATCGGTCAATATATTTAAGTCATTTATTTATAAGAAATGCTCAGAATATGTTTTAAAAGTATTCTAGAACATTATTCGCACCCTAAATGTGAAAGCGTAACGTATTGAATCAACCCTGTATTTGAAAAAACATGTATGAAACATATACACCATTATATCGAGAACATATGGTTAATAAAATTTATGTTGGATCAACATGTAGGGATCATATACCCTTTATTTGGATTGATCCTTTTATTTTAGAAAAGATAATGTATGGATAAAAACCCTATGTATGTATTGAACCCTATGTTTGATGAAACAAAAATATGGTAAACAAACCCTAAATTTATAATGAAAAATATATTTTAACCTCATATATTTATAGTTCATTCATTATATGAAGGAAACCTACATTTTACTATTCAACCATAATGTTTCAAATCTGTGAAATTATTCAAGAATTATGCAATGGTCTTGATAGAAGTGAAGACTTGTTCAAAGATATTTTTTTACCGATTCAATGGATATTTATGACTTTTTTAATGTCTTTTATTCAATGGGGTAAATCATTACTATTCTTATGAAAAGTTACAACACAATTGAATGTTTTTGGAAGTCAAATATTCTTGATTTATTATGTGAAATTTATGGAGTTGGTTTGACCTAGAGCCTCTCAACCTCCATTATAAATATCGAGAAAATCATTATAAAAATATACACAGTTGAATTCCTACACCTATACAGGAGAAAAGATAATAAAACAAAAAAAAATTCCATCAAAGATACACTTTGGATAAATACATGTTTTAATATATTGACTTCTTGCAGCTACTATTATTGACCCTGAAAATGAATCTTATTGTAACATATTCTTTTGCAAGAAGGAAGAATAATTTTCAATGATAAAGAATTTGATTAACATAAAATTTCTACAAATACAGGTTTAAACATAATTCAATTATTTATTTTGATTTTATTTGAAAAAAAACATATCCAACATTAATTTTATATTTGATATTTTTTTATACTGGTGAACTGATTTTATTTTTCAACTACTACTACAAACTTTTATGATTATACTATATCATCAATCAAAAAAAATTCATTTGAGTTTTGAATACACATACTGAGTCGTGGTGGAGTTTCATGTTCCCGGACTAAGATATGGATATTTGGTTCATTATAAAAGAACAAGAAGAACCTATAAAATCATTGTATGGTATCAAATTTATGCACATTTTTGTTTAAAGGTATTAGGATCGGAAGACCATATATTAAAATTCACAATCTTATGGTGTTCAATGTCAGTGGAGTATACTAGGTGATCATTAGGCCCTAAACCGTTGTAACTCACTAGGTTCATTTCCTTTATTTATTTCTAATTCTCACTCTTCTTTGAGAGAAGGAATGGGTTTCTATATACCAAGAGGAATTTTATGAATATACCATGGTTTATGAAGAAAACAATTCACCCCACACCCCATTTTTTGTATTTTTTGTTCATCATAATTAATCTAATAAATAATTTATATCAATTACTCGAATCTATTGGAGATGTTTTCCATTTAGGAAGTCTGATTATACTCGATAGGAACCTGAGGTATCAATGTAAGTACCCAATTTCTATATTTATCTTTTTGAAAATATAGAAAAATCAAAGTATAAGATCTTTTTAAATATTTAATATTTTTTGTCACTAGCAACCCTGAGTTATAAATTCGGAGGGAAAAATCTCAATGGATGATTCTAGAGAATATTTGTCCAAAATTCATGCTATATACTTTTATAGTGACAATTATAGATTTTAGAAATCCCATATGGTTATTTAATTAAAAAATCGTACATTAAGGGTTTATTTAAAGGTTGTTAAGACTTATGATATTTCTAAAGAATATTTAAAAGATTGGATTAGTGATGAAGAAAAATAATATTATCCCAATTCAAATACCATTAATTCTATTGTGTTTGGTTAAGTAATTGTATTATTAAGTCAAGTATCTCAGTGTTCTACTGCATAAGATATGTGAAAGGATTTTGTTATTTTCTATTGGGAAATGATAGTATAATAAAATTATGGTACAATACTAAAATTCTAAAGATTGTTCCTTTTAGATTTGATGAGAATGGAGATATCAATGAAGTGGATGAAAGGATAACATTAACTTTCAATAATGTTGCTGCTTTGGATGATTCAATTAGAGAATTATTCCAATAAATAAAATTTCAAAAATGAAAATATCCTAAGTCGAATAGAATATCTAAAGCTATAAAATAGTCTAAATTATTAAAAAATTTGACAAAGAAGGAGTTTATTAAGACTACAATGACATATAAATTTGAGATGTATGTTGAATTTGAAACTCATATCAAACAAGAAGAAGCTACTCTCAAGACGATATTGGACGAATCATATAATACAGTTCATCCATATTTAGTTAATTATTTGTTATAACTTTTTGAAAATTTTGAAAAGTTTTACATAATGAAAAATAAAGGTAAAAAATAAAATAGAGGTTGTGAATGTAAGAAAGGAAGTCATATAAAGGATAAATATCCTTTACTCAAATATTACATGGAATCCAATACATGAAAAAAGGAAATAATGTTTTTGAGGCTCCCAGGAGTAATTATTCTTGTTTACATGATTACTCTTCAAACAAGTATGAGACTAAGAATATAATTATATGTCTTATAGATGCTAATAATGATGTAAAATCCTCTAATTCTCAAAGAAAAAATTCTAAAAAAAACTTCATTTGATTATGAAAAAAAATATTTCTGATATAAGAGAAATATGAATCTTTAAATAAGGGCCACAGAAAAATTAGAAAGACTTTTCATACTATTTTATTAGATAATGAAAATTTGATAGAATATATTATAAATGTAAATTATAATTATTCTAATAATTCTGGTGATTTACAGGAACAATGACTAATTAATTATTGGTTGATGTTGATGATTTAAAACCATATTCTAGTATGTTAATTTAAGTATAAAATATTTAAATGAAATAATTTTCAAAAATAATAAACAGAAAGAAATATTTGGTATAGGAAGTAATTATTAATGATAAAAACTACATAATAATTAAATTTTCCCTTGTTTAAATATAAAAAACTTTTCTACTGCATAATTTGTTTTATTACAAAATTAATGTACATTATAAAAATAATTTTCGTTTTAAAAATCCACAAATTCCCTGTCTTAAAATTGTTTATTGCTTTAAATAATTATCTAAATTGGAAAGCAGGATACTTACTCAAAAAAAATTGTGGTTACTTAAAAATTTATTTGATGATACTACTAATACCAAAATAATATAGATACCCGTGGAACCTGTAATTTTTGTTTTTTAGGATTACACAACTATGTTGTATTGTTAAAATATTTCACTGGTTGGTTTTTTGATATATGAATGTCTATACCAAAGGAGTGAACAAATCTGATGCAATTCATTATCAAAAAACACTCAACACTTAAAAAATTTATCCCAAATGTATTTTATCTATATAACTCTATAATTATAATTTATTGTGTTTTTTATATATATATTGGAACAGTGATTTTAAAAAAAAATTGATAAAGGATTTTCATTACACTTTAAATAAATTCTTAGTATATTTTGACTAGATAATTTAATTTTTATAATTTTCATATGTTTTTAAGAAATTGTATTATTAATTAGATAAATACAATACCAGTTTAAATTATGAAAAGTATATATATTCCATCTTTAAAACCTATTAAAATAATTATATATCATGTTCTTAAAATTTCATTTGATTACATAATAATAAAACAAAAAATATATTCTTAGGTAACATTAAATTTCAAAAGATAGAATATGTATTGACTGTTCTATAATTTTTTGAGTAAAGAAAATTAAATGTCATTTTCATTTTATCAAAACAAAAAAATTCATCTTCTTCTTAATTATTTTTAATTTTCCCATCATCTTTGACATTTTCATAATATCTTGTTTAAATGATAGTTAAAAACCAGTCACAAAAATATGAAGCGGTCAAGTACTTCTAGTCCATAAGAAAATTTTCCTCACAAGAGGAAAAAATGTAATCCTTATAATATTTTAAAAGAAGAGTCACTTTTTTAGGAATATTAATATGTAAAAACTGTTAAATGAAATAAGGATATCCAAATTCATGACTAATTGGAAATATTCATTTTGAAATGTGTTCTGAAATTATTCTATTTAAATTATCACTTTGAATGATGAAGAAGAGAATATACAAGCTATGTTTAGGCGTCTATAAATTAATAGGATGATATATAGAAATAATAAATTTCAAAATATTTTTTTTATTCATTGGGAAATAAATATTGCAAAATGATTGACAGTTCGATCTTAGAAACATAATTTGAAGCTGTAGTGTTCGAAATGCTAAATCAAATAGAGTTGTTGAGAAGGGAATTTGTTAAAACGATTTATCTGGCTAAATAAATGGTGTTTATATTTAATTTTTTTCCTTCATCTTATAAAAGAACATCAAATTTTCAAAACAGATTATAAGAATTATCAAGTGTTTTAGCTGATTTAAGATAAAATGATACAAATTTGTAAAGATCAAAAGGAAAGTCTACTTCTTCATAACCCTTCACTTTTATTTTCAATTTATTTTAAAAAGAGGATATATATATATTGTTTTTTAAATTTTAATGTGAAAATAATTCTAAAATTTGATTCCTAATTTATTTTTAGTTATTATTATTATTTTCCCTTATATAATCATGAGATTTTTTATCTCAAAAATAAGTTTATTTCTATAAGTAACAATTTTGGATTTTTTTTACTTATGAAAAAATCATATAATATTATATTCAATGATTTAGGGAGATTTTTAAGCATATAATAATTTTATTACTATTATATATATTCTTAATTATTAATTATTTATATCTTTTTAATGAAATCATAAATTTATGGGGTGTTAAGTTTACAACTCTTATCTTTTTAATGTAACAAAAAGGGGAGTTTTTTATAAGTTTCAATATTATGTGGATTATTTTTTATATAATTAATGTTATTATCATGATTATAAAGTTGAAAAATTTTAATCTTATTTATTACTAATATAATTAACATGTGGGATATGTTTATAGTTTTTTTTCTAAATTTCAATATTTTATGTTTTTCATTTTGGAAGAGATGTTTTCTGTAAATTTATAAATATGGGAAAAAAAATTAATCATTATAATGGGGGTGAATTTTCCTTTGTGGATGAAATTTTATAAAGTAAAATATGAACATAAATTAATTTTACCTTTTCAAGAATTTGTTTTTAAAATTTTCATGCTTATGTTATGGGTTTTATGATAAAAAAGGGGAGATTGTTGAGAATATGTTTATTCAACAATTTATTAATTTGTTTTCAGTTTTTATGCTTAAAAATGACTAAATTTGGGTTTCTAATGAATTTTCATTTAAGTGAATTTCATGAATTTAGTATTCATTGAAATATATTTTTTGGAAATATATTCATGTAATTGATTCGGGAGAAATGTTTTGAACATTTTTGTAATGTAGTCTAGAATCAATGTTCATACCATAAATTTCAATGTTTAATGCTTGGAATCACCCTTACATTTGAAAAAACACATATGGATCATATAACATACACTATCAAGAAATTATGGTTAATCAAACCTATATTATATTATCACATATGGATCATATACTCTATGTTTGGAAGGATCCTTACATTTGAGAAAACAGAATGTATGGATAAACAACCCTACATAATTATAGAACCCTATGATTGATGAAAAAACATATATTCCATAAATAATACTTTTTAAATAAACCATACATTGTGAGACATACATTTGGAGTTCTTTCGTTACATGATGGAACCCTACATTTGACTATTCAATGATGGAGTTTTAAATTTGTGATATTATCCAAGATTTCTGTAAAGGTAATGACATAAGTAAAGATATGTTCAAATATATTTTTTGACTGATTTAAAGGCTCATCATGTAAATTTTAGAGGATTATATTCAAATAAGTAAATCATTACTTTTATTATGGTAATTTATGACTCACTTCAATGTTTTTTAAATTCTAATATTTTTGATTATTATGCGATATTTTTGGAAATTGTTTGACCTAGAGCTGTTTGACCTATTGTATAAATATCGATACTCACTTCATCATAATATACATAGTTTCATGCATATATATATATAACATAGGATATACAAAAATAATAAATTTGTGGTTTTCCTTCAGAGCTAAAAATTGGAGACATACATGTTTTAATCTATCGACACACTCCTGTTATTTTAGCTATCAATGCTAGCATATATTATTATTACATATTATTTTCCAACAAAGATGAGGAATTTTGAATAAATGAGAATTTAGAAAAGATACACTCTGGGAACATAAATGTTTAAAAATTTATATGGTGTTTTATTTTCTCTTTCTTGAAGAAATCATATGCAACATTGAATATCTACATGTTGTAGTGCTATTTTGAAGATATGATTTTAACTTTCATTTGTTGAAAGCTATGATGTTTAACCTCTATCATCACTAAAATAAAAATATTTTGATTTATTTGAGATTTGACTTCTCATAATAATTTTTTGTTGACTTTCAGCGTCTCAGACTATGTTGAAGATATTCGGTTTCTTATAAAAGAACCAGGAGACCCTATAAAACCTTGTAAGGTGTCAACTACATGAACATAGTTCTTTAAAGGTATTTGGATGAGTGTACCTGATTGTAAAATCACCAGGATAATGTATTTTCGTGTTGGTGGAGTGGGATAGGGTATTTTGTTTCCCTGATAGTAAAATCACCATTGATGTGTTTATTTCCTTTATTTAATTATGCTTCTCACTCAACTTTCAGAGAAGGAAAGGTTCTCTTAATAACAGAAGGAATGTTCTACATATGAAATAGGTGTATGAAGAACTCAATTCACCCCAATATTTTTTTATTTTTCTTCATATTATTCATCCTAACAAACTATATATAAATGTCATAGAAAATATTATGTGTAAAACATGGAATGTTTCTCAAAAAAGGAAAACTAATTAAAAATTACTTTACCAATTTGGTAACTATTGAAACATAAATACCATGAACTAAGGATCATCAAATGGGTATCTAAGTACACATAAATGATAGTATAATAATCATATAATACTTCCATGGGAAGTATACACACAACATATATGAAATAGGAGGTGAACATGGTTTGTGTTGCTTGTAAAATAAAAGTGAGATGAGATAACCCTTACCTTAATACCTGACTTTGTTCGTACACATTCAACCCTCCTGTATAATAAATATAAGTATATTATAAATCTACAAAATATCCATATTATTATATATAATAAAATATGTGGTGTTATTATGAATTTATATTACCCTCTTTTTAATAATTCCATGATAAGGTTTCACTTTAGATAATATCTTATTTGTTCTCCGGACATGTTTTGACTTATTAACCTTTATCATCTTACATAGTTCATTATTTACTTATTAAACGAATATAAAAAATATTTTTATATATAATTTTTATATTCACTATCAATTTATTGATAATAATATTTAAAATATGAAATGATGAAATGGAATACACTGTTCATGGAGACGGTAGGTCCTACGTATGCATGAATGTTGTTTCTGTTTTATTGTCGTATTTAAAGAAATAATTTTATTGAAATATATGTATATATATAATATAATTATTATAAAATTATGATTCTGTATATATCATATATTTTTACTAAACCCATCCTTTATACATTCCATGTAAAGTGTGAGCGAATCACATCTCTTTGAGGAGGTAGTAGTCCACACTTCCACAAATGAACTTTTCGTATTTATACAAACTTGACTGCATGAAGATATTTTTTATATAATAATTATATAATAATGGAGACATCCTAAATATCATATATATTATATAAAAATATATTTGCCATCATTATTTCCCCAAATTATTTGTATTAAAGTAAAAAAATAACTACATCATTTCGTGAGGCGGTAGTTCACCACACACAAAAATGGTAAGTTCGTTACCCATTAGATTGAACTATGTGTATATTTAGGTACAACAATAAGAATTGAAACCACTAAATATATTTAGGATTATTATGTTATTATAAAAACATTTAATAATAATAATTTAGGTGTCATAGAATGAAAATAAAACAAAAGAGATTAAGGAAGGATGTTACCACATCTTTGGGTAACTCCTTTTGTTTTACACCAAATGGATTTCTTGGATGGATTTATGTAAAAAGAAATATTTCTAGAATGTAGGGAGTTATTTCGGGAGACTATTCGAGTAGATTATAGTTGATACAAAGGTAATGAGAGGTGTGAATAAGTGGGAGAGGTGAGTTGTATTTTATTATGGTGGAGGAGTGGAATTATTGTAAATTTATGAAAATAGAATTCCACCAATGTTATTCTCAGGAAAGGTGGCACTAATAATTGTAAAAAACTGATAAAAATGGGTATGTGGTCTAAATAGGTCAAATGAATGGATTTTTTATAATTATATTGGTCTTTTCAATCCGTAATATTAGAGGTTATTCTTTTGTTAATCTATTTTTAAACATAATAATTATAATTAATTTTAATCACATTCACTAATATACTGGGTAAAAAAATTAATTTGAACTTATTAGACATTATAAATTATTAAAATTAAAAATATTTTAAAAATATTTTAAAATAATAAATATATAATTGAATAAAATTATGTTAAATTTATTGTGGCTGATGGGAAAACACATCAATATTTTAAAGTAAAAGTATTAAAAAGATTGGTATGTTTTTATATCCAATTTCAATGAGAAATTGACTACAATGAAAATAAAATTGGATTTATTTTTGTATCGTTGATCTAATAATTCTTTAAATAAAAAGAAAAATATAATATAACTTTATCAATAAATAATATGACAAAGTATTTTTTATTTAAAACTCAATATTTTCACTATTAATCTAAAAAATAAAAATTCATACAAAAATAACGAAAATTAACCCTAAGCTAATTTTTATGTTACAATTTCAATTTTTTAGATTATTTTTTATATAAAATCATTAAATTTTATAAAATTATATGGGTTACCCATTAGAAAAATAATTTTCATAGAGAGGTAATTTCATTATTTTAAAACTGTTCTTACATTAACCTCTAGAAATTGATTACTAATGGATTAATTTTACATACATATGTAAATAATAATTTAAAAAATTTGGTTATTATTATTTTAAACTTCCATTCCAAAATATATAAGTTATCTATAAAAATATTTTAATAATCATTTAAATAGTACACTATTGTTCGGTAAAAACTCAACCTTACGTGTAACACAAGAAATCAAAGGGACTTTGTATTTTGTGTAATAAAGACAAACATATTTTTGGGAGTGCGACAAGATAATATAAGCATTTAGTGTAGCGTATGTAAGAAAAAATTGTATTTTAACATATAAAAAACTATATTAACTGTGGATTTAAATGAAAAATATCAAAAACATAAAATTAATTATAAAAAAATAAATCAAAAAATCATGGGTTGTTATAATTATAGGGATTATATTTTTTCTTTCTAATTTCATACATTGTTAATTGAAACATCTAGTATTTGAGAATTGATAAATAGAACTTTCCTTAATTTTTTATGTACTAGTTTTATTTTCATGCCAAACATTGAAAATATTTGAACAGATAATACAACATTTGTATTTTTTTAAAGTGGGATATTGGATGCAGGGATGAGTAATAAATCATATAAAAATAGAGATTAGTATTAAAAAGTAAAATAGTTTATTGAAAATTAAATATAATGGGAAGAAATTGGAATAAAAACTTATGATGATTGATTTTTTTCATTATAAATATATAGTAGTCTTGGGTGAACATTGTGTAATGGGAGGTATTTTATCCTTATCTTGAGAAATTATTGTTGAATTGAGAATTTAATTATTGGTCAGATGAAATATACCACATAAACTAAATAGGGGGTTAATTGAGTTCATGAATTTTTCTTCAATAAAAAACATATCCAATTTTCATTGAATGTATATAATTTTACCTTATTACAAAAAATTAATAGAATTAAAAATTGTAACAAAATAGTAGGACATGTATAATTTATACTTGTTGGGGGGGGTAATGATCTCCTAGTCCACTCCACAAACACTCTACTCAATGATTTTGGTTATTTTCACTATATAATAATTTATTGGGGGCATCCCAGTTGAGTGAAAGTATCTTTTACTTATTACAAAGGTCCAAGAGATTACAACATGGATTTTCCTTTACTAGACAGGGGCATGGTCTCAAAAAACATGAAAATAGTGATATAAATATTTCATTTATAATTATTTTAATATAAATAACATTATTTTTGTGTTTAAATTTATTATTTTTAACATTATTATTTTTATTTTATTCATTAATTTTAGGATAAAGAATTATTGAATCAAAGAAAAACAAAATGAAAAGGTTATGATTCACATCATGAGAGGTTTAGAATAATATTTTATTCCACGAAGAGAAGTTTGGTGGACAAATGATGTATGATGTGGAGCTGTCTATATAATAGTTTCACACCATGAGTTATGTTCATGATGTGACTAATGAAATATGAAATCCATTAAATATAGGAATTTTTAAATTTTTGTAGATGATTCATGTTGTAAAACCAACATTCACATCATGACTAATCATAAAAATATGAAATTCAAAATATTTTTGTGAATCTTTTGATATTTAATATTCTTGAATAAGGATGTGCATATTGATACAAGAAGTTATTAATTAATGTTTTCAATTTTAGATATGGATTGTTTTTTAGATATAACCCATACTATTCACACCGTGATGTGTAGTTTCACATTTTGACTCTATTTCTTTAGAGGAATATATTGTCGATCCCTTTCAAATGATGACAAAAACTTATATCAATCGAATAGAGATTGTCATGATCACTTGGGATATAATGTGAATGAATTAAATGAAAATATTTATATAAAATTAAAATTGAATTTAGTGAAATCTATTCCTATAAATATAAGGCCAGAGGGATTATATTAGAGGATCTAAAGATGGGTAGAGTTGGTTCCTACTGGTTTAGTTCATTTCTGCTTTTGAATTATTTTTATATTTTTCAATGAAACTCATTTTCATATAGTTATTTCAAGTGTACATTACATTCTGTCTCTATATCTATAATATTCTATGACATGTAATATTTTACTTGTGATTATGAGTAAATGAACTGAGTAATATACAATTGGAGTAATTTGATGTTTTACCCAGGTATATGATTTATATTTCATTTAGGTCAATTCAAGTATGATTTTTGGGTGCTGTAATCCTCACTATAGTTATCTAAGGGTTATATTTCTCTTCAGAAACCATTCTATATTCATCAAGGAGGTAGATTAGTGGTGTTCTTGGTGACTATTTAATTCACTATATATCCACAACTATGGTAGAATGGGGTGTTCACACATACAATAGAGTGTGTTAATTTTGTAGATATGAAAAAATACAATAAATTTTCTACATATATGATTCTATTTAGAGAATTTTATTTCTTATGTATCTAAGAGTAATTATGTTTTAATTTCATTTTTATGTTTTTTTTGGTATTTCATTCACATTCCATTTACCTATATTTCCCTTTTTTTAATTAAATAATAAAAATTCAAAAAAATACAATAAGTGAATCGGGGTTATTGTGTGATCAAGTAAAATTATCCTCAATTGAGACGACCTCAGTTAGCCACTACAATGTAGTAATAATCTAATTAATGATTTTCTACCACCCTATGGTTGGTGTGTGAAAACATGGTGTAATTTTACGGGTGATAAACTAGACATTAATCTATTATTCCATTTTCCAATTTTATAAATAAATTTCTCTATTTTTCTTTTTAATGAATATATATTTTCCAAATATGTATTTAAACTACTGAAATTTTTAATGTTTTTATTAATAGGGGTAATAACAAGTTCATGTATTTGAAAATGATCTTAATTCACAATAGTAAAGGATTAACAAAAATATTAATGGCAAAGAGAGTAAAATGGAATGGGTAACTAATTATTCTAGGAACTGTATAGGAACAGATAAGATAATGAACCTATGTTAGCGGTGGAAGAAATATTCACACTCAGTTTTCAATTCGATGAACATAAGGAGGATAAGAAAGAATTGAATTAAGATCTATTTCACCCCTCACAACCACTATAGGAGGATATTCATGAATAATAATATAGACATTATATCTGTGTGGGAGATCTATAAGATCTAGAAGAATTCTAGATTGAATATAAAGTGAGAGAGGATATCCCTATCTATTAAGAAATTAGTATCAAAAACATTATATATCTCCATAAATTTTGTAAAAATATGAAAATCCCATAGTTTTGATGTTGGAATAAAACATTTTAGGATACTAACTACATATTTCATTATAATACAACTGATATCCAATAGGCACTTTCCAATAAATAAGAAGTTGACTGAAAACCAACTAAGGGTGATTTTCTTTTCATGAATTCATTTTCAACTAATTTTTCTAAAACTTAATAAATATCACTTCTAATTGTTTTTAATTTTTATATTCATTAAATTAATCATTATCTATGGAGGAAGATGTTGAAAAATAAGATTCAACTAATGAAGAACACATTAATCTTCCTTACCATGTTGTAATTTCATTGGAAAGAGTACATGAGGAGTTATAATTGGTACTTCCTTGGACACCAAAGATACAATATATTATATTAAAAGAGTATATTTTGATATTTATTCCTAATATTATAATTATGTTCAAATAAAATTACACAATTTCATTCCCTTTAATTATTCTATTTGTAGAACATATGTTCAATGATCACATGAAAATGAAAAAGAGGTTGTACAAGTGAAAACTAGAAAGGAGAAGGAATTATTCATCATCCTACCCACAATAAGAGAATTGTTCCTCATTTACATGGGGTGTATTTATTTTACCCAATCCCTGGTGTCCACAGAAACCAGGAATAATGAATTAAAACTAGATGGAAGAAATGTTGGTTGTTTGAAAAAATAAATATTCCCCCACCATTAGATTTTTGATAAAAGCCTATACTACCCATCTGTAAGAATTTAAAAGGCATAACCCACTTGGGGTATCCAATAAATATTTACACTCATTTTTAATTTATTTTAATTCATGTAATTTTTTTCAATTTATTTTTTTGGAATTGATATATATTATGCTGAACAATTATCCAAATCCTTTTTTAGAATTAATGACATGGAATTTATACTTGGATAATTGATTTTCTTTGTAGTAACGTGAAAATAATTGCACAAAACAACCAATATAAAATGTTTGGAGGAAGGAAGGTGACATAAGATTCATTTCTAAGATATTTTACATATACATTCATTATCTTTTATCATCCTATTTTGATTTAAATCTGTTTTGAGCTTTATGATATAACTCTCATGCCCACACTTGGAATTGTTTTCATTACTTTATAAATCTAGGATACATGAGTTACTTATGAATCCCATGATTCCAGGTTTTAGATTTCAATGATAATAAAATTTAACATGTGATATAGATAATTGAATCATTAATCTTAATCATATGTGTTACTTTTATGAATCCTTAATTAGAGGGATTGCTTAAGTCTTGTAAATGAATTTTCACTATCAATTTTTTTACGTTGAATTTCATAAATTCGTTTTAATAGATTTTTTATTATTATCCATCACATGAGTGATTATGCCAAATTTTAAATTCCAATCCAGAGAGGACTTTTATTCCTAATACTTTCTAATCCATCTTGAGTGTATCTATTGAGAGATCATTCCACATTCCATATACTAGAACATTCATTGAAACGTGTCTAATATATGAATGAAATAAATTATAGTATATATGAATTTGGAATTTTTTATTAATTTATCCATTATTATTGAGGAAAAATTTTACATTAATCATTCTTTACAATATATAATCCATGAATGAAGTTGTTATGAATGGGCCACATTACAAGGCAATATTTCCCATTTCCACTCAATTATTTGTATTTTTATGATATTTTAATGTCTAATTATGGTGTTGAAAGAATACATGGTGGAAATAAATGCAAAAAATTTAATAGAATAAGTGTGTGGGTTCGATATTGGGTATTGGTAAAGGTTAATGTTAATTCATTTGATTTCACTACCACCCCTCTTGAAAAAAAATTAAAAAGTCAAAATTGGAAAATATGAGAAAAAATGGTTTGGGGAATAGAAGAATAGAAATCCCCATTTTCAGACCAAGGATTTTATCATTTGGGGTTAGGTGGTGGATGCGATATTCATTCAAATCCTAGATTTTTTAAAAGTAAAAAAATATAAAAGAAATTAATTTGAAAAAAAATAACTATAAAAACTTGAGAGAATTAAAGAGGGTATACATCCTTCACTATGATTTAATTCTTCATGTAAATTTATTTTATCTTTGGAATTTGTTTCTATTTTTTTAGTGAATAAATTCATCACACTCTATTTTTTTCATGCATTATGGTTTAGATTTGAGACCCTCTCTGATCCTTAATATTTGAAAAATTATTTTCCACAAACCAAAAGCCTCATAATAATTAAAACCATAATAAAAAATCCACCATGTTTTTAAGTGATTGATTTATTTATAATATAGAGAATTTAGGTCCTTATCATGATCAGGGAAAGGAAAATATATTCAAGGCTTTAACATAAATGATGTTTAAAAAAATACATTAAATGATGAGATAAAAAATTTAAAGTAAGGTAGATAACCACATGGAATATATGGTAATAATGAATTTTTAATCTTAAATGGATAAGGGGATAAGATCCCCCAACATCAAATGAGAGAAAGTAAAATACTTGGATGGATTATCCTATTAGAAGAGTGTGAAGTTAAATTGATATTTTATATGGAACATGAATTGTTTTCCCATTAATAGTTTTTTTGTTTTATTTCATTGATATTCAAATACTATTAACATGGTGTTCTTCTTTAAATTATTTTTGACATTAATTGGTTACGGAAAACAACTTCTAAATGTAGCAGAATTGATAGCACCATTTCATTTATACCAATTTTAATATAAAATGCACCGTTTTTTGTAATTTAATTGATTATTTTTGTTTAAATTTTTTTGATTAATTCATTTATAGAAGGATTAAATAAATTAATGAAATTAAAAAAATATATGGACCAACCATGATTCACATTTTTATATGTTTGTGATATGATTATATGGAATTAAGAGTACGATAGAGGTGAAAACGTCAACAAATGTGGAGTAATACCCGAAAGTTTTTTAACATAATAAATTCTATTCATGATGTGAATGAAGCCTTATAAAATCCACTCACGCCATGAATTTTTTTAAAAAATGAGTTAATTCATGACATGAACCTAAAATTGAAGACTTGAATAATCATTTCAATGATCAATGTCAAAATATTGGAGCGAATCATTAATGATTTATAATGTTTAAATAAGGAGGTTATAATTTGTATAATGAGTTCTTCATTCATGTTACAAATATTTTATAGAGATAGGTTTTTAGATACATAATGTACTAAAAATATCATGATGCATGATTTATCACCATGTATTAGTTGATGGTAAAACCTATTTTATATCCACTTCAAATATCTACTAAATCCCTTATATGTTTACCCAAATAATTTATATGCAATCAGGATTGAATCTGATGGAATTAAATGAACATATTTATATAATACTAATGTATAACCATGTATAATATATTCTTATAAATACAAGTCTAAGGGAATTTTGTATGAGGATATCAACCTAGGGTGAGTTGGTTGTTTCTACCTTAGTTCATTTTTTCTATTTAATTTGGATTTTCCAATGTAAATAATCTATATATTTTTATTCATGTGTTTGTTATATTATCTCCTTATCTCTCTCACTATTTCCCATTCTCCATTGTGGACTCTTATAATTATTATTATGAGTAACATACCTGAGGAATATCATGGGGGTGTAATCTGGTGTTTAACACAAGTATATGATTTATATTTTCTTTAGGTTAATAATGTTTTGATTTGTGGTGGGTGTAATCCTCACTACAATCATCTAAGCATTAAATTCTTCTTCTATAACCATTCTATCAATATTTAGGTGGGGGATGTGTGGTTTTCTTAGACATTACTATGTGGATAGTGAATCCATAATTGTGGTATAAGTAGTTTTTCACACATACGATGGACTATGTTCTTTAAGTAGACATTGAAAAAGAAGGTGAAGGTTATCTATGGATTAATCTCTTTTGAAAATTTTCTTTCTAATCTTACTTTTGATTATTCTATTTTCAATTAATTTTTAATTTTCATTTTATTTTTTCATTGACATTCTATTTTTCTATTTTTCATTTAATTTCATAAAATAAAATAAATACTACAAGTGAATTAGAAACATTGTTTGATAGAATGATAATCCCCTCAATTGAGATGAACTTTATCTATAACATTTCATAAATAGGAATATAAATGTAGGTTTTTCACCTACCTATTATTTGAGTGTCGCATAGTGAGTACTGAATGGTTAGATGAAAAAAATTAATATTGAATTAGTTACAACATATAGTTACAAGAAACATATATTAGATGATAAATAAATTTTAAAATAAAATTAATGTCTACATAGACTATCTCTGGAGGTTATTCAATATAAAATGATAATCTTAAAATCACACTAATAGAGATAATTATGAATATGTATGTCCTTTTTATATGCGAATGTATCTAAATATTTTTTTACGTTTCTGGGAGTGTTCCATCTAAATCTCCTCTTTTGGATTTCAGCTATGAACACGTGACAATCCAAATGGTCGAGTGAAAAATCCATTGAGAAAACAAAAGAAACAATCTCTTTATTATGTTGTGTATTAATTTTCTAAATACAATATAAATAGAGAAAGTAGGGTAAATAATCTTTCACTTTCATCAGAATAATCCATTCTTTGAAAAAAGTTATTTTTCCCAAATCAACTATAACGCCCCGACCCCAGTTACCCAGATTCGGTGCTTTATTACACAACATTAGCATGATACATGGAATCATGTCCCAAAAGACCGATCAGTTTAGTATTATTAGAAACAAGATACATACATATGTTCAACATTATAACTTGAAAAGGAATACAACACTAATTTATTTCATTAGAAACATCCAAGCCTCCTAGATTATGCCTGCAAGTCACTCATAACTAACTTTTTCACATCCTGGGAAAGTGAATCATAAGAAAGTGGTGAGCTCAAACGCTCTGTAAGTTTAAGCAATACAATGGAAGAAAACATAAATATTAGGCATGATGAATAATTAGAAACACATGCCTTTACAAATAATAAACATGATCACTTTATGGCAGGAATATGAGATAAGTAAATAATTCCATAATAAAACATAGTCATGGGTATTATAGTAGTTGAATAACCACATGAACCATCGTTACTATTTTAATAATTAGGGAATGTTTAATGCCGGACAATTTGAAACATTTTTTCAAGGCCTCAGCCAAGACATCAAAAAAATATTATGGACTCTACCAAAACAATATATCAAATTGGAAAAGGCCTTTGTCAAATCCACATCTAGTTTTCTGACGAGACTTACTGATGCACTGAGGAGCTATAGCGGGCTCCACCCATCACATACTAAGTCCAATTCATTCCTGATATGAAAAGGATGAAACATAACATAAAAAATAATATTAAAACTAGCATACGAAATGTCAATACATTAACCAAAAACCATGAATGGTCTAAAAATAACACATACATAGTCAAACATATCACAAAACCATCAATGCAATATGTAATATTTGTATCATAATAAATCAACTTCAAACAAGTTTAAAATCCATCATATAATGCTGACATAGATAAAAAACTCTTTGAAAGAAATACCTCTTTATATTTTCAAACTATTTAAGAGACAAAAAATTATAAAAGAAAAAATTTATTTCGAAAATATTCTAATAATATTGTAAGGGAAGCTTTAATGATGTTATAATGGTGGAAAATAGCTGCACCCTCTGTATAAGTTAAAATAACATTCTTACCTTAATTTTTTCGAAAAGGTCATAAAGTACCTTGTTTGGAAAACGTTGGAAAGATTACTTTCAAAACATATAAGGAAAAATAAGGGTATAAATGAATTTCACCCATAGTCTATTAAATAGTAATTGTTTTTGAAAGAAATTTTTAATTAAACATGGATGTGGATGATAAAGAGGTCCCAATAGATACTAACGTAAAAACAACCTCAGATAATAAAGAGATTGTGAAAGTAACCCATACCTTGTAATTTCCATTGGTCGAGGGTATGTTAACCTCTTGTATAATAGTTAAATAAATGTTATTAAATTATAAAAAAACTTTATATATATGTAAAGACCCATAAAATTCAAGGGAAATTTTTTCTAAATTTTCTTTGGGATTTTACAAGAACGCAGTTTTTGACGGCGCCTGATTCCGAGGCCCGGTGTGCCCGGAATTTCTAACCGAAGTTTAGCTCGGGTACATTCAGTGAACAAACGAGCAGGAATTTCTAACTTTTGAACCGGTGCCAGGAATCGAATTTCGAGGGCACCGATGGAACCGCAGCGCCAATAATTGCTTAGGAACTCCTGTTCCGGAGGTGCGTTTACACAAGTGTTGAGGATAAAAATTATGGAAGATTATTTTATAATTACTCTACATTTTTTATTGTTTTTTACTCTAAGTGTTTAGTTCTTGATAGAAGTTGGGTAACCACCCAACCTCCCATGGGAGGTTATGAGGGTGGTGGGGCCCACACGAACCCCACCCCTTCATATTCTCTAAAACCCCCTCAACTCCCACTTTAATTTTGTTAACATAAGTTATAACTTATGAATTTAATGTAATAAGTTTAATGAGGTGAGTTGTGTGTGGTTATTGAATTTCAAACTCTTGAAATTCAAAAGAGTTGTTGTGTTAATAAAATAAGAAAGGAACTTATTTTATTTGGGTTGTTAGAGTTTTTCGTTGAGAGGTTTTGGGAAGAACATCTTCTTCTTCAACGAAGAAAATCTCCGTCGAAGAACGCAGAGAATTTCTTCCACGATGTTTCCTCTTCGGATGCACCTCGACGACAACGGAATCAATGTTCGTTCTCCACGACATCGACCCGCGACGCGACGTCTCTTTCCGCAACGGTTCTTCCACGACGCCGTATCCGCAACGTGACGTTCTTCTTCCGCGTCATCTCTTCCGCAACGGTTTTCCGCGACGAAATCTCCATCAACGACTTCGAATCCTCGCTTCGTGACGTCGAAGTTCTTTTTCCACGACGCCCGACCTCTGCGACACTCGCCTTTCACGGCTCATTAATGTGCACCATTCCTGAACCGAGGTAGGGGTTTTTTTTATTTTATTTTTTCGTGAATACCAACTTGATGAACTTTGTGGATTTAAAACTTTTGTTATCGAATAACGTGAGAGGGTCGGACCGCACAAACACGGCCGAACCTCCTCCTTATTTTCCGTGTTGGTTCCTTGTGGTTGGTACGGGAGAACGTGGTGCCGTCGCACCACGCGGTTTCATGCGGAAGGAAATGTGCGGCGCCGTCGCGCCGCGCCGTGGAAAGAAGTTTAAGAACGCGATGTCATCGCTCCACGTCGAAGAAAACCGAAGACGCCATGGCCGGAGCGGGGCCGCGGTGGAGGGGAGCGGTGTCATTGCACCGCGCCGGATGACAAGGGCCACGGCCGGTTCTGGGCCGCGGCGGAGCAGGGTGACCGGCGGACGGTACCGGGCCCCGGTGACGGAGCTGGAAGGGGACCGGCCATCGCCGGTCCCGTTGAGCAGAAACTGGCCGGCCAGGTCGGGCCGACCGGACAAGGGGGAGCCGGGGGAATTAATTCCCCCAGCTGGATCTCAAGCGGCCCCAATTAAAGGGGATGTCGTTTCATAAAGGAGGGGCAACGCCCCTCTGTTGGCATGCACGACACGAAGGCCGCGCTGGCCGCATGCGCTGGTCGTGCAGGCCGCGCCGCCGCGCCGGCCGGGCCGGAATTCCGTGCCCGGCCGGGTCACCGCTCGGGCGGGTCAACCCGGTTCGGCCGATCCAGGGGGGGTACTGGGTCGGGCCGGGCCGGGCCCAGACCCCCTATTTTCGGACTGAGTTGGTTCAAACGCCCATATCTTGGGCTATGGAGCTCCGATTGACGCGCCGTCAGTGGCAACGTGATCCTTGGATCGAGACGGTCATTTATGTATATTACAATCAAGGTTTTTGATAACTTTGGGTTCAGCCGGGTTGGTTCGTACACGAAACTAACCAGGCCCTCGGAGCGGAAACGCTCGTAACTTGAGTTTCGGACGTCCGAATGATGTGCCGTCGGCTTTGTTGAAATCCTCTTAGTGAGACAGAACTTTTGGCTTACTCCGCTCGAGGTTTGGATGCCGTCGGAGTGCGGTCGAGTTGGTTCGCTCACGAAACCAACCGGGCCCCTGGAACAAAAAGGCGAATAACTCACAGACCGAGCATCCGATTGACGCACCGTCTGTCTCGTTGAATTCCTCTTGATGAGACGGATATTTTGACATACTTCGCCCGAGTTTTGGATGCAGATGGATAGTGGCCGGGTTGGATTGCACCCGAAATCCAACCGGGCCCCTGGAACGGAAAAGCTGATATCTTTCAGACCAAACGTCCGTTTGACGGACCGTCAGCAGCGTTGGTGATCACGTTGAGAAACGGTCCCTTTGAGTATACCCTATGAGTGTTCGGGGTATAGTTGAGTTACGGCCGGATAGGTTCGCACACGAAACCAACCGGGCCCCGGGGACGAAAAGGCTAGTAACTCACAGACCGGGCGTCCGATTGACGCGCCGACTATTGTGTTGAGACCCCTACGATGAGGCAGTCCTTTGAGATACTTTTTCGTGGGACATAGTGATACTTGGAGTATCGACCTATAGCTCATGGAGCGGACCCTCCCGGAGGCGAGCGTACGGAGTACGGAGACCGTGTAGACGGCTATAGACCCGCTGTACTCGACAGGAGGAGTACCTATGTAGGCTATTAGGGGGAGCGCCCGGTATTTGGCGACTGACCCACAGTGGGCGGAGCGCCCGGTAGTTGGCCGCAAACCCACAGTACTAGACAGGAGGAGTACCTCAGCAGTCTTTGGTTAGTGAGCAGTAACTCAAAGACGTGACAGGACCACTCTACACTCCAGAGACGGAACTCTTCAGTAGTTACGATTTCGATAATGAAAATCCGGGTTTGAGCTGAGACTTTTGACCTTTGTGTTTACCTCATGATTGAGATGGGTCACTTGATAACTTAGGTATATGTATGCGCATATACCTGGGTAGTGGTTATCCGTTGATTTCACGATCCTTGTGTTTCCTCATGATTGATATGGGTTACTTGATAACTTAGGTATATGTATGGGCATATACCTAAGTAGAGTTTATCGGTTGAGATCTTCTTTTTGGTTATCCTTGTTGGTTTTAGTGAGACCTTGAGGGTCTTGGGGTCCCTACTGAGTATTGTTATACTCACCGCTGCACGGGCTATGCCCGCACCTTGTTGTGTTGGTTGCAGACGAGAGGCAGTGCTGACAGAGGCCGAGTGTTCGAGGACTGGACGGTACCCGGAGGTGGACTACACGATGAGTCAGTATCTGGAGGAGGACTTCACGACGAGACGACACACGGAGGAGGTTGACGGGCGAGAACATTGAGGAGACTATCTGTACCTACCCTTCAGGTAGGATCTGAGGAGGATGACCCAGGTGCTGCTTCCTTCTTCCAGCTGTTTGTATTTTTGCTGTTGTACTTTGTTCAGTTGTAGTTGTACTTTTACCTTGGGTTTGTATTCTAGCCCATTTACCTTTCAGCACTTCTCTTGTACTTAGTGTTTTACTTCCGCTTGTACCCTGTAGTGTTTCTTTACTTTTATAAAGGCAATGCCTTCCCAGTTATCAGGATTTACGCCTTTGGTGCTAGTCGCCAGCCCCTGGCCTATGGAAGGCGGGCTTGGGGTAGTCACGACACGGGCCCCGAGGACGGGTCGTGACAAATTGGTATCAGAGGAGTCGGTTCTACCGCAGAACTTATAACTCTGATATTTTCTTTCTGTGAAGAAATAGTGTTAAGAGTACCGAGTGTGGTTTTCAGTTCAGGGAGTCCAGTGTTGGTGCGGGCGGCTGACGTATCCATACACCAGGACCCTGACAACTGATTTCCGACTTTGTGCACGAAAACACTGATTGCGTGTGTGTTTCTAGATGTTTTATTTGAATATCATCTCAAACCAGGTCAGCTCGCCAGGTATAAATCGTTTGACCGTGTCACGTTGTTCCTTTCAGGATGCCTCCCCATGGACGAACAGCTAGAGCCCCGATAGTGGTTCGTACTGACAGCCCGCCAAGCGACGTGGCCTCAGTACAGGGCCCTTTTCCAGTTGAGGCACCAGCGGAGGCACCAGCGGTACTACTACCTGTTGGGCCACCGATGCCACCAGCCCTAGCAGCAGAAGGTGCACGTCGCTTGAGCGCACTGCACGAGTTCCAGTGCCAGAGGCCACCCAGGTTCCAGGGAGGGACGGACCCACAGGCGGCTGGGGATTGGCTGGATGATGTGGTGACAGTCTTCAGGCTAGTGGGGACGCCGAAAGACTTCATGGTGATCCTTGCTGCCAGCCTTCTTCAAGAAGCAGCAGGAAGATGGAGGAGACTGATGCTTCATATGCATGACGAGGCGACACTTCTTTGGGTAGACTTTGAGAGCCTATTCCGAGCAGAGTTTGTACCCGCCACCCTTCGAGCGGTGCGTATACAGAAGCTACTTCAGCTGCGGCAGGGCAGCATGACAGTGGCACAGTATTCAGCGAGATTCACAGACCTCTCGCGCTACTCCACAGATATGGTACGAGACCCGTTCTTCAGGGCCCTAACCTTCGAGCAGGGTCTCAGGTGGGAGATTAGATCTTCTGTTGTTTCTCACAGCATTCCGACCCAGACAGGAGTGTTGGAGAGATCCCTCTTAGTGGAGATTTTCTTTGCTGAGCAATCTCCAGCAGCACGACCCACCACTAGCCGGCTTGCAGAAGAGTCTTCTGCAGCAGAAAGTAGACAGATGACACAGAGGTCCAAGAGGACCAGACCTACTGGTGGCCGACTGCACGACTCAGGTTCAGTTGTGCGGGGAAACCGGGGTGGATTCAGAGCCAGTCGTGCCAAGAGTGGACAGTGTTACTCCTCCGGTGGGATTGGTCACATGGCACGTGACTATCCGACCCGCCATGCAGATGACCAGCGGTTAAATGAAGAACCTCCCAGCCAGAGGCATTGGTTCGATCAGGGCAGACTGCAAGGAGCAGGCAGCCATGGAATAGGAGCTGGTCATGCAGCTGGAGGTGGACGACGCTTCGGGGTGTTGCCACCCCCACCACCAGGAGGCCCACCCCGACCGCAGAGGACAGGAGGACATGGGAGAGCTCAGCTTCAGGCAGTTGAGGCCTATGGTCATTGAGCTCTGTAAGCATATGGACAGGAGAAGGACTAGCTCCAGACCTAGAGGCTATTGATCATGTTTCTTCTAGTTTTGTTGTTGTTACATTTGTGTCTTTGTACTATGAGCTGCAATAATGAAAAGGCACTTATATTTGTAAAGTTTTATTCCCTATCCTTTTTGTTTGGTTGATACTGAGTGGTCCCAGTTAAGACTGTTGACTTGACCCTCACTTTTGAGATTTCTACTGGAGGAGACCTAGTGAACTCACACTAATGCCGACAGTGTGACTCGACCCTTGGAGGCGAGAGTGACAGTTGGATCTCTTGGTAGTTACGTCGAGGCCTTACGACGTCATCCATGGCATGAATGCATCATTCATGTCAGGATTGACTGTATTATGCAATGAATGTGGTTCATCCAGGGGATGAGACTGGATTTCTCTTATCGGCAAAGAAGAAATCATAACAGCTCTTGTGAGACTAGAGAAGGTCCAGGTCATCCAAGAACGGATGAGGATAGCACAGGGCCGACAGAAGCCTTATGCTGATAGGACTTGGAGGCCTCTAGAGTTCGAGGATGACCATCACGTCCTTATATGGGTGTCACCTCGACGAGGTTTACGGAGATGTGGTCAGGGAGGCAAGTTATCTCCGAGGTTAAACGGACCTTTCTAGGTCCTCAGCTGGGTAGGAGAGGCGGTTTACCGCTTGACCCATCCACCTCAGTTGCACTAGGTGCACGACGTTTTCCAGGTATCTCAACTGAGGAGATACGTGCTCGACCCTTCGCATATCATCGAGCATGAGGAGATGGACGATGGCGATGAGGTGTCTTTCACGGAGGTTCTAGTGGGGATCGAGGATCGACACGAGTGAATCCTACGAGGACGATCGATTCCTCGGGTGCACTTTCTCTGGCAGTACGGGAACCTCCAGGTGAGCACATGGGAGCGGAAGGCTCAGGTGCGTGCTAAATACCACTTTTGCAACCCTTGTTTGTGTTGAAGCTTTACGGGGACGTAAAGCCCTGAGGTGGGAGTAATGTAAAGTCCCGTAAAATTAAAGGGATATTTTTTCTAAATTTTCTTTGAGATTTTACAAGAACGCAGTTTTTGACGGCGCCTGATTCTGAGGCCCGGTGTGCCCGGAATTTCTATCCGAAGTTTAGCTCGGGTACGTTCAGTGAACGAACGAGCGGGAATTTATAACTTTTGAACCGGTGCCCGGAATTGAATTCTGAGGGCACCGATGGAACCGCAACGCCGATAATTGCTTAGGAACTCCTGTTCCGGAGATGCGTTTACAAGAGTGTTGATGATAAAAATTTTGGAAGATTATTTTATAATTACTCTACAATTTTTATTGTTTTTTACTCTAAGTGTTTAGTTCATGATGGAAGTTGGGTAACCACCCAAACTCCCTTGGGAGGTTATAAGGGTGGTGGGGCCCACACGAACCCCACCCCTTCATATTCTCTAAAACCCCCTCAACTCCCACTTTAATTTTGTTAACTTAAGTTATAACATATGACTTTAATGTAATAAGTTTAATGAGGTGAGTTGCCTGTGGTTATTGAATTTCAAACTCTTGAAATTCAAAAGAGTTGTTGTGTTAATAAAATTAGAAAGGAACTTATTTTATTTGGGTTGTTAGAGTTTGTCGTTGAGAGGTTTTGGGAAGAACATCTTCTTCTTCAACGAAGAACATCTCCACGGAAGAATGCAGAGAACTTCTTCCGTGACGTTTCCTCATCGGACGCACCTCGACGACAACGGAATCAACATTCGTTCTCCACGACATCGACCCGCGACGCGACGTCTCTTTCCGCAACGGTTCTTCCGCGACTCCGTATCCGCAATGTGACGTTCTTCTTCCTCGTCGTCTCTTCCGCGATGGTTTTCCGCGACGAAATCTCCGTCAACAACTTCGAATCCTCGCTTCGCGACGTCGACATTCTTTTTCCGCGACGCCCGACTTCTGCGACACTCGCCTTCCGCTGCTCGTTAATGTGCACCGTTCCTGAACCGAGGTAGGGGTTTTTTTTATTTTATTTGTTCGTGGATACCAACTTGACGAACTTTGTGGATTTAAACCTTTTGTTATCGAATAACGTGAGGGGGTCGGGCCGCACAAACACGGCCGACCCTCCTTCTTATTTTCCGTGTTGGTTCCTTGTGGTTGGTATGGGAGAACATGGTGTCGTCGCACCACGCAGATTCATGCGGAAGGAAATGCATGGCGCCGTCGTGCCGCGCCGTGGAAAGAAGTTTAAGAACGCGACGCCGTCGCGCCGCGTCGAAGAAAACGGAAGACACCGCGGCCGGAGTGGGGTCGCGGCGGAGGGGTGCGGTGTCGTCGCACCACACCGGACGACAAGGGACGCGGCCGGTTCTGGGCCGCGGCGGAGCAGGGTGACCGGCGGGCGGTATCGGGCCGCCGGTGATGGAGTGGGAAGGGGACCGGCCATCGCCGGTCCCGTTGAGCAGAAATCGGCCGGCCAGGTCGGGCTGGCCAGACAAGGGGGATCCAGGGGAATTAATTCCCCCGACTGGATCTCAAGCGGCCCCAATTAAAGGGGCCGCTGTTTCATAAAGGAGGGGTAACGCCCCTCCCTTCGCATGCGCAGCACGAAGGCCGCGTTGGCCGCATGCGCTGGCCGCATGCGATGGCCGCGCCGCCGCGCTGGCCATGCCGTCGCGCTGGCCGCGCCGGCCAGATCGGAATTCCGAGCCGGCCCGTGTCGTCGGGCCGGGTCACCGCCCGGGCGGGTCGACCCGGTTCGGCCGATCCAGGGGGGGTACTGGGTCGGGCCGGGCCGGGCCCAGACCCCATATTTTCAGATTGAGTTGGTTCAAAGGCCCATATCTTGGGCTACAGACCTCTGATTGACACACCCTCAGCGGCAACGCGATCCTTGGATCGAGACGTTCGTTTCGGTATATTACACTCAAGGTTTCAGAGAACTTTTTGTTCGGCCGGGTTGGTTCGTACACGAAACTAACCGGGCCCTCGGAGCGGAAACGCTCGTAACTTGAGTTCCGGACGTCTGAATGACGTTTCGTCGGCTTTGTTGAATTCCTCTTAGTGATAAGGAACTTTTGGCTTACTCCGCTTGAGGTTTGGATGTCGTCGGATTGCGGTCGGGTTGGTTCGCTCATGAAACCAACCGGGCCCCTGGAACGAAAAAGCCAATAACTCACAGATCGGGCGTCCGATTGATGCACCGTCTGTCTCATTGAATTCCTCTTGATGAGATGGAACTTTTGACATACTTCGCCCGAGTTTTGGATGCAGTTGGATAGTGTCCGGGTTGGATTGCACCCGAAATCCAACCGGGCCTCTGGAACTGAAAAGCTGATATCTTTCAGACCAGACGCCCGTTTGACGAACCGTCAGCGGAGTTGGTGATCACGTTGAGAAACGGTCCCTTTGAGTATACCCTATGAGTGTTCGGGGTATAGTTGAGTTACGGCCGGATTGGTTCTCACACGAAACCAACCGGGCCCCGGGGACGAAAAGGCTAGTAACTCACAAATCGGGCGTCCGATTGACACGCCGACTGTTGCGTTGAGACCCATATGATGAGGCGGTCCTTTGAGATACTTCTTCATGGGACATAGTGATACTTGGATTATCGACCTATAGCTCGTGGAGCGGACCCTCCTGGAGGCGAGCGTACAGAGTACGGAGACCATGTAGACGGCTGCAGACCTGCGGTACTCGACAGGAGGAGTACCTCTGTAGGCTATTAGGGGGAGCACCTGGTATTTGGCGACTAACCCATAGTGGACGGAGTGCCCGGTAGTTGGCCGCAAACCCGCAGTACTCGACAGGAGGAGTACCTCAGCAGTCTTCGGTTAGTGAGCAGTACCTCGAGGACATGATAGGACCACTGTACACTCCAGAGACGGGACTCTTCAGCAGTTACGGTTTCGATAATGAAATTCCTGGTTTGAGCTGAGACTTTTGACCTTTGTGTTTACCTCATGATTGATATGGGTCACTTGATAACTTAGGTATATGTATGGGCATATACCTAGGTAGTGGTTATCCATTGATTTCATGATCCTTGTGTTTCCTCATGATTGAGATGGGTTACATAATAACTTAGGTATATGTATGGGCATATACCTAAGTAGAGGTTATCTGTTGAGATCTTCTTTTTGGTTATCCTTGTTGGTTTTAGTGAGACCTTGAGGGTCTCGGGATCCCTACTGAGTATCGTTATACTCACCCATGCACGGGCTATGCCCGCACCTCGTTGTGTTGGTTGCAGACGACAGGCAGTGCTGACAGAGGCCGAGTGTTCAAGGACTGGACGGTACCCGGAGGTGGACTACACGACGAGTCAGTATATGGAGGAGGAATTCACGGCGAGACGACACACGGAGGAGGTTGACGGGCGAGAACTTTGAGGAGACTATCTGTACCTACCCATCAGGTAGGATCCGAGGAGGACGACCCAGGAGCTGCTTCCTTCTTCCAGCTGTTTGTCTTTTTGTTGTTGTACTTTGTTCAGTTGTAGTTTTACTTTTACCTTGGGTTTGTATTCTGGCCCATTTAACTTTCAGCACTTCTCTTGTACTTAGTGTTTTACTTCCTCTTGTACTCTGTAGTGTTTCTTTACTTTTATAAAGGCAATGCCTTCCCAGTTATCGGGATTTACGCCTTTGGTGCTAGTCGCCAGCCCCTGGCCTATGGAAGGCGGGCTTGGGGTAGTCACGGCACGGGCCCTGAGGACAGGTCGTGACGACATAAATATGATATCATATATGATCCTCTAATATTGCTTTGTTAATAATATTTTAGTAATATCATCATTTAGGGTGTTAACTGATCTGTTTTCCTTTAAATGATCAATTATGTAAGCCATGTTTGTTATGGATAGGATGTATTTAGTTCAGATCCAGAATGATATTAAGTTATAAAACATTTTTTTAATCATGAAATGAAAATTAATCTTGAATGATTACGATGGGGAAATAATCTTATCGTGTTCGTGGAGATGGTAATCCGTACATTTGCACAAGAGACAATATAATTATATTGATGGTGAAATAGTTTCTTATTGGATGGTATATCATGTATATAGAACCAATAACATGTGATATTTATTATTTACATAAGTTATAATAATTATTATACCCATCCAAATAATTAAGTGTTTGAATAGTAAACTACACCACGACGTAGAGACGGTAAGCCATACGTACGCACGTATGGTGACTTTGTCATTCATATGATGGATAGAATAATGAATATGATTATAACATTTTTATAATAACATCATTGCATAAAGAATATATTAGAGTTATTATTTTATAATGGAAGCAACAAAGAAAGAGGAAGTGGAAGAAGAAAAGTACTTGAAAGAGGTTATGAAATATTTACCTCTTCTTCAGGTTCTTCCTTTTGATTTTATCATAAGGGATCTTTAGGATGGCTTTATGACCAATGTAATGCCTCTAGGATGAAGGGAGTAAATTTTTTAGGATATTTGGTTAGGGGTTTGCCGATCCAAATGGCTTTGGAAGTGTGAAATTAAGAGAATGGGAAGTGCCATTTTATAAGAGAGGTGTGGGTCAGTTTAGGAAAATCTTGAAATATGATTTTATAATAAAATACTTTTCGGTTTATAATGGCTCCAAAATGATTTATTTAGAGTATAAGGTGGGTATGGGTCTAAAACCTATCAACCAATAGCTTTTAGACAGGTTTAGGACACCATATTAACCTTATCTTTTATATTTAACTCTTAGTTAAATAGTTTGACATTTACCACGTCTCTTTGAATTTTTATATTATATGGTTAATAAACATACTATAAATGGACAAGATAACCCCATGAGGTTTATTATTAATATATATCCTTATCTAAGTTCTTTGGATGATCCTTATATTTTTATGAATATTATATCAATTAATAATATAGTATTTGTTTTAAAAACTAAATTATGTCAATTTTGAAACTATTTAGTATTTGACCTTTTTAAGACATTAAAACATTATCATATCGAATAAATTTTATTTAACCAACCCGAAAAAGTCATATTAACCTAGAAAATTTTCTGAATTCACCAAGAATTTTAAATTTATATTTATTTGGATATTTATAATATCAGTTATTTTAATATTTCATAAACAAGGTAATTATTGTATCATCATTGTGTCATAAATAAATTAAATTATATAATGTATAAAAATTATAAATAAAAAACCATTATATAGGAAATCCTTTTATCTTTCTAAATAATATTTATAGCTGAATTTATATTCTGCGTAACCCTATATTAAATATCTTGTAGTTATTAAACAATGAATTTAACTCTTTTAACACTTTTTAAAATAAAATAATAATAGATGTCCTAATCTAATCCACGTGGACCAAAGGGGATCATATATTATTACTAAGGTATTTTTTGGTCGAATTACACTTATCCAATAGAATTAGGACATGTGTTAGGATAATTATGATATCATTTTACCCTTAATTACCCTATTTACTTTTAACAGTGGTAAATAAAAGTCAGAAGTTAATATTTACCAAAAATTATTTTCATCTTATTGAACCATATTTTACTTATTTATATTAACTGTGTCTCTCATATTTTTAATATTTAACTCATAGAAGTAGTAAAATTATGGTTTATACAAATTTGAAAATTCTCCTAGGAGGTGGGTAAAAGATGGTAAGAAGTTCAATAAATTTTATAAATATATAAACTTATTATAAAATGACTCCAAGGAATTACATTGAAATTATATAGGTATTATGTATATATTTTGACCTAATTTTTATTTAATAAAATAAATAATTATTTAAATAAAATGTCGGTTTTAACCAATAACATAGTGTTTTTCACTATTCATCAAAAATTGAATGCTTTCTGAAAAATACCAAAAATTCACCCTGGGATAATTTTGACATTCAAAATTCAAAAATGAAGTCCATTTTGAAAATAAAAAATTTATAAAATTTCAAAAAGAGGCTATTACTACTCATAATGGCTTATTTGATTGTTCACGGTGTGTTAGAATCTCGAAGTTGCGTATAATGCAAGAAACTGAATTATTCAAATAGAAATGTATTGTGGAAGCTTGGGGTGTTACATTCTTCCCTCCATCAAATAATTTCATCCTCAAAATTTCTATAATACTACCGCAAAAAAAGATTTGAGTGGTTCTTCATCATAAGTTCCTCTGGTTCCCACATTGCCTCTTCTATCTTATGGTTTCTCTATAGAAATTTTACCCAAAAAGTAATCCGGTTTCTCAACACTTGTTCTTTTGTATCAAGAATTTTGAAAGGCTCTTCACAATAAGACAAATCAGTTTCCAGTTCAATTTTCTCATAGGTGAGTAAATTCGTTGGGTCAGGCACGTATTTTCTTAAATGTGATACATGGAATACATCATGAACTTTGGAGAGACTTGGTGGAATTGCCAAATGGTTAGATACAATCCAAATTGTTTCTAGAATTTCTAATGGTACGATGTACCTGGGACTTAATTTACCCTTTGTATTGAATCGTATAACTCCCTTCCCTTGAGATACCTTCAAGAAGACATGATCTCCAACCAGAAATTACAAATCCTTCCTTCAGTTATCGACACAAATATTCTGTCTACTTTGAGCTTCTTTGATGTGGGTTTGGATAATATTCACTTTTTATATTGTTTCCTCAAAAGGTATTGTGCCTATGAGTTTTCTTTCACCAACATCATCCCAAAAAGTTGTTGTGCTCCATCTCTTTCCATATAATGCTTCATATGGTGTCATTTGAATAATTTAATGGAAGCTATTTTAATAAGAAAATTCTACCTGAGGTAAATATTGATCCAACATACCTTGAATGTGAAGTGATGAAGATATCAACATGTCTTCTAAGGTTTGAATAGTACATTCTGATTGTCCATCAGTTTGAGGGTGGTATGAAATGCTCAAACAAAGTTCATTATTCTGGGATTTCTGAATACTTTTTTAGAATATTGATATAAAATAGGGATCACAGTTAGAAACAATCAATAGGAGTACTCCATGGAGTCTTAAAACATCATTAATATATAGTATTTCTAAATGTTCAAGTGGTAAATCTTCTCTTATATAAAGAAACTGTGCTGACTTGGTAAGACTATCAAAAATGACCCATATTTCATAATTCCTTGTAGAAGTATTTGGTAGCCCCATGACAGAGTCCATTGTAATATCATCCCAATTCCAATCAGGTATGGGAAGAGGTTGCATGAATCCTCTAGGATTTTCTCTTCCAGCTTTCACTTGTTGGAAAACCAAACATCTTGAAACAAAATCAGCAATATCTCTTTTCAAGTTGTCCCACGAAAAATGTTCCTTCAAATCTATATACATCTTGGTTCTCCCATGGTGTATAGGGAAAATGGAGCTATGAGCATCATCCAACAATTACCTTTTTAGATCAGGTATATTAGGAACACAATGTCTCTTCCCAAATTTCAAAATTCCATTTTCATATACGAAGTCACTAAATCACCCATAATTTATAGCTTCAATCTTCTTTTGAAACTCCTCATCATTAGTATGAGAACTCCTTATCCATTCTAGTAAATATGTTTTGTCAACCATTGGAAAAAGTACTTCTTTTTCACCTTCCATGGTTATTCCTATATCCATCTTTACTAGATCCATGAAAAAAGGATCAATTTCAACACTCATCTTGTTCAAATATCCTTGGTCCTTTCTACTCAAAGCATCATCCACCTTATTTGCCTTCCCTAGGTGGTAGTTTATAGTGAAATCATAATCCTTGAGTAGTTCAATCCAAGTTCATTGCCTCATGTTGAGTTCTTTCTGTGAGAAATATTCTTCAATCTATTGTGATTAGTATAAATATCATATTTTTCACCTTATAGATAGTGTCTCCATATCTTCAGATCAAATATTATAGTTTCTAACTCAAGATAATGAGTGGGATAGTTTTTCTCATGAATGTTTAGCTTTCATGATGCATAGGAAATAACTCTATCATTTTTCATAAGGACACAACCCTTTTATTTCATCGAAGCATCATTATAAATAACAAACCCATCATTCCCTAATGGTAGATTCGAGATAAGAGAATTAACTTAACTTCTCTTTAGTTCTTCAAAACATTCTTTACACTCTTTTTTACAAACAAATTTAACAACTTCACGTGTGAGCTTGGTTAATGGGTTATCCAACCAGGAAAAATTCAAGACAAAATGTCGATAATAACTTGTAAAAACCAATAAAACTATGTACCACAGTTATACTCGTCAGTGATGTACATTCTTAGATTACCTTTTTCTTTGAAGGATCAACATATATTTCATCCATAGAGACAATATGACCAAGAAAAGAAATCTCCTAGAGCCAGAATTCACAGATTCTAAACTTCTGATATAGTTCTTTTCTTCTAAGAGTCTTTAGAATAATGTACAAGTGATTTTCCTGATCTTTATAGCTTTGGGAGTATACCAAGATATCATTAATAAATACCACTACAAATTCATAAAGGTATTCCTTGAAAACTCTATTCATTAGATCCATGAAGAAAGAGGGTGCATTAGTCAATCCAAAAGGCATTATTGTAAACTTGTAATGTTCGTACCTGGTTCGAAATGTTGTTTTCGGAATGTCTTTCTTCTTCACACACAAATGATGACATCTAGATCGATTTTCAATCTTTGAAAAATATTGAGATCCATAAAGTTGTTTGAATAAATCATCTATGTGAGGCAGGGGATACTTGTTCATTATTGTTATAACATTTATCTCACTATAGTCAATGCACAGCCTCATAGATCTGTCTTTCTTCTTAAAAAAAGGACAGGGGATCCCCATGGAGAAAAACTAGGGAGAATAAATCCCTTATTACTCAATTCCTCTAGTAGTTTATTTAGTTCCACTAATTTTAAAGTTTCCATTCTATAAAGGGTCTTTGATATGGGCCTTGAACTAGGAATTAAATCAATGGAAAACTCAATTTCTCATTCTGGAGAATGTCCTAGTAAATCCTCTAGAAACACATTAACATATTCTTGCACAATAGGTATGTCCTCTATTCGAACATTCCTTTCCTCACCCATAATTATTTCATTCTCATCCTCCCCAATAAGTGAATTTATTAGATCTTCTAGGGGGTGGATCTAGGTAAGAAGTAGATGGTGACATTCCTACTCTAAAGATAAAGTACCTCCTTATCATCATCGATAATTGTAACCTCATTCTTGTTACAATAAATTTTTGCATCATGGTACGAAAGCCAATCCATACCAAGTATTATATCAAATTCAATATTAGGTATGATGATTAGATCAACAGATAAATATTGTTTATATGCCTTAATGGGGACTGATTCACATAACATTGTTGTAATGATACTTCCCTTAGAAGTTTGGACTGAAAACTCCCTTGTTAAATTAAATTTGAAATATCTAATTTTATTATAAAACCGGGAAGTTATAAAACAATGTGATAATCCATAATCAAATAATGCATTGGCTAAACTTGAAAAAACCATTAAATTACCTTCCACCATGTCTTTTGGAGCTTCAACCTCAGTAGTAGTGATTTCATAAGCTTGGCCTTGATCCCTTGGTCTTTTCTGAGGTAATTTTCCCTAACAATTAGGAAAATAATTTTCATAATATCCCATCTCCCTGCAATTGTAGCATTTAACATAGGTATCTTCTTTCTTTCCCTTACAATCACTATCAAGATGGCCTTTCTATCCATATTTGTAGTATACTCCTTTTCCTTTTAGACAGGTGTCAGGGTGCTTCCTTTCACAATTATCATAGGGTGGAAATTCAACTCTTCTCTTCCCTATTTCCTTATTTCCTATCCCAGAGTTTTCAGCAGATCTCTTTTACTCTTTCTTTACTTTAAATTCATAAGACTTTGAGAATTCCTTTTCTATCTTGACAGCACATGGGATAATATCTTCATATGATGAGAAGGATTATGAGACTAATGCTTGACAAATAAATGGTTTTAACCCATCAAAGAAATGATCAATCTTACATCTTGGGTTACATATATAATCTAAAACATTCATTGATAACCTTGTAAAGTTAGCTTCATACTTTGCGACATTCTTATCCTCATTTTGTCTCAGACTCATAAATTACCTTTCCATATCAGCTTGATGGTCAGGAGGAAATTATTTTTCTAAGAAAAGAAATTTTAACTCCCACCATTCCATACTTGATACTTATTCATCCTTCTTTGTGTTTCGAATTAATGATCACCATTGATATGCATTTATGGTGAGGTGATAAAATTCCATGACAACTTTTTCTCTTTCGCTACTCCCCAAAGCATGAAATATTTTTTCCAGGGAACTTATCCATTTTTCATCTACAAAATGTATTTTTAGACAAATTGAATTTTTGTGGTTGTTTCCTCATGATGAAATCAAACATTTATCCTCTACATTGTGGATCAGGGTTCTCTATACTGGTAATGTTATTTTTTATAACCTATTCCAGTTGTCTCAGTATGGTGATAAGCTAATTAGCACCAGTTGCATCACCAGCTCTTCTATTATTATCTTGAGTATGAGGGAAATACCTAAATGAATTAAGTTCATTGATATGGTTTCCATTCCTTCCACTAGGTTCCATTTCTAAATAATGGCATACAGTAGATTAGTTTATGAACTACAATACATAATCCCAAACTTGTAAAACACTTAACATTAATTGAATAGTTTATGGATATAATACATAATCATAAAAATGTTATCATTGAGGAGGTATATACTCGTAAATCCTTTATAATGGTTTGTAAATAAAATGAGAATTATCCTAAGAATATCCCCTGATAGTTTCGTAACCAATAGTTTAGCAAGGCCCGTTGTTGTACACAAGTTCTCGTTCAAGTCTAGCTCAAAGAGGTGTTTCCAACTTTTACCCATAGGTACATCTGTGCTTGAGCCATATCTACCTGCTCATATCTAGAAAGGGATGTATTTATTGGAAAACTCACAAAATCTCTGCAGTACCAAATTTCTTGGAAGTTCTTCTATACTAATCCTCAATGTCTATCTTAGGGTAATGTTCTCTAATTAGATATTTTCTAAATCTAGTTTTCACATTTTGTACTAAACCTACCTCTAATACCAACTTTAATGCCCCAACCTTAGTTACCCAGAGTCGGTGCTTTATTACATAACATTGGGATGATATTGGGAATCATGTCTTAAAAGACCGATTAGTTTAGTATTATTGGAAACAAGATACATACATAAGATCAACATTAAATCGTGAAAAGAAATACAACACTAATTTATTCCATTAGAAACATCCAAGCCCCCTAGATTATGCCTGAAAGTCACTCATAACTAACTTCTTCATATCCTGGGAAAATAATAAATAAGAATGGGGTGACCTAAAATGCTTAGTAAAGGTAAGAAATATAGCAGAAGATAACATAAACATTTGGCATGGTGAATAATTCAAAACACATGCCTTTACAAATAATAAACATGATCACTTTATGGTGGGAATATGAGCTGAGTAAATAATGGCATAAGAAAACATAGTCATGTGTATTCTACTAGCCGAATAACAACATGAACCACCATTATTATTTTCATAGTGAGGGAATTTATAATGTCAGACATTCTGAAACATTTTGTCAAGGCCTCATCCAAGACGTCTAAAAATGATTAATGTCTCGGCCAAAACCATATATCAAATTGGGAAAGGCCTCGGCCAGTTACACTTATAATTGTCTCATGATACTTACTGATACACCAAGGAGCTATAGAAGGCTACACCCGGCACATACTTAGTCAAATACATTCCTCATATGAAAAGGTTGAAACCTAACATAAACATTCGTATTAAAACAGTCATACAAAATGTCAAAAATTTAACCAAAAACCATGAATGGTATAAAAATAACACATCCACAATCAAACATATTACAAAACCTTCAATACAATATGTAATATTTGAATCATAATAAATCAACTTCAAACAAGTTTAACATCCACCAAAGGATGTTTACATAGATGTAATTAAAACTATTTTAAGAAATATCTCTTTCTATTTAGAATCCATTTAAGATTCACATAATTATAAAAGAAAAAATTTAGTTTGAAAATATTATTATAAGATTATATGGGAAGCTTCGATGATGTTATAATTGCAAAAAATAACTGCAACCACCATATAAGTTAAAAAACATTCTTACTCTAATTTTGTCGAAAAGGTCATAAAGTACATTGTTTGGAAAACGACAGAAAGATTGATTTCAAAACATATAAGGTCAAATAAGGGTATAAATGAAATTAACCCATAATATAATAAATAGTAAAAATGTTTTTAAATACATTTTTATAAAAACATGGATGTGGATGATAATTAGGTCCCAGTAGATACATACGTAAAAACAACCTCGGATAATAAAGTGATTGTGAAATTATCCATTACCTTAAACTTTTACTTGGATGAGGGTACGTTAAACTCCTGTATAATTTTAAAATAAATTTTATTAAATTATAAAAAAAATATACATAAATATTATATCATATATGATCCTCTAATATTTCTTTGTTAACAATATTTTAGTAATTTCATCATTTTGGTTGTTAACTGATCCGTTTTCCTTTAAAAGATCAGATATGTAAACCATATTTGTGATGGATAGGATGTCTTTTATTCATATATAGAATGATATTAGTTTCTTAAAAATTATTTTTTAACATAAAATGAAAATTATTCTTGAATGATTACGATGGGGAATGGATCTCACCGCGTTCGTGGAGACGGTAATCCGTACAAACGCACGAATGACAATATCATTATATTGATGGTGAAATCATATGTAATTGGATGGTATATCATATATAAAGAATTAATAACATGTTATATTTTTTATTAACTTCAGTTATACTCATTATTATACTCATCCAAATAATTAAGTGTTTGAATAACAAACTACACCACGACGTGGAGATGGTAAGCCATACGCACACACGTATGGTGACATTGTCCTTCATATGATGGATAGAATAATAAATATGGTTTTACCATTTATATAATAACTTCCCAGTATATATAATATACTAGAGTTATTATTTTATAATGGAAACAATAAAGAAAGAGGAAGTGGAAGAAGAAACGAACTTGAAAGAGGTGATGAAGTATTTACCTCTTCTTCGAGTTCTTCCTTTTGATTTGATCAAAAGGGATACTTAGGATGGCTTTATGACCAAAGTAATGCCTCTAGGATGAAGGGAGGAAAGTTGGGAGGATATTTGGGTAGGTTTTGGCCATGCCAAATGGCTTTGGGGGTGTGAAATTAATATAAGGGGAAATTCCCTTTTATAAGAGAGGTGAGGGTCACATTAGGAAAATCTTGAAATATTATTTTATAATAAAATAATTTTCAGTTTTTAATGTCTCAAAAATTATATACTTATTGGAAAATTTGTGGATGGGTCGAAAAAGTCTCCACAAATGGGTTTTAGACAGGTTTAGGTCACCATTTTAACCTTATCTTTTAGATTTAACTCTTTCTAAAATAGTTTGACATTTACCATGTCTCTTTGTATTTTTATATTATTTGGTTAATAAACTTACTATAAACAACCAAGATAAACCCAAGTGGTTCATTATTAATATATATAACCTTATCTAAGTCCTTTCTCTGAACTTTATATTTTTATCAATATTATATCAATTAATAATATATTATTTGTTTTAAATACTCAATTATGTCAATTTTGACTCTATTTAGTATTTGATTTTTTTGAAAGCCATTAATACTTTATAACACTGAATGAAATTTATTTAAGAAACACTAATATGTCATATTAACATATAAAATTATTTTAATTCATCATAAGTCTCAATTTAAATTTATTTGGATATTTATAATAGCAATTATTTTAATATTTCATTAAGAAGGTAATTACTCCATCATCATTGTGTCATAAAAAAATTAAATTATTTTGATGTCTAAAAATAATAAATAAAATTATATTATATAGGAAATATTTTTATCTTTCTAAAAAATATTTATATCTGAATATATATTGTGTGTAAACCTATAATAAAAATTTTATAGTTTTTAAACATTGAATTAAATCTTTTAACTCTTCGTTAAATAAAATAATAATAAATGACCCAATCTAATCAAATTGTACGAAATGGGATCATATTATTTTTCATAAGGTTTTTTTTCAAATTAAACTTATTCAATAGAATTAGGACATGTGTTAGTGTAATTATGATATCATTTTTCCCTTAATTACTGTATTTACTTTTAACAGTGGTAAATAAAAGTCAAAATATACTATTCACAAATAATTATTTTCATCTTACTAACCCAAAATTTAATTACTAATATTTACCATGTCTCTCTAATTTATGAAATTCAACTCACAGAAATAGTAAAATTATGTTTTATGAAAATTCTCCTAGGAGGTGGGTAAAAGACTCTAAAAAGTTTAATAAAATTTTTATATTTCTAAACATATTATAAAATGAATCCAATGATTTAAATTGAACTTATATAGGTATTACATATCTCATTTGAAATAAAATTAATATAAATAAAATAAATAATTATTTAAATAAAAAGTCACTTTTAACCAATAATGCAGTGTTTTTCACTTTTCATCAAAAATTGAATTTTTTTTAGAAAAATACATAAAATCTAAGCTAATTTCGATATTCTGAATTCAAAAATGAAGTCAATTTTGAAAAATAAAATTTAAATAATTTTAAAAAGTGGGTATTACTATTTATAACATCTAGTTTGATTGGTTGCAGTGTGTTAGAATCTCGAATTTGCATACAATGCATGTTATTGCATTATTTAAAAAGAAACGTACCGTGGAAGCTTGGGGTGATGCATCAACCTTTAATTATTTAAAAAATCCCTTTGTTGATGCATATAAAATCATAAGGTCACTTGATAAAAGAAATGGAAATGTTATGGATCCTAATCACATCAATCTTCTTTATGATTAATCGTTTATTATATGATAAATTTCAAGTACCACTATTCCAATATAATAATTCTAATTGAAATATAAATTTATTAATATGATAAAAATCTTATAAAATTTATTTCTTCTTTAGTTCATAAGATAAATGATAAGGATTTAATATTTCTATAAGATAAATGAGCTCTTTATAGTTTCCTTGACCTCTATAAGATAATCCATTGATGAATATCATTTTCAAAAGATAAAATACATTCCAGATTATCCCTATGACTTATATATCTAACCATTTTCTTCATTCAATAGATAATGTGTTTACTCCCTAAGATAATTCAATTGTATAGTATTATATTTATTATTCATTGATAATTCATAAGAAAAAAACTTTATAGTAAATTGAAATTCCAGCGTAATTACTATGTTCGCTTCATAAGGGAAATATTTGACAGATATGATTAAACTTTCCCTATAAGATAATGTACATTAGTAGAAAAATAATTCATGTTTATATCTATAAATTCTATTTAACTAATAAAATATATGAAATTTATAATTTAATTTCATCAGTAAGAAATAGTGATTTTTTTGAATCTGCAAAACAAATAAATTATGAAGATATGTGTTAAAAAAAATAATTATATATAAAAATATCTCCCTTTTTGATGATATGGAAACACATAATCAGATAAGAAAATATGGAATAATTTTAGATTTTTTTATCTCTAATACAATATGAAAATATTAGTTTCTATTATACCCCTTTTTTTATATAAAAAGAAGATATAAAATAAAAAAAATCATTATTTCAAATGAAGATGTGTAAATAGTTGGAGGAGTATACACTTAATTTTAATGTATTATAGCCTAGAACTTTAAAGAAAATAAATACAAAAAAAACCCAATATGAAATGAAAATAATGAACATTAAATTAATAAAAGGAAAATCATGTGGCTAAATGAATAAAAATAATTTAATGAATATGAATTATACATTCAAGAAAAAATGAAGAAACCATTTAAATGATTTGAAGAAACCATGGAATATAACTAATCCATCATATAAAAAATATAAATGTAAATTAGTTATTAATATTATCATCAATAGGATAATGATTTAATTGTAGAATCTTTAATTGTTTTGGATGACTGAGAGGTAATTAAAAGGAAGGAATAGGGAACTCATCACCCTCACTGAAAATATCTCTGAGAAGAGAATTCAAATAAAAATACCATGTAAGGAAAGCTTGAACATGAGGGGATTTTGTGGTAGTATTGGATTGGATATCAGAAGATTATTCCTTCAATATAGCAAAATAAAACAGGTCTTCATGACTGAAAGGAAACCTGTTTTGGATGGAAATAGATGTTGTTGATGATTAAACATCAATATTCGGATTCTCAATAAAAAAATACTACCAGATAAAAACTCTCCATAAAATTTTAAGATGTTGAAGGATGTATATCAGGAATAAAAGGTACCAAGGAATATTTAAATTTCACATGAACTATAGTTTCTACATATATATCAATTAATTTCACCATATAACTCTTATAGAAGTGTAATTAAGAAACAAAACAATGCCAATTTTTCATGGTAAAATTAGATAAATTGTTATGTGTATCATCCTTTCATGTGTAACTAATAATTAACATATTCAATGCATCAATTTAATAGCTATAATTAATGGGTTATATAATTATAAAGATAAAAATAACCAATAATATCTATGAAAAACCGGCTATAATAAATTATTTTCCCACATACACAGTGTGTTGTTCCATCAGAACTGCAAATGTATCGTCTTCCTCAATGGAAGAGTAAAATAGTTGTGAATGAACACCTAAATAATAAAGAATTTAAAAATTATTATCTAGATAACAAAAAATAATTTATTTTCCCAACCGTTTTTTCATAATGTATGATAATAATATTGGATTACTTCTACCCTTTCACATATAATTAATTGATTAGTTTAACATTATCTTTGAGTAGATTACTCAAACATTTATAACACAGAACCATTCCATAAATAGTGCTTCTAAGAATGGAAGGTATGTTCCAAATCTCAAGAACAAAATATCTCTTAATATATTGAAAACAACATCTTCATTGAAACTCAAACTACATTGATTGAATTACAATGGTTATTGGGTCAATGGAAAAATACACAACTTACAACATGGTTTCTATAATAGATTGGCTCAACGATCCTTTATTCGATGACATAATTGTAGGTTCTATCTATAATGCATCAAAAATATACTAGACCATGTTCTTAAATACAAAACAATATCCCTTTGAGACATTATTGGGATGATAATAAGGTATCCTCTTCATATAATTTAACTAGAAAACCATAATATTTTTTAAATCACATAAATCTCCTTTTGAAACAAATGTTTTTCTACAAATAATGACCTCATAGTGAATTTTTTGAACTAATTCTTCGACAAATTCACTTCATCCACAAACACATCATTCTAAGATAAAAATATTTCACCTCTAACATCAACATCATCATTAAGAACCTATTTTCTAGCATGATCTACTTCATTATGAGTAGGATAAACAACTTTTATATTCTCAAGTAATTCTTGAATCACATCAAATTAATTTTTTCTTCAAAAATAGGTGGATTATCTAATTGTACATTTTTCATTCCCATAGAAACCAATGTAATTAAATCATATTCGAGTTCTATATATGATTTATCAGATCCCAAAAAATTCATTTCCAAAAAATTGAATTCCTTCTCAATTAATTTTTCATCATGTATCAACTAGTAGATAAACTTCAAACAAAATATCCACTTCAACAATTATATAAATGGAATTCTCCTAACCAATGATCACATGAATTTTTATAGGGGTAATTAATATAAATCTCAACGAATAAAATGAAATAACTAGCAGTAAACCACATCAGTAATATGTTTTGATCAATACCTTTATGTTCTACAAACTATAATTATTGGTTATATTCCTTGGTTATATCATCACCCTTTATTTTAATCTCATCCAAAATAAACACATAAACTATACATCTCTAATATGTTAGAGTCATGACATATAATAAATAACACATAATCACACATTTTGTAACCACTTTTGTTGTTCAAAAATTAACTATTGGTCAAGATTTCTACCCTATTTCTGAGAAATCTCCACTACAATATAGTCTTCCTTTCTAACTATTAATTGTTTATTTAAATAGAAAATCTAGAATTATCCACTTATTTTCAACACATTGGCACTAAGGTTATTCAAACCATGAAACATAATTATCGAAACCTCATGAAGCCATACATGGTTTTTAAAAAAATGGTGTTAGAATCCACCCATAGGATAAAAATTACTAATTTTTTATACACAATGAACATATAACAAAGAATGCTTCACATGAGATAAAATATATTCTCTATCAAAATGAGATATAACAAATAGATGTCATGAAATAAAATATTTTCAAACATTACATTTATCTAAGAAATAATAAAATAAATAAATGTTTCAATAATCTTGAGGTCTGGATTGGGATTATTAACATATTTATTTTCAACCTGAGGAATTAAAAAATGGCATTTCTTACTCTATGACTGTCAGAAATCATTAATAATATTTGGGGGTAATGAACACATAAATCCCCCATAGGAATATTGAAAAGATTCAGATAGTTCAACTGTATATATTAATAATTCCTTCTCATTAACCATGAATGATACTAGGTATTCTCTTAAACAATTTTGAAAAAATACATATTGGAAAAAATAACATACATCCTTGTAAAAAAGTAACATGATTCACTTTAAATTGATTATAAAATCCATTCAATAGATGTTTATGAAATTATTTAAATTCATACATGTGTATTAGAATTAGAAAAATTGATTTCCTTTCCCATCCTAACATTATGAAATGTGTTTTCTCTATTTGAACTACTCAAAACACAACCTTTTGATTACATAGTCATTCCCATGGTAAATAAATTATAAGAAATAATGTTTCAAAATATTTAGGTGAAAATGGGTTTGATTTTGTGGATGAACATATATGGTTTTCATGGGTTCCATTTTTTCATTCAAATTACTGAATTACACTATATTTCCAAGTAAATTAAAGGTCGCCACTAGATTCATGAGAAAAGTAATTATTAAACAATATAAAATATGTCATACTAAGACACAACTAAAACTAAAATAGAGACTCTACAATAATAAATAATTACTAACTAAAAAATTAATTTCAAATGGTGAATCATAAAATATATAATTATAATTAAATTAATTACAATGGAAAATTCCTAATTCTGATTTAATAAAATAAAAAGGATCTATAGGAAATGTCCTAGTAAAAAGTTATTGTAATTGATTCTCTATAGAAACAAATTAAATAGATACATGACATTTTTTGAAAGATATATTCAGAAATTATTTTTTTTCCTCTATGATAAATTATTTAATTAGTTATTGTATTTATAAAAATGTTGATAGAACATATGATATCCCAATTGATTAGTACAAGATAAAAAGTGATTCCAAAATCCATCAGGGTGTGTTTCATAAAGAAACCTCTTAACAACAACTTATAGTGGTAATATATTCATCTTTAGTTTGTGATAATGTGATATATTATTGTTTCTTACTAAACCATGATATTGAAATTTCCCCATAAAATGAGGGTTCCTGAGGTACTTTTATTATATATTCTAAACCCAAAAAAATTGGAATGTGAGTACAATGTTAAATAAAAATTATCTTTTTATAAAAAAAATGAAAGCGATATAGTTCCCTTTTATTATCTTGAAATAATTTTGGAAAAAATAAAATGCTATTATTTTGAGTTTTATTGAAGTATAGCACAAAGAAACACTAAAAATATAATTTCTTATCTAATTTCATAGAGATAATGAAAATGGAAAAATGCTCCTCAATAAATATTTTTTGAACTCATTTTCCAACATTATCCAAATCATGGTTAATATTGTAACTCATAGGGGTTGGAAAATTATTACTTATTTCGTGTCCAAATATTTTACAAAAAACATGTATGAATTTCATTGGGTTAAAATATGTCCAAAATCATTTTAGTCAATTTAGAAACCAAGGTATTAGTTTTACTCAACTATCATTCTGTGTTGAAATTCTTTTTTAGGAATTTTGACTATTAATTTATTCTATTTTGATTTTTTGAACTAAAAATAAAAACATAAACACATATATTCACCAGAATGGTATATTTTTATGATGTTTTATTAAAAAAATAGGGGGTCTACCAATCCCAAATTCAACCCATTTTCTAAAATAAAATAATTTAATGATTTATACTAAGTTTTTGGTGTTTATAATTAACCATACAATGACTTTAAAATATTGAAAACAAAATTTTAAAAATATGGGTCTTTAAAACAAATAACTTTTTCTACATAGACTACCTCTATTTATAATCCATTTATTAAATGATTCTTTACATCAATGATATATTATTTAAAAATAATTTGAGATATTTATATTAGTATGATTCTAATGAAATCATATTTAGAAATTAAGATAAAGGTTTCCTCAAAATACACTACTTATTATTGGTTATAAAATTTGGACACAATTCTGGCATTGTTTCTTGTATTAATATCATTATTATCCTAATTATTTTGAAATACCCATTTAGTTCCAAAAACATGATATCTAGAGGGTATGTAAACTAATTCACATACCTTGATCCTTTGGAACAAGTTTAACTTTTCATACATATGAACTACTAAATTATCATCATCTAGGGATTTCTATATGGTTTTATGTTCAAGAAATGAATTAATGATTGAGAATTCAACTAGGTTTGTTACACTTATCTTAATCATAACACCTATATATAGGAATCCTATAATAGTTTATAGGGGATATCCTTTTATGTTACTTTGTTTTCATATTAGTGCAATATGAATTTCATGAGAATCTATCCCTTCTTATTCTTATTTTTCTAGACCATTTCCCATGTCATCTTTGTTTTTATCATCAAAAAGTTAATTTCAATATCCATGTTTTACATAGACTTACTCATGAAATCAATCGGTTATTTTTTCTGATCTAAAGGATAACTTTAATTAAACATAACATGATTATATTCTTCAACCACCTTTAAAATATTTTTTGTAAATATTCTAGGATTTTTAAGTAGTTGAGTATCCTAGGAATATTCCTTCACAAGAATTTGGATTTAAGCTAACCGTATTTTCTATAGTGTTTAGGAAATAAAATTTACATCCAAATAATTTAAGACATCCTATCATTTATTTTATATTATTATATATTTCATAGGGTATTTTATTTAATATAGGACTTATTTGAACTCCATTAATGACATAACATGATGTGTTAATATATTTATCCTAGATGTTAGTGGGAATAAACTACTCACATAACAATGTAATATAATTTTTTTTCAAGGAACCATTTATAAATTAAACAACACTACTCTAACGTGTTATCTTGAGGGTAGAATAGATATTTTTAATGCCATGATTTTAGAAAAATAAATTAATTTAATGATTATAAAAATATTCTTCATGGACAATATATAATGTAAAAATTCAGGTATCCTTTTCATTTGGAAAAAGTTAGTGAAAATTATATAAAAATAGAACATGATTCCATTTTTAGTGTCCTTAAATAAACCAATATATGTATACAAAAACCATCAACCAAAATAAAAACAAAATATTTACCACATTTAATTGCTAATACAGGAGGTATAAAGAGATCCTTATAGATAAGTTCTAAGGGTATAGAATCAGAATCCTCTTTAATTAGTTTAAAATATGTTTTAGGTTACTTGTGAATTTTGAATGATTCATCAAAATATTATTTTCTCCAATTTATTATATGGTAAATGAGAAATAAAATTTCTTCTAGATATCAATCTCAATGAATAAATATTATTGTATCCATGTCTACAATGACAAATCCATTATACATTAATTTTTGTATTCAAACAATTTACATTTTTTCTACATAATGTATCATGATCTAGGTTAAATTTTTGGTAGATGATAGATCTATTTTTCAGGGTGGTGGAAATCCTTTGTTTATTTTTCCATGATTCCTATTAGATTTCACAAATTATTCTCCATTAATCTATTTTCCCATAGATTCTGGATTCTTTTCTTCTAGATTTGTAACACTCCTACAGATAATTTGTTTTTGAATCTTTTAAGATCAAGAATCTATCTATTAAAAACCTAAATATTCTCTAGTTTTTTAGGATTATAAAAAGTAAGGGAATAACCATTTAAAAATATCATCATTGCATGAATTCATACAATAACAAGTTACCTAAACCTATGTTCTTCAAAAAAGGACGATAGAGTTTTCTTGGTTGTTATAGATCTGGATACATTTCGAAAAATAATTTATTTACAAAAATTATCAATTCTTTGGCATGGCACATATTCTAAGGGGGAGAAATAGTGGCATTTCCCTGAATTGTAATCAAGGACTTCACAATGTAGGGGACGAAATTATTAGAATATAATATCTATTGGATGCGACTTATTCAATATAATTAGGGTAAATTAACATCATCTTTAATATTTGTGAATGATTGGGATTATTCATATGAAGCTTGGAATTTTATGTATCTCATAATGGGATATCAACTTTAATCCATTTACATAGTGGAATTACACAACATAGATTTGGGTATGTCTAGTTGGTATAAATTGGGTGTGTTGGCACCATAGGATTCTAAATGATATTGTGGTTTGTATTAGTGTGCCCATATAATTGATCATCATACTATTCATAGTTATATGTAATTATATGCTACAATTATAGTTGATGTCAAATTTGACTTGAAGAAACCAGATTTTGTAAATGTTACAATTGATGATCACCAAGAAATAGTAAAAATTTTAAATGAATATGTGCCAGACATTAGTGATGTATTCAGGGTTGTTGGTCATCCCATTACCAATAGTATGTTTATTCACAAGAAGTTAAATCATCTTCATAATTTTAATTAATGGAAAGTGGTTAATAGAAATAATAACAGAATAGTTTTTTTAGAAAAAGGTGGGATTATAATAGAATTGGATCCTAGGAAATGGGTGAAAAAAAACTAAAATTTCATTGATTTAATTAATAATAATGTAGTGTCTTGGGATACACTTATTGATGAAATGGAAATTAATTAATTTACATCCCCCACAACTATAAATATTTTTTTAGGAACATTATATTCACAATTATTTGGGGAATGGTATTACATAAAGGGGTGATGAAGTCATATGTCATGAGATTTCTCTTTATATTAGAACAATTATTGAATCTATACATGAAGAAAAATATTTAAGTTCCATTGAAAAATAGTATGATGTTGTTATTTTTCTAGTTGATTCATAATTAAGGAACTTATATGTACCTAGGGTTCTAGATGATTCTTTTTTGAGAAATATGAGTGGTTATGGAACTATGAGTAATGAGGATGAATCAATTTATCATGAAATGTTTCCACAAATCAAGGTATTAATTGATACATTGAATGGTGAACACATTAGCAACATGTCAAATAAGTAGGTCAAACTTCATGAAACTATTTATACTTAATATTCCCCTCATAATGGTTCTATTTTAATGAAATATAATTAAGGTACTTACTATAATTCTACAGGTATCCAAAATTACAGCATGATTGGGAAACCTTGTTTTCTATCTGGAAGTCCCCTACTCTCTGATCCTATACAGGTTGTGGGAATACTGGATGCTACCTCCGACGTTCATCTAGTGAATCCCAATGGATATAATATCAAAGGAAATTTCCAGTTTAATGGTAAGTCTACAAAAAAAGGAAAAAATCCTATATATTCTCAATATATTAATAACTCAAAAGATGATGCAAAAATCAAAAAGTATCATGTGACCCCTAAAACTTTTGTCCCCTTTGATGGTCTATCTGTTCTGGATTAACTACATATAAGTAGAATTCGAAAAACATTTACCACTACATTTTACAACATGGAGGGAAATTAAGAAATAAAATTCCATGTTGTTATTAATCAAATGGATATATTTATAGATGTTTTTCCCTCAATGATGTTACCTTATATAAGAAAAAAGCAGTCAGTCCACTTAAGGGTGATAAAAAAACTGTTAAAATAAGAATTTAATCAAAGAAAAGAATTTTCTAGGTAATAAAAAAGGATATCTTAATCCAAACCTATGTTTTGATGAAGACTATTTTTTGGAACTATAATGCTTTTCACAACCATACAATATTTAAATATATTTGGATTTTCTAAATAAATACAAGCCTATTGTCATTGTTATTTCTAAGACTAAGATCATTTATTCAAATAAGTTTAGTTCTCTTGAAAAATTATCATACCAATTGGTATGTTCTAATAAACCCAGTAGTGACATCAAAATACATTTTTTTATTAGTTGAGACATTATGGATTCTCTCTTGTAAGTTAGATAAACATTATGGTCACTCTATGTTATAATGTTTTGGTAATGACACAATTTTGTTCTGTCATTTATTCTTATAATGGTTTTCATGAAAGAAGATATATTTTCATGAATATTCAAACTATTAGAAGCATTATAATGAGTTCATATACTCTTCTTCTAGATTTCAATTCCATTATCAACCTGATTAAGAGGATATACATGAACAATTCTTCTATTTTAATAAGAGACTTTAGATTTTGTATTGAAAATAAAAATATACATGAAGTAAACATTGTTAGTATTAAATATACATGGTACCGGAAGTCACATAATAATTAGTTTCTAGTAGATTGGATAATTATTCCCTTAATTATATGGCCTTATATTTGTTTACCTATATTTCATGATTGACCATTTTTATGTGAAATTATTATCACCATCCTATTTTGACTAGTCTTATAACCATTGATACTATACATCCTTTTACATTTAGATTCAATAAATCTTCGATATTACTGCCATAATGTAAAAATGTGGTTCGTGAAACATTGAACTCCTTAAGCTACCAAAACGGTTCTTTGTTCCATGTTCTTAATATCAAAGTTCTTATGAAAATATTAAAAACTTTTACTAACTAAATATTTTTCCACATGGAGTAAAATATTATTCACCATGAATATATGACTCACAACATTAAAGAAACAGATTCTACTAGTGATTTTTCTATAGTTCATTAGGAGGAAAATATATATTATACATGATCTAAATGTTCTTTTAATCCTTAAATTTTTCATATAATTATAGGATTTTAATGTAAAAATGATCAAGTAAGTTGATCAAAATACTTATTTTTCTAACTATCTACAAAGATGCAGGAAGCTCAATAGACCTAAGAAAATTTTCAACAATAGTTCTGTGATTATTGATAAGAGTAGGTATTTGGATTCATAAATTGTTTCTTTTTACAAAAACCTATTTGATAGACCCAATATTACTTTTGATCTCAGGGAAGGTATAATTATCCCACATATTAATGATACAATCAATTCAAAACACTCTACTCTTCCCTTTTATTTTGAGATTATGGAAGCCATTTTGGATAAAATTATGGAAGATCTCCAAGACCAGATGGGATTAACAATTCCTTTTTTAAAAATAATTAGGAGATAATTAAATGTGATATTTTTAGTCATGTTAATCATTTATTCTAGGATTTTTTGTTGACATAGGTAATCAATGCTAAAACCATTTCACTCATTCCCAAAGAGAATAATGTGAATGAGATTCATTTATTTGGACCAATGGATCTTATCAACACAATTTATAAAATTATTTGTAATATTATTTTTGTCGAGCTCTCTAGTATTTTCAATAAACAATTTTCCCCAAACCAATTTGGTTTCATCAAATTTAGAACTATTGGTGATTTTATTATTATGAAATTTGAATGAATCATCCTCATTAGTTAATAAAATATTTGGGTAATGTAAATATCATTTTTCATGTTAAGTAATCATTTTGATACCTGAGACTCATTTATCATTTGCAAGTTGTCAAGAAATTTTGGATCTGATGAAATCATTATCTATTTTGTCAAATTTATTTTATTTTCATCTCATATTTATGTGGATATAAGTTGATCTCATGAGTGATATTTCACACGTACTAGATGTGTTATTTAAGGTGAACCTTTATTAACCATTATTTTTCCATTTCTAAAGATTATGTAAGTTGGACACTACTCAGTATAAAAAATAACAATAAACTCAATCCCATCAGAGATTCAAGAGGCCTTGATTCCCCCCTGATTTATTATATACTAATGACATCTTAATTTTCATTGGAGGGGATAAAAAAATATCAATAACATCAAAGACACTCTTCTTCGTTATTATAATGTCATGAGGAAGGAGATCACATGAAACGTGTATCTCATTTATTATTGGAAAAATATTAATACAACTATAAAAATGGTTATCACTAGGGAAATGTGCATTATATAAGGTTTGATTATGTATAACTATATTGGTGACCCTGTGTTTTGTGTAAAACCATGTGTCAAAATATTTTCAAAACATATTTTCCCAGTCAGAAATTAGTTGGCTTCTAGGATAGGAAACACTCTCTCAATTGATGGAAGGGTTAGTCATTTCAAGATGTGATTTTCATATTTTTTTAGTCTTTTATGGTTTATAGATGATTGAATTATATTATTATTATTATGATTAGCTATACTAAAAACATTATTTCAAATGTAAGAACTATCCATATAAAAACTCTGATTATTCATTGCAAGTAGTGTTGTAAGAAAATTGATCAAGGTGGGTTGGGCATTAAAAATCTCTATAAATTTAATGATGATTTACAATATAACATAATGTGGATTCTTATAAATGGGATGTAGAAGTATATTTTTTTCAGGATCAATATTTCTAAATAGGTACAATATTAAGAATTAAAATTATGTGGGTTCTTCTAGTTAGAATACCTTAATAATTATATCTCCACAAATTCTATTAATTCAAACTGTATAGCCAATTTTAGTTCTTCCTTGAAATTTGTATTAATAACTAGATAAGTATGTATATTCTCAATATTATTAACTATCTTGATACTTGTTTATGAAATAAATATGTCAATCAATGATATACTAATGAATTCCTTGGATATACTCTATAATGGTATCAAGGAAGTGGTTTTCAAGTATAATTTTATTATTGGAGATGATAATCATGTTAAGGAATATGATTTTAATGGTAGTGTATCTTCAATGGACTTATATCATGATGTTTTTCGAGGGATTACCATCAAATTGTTTGAGGCTTTGAGATGAAATTTTATTCTACCATCCATGTTATCTATTTCATGGAGATTCATGTTTTATAGACTAACCACTGATGTTTTTAATTGTGTTGGAATTTTACTAGGTTGTATATGTTTTATGTTACCAGAAGATGGAGGAATTTGACAATAATTTATTTAACTATGCTACTGTACTGGCCCTATGGATTTCCGTTCTAGATTGTTTGAAAATTTCAATTTCAAGATCAGATCGTATATGGGATCACAAGTTTCCCTGCATGAATTTTCCACTTGCATAGAAGATTAAAAACCTCTTCATTAATTACAATTTAGGGGATATCCATAATATTTGGATCACATGAAATAAAATGGTTTATGAAGGAACAACCATCAATCTATAGTCAGAATTGGAAAAAAAATTCTGTAATAAAACAAGAAAATGATCTTCAAAAAGGATATTGTGATAATTTATTTTATGAATTTAACTTGGTAACACATTTTGGAATTTTAGGTAAAGATATTATTCATTCTAGAACCATGTAACTCATCTGGTTGCCTCCATTTATAGGCTGGACCAAATACAATATAGATGAGGTCCCAAGGGGAAATTTTAGTCCTTCTAGTTATTTTTTGATCTTCAGAAATCATCACAGGTAAACAGTGGGGTACCTCTACGGAACTTATGTATTCACTATATCTATTTATGATTTAAATTTGAATATTTTTAATGCATTGGATATTTAAAAATAAACTGGCTATAACAATTTATGGATTGAATTTGAATCAGCCACCATGGTTCAAGATATAAGACGTTATACTATTCATCTCCCTAGGAATTTGATTGCTTGATAGAGTAACTGCATAGATGATTTTTCATCTACAAACTATGTAATTAACCAAACTTATCATTAATAAAATCACTTGGTTGAGGGGATTTCTAATAAAGGGGTTTAATCTCTTAGGTTTATATAGTTAAATGATATACCATGTGATTTTTCTCTTTTTTTGGAATAACTTATTTTGTTAAAAATCATTTTTCAGAATTTTTATATTTTTGTTTTACTCAATAAGGGGGTTTTTTGTTATGGTAAATATGTCATTGTGACTAAAAAAATATCTATGCTATAGAAAATTTCAGTTCTATTTTCTATAAATCTAAGGTGCTTTATCTTAAAAAAAGATAAAACATTATTATAAAAATTGATATAATATACATAATCATAATTTTTAGAAATAATTATCCAGTTTTTCATTAATCCATCATCAAAATTCACATTACTATTGAGTATTTATTGATGATTTCCAAATAAATATTTTACTGACTATCATCCCTTTAATATTTTCACCAAATGTGATATTTATTCCATTAATCTTAAATAGTGATTAAATTTTTGAAAAATATATACTCATATGTCTTGAACAACCACTCTTCACAAACTATTTTTTATTATTTTGGATGTGGTGTATTTCCTCTAAAAACATATTAAACATCCTAGTTTTTTTTTTGGCTAAATACTTTTGGGTCCTATAGTGATAGCTAAAAAATATTTCGGAATCCAAATTGTTTTATATTTACTATAATTAATTATAAAATTAGATAACCTGGAAGAATTAAAAGGTGTATTTATTCCATGGACTTTTAGATTTTTTATGTAATAGTCTAGTGAAAAATTATTACTTAAAACTTAATTAATGTGGGTAATATTAGACATATTTGTTTCTGGTTGTTTGGTATAAAAAATATTATATAACCTGCAGTTTTATTTCTTATATTCTAGGACATATTTTTCTTTATTTTTCTTGTTTATTCTAAATATTTTAATTAAATATCAATCATTTTCAAAAATAACTATCACCATCAATTATATCATTATCTTTTCCATATATTTGTTTTATCTTGTTTTCATGGGAAACACAACATGAAATATACTCAATATGATAAATTTTATATTTAGAGTTCTTTATTATAAAAACATATTTTTATTTTAAAATAAAATCATACTATTTACTTAGAGTCATTTAATTTTTCTCTAGTGACTCATAACGGTTTTATAATATATAATATCACCCATTTAATTCATCATATGAGGAATAATCAGATACATATTCAGTAGAAGAGTAATATGTAGAGGGAATGTTATTGGATTGTGCCACAAATCACATATTAGCCTTATGACTAGACATTTTGAATGTGAGAGGATTACATGAATCATTCCTGATGTATTCAGTGGAAATCATGTAGCTTTCATATATTTCATATATTTCTTTTTATTGATAACCTTTTTAAAACACATGTTTTCATAATTTTTATTGTCTTGTAAACTATTGTAGACTGGCTTGACGTGTCCTAGTTTCTTCCACTAATAACATCTAAATTATTTGTCATTTCCATCTTAAATATTGTACTAGTTAATGGTTTTTTGAAATCCTTTTCTCTTATTGTATAAATTTTTGAACATCTTATAAAAATTTAAGCTTATTATTTTATTATAAAATTCATAAATTTTCATTATAAAAATATTTATAAATTCATAAATTTCATACATCTTGTTATCCTTTGAAAAGGATACTTTAAAAAAAGTGTAATTCTTATTAAATTGGTTCTTATCTCAAGTATAGTCTTCCATCTTTGCTTCATACATCATTATATTACTAATAAAATCCTTTATTTTGATGTTTTTTGAAAATAGTTTATTTTATGAAATTAGAATAAATTTCAACCTATTTTAGTGTTATAATTGTTATAATTTTTATTGATTTATCTTGTTTAGGATTAGGTAATCGTATAATAGAAAAATTATTTATAATCTCAAATAATCATCCATTCAACTGGATCATTATTTCTCCTTCTACTCATCTAATAATGTGAAACTTGTGTTTGGTAATATTATACTGAATTTCATGAAGATTTTCTGATCATTCATAATATATTGAAATTGCAATCTATATTTCATATTTTTTATCACTCAAAAATACTATTTAACACATGTGGATTGAGTACACATATAATAGTTTTCATGGATTTTGTGTTTAGATCATAAATGGATTCCTGATTAACATCCCATGTCCTTGAATCTGTCATGGGGAATTTATAAGGATTAAAATACATTTAATATTATATAATTCAATGATTTTTTAGATAGATAATCATTCATTCCATTCATCATAGTATTCTCCATTAAATTATAATTTTATATCCATAGACATTATTTCTCTTTTATAAGCCATTGGCATCATTTTATGTTAATCTTTAGGACATCAATCTTTTATTGTTGAGAAATAAATAGTGAAACCCATTAATACTAATTTTTAGTCAGACAAAATGTATCAAAATTACTCAATAGTGGGGTTACATGATTTATTGATTTTTCTTCTTCACATAAAACCCACCATATATTTACCACTAATTGATTATAATCTTCTCTTAGAAAAAATAATCAATGGAATATAAATATATATTATAATGTTATAAAATATTCAATATATAGTGGTTTGGGAATATATATACCTAAGTACACTCCATCAACACTATAGTCCGTGATTTTGACAATTTTAACTTTAGTATCCTTTATTCCATGGTCTTCCCAAGTTAATGTAGAAAACGTTTACTTATCGAAAAGGTCACATAGATTTCAACTGATATATCCCTTTACAAGACCTATTCATATTCCTAACAAAATTTATTCTAAAGAGTATGTATGATACAAAGTTGAAAATAAATATTGAAAAAGTTTCATCATAGTGTTACAATACACAAATGGTAGATGATGAAGAAACATTCAGAGAGTATGAATATCTTCAATGTAAAGATCTAGAGTTTTTTAAATTTCCAAGGATAATCCTTGAAGAATAATAATATAGATGATAAATACTACGAATATCCATTTTATATATATAATACATTATGTCATTGTTCACATATATAAGAGTGTTACATTTATATTCCGTCTTTTTAATTAAGACTAAGAACACTTGATAATCTTATATGTTGAGTGAATAATCAATTCCAAAAATTAAAGTGATAGTCTCTTAATTTTATCATGTCATTTTTTTCCCAAATATTGAATGAATGGAGATAGATGTGTATAGCTGGCTTCATCTTTATTAGATTTTTAAATTCATGGTAAAAATTGATTTTTTCCAAATAAACCATTATTTTTTTTATAAAAAATATATTTCTTATGAATTTAAAATAAAAATATGACCTGAGAAAACAATTGATAACACTATAGTCCTAATAATTATGATCTTCCATAAGATAACTCGATCATCATATGATAAATGACCAAAACCACTAATCGTTTATGATAATTCTTGTATTGAAAGATAAATAGATTCACATGATAAACCTTTTATAAAATCCGTGACATCATTATGTTTTGTGACAAATGATTTGGATTTAGATTTTCTCTAATAAAAATGACTTCATATATATTTTTCTTGATGTTTGTAAGATATTCCATTTTTGAAGCTCCATTTTAAAAAATTAATGAATTTTTTGAATATCCACCTTACATAGTTATCCAACCTTGATTTTTTTGAAAGATAATTTATTTACTCTATATGATAATTTTATTATATTGTATGATGATTATGTTACAATAATCATTCAAAAGACAAAATATTTTAATGAAAACTAAAATTATTGTGAAAGTACTATGTTCTCTTTGGAAGTGGAAACATTGATTTATAATATAAATATTTCCATTTAGGATAATGTTCATTGGTAGAAACAAAATTACAATATTCATAGTGATGTTATCATTGAATAAGATAAAGTCATAAAATAATAAAATAAATTCACCAATAAAAGAAATTTGAATTTTAAGAACCATTAAAAAATAAAATAAAAAGAGATATGTTTGAACAATATAAGTATATTTAACAATGACGATTTCAATGAAATTCACTATGTCTTGGAAATCTCCACATGTGATAAATATTTTTCTTTGAGAGGTAGCGATTATTAAATCCATGAGGTTCTAGTATATTTTAACATATTTTTTAGGTAAAGGAGATAGATGTTTGGTAAATTATTTCATACATAAGTAATTTCAAAGAAAACATAATATGTTTTTCTAAAGATATTAGAAAACTACCAAAGGTAGTCATATTACACAATATGTAATATATAATAGTGATTTTTAATATAATTACATATATAGTATGGTAAAATTAAGAAATCAGTTTGTATACATAAGGTTTCAATGGTGATATCTAACATATATTATATGTTTCACAGTTTTTTTTATGATATGTATTTCAATGGTGATTCATATGAAAATATTAATAGAGTAATAAAATTTTAAAGTTAAAAACATTATGCATCATTTATGTTTTTTCAAAAGTAATTTTATGTTTTTTTTCTAGAGGAAACATATAGTTTTTTAGTTTTTTTTATAATTACAATTTGTCAGTACATGAATTGAGGTTTCATGATTCATTTGTCTAAATGAATTCAATGATGGTTTTATTAAGACATTTTCATTATAATGTACATTATGAAACATAAAATATTAAAGTTAATTTAGTCAAAATGGTTATATAATCTTTTCAATTTTATATAAGTATATAATACTAAACTATGTGGTGTAAATGAAAACATTATAGAGAATTAAATGTGATGATTTTTTAATACTGAATGCATAAAGTTTCAATTACATAATATAAAAAATATATTATTCTTAATATATATAAATAAAATAATGTGATAATACAACAACTATTATAATTATTATTGATAAAGAAAAGGGATTAAAATGCTATTATATATCAATACATTTGGAGGATCTAAAACAATGAAAGAGATGATTAAAAGTGAATACATAATTATATTTTCAATGATATTATTTTAATTCGTGAAAAATATTCAAAGAAATCAATGTGTTTCATTCCCTATGTAATCTATTAACTCAAAATAGTATAGGGAAAGTCATGAAGAGAAATGGATCATATGATTTATATTGTTCTCTTCCCATAATCATGAATCATCTAAAATTGTGTCTATTACCTTCTGTTACATCAACACAATATTGAAGTTTATTCTATGAATTAGCCATTAGTATTGAAAAATATAAAACACATTTTCATTTAATTTTTTTATGTATATAGACAGTTTTTGGGTGTACGTGTGTTAAAGAAAACTAGTTCATCATACTCTTTATAACACATGGGAATGGTCCCATATTTGATGAAAAATTACACACCCCAATCCAACCCCTCTTACAGTGTGTCGTGTTGTTGTCTTAACACTCCCCTACCAGTTGGCTAAAATAGATAACCATGTCCCAATTGGGATATATTATAAAAATATAGTTTCAAAATGGATTAGGTATGGTATATTAGATGTTTTACATAGTATATTTCTGGTTATTTATAGTTCAAAATGATATCTAGAGATCATTCATCGACTAAACCGATCATATCACTTCCTTGTTATTCAGGTCTATAGTTTAGTAGAGAGATTGGGGTGCTTATACATGAAGGATGTAATATTATTTCATGTGGTAACCTCAATGATAATTTATGATTGAGATGTTAAATATACAAATGGATTATGGAGGAGGCTTCATGATACATTAAGAAATTAGTTTTAGATGTGTATAATATTCCACCCTCAGACTGACGACCAGAACAAGAAAACCATTTTGGTTATTGAGTATATGTTAAGGGATTTTATGTTGTATTTCAACTATATATGGTATTATCACCTACCTCTAGTTTTGTACATATATAATAATAACTACATATTTAACATTATGATGAAGCCTTTAAAGGCTCTATTTGGGAGACCATTCATTTCACCCCATTTTATGATATAGTTAGGGTTGTTGTTACCCTTGGGTTCAGAGTTGTTGTCAGGAATAAGATATAAGTTTTATGTGATCTATGACTATATGGGGACATTTATGATCTATCAAATATCATACGTTAACAAAATATAGGGGCATTGTTTTGGAGTAGGGATACCATGCATTCCTATGGGTCTCTTCACATAGAAACTTTTGTATATTTGGATATAGTGCAAAGATATCCCCATCCATCATAGTGTTGATGAGAATTCTTAGTTCTCTTCACTAACTCTATAATGGGATTAGGTTCATAATGTACTGTCGATACCACGACTATGTATGTATGTGAATATCTCTTAACATTTCATTGATTTACGTGATCTATATATCAAGGATTAAGAAACATTCTCAACATACACCATGGAAATCATTGTTTTTTAGGATAGGACTCTTTAGGGTTGTAATATTTCACTGGTTCATATCTTTTATCTACTTGGGATCATTGGAGAGTGTTTATGCAATACTGGTAGCAAGATACATGCTTAGTACCCGTACAACCATAACTAGGGATTGATTTTTAGGGAGAAATTCTCGATGGTGTGTAGGATGTAATAACAAAAAATTATTTAATTTTAAAATTTTGAATATTTTAAAAAATATATTTTAAGTTGGTTGATGGGACACTTCCTTATTTTTTGGTGTCTTAAGGCTTCAAAAATAATATATGAAAAAAAATTCCTAGTGTTTTTCTGAGTATTATTATTTTCCATCAAATTTAATTATTATACAAGCATTATGATATCCACTTTTCATAAAATATAATAGGTTTACTCTTAAACATATATACTTTGATTTGTGATCAATTATTCATGTGGTCGAAGTCAGTGTCGAGTCTTTTAATTAAACACTACAAAAACATGGATTCCTCTATTTAAATATCTATTTCTATGATTATAAATTGATCCAATATAAACCCAAAAATATAATGTGATCTAGTGAGTCAATGATGAGGATCTTCAATAAAAATCATCATCAACTCCTGGCATGAGCACGATCATCATCTAATAATTACCCAACATGAGGTAGGAGTTATTATTTTAAATTTATACTACATTATTTTGGATTCTTGATTGATTTTATTCAGATAAAAACCATTCATGGTTTTGGAACCTATCATGGTTTTAGAACCTTGATTTTATAATTTCAATACCTATTTTTTTATTCTTTATTCCATGTATTGTGAAATCCCGTGGATGAATATTTTTAATCTTATCTTTTTTCTCGGTGATTTCTTGTTCCAAATGGTTTTCATAAGTATGGGTCCTGATATATTTATTGAAACATCACACATGATGGTAACATAGGTTAATAATATTATTATATCCATTTTTAAATTATAATTGTAGTGCTCATATTATTATGGTGTGAAGGGGTAGACCACCACAGGATAGAGTAATGATGCGAGGATGGAATGCCACATAATGGTGGTAAACATTGGAATGGTAGACAAAAACCATGAAAGGATGACACCATTCTGGTCAAATTTCATGGCTAGGTGTGTTATAGCGTGGTAGAGGAGCCATAATGTGTATTCTCAAAATGAATATGACGGTGAAACCATCCAACATTGTCTTGGAAGAATAGTTGAAACATAATTATTTGGTGGGTAAAAAATTAGTAATAGGTCACCATAACATGGTGCTCCACAACCACTACCATGGAGTTCCAGAGGCTTCTAGAGAATGGTTTTTATATAAATGGGCATAGTGTGTCATAAGAAAACATTCCATGATGTGCCTCGAAAACAAACACAACATTCCATCCTGAAAGGCATGATCTACAAACATTTAATATAGGTGATCTAGGTCGGGTGTTTAGGACCTGATGTGGGTTGTTTTTTCAGTATGCATGGGATTCATGCATAGTCCAATGTCAAGAAAACAGACTTATGGAATTCTACTTGGTAATCCTGGAGGATTCCATAAGGCACAAAAATTTATGTGACTATAATTTTCCCCACTTTTCCAGAATCTTTCTTTTTGGGAATAATAAATATCTTATCTTATGTATTATTCAATATAGGAAATGATGGAAATGTCTATGTTGGTACCAAGTTTCATAAAAAACACGTGGGCTAGGGACCTAAAATTTTTATCACTAATCTTCTGAAACATCATCAACTATAGAAATCATATAAATAATATAGTTTGAGGATCAGGTTTTCTTTAATCAGAGAAAAAAATTAGAATAGACTTAGTACCTCATTTGAATTAATTTTTTACCATCTATCACACATTGCTGATGAATATTTCAAAATAGATCTGAGGTTGAACCCCTCAAAATCATCCACACATTCTTCAAGAATCTACATGTACATTTTTCAATGAATTTGGGATTCTAGTGATGATATTTAAAGATTTATTCAACATCGTGAGGATCACAAAGACCCCATGACTTCAATCCATGAATGAGTTCCAAGATCATTTTATTGGTTAGATCATTTCAATCTTTAGGATTCGAGAGCTGAGAGAACAATATAATTTTGACTGATATGTAGGGAATAGAATGGGAATCTCAATTACATATATAGTAGATGTACAAAATACCCTGTTATGGTTCATTTACCTTCCTTTATTTAACATCTACTAAATAAGTAATAAATAAATTTTTTAAGAAGAACTAAGTGTTTTATAATTATTATTTATATTTTGTCACATAATTGTATTATATATTAAATATATTACCTAATAATACCCTTGTCATTAACACGACTCGTAATTCCCAATAACATCAATTGAAATTTAAAAATTAAAATAATATTTATTCCTGTAATATTATTACATGTATTTACCTAAATAGTTGCAAATAAATTTAACAAGTAAATTCATCTTAATTATTTTATGCTCAAATAATAATGATTTTATTTATTTTTTGGTGATTGATAGAACATTGAAAACTATTGTAACCCATGGAATGACCCATTATTTCCTATATACTTATTCTCTGAAATAGGGAAGAGTCTTGAAAGTGATATTGTGGGTGACCCCCCCACCCAATCTCGTATCTCGATAGCAGTGAATAATATTCACATAACAAGAGATGATTCTAAAAACACATCATGGCTAATAAAGTTATAAGTAACAGTCACAACGATGAAAACAATCCTATGATTTTTCATTGTGTAACATAATATAATTTTCTTGGGATGTCTCATAAATCATTACGCACAATTTTGTCAAAATTATTTTTGGATTTAATATTTTTTTGATAAAACTATAGGAACATACCTCAGACTACCCTCTCCATTAATTTATAAAGATGCTAAAATCATGATCAACCATGCCCAATATATCAATTCCTTAACACAGATGTGAAAAATTCATTCTTTTTTATTCAAACAATGTCACACCACCAATAACACACCCAACCCAAGGTACCTCACCATGAATTAAATGTATTAGTTTTTTCCATAAATCAATGTGCAAAATAAAATGACAGAAATTGATAAAGATCTGAACTTAGGATACTAATACACATGTCCTAAGATAAGAACAAATAATTACACTTGAAACATGGGGTATGTTTTGGCGGGTCTTTCAACATGATCTCAACTACTTGAGATCACCATGTGAGAACATCATGAGAAGAAGAATCAATTCTTATGAGTTCCCTTCACATGATAGGTACAAAACATCTGTGTCTTATTTATTTGATGTTCATGTACCATAAGAAAATAATTTAATATTATGATCACAGTATCTCTAGGATCTAATTATATCCTAGGAACGGATATAACTTGTTAATACAACACATAATCCAAAGAAATTGTAATAAATACAATGGAAAGATAAGTACCCGCACTATTATTGTAAGATAAACACAATTATAAAAAAAAATTCATACATGTAATTGTATTCAAAATATAGAAAGATGTTGGTTATAGGAAACTCATTTTCAAAACTCCATCTTTCACTAGTTCCATCTACTAACAATTCTAAATCTACTAGCTCACGCTTGAGAACCATGATTATATTGATCTATGGATTTAGACATAAGGCCTTTCACATAGTCCTATGTGTATTGTTTTTTAGCTATGACATCACCTCTTGGGGTTAATATACCTCAATATATGAAACATCTGAAGCATATGCATCTTCCTATCATGTAAAATATGATTCCTGGAAAGCACCACTATTGCAATATTATCACAATAAACTAAAACATGTTTTACACTTCTTGGAAAAAACCCCCAAGGTCTAATAAAAAGGTGTGTATCCACATTTCCTATTTAGATACATGGGAAGCAACTATATACTTATATTTTTCTATATAGTTAGAGACCACTAGTATTTTCAAACTTCTCTATCTCACTACATCCCCATTCAATCAAAAGACATTGCTTGTCTATGATTTTATATCATAATAATCTATTTATAAACTATAATTAGTATATCTTATCACTACTAGTTCATAATATCCTCCATACAACTAAATAATATACTTTTTATTCCTCAAGTACTTTAGGAAAGGTTTGAAAGCTACCTAATACATATATCATGGATTAGTTTGATATATACCCACCATTATTAAATTAATGGCAATATAAAACCAATTTCATAGAATGAAATACATGATTGATCTCACTACTGATGCATAATGTATTTTAATCCTTTTTTAAATCTCCATTATGATAGTGGACACATTTTCTTGGACATATTGAAACCATGTGATAGGGGAAAAACGACTCTCATAGAATGATCCAAACTATACATTTTAAATGATTTGTTAATATATGTTCATTGATAAAGCCTAACAATCCTATTAAACCTATCATGATATATTTGGATCAATATAATACAATCATCTAAAACTTATTATTTCATGAAGAAGAATTAATTAAAACAAGTTTTAACAGACTATAAGGCTTGTAATTCATTTCCCAAACCTAATATGACATCAAGATATAATAATAGGAAAAAATTTAAATCCCATTATCTTTCAAATATATACATGGATTTTTTTCATATTAGATGAAACTAAATTCACATATATACACAAAAAAATGAGCATTACATAATCATGATGCTTACTTTAAACAAGAAATAAATCTCTCCACCATTAACACTTTTTTGGAATTCATTGACTTAAAAACCCATCAGGTTTTGTCATATATACATCTGAAATCAACATCAAATTTAGAAAAGTATTTTTTACAACCATTCTCCTAACCTCATAGTCATGGAAGGTTTATATTTCAAGTAGTATTCTGATGGATTTATGCATCACTAATTGTATGCTGGTTTCATCATATTATATAATTTGATGTTATATGAAACCATTTTCTACTAGTATTTATTTTTATGTATTTAAATTAACATCCATGTACATCTTATTATTGAATAAACATTTTCACACAATGGGTTTTACTTCATCTTGATAGTCTATCAGAATCCAAACATGATTTTTGTACACAGAATCTGTCTTAGTATGCATGAAAGCATTCCATAAAGTAGCATCCTTATCATCTAAAAATTCCTTGTTGTTTAGAGTTTCATCAATCTCAATGATTAATTTGTAACTTTAATCGGTGAGAAAACCCTATTTCTATGGTTCCCTAACCTCTAAAGTTGTCTTATGATGTACGTGTCTCCCAAAAACATATTCATCTCCCACATTCTCTTATAGGTATTGTTCACATACTAACTCTTGTGCATCTGGAGTATTAAGTTCAATGAAGTTAATCAATCTCAAACCATTTCTAGCGGAATTTTTTCCCTTTCATGGAATATGGATTATCATTTCACAATAACTTTTATATTTGAATTATTATATAGGTAATATATTTTTGACTCTTTAGAATAAACTATAAAGATTAACTTCATGCCTCAAAATGATAATTTTTCACTATGTGTCTTGAAAAAAATACCCTCAATCCCATATATATATATGTGTGTGTGTGTGGCGTACTGGGTTTCTTTCTATAACATAACTCATATGGAATCCTATATATATATTTCTTGATTTCTTGATTAAGGATAAAGGTTTCTTTCTGAAATTTGTATCCCCAAAAGGATAATGGAAGAGTTTCCATACTCAAAATTTATCTAACCATGTCAAGAAAGGTCTTAGTCATCATTTTGTTAACACCCATCCTCTATAGTGTATATAGAAGAGTGTGTTGGGAAACTATCTGAAACTCCTTTATGTGATAAATAAAATCATGGTAAACATAATCTCTCACTCGATCTAAATGGGGTTCCTTAATCATTTATCCAATATGGTTTTCTACTTCATGTTTTTATTCCATAAACAACTAAAAAAATCCGAGTTATACCACATCAAGATGATATGACCACACCTACTATAGTCATCATTAAAAGTAATTAAGGATAAAAATACCCCCTTTACCCAACTAGAAATAGACCACATATGATTTCATTAATTAATTCTAGTAATTTAGTAGCTCTTTATCCATTCCGAGAGAAGTGTTCTTTGGTCATTTACCCTTGTGAAATGTATGCCTTGTATCTATGGTTATGAACTAAACTATGTCAAAATAAACCTAATTGATATAATTATTATAAATGCACCACATATACATTACTAAGATAGAAGCTCCATAGGAGTTTATTGTATAAGTAAAGTTTCCAGATTTATTTATTTATTTTCATTAATTGGTATTTGTGTTCAAGTGTATGTAAAACATTATTAAAATGTGATAGAACCGAAATAATATTACACTTATAATGACACAAAAATTATTCTTAAACATGAAATAAAATCCCATGGTGACAAATATGACATTGAGATACTATTTCTATTTACTAATAGTACATAATAAAAAATATTCAACACTATAACCAAACCACAGGGCATAGTTTGGTTTTAATATCACACTAATAGGGATACTAGGTTCATTCCATTTGTAACCTAGAGATCCATTTCAACTTTTTTAATCATATTTAATCTACATACATCATGTATTTTAATACAAATTCGTGATCCACATACCAAATATTATACCCAACAAGTATATAATGAAATATTTCTAGCAATGAAAAAAAAATAAAGTGGAGTTGTAACTATGATTCTTAGTCCAATATCTCCAATTATTCTTCTAGTAGCCTTTTTTTATACATGAATATAAGACAACCTTCAACTAATTTCACTCCCTCTATATATTTTTTTCATTTATAAAGTAATTCTCCCTGGTTTCTTTGTCCTATACTTGGCCTTAGAATAGTTAGTCATTCCCTTCATCCTCATGTTCACCATAAGGAATAATGAATTGTTATTCATCGTAACATTATCATCATGGATATCAATATCAATAATATCTAAGGAAATTTTTTCATGTTTTTAATAATTTAATTAACAGTAAAAGTTGAAAATCATTATGTTAAAGAGTAAATAATGAGATTAATTTCCAGTTTTTGGTTCTCTTTGAACCCAAGGGATTAAAGTCTCTCATTTCACCTCATCATCTTTAGTACATGCGGCCCTTCTTGATTCCCTTCTAGTATACTCCACCTATACAGTGAAATGGATATCTCATTAATTTATTTTCTAGATATCTCTTAATATAATTCCTAAAGATGATTCAGTATCTTTTCAGTGACTTCCCCAACATGTATTTTTTTCAATTGAATAGACATATATTAAAAAATTATATATTCTAAATCTAGTGCATCATATAAATTCTTATTATTCTAATCTTTTTCCTTTTTCCCTGCTCACTAAGGAGACTCAATACCATGGGAGGACTCCGACAAGAAAATTATCCCTCTCTTTTTTATTACTATATACAAGCACCTATACATCTCATGCAAATTTTGGATGGTCATGATACATTATTTATCCAGTATTGGTCATAGTGTTGATGTTTCGTGGTGTTGGTGATTTGAATTCTAATCTACAACAATTAAATTTAGAACTCCATAATTAATCTTGATTACATATTAAAACATTTGTGATCCATTTACTAAATCATTAAATGTCTCCCACTATTTTATCAATCTATAATATCCCCTACTACTAGACTTATAATGATCTATTATTTGAGTACTATAGTATAAATTACCTTCAAAACCTATCCTCATAGTCTACTGTATATGGATAATCCAATAATTAAAGATATCCAACATAGTCTATAGTCCTTCCAAACAAATTAACTCACAGTTCCTTCATTTGTTGAGTAAATCCTTGTCTTATCAGAATCGTAACCAATATTTCGATCGACAAATTGACACTAAAGTGATAGAAAGATAGCAATGGATACTAATTTTAGACAAACATATGTTATGTCAACCCATTACTCTCATAATAACTCTTATGTAGTTGGGAGAACCTCCAACTATGGATGAAATGCACCCTGAACACTCGTCTTTTTCTAAATATGAGCAACAAAATGCATTACAACATCACATATCTTTGAGAGGTTTTAATATTTTTTGTTGAATGTAATCTATTTCTATTAAATATGTTCATTATTTGTTGTTTATATCACAACAAACGTTAATTAATAAGAAAAACATCATCATATGATTATGAATTAATTATGTTTATAATATTATATGTTGTCATAGTAAACTTGAACATGCATAAAATAATAATCAATGCAAAAAATAAATAATTTCTCAACTAATCTTGAGAATCTATTTTTTGTTGATTCATTAATAACATAAAAAGTCAATCGTGATCCAGGAGTATCATACCTAAGTTTTATTATGACCTGACATGTATATCCCCCTCAGTCTAGTCTATTCACGTCTCGTCTAGTGAACCACCTTTTCTTTTTGGGGTTCGCATCAGAAAAAATCATTTTCAAATATACATGTATACTCTCATGCAGACGAGGGGGTTTACAGATGTGTCACATATATATATAAACATATGTATGTCAGAACCTTAAACATATTGAATTAAAATAAGATGATGCATAGACCATCATAAAACCAACTACTTTTTACAAACATTAAAAATACATAATAAAGAATTAAATAAGATTAACAAGACATACACAGGTTTTTTCACTTTCTCAAGCCTAGTTAAAGAGTAAACTAAATGCATGATAAAATTAAATTGAAATAAATATAAAGTATGAAGTAATTTAAATAAATTTAGTGAATTATTTAAATTTATATAATTAATCAAAATAATTTATTTTATATTAGTCCCATCATTACTATAATTTTATTCCAAAATATTAATTAATTAAATAATGTAAAACTAAAAGTAAATTATTGTTTTGAAAATTATAATACTATTTTAGAAGAATAAAATTTAATTTAATTTAATTTAATTTAATATATAATGTAAACTAATTAATTGAATTGATTTTTTATTATATGAAATATAATTTTTCCACAGAAATCCTCCTTAGACCTCTACGGGTTGGGATGTAAACCAGCAAGCCTAATTAGGGAAAGAAAGACCTTGTGTAGGTTTGTTCTGTGCTTGGAGGGGTCACTAAAGACCCATAAAATATGGTGGAAGCCTGAGGATGGGGGTATCACTTCCCAACATGTTCGTGCATACCAGGTTTGTCTATGGTGGGTGGGGGGGTTACTGATCTCGACTAGGGTGACATGGTAGGTGGTGTCCTCATCTATAGATAATAAAAGTGGATCGAGAGTTAGTACATGATGACTAAATCATGGGTGGTGAATGACATGAGTTCCCGGTAGTGGAAGCTGGGTGTTCGGCTATGGAATAACGACAAGATAAAGAGGTGGAAACCCTATATTAATACTGGAAGTGGGGTTAGCAGCATCTAGTGAGGGGAGGCATCCAATGGGTGCTGCAACAGAACTATCTGATAAATTGAAGAGGGAGGTGTTTGTGGTCCCTAGCCATGACCAAAGGAAGGCATAGTGGATAAAACTTGTGAGGAGGGAGGTGAAATTAATCATGGGGTTGACGGTCCAGTGGAAATTAGGGTGACTTTTTAGGGCTCCCAATAGAATCAGAGAGGGTTTGGTCCCATGGGTCATCTTACGTAAGAGTATAATACCATGACCATTATTTTAGAATAAGTTTTTAAACAATGGATAGTAATATGCTTTGGAAATAGTTTTTTTGTCTATCATTATTTTTGAAATCTCAAAGTCATTACATGCAAGAGTTATGTTTTTATGTAAGTATGTTCTGTTGGAAATTATGTGGACAGTGGAAAGAAATTTCACTGGCAGTTTGGAATTGGGAACCAAAATCTAATGACCAGAACCTAACTGATCATCTTACATGAAACATTAACCCAAATAATAGAAACACACATAAATTTGTTTTTTATATATTAAAATATATAATTATAATATCTAAAAAAATACAATTTTTGATACATAGATATTTTTCACATGGTTGAAACATGGCCACCAGAGATCGGATTAAAGGATAATCTAATCCATTGGGACTAATTTTCAACCGTCTACTTAATTTTAATGGAAAATATTATTCCCGAAGATTAGAAAATCTTCATGTTCCCTTTGAAATCAATTGTTAGTAGTTTTGTCACGATCCAACCCTACCCGGGCTCGAGCCGCAACTACCCCACGCCCGCCTCCTAGGACAGGGGTTGGCGACCAGCGCTGAAGGCTAAAAATCTCAAGGAGGCCTTTTCTTAAGTACCTGTACACACACACGCATCCCACTCAATGAAAAAGTGCATAGTAAAAAAGAAAAGTAAAGTACCAACTGCTATAAACAACCACAAAAGTGAATCAACCTCTAAAAGTACAAAGTAAAAGCAGAAAGTAAACTGAAAAAAAGGGCAAAACATGATCCCAACCAGAAAAGTGCCACAACCCAACAATAGGTAAACAAAAGTGAACAGCTGGGAGATGTTGAAATAGTGGGTGCCCTAGACCCAACAATGTAGTACCTTTGATTACCGTATCATGTGTACAGTTATATATGCATGATGATTTCATACCATTATAGTGCAGACTTTTCTGCGTCCACTATAATAATGGTAATGTCCAAAGGTCAGTTGCCGTGTCAAGAGGTTATAGTAGATCCCAGGCTATAATGAGAACCTCAAGATACAATGACATTGATATTAAATATATGTTCTATAGTCTAGATAAATCTTACTGACTGAACATAGTAGATGTCTAAATATCAGGTTTTGGGGGCTCATAAGCATTGAGACTTCTTCTCATGAAGTTCGCACTTGGTGATCTCTAGTAGTGGGATCATGAGGAAATACCCGCCAATAGGAACACCACATGTTTTTGGTGTCATTGGTTGTTCCTATCGACAGGCATGTGTATTGGTCTCCTGACTTGAGACTATTACCAATTTATATCATTTAATTACATACTTTGATGAAAGGCGAAAACCATGGCAGTAATGTCGTGGCGAGGTAGTTTGTGACGGGTGCATCATTAGTGGTATGACATTGGTTGAATGGTCAAAAAGGATTTGTCGCTTCCAAGTTTAGGAAGTTGTATATCTCAGGCTTGGTTGATCAGGATGGTTCTGCCTTCATCAGTATTTGGCCAAAGCAGTAGATAGGCAAATCCATCTGGATAGATCAATAAATAATAAAGCAAGATAAGGACGATCACACAAGAGTGTGTCCTGCTTTATGAGATATCAAATGACAAAGAGACTATAGTACACAGTCAGTGTTCGTAGGATGGTAGTCGTTGCTATGACTATCCTTATCTCTTTAGGGGCCATGACGGGTTGCTAGACCCCGCTCTTGGTCTGTGAATTTTATTCACTGCTATCGAGATAAGGTCCTAGAGGGTCACACACAACAACGTATTCAAGAATCCTCCCTATTCAGTTGAATAGGTAAATGGACATCGTGGGCCCCGCCACGGGGTCCGAGCATTGTCCAAGTTGTTGATCCCCAAAATAATTAAATAAATTCATTAATATTCAAGTTCCGAATATTTGGGAATTAATTTATTTAATGTATTTACGAGTTTAGTAAATACGAGAAAATATTAATCGAAAGAATATTATTTTAATATTCAAGGTTCGTTTAATATTAAGCGGGATAACGAGTTGAATTAAATGGCTCGGATTTTATCACGTAATATATTTTATATATATTACAAGTACGTGATAAAATAATAAATAATATTGGCGCAGTTATGTTCATCAAAATTATTTATGTGGACGTTGAAATATACGGGGGTCGGGGAACCCAACCGGGTATTTCTCAACGTCTCTATAAATAAGAGAGGAGGCTCTCTCTCTTGTTGTACACATCACTATTCATTCATTTATGGAAAGAAATTTGAGATCCTCTCTCTCCTCCCGCTTCCAAGAGAGAGAAGATGAAGATCCAAGAGCTCGGATCAAGTTTCTCCTCATGCATCGCAAGATCGACGATGTGGTGATCTTCGGGACATCGAAGATATCGTTGAATCGCCGCACTAGCACCCGGAGTTCGACGATCGGCGTTCCCGGAGATTTTTGAGGTGTGCGTGGACGATCTAGAGGGATCTTACAATGGATCCTTCGTGCAACGATTGCTGTCGACAGGTAGCGGTCTACAATGGCTTCAGATATTCAACAGGTATGTTTTCGTTTTATTTTTGTGCTCTTTACAATCTACGCGAGATCCTCGGACCTCTCCGAGGCTCGGATCGTCGGCGACGACAAGTACCGTCATTGTACCGACGAAAATTTTAAAAATCCCCGGCCCACCGGCTTCCACTGCGGGACACGGAAACCCAACAGTGGTATCAGAGGGATCACGTAGATTTTCTGAGCCAAATAAAAGTAATTTTCATAAGATTAAGTAGAGGGTTTGAAAACGGTCCCAGCGGTTCAAACCGCGCTTCGATCCGATCTCAAACGGCCAGGATACGGTCAATTTAAATTTTTGGATTGGATCGAATATGTAGTTTGATCTTGGGTACTAATTTTATTTCATCCAGCGGAACCAATCAAGTTGAGATTGGTTCAGTTGATATAATTAAAATTGTGAAAATTAGAATTTTTCAAATTAAATAATTTTCACAATAATTATATAATTTTAATAATAATTATTTTATTATTAGAATAATGTAATAATAATAAAATTATTATTTTATTATAATAATTTTATTATTATTTAATTTTAAAGGCTATTTAGCCTTTAGAAAATTTTGGGTGACTTGACTGTGGAAGCAAGACTTCAAAGAAGTCTTTTAAAAAAAATAAAAACAAATAAAAGGAAAGGGCTAGTGGCTGCCGCGTGGAAGAGAAGAAATCAATAAAAAATCAAAAAGCAGGGGCGGCCCGTGGAAAGAATAGCAAGAAAAAAAAAGATGGGAGGCTCTCTTGCGCGGTGCATGCAGCGCCGCGCACCTCCCTTCCCAGCGCGGCCTGCAGCGGGACGCCGCACAGGAGACCGTCACGGTTCACCTCCGCACCCTGCCGCAGCGGGCCACCGGGAGTCCTCCCCAGAGCGACGGACACACCCACCTACATCCAGGAGCGTGCTCACCCTGCCCTTTCTCCCCTCTGCCGGTTGCGCCCCCACGATGCATAGCAGAAGCTCGCTGTAGCGGACAGCCCGGGTGCCGCCCCCTCCCCTTCAGGCCGGCTTCCCGGCTTTCTCCTGGTCCGTCGGAGCCTCGCCCAAACGGACCTCGCTGCTTCCTCCCCGCATGGAGCGCGGCAAGCTGCCGGCCTCCCTTGCTTCCACGATGCACCGCCCCGGCCTCCTCTACCTCCCTTCCTCCTTGCTCGGCCACGCACCAGGGAGTCACACAGTGCCGCACAGGCGCTCCTCCCGCATAGCCGGCCCTCCGCCGGCCGCACTGCATTGCACCGCACCCGGCCTCCCTCCACTGCTGAAACCCTACCCAGTCGCATGCCCACACCCATGCAGCGGCCTCCTACCAGCCGGTCGCTGGCCTCCAGCCGCAGCTCCCCCTCCACAGCAGGCTGTTGGCGCATGCAGACAGCCGAGGGACCAAGCGTCGTGGACGACTCCTTTCCTTCCCAGCCTCGTACATGCCTCCTCTTTAGCTTGCGCCTATTCCGTCAGGACCTGCACATAGAAGGAGGCGCACCCCGAGCCTACTCCTCTTCCGGAGGATCCGCACGGTGCACCCACGCCACTGCCTAGCCTTCACGAGCGGATCATGGTCTTCTCCCGACCCTGCTCGTTGGACCACCCCGCACAGCCGGTTTCCTAGCGCGAAGCCCTGCGCTCTGCCGAGAGAGGCACCGCCTCCATCAGAGGTAGACCAAGTTCACCCGGCCGCCGCCCGGTCCTCCTACCGGGCAGGTAACGCCTAACCCGGGTTTCGTTAAAATAATTAATATAATTAATTAATTAAATTAATTTATATGTTAATTGTAGTGAAATTAATTTAATACATGAGTAGAATTAATTTAATTTTAAGTATTAAAATTAAATTAATCAAAGGACCGTTAATTAATTAATTAAATTAATTGAATTTAGTAATTAATTTAATTTAATTATATATCCCTCGTACTCATTTATACATTTTAATTTTTATCGCGCTTTATTTTTACCCGTTGTCTGGTCTTGAGTATCTACCCTTGCATGTTTGCATTAAATATTATTTAATTAATTATTTAAACTGTGTGCGATGATTGTAATTAATTAAAGACATTCTACGCATCGTCTATTTTTAGTTAAAATGTATAAGGGCCTGCGCGCCCAATAATTATTTGATGTACTTTTACCCGAGTCCTCCTTGCCCGCCCGTGAGTATCTTTGTACTTCGGATGAAGATGATGAGCGACGTTGACCCTGCCAAGACGAGGCGGAGCACATTGATCAAGACGATGCATGCAAGACGACACGTGGACTACGCCAAGACGAGGCGGTAATCCAAGACGTGACGTGGACTTCGCCAAGATGAGGCGATGCTCCAGATGAGAAGCCGACATACAGAATGGGCAAGCAGCATCAAGATTCCAGTATACGACTCAGGTATGATGCGCCTTAGGTCGTTTAGATGCTCAAGACCAGTCGGGTAGTAGTTTTTCCTTTATGCATTTATTTATTATTTTATGCATTTTTAGCACAGTGGGAAAAATACATAAAATGATAAATAATAAAATGCATAAAGAAGCGACGTTTGATTTTTATTAAAGTTCAGTTGTGAGCACGACGACATAGATGAACAAGATTAATAGAAATGGATTACATTCGTCGAGATAAAAACATAAAACCCTCAAAGAAAATATTATGTCACAGACAGCCTTCCATCATTCAAGTTTGAACAAAACCAGGTGTTCGAGGTGCCGGTTCATGCCTTAGCTGAGGGTGCCTCTTACTACCGGGGAGTTCTTATTTGTGTGGTGGGTCGACTTAACTAAAATTTCAGCAAGGATATATCCTTATCTAGTTTGTTGTAATTTTAGAGGAAAGCATTGAATAAATCAGTAAATGATTTTTGAAGATGGGACTTCACTCAACAGATCAAGGAACCGCGAGCCAATGCGGTTGGCCAGCCAAAATCCTACCTTGGACCCTCCGAGTAGTGGCGTAACCCAAGCTTCTAGACTATGAGGGAGGTTTAGGGATCCTTTCCACTAGAATACTCAAGAGTATTTCGATTCTAGTACAGAGGGTTCCTAGAATTCGAAAAATTAGTGGGAGACATTTAATGATTAAATAATCAATAATGTCATATTAGGTAATCACATAAAAGTACAATTTGCTAAAGTATATTTGTAGATAATGGAAAGCAATACCACAATAGAACTGCGATAAATATTAGAAAAAGTTAACATCTAAACTAAGAAAGAATTTCATAAAAGTAGTATAGGCACTTGAGCACATTACTACTACAATGGAAATTCAAGGTGCTTCTGCCCTAACATGTTAAGCCACCTCAGGAAGCGAGGGTGTAAAACTACTTACAGGAGACTCATGAATCAAGCATATGATGGTTCTGTCATAATGTTATCATCAACGTCTGATGTTAGTTGTGGTCGCTACATCAAGACTAATATGATGATCACATGTAGTCTCATCTCCATGATCCTTTCAAGGAGAAAGTGAAGCAAGATTTGAATGTGATGGACACACTCGGTAGGTGTAAAGTGAAAGACGGTTCACAATCTTTCATGCCATCCAATTTATTATACCTTTTACACCCAAATACTCTAGTTTCGTTTAAGGATACAAACGAACCATATAGAGTAAGCAATTAATTTTCGTTAAGGAAACATTTCCCAAGTAATAAGAATATTGGAGATAACGCCATCTTTTATTCTTATGGAGAATACATTGAATGACAACACGAAAAGGCCTATGGAAAGTTACGCCAAAGGAATCTTCGTCATTCCTTCAAAGTAAACTGGTTGGTTATTTAACAGAAGGTTATTTACATCACATAATGAAATAAATTCATGGAAGTTTAATAACTGAAATACAAGAAGCAAGTTCCCGCTCCTTGTTCAGTTAATATTCATCAAATAAAAGTATTGTTTTCTCTCATACTTCTTGGGTATTGAAATACAATATGCTTTTCACATATTTTTATTGAGATAAAATAACCAAGAAAGTAGAGAAACATTACTAGAAGTAAAGTGTCTTCTCCAAGAAACTGAGAAAGGGTGATTCCTAAGTCAGTGGGGAGAAACACATAACTTCTAATTGCCAAGTGACAGATTCAAATTGAACAAGTTGTGGAATATAACCAAAAACATTTATCTCATGTGCCCATTTGGACATGATGAGACATTATTCCATGTTTTGGAATCAATGTTGTTTGAGGTGACATACTCAACAAATACTTCACTACTATTTGAATCAATGGTAATACATGATGAATATAAAATGTAAGACCTACCCAGTTGTGGAAATATGATTCTTTGTCAAGTAAAAATAAGAGCGTACGTCAACTATATACCTAGTATGGTATTTAGGCTCAGCACAGCTAATCACCTAAGGTATTATTGACACCCTTAGTTTAGACAAAGAAACCTTTTGGAATAAAGATACACCACAAAGCTTTCGAGGTCAGTTCAAGACGAGAGTGTGAAATGTTCCAAAAAAAGCTAGAGGTAAAGATACTTCATATGATTCATTTAAGTCAATAACGAATATACCAATGAATTATAAGTTTTGGTCAGAAGATATGAGTTTCTTCGGATCGGCAGGCCAAAGAATATCTTGACCAAATAGTCATCGATCATGATAATGTAGTGTGGAGCAATTCCTAAACGCATGTTACCTTATCAACATCACCGTATTGATGTTCATAAGGAGGATCGATGAAGAGTCTTACATATTAACATTGATCAATAAACATGTAGCATGGAGAAATTACTAATAGCATATGTTACACATCAATGTTATGATGTAAGTTGTATCAATGTTGCAACTTGCAGAAACATCCATCATATTTCAAAATTTGATTTGAAAATAACGGCTTAATCCCATAACCAATATGCCAACTATTATGAAAAATGGATATCATACGAGTCTTAGTATGATGGAAAATCCATTATTTCATAAGACGTGTTTAGATGCAAAGTGTTTGTTAGGATTTAAACAAACATGCATCAAGTTAAACACATTGTGCATCTAAGGTAATTATTCTAACAGTTGCTTAAGATATTACCTAAATCCCTAAGATAGAAAAGATGTAGTCAAGTATTAGACTACATTTATATACAAGGGTGCACATCTCTATTAGAGATAGTGGGAGATGAATTGACTTGGACTTAGTCAATGCTCGAGATGCACAATTGGTTGGCATATGGAACAAGTTCCACAAGTACATGTGGAATTGGAATGTTCCAGAGACACATACTGTGTAAGAAGAATAAAACCATGGTGATGGTTTTATAGTCACCACGGTCGGTGATATATTATTCATTAAGAATAATAAATCCTACAAGTAAGCAGTATATGGCAACAAGATAATATTGAAAAGATCAACTAAAATTCAATAATAGATTCCATGTATCAAATTGCAAAGGGTCTTATAAATTGAATACTGCGGTGGGTATTCAAATGAAATGATACATGGATGGTACAAGTATGGTACCAATAAGGCTCGACTGGTTACACCATGTCGGTATGCCTAAATCTATTAGAATTTTACTTGTCATTGCCAAACTTCTAAGATCCTTTTATTGTTCATTGGATGTCAAGATCATCTTTCATGGAAGGTGTCTATACGATGCAACCAGAAAGAGATGATGACATCAAATGATGCCAATAAGGGTTTCAAGTTACTGAAATCCAATTATGGATTAAAGTAAGCAATATGATCTTAGAGCATTCATTATAAATGAATCATTTCCTTATGTCTACCAAAGGTTTGTTGGAGCACCAAGGTTTTCCAAGTGATATATGTTCAGCAACATATGGAAAACAGACTTTGATTTTACAGATAAATAAGATCACGTTAAAAGAAATTCTCCAATGATTGACATCGAGTAGAAACCTAAATTTCTAGGGAATAGGATCTACCGAGGTAGATCCAAAGGTTTTTTGGTCCTAGTCAATCATACATAGAGTGACATTGTATTATAAATACAAGTTGGAAAAATTCAAGTTTAGAATTGTTGCCTATGTCATATGGCTTAATATCTCCAGGTTAACATGTTCGGAGCATGTGTAGAGATTAAAGTTGTGAATTGATACCATATTCTTTAGCGATGGATCAATCACATATGCCTTAATATGTACAATAATTGATATTGCCAGGATATAATTTATTATAGGCAGATATCAATTATTTCCAGGAGCACTGCAAGTGATGCAGTCAGAACTATCATCTTGTACTTCGACGAGTACAAATGATATATACCTGGAATATGGGGAGAAAGGTATACTAGTTTTGGTGGGACACATACTAGTAGTCCTTAGATCAATTTGATCTGGTATCGTAGTTAGGCAAAGGAGATGAGTGAGTCAAGCTCATAAAAGCTTGTGGTAGCCATACCTACAAATACCGATTACGTTGCAGCTTCTAAGGTAGTTAAGAAGCAGTTATAAATCGCAATGATTTGCCCAGGTCTTGGATTCGCACCGAGTGAGAAAAATATTATCATAATGAGAATTATGATATTATTACTAGCAAAGTTGTCAAGTTATGACAATGGACAAAAGTTATATACTCGGGGATACCCTGTCTTGAGAATTTTTACTCAAGTTGATGAGGTTGCATACAGAAGATGCGCCACACAGTGAAAACGTGGCAGGCCAAGCAGTTAAAGCCATTACTCAGCAAAAGAATGATATTTATCATGTGAGTATCTAACAAGTTTAGTTAGCAAGTTGGATCTAGTGCAAGTGGGAGTGTTGAAATAGTGGGTTCCCTAGACCTAAATATGTAGTACCTTTGATTATCGTATCATGTGTACAGTTAGTTATGCATGATGATTTCTTACCATTATAGTGCAGACTTTTCTGCGTCCACTATAATAATGGTAATGTCCAAAGGTTGGTTGTCGTGTTGAGAGGTTATAGCAGATCCCAGGCTATAATGAGGACCTCAAGATAAAATGGCATTGATCTTAAATATATGTTATATAGTCTAGATACATCTTACTGACTGGACACAGTAGATGTCTTACTATCAGGTGTTGGGGGATCATAAGCATTGAGGCTTATTCTCATGAAGTTCGCACTTGGTGATCTCTAGTAGTGAGATCATGATGACAGACCTGCCAATAAGAACACCACATGTTTTGGGTGTCATTGGTTGTTCCTATCTACGGACATGTGTATTGGTATCGTGACTTGAGACCATTACCAATGTATATCATTTAATTACGTACTTTGATGCAAGACAAAAACCATGGTAGTAATGACGTGGCGAGGTAGTTTGTGTCGGGTGCGTCATTAGTGGTATGACGTTGGTTGAATGGTCAAGAAAGGATTTGTCGCTTCCAAGTTTAGGAAGTTGTATATCTCAGGCCTGGTTGATTAGGATGGTGCCGCCTTCATAATTCTTTGGCCAAAGTAGTAGATAGGAGAATCCATCTGGATAGATCAACAAATAAAAAAGCAAGATAACAACGATGACACAAGAGTGTGTCCTGCTTTATGAGATATCAAATGAAAAAGAGACTATAGTACACAGTCACTGTTCGTAGGATGGTAGTCGTTGCTATGACTATCCTTATCTCTTTAGGGGTCATGACGGGTTGCTAGACCCCGCTCTTCGTCTGTGAATTGTATTCACGACTATCGAGATAAGGGCCTAGAGGGTCACACACAACAGTGTATTCAAGAATCCACCCTATTCAGTTGAATAGGTAAATGGACATAGTGGGGCCCTCCATGGGGTCCGAGCATTGTCCAAGTTGTCGATCATCAAAAGAATTAAATAAATTCATTAATATTCAAGTTACGAATATTTGGGATTGAATTTATTTAATTTATTTACGAGTTTAGTAAATACGAGAAAATATTAATCGAATGAATATTATTTTAATATTCAAGGTTAGTTTAATATTAAGCGGGATAACGAGTTGAATTAAATGGCTCAGATTTTATCACGTAATATATTTTATATATATTACAAGTATGTGATAAAATAATAAATAATATTGGTGCAGTTAAGTTAGTAAAAATTATTTATGTGGATGTTGAAATATACGGGGGCCGGGGAACCCAACCGGGTATTTCTCAACGTCTCTATAAATAAGAGAGGAGGCTCTCTCTCTTGGTGTGCACATCACTATTCATTCATTTATGGAATGAAATTTGAGATCCTCTATCTCCTCCCGCTTCCAAGAGAGAGAAGATGAAGATCCAAGAGCTCGGATCATGTTTCTCCCCATGAATCGCAAGATCGACGATGCTGTGATCATCGGGACGTAGAAGATATCATTGAATAGCCGCGCTAGCACCCGAAGTTCGACGATCGGCGTTCCTGCAGATTTTTGAGGTGCGTGTGGACGATCTAGATGGATCCTGCTATGGATCCTTCGTGCCACGATCATCGTCAACAATTAGAGGTCGACAACGGCTTCAGATATGCAACGGGTATGTTTTTGTTTTATTTTTGTGCTCTTTACAATCTATGCGAGATCCTTAGACCTCTCTGGGGCTCGGATTGTCAGCGACAACAAGTACCGTCGTTGCACCGATGAAAATTTTAAAAATCTGAGGCCCACCAGCTTCCTCTGCGGGCCCCAGAAACCCAACAGGAGAGTCCCACAATGGGAACCCGACTCTGACCACCACACATGGTCCAAGCTCTTGATCTCCTAAGATTTGCTGATGTCATGATCCACCTTTCCGTCGTCTTCAAGGGCACACCATGTGCAGGAAAAGCCCAAGCATGAGTGAGTATAAAAAATACTCACTCGAATGCCCTGAAGGCTCGAGGGAGAAACAAAGGAGACACCTATGAGTGAGCATTAGATCAAACAGGGAAAAGTAAAGGAGCACAACAAAGAGTGTAGTAAAGAGTAAAACTCAACCCAACAAGAGGAAGGAAGTAGACACATCCAAACACAAGGAACTAGAAACGGTGAGAAGATGAACTTATTGTCGAGTCTTTGCTACCTATAGTAGGATATTAGACTCATACAACCACGTGAAGCTAGGCACAGAAACCACGTGGTACACCCCATGCGTCTTCGCCTCTCCTATAAGGCGAGTAACCAAAACCCAAGAAGTGGGTACTGGAATAAGGTATATACATATCCATATGCTCTATCAATAAACCCGAACAAGATTGTAAGGGGATCTCCATCCCGTAGCTCAAACCAAGTAAGTGAGTAGCCAACAGTCCCAGAAGTAAACACCATCGATGCACAACCTCCCACGCATCTGCCCTGAAATTCAAGTCAAGGGGATCAAATCACCACACCTTGACACTATCTTCTTTGGCCGACATTGACTTGCCCACATAGTTTTAGGTCATGTCTCAAGGAATCATCTTGGTGGGGAAATTTACCCTCATACTTGAGAGTTCTGGGGAACATAAAACCACACCTCGTCACTGCCCCGCATTCAAGAGGTCTCCTCAAAGTCGACATGAGACCCCCAGCCCAGCCCTGCTGGAGGGTAATCCTTGGAAGTCGACAGGTTCCTACTGGAGGGAGACCCATCAAACGTCGATGGATTCCACACTGCCCAGTCCCGTAAAAGGGTAATCCACTAGAGGGAGACCCGAATAACATCATCGACGAGTCCCAATTCCCAATCCTGTAAAAGCATACTCCACTGGAAGAGGCTCGGAACCGTCATCGGGGACCACTTTCCAGCCCAGCTGGAGGTAAACTCGGCATTAGGGACCACTTCTCAGCCCAGCTGGAGGCAAACCCAGAACCACTCTGGCCATCCCTACTGGATGGTACTGCTTGGTGAACACCACTGTACTAGCCATCCCTTCTAGATGGTAACCCACTGGCCATCCCTACTGGATGCAACCCCACTCTTGATCCCTGCTGGATGGTACCTCACTGGCCATCCCTGCTGGATGGTACCTCACCGTCTAGCCCTACTGGAAATAACCTCTAGGCCAGTCCTGCTGGAAACAACCTCCTAGGTAGAGGATCGTTGCCCGCGTAAAGTGTTGGTCACACCGAATTCGCAAGAACTCTACCAAGGAACACAAAGAAACTTTGCCGGCCAAAACATCGAGAACAGAACCTAGGGAAAACCACTCAACCCTTCTGGTCAAACAAAAGAGAATAGTACCAGGGGAACTCAACCTGTCTAGTCAAACAAACGAGAACAGAGCCAGGGGAAACTCAACTCGGCTGGTCAAACAAATGAGAACAGACCCAGGGGAAAACTCAACCCGACTGGTCAATCAAATGAGAACAGAGGGACCCTCTACGTCACGAGAGGTCAATCGTATGCAAAGCAAAACACAGCACGCACATGGGTCCCACACGACGTGTGCCCCAAGTCAACTTCAACCAAGCTCACAAACGTCCTTGGGTACAAACAACCACATATACCACCAAGCGTTCTTGTATATTCCCAGAGTATACCACGTTTCCTGCCCAAAGGCTATCGTGCACACGACACCCAACGTCAAAGCGAAGGGCATAAACGTAACAACTCAAACTTCCCACCTCATTGGACCAGACACGACCAACTAAAACTCTTCAAACATTACTTCACTCACATGGGAGTGCATGCGACCACATGCCAAGGGTCCGCTACAAAGCAGCAAGAAGAACCGCCCCCGAAGCACCCTTCATATTTCCACATTTAATAAGATCACATAAGAAGCTCCGATCATGAAAACTGATTACCCCATTGTAATCCTTGCGGAAAAACAAACGAGGTAGGCTACTTACTCGCCTCCAGCGGACATCTGACAGAAAAGTCGTCCAACACCGCATTACGCTCGAATGACATCCCGTGATCCCGAGCCTCAGCCCCGAAAACAGTCAGGCGCATCGCACCATTGCGATCCCCTCGGGAAGACAAGTAAAATTGACTTCTCACTTGAGTGGAATGGTTATCCAGAGAAAAAGATGTGTTCCGACATACCGAACATGAGCAGTTCTGAGTGGGACCCGCATCCCAGTCACGAAGCGCTGCTAACAGATCAAACCATTGTGATCCTCTTGGAAAATTACACAAGGCGGACTATTCTCTTGTCCAAAATGGAAACAAAGTGATAAAGCTAGAAATTACCACCAACTCCCAAAACGGCCCCCGTGGGGCCTGCACCATCGTGCAGAGTTAAATCTGGCGGATTGCGCCAATGCAATGCCCTTATAAAAACACCCAAAAATGACTTCTCTAATTCCCCGAACAAACGTCCGATTAAAAAGTTAAAAAATGTTATTCATAGATCAACAGATGGGCCATGGGTCCCATGCCTCAACTATAGCTTCAACGCCCATAAACCCCTTGGAAAACTTCGTCTTAATGCCAGGGTCGCAACACCACTAACGGTGCACAAAACGGACATCGGATGTGTCTGCGCCGCTCAAAACAAGAACTCCCGGAAAGCGCCAAACTTACTTAAGGCACATGTCGTGCCACTGAACCCCTAGTCTCAGGAATTAAAAATTCTCGAGACCATCTCAAAATTCTCATCGTGACACCAGGAAGGCACTGTCGCAGATGGAACACAAAACGGAATCCCATAATGAAAATTACGGGCATCCGAAGAGGGGGGGACGAATCCCTTAGGCTGGACCGGCTTGGACCGGCCCAAGCCGGCTGGCCCGGCTCGCAGTGTCGGACCGTGGCTTAGCCGCACGGTCTGGACATAGACCAGCGGTCCATGCTCAGACTGGTCATGAGCCGGTCGTCCCGCGTGATGACCCGCGGAACGCGGGTCTTGTTACCTCGCGGGGTCGCGCGCCGCGACCCCGGTTCTCCGTCGCGCCCGGCGAGCTCGGCCTCACCGCCTGAAGATACCACCTCACCCTAAAGCCACCCACACCGAAGACATCGACCTCGGCCACCCGCCGCCTTCTAGGCATGGCCACCACCACCGTCGAGGTCGGACCGCCGCACGCCGCCACAAGAGCTCCGCCCTGCCGTAGGAAAATCTCCAAACAACCACCAAACATCGTCGGACCGCTGCGGACACCACGGGACTCGGAATTTCAATCCGAAACAAGCGTCGGGAAGCTCAGAACCAGTACTACAAATTTATGGGCTTCTAATGACAAAATAATGGAGAATCTGTGCATATAAATTTATTAAAATAAGGTTTGGGAGTTTAAAATGAAAAACGCACGATCCTGCCTCGATGGGCGTTACCCAATGCTTCACCGATGATTCTCCGGAGCTGCCACGCCTTTCCGGAGAGGTGGAGGAGAGGATTAGTTCCCCATTCCTTGGGAGGGTTTGTGCCAGAGGAAAAACAAAAAAAGAGGGGGGAGAAGTGTTTAAATAGAAAACACTTAAACTCCCCGCCCATAGGCCCCGTACCTGAACCCTCAGTGGGGTCGAGTTTAAGCCTCCCCTAGGGTAAAAACCTCCTCCCAAGCACAACAGTGGTCTCGGAATTTTAATCTGAGCCTCCATTTGAAAGTTATAAAATTTAACATCTGAAGCCGCTAAATTATGAAAACACCCATGGCGACATTTTTCATAGAAGGCCCACACCCACGAAACTTATACCCCTTCTAGGGTAGACTGCACATTCCAAACTCAAGGGTGCCCTTGGTTTTCCTATCTGAGAAACCTTTTAAGAGATACTCGAGTTAATCCATTAAACGAATAACTTAATTATATTAATTATCCTTTTAACGTTTTGTTAACGGGCGAGAGGTCCCAAAGTCCCGCGCCGACATGTTTTATGTCATTCCTAGTGTAAACACCTCATTTCAGACCCATCCATACACTCAGATTTCTGATCTGAAGCACCGTATAGGAGTTATCCGATTTATTTGGCGTTCCCTATGTGAACGCACTGAAAATTTAATTCCGGGCACACGGGGGCTCGGAATTTCACTCCGTATGAAGGTGCTGCTCTAGAATAACATCAAAAATATTCCAAAGTCTTTTATAGAAAAAACCGGGTTCTTACATCATTCATTCCTTCAAGATTCTCATCCCTGAAAAGAAAAACCAGGGAACAAATCAGGGTACTAATCCCACACTTGGCTCTTCCGTACCCAGAAGAACTCTTGCACAGTCTCGCGTCACCACACACAGACCAAAGGATTTGACCGGTTCATGCGAGGTCTGCCCTTGCCGACGACGTGCATAAGAGAACGCACACTTCTCTTCAGGTGAGCAACGTGGGAGACATAGTTCACCATCTCCAGACCATGGGGGTTATGTAAAGGTAATAGGGAACCTCGTCATCCCTTCACATAGTCTCAAACAGCCCGAAGGCCCTTGGGGGTAGCTCACATCCCCGAAAAAACTCCTACATCGCACACCACGACTGGAATCATGATTTGGACCTGGGAAAAATCCCAGTGATTCCCTCGTTCAGAATATCCATATGGTGAAGCACCCAAGGATATCTTTTCATGAAATATTTCATAGTCGATGTCTCACAACCAAGACTCTCTTACACGCTTGAAAAGTGATGGAGTAGACAGCATCGACTAAAGAAAAATGTCCCACCCCTTTTACCTCACCAACACAGGGTTACACAAATGACCCATGCTACCTTGGTAACAACTCAAAAAAGGAGTAGAGAGAAAAGACATTTCAGGCACAGAGTCTAACAATTCTACTTGAAAAATGTTGAAGAGTTATAGAGCATACCTCCTGTCACCTCCTGCTCTACAGAATTTTAGACATCCAAAGCTCGCGGTTGTCCACGGTCCCAACTGTCAGCTCCCAGAGTCTGATGTGGACCACCTGGTGGTGATGGGAAGACCTCGTAACACCATCCCCCACTACCAGCTCCTCCCACTTTTCTGCTAGCACCACCTCTCTGGGCGCTACTCCGATCACTGCGCTGCCTCCGTTGTGGTGGTGCACCCACTGCCTTCCTGATATTCTCAGCGTATGCCTAGTCGGGAATTCCCGTGCCAAGTGACCTTTCCCATCGAAAGCATAGAATCAGCGCTCTCTGGGATGAACTGGTGCCCTCCAGTTCCATTGTAGTGTAAGACCATGACCCTGTGTCCGGTTATCAGAAATCCACCTGCATCGAGGTTCTGCCACACGACGCCCGCAAGCTGCGGCAGACATCTCGGCTCTGTCGAGCCTGCGGCCACCACATACTGTAGAACGCGACAGGAAGCTCTCTGTCACTAGCGTCTGCTCTAGAACCCCGACATAAGTGGGAACTGCCCAAGGGTACTATGATAGCACACATATCTCTGCGAAGACCCTACTTGAACTTCTGAGCTCAGAAGTTGTCAGTGTTGACCAAGCCCGGGTAAAAACGTGCACGGTCTGTGAAACTAGCCACGTACTCAGCCACAGTCATCCCTCCATTCTGAAACTGTACGAGCTCCTGAATCCGAACAGAGCGCAAGCAGGAGGGGAAAAACTCCTCACAAAACATAAACTGAAAGTCACTCCACGAAAGCGATGACTCGTCAAGAAACTGAGTCACCAGACTCCACCAACGCCATGATGCTCCACGGAAAAGGCTAGCGGCCAAAGTCACCATAAGATCTGTCGGCCTCTGCACAAGCCTGAATAGGCGAACCACTGTCTCCATCCAAACCTCTTCTACCTAAGGGTCTGGCTCACCACTGAACCTCAGTGGTCTCTGCCGCTAGAACTCGTGGAGCACACTCAACCAGCACTCAAGCTTAGTCTTCTCTACTGAAGATGTCTAATGCTCACCAGGTGGGGGTTCTTCTACCGGCCCACCTAGAGAAAGGAACTCACATGATGGGTCCTGGATTGTGGCCTCATAGCTCACAGGGTCATTGTCACGCACCAAAGCTGGTATCCTGGCTGACTGTCTTCGCGGAGACATCTTGAATGTTATCAAGGAGTGCCACGATCAGATGATCATATATGTATATAACGGTAACAACAATGGGGAGTTGAATCAATAAGGATAGTCAAGACTCAATCCTATGTGATGAACAAACCAATTTCCCCTGCAAAAAGTGTCTCAGCATGCTGAGACGACAAGCCGGTTATCAGGGTCCTGGTGAATGGATATGTTGGCCGCCGCACCATCAATGGACTCCTTGGCCTAAGAGCCTATCTTGAGACATGTTAACACTATTGACCTAAATCCCAACCAATTCCTTTTTAGGGACGTCCAAACAACATCCCAAAGAACGAACCACCTTTGATACAATTTTTTCATGACCCGACCCTACCCGGGCACAAGCCGCAACTACCCCAAGCCCGCCTCTATAGGGAAGGGGCTGACGACCAGTGCCGAAGGCTAAACAACTCAGGGAGGCCTTTGCCTAAGTACCTATACACACACATGCAACCCACTCAATGCAGAAGTACAGAGTAAAAAAGTAAAGTAAAGTACCAACTGCTACAAACAGCCACAAAAGTGCATCTACCTCTAAAAAGTACACAGTAAAAGATGAAGGTAAACTGAAGAGAAAAAGGGAAAAACATTAACCCAACCAGAAAAGTGCCACAACCCAGCAACATGTAAACAAAAGTAAACAGTTGGGAGAGTCCCACACCTAGAACTCGACTCTGACCACCGCACGCATTCCAAGCTCCCGATTTCCTAAGCTCTGCTGAAGTCATGATCAACTTGTCCGTCGTCTGGAAGGGTACACCATGTGTGGGCCAATCCCAAACAGGGGTGAGTATAAAAAAATACTCAGTAGGATGCCCCGAAGGCTCGAGGGATCAACAAAGAAGATACCAAAGAGTGAGCAGTAGATCGGACAGGGAAAAGTAAAGGAGCACAACAAAGAGTGCAATAAAGAGTAAAGTTGAACCCAACAAGAGGAAGGAAGTAGACTCATCCAAACACAAGGAGCTGGAAACGATGAGAAGATTAAATTCCCGTCGAGTCTTCACTACCTATAGTAGGAGAGTAGACTCGTCCAACTACGTGAAGCTAGACATGGAAAGCACGTGGCATACCTTTCACGTCTTCACCTCTCATGGAATAAGAGTAACCAAAACCAAAGAAGTGGGTACTGGAACAAGGTATATATATATCCATATGATCTGTCAAGAAACCCAAACAAGATCATAAGGGGATATCCATCCCGTAGCTCAGCCCAAGAAAGTGAGTAGCCAACATTCCCAGAAGTAAACACCATCGATGTCTAACATCCTGCACGTCTACCCCAAACTTCAATTCAAGGGGCTCAAATCACCACTCCTTGACACTATACACTTTGGAGGGCAATGACTCACCCGCACGGTTTTAGGTCGCGTCTCAAGAACGCGTCTCGGTGGGGAAATATCCCCTCGTACATGAGAGTTTTGGGGAACGTCAAACCACACCTCATCACTACCCCGCAGTCGAGAGGTCTCCTCAAAGTCGACATGTGACCCCCTGCCCAGCCCCACTGGAGGGTAATCCCTAGAAGTCGACGGGTTCCCACTGGAGGGAGACCCGGCAAAAGTAGATGGGTGCCACACTACCCAGTCCCCTAAAAGGGTAATCCACTGAAGGGAGACCTGGCTAAAGTCATCGACGTGTCCCAAGGCCTAGTCCTGTAAATGGGTACTCCACTGGAGGGAGGCTCAAAACCATCATCGGAGACCACTTCCCAGCTCAGCTGGCGGTAAAACCGGCATCGGGGACCACATCCTATCCCTGCTGGAGGTAAACCCAGCATTGATGACCATTTCCTAGCCCAGCTAGAGGTAAACCCAGAACCGCTCTGGCCATCCCTACTGGATTGTACTGCTTAGTGAACACCGCTATACTGGCCAACCCTACTGGATGGTAACCCACTGGCCATCCCTGTTGGATGGTACCCCACTGGCCATCCCTGCTGGATGGTACCTCACTGGCCATCCCTGCTAGATGGTACCTCACCAGCCAACCCTGCTGGAAACAACCTCCTGGCCAGCCCTGCTAGAAACAACCTCCTCGGTAGAGGATCAGTGCCTGCATAAAGTTTTGGTCACACCGAATCCATAAGAACTCTACCAGGTAACACGAAGCAACTATGTCGGCCAAACCATCGAGAACAGAACCAGGGGAAAAGCAATCAACCCTAGTGGTCAAACAAACAAGAACAGAACTAGGGGAACTCAACCTGGCTGGTCAAACAAACGAGAACATAGCCAGGGGAAACTCAACCCGGCTAGTCAAACAAATGAGAACATACCCAAGGGAAAACACAAACTGGCTGGTCAAATAAATAAGAACAGAGGGACCCTCTACGTTGTGAGAGGTCAAGGGTACGCAAAGAAGAAAATATCACGCACATGGGTCCCGCCTGATGTGTGGCCCCAAGTCAATTCCAAACAAGAACACAAACATCCTCAGGTACAGACAACCACATGTACCTCCAAGTGTTCCCGTATACTCCCAGAGTATACCACGTTTCCAGCCCAAAGGCTATCGTGCACACGACACCCAACATCAATGCAAAGGGTGTAAACGTAACAACTCCAACTTTCCACCTCATCGGCCCAGGCACGGCCAACTACATCTCTTAAAACATTACTTCACTCACATGGGAGTGAATGCGATCACACGCCAAGGGTCCTCTACAAACACACCAAGAAGAACTGCCACCGGAGCACCCTTCATATTTACACATTTAATAAGATCTTGTAAGAGGCTCCCCTCATGTGAACTGATTACTCCATTGTAATCCTTGTGTAAAAACACGCGAGATAGACTACTTACTCACCTTCAACAGACATCCGACAGAAAAGTCGTCCAACACCGATTTACGCCTCAACGGCGTCCCGTGATCCCGAGCCTCGGCCCCAAAAATAGTCGGGCGCATCGCACCATTGTGATCCCCTCGGGAAGACATGTCAAATTGACTACTCACTTGAGTGGAATGGATATCTGGATAAAAAGTTTCATTCCGACATACCGAACATGAGCGGTGCTACGTGGGACCCGCATCCCGGTCCCGAAGTGCTGCCAAGGGATCATAACATTGCAATCCTCTCGAAAAAGTACACAAGATAGACTATTCAATTCTCCAAACCAGACACCCAGTGATAAAGCCGGAAATCACTACCAACTCCCAAAACGACCCCCGTGGGGCACACATCATCATGAAGAGATAAAGCGGGTGGATTGCGCCAATGCAATGCCCTCGGAAAAACACTCAAAAACGACTGCTCGCACGCCCTGAACGGACGTCCGATGAAAAGGTTACAAAACGCTACTCGCAGCTCAACAGACTGGCCATGGGGCCCACACCTCAACTCCATCTTCAACACCCGGATACCCCTTGGAAAAATTATTCCTAATTCCAGGGTCGCAACACCACTGAAGGTGCTCAAAACGGACAACAGATGTGTCAGCGCCGCTCAAAACAAGAACTCCCGGAAAACGCCAAGCTTACTTAACGCACATGTCATGCCACTGAAACCCTCGTCTTGGGAATTAAAAATTCCCGAGAGTATCTCAAAATGATCATCTTGATGCTAGGAAGGAACTGCCGCAGACGGCACACAAAAAAGACTCTCGTAATGCGAATTGCGGGCGTCCGAAGAGGGGGGTACGAATCCCCTTGGGCCGGACCGGCCTGGACCTGCCGGTCCGGCTCGCAGCGCCGACCCGTGGCTTAGACGCGCAGTCCGGCTGTGGACCTGCGGTCCCCGTTCAGACCAGCCGTGAGCCGGTCATCCCGCATGATGACCCGCGGAACGCAGGTCTTGTTCCCCCACGGGGTCGCGCGCCGCGACCCCGGTTTTCCGTCACGCCCGGCGAGCTCAGCCTCGCCGCCTGGAGCCATCACCTCGCATTTATGGGATTCTCTTGAAAAAATAACGGTGAATCGATGCATATAAATGGATTCAAAGAAGGTGCAAAACTTTAAAATGAAAAACCCATGATCCTACCTCGATGGGTGTTGCCCGACGCTTCACTGATGATTCGCCGGAGCTGTCACGCCTCGCTAGAGAGGTGGAGGAGAGGAGGAGTTCCTCCTTCCTTGGGAGGGTGTGCACCAGGGGAAAACAAACAAAGAGGGTGGGGGAGAAGTGTTTAAATAGAAAACACTTAAACTCCCCGCCCGTAGGCCCCATACCCAAACCCTCAGCGGGGTCGAGGTTAAGCCTCCCCAAAGGAAAACACCTCCTCCCGAGCACAACGGCAGTCTCAGAATTTTAATCCGAGCCTTCGTTCGAAAGTTATAAAATTTTCCGTCTGAAGCCTCTAAATTACGAAAAATCCCCTTGCGGCATTTTTCACAGAAGGCCCGCGCCCGCGAAACTTAAACCCCTCTTAGGGTAAAGGACACATTCCAAACTCAATAGTGCCCTCAGTTTTACCATCCAAGCAACCGTTTAAGAGATACTTGAGTTAATCCATTAAAGGAATAAATTAATTATTTTAATTATTCGTTTAACGTTCCGTTAATGGGTGAGGGGTCCCAAATTCATGCTCCGACATGTTTTATGACGTTCCTAGGGTAAACACCCCATTTTGGACCCATTCTTACACTCATATTTCTGAGCTGAAGCACATTTTAGGATTTATCCCATTTATTTGGCATGCCTAGTGTGAATGCACCGAAAATTTAATTCTGGCCACACCAGGGATCAGAATCGCACACCATCAGAAGGCACTGCTCTGGAATAACATCAAGAATATTAAAAAGACTTTTATAGAAAAAACCGGGTTCTTGTAAGTGTGGTGCGCAAAAAATATGGAGGAAAAAAGGTCAACATTTTTTATCACCAAAGCAATGAAAATTTGTCGAATGATGAAATCTAATCAGCAGAACAGTCTGAGGATATGATATTTTTTAATTAGAGAATAAAAAATAAAATTTAATGTGTTCATCATTCAAATTGATGAAAACTCATTTTTTGTGCAACACTAGAAATTGTTACTCGAAGGGTCATTGGAAGAACCCCTCTAGATGATCCATAGTAGCCTCAAGAATTCATACAAACCCCATTCATCAGGTTCTGGGTGATAAAGAAGTGATTTTATGGTCTCATTGATTCCATGATGATCACCATGTTACCATTCTTTCAATTCCCAAAGGTGTTCTGGGATATGTGCTTAGAAAGAGAATTTATCTCTCTAGGATTCATGAGGAGAGATAATCTCTCAATTATGACTGATGAATAGTTCATTGAATGATATTCTCCTTCACTTATATTGTGGATGTTAAAAATTCCTCATTTGGGTTACCCAGCCACTTAAATTTGTCACCACTAAATATGCACAAAATAAATAATGATAAAGAACTCACTATGACACAAATAATATTCAAATTTTATCATATACATGTAATATATATTAAATATATTATATAATAAAACCCATTTCCTTAACTAAACTTGTAATTCCTGGTTACATTAAGTGAACCTTAAATATAAAAATAATATTTTTTCCTGTATTATTATTTATTATATTTATATAAAAACATATAAATAATTTTATTACATAAATTGATCCCAATTATTCTATACTCAAATAATAATGAATTTATTTAATATTAGTGATCAATAGAAATTGGACAAATCATGGACCCTATTGTGGTAAAATCCTTGTCCTATATATATATATACCAAGATATGGAAGTTCCCTAAAGGGGATATTTTGTGTGATCCTCTAGGCCATTATCTCGATAACATAGAATAATATTCATAGACTGATAGAGGAGTATAGGAACCAATCAAGGACCCTAAAGAAATAAGGAATAATCATATCAAAAACCACCATCATATGTACATGCATTGTGTAATATAATCTCTTTATCATGTGATATATCATAAACCAAGATGCCTATTTGTGTGATCATAATTTTTTGATATATTATTTTTTTATCTAATTGGATAGACAACCATAAACTAACATGGCCATGGATTTATGAAGGTGAAAACATCCAGGTCAACCAGAGCCGAGATATCACTTACTCAACATAAAGGTGAATGATTATGTCTTGATCATTCATATAAACCCATACAACTAATGACACACTAAATAGATGATGTCTCATTATGAATTCAATTTCATGGTTTTTACTAACATCAAAGTATGAAATAAAATGGAATATGTTGATAATGATCTTATGGGATGAGAGAAACACACATGTATGTAGATAAGAATAACCTATGACACCCTAAACATGTGGTGTTCCTATTGGTTAATCAATCCCCATGATCCCAACTATTCGATATCCTCATGTGTGTATATCATGATAAGAAGTATCAATGCGTTTGATCCCCCAATACCTGATGGCCACACATCATCTATGTTCTGTAAGTATGATGTATTTGAACTATATGAAATTACATTAATATTATATCATAGTATCTATAGTTTCTAATTATATACTTGTATCTTCTAAAACAGTTTGGTATGACTTGTAATCCATGGTAATTATGATAAATATAATGGATGCTTAAGTATGAACACTATTATGGTAAGATAATCAATTGTATATAACATACTGCATATATGTAATGGTAATCATAATACATAAAAATTAGTGTCTAGGTAACCCAATTTCTATATTTTTTTAGGTCATTAGAGAATAATTTCAAATAGATATTAGTGGTTTTATGATTTATCACTATAGAGTTGATGATAGGGTTGAGGTATGTTGATGGGAGAGTTCATCGGTGATCAACTTATCCCCCCATTTTTGTGTATTATTTGGAATATCATGCCCCCTCATAAATAATGGTGTTAAATAATATCTTCAATTTATTCCAGGATACATTTTTGTTTTTTGAGCTACTCATGCCTATTGTGTGCTACTATTATTTGTTGTCTTCTACTCGATTAGATGTTGGTCCACCTTTGTTGTTCTAGAGTGGTGACATGGGTGTATGTATTTTGGTTTTTCTGTTTTTTTGGGATGCCTACTAATTTAATCTATAGCAGGATATAGAAATTATAGTCTCTCTAATTCCATAGGAAATATACTTTAGATCATATCTATATTAGTATTGTTTATTTGATGATAATTTCCCTCTGATGAGTATTTTGAAATCATGTATACTATTATTTTAGTATTAATTTTTTTTTATATTAGGGAATCTGAATAGTTATGTATATAATCACTCATGAATTGGTTTCCCCAAAAACATGTTCCACATCTTATATAGATGAAAAACAATTTGGTAGTGATATTTTTGGGAGTGGTCTTGGGGGATTTTAGTAGTTCCTGTATAAGGGAGAAACCAAAAATATTTACATGAGGATCTGGTTCATTTATGGAATATTTTCAACCTAGATATTTAGAATTGTTTCCCCTTTGGTTACAGGGTGTGATTTTTCCTACATTCTATAATGGATTATCTACCAGTTATACTCTTTGTAATCATAGTGTTTGTCACATGAATTTTAGGTTTCGTAATTAGTTCAATTTAACTTTTATAATTTATTATTTATTTTTATATGGTTTGTGTTTTTTATAAGTTAATTAATATAATGGATCACATTATGTGGGACATGAATAATCAGTGCAAGTCTCCAATCCAAATCCTATTATTGGCAGACATCAGGAGATACACTCAGTATACTACTACCAATGAAGGGTCTTGGTTGGTTGGGTTGTGTTATTTAGTTCCACCTCAACAAGAATTTCTCTCTCAAAATTTATTATTTATAAAACTTATCAACATAAGTAGCTTGTAGAATAAATCTAGGATGTATTATCACAAATTTTTCAGCATAATAAATAATTGAGCCTCATTTTTTCAATTTTTATTTTAGGCAATAAAATTTTATGTTTTTAGACTAACAAGATGAATTTTAGTTCATAACATTATTCTTTATAAGATTTAGTTTTATAATATAAACATTTTCATCATCATTTCAATACTCTTTTACTCAAAAAAATGACATTGTATTATAAGAAATACTATATTTATTCCCATATAATCCATAACAACAATATTTACCATTAGAAATTGATCATCTATAGGAATGATAAGTTTTTCTGTCAAAATATATTGGATTTATAGATGTGTTCAGTGTGACATTTTTCATTTTAATTGGGATAGTTTATATTCTCAAATTTACTCTAAATCCCATTTATATAAGCTTTTAATTTTATCTAAATTAATCATTCTAAAAATAAATATAATTTAAATAAGAACCTGTACTATTATAAAAAATTTATTTTACATAATTTTGATTTTAAGGAGTGTATTTTTATTATCATTTGGTCTAGTATTCTCTCTATATTGAGATGATGTTTTTCAAAATTTCATATTATTTTTTACTAAAAGAATAATATTATCTATAATATTTATTTCAGGAAGGCTCATTGACTAACCCATGATTAATTTTTATTATTTTAAACCACATTTCTATTTAGAATAATTAAATTTAACCTCATATTACAAAATTATCACCTAGATAATAATGGGTCATTCAGTAAAATAAGAATCCATTTTGAGTAAATAATCATAAAATTAATTAGAATTTTAATCCTACATAATATGTAACATATTCTATTTATTGAGTTTGGTGTTTTCCACAAGAAAATATTGAATCTCAACTTCATACATATGATGTTTATAGGACACCATACCCACATTATTAATCCTTGAGGAAGATTTATGTTAAAACTCAATTCATTATGATGATTCTTTATCATTATCTTATTTTCTCATTAAACTTATTCTACTTATTCATGGGAAATTATTCTTTTACATTCCGAAATTATTGGGGTTTCTACATTTCTTTTTTAAAAAAATTTTGTTTTTCTTATTATCCTCATCCACAACATTCTTCTACGTTATAAAATAAAATGAATCAAGGTCCAAATCCAACACATTTGAATGATTTTAAGGGAATATTACACTTATATTTCCCTCTTACTCTACCAAAGTTCATCTAATGAAAAAAATGACATTTTCATAATATATATTTTCTCCACTATCTCGAGATTATTATTATTACTTCTCTTTAATTTTGAGATTCTTTATTTCATTTAATTTCATCTTTATCTCTTCCTCAAGAATCTTCTTAAAAACATGACCTCTTCTCAATTGATAGGAAATAAGAAAATTATTCAACTCATCATGATATAATTTATAACTATCTTAAAAATTATTATTCTTTAAATCAAATTTTTGAGGAAATTTTCTCATTAATTTCTCTAAGATGGTTTATTTGTTCAATATGTCTTTAAAATTATAATATTTATATATATCTCATTCAATTTTGTGAAGTAATATTCAATAATATAATCATTTTATATTGTAATATATTTAGAATTGTATCTTTAAATAATAATTTTATAATTTTTTTGTGAATGATAGTTTTACTATTCTCCCATATTTCATTGATAGTTTTCATTTCCATTACCTTTATAAACACATTATCTAATAAGTGAATTCGATTTATCACTGGTGAAAAAAAGGTTTTTGAAATAACTTTTAATTTTTTTTTAAACATAAATTCAATAGAGAGATTTATATATGTTTTCTTATCGATTATTTTTAACTGATTTGAAGAATTATATTTCACATCAATGTTTAAATAACCTTCATAGAAATATTTGTAAATCTCTTGAATGAGAAAATATTTTTGTGTTGGTTATTTTATAATGGTAATTAAATATGAATTTACTAAAATATGTCATGCCTATTATAAAATATCCATTATGATAAGTGTTTTTTAAAATATTAAAATAAAATAAAATTACCCGGCATAATAATAGCACAATCAGTATTAGAAAAAAACTTCACAAACTGAACCAAAATAAATCATTTCTAATTCAAATCATTCCAAATTCACAATTTAAAATATAAAAATTATAATGTATAATATATTTAAAATAAAACCCAATAAAACCTATGAAATAAAAAACTCATTCCCCTTATAAGTGATTAATCTCATTTTCAAAATAAGTTTTAGGTTCGTCAAGAAGGTTAAAATTAAATTAACATGTATTATTATAATAATTATATGTTAAATTAATTTAAAGGTTATAATGAAATATATCATTGTTTAATTTCTTAACAACCCCAGTAGAAATTATTTTAGAAATAAATATTATAAGACAATATCCACATTCCTTTACTCATTCTTGAATATGGATTTATATTTCATTATAAATTTTTAATTCAATATAACATTTTATGTAATTACATCTAATATATAGTAATTATAAATTTTAATTGGCCTTTTCACACACATATTTGATCCTTACTATCCTCTTTACTTTTGTATGATTAGGTTAATTTCATGCCCTATAATAAAAGTATCCATAGAAATAAAGTAAAGAATAATTACAATATAAAATTTAAAAATTAATCATATATATGTTTCTAATACATTATATAAATTTTCCATCACTACACAATTTATTGAGCATAAAAAGTTTGTTATCTTATCTTTTGAAACAAATAAAAAAAATATTAATGTCCATTAATATACAAAAAATGAAATAGGATTAGGTATTTAGTTAACATAAATAATACTTTATGAAATATATGTTCCATACCGTTTAAGATTAAGAAGTAAATAACATTTTATTGTTGTATTTTAAAATATTTTAAAAATATATACGATTTTGTAGGTATCTTTCATTGTCATCATTATTGGTGAAATAATTGGGGGGGGGGTCAAAAATCCATATATGGATGTCATCTCATAATAAATAAAATATGTATAAAGATTCCTAAATGAAAAAAATGTACTATATTTCATTAAATTAAAATAACTAAAATAAATATGATAATCAACTCAGATGGAAAAGAGTTGAATCACATTTATGCACAACAAATCTCTATATAAAAAATTCATGAGATCTTTATTTAAAATAATCAGATTCATTTATCACCAAAAAAATATTAGCATCAATTATAAGATCATAATATTCTGAAAAATGGATATGTTTCTAAATTATCAATCTCATTAGTAGTGGAATTTGAAGTCATAATAGAATGTGATTGTAATTGTTTACGACATTTTTATTTTAATTTAAAATAATCCTACAAAAAATATAAATATAATATAAATTTTTAAAATTTATAAACAAGTTTATCACCAATATGAAATAAAGTATGTAATATATATATATATATATTGGTAGAAAATATTCAAACATTTCATGTTATATAAAATAAAATATGGGTGATACTTGGTCCAACTATAGTGACATAATCTACAAGAAATGGTACTGTTATTAATCTATCTAAAATATCCTACATTGTGAATCTATACTGATCCATATTTATATATTTATGACGAAGGATATCCACAATATAATATATAATCTGATGTGTAATAATATTAATCTAGGGATCATCAACATATAACTCACAATAGTTGTGATGCTATGGAGTTGGATGTGTAGGAGTTAGACAAAAACGAGTAGGCAGAGGAGTGAGATTTGTAGGAAAATGTAGAAGACTGGTATTTTTAGCGTGAAACTATTTATGAATGTTTGAAAACATAAAATAGACCAAATATCTAATAAACTCCACAATAATCTTAACCATATCCAAAACATTTTATTCTAATGATTATATGTTTCTTTTATATACATTTTTTTTAATAGGTTATAGAAAAGCCAAACACTTTTTTGACGAATACACACTCCTCATACCCTCATACACAACCTGAGTGTTTGGTATTTTCCAATATAGTAGATAAAATATCCTTTATTACCACATTCTTGATGCTCTCGTATGTTCTCTATAAATCAAGGGATTCCTATATTGAATATTTGAACAATTAATTAGTGAATGACAATATATAAATATTTCAAATGAAATAAATAACATAAAATAATAACATAACATAAAAAATCCTAAAAACACTATCATGTATATACCTCAAATATTCCATAATATATCATCACATTTTTCTCATTTATATCTATTTAAATTTTCATTTCTAGCTAGGTGTAGGAGGGTATACCTCTTCAGAGCCTCAAGACCATGCTCTCAGTTCTTTAAAATATTACTCAATCATTTAGTCTTCTAATATTGTATACCCTCTATGAAATAATGTCTGAGGGTATGTGATTATCTATTGAACGACATAATTATATATCATCATTTACATTAAATTAAAGCTAAAAATCATTAATATGATCATTAATAAAATAATTCGAAAAGATACCATAGAACTTACAAAAAATAATTACTCTCATCTACCATCTACAAGATGCATCGTTATATCATTATCTAGAAAGAAATATATATCATATGGTTTTATATTTGTTCATTACATGAAAATGAAATCTAATATTAGGGTTTATTTAAAACCCATATATATCCTTGAGGACAAAGAAAACAATTTATTTGTGACTTCTATTGTGTAAGATATATCATATGTCATATTTATAGTTGGAAAAAATATTAGTAAAAACAAGAATGATAATTCAAATAACAATAAATTCAGTTTCACAAATTGTAACACCCCAGGTAAATAAAGAATATGACATTTTCTTATATAATCATATTTGTGAATAAAATATTAATATGACTTTAAAGGGGATGCTATGCTCGATGGCATACCCAACACGCAACAACGAGTTTCTTGGGAATCTTACGTTGCACTCTAATAATAAAATAATATTATTTTAAATGGTAGTTAACATTTAGTAGTTGTATTGGAGGGAATGGATATAAATAACTAAAATATGATTATATATGTTTTTAAATGTTTTTACATTTATCCAATAAAATATAAAGGCTTAAAATACGGAAAGAATTCAATTTTAGGCGTATATGCCCTAGTTTTCACTAAAGGTTCACTTATCGCCTTTTGATGGAGAACCGTAATTAAATATAGTTTTGTTCACTCTTATACATACTTTTGGACCAAATAAAACTCTTCTTAAGAATTAGGACATCAAAATTTACTTGGTGTAAATTTTTGGTATCTTTCCGATAAAGTTCATTTTTTAAATGAATAGTGTAAAATGTTGTATTTTAATTCAAAACCTCTTTTTAATCTAATTTATTTATATGATTAGATTATATTTTTAATTTGTTTTAAAGTGAAATTAGAATATATTTTTACCATTAAATCCAATATTGGTTGTTGTAATTAATTTCACTTTGAAATCAGACTTAAACTAGTGTCAATCTTTTTATACTTATGGTTTCATAAAAACACGCTATTTGATCTAACAGCGGGAATTAATTACTAAATTAATTAATGTGACTTATATGTTTTGAATTTTGTAAAATATACTTCATTTTTGAATTCGGAATATCAAATATATCTTAGGGTGAATTTTTGGGATTTTTCTGAAAAACTTCAATTTTTGATGAATAGTGAAACCACTAAGTGGTACTTATAAAAACTGATTTTTCCGTTTAAATGAAATTTTTCCATATTTGTGTTTTGAATTTCAAAAATCTGACATACATGGTTGTCATTAAGAAGTAAATTGTGGATCAATGGGATAAAAATAATTTTTTGGTGAATAGTAACTTATTAAGTTTTTAATCGCGATTAGAGGTAATTAGTGTAGTTTAAGGTAAAAATAATGTTTTAATAATATGAAATGAACTTGACACATTTACTAACCTCATTGGATGTGTCATGGCCGACCAATACAACCCATGGGTCAACTTGGGGACCCCATGAAGCCACTTTGGTTTGAAAATGACATTAATATCTTTTTATTTAAAGTTAAAGTAAAAATGAGACAAACATGAAATGTTTTACTAAAACAATTTTTAGAAGGGGTTATACTAATCCTATATTTGTCTATAAATACTCTTTGGAAAGATAAAAAGATTTAATACATTAGGATATTTTTGATATAATTTTTAGACATTAAATAAATTAATTTAATTATGACATCATGATGATGCAACGATGACCTCATTAATGAACAGTTTAAATAAAATGAAACGATAATATAAAATCTAAGACCTACACATGTCCAAAAACTATTGGATGGGAATATTTCTAAGCCTTATCATCTTATCTTCTAAATAAATCAATGTGGGACCTTAGAAATTCGAAACAATTTTGAAAATAAAATAATAGTTTCATGATTTCCAAAAGTGCCCCTCCTCTCCTCTTATAAAAGGCCCCCACCTCTACCTCCTTACCCACACTCCCAAAGCCATTGGCTCGGCCAACCCCTGCCCATTTTGTCTCTCCACATCCCTCTCCTAATCCTAGAGGATTCCCTTTGGGTAGAATCCTTTTAAAGGAAGCCTTTAGGCTCAAATCAAAAGGAGTTACACTTTTAAAGGTAATTCATTCTCTCATGTTCATTTTTTTTATTTTTCTTCTCCAACCCCCCTAAACTATTTTTATTTACTTATTTTGTAATAAAACCAGTATCTTCAATATACTAGGATGTTTTTATAAGATTTATTCGAGCTAAACTCTCACACAACTACATCAAATGGTTAAAGAACATACGGTTTCCGTGGATGGCGAAATTCTGCCTCCCGAAACGATGATTGTTAAATACTCATTTAACACCTTAAAAGGTGGCCATGATGATGTCACTATTTTTATATATGATATATAATATGTTTATTATTTCCTTAATCTTCTTTATTTTTCATTTATGGCATACCATTATTGTTTCCATTATGGGTAAACACGATATCTTCATTTTAGGAAGTGCGGACTACCGCCCCCTGAAAGTGATTTGATTCGTTAATACCATATGTGGGATGTGTAAAGTATAAAGTTAATGATATTATATATGTTATTATACTGTAATTATAATATACTCTTATATCATTTTGATTCCATTCCAAAAAATACGAAATAGAAATGGAAGTAGTGTTCATGCGTACGTACGGTTTACCGTCTCCATGAACGGTGCATTTCATTTCTTACCTCTAAATGTGATGTAATATTATAAATACATGTATATGCTGAATATATATGATATATATGTTATCCAAATCGTTAATATAATTCTGGATATAACGAACCTTTGACCAAATTAACAACATGTAAGTGTAAGAAGTCTATTTTTGACTTAAGAACCAAATACCGACAAAATGAACATTATAAACTTAAATGATTACATGATGTTCATAACATAGTATAAAAGGAATAATGAACTTGAAAAAGGTTCTTAAGAAAGTAGAGATTAACTCAAGTTTATTATTCAGGAGATTAAAGAACAACTGAGTCAAGTCGGACCCGAGGTATGGGACTTCGTCTCAATCTCCTTTCATTGAGGCATATTTTGTTTTATACACAACCTTCTTTTATATGGTGTATAAACCCCTTTGACTTTTACGTTTATTCAAAAGGAATCTTTTTTATACAAAGCATTTACTAAATGAAAAAAGGGAATGTTTTTGTCGTACGTATGCGGCGACAACGACTTCTCCGCCGTCGTGACCGTTATTTGAGTTTCGGCTTCCTCTTCAATCCATACATTCTTTTTAAAAGAAAAATAAATACCATGTTTTACTTTTCTTTTATTTTGGTATCGAAAATGGTTTTCATAATGTTTTTATATCAAGGTGTTGTATTGATATCTTGTGATTGAAAGGTGGGAATGTTATGTTTCCTTTATGCATGTTTTATGTGATATGATTATGTTGAGGTTCTTGGGCATTATTATGAAAACGGGTGGTTCCGTGATAAACTAAGGGTGGGTGATCCCGATATAGCTCTCCAATGCATTGGGTAACACAAAGGAGTGAAACATTAAGGTTTCTCCGAATAGATTTTAGGGAATATACTGTGATGGGTATTCCAAACGTAACTAAGAGGGTTACTCCCTACGTAATAATTTTATGAATGCCTCAAGTTACCTTTATGTCTTATGATTTCTATGATTTATTCATGATTTGATGAGGTATGTTAAAGTGCTTATGTTTTATGGGTAAAGTATGATCTCATCCTTATGTATATATGTACCCATGTTTCCTTTCCATATTTTTATATCCCTTACTGAGCTTTTTATGCTCATCTCAAGTTTTTTGAAATGTTTTTCACAGGTCAAGGGAAAGGTACATGATATGATGATAGTGTCAAGGAAGTGTCAAGAAAGAATCCATGTTTATTCTAAATATGTTTCCATTTATGGGGATGAAGAATACTATCTTTATGTCACCACTTTGTTTATATATGGAATGTAATGCAAGTTTTATGATCTAATTCTCTAAAACTCTAAACCTGAAAAGATCCTCATTGTGTAATCTTGTAATTAATCAAGATTAAGTAAGGTTTAAGGCTGGGGACTTATAGTTTGTATCCGAGGTCGGTTTAGATAACTTTAGAGGTTAGGGTATTCTCTAAGCACAAGTGACATTACCATAATGGTTAGGATTTCAGAAAGAGTCCTAGTTTTAGATAAAGTGAATGAGTAAGTGTTTATCTTCCTCATTAGTACATGATGGTTATGTTGATATACTCACACTGACCTTTTTGGTTGTAGTAAATGGCTGGATCTAGCAGGCACCAAAGTGATGATGGGTTTGAAGGAAACTATGGTGGTTCTCTGATTAAGAGACTGGATGAGATGGGGGATTCAATGAGGAATCTCATGGTTGTTCTAAACCAACTATCAAGGATTCATGATCAACCACTTCAACCTTGGTGAGTTCTCTAATGAATCATGTACGAGATGTCCAACTCGATGTGGAAATTCAGGTAATAATTATTATGGTAACCATTAGGGTTTATATGATCCTTAATTTTTAGGTAATTATGGGTTACTCTATGATATGATGGAAAATGAAAGGAATGAGAAAAACTTGAGGTTAAAATATGTTATGATCATTTTTGAAGATTTTATCCCTTTTTGGGGAATGATTTAAGAATTATATAGTTTTGGAAAAAGTACAACACACAGACCGTGTGACAACCTGTCGCGTCGGACAAAGCTGCGGGAATCGAACCCACAACCAAAGTGCGACTGGTATTTATCGCCTACCACTGGACTATGTGAAGTCCCTGGTTAGTTTGACTGATTCATTCTAGTTACATGATTTTATGAATTAATAGTAAGTTGATTTTGGGTTATTTATGAAAATGATTAACCTATCATGGAGGATATGTGATTAGGTTAATTACTTTTCAATACAAGACTTTAGGAGCAACTGATGTTGTTTGGAGATAAATGTTACGATTTAACTTGGAAGACTATGTGACTAAATCCTTCAAATACTTGGGTTTCAACCTTAGTTTGGTTTACGTTGAAGAATTTTATGGACAAATTTTTTATCTAATGGTCCTCGTTGAACTTTGGGTTTTGTTGGACAAATTTTGGAGGTTAAGAATAGATTTTCTTTTTATAAAGGGTTATCCTTTTCTGGATTATCTGACCTTGTACTAACATTTTTGGTTTTGGTTTTGGTTAAAGCCTGAAGACATGGGATGTATATAGTTCTCTTTGGTGGATTAGGTGATTCTCTAGAAGTTGATTATAGTACTCTTAATGTGAACAAGTCTCCCTAAATACTCGTCTTTTGGAAAAAAATATGAGTTTGATTAAGGAATCTAGTAAAAGTTGAAAGTCAACATGATAAGTGATTATGTTTCCTTATGAATAAATTCCTCAATAAAAAGTAACTTAAAACAAAAATGTTGTCTATTAACTTTTCCTACTGGGGAATCGAATACCGTTTAACCCATCACAAGTTTGTGATTTTCTCGTGCTTAACTCTCTCCTAAACATGTTTTCTATCACTCTCCATCAGAACATGACCCTTTTTTTTCCTCCATGTCCATATTTTCATACTTTTAATCCTAGTATGGGTTAACTCGGGTGACCTTTGTAGTTATCTTTCTTTATTTTAAAGTGATTGTCTTACCGACTCTTGTTCCGATGTGGGACTTTCAAGAATGTTTCCAAGCGCAATTTTAAAATTGCGAGGACGCAATTCCCAAAAGGGGGGAAGGATGTAATACCCCAGGTAAATAAAGAATCTGACATTTTCTTATATAACCATATTTGTGAATAAAATATTAATATGACTTGCTCGATGGCGTACCCAACACGCAACAACGAGTTTCTTGGGAATCTTACGTTGCACTCTAATAATAAAATAATATTATTTTAAATGGTAGTTAACATGTAGTCGTTGTATTGGCAGGAATGGATATAAATAACTAAAATATGATTATATATGTTTTTAAATGTTTTTACATTTATCCAATAAAAGATAGAGGCTTAAAATACGGAAAGAATTCAATTTTAGGCGTATATGCCCTAGTTTTCACTAAAGGTTCACTTATCGCCTTTTGATGGAGAACCGTCATTAAATATAGTTTTGTTCACTCTTATACATCCTTTTGGACCAAATAAAACTCTTCTTAATAATTGGGACATCAAAATTTACTTTGTGTAAATTTTTGGTATCTTTCCGAGAAAGTTCATTTTTTAAATGAATAGTGTAAAATGTTGTATTTTAATTCAAAACCTCTTTTTAATCTAATTTATTTATATGATTAGATTATCTTTTGATTTGGTTTTAAAGTGAAATTAGAATATATTTTTACCATTAAATCCAATAGTGGTTGTTGTAATTAATTTCACTTTGAAATCAGACTTAAACTAGTGTCAATCTTTTGATACTTATTGTTTCATAAAAACACGCTATTTGATCTGACAGCGGGAATTAATTATTAAATTAATTAATGTGACTTATATGTTTTGAATTTTGTAAAATAGACTTCATTTTTGAATTCGGAATATCAAATATATCTTAGGGTGAATTTTTGGGATTTTTCTGAAAAACTTCAATTTTTGATGAATAGTGAAACCACTAAGTGGTACTTATAAAAACTAATTTTTCCGTTTAAATGAAATTTTGCCATCTTTGTGTTTTTAATTTCAAAAATCCGACATACATGGTTGTCATTAAAAAGTAAAATGTGGTTCAATGGGATAAAAATAATTTTTTGGTGAATAGTAACCTATTATGTTTTTAATCGCGATTAGAGGTAATTACTGTAGTTTAAGGTAAAAATAATGTTTTAATAATATGAAATGAACTTGACACATGTCCTAACCTCATTTGATGTGTCATGGCCGACCAAGACAACCCATGGGTCAACTTGGGGACCCCATGAAGCCACTTTGGTTGGAAAATGACATAATATCTTTTTATTTAAAGTTAAAGTAAAAATGAGACAAACATGAAATGTTTTACTAAAACAATTTTTAGAAGGGGTTATACTAATCTTATCTTTTCCTATAAATACTATTTGGAAAGATAAAAAGATTTCCTACATCAGGATATTTTTTTATAATTTTTAGACATTAAATAAATTAATTTAATTATGACATCATGATGATGCAACGATGACCTCATTAATGAACAGTTTAAATAAAATGAAACGATAATATAAAATCTAAGACCTACACATGTCAAAAAACTATTTTATGGGAATATTTCGAATCCTTATCATCTTATATTCGAAATAAATCAATTTGGGACCTTATAAATTCGAAACACGTTTGAAAATAAAATAATAGTTTCATGATTTCCAAAAGTGCCCCTCCTCTCCTCTTATAAAAGGCCCCCACCTCTACCTCCTTATCACACTCCAAAAGCCTTTGGCTCGGCCAACCCCTGCCCATTTTGTCTCTCCACATCCCTCTCCGCATCCTATAGGATTCCCTTTGGGAAGAATCCTTTCAAAGGAAGCCTTTAGGCTCAAATCAAAAGGAGTTACACTTTTAAAGGTAATTCATTCTCTCATGTTCATTTGTTTTATTTTGCTTCTCCAACCCCCCTAAACTCTTTTTATTTACTTATTTTGTAACAAAACCAGTATATTAAATATACTGGGATGTTGTTATAAGATTTATTCGAGCTACACTCTCACAAAACAACTTCAAATGGTTAAAGAACATACGGTTTCCGTGGATGGCGAAATTCTGCCTCCCGAAACGATGATTGTTCAATACTCATTTAACACCTTCAAAGGTGGCCATTATGATGTCACTATTTTTATATATGATATATAATATGTTTATTATTTCCTTAAGATTCTTTATTTTTCATTTATGGCATACCATTATTGTTTCCATTATGGGTAAACACGATATCTTCATTTTAGGAAGTGCGGACTACCGCCCCCTGAAAGTGATTTGATTCGTTAATACCATATGTGGGATGTGTAAAGGATAAAGTTAATGATATTATATATGTTATTATACTGGAATTATAATATACTCTTATATAATTATGATTCCATTCCAGAAAATACGAAATAGAAATGGAAGTAGCGTTCATGCGTACGTACAACTTACCGTCTCCATGAACGGTGCATTTCATTTCTTACCTCTAAATGTGATGTAATATTATAAATACATGTATATTCTGAATATATATGATATATATGTTATCCAAATAATTAATATCATTATGTATATAACTAACCTTTGACCAAATTAACAACATGTAAGTGTAAGAAGTCTATTTTTGACTTAAGAACCAAATACCAACAAAATGAACATTATAAACTTAAATGATTACATGACGTTCATAACATGGTATAAAAGGAATAATGAACTTGAAAAAGGTTCTTAAGCAAGTAGAGATTAACTCAAGTTTATTATTCAGGAGATTAAAGAACGACCGAGTCAAGTCGGACCCGAGGTATGGGACTTCGTCTCAATCTCCTTTCATTGAGGCATATTTTGTTTTATACACAACCTTCTTTTATATGGTGTATAAACTCCTTTGACATTTATGTTTATTCAAAAGGAATATTTTTTATACGAAGCATTTACTAAATGAAAAAAGGGAATGTTTTTTTTCGAACATATGCAGCGACAACGACTTCTCCGCTGTCGTGACCGTTATTTGAGTTTCGGCTTCCTCTACAATCCATACCTTCTTTTTAAAAGAAAAATAAATACCATGTTTTACTTTTCTTTTATTTTGGTATCGAAAATGGTTTTCATAATGTTTTTATATCAAGGTGTTGTATTGATATCTTGTGATTGAAAGGTGGGAATGTTATGTTTCCTTTATGCATGTTTTATATGATATGATTATGTTGAGGTTCTTGGGAATTATTATGAAAACGGGTGGTTCCGTGATAAGCTAAGGGCGGGTGAACCCGATATAGCTCTCCAATGCATTGGGTAACACGAAGGAGTGAAACGTTAAGGTTTCTCCAAATAGATTTTAGGGAATATACTGTGATGGGTATTCCAAACGTAACCAAGAGGGTTACTGCCTACGTAAGAATGTTATGAATGCCTCAAGTTACCTTTATGTCTTATGATTTATATGATTTATTCATGATTTGATGAGGTATGTTAAAGTGCTTATGTTTTATGGGTAAAGTATGATCTCGTCCTTATGTATATATGTACCCATGTTTCCTTTCCATATTTTTATATCCCTTACTGAGCTTTTTATGCTCATCCCATGTTTTTTGAAATGTTTTTCACAGGTCAAGGGAAAGGTACATGATATGATGATAGTGTAAAGGAAGTGTCAAGAAAGAATCCATGTTTATTTTAAATATGTTTCCATTGATGGGAATGAAGAATAATATCTTTATGTAACCACTTTTTTTATATGTGGAATGTAATGCAAGTTTTATGATCTAATTCACTAAAAATCTAAACTCGAAAAGATCCTCAATGTGTAATCTTTTAATAACTCAAGATTAAGTAAGGTTTAAGGCTGGGGCCTTATACAAATTTTCTCCCATAATTGAGACATTTTTTACGTGTTGAAACTTATCAAATAAAAAGGAAAAAATGAAAACAATTTCCCCAAAATGCATTTACACAAAAAAAATTAAATTGTTTTTAATTTTTAAAACTATGATTATCATTATAATTAAACTCAAAAAAATCTTATAGTCCTTAAAACATTTGATTGCTAATTGTTTTAAACACGTGTTACCATATCTACTGACCTTGGAAGCCTTATCATCCTCTAAAAAATTAAATTGGTCTTCGGAATAATGATGATGAGGCTCTATATAAGAAGAATTTGTATGGTCCTCCCCAAAATTATTATAGAGAGTTTACTTATTTATTTTTCATTATCCAACAAATATAAAAATTATCAATTAGTATAAAAATATAAATACCCAATGGTTACATATAAAATTAAATAAAAATTGAAAAAAAATCCAAAAAAAAAGTTAACTTAAATAAGAAATTGTTTATCCATATTTTTTAATGTAGTAAACTAAAATTCTAGCCATATTAATGGGAGATGAAATGATATAAAAATAAAAATAATAATTAATCTAAAATATTAAAAAATAAACTATTTAATATATTAATAAATTAAAATATTAAAATGATAAAAACAATACAAAAACAAAAAATATACAACTCTATATAATATTCATTAGATAATATAATTATAATACAAAAAATAATACTGAAAATATTATCTGTCATAGCAGTTAGTATTTTATAATTTAAAAAGAAGACCAAAAATATTTGGGAATCATAAAATCTTATATCAAGTATAAAAAAAGATTTATTAAAAATTTAATTTAATCTAATATTTACATATATTTTAGATTAACTGAATAATGACAAAAAACTAAACAAATCAAAAATAATAATTTATTAAATTTATTAATATTTATGTTTTATATAAAAGTATTAAAACATATATTATTTTTTCTAAATTTAAAATGGAAAACATGAAAAAACTATGTTATCTATTCTACTAGGAGATTAAAAGGTATTATTTTCTGATATTCAGTCGTCCTAATCAATTCACAGGGAACAAACAATTTTTTTGACATGATCATCAATATTTTCTTATAATATATTAATTGATGTAGGGATATAATATTAATATGTATCATCACCGATATTTTCATCACCAAAATATTATATTTCCATATAAAATGATATGATATTGCACGTTTTATGGACCAGGAAGATAGATTTTTTCCCACATGTTTATATAATAAAATGATTGGTTATATATTCTAATCTACTAAGATTATTTATTTTTATACCAACTTCATCACATATGATGTTATTTTTACTGATAACCCCATTATAGTTAGAAATATTAAATCTAAATTAATATAACTAGTGTCCAAAATATCATCAATAACTTTTTCAAATTCAATTTATTTTGATATGGTGCTTTCTTCTATGGAACATGAAAAATGAATTTCTTCTTTGATCCCCTATACACTTATATTCTATACTCAAAGTTTGTTTTCATGAAATTTATTATAAAATGATTACCCATTAATGTTATAAAAATACCATGTTATAAAATTTAATCATTGAACACCAATAACCAATTTTTTTATGAATCATTTGATTGAAGATGTACGAACTCTTTAACACATGATTATTTATGCTCATTTGATATCTACATATCATTCTTATATGGACAACATTGTTTTATCACATTAATATGAAATGTTTTATATGCATGAGAATCATATATTTTATTAAATATATATATATATATAGGATTTATCAATTCAACTATCAATGATATTACTTTTATGTTATGATTCCCCCCCAAATTACTTGTTCATTGAATGATGTATTCAAATAGATGTGCTCTACTATAGAAAAGAACATTGTAAAGAACTCTATAACTTCTAAAGAAAATTACTTCTCAATAATGAATGATTCACATCAATATGGATTAATAACATGTCTCGTTTATATATATGTGTCCACAAGGATTTATTTATATAGACAAATAAACCATTAATGTTATCATGATATCAAATAAATATGATGGAAAATACAATTCTTGTTAAAAATATTCAGTCTGAATGGCCTGAAGGCCTTCATTTTTTTATTATTTTGATAATCCACCTTTCAAGGGATGATGTGGAACCCTAACAAGGACCGAAGGCTCAGAGAAAATAACATGATGTGACCATTATGATATTTCTGTCCATTCAACATAAAAGCATATATTGACACATTTTTTTAATATTTTAATAATAAAACAAAAAAAATTGATTTCATGAAGACACATTGATAAGAACTAGTTTTCTCCCTCATGGATAATGTATGACAAGTGGGAGGCATGTATGTTCATCTTTTAGTAGGATTGTGAGCAAACTCTAAATATATTCCCATTAACAGGAAGTGATATCTTTCATTCAGACCATATTTAATATATCATTTAATATATAATAATATTATAATCAAATTTTCATTCGCATTTTTTCAACAAATTCTTGGCATCAATTTTATGTTTTAATAATACATATCTCTAAGGTATACTAAAAAAATATAGATCATTTAATATAAATAAATCTATCATTACTATAATTTTGTATCTTTCTGAATATGACATAGATTATTTTCATCCTCTTAAAATATTGATTGGTTTTAAATGGTTTTGGATAAGTATAAAATTAAAATTGGCCATGGAATTCCATTTCTTTTCTTTTGTAAGGGTGATCTATAAACAAAGAAAATTGATTTCCCATGTATACTATTTTTATCCAACATTATATTTGATAATATATAGCCTCTTCCCCCTAACATGGACACAATTTATACCTCATAACACTATATCCCGATAGATTTTTTTTACTCTAAAGTAATTTATATCTCTCACAAAAGTTTCAAATCATCTAATAATGGTGACAAGAAAACATAACAATAATTTCTAGGATGTTTTGGTCCAGAAATAATTAAAATCAACATGAAATATTTCTAATTCATGAAATTTATGGAGATAAGTTGTATATTACCAAAAAAATTAATGGAGTATGTTTTCGACTAAAGTATTGATATGGATTCATTACATCTTTACGTAGTCCATGTATAAGATTTATAACTTCATTTTTGAATGTATGAAATTTTTGATTAATTTTATTCCACAATGGATAATTAGTTGTATGATGTAATTTTCCATCATATATTATATCATATATATTCCAACATAACCTTTCATTATCATTTTATCTTTTAGATAAAAATTTTAAATGAGGAATTATTGGAAGATACCAAATTTCATCAGTAAGAGTGGTTTTTACTGATTAATTATCTAGTGTTTTTTCTTTCAACTAGTACTACGCTTTCCCACATATATGATATTTTGGATGATTTTTATATTCCATCATATAATGTACATTATCTTTATATTTATCTTGTATCTTCTTGAACAAAAAACTCATTATCCATAAAATTTTATGAAAAATATAATTTCAATATAAAATATTTTTTTCTTAAAGAAGTATGTCTTTCAACAAATATAGAAACTTTACATAACACTTATCACTCCATCTATATTTTTATTCCATTTATATTAATATAAAACCCATTTATAAAATTGAAAATTTCATACAAACATTATTCAATTGTTTTTTAGCATCATCATATAGATTCTCAAGTAACGATTCTTTCTTAATCAACTCTATATCAATATCAAATATCCTTTTTGTCAATTTAATGAAACATATCTTATTAAAAATCATTATCAGTAACAGGTCTATAATTCTCCCCAATTTCTCCATACCAAATCCAAGGATTTTAGCTTTTATTAGACCACTATAAACTAAATTATCTTGAATTTCTCTACATTTCACATTATTTTTTTTAAACATTCAAGAAATGATAGAAAAATAAATCATTGTTTGGATCCTTTTATTTATAAACATAAAAAAACACAAACACCATCCTCATATTCATCACTTTTTCATAATTTAGTATTCCAAAATCGACTCATTATTATGTTTAAAAAATATCTAGAATTGAAATAATTTATTATATTTGGAAATTTTATTTCAAATTTACATTTATGAATAAAAATAAAAATAAAGACATAAAATATTTAATAAACAAAATAAAGATAACATATTTGATAAATAGAAGTATCACATGGAACATATCTAATTATCTTCTTTTGAGAAAAAAATAATGGAATTAAAAATTAAAAAATGAATTTAAAAGGATGGCCAAAACGAAAACACAAGTATTCTTTATTTTTAACTTTTAATAACATAATTATATATATTGAATGTAAATAAATCAATATCATAAAATAAATGGATAAATATTAGAAACTGATAAAAAATGTGTTTATAGAACATGATTAAGAATATAAATACATGCCTACGCTTATTTCAATATTGACATGAATGGGTGACTATAAAAACATACACTATAGGATCACCAAAAAATGATTCAATACATATAAAATTTAAATTACAATAAAATAATTTTACGTTTATATTATTAGATTAATTTTTATATTTAAAAATATTTCATATAATATAAAAAAATTAAAAAAATTATTTGATTTAGAAATTCAAAGTCATTTAATAAATTTTTAATTGACATATATAACTTATTAAAATAAATACAATGTTCAACCTGAGTTAAGCCATATTAATTTTATAGAGGGTAAATAAAAATAATAATAATAATTTTATCTCTATATTTGAAATATGATTGGGTAATCCATCTTGCATTAGTGACGGGATAAAATAAATGTTTAATGGTTTTTAACCTAATATGATAATGAAATCAACAAGATCATATAAATATATATTATTTTTACTCCGTATTAAATCTGCATAGTCAACTATAACTTCATATTTCCAATTAATAATGAAAGAAAAAACATTATAAAACCATTTATTTTTAAATTAAAATTATTTATATCACTTATTCATCAAATAGACATTTAAAAAACATTAATATTAAAACATGAATTAATCGGTTTAAAAATACCTTATAAGAGTGAATAATTGGAACTATTAATACAAATCATAAAGAGATGTTTCCATAAGTGGAGGAAGATGTCATTGGATTAAAAAAATATTCTAAAAATGATTCATAAAATTAGTAATAAATTGGATTCAGGTAAAATCAAAAAAATATGTAATGACTGAAAAAAGATAATTGGGAGACTCTACAACACATGGGGGAGATAAATGAGAAATTGATGATTGAAGTGATTTTGAAATTTATTGTGAGGGTGATAAAGATGATGAAAGGATTGGCAGGAATGAGGGTTGGGATACAGAGTTGGAACATGAGAACAAATAATTATCTTGATTTTAGGATAAGAAAGATGTATTTTTAAGAGGTATAAATGAATGGGAGAAACATAATATGATAGTTATTTAAAATGTATATTTTACTTTAGTTTTAAAATTCTTTTTTTATAAGATAGATTTTTTATATTGCTATGTTTTTTACAAGTTAAATGAAAAAAATCATTCATATCATTTATTATACAACTGATTTTATAGATGAATAAAATATATGTTCATGTTTGTTAAAAAACAACAGCCAAGAAAAAAAATTATAATGTAGTTTTAAAAATTGATCTTATAACTCAACCAAAAATTTTATATTTGTTACTAGTTTAAAATTATATAATTTTTATCGAATTAAAAATTCTTATTGGAATAAGTATACAGAACATCATACCTATTTTTAGTAAATCTAATTGTGGTTGTATCCATAACTTCTTGAAAAATATAAATATGATAATGAATTAAAACATCATTCCATCAATGATAATTATTCCCATAAAATATATGAATTCCTCAATTATTGATAGAAATGTGATTCTCTATCATTTCATTAACCATTATAGGAATATTAAATGGGAAACTCTATTTCTATGATATGTCTTGAAATTCTCCAGGATCGAATCAAAATTAATAAGGGGTCAAATTAGTGTCTATATTTTGATATAACTTTCATAAAATTAACCAATGTTACTCGTTAATTGCATGTTCCAATAAAAATTTAAAAATCAACCCCAATCATATGTAATGAATGCAAACATAAAAATAAGTGCACATAGGATTCTTATATTTTTCAATCCCAAGGTCGGTATCTAATTTCATACAGTGTTTGAGTTGAGATCTATATACATATGTATCAAAAATATAATAAAGTGGTTACCTGATAATTGAAGTTATAATCCTTGACCATTAATGTTATCCCCCAACAGCTCAATATTATGAATATAATATACACTATTTCCTATATGATTAAAAAATGAGATCCAATCAAAATGAAATGATCATAAGTGTTCTCCATAATTCTGTACAAAAAATGTAAGATCTTTCCACAAAACTTCTGAATATTTACAGTCAATTCAGACATCATCTCCATAAACATTGTGGTTAATATGGTTCTTTAAGAATTAATAGATCATTGTTCTGTTACAGAATAAATTTCTTCATTTTTTTTATGACACTAGTTAAATTTTGAATTGTAGTAAAATATATCATAATCAATATTCATTTTCTCATCTTCTACTTCTTCTTTAAATCACCATAACAATATAATAACTATTTTAAATATTTGAATTTTTTAAACTCCTTGAAATTTGGTCTGATGATATTTTTAATTAAAATGGATCAAATATATTTAATAAAATAAAATAGATTTTAGTCTTTATTAAATACTTCATATAATTTGTTTTTTTAAATCATATAATTATCGTATAAGGACCTTCACAATATTAAAATTTAATTATCTCTTACATATCATATTCAATTTCCATCCCTATTCCTTATACCCCAATCATGTTTCTAATTTACTAATATACCAATAGTAATACAACATGAGAACTCTTATTGTGAATCATTTCATCCCACCATATCATTCCACTATAGTACTATTTTCATGAATATTCTAACTACAATAGAATTCATTCTTAAAATACATACTTCATCATTGAGTGTGGTGGGACATTAAAATCCTGACACAACCATCTAATTAAAATATCATACTGAATAAATATTTATTATTCCAATCATTTTAATGTTTATCTCATTGAATAAAAACTTTCAACATCATTTGATTTAATAATACTCATGAATATCTCATGATATTTCTCTCATAATGGTTTATTTAAATTCCTATCATATATTCATATACTTTTTCTTAAAAATATTATATGAACACAAATATTATCCTCTGAAACAACTAAAAATGATTTACATTTCACTTATACGATATTATGTACATTTTTATGCATCTTTTATATACTCAAATAAATCATTAATACCCTCAAAATAGTCTTCTGTTTCACATGTGAAATATTACCTATAAACAATAGGGTGTTGTATATTCAATTACAACATAGAGTTTTTCTTAAATTTAAATATATATAAGTTATGTATTATATTAACAAATAATAATTCAATTATTATATAACCTCCTAATTATAATATTTGAATTTGATAAAATGTTATGTATCCCAGTGAATCCCTATTAATTTTCATATTCTACTAACACAAAGATAATTTGTTTGTATTGGGACACTCCTATAATTTTTTACCGACCTTATCAACTAATATATATCAAAATTAATCCAAAATATTCAGAAAAACAATTTATAAACATTTAAAAATGATTACAATGATCCGCATACATAGTTGAAAACCGAAATGTAACACCTTAATGAATTCCTTGGGATCATCACTATTTTAAAATTTTGATATATTAAATGATCATTTTTCTTTCTTCACCAAATATTTTATTTTTATGTATTTAATAATTTATTTTATCCACATCATATGATCTGAATTTTCCCTAAAAATATCTTGTTTAGTCAAATATCCTCCTCCAAAATAATATTGATTATTATGTAATCATCTCGACAATAAATAGTTCTCCATTTAATATTACAACCATTCCTTTTACAGAGTACATTACCATTCATCATATTGGTATTTAGGTTTAATCATACATGAATTATTCTTATATAGAGATGTGTCAACCAATGATTATGGGGGTGAATATTTATGTGTTCTATTACTCCAAGTATACGTTTTATTTCATTTTCACCTCTTCAATTATTCTATGATCAGATACCTCTATCTTTATCTCTCATTTTTTCAATATGTATATATGGAATAGAAAATTTAAAAAATATAACCCCTGGATTTTTTAATAATTCCCCCCATTTATTGATGAATATGTCCCTTATGCGTCATGGTTTTCATCCAATTCCCACAAAATTCTTCAAATTATTAAAAGAAGCATGAGGTGTGGTATGAAAATTGACTTATTTGCCTTTAAATGTCCAAATTAAATGAATGAAATGTATCTCCTTTATTTAATATCTACAGAATATAGGATTCAACCTACTACTTGTGAAGTATATCAATAATTAAATAATAGTGTACCTCATAGACAAAATAGTTGATCATCTTCCATAATTTCAGTAATCAGGTGGGATCCCTAAATCCTTTTCATAATTCTAAAGAAGATGATTGTTATATTTTGACCCTCTCAATAAAATATTTTCTGAATACGACACATAGTAGATGAGGTCAGATGATTATCTATGATTCCTTTGCTTCCTCAGCATCCTGAATAATAAAATTATTTTCCATTAGAACAGAATATTCTCTTTGACTTCATTGATTAATCAGGTTTATGTAAAGTTTGTTTTCTCAGTCCTTATTCTTCAATATGTAAGAACAAAACTAGGAATATCATTTGGTTTTTTAATACTTGAAGTATATAGTAGGTTAATCTGTCAATTCCATCTCTAGTTATTCCTCCTTCGACATGAAAAATTTATCCTTTGTATGAAGTTGATATAATTCTACTTTTCTCTTTCTATTCTAATTTTTTATAATATCCTACCCATTAGTATATGGAATCTAGAATTTCTTTTATCTTTAGAGTTTGTGTTCATAAAATTTTGGCTGTATAAACATTGATTCTATGGTCTTCATTTTATTCAAACTCATCATATAAATTTTATTGAAGAATTGGATCATTTCATTCCTCATGATATTTTAATTATGAAAATTTTCAACTAAATACTTATTCTATACATAATTTTTTCACATAATTAATTTTTATTTTGTATTCATGTGTGTTTAAACACCTACACTATGGAATGAAATCATCTTATTTTGTGTGGAACACATCCTGACTCCCGATTAACCCCCCCATATCTCCGTATTTCATCACTGCTGGAACAAGGATCATGTTATCTATCATTATGTTTTATATTTAAAGAATATATATATAAATTTTTCTTATTTGAATCTCCCATTAAGATCCTTAAAAATTTGTAAATCATATATTTTTAAAAAGTAAAATATTTTACAAGGATATCGATTATGATATGTTGAATGAAATCGTTATGGAAGTCCCATATATCCTATGAGCTTCTAAAATATCTTATGGGACAAAAAATGCTCTATACGACAAGAATCTAATGTATGTCGGACAATATCATTTTTCAGTTTTCATCATCTATAATTGTTATACATGAAGATAAAATCACATACATGACTCAGAAAGTTTCTTATTTACAATTCAAATCCCCTATGCATATCTGAATTCTCTAACACATGATTTTTTTGGAAAATCATAATTATACTACACAAGATATTCACCTACATGTTTCTAAATTTTCTTAATCATGTAAAATTTATTCCACATATAATGATTTCCTTTTTCCATTTTATCTCTACTTCCATGTTTCTGAAATATGCAATAAACATAGATAAAATATCTTATAGGTGGCTAAAATCTTCCAATATTATATGAAATGAAATATCTGTGGCTCATATTTCTTACACATACCACAGAATATTATTAGTGGCTAAAAAACATATGCAACCTCAATCATATTACATTGTAAGATAGTTTACATTGTAAATAGTTCATAATTATATATGGAACATTCATATTTCCCTCATCTCATTTTATAAGCACTTTAACTCATTAAGAGGAATTCCCAATCTCCTTAAAAAAGATCATAACATTCCAATACGGTTTTCAATAATCATACTCCATCCTCTAACATTTATCTTTGAATTCCTTGAATGTAATTACATCAATTATCATACTTTTTAATACCATGTAATCTAGGTGAATATTTGCTGTACTCAGAATAACCATATGGATTTATATTCTCATTTAACTTTCTCAACACCTTAATGGAGATAATCTAATAAACATTTTCATTACTCCATGGGACACTCCTTTTTAAAAAATATTCATGAAATAAATCATTATATCAATCCACCAACAAGTAACATTATAAAATGATAATTACTCACCAAATATATCCCAATATATTCAATTTATAAATTCTTAGCTACATACTTATACTTTTCGATATTATTAATGGGTAAAGATCACACAACCAATCGTATTTTCCATCATGTAAATGAAAATTTAATATTCAAATGAAAACATCATCATATCTCCTTAACCATATAAAAAATAATGAAATCAAACATCAAAACTTATATGCCTCATTGTAAATCCATCAATCCCCATGTAATCACAGAAATTCATGAAAAATAAAAATACACTTCTTTAGAAATCCATGATTATTATAAATATGGTTGGGATCCTACAATAACTTCTAAAAAAACATTGTTTTTTTTATTTCATTCCTTGAAAAGAAATAAAAAACTTATGACATGGGTTCATCAATCACCCTTTTGTATTTTTTTTCAATACTAAATATAAATTTCTTCTCTCTACCAATTTGTACAATAATTACAATGTATATTAGAGAGGTTCGTATGACATCATTCTAATGAAATTCACCATAAACCAGTCTACTCTACATATACATGATTCATGCTTGATGTAGAAAACAAGACTATTTGATTTAGATAACAAAGATGTTTAGTGATCAAAGAACATGTTATAGAATCCTAAAATTTTCCAATATTAATTTTTAGAGGAAAATTAATCATTTTTTGGATAAATAACAAATATCAATTGATAAATATTTTTATTTTATATTTTCAACCAGAAATTCCTACACCCATCATAAAAAAAGGGAAATTGTTAAAAAATCACCTATCAATAGGTTTATGATTAGGGACATGCCCTGGAACACCACTAATCATCATTGACTTATTTTTAATAATTAAAATAAAATTTCCCCCCATTATACCGTATTTTTTTGATTCACAATCAAGGATAATAAATTTGAAAATCATAACATTTCAATGATTTTTTAAATAAGATTCCACAAATTATAGATAAATTATGAATAAATAATTATGATATATTATCATGTTAAACCAAACCTTAAGGGATGATATCCATCTCTACCTCATCAAGGTAAATTTTTCCTCACCTATTATTTGGAATTAAATTTGATGAATCATACTTGGATGATGGATTCTTCACATGTAGAATAATTGTTTCACCAAAACTCACTAAATTTGTTATCTTCTAAAGTACATGTATCACCATTGATTCCCTATAGGGTTAGTAAAATATATATACACATTTTTTGAAGTAAAATAGAATATCTTTATCACATTAGGGATGAAAAATGGTTGATAATTTATTCTCATACATGAAAATATTCATATTTCATCTTCTTGTTCAACTCATCTCTTTAGGTATTTATTTATTGATGTCCCTAATGTCTTGGAAAACATTTATTGTTTTGTTATCTCATTGTAAAGGATATTTTATTTATCAGGAGCCAATAAGGAACACACATAACTTGGCGAAACATTTATGTTCTTCAGTGTATTTCATTTTGGGAAGGTATGATTTTTAGATGATCATATGAATTGTGTGTATCCTATTTTCACCTCCCACATAGATCCCCATGATTTTATATGTTACCCTCCCTTAAAAATATATTTTCAAACATGATTTATTTTTAATATGGGTTAATTTATATCCAATTTGGAAGTTATATTCTATTTCCCTTCAATTTATTATTATTTATTCAAATCATCTAGATACACATACAATAACATATGTAACATTATAAACCTTTTTTCTTCAGTATGGTTTCATTGGAGATTTCATCACTAATTATGTATTTTTATTTTTTCATTAGAATATTATTTCATTCTATTCTTGCTTGATTATTTAATCTCTCATAATAATTATTTATTTACATTTATCCCTATTATGAATTCTTCTAACCCTAAATATTTAATTTTATATTTTACATAAACTAAATTACAGTATATTTGGAAACACAAAATTTCATAATACCAATTCCAAACACCATAAAATAACAAAAAAAATTTCAAAAAAAATTCACATGCCAACCCCAACTTATGCGGTACTCTAGGAAATAAAAATTCTCAAACAATATTACACACCAATGAATTTGTACATAACCTTGGACAAGACTGTTGTCCCAACCTGAGAACATTGACACACCCAATTAGAAAATTTTCATCCATAGGACAGGAAAGCGACAATCAAAATTGATGTACATGGAGGTTACTAACATTTTTTTATTTAGTTTTAACTAATTTGCTAACCCCTTCTTGAGGTTTTTAGGTTCTTTTTGTGGTATTTTAATATTTTAGATATTTTTAGTTAATTTTATATTAACATTAGTTATTTACTTTAATTTTTTATTTTTAACTTTTATTTTTAGTTTAATTAATATTAGTTATTATCATTATTGTTATTAGTTTATTAATTAACTATATTAATTTAACTTGTCAATATAATTTTTATATTACTCTTCTTTTTATTTATTTTTATTAATTATTATTATTACTATTATCTTTTTATTTAAACTATTAGATAGTTATATTTTTAAGTTTGAATTTGAGTTTTAAATTTTGAATTTTATTTATTGTTTTCATTCCCTCCTATCTCCCCTCTTGACCTGTGCCCCACCTATCTCCCATTTTTTTCTCACCTGCCTACCCTCTCTTCTCTCTAAAATCAGCCACCCCTCCGTCTATTTCACCCTCCTAACCCGCTGGACCCCCGCCACCCAATTCCCTCCCGACCCAGCCAAGCCTCTTCCCCAGTTTCATGCACACCGCCCCCTTCTGCTATCCCCTGCCCCGCCTCTCCTCCACCACACCACACCACTACCCCGCATCTCCTCCACCGCTATCCTCTCCCATGCAGAACCCGCACCCCAGCCGCCACCCTCCTAACATCGCACCACTTCCCCACCTATCCCGCTTCCTTCTCTCTCTCAAAAACCCAACACACCCCCACCTCGCTACCCATGTCGCGCCCCACTCTCCCTGTTGCTACCACCTGAACCCGCCGCCACCCGGCCTCTCCTTCACCCACTGGACCCAGCTCCCCCTACCGCCCCGTTTTCCTCCCACGCTTCCCTCTCCCTAGCAGAGCCCACACCCCCAGCCCTCACCCTCCTAATCCCGTCACACCCCCCTGCTTCTTTTATTTTTACAGTGCACCGGTCACTGCCATCCGAGGAGACGACCAGCTGCCGACCAGCAGCCGCGCACCGGTCACCACTATCCGAGGAGCTGACCAGCATCTACTTCACCACTCATATCCTTTGTTCCGGTGGTCGCGTAGTTGGTGTGTGACATCATCATGTGTCGAGGGTTGCTGTGCATGGTTAAAATAGAGACTGACATGATCATTTCTTCGGTAACGCGGTGTTATTTCACATGACATATCATTTTATTACCGTGTTTATTCTTTCATTCACGATGTCGGGGTGATTTTGTTAGTGTCAGGATGTTGATCAAGCAATGAAAATTATTGCGTGTGCCATGTAAGAATATTGTTTGGTGGTTAATTGTCAATTAAAATTATTTTAATTGAATTTTTATCTGTTTAAATTATTTATTCACTAAATTAACTGCTAAAATTAAAAATAGCCATTTTAAAAATAAGTTTACGCGGCGGTCCGAGAAGGTAAACCTCTTTGACTGATGGTAAGTTAAAATTGCTGACACAACTTTGTGAGAAACGAGTTGTGTCATTTCACCATATAGTTCGGGACTTGAATGAGTTTTCTAATTTATTTATGACACCAGAGAACGAGACTTTAAATAAATTATGAAATTTAAATTGAGCATCTAAAAATTTCTTATATTTTTGGAACTGGAAATAATTAAGCAGAATAAATATTTAATAACATTAAAGAATAACTTGCATGGCTGCGTAGCAATTTAATTGTGAAATCAGCATCCCCGACAGATTTTGTCGATTTAGATTCCAACATCATTCTCATTTACAATTTTCTTTTTATCTTTTGTCTTCTCACCTTTTAGTTTAATTAAAAAGAAAAAAAAACTCAAAAATAAGAATTCCCTCAACCTTTGTCCATCTCAAAATTTTCCAATGAAACATTTTTAGTGAACTATATTTTGTGCTCTCTGTGGTTCGACCCTGCTCGCCACTTTTATACTAGCTAGTTGGTTATAAAAATTTGAAAATTAGACGCGCTGCAATGCTCGTACCAAATTTATGGCGCCATTTCTGGGGAGCACGCGCATGTCTAGCATTAAAAAAATTTCAAGTAGACCTTGCTTTAGGAACTATTCACCTAAATGGTGAACACTTGTAATTCTGATCCGTCAAAGAATGATCCATCCCCTGATCCACATCTTTAACGTCAATGAAAGGGAAAAGAACAAATCGGAACCTCATCCGAAAATGCAATGCATCCATCAGAGGAAAGTGTTGAAACTCACATTCTGACGCTTCCTAGTGGATAAGTCTACCCACTATTTCAAAACCGTCTCGATAATAAAAGGCCTAGGACTACAATGAGACAAGAGTTGTGACCCAACACAATCAGAGTTAGCTCTGACATAACAAGACCGAGAAATCAAGCAACACCCTTTGAATTGAATCCATTCACGATCAACCTGCTTCAACAACATGAAAAATTTAATGGATTGAGCAGCGAAGACCCTTATATGCATGTGAATAGATTTCTCGAATTCTGTGACAGATTTAAATATAACGGAGTGACGGATGAAGCATTGATCCTGTGACTGTTTCCATTCTCATTTCAAGGGAAAGCGAAGGACTGGTATGAAAGTCTCGACCCAGAAACATTTTTCACTTCGAAAGTGTTGAGAAGAAAATTTCTTGATCAATATTACACAAGAGCTCAATCATTGAAAAACAAGAGAGACCTCGAATCCTTTTTTCAAAGTGAATACGAATAATTAGGAGAAGCTTGGGAAAGGTTCAAGTCCATGTTAAGACGTTGTCCTCATCATGTGATGAAGTTGGCAAACCAGTTGCAAGATTTCTATTATGGACTTCAACCTGAGAGTAAGTCTGCAATCAACACAGCTACTGGCAATGAGTTCATGGAAATTGATCCTGAATATCTTTACATATTAATTCAAAACATGGAAGAACATAGTTTGCAGTGGCCAGAAGATTTTTCATGAAGAAAGGCAGGTGTGCATCACGTTGATGCCCATACATTCATGGTTTCACAATTTGAAGCTCTCAACAAGAGGGTTGAAAACTTGTCAATAAACCTGCCTAATCCCGTCCATGTTATTCATGTTCAACACTGTCCACACCGTGGTGGTCCTCGTGATTATCCTATGTGTCCATATAACACATCTAAGACCAAGATGTCTGAATCTAACATTGTCATCTACAACAGAGGAAATTATGGAAACAATTAAAACAAAAACTGGGAAGTCAATACCCAAAATCAAGGTTGGAAGGAACCAGTGGCTACTCAGCCAATGAACCAGAACATGGGTCCACCTGGGTTCACTGCTCAACTTTCTTTCAAACCTGCCATGCAATCACAAGATCAATGATATCAACCAAAATGACGACCACCATTCCATCAGTAACAAAATTTTAAGGATCAAAAGAAAATAACGGACTATGCCCCTGCTGCAACGCAAGGTCAAAAAGATTGGGGAGAAACTATAGCAAAGTTAATGATGTCTAATCAATCACGGTTTGAATCATAAGAGATAGCAACCAAAAATATATAAGATTCCATGTGCAACATTGAAAATCAAGTCAGTCAGTTAGCTGCACAAATGCAAAACCGATAGCAAGGAACTCTACCAAGTAACACAAGAGTCAACCCAAGAGAAGAAGCAAAATCCATCACATTTCGAAGTGGCACATAGTTACCAGATCACCAAAGGCCTGACGTTCAACCAAAAGATGAGACACCTATACCTGCCACTGAGAATGGCGACTCGACAAACAAAGCAATCCAATTTGAAACCAAAGAAGAGGGAGATAAAAACCAACTTGTAAAAAATGAAAAGGAAACAAAGGAAAAAACAAAACGTGGCACTCAATGAAAGAGTGAAAGACAACATACCACCTACTCCATTTCTACAAAGACTGATGCAAAGGAAGTTGGATGTTCAATTTTCAAAATTCATGGAGATGTTCCAAAAGCTTCAAATAAATATTACTTTTACGAAAGCCATCAAACAAATTCCCCACAATGCTAAATATATCAAGGAACTTATGTTAAAAAGAAAACAATTAGATGATGTTGGAACAGTCAAAATGCACGAGGAATGTTCAGCGGTCATACCATCCATACCTCCAAAACTAAGAGACCCGGGTAGTTTCACTATTCCTTGAAATATTGGAGGATGTCAATTTGGAAGAGCTTTGTGTGACCTCAGAGATAGTGTCAATCTCATGATGTATGGAATACATAAAGAACTGGGCATCACAGAATTAAAGCCAATGAGGGTCGCCTTGAAAATCGTTGACTGATCAGTGAAACATACTTAAGGGATTCTAGAGGACGTACTTGTCAAGGTTGATAAATATTACTTCCCTGCTGATTTTATGGCCCTTGATATGGAAGAAGACAAGGACGTCCCACTCATTCTCGGGAGACCCTTCTTAGCAACATACAGATCACTGGTTAATGTCCAAGAGGAAAAGTTAATTTTTAGAATTGGGGAAGAGAACATAACATTTGATGTCCTAAAAGATATGGAAAAACCGTCTGTAGAAGACTGTCATTTATTGGATTCGATTGAAGAATGGGATGAGTTAGCAAGAGATGCACTGGATCTCACAGGTTTGCACAAAGAAAATGAAGATTTTACTGAATCAATCGAGGTAGTGGACTTCATCAGAAACATAGTTGAGCCTTTAGATAGACATGACTTCACATCACTCACTCCATCACTTGAAAAGCCTCCAAAAATTGATCTTAAACCCCTTCCATCAAACCTGAGATACAGTTACTTGGGAGATTTAAACACCTTACCAGTCAACATCAATGCCAATATTTCGAGTGAACAAGAAAGAAAATTTCTCAATGTCCCACCAAAAAGGAAGCCAGCAACATGATGGATGATTGTTGATCTAAAAGGTATAAGTCCTGCCTTTTGTACTCACAAAATACATATGGAAGATAACTCAAAACCTTGTAGGTAACCACAATGATGCTTAACACCTCCCATGAAAGAAGTAGTCAAGAAATAAGTCATTAAACTTCTTGATGCTGGTTTAATATTTCAAATATCTGATACTCAGTGGGTTAGCCCATTGCAAGGGGTACCTAAAAATGGTGGAACTACAGTAGTTGATAATGGAAAAGGAGAATTGATAACCAGAAGAACAGTGACTAGATGGAGAGTGTGCATCGACTATCAGAAATTAAATGATTCCAGCAGAAGGGATCACTTCCCATTACCCTTTATTGATCAAATCCTTGAACGATTGGCAGGATGAGATTACTATTGTTTTCTGGATGGATACTTAGGCTATAATCAAATAGCAGTGACACTAGATGATCAAGATAAAATAACGTTCACTTTTCCATATGGTACTTTTTCTTAACAGAGAATGCCTTTTGGAATGTGTAATGCACCATCCAAATTTCAACGATGTGTGATGGAAATGTTCCCTGACTTGATTGAAGAGTTCTTGGAAATATTCATGGATAACTTCTCCGTGTATGGATATTATTTCGATGACAGTCTAGAACATTTGGATAAGGTTTTGGAAAGATGCGAAGAAAAGAATCTAGTGCTTAATTGGGAAAAGTCACACTTCATGGTACAAAGTAGAAAAGTTTTAGGTCATCAAATTTCAAAGAAAGGAATTGAAGTTGACACCGAAAATATTAGAACAATCTTTGAGTTACCCATGCCTTCTTCAGTTCGTTCCATTTTAGGTTTTCTTGGGCACGTTGGATTCTATAGATGCTTCATTAATGATTTCTATGTTATTTCCCGACCCCTTACAAACCTATTAGGAAAAGATGTCATGTTCAACTTCAGGACTGAATGTCAGGAGGCATTTAAATTATTAAGGTAGTGTTTGTTTGAAGCCCCGATAAAGATTTCACCTGATTGGGAGCAGCCATTCGAGTTAATTTGTGATGCCAGTGACTAGGCAGATCGAGCTGCCTTGGGACAAAGAAAATAATGTATCTTTAGGCCAATCTACTATGCTAGCCGCACTTTAAATGAGGCTTAACATAATTACAAAACAACTGAAAAATAGCTTCTAGCAGTTGTCCTTGTTTCGGAAAATTTTGATCCCATCTGTTGTTCTCAAAAGTCACTGTCTATACGGATCACTCTGCACTTTGGTATATAATGACCAAGAAAGATGAAAAACCCAGACTCATTCGATGGATACTGTTACTTCAGTAGTTTTACATTTAAGTCAAGGAAAAAAGGGAATATAGAATGTTTTTGCTGATAATTTATCACGCCTGGACCATGAAACAAGTGAAATCAATGTCGAACTAATCAATGAAACATTTCTTGACGAACAACTCTATGTTATTAAGACAATCACACCATGGTATTCTGATTTTGTGAACTACTTAGAAACAGGTGTGATACGTCCATATTTATCAAAGGATCAGAAGAAAAAAAATTTGAATGAAGCACACCATTATTACTGGGATGATCCTTTACTTTTCAAAGACTATGTGGATGGAATGATAAGAAGATGCATCCCTAAAGAAGAAGTTGATAGTGTTTTGAACTTGTGCCACACTAGAGAATCTGGGGGACACCATGGGATCATCAAAAAATTAGACAAGTGTTATAATGTAGTTTTTACTGGCCGACCATGAATCACGATATTCGTGAATTCCTCATGAATTGTGACAAATGCCAATGATCTAGGGGTATAAGTTGGAAGCGCAAAATGCCACAACACTCAATCACGGGCATTGAAATTTTTGACATATGTCCAATCGAATTCATGGGTCCTATTCCTAAATCTTTTGGGAGATCCTATATCCTTGTCTGTGTGGACTATGTCTCAAAATTGGTGGAAGCTGAAGCATTCTCGGAAAATAATGCTCGAGTTGTCATCAAATTTTTAAAGCACCACATTTTTACCCGGTGCGGAATTCCAAGGCTCATCATCAATGACTGTGGTAACCACTTCAATAATGCACTGTTTCAGAAGCTAATGACTCTCCATGGATTTCAGCACTACATGAGAACCCCATACCATCCATAGACTAATGGAAAAGCAGAGGTTTCAAATAGAGAAATTAAGGCTATTTTGGAGAAAACTATAAATACATCTAGGAAATATTGGGTCACCAAACTTGATGATGCACTTTGGGCCTATAGAACCGCCTACAAGACACCTATTGGAATGTCCCCATATCGATTGGACTTTGGAAAAACCAACCACTTACCTATAGAATTGGATCATAAAGCTTTTTGGGTTGTGAAGAAACCGAATTTTGATTTCAAAACTTACCAAGAGAAGTGTTTTCTATAGTTCAATGAACTAGACGAGATCAGGAGTGAAGCCTATGAAAATTCATTAATTTACAAAGAGAAAACTCGAGCATGGCATAACAAACGGATCCAACAAAGAAATTTTTCAGTAGGCAAAAAAGTTCTCCTATTCAACTCACAACTTCGGATCATGGCAGGAAAACTCAAGTTGAAGTGGTCGGGTCCTTACACTGTCACAATTGTTTATCCACATGGTGTTGTTGATATTTCTGATGGGAATATGCCTCCATTTAAATTTAATGGTCAATGCCTTAAGCTTTACCACACTTCGGATATGATATACATCATTGAAGAACTACAATTACAATGAGAAGTTATCCATAAGGCTGAAGACGTTAAACATAGCGCTAATCTGGAGGCAACCCGAATGTTTCTTCATTCTTTGGTCTTTTTTTCTTACTCTATCTATATCTCTCTATCTCTTTTGTGGATTCAGCTAAAAAATGTCTATCCCTTATGTTTCTTCTGTGGTCATCGATGCGCTTGTTCCATCTCCCTCTGACTTAGTATGACAGACGACTTAGCATCTGGATGATATCGAGCGCCGACATGAGGAACTTTCATTAGAGATTCGTCCTTAGTAGCCAACACCACCACAATGAGCACAGATTCCATTCCTTCCTCACCAAATTCATGATCACTATGCTCCATAGGTGGTTAATCCCACTAAGCATCACTGTGAGATTGATGACACAACCACTAGTTCTTGCAAGAGGCAGAAGCGTTCTGAGTAGATGGACCAAGATGATTGAACATTGTCAATCTGCCTGGCTGAAGATGTAAAACTTAGCACTTCCTGGGAAGCAACCCATGTTCCAGTTTCATTTTCCCCCTTTCTTCTTTTAATAGTTCTAGTTTGTTTTAGAAAATAAAACATGGCATGTGTGAATTTTTTTAGCTACTCCTGATATTTGTGTGCACTTGTCACTTTCATGTATATCTGCTTACATTTATGTGATCATTGGTGTTATCTTTATGATATGATGCAGGTATGTGTTGTCCATGTGTAGATTTTACAGGTACATCATTTCTGGAGCTTCATCAGATACAAACAGCCTCTCCGCGTCTATCTGCACTTACAAAGGGAAGTGTTTTATTTTTTTCATATTTTATGCTTCCAACAACACCATGTAAACTAAAAAACTAACATTCCGGTCATTGATGAACCCACAAAAAAGATGCTATATTTTTGTCACAACATAGTCTGGAACATACCAATTTTGTCCCTAGGCAGTTTGAGCACCTGATTCTGGTTTTGGAATACTTTTATCCTTGATCTCTTGACTTAGATGATTGCTGATATTATTTCATGCTTCGAAAATGTTTTTAAAAAACATGGGTATTTTTGAGACACTTATTTTCACTCATTCTCATCTGTGCTGTCCTATATTATATTTCCATACCCGTGAAGTCTCTGGCCCATTTTACATCATCTCTTGTTTCTCTTTTTCTTGAGGCAATATCAACCATGTTATGTCTTCTAGAACTTGCCATGTTTTTCCATCAAAGTGATAGGAATTTTTGAAAGTTTCACTAAAATGATCGATGAATCTGTTTGTTTTTTAAGACCCATTGACCCACTAATCCACCCATACATTTTCTCCATTTTACAGCCCTTAGAAGTCATGAAGGAGCCTTTTAGGATGAGCCCAAGCCTATACCCTTCCCTCCCAATTTCTTGAATTTCTGCATGATATTTTTCAATATAAGTGTGTGGGAGTGATTTACTCATGGAGAGGGTTATTCGAGGTGCAGTGAGTCATTTGATGTACATGGATTGACATCATCCCATCCTGATTATAGGAGTTATTATTTTCACATTATCCAAATTAATTACATATATTTTGATATAGGAATATAGAATCCTTTTGGTTCAAAAAATGAGTACATTGGTGATCATTACACAGTAAACCTCCCTTTTAGGGATACCTATAAATTTGATGATCCATTACTCCAGGAACTAAAGATTTTTCTATATGACCTACCTTTATTGAGACGTTACAACATTTACGCTACTTGTGTACCATTTTTTTGGATTATTTTCTGTTATTTATTTCATGGGTTTTTTTAGTTGATACTCACCCATTGTTCCTAGCCATATTATTTGAGTCAGTTGTGTCTCAAAAAAAAGAGAGAAAAAAAAGAGTGAAACATTGGATTATCATATGCTTGGGGACAAGCAGTGTATTAAGTGTGGGGGAGAGAGAGTTTGAGGGATACATTTGAGGGAGAAATTTGGATTGACATATATCATGCATTTATTTCAAGATTCAACCCTCCTTTTTACCAAAAAGATGTCAATTTTTTTAACCCACCATCCCATATCTTCAGAAACATTTGAACCTCATGTAAGGTCCTTGATATTGGTGCATTATTTTGATTTCCACTAGTGGAGATGTGAAATTCATGGTAAGCCTATGGTAAGCATGCATGTGTATGATAATTGAGAAAAACTTTGATCAAATCTTTTTGAGCGATGAGTGTAATGGCAAGGTAGGTTAGATGATTAATGAGTGCACGTACTTGTTTTCGAAAAAATGAAAGTTAAAGAAAAATAGTTTTTGAAACTGAAGTTTTAAATGAAGCATGATATATTATGAGGAAAGAGATTGCCAATTTTTGATCATGTAATTTTGATGTTTGGATTTTTCTACGGGTCCACTTGTGTTTTATTTCTGATTGTTTTTCCCAAGAGTGAAAAAGTTTAAGTGTGGGGGATTTGATGTACATGGAAGTTACTAACAATTTTTAATTTATTTTTATTTAATTTTCTAAATGCTTCTTGAGTTTTTATGTTCTTTTTGTAGTATTTTAATATTTTAGATATTTTTAGTTAATTTTATATTAACATTACTTATTTACATTAATTTTTTATTTTTAGATTTTATTTTTAGTTTAATTAATATTATTTATTATTATTACTATTATTAGTTTATTAAATAACTATTTTAATTTAACTTGTAAATATAATTTTTATATAACTCTTCTTTTTATTTATATTTTACTAATTATTATTATTAATATTATCTTTTAATTTAAACTATTAGATAGTTAGATTTTTAAGTTTGAATTTGAGTTTTAAATTTTGAATTTTATTTATTGTTTTCATTCTCTCTTATCTCCCCTCTTGACTCGCGCCCCACCTATCTCCCATTTTTTTCTCACCCACCTACCCCCTCTTCTCTATCCAATCTGCCTCCCCTCCCTCTATTTTACCCTCCTAACCCGCTGGACCCCACCCCCTATTCCCTCTCGACCCAGCCAAGCCGCTTCCCCAGCTTCATGCATGCCGCTATCCCCTACCCGCCTCTCCCCCGCCACCCCGCACCACTGCCCCGCCTCTCCTCCGCTGTCCTCTCCCATGCAGAACCTACACCCCCAGCCGCCACCCTCCTAACCCAGCACCACTGTCTCGCCTATCACGTCGCTTGCTCTCTCTCAAAAACCCGCCACACCCCCACCCCGCTACCCCCGTCGCACCCCAATCTACCTACCGCTACCCCCTAAACCCACCGCCACCTGGCCTCTCCTTCACCCACTGGACCCAGCTCCCCCTGCCACCCCGTTTTCCTCCCTCTCCGCCCTCTCCCTAGAAGAACCCGCACCCCTATCTCTCACCCTCCTAATCCCATCGCACCCCCCTACTTCTGTTTTTTTGCAATGCACTTGTCACCGCCTTCCGAGGAGCCGACCAGCAGCTGACCAGCAGCTGCGCACCATTCACCGCTATTCGAGGAGCCGACCAGCATCTTCTTCACCACTCAGATCCTTTGTTCCAGTGGTCGCGTAGTTGGTGTGCGAGGTCATCACATTCTGAGGGTTACTGCATGCGGTGAAAATAGAGACCGACATGATCATTTATTTGGTAACGTGATGTTATTTCACATGACATATCATTTTATTACCGTGTTTATTCTTTCAGTCATAATGTCGGGGTGATTTTCTTTGTGTTGGGATGTTGATCAAGTAATGAAAATTATTGCGCGTTCCATGTAAGTATATTGTTTGGTGGTTAATTTTCAATTAAATTTATTTTAACTGAATGTTTATCTGTTTAAATTATTTTTTCGCTAAATTAACTGCTGAAATTAAAACTGGCCATTTTAATAATAAGTTGACGTGGCGATCCGAGAAGGTAAACCGTGTTGACCGATGGTAAGTGAAAATTGGTGACACAACTTTGTGAAAACGGGTTGTGTCGGTTCACCGTATTGTTTGGGACTTGAATGAGTTTTCTAATTTATTTATGACACCAGTGAAAGGGAAATTAAATAAATTAAGAAATTTAAATTGAGCATCTAAAAAATGCTTCTATTTTCAGAATTGGGGATAATTAAATAGAATAAATATTTAATCACATTAAATAATACCTTGCATGGCTGTGTGGAAATTTAATTGTGACATCAGCATCCTTGACACATTTTGTCGATTTAGAGTCCATCATAATTATCATTTACAATTTTCTTTTTATCTTTTGTCTTATCACCTTTTAGTTTAATTAAAAAGAAAAAAACTCAAAAATAGGAATTCCCTCAACCTTTTTCCATCTAAACATTCTCCAACAAAACATTTTTAGTGAACTAGATTTTGTGCACTCTGTGGCTCGACCCTGCTCGCAACATTTACAGTATCCAGTTGGTTAAAAAAAGTTCAAATTAGACGCGTTGCGACGCACATACCAATCATTTATAGAACTAGTGAGAACTATTCACCGGAATCACTGGAACCAGTAGAGATATGCCTATAAAAACTTTAACAGGATAACCAATATAAATCCAAAAAATCCTTGGAATCCATTGATGACACCGATAAAAATAGTCAAAACGATGAGAACATTATGATGAAGGAGAATTAGAAAAATTGTAATTGTCTTTATAGAGACTATAAAATGAAAAACCATTGATGATCCTAATCAAAAAAATAAAATCTTCAACAGAAAATTATTATAACAATTTAATCTCTCATATAAATGAACCCTGCAAAAAATCACTAATGTTTATGAGGATGAAGCAAAGAAAAAATCTAACAAACCAAAAACTTATCCATTGACATTGTTGATTCCATCTCTGAATGTCTCCATCATTGAATGGGATCCTGATAGGAACACCAAAAGCAACCAAACCACACATCCCAAAACCCCTTTGTAACTACGACTTTAGATCCGACCTATTGAGGTGTAGATGAATGAGTGATTTGAGAAGGGATATGGGAGTCCGATGGAACCAGAATTTGGCATCATCAATGAGGGAAAAACTAGAAGGTATCAATACAAGAGAAACCAGTCTACAATATTTCCTTGAATAACATAAACTACCAAAAACCAAATTATAAAATATATAAGTAACCACCACTCTATATAAATCAATAATAAGTTCATAGTAATGAGATATTAGATAAGGTGATTGAGTATATAAGGGTTTCAACAATAAAAAACCATCATCAGGACCTAACAACCTCCCTTGAAAGTAGCATCCATCGTTATTGATGAAACCAGAAGCCCCTTCACTCGAGAGGTACATGACCATTGCCAGACCATAATCCCATCACAAATATCCTACATCCATAATCATGATTAAAACATAGGAAATTAATATCAATGAGAATGATTACCTTATCTATACATATCTATGTTGAGATAGACAAACCATAGAAGTGATCCTAGAATCATGTATAGTTGAGAGAAAGGGGAAAAGTGAGGTAGATAAAAACTATGGAGGGGTAGTGGGAGCAGTTAGAACATGAGAGGAAACATGAGATCCTTCATCTTGAAAATCACCACTGAAGAAAACTGCAGGATTGGAGGGAGAGGAGACAGACACCACTCAAATGCCTCAATCCCCTTCTATTTCAAATCCCCTTCTTAACCAAAATAAATACATATTAAAATTTGAGAATTGATATTCTTTTATAACTTTTAATTCCATTCTGATGTCATTTATTTTTCTACTTATAACAAAAAATATTCATAGTTGACTTAATTTTAGACATCTTTGGAACATTATTTTTAGTATTATTTTTCTAAATTTAGTCTCATGGAAGGGTTGTATTTATTCATAAAATTTTATGGTATTATATAATAATTTTTTTATACTCAAACTGGATCTTTCACGAACCCTATTACTAAAAAATTATTACACATCATAGATATCATGATGTTTCCTAAGTTTTTTTAAAATGTCAATATTTTCATTAATTTTTGGATGTTTATTCTTCTCAAGATTTAACCCCTTAATATTGGATCCCTTTTCACTTATGATGTTTATTTTTTGTTCCAAAAATTTAATTGCATATTCCCAAATTTAGTGAAACACCAAAATTTCCTTATAAACTAGTATTTTATTCCATTAACTAGTTATTTTCTATAATTTATAGAATGAGGAAAAAGCTATTTTTCGAATTTTATTTGGGAATATATTCTCACCACATTTTTTTATCTACCTTGGATATAGTGGTTGATATGTCAACAAATTTCCTCACTCACATATATACTGATTTTATATTTTCACTTGTAATATTGTTAAAACTAGAATTAACATAATTAAATTTTAGGGATATGGATGGTCCAATTGTTTCTAAGGATAATTTATTCGGATCATTAGATGACCCCATAATGTTTCTTATATTATATAGTTTTATTTTAGGATAATATTTATCCATGGTTGTTTTTAGGGATGTATCTCTCTTTATAACTTGTTTGGAATACATTACATGAACTAATTCTAGATTCATTAACTAATTTTCAATCACCACAAATTTAATTTTGTGGATCCTTCACTCACTTCCAATAATTTTAGTTTGTTTTCGTAAGGATCTATCATATTATCATCTTTATCTTCAAACATTTTAATATTTTATTAGTGAATATGAGAAAGAAATTGAATCCTATTTTCTTTGACCTAATGCTAATAACATTTAATTATAATTACTACATCGAATTCTTGGATTATTTATTTAAAAATTTCCCATAATTCTTATCTCTTGTGAATTTTAGTGAGATATATTCTAAAAATAGAGAATCTTTTATCAATCTCCCCATTTCTGGTATTTATGGATCCTAATTTTTTGGGGATATTTATTCATATTATCACAATTTTTTCAAAATAATTCTCCAAAAAAATCTCATCATCTTCGTAAAGGATGTTCTCCTCATCTGAGCTACTAATAGATCCACATATTAATGTGAATATATATTAGTAAAAGTTCAAAATATTCTTCACCAAATAAGAACATGAATAATCATATTCTTCTCCAAGGATATGATCTTCACCATAAGTATTTACCTCGTTAATAAGATACTTTTTACAAAACAATCATGTTAAATCCTCTTCATTTGAAAATAGAGAACCAAATGACGAAGAAATATTGTGTATTTTATCAGTGGTGGATTCAACAACAATATCATCATCATTGTTTCCAAATTTTTCATTATCAGTATTACTACATGGGGAAACTAAATTTTCTTCCTCATAAAATTATAGCAATGAATTATCATTATAAATTAATTTATGAGTGAAATTATAAACATAAATTTTATACTAATGTCTATATTAATTACCTTAATTTAGAACTGAGTCATGGTTCTAACCATGATTGGTTGGGATCAATCTCAAAATCATTTCATTTATTTTTTTCATGTTCTTCGTTATCTTAATAGAAATATCTTCCATGTAATATTTGATAGGTAATTCACAATATTATTCAAATATGAAAATCAAATATCCTTTGAAAGTGTAAATTCAATTATTCAAATAAAAATTTCCATTTTGAAAATATAAATAGAAGTGTGACCTACTTGATAATAATTGTTTGAATTATATTTGGATGTGTCCAAAACTGAGGGTCATTTTTAGTATAAATTACTCTGATTTTAATTTTTATCCTTTTTCGCCTTTTTAATTTTTTAGTGATCAGATCCTTCTCACTCTTTTACTTATTTGTTTACTGTTAATAAAAAGAATTTGAATGAAACATGAGATAAAACAATTTTTTTTATGAGTAACACCCTATTTCTAATATTTGTACAACTCGATGCATCCTATTTATTATCCCACATGAGAAAATTACTTCTTATTATAAAAATAAGTATGAGAAGGGTATATATTGGAACTCATTTTATATGAAATGAATATCTGAATAGCAAGAAATTGTTTAAGGACCCTGGCCCTAGTTGTAATATCCCAATTATCTGAAGTAGGGACATTGTATTTGATAGCGTGTATGACACGCAACACCATGAAAGTAATGGTATATAAAATCCCATGACTTTATAATATATTTACTCTCATAAAAAATTTAATATAATTTATATATTTCATTAAAAAATATACCTATTTAGTATATGACACAAAAAACAATGTGTTTCTTCGATGGCTTGCATTAAATGGAAGATCGAGTTTTATTAGACAACAATATATATTAAAAATGTTATTATTTAACATAATAAAATATAACCTAGATTTTAAATTAGTAGTTATTAAAACGGTTAATATTTTTGAAAACATATGGTTTTTACAAATATAAAATTAATTAATTGGTTACAAACTAATTCGAAAAAAATATAACAACCAATTGAATATAAAGGAAATATTATTGTTTTTATACTCACAAAGCTATTTTACCCTAAAAATTAAATTGATAACAATTATTAAGTGATTTTACTGTGATATATATATATATATATTCTTTATTTAATAAAAAAAATTTGTTATTCATCCAACACATTTTATAGTATTGAGATAATAACAGTCTCAATTTTATGCAAAAAATACTGTATTTTTATTTAGGCATTTTAGCTCATTTTAATGGAGAAACCATTTTATATAAAATATTTGATGATTTTAAAAATTTTATGAGTCAAATAAAAATATTTTTTGGATGTAAAATATAAATTTTTTCTTTGTGTGATTTTTTTTATTTTTTTGTGAAGATTCATTTTTAAAAGAATACTAAAAAAATATGGAATTATAGTTCAAAACTGATTTTTCATCTAATTTATTTATAAGGATAAGTTATAATTTTAATTGATTTTAAATATAATTTTGTTAATATTTTTATCAATTAATCTATTTTAGTTAATTATAACCAATTTAAATTTGAAATTGAATATAAAAACATAGTAAATGTTTTGATGTTTTCACTTTGAGAACCCACATTTGTTTCCCATCTACGGGATTAAATTTAATTTATTTTCGGGAACATATATGATTGGAATCATTAGAAATTTAATCCATATTATGAATCATCATAATTAAAAATTTATATTATGTTTAACTTGGTTCTTTACATGAAATAATTTTGAAATTAATTAAAATTATGTACAATTATTTTGGAAAAATTAAACTTAACAAAGGACTAATCAATTAAATTATGGACCGAAATAACCTATAAAACTTTTAAAAACCCATATTTATTTAAATATCAATTATATTAACCTTTAATATTTTTTTAGTTCATTTTTATTTCTTATTAATGGTAAAAACCTGGTTACACCTAACTTATTTTAAAAAATATCAAGTGTGTCATTTTCCTCACTTATAAATGTCCTAATATCATATCATTTCCGCACACCTATAAAGACACTTTTGCTAGACCATTATCTTAAAAAATAGGTCCTAAAAATTCCTCTCCTAAACCTAGATGCCTCACCTTACTCAGGAATAAATCAAAGGAATCCCTTTGGTGCAATCCAAAAGGAGTTACCCGATTGAGAGACAACATCTTTCCTTAAGCTCTCAAGTGTTACTTCCTTTACCCACTCCTCCAATTATCCTTTTTCCCTAATTATATAACATAAATGGAATATTACATATACTCGGATGTTTTTATACAAAGTGTTTTACCTAAAAAAACACACAATTCTATCTAATTGGTAACAGACGTACTATTTATGTGTACGACAAACTACGACCTCACAGAACGATGATTGTTCATTTTTTTCATTTCCACCTATAATAGTGGAGATTATGATGGAAAATATGTTTATATATGATATATATGATATTTATTATTCCATTAATATTATTTTATTCATTTTAAACTCTTGTATTTATACTTTCCATTTCATGTAATAATAATAACATCATTTGTTGAAGTGTGAACTACAACCCCCTAAAAGTGATGTGATTCATTCACATTATATAAGGAATGTATAAATGATATTTTTAATTTAAAAATTGTAACATAATAAAAATTATATGATATTAATTAAATAATTACCTTTATGTAAATATATTATATATCATTTTCCTTATTACCTTTTGACACATTTAAAAAAGTTATAATGTCATTTGTGGACGTGTGAACTACCTCCTCCTTGACACGAAGTGATTCATTTTACATAAAAACAATTTTATATATAAGTATATATGAGTATTTATGAAATAATTGTCATTCTTTAATAATTATTTTTGCTCAGCTTCATCCCATAACTATCATTGAAAAATTGGAATGTTATTCATGCGTACATACGACCCACCATCTCCCTAATTGTAACATTGGTTCATTTTTCAAAACCATAGTTAATTATTAGTTTTAAAATTATTTTTTTATAAATATAATAATTATATCATTAGTATTATTCATTTTTTATATAATTTACCTTTCAACATAGTTTACCTAAGAATTTTATTTTTACAAACAAACTGAATTTGGTCAAAACACACGACCTAAAAATAATTGTTTGAGTAGTTGTATACAAAGTGGTTGTATGTTAAATAAAAATAATGATAAACATTGAAAATTATTTGAAGAAAGTATATAATTAACATATGTTTATAATATATTATTTTAAATTATGTTCACTATAAAGTAAATGAAAGGTAATAGATTTTTTCTCAATTTACATTCCATGGAGACTTATTTGTTGTTATGCACATATTTTCTTTTATATGGTGGATATATGGCCATTTAAATGTTAAATCATGAATCTCATTATTATCATGATATTCTATTTTTCAGTTACTATTATTACTTCATGGATAATATGATTCAAATGTTTCAATGTGGTATGAGACACATAGGAAGGTTTAAAGAATACCCTCCTGAAATTTTTTGTAATGATTATATTTTCACTCTCACTTCATTATGTGATTTTTAGTAGTATATGGAAACAATAAATTTAATTTAATAATTTTTCATTATAAATTCACTTGAATATCCATATTATCATACAATTGATATCAGTATTTCAGTAAATCACATATCATTTATAAATATATATATATGATGTTTATTTTGACAATTTTTTGATTAACTAGTGAATTATTGATAAATATGTATTCTTTAGTCAATACAGATATTTGATAAGGAATATTATTTATTTTTAATAATTCACATAAGGAATTATTTAAATTGGTAATTATGGGTGGGTAATAGACATTATATATCCCCACGATGCATCAACAGTTTCTCATGAGACAAATTAGTTTCAAAAATTAGAATAGATTTAAACTATATTATGAAATGTATCAATGGTATAAGTTTTTATGTGCCTCAAAAATGAATTCCATTAAGAAAGAATTTCCATAATTTTGATTTAGTTAGTATTCATCCATGATACTTTTTGACTATATATCTATGGATAAATTTCGATTTATTTTATTTAGATGGAATGTGTTTCAGTTTCTACTGTGCCATTTTTATTTTTCCTCTTCTAGATTTTAGAATGGAATGTTTTTCTAGTAACTACCTTATCATATTATTTATTGACATCCTCATCAGTTTGTTTATTATATGGTATGGGATTTATATTATTTAAAGAGACATAATTATTATTCACATTGATTCATTATTGAGTCCAATATAGTTTACAGTTACTGATAATTTGAGCTCACAATTATTATATTCCCTTCCATAGGAATCCAAGAAGTGTACTATGAATGGTATGTTGGAAAGTACCAGATAGAATACAGTTATTCTCAAAGTTAATTATTTAGAATGAAGAATAAAATTATTTTCTAATTAGTGTATTCATCTGTAATACAAGACTCAATTATGAATATAATTTTCTAATACTAATAATCTTTCAGTCATCCAAGATTTTATTCCCTGTCATCATGTCTATATAAAAGTTACAAAAACAAGATTCGGGCTATTTGTTTCTAGGTCACTATATTTAGAATCAAAGGATGCTTAGTAGAAAACTAGGAACTCTATTTAGGAGTACATTGATTAGAGAATAAAACACTATTATTGAATTTTAGGATAAGTATAGAATAACATCATTTAATTTTGGTAATGCAGATATTATATGGGTTTTAATAGTAATAAATCCCAGTCTAGATACTAAAATTGGATGTGGTTCAGACACATATGTATCGAGGGGTAACTATATTTACAAGCTATGTCAGGGGTTGACTCGACATGACCTGGTACTTGACAATGAGCATTAATATGCACCGATTTTGACACTCCTAAGGGATATGGTTTGGATAACTCACATTCTATTTACAAAAAATTATGATGGATTCAGATATATAATGAATAGACTGGGTTAAAACTAGTTTTTTTTAGATTGAAATCTTTTTCTTGATTTAGGAATCCTAAAAATGATATTATGAAAAATCCTCATACCCTATAAGGTCATATGTTAAAATAAAATGGTGAAGTATTTTTTTATTGAGGTATTAATTAAGACCTTAGTTAAAAGGATATTTTTTTAGTAATATTATTTCAAGTATGTCCATCATATTTTCGAAATTATATTATGATTTGTTTTTCAAAAGGAAAAATTGTAAGCTGGGTGAAAACCAAAAAAAGTTGGCATGGTTGTGATACTTGAACCCATTACTAAAAGACGATAAGGGTTTTATGCCAACAAATAACCTAAATAATGTTCTTTTAAATATGTCAATATTTTTAGTTAAATGTTTTGATTAATAAATATTAATGATTAAAATAATGTTACTTTTTATCATTAGTTATTAATTTACTTACAATATTAGATTTGAAAAATCATTAGAGACAAATATATAGAATTTTTAATATTTTAGGGACCTTATGTTCATTTAAAATTATATTTTAGTGATTCATACAATAATTTTAATTTTTAGATATCCATTTAGTGAACTAATTCATGAATTGGAAATAGATTTGATCACAAAAAAGGATGAATTTTTTTGTATATAAATATATCTAGTTGGTATATTTCCGTATATTCTTACATAGTAAAATAATTAACAAACATTTAGAAAAATACTTCTAAATAAAAATTTGTCCTAATACATTAATTTTTGCTGAAAATATGGTCTTTGTAATCATCATAGATTTGTAGATATAATGATTCATCATTCCATTAAGCCTTCACTTTTTTGTGATTGATTAAATCAATAAATCCCAATAAATATTTACTCTTTTCCTCCAAGTATGTATCTCAACATTCCACTAATGTTTTTATACGTAAATTCCTCGTTATATGTTAGTCTATGAAACCTTTTCTTTTTTCCATTCTCTATTTTCTAGAGGATTTTTTACAAAATGTTAAAATGATGTTGAATTTAAAAATAAGAAATTCTAAAAAATAAATTACCATGATAAAGTTTCAATTTCAATGACATAATTTAAATATTTTTGTGGGAATGTTACACCACAAAAATCTAAACGAAGAACATTGAATTTGATACCGGGTATGACATAGGACACGAAGAACGTAAGGTAATATGAAATTGCATGGATTTATAATATATTTAAAATTATAAATAAATTGAATATAATTTATATCTTTCAATACACATGATACTCAGTTAGAATATGAAACAGAAAATAATTAGTTTCTTCAATGGGTTGTGTTACATTCAATGCAGAGTTTTACCAAAAAATAATATTTTTTTAAAATATTATTTTTTAATATAATAAGATAAAACATAGCCATTAAATTATTAGTTATGAAAATGGATAATTTTGTTAAAAAATATATATGGTTTTTACAAATATAAAATGAATTCATTTGTTACAATTTAATTAGAAATGAATATAACATCCAATTGAACACAAAGGAAAATATTATTATATTTATACTCACGATGCTTTTTAAACCTAATAAATAAAATTAATTAAAACTAGTGGGTAATATTAATGTGATATATATATATATACAATATATGAAATAAAAATATCTTTCATATTCATGCTATTTATTTGATAGGATTATGATATGAACAAATCCAATTTTATGTATGAAATACTTCATTTTTATAATGGAATTTTACAGACTTTTAATGGAGAACCCTTTTTGAAATAAAATTTTGACCCTTTTATAATTTTAATATGTCAAAACAATCAAAAATAATTTAAATTAATGATAATAATTATCTAATTGTGAATTTTTTGTTTTTTCTATGAAGATTCATTTTTAATGAATAGTGAAAAAATTCAGAGTTTTAGCTCAAAACTCCTTTTTCATCCTTTTAATATATAATGTTAAATTAATATTTTAAAAGGTTTAAAAGTTTTATTAGATATAATTTTTATCAATTAATCCCATATAGGTCATTAGAACCAATTTCAATTTGAAATTCACTATAAAAACATTGCATGCTTTTGGATGATTTTACTTTAAACCCCCACATTGTCATCTCGTCTATAGGATTGCATTTAAATTAATATTTTCCACTTCTGTGATTGGAATTTGGAAAAATAGATTAAATATTTTAAATTATATTTTTTTTAATTTATATTATGGTTAAATTATATATTTTTACCAAAAATATTTGTAAAAGTTATTAAAATTAATTTGAATTATTAAGGAAAAATTAAGCTTAACACATGACTAAACATTTATATTTAGGGACTAAATGACATATCCCCTTGTAGAAAACCCATTTTACGGACATAATTATAACATTAAACATATATTATTGTGTTTGGTAGGTTATTTATGACTTTTTTAGGTAAAAATGTTGGTACACCTAACTTGTTTTCAAAAATACTTGGTCAGTTATTTTCCTCTTTTATAGAAGGCCAGCTCTCCTCCAACTTCCTCACACCTCTCAACCCACTTTTACAAGCCCATGATCTTAAAAAAAATTATCCTAAAATTTCCTCCCCTCAACCTAGAATCCTCATCATGAGAAGGAAGAAATCTAAGAAATACCTTTGGTGAAAACCAAGAGGAGTTACCAGATTAAGAGGTAACATCTTTCCTTAAGCACTCTAGTATTATTTCCTTTCTCCACAAATAAAATTATTCTTATTACATGTTTATATAATATAAAATTATCCTAAATATACTATTATGTTTTTATTATATGATCTGAAACAACATATACACACACTTGTATATAATGGGTAACAAACATATTGTTTACGTATATGGATAACTACCACTTCACGAAACGATGATTGTTCATTTTTTTCATTACAATATCTCATGGTGGACTTTATAACGTAAAAATGTTTATATATGATATATATGATATTTATTATTCCATTAATCTTATGTAACTATTTTAAAAATCTTATATTTATACATTCCATTTTATGTAAAAATAATAACATCGTTTATAGAAGTGTGGACTACCGCGCCCTTAGAGCATTGGGATTCATTCAAAATATACATTTAATGTATATTAGATGGTTTTAAATGAACATATTTAACAAAAAAAATATTAAACTCTTTAAATAATTACATTTCTAAAAACATGATAAATATCATTTTCATTATTACCATTTCACACACAAGAAAAGTGATAACGTTGTTCATGGACGTGTGGACTACCGCCTCCTCAACACAATTTCTTTCCTTTTATGTCATAATAATTATATAAATATATTTATACCTGATTAAATAAAATTGTATTTAATATATAATGATACTTATTGAAGTATTACTATTACCCACCTTCTTTCCATAATGATCATTGAAAAATGATAACATTACTGATGCATACGTATGAACTACGATCTCAATGATTGTAACATTGGTTCATTTTTCATAAGAATATTTAATGATTTATTTTATATGTATATTTATTATATAAATGTAGTAATTATGTAATGATTATTATTATTATGATATTATATACTAATGAGTTTGACCATAGTTGACGTACAAAATTTATTTTCAACACGTAAACCGAATTTGGTCAAGACAACATACATAAACAAAATTGTTTATTTTTTGTGTACAACATGGTATTACATTAAATAAAATTAAATAAAAACATTAAAAATTTAATAAAAAAATTATATAATTAACAAAATTTTATTATATATGATTTTAATTGAGGTTCACCTGAATGAAAATGAAAGGTAAAAGATTTAATCTCAATTTACATACCATTGATACTTATTTGTTTTCATGCACGTAGTTTATTTTATATGGTGTATATACCATGATTTGAAAAATTTTATCATGAAAATATTTATTTTCATGATATTATATGTTTCATTTAATTTTATTATTTCATTTATAATATGATTCAAATGTTTCAAAGTGGTATGGGAGACTTGGTAATGTTTAAATATTGTCTTCCTTAAGAAATTTTTTAATGATTATCTTTGCAATACCTCTTCCTTTTGTGAATGTTAAATTTCTTTTGTAACAATAACTTTATTTTAATAATTTTTTGTGAAATATTCACTTCAATATGCATATTCTCATACAATGGCTATTAGTATTTCCAAATACATATATAAATTTTACATAGGTTGTTCACATTGATATATATTTGACTAAATGTGGAATTTATGATTAATATGTATTCTTTATTAAATAAAGATATTTGATAAGGCATATTATTAAATTTTATTAATTGATATAATTAATTATATATGCTTTTAATGATAGGTGGTTGATGGAATTTATATATCCCCTTGATGCATCGACAAGTTCACATGAGACAAATTAGTAGTACAAATTAGAATAGTTTTAAACCATCTTGTGAAAGGTCATGACAGTATAGGTTTTCATGTGTCTCGGACATGATGTCTATTAAGAAAAAAATTCCCTTAGTTAGTTTTAGTTTTTATTTATCTATGAAATTTTTCTTGGACATAACTATGGATACATTACATTTTCATTTATTTATATGGCATGTGTTTCGGGTTTTTATCATGCCATATGTTTTTCCTTCTATAGTTATTTGAATAGCATGTTTTTAAAGTTTTTATATTTCCAAATTGTTTATCCACATACTTATAATGTCGTGGATTATATGGTATGTGTGTTAAATTATTTATCAGACCGAATTTATTATTCCCATTGTTTCATTATTACATCCACTACATTTAACCCTTAGAGAGCATTTCATCTCACCCTAATTATGTTTCCTTCCCAAGGAATCCATGAAGCATACTATTTATGATATGAATGTATATACTATATAGAATAAATATATTCTTGAAGTTATTTATTAATAAATAGTAAAAAAAATATGATTAATTAGTATATTCATTTTTATTACAAGGCTCATTTATTTATCTCGCTTACCAAACTAATAAACTCTCGGTCCTTCATGACATGATTCCTTGTAATCATGCTAATATGATAGTAGAAGACACCAACTTTAGGATACTTGGGTCAGGTTGCTACACTAGTAACCTCGAGCTGGTAGTTAAATTATTACATTTTTACTAAATATAAGAAATATAATCTTAAAGGACTAAATAGTTTAATAGTATTGGTAAACAAGAAACGTACTTGAATTACACATTATAATATCGGAACATATAATAAAACATAGTATTTTATGTGGGATCATATTTTTTATGTCTAGAATAACCATTTATATAAGTCGTAAAATATATCATGGATCCCAGGAAAAGAAAACATATGAAAGGGGTGATCTTAGATTCTGAGTAACCAAATGTATACACCAGATAATAAATAATAAATTAAAAATATGAATGGAATAAATGATGATCAAATTATATCATATAAATAATCACATGCCTTTAACCTTATTCATGGTTGTAAAAAATTCAAATAAACTTATATACATTAGTAAATAATTCTTTAATGATGAAAATCTAAATCATATCATTGAATCATTATTCGAAGATATATAAAAATATAGTCAAGGCCTTTGTGAAATAAATTATTCAAAAATGGGTAAGTCCATATAAAATACCCAATCTTGTTTATTTCATGATACCTACTAATGTATCTAAATGATACATAATTATAAACCCAAAAAGTCACCTATTAAGTCAAATTCATTCATCATATATATAAAAAACATATCCAAACAAACATGCCTTAAAAATCACTAACAATCCGTATTGGAAGAACTATCATACAAATTATCAATGATTTCACCAGTAAAGATTATCCTAAACCATCAATAAAAATGGGATGGATGTTTTCATTATATTTTAACTTTATTAATGCATTATATTTAAAAAATTATATTAACATAGATGACAACACATTTGAAATATTTTGGGAAAATTTCTTGAGAAAATACCCTTTTCACATTGAGAGAACATATTTTAAATTTTAATATGTCCCAAATAATTATAATTATTTTTAGATAGGAACATAGTAAACTAGAAAATAAATCATTAAAATAATGATTGTCATGATGGTGGGAAATTTCGTTCATGCAGTATAGGTTTAAAAACAACCCTTTTACACTTTTATAAAAAGGATAAAAATTACCTCTTGAGGAAAATGAAAATATGATTATATATAAACCATTCTTTAAAAAATAAATAAAGAGAATAAATTTAATTAATAAATAATTTGATTATTTTGAAATACCTATCTACATGTTTTAAGGTAAAAAAGTACATGAAATAGAAATATTCTTGACAGATTAGAAATACAAAGTCCATTTCCATAAAAAAAACATTATTTTGGTATCTTGAGTACGTAATGTTAAGAAAATGAAAAAAATAATAATTAATTTATAGAAATAAAAAAAATTAATAATAAAATATATATTTTTAAATATATAAGTAATAAATAATCCTTTAGAAGATACTTAATCATAAAAAATCTCAAATAATGATGAAATTGGGAAATAAAACATTACCACAGGTCCGACTTCCTTCGTATATGTCATATCCTACTTTATAATAAATATAGATTTATTATAAAAATATTAGATAATAATAAAAATATATATCATACGTTAATTTATTTACTTATGACCTTTTATCTCTTATTTATTAAAAATTCTCAATTAAAATAACTATTACATGAAATAACAAATTCATTTTTCATGTATGTTTTGGTTTTTTAATTTTGGTCCTTTTACCATAAATCAGTTAATATAATATCCATAATTTTAAAAATTATATATATATCATAAATATTAATTGTATATGTATTTATATTAATTCAAAAAATATAGAGATTTAAAAATGAAGTACATCATTCATGGATATTGTAGGGTGTGTGTACGCTTGAATGTTGTTTTCACTTTTCACTGGATTGAACAGCAGAAGGGTAAATAGTAATTAACCTTTAAATATTCTTTATAATTATATATAGAGAATATATATTCATTAATTATGTAATAATTACCATGATTATAAAATAGAAATGAAAACAGATCACTTAGCAACATGGAGGTGGTAGTCCACAGGTACGTATGGTTGACATTATAATTTTCAAAAGGATTGGAGGAAAAGAAGTTAGATATGAAATTATAATTATAGAAGAATAATTATTTGATAAATATCATATATGAAAATTATACCCATCATAATATCCATTTATAAATATTTTTGATAAAAAAAGATATGTATCGCTATGTGTTAAAGGTAAGTCGTACGTACGCACGAGTGATACATTGACATTCAATTAGATGGAAAATAGTTTTTATAATAATTGTTTCATTATAATAATAATTTTATGTATGTTTCAGATAATAGATTTATTATTTTATGATAAATATTAGTTAATTATAGGTGCTAAAGGAGTAAATAAAATTAAAGATGACAAGTAAGAGAATTACCTCTTCTTCAGGATACCTCCATTATATCCTTTCATATGGAAGATAGGGTTGGTATTTTTAGGATATAGGAACCTATAGATAATGTATAAGCATGTTTATAATTGAAATGTGTTGGTATTGGTAAATATAGGTTTCTCTATATCGTGTAAATAAAACAAGGGAGGGTTGTCCAATAATAAGGGAGAGAAAGGGCACATAGTATTATCAACAAAACTAAAATATAACAAATTAATTCTCAATAAAAATGAATCAAAATGGGATTATGATCCAATATATGATATTATATGCTATAACTATCATTAAAAAATAAAACTATTATAGTTTAATTATAAGGCCCCGACCTTATAACATTATTTAATATTGAATTACATTGAATAATTCACATTGAAGATATTTTCAGGTTTAGAGTTTTAAAGAATTAGGACATAACTATTACATCTCAAAGATTACAAAGTAGACACATCTACACAGCTTCCATATTTTTCACAAAATAAAAACTCTTGAACAAAAGAGTCATGTCTAGTTCCTTGTTTTAGATAGCCTGACATTTCCTTGATCCCATCCTTGACCCTATTCAACTTTATGTCCTGTGAATAACATTTCAAAAAAACTTGGGATGAGCATAAAAATCTCAGTAAGGTTTATAACAATATGGAAAGAAAACATTAGTCCATATATACATAAGAATCAATTAAATCATACTTTACTCATAAAACATAAGAAATTTAACATATCTCATGAAATCATATGATTTATGCATAACTCAATAGAAATCATAAGGCATAAAGGTAACTTGAGGCATTCATAACATTCTTACGTATGGAGTAACCCTCATGGTTACATTTGGAATACCCATCACAGTATATTCCCTAAATCTCTTCGGAGAAACCTTCACTACTGGAAAAATACCCTATACCAACTATTTGGAACCGTTGGTATAGGCCCTCAAACCATTGGTATAGTCTATTCCAATGGTTTGGAGGAAAATTGGCAAGTAAGATGTGACAATAGGTCTATACCAACGGTTTTGGGAAAACAGTTGGTATAGACCTATACCAACGGTTTTGAAAACCGTTTGTATAAGTAATATGAAAACCTATACCAACGGTTCTCAAAACCGTTGGTATATGTATTTCAAAAAAAACATTCGGTGGGATTTGATCCCAGGACCTCTAGTTTATAATTGAATGACTTAACCACTAACCTAACATGACTTTTGTGAACATAATTTCATAAATATATAAGTATTGTCATAATAATTTAAAATTTTGATTTATATAATGTTCTCGGTAAGAATATTTGATTAAAAATCGAAGGACCTATACCAACGGTTCTCAAAACCATTGGTATAGACCTATACCAATGGTTTTGTGAACCGTTGGTATAGGTCCTATGATTTTAGGACCTATACCAACGGTTTGGCCAAACCGTTGGTATAGGGTCTCTAAAATGGACCAATACCAACGGTTTGGCCAAAAACATTGGTATAGGTCCTATAGGTCCCCCCCTATACCAACAGTTTGTCCAAAACCGTTGGTATAGGTCCATATAAGTGACCTATACCAACGGTTTTGGCCAAACCGTTGGTATAGGTCCAAATTAATGAACTATACCAACGGTTTGGCCAAAACCGTTGGTAAAAGTCATATTTCCAGTAGTACTTAGCGTTTAACTCGTTCGAGTTACCCAATGCATTGTAGAGATATATCGGGATCACCCGCCCTTAGTTTATCACGGAACCACCCGTCTTCATAAACAATTCCCAAGAACCATAACATAATTATAACACATAACTTAAGCATAAAGGAAAGATAACATTCCCACATTGTAATAACAATATAACATTTTAACATATTGAAATAATGAATCCATTCTAAAAACCATTTTCAGAACCATTTAAATCATTTAATAAAGAGATTTTTGAATCAAAGTGTCCCATTATACTTTGAATCTTTTAAAATTTTAAACCATTATTATCCATATAAATAAATCCCTAAAAACATTTTTAAAACATGGATATTAATGAGAAATATTTATAAGAATAATTCATTAAAACATTTAAAACGGTATTTTAGTTAAAGGGTTTTTAAAAAAATGAGAGACACTTGAATGCAATAATTGAGGAATACCATTTAATCAGAAATTTATAATATCATTAGAATAAAGGTATTCATGATATAATATTCCAAATGACAGTATATACACCATATAAGAGTGAATTGGTGCATATCAACAATGAAGTCTCAAAAGAAATGTAAAATGAGATGAAATCCCTTATAAAGAAGGTATCCTTAAATTAAAAAAAAATCAATCTCATAATTATGTGTGACAAATATAAATACACCAAATATAAGTGTATATTAAGTGTAAAACAACCAAAGTTAATTCACGCATATTCATAGGATGACATATTCAATAACTACAAGTTGAACCCAAAGAAATCGAAATTGGGTTAAGAAGTTCCCTTGGTAAAATTCGACAACCTAACGGCGTCACTTTAAAATTCATAACATTAGTTGATGAGAGAGAAAATGGTATCTCATCACTTGGACAAAAAATTTACATCAATAAGGATATATAAGAACATATCCCAAAATAAAAATATGTAAATTAAAAGACATCACAAAATAAGTCTTTTTAAAAAGAGGAGTGTGAAAGGTTCCCTTACCGATTTGGGAAACTTTCGAAATGTACACCCCATGAAGGAAGGGCCATACAATGAAGATGTAACTACCCGTAAATGAGAGTATATTATAAAAATAGTAAAATAATTTGCATTAAATACACCACACAAAAGGAAATAGTGGACAATGTAGCATGAATCTCACGGGAATAAAAAGTGAGATGAAAATCCCCTTATGAAAATTCGGCAGCCAAACAGCGCCACATAAAACTTCCAAAAATGGATTGATCAGATAAAATAGGATCTCTAATCATATTAAAATAAAATTTAAAGAAGTAGGAATATAAAATAACATCTCCCAACATAATAAAGAGGATATTAAAGTAAGTTACATAAAAAAGAGTACTTAAAAAGAATGATAGAGGTAGGATCCCTTACCTCAAGTCTGACTTGTCTTGTTCGTTTCTTTATATTCCTGAATAATAAACTTTGGTCAATTTATAATTGCTTAAGGACCTCCTATAAAGATTATTATTCAGTTCATATCACATATTATAATGTTATAATAATTGGTTAATAATGTGAGTTCATATCAGACGTTTTTGTCGATGTTTGGTACATGAGTCAAAAATGAACTTGTTTGAAAATGATTGTCCATGTAGTTATAAGTAAATCATCTCCAGAATAGTATTAATGAATTAAATATAATATATATACAGTAAATATTCATTTTATTCTATTCCATAACATTTTGAGATAAAAATAAATAAAATGCACCGTTCATGGAGACGGTAGGTTGTACGTACGCATGAACGCTACTTTCATTTCTTTGTCATATTAATGGAATAAAAAATAAATGAGATATATATATATATATTATACTTACAATATAATATATATTTTTTATAGGTCACATGTGTTCATTAATTTCATTATTCATACATTCCATGTATTTCATGAACAAGTCACATCTCTTGTGGTGGCGGTAGTCCACACTTCCTCACATGAAATTATTGCATTTTCACAACATGAAAAGAATAAAGGTATGTTTTAAATATAAAATACAGAAGCATATAGAAAACATAAATACCATATATATCATATATAAAATACAGTGGCATCATAATGTACACCTTTAAAGGTGTTAAAAGAATATTGAACAATCATCATTTTGTGAGGCAGTAATTCGCCATCCACAGAAACAGTATGTACTTTAGCCATTAGACGAATGTGTGTGTAAGTGTAGCTAGAATACGTATTATGAAAACATACTAGTATATTTAAGATACTGGTTTTGTTACAAAATAAAGGAATAAAAATATTTTAGGGGGTTGGAGAAGCAAAATAAAACAAAAGAGCACAAGTGAAGACATTACCTTTAAATCAGGTAACTTCCCTTGGTTTGAGCCAAAAGGGTTTCTTGAAGAGCTTTCTGCTTAAGGAAATGCTTCTAGGATGAGGATAGGAATTTGGAGCAATGAAATGGGAAGGTTTTGGCTGAGATAAAGGCTTTAGAGGTGTGGGTAAGGTGGTAGAGGTGGGGGACTTTTATAAGAGGGAGGAGGGGCACTCTTGGAATATCTTGAAAAGTTACTTTATTATAAAATTCTTTTCGGATTTTAAAGGTACCACATTGATATATTTCGAGGATAAAGTGATAAGGGTTCGAAATATACTCATACAATAGGTTTTTTCCGAGTTTAATTTTTATATTTTACATTATCTTTTCATTTTATTTAAATCATTCATTAATGAGGTAATCGCTGCATTACCACGGAGTCATAAATTAATTAATTTATTTAATGTCTAAAAATTTAAAAAAACTATCATGATGTAGGAAATCTTTTTATATTTCTAATGAATATTTATAGTAAAAAATATAACTTGTATAACCCTATGTAAAAATTGTATTAGTAAAATAATACATATTTGTGACATTTTAATTTTTACTTTAAATAAAAAGTTATTAATGTCATTTTCCTACCAAAGTGGCTCCATGGGGTCCCCAAGCTGACCCATGGATTTTCTCGGTTGGCCATGACTCATCCAAAAAGGTTATGACATGTTTAATGGTCATTTCATATTATTATAACATTATCTTTACCTTAAATTACACTAATTACCTATAATCGCGATTAATAAAACTTAAAAGTTACTATTCATCAAAAAATTATTTTAATACCATTGAACCAAATTTTACATCCTAATGACAACCATGTATGTCATATTTTTGAAATTTAAATCACAGAAGTGGTAAAGTTTCATTTAAACGAAAAATCAGTTTTTTTAACTACCACTTAGTGGTTTCACTATTCATCAAAAATTGAAGTTTTTCAGAAAAATACAAAAAACTCACCCTAAGATATATTTGATATTCTGAATTCAAAAATGATGTGTATTTTACAAAATTCAAAACATATAAGTTGCAGTAATTAATTTAATAATTAATTCCCGCTGTCAAAACAAATAGCGTGTTTTTAAGAAACAATATCTATTAAAAGATTCACACTAGTTTAAATCCAATTTCAAAGTGAAATTAATTCAAATGACCACCATTGGATTAAATGGTAAAAATATACACAAAATTTAACTTTAAAACCAATTAAAAATATGATCTAATCATATAAATAAATTAGATTAAAAAAGGTTTTGAATTACAATACAACATTTTTCACTATTCATTAAAAAATGAACTTTATCGGAAAGATACCAAAAATTTACACAAAGTACATTTTGATGTCCCGATTCAAAAGAAGAATTTTATTTGGTCCAATAGAATATATAAGAGTGACCAAAAATATATTAAAGAAGGTTCACCATCAAAAGGCGATAAATCGACCTTTTAGTGAATTTTAGAGTATTTATGCTTAAAATTGAATTCTTTTCTTATTTTAAGCCTTTATCTTTTATTGGATAAATATAAAAACATTTAACAAACATATAAAATCATATTTTAGTTATTTCTATTCATTACCTCAAATACAACGGCTAGGCGTTAACTACCATTTAAAATAATATTATTTTATTTTTAGAGTGCAATGTAAGATTTCAAAGAAACTCATTGTTGCGTATTTGGTACGCCATTGAGCATAGTGTTACCTTTAAAGTAATATTAATATTTTATTCACAAATATTGATAAATATAAAAATGTCATATTCTTTATTTACCTGGGGTGTTACATCCTTCCCCCCTTTTGGGAATTGTGTCCTCTCAATTTTAAAATTGGGCTCGAAAACATCATTGAAAGTCCCACATCGGAACAAGAGTCAGTAAAACTATCACCTTAAAAGAATGAAAGAGAAGTATAGAGGTCACCCGAGTTAACCCATACTATGATTCCCTGTACGAAAACATGGATACGGAAGAAAAAACAAAGGGTCATGTTCTGAGGGGGAGTTATAGAAAACATGTTTAGGAGAAAGTTAACCACTATAAAATCACAAACTTGTGATGGGTTAAACGGTATTGGATTCTCCAGTAGGAAAAGCTAACGGACAACATTTTTGTTTTAAGTTACTTTTCATTGAGGAATTTATTTTTGAGCTTAACTAAATCATAAGGAAATATAATTACTTTTCATGTAGACTTTCACCTTTTACCAGATTTCTAACACAAACTCATACTTTCTCCAAATGATGAGTATTTAGGATGACTCGTTCACATTAAGAGCGTTTTAATCCACTTCTAGAGAATCACCTAATCCACAAAATAGAACTATATATTTCCCATGTGTAACACCTCGACACCAGTTACCCAGAGTCAGTGCATTATTACATAACATTGGCATGATCACGAGAAAGATCAAATCTAGAAAGACCTATTGGTTTAGTAGCCTTGGAAACACTAGATATATTCATGAAGTTTTACATTACATCATAAAAATGAAAACTACAACAACATAGTGTCCATATTCCACACTCTTCTCCCCTCATACTACCCCTGTAGGTCATTCATAATTTACTTCTTCACATCCTGGGAAAAATAAAACATAGAAAATGGGTGAGCTCAAATGCCCAGTAAGGATAACAATATAGCGGAAACTTTCGTAAATAAGAATAAACATTTCAAGCAATGTATAACTAAAACAAAAGCCTTTTAAACTTGAACTTAAACATAGTATGGAAAAAATAAAATGAAATAATGACATTTACATATTCACATGGATATTCTACTAATTGAATAATCACATGCAATATCAATAACTGCTTTCATAATGATGGAATGCATAATTCCAGACTATCATAACCACATAGCCAAGGGCTCGTGCCAAGACTACAAATAAGATTTTTCCAAGGCCTTGTGCCAAGACACTAGTTTGTCTCATGAGACCTACCGATGCATCGAGGAGCTATAGAGGGCTCCACCCATCACATACTAAGTCTAATGCAATCCCTTATGAAAAGGTTTAAACATAACATAAACATTCGTATTAAAACTAGCATACGAAATGTCAATACTTTCACCATAAACTATGAATGGTATAAAAATATCACATCCACAGTCAAACATATCACAACACCTTCAATACAATATAGAAGTTTTGTATCATAATAAATCAACATCAAATAAGCGTAAAATCCATCATAGGATGTTGACATAGATGAAATCAAAACTCTTTTTAGAGAAATATCTCTTTCTATTTTGAAATAATTTAAGAGTCATATATTTATAAAATAAAACATTTTCCTTGAAAATATTCTTATAATCTTGTAAGGGAATCTTCGACTATTTTATAATGGTGGAAAATAACCGCACCCGCCGTATAAGTTAAAAAAACATTCTTACCTTAATTCTGTAAAAAAGGTTAAAAAGCACCATATTTGGAAAACGACGGAAAGATTCCTTTATAAAACTCTTATAAAAATTCAAACAAGGTTATAAATGACTTTAAACCATATTCTTTTAAATAGTAAAAATGTTTTGAAATACATTTTTAAGAAACATGGAAGTGGATGATAAGGAGAGCCCAGTGGATTATTACGTATAAACAACCTCGAATAATGAAGAGATTGTGAAATAACCCTTACCTTGTACTTTTCCTTGGTTGGGTTAGGTTAACCTCCTGTATAATGGTGAAATAATTGTTATTAAATTATACAAGAATCATATACATTAATATGATATAATATATGATCTTTTAACATTGATTTGTTAATAATATCTTAGTATTATCGTTGTTTCGGGTGTTAACTTACTCATTTTCTTTTATATGTTTTGTTACGTAAGCCATGTTTGTAATGGATAGGTTGTATCTTAATCATATACAGAATGATATCAAGTCCTTAGATACTATTATTAATCATCAAATGAGAATTATACTTTAATGGATACGATGTAGAATGAATCTCATCACGTTCGTGGAGACGGTAGTCCGTCCGTACGCACGAGCAACAATATCATTATTTTTATATTAAAATAATATATAATTGGATGGTATATCATATATAAAGAATCATTATAATGTTATATTTATAATTTTCATGAGTTACACATCATTATTATACCCATCCAAATAATAATATATTTAATAACAATTACACCACGACGTGGAGACGGTAAGTCGTATGTACGCACGAATGGTGACATGTTATTCAAAGGGTGGATAGAATACTGAATATGGTTGTACCATATTTATAATAACATCACAGTATATATATGATACTGGAGTTATTATTTTAGAATGGTAATAACAAAGAAAGAAGAAGTGGAAGAAGAAAGGAACTTGAAAAAGGGTGGTGAAATCATTACCTCTTCTTTGGGTTCTTCCTTTTGATTTGATCAAAAGGGCTCTTTATGTTGGCTTTCGGACTATAGGAAGGCCTCTAGGATGAAGTGAGGGAAGTTGAGAGTGTATTGTGGCAGAGGTTGGCCGAACAAAAATGCTTTCAAGGTGTGAGTTAATGAGGAGGAGTGCCCTTTTATAAGAGGGGTGAGGGGCACCTTTGGAAAAGCTAGAAATATTAATTTATAATAAATTCATATTCTATTTCTAATGGCTCAAAAGTTTATTATTTAAATTTTAAGGTGGGTATGGGTCTAAAAACACTCAAACAATAAAATTTAGACAGGTTTGGGTTACTATATTAACCTTATCTTTAATTATTAACTCTTAGTTAATTAGTTTGACATTTACCATGTCACTTTGTATTTTTATATTATATTGTTAATAAACTTACTATATACATCCAAGTGACCCCCAAGTGGTCCATTAATGATAAAACTATCATGATATAAGTCTCTTGGATGAACCTTATATTTTTTGGAATTTAATATCAATTAATATTATAATATTTGTTTTAAACACTCTTTTATGTCAATTTTGACACTATTCAATAGTTGATTTTTGTGAAACTCATAACAGAATTATTACTTCAAAAAAAGTCAATTAAATCAATCCTAATATGTCATATTATCCTAGAAAATTAGTGTAATTCATTAAAAGTCTCAAATTATATTTATTTGGGCATTTATAATATCAATTATTTTAATTTTTCACTATTATGGTAATTACTGCATCATCATTGTGTCATAAATAAATTAAATTATTTAATGTCTAAATATTATAAATAAAATATCATTATGTATGAAATATTATTATATTTCTAATGAATGTTTACAATCGAATTTATATTATGTATAACTGTATATTAAAAATGTTTTAGTAAATAAACTTTGATTTTAACTCTTTTAACTCTTCTTTGAATTAAATAATAATAAATGTCCTAATCTAATCCAAGTGGACCTAAATGATAATATTTTATTCCTAAGGTTGTTTTTGGTCGAGATACACTTGTCCAATAGAATTAGGACATGTGTTAGGGTAATATTAATATCATTTTTACCCTTAATTACCCTATTTACTTTTAACCGTGGTAAATAAAAGTAAAAAGTTACTATTTACCAAAAATTAATTTCATCTCATTGAACCACATTTTACTTCTTGATATTAACGGTGTCTCTTAGATTTTTGAAATTCCATTCACAGAAGTGGTAAAATTACGTTTTATGAAAAAAATCAGTTTTTTAACTACCACTTAGTAGTTTCACTATTCATCAAAAATTGACCTTTTTCAGAACAATTGCAAAATTTCACCTTAAGCTATAATTGATATTCCGAATTAAAAAATGATGTATATTTTAAAAAATTCCAAACATATAATTTGCATTAATTAATTTTATAATTAATTCCCGCTGTCACAACAAATAGCGTGTTTTTAAGAAACAATATATATCAAAAGATTGACAATTGTTTAGAACCAATTTCAAAGTGAAATTAATTCTAATGAACACCATTGGATAAAATGGTAAAAATATATTCTAATTATACTTTAAAACCACTCAATAATATAATTTATCACTATAAATTATTTTGATTAAACAAGTTTTTTTTAAGTATTTTTCACTATTCATAAAAATTGGAAGTTCTCAGAAAAATACCAAAAATTAATCTTAGGATATTTTCGATATTCCGAATCCAAAAATTAAGTAAATTTTGAAATATAAAATATATATAATTTCAAAAAGTAGGTATTATTATTCATAACGGCTAGTTTGATTGGTTGTGGTGTGTTAGAACTCGATGTTGCGTACAACACACGCTATCAAATTATTCAAAGAGAAGTGTATCGTAGAAGCTTGGGGTGTCACATTCTCCCATCCTTCAAATAATTTCAACCTAGAAATTTCTAGAATACTACTGCATGAAAATAATCGGGTGGTCTTCATCATAAGTTCCTCGGGTTCCCACGTTGACTATTCCATCTTATGGTTTCTCCACAAGACTTTTACCAGATGCGACGTCCGGTTTCTCAGTACTTGTTCTCTCGTATCAAGAATCTTGATGGGATCTTCACAATAAGACAGATCGGGTTCCAGTTCTAACTTCTCATAGGTGAGTACATGTGTTGGGTCAGGCATGTATTTCCTCAACAGAGATACGTGGAACACATCGTGAACTTTGGAGAGACTTGGCGGCATTTCCAATCAGTAAGCTACATCCCCAATTCATTCTAGAATTTCGAAAGGTCCGATGTACCTCGGAATCAATTTTCCTTTTTTACCAAAACGTATGACTCCCTTCCATGGAGATACCTTCAGGAAAACATGATCACTGACTTGAAATTCCAAATCCTTCCTTCGATTATCGGCATAGCTCTTTTGCCTACTTTGAGCTGATTTGATGTGATTTTGGATTGCCTTCACCTTTTCCATCATTTCCTCCACCAATTCTAGGCCTACAAGTTTACTTTCACCAACGTCATCCCAACAGGTTGGTGTGCGACATCTCTTTCCGTGTAATGCTTAATATGGTGCCATCTGAATACTCTAATGGAATCTATTGTTATAGAAAAATTCTACCAAAGGTAAATATTGATCCCACATACCCTGAAAGTCAAGTGAACGGGATCTCAACATGTCTTCTAAGGTTTGAATAGTTCATTCTGATTGTCCATCTGTCTGAGGGTGGTAGGTAGTGCTCAAATGAAGTTCAGTATCTAGGGATTTCTGAAGACTTTTCCGGAATCTTGAAGTAAAACGGGGATGACGATCAGAAACAATCGATAGGGGTACTCCATGAAGTCTCACAACTTCATTAATATATATTTTTGCTAGACTTTCCAGTGGTATATCTTCTCTTATAGCAAGAAAATGTGTTGACTTGGTAAGACGATCAATAATGAACCATATTGCATCGTTCCTTCTAGGTGTTTTTGGTAGCCCCATGACAAAGTCCATCGTAATATTGTCCCATTTCCACTCCGGTATAGGAAGAGGTTGCAATACTCCACCAAGTTGTTGCCTTCCAGCTTTCACTTGTTGAAAAACCATACATCTTGACACAAAATCAGCAATCTCCCTCTTCATGTTGTCCCACAAAAAATGTTCCTTCAAATATCTATACATTTTGGTGCTCCCAGGGTGTATAGAGAAATTGGAACTGTGAGCATCATCCAGCAATTCCCTTTTTAGATCAGGTATATCGGGATCACAAATTCTCTTCCCGAATTTTAAAATTCCATCTTCATACACAAAGTCTCTCAATCTCCCATCATTCACACCTTTAATCTTCTTTTGAAATTATTCAGCATCAGTCTAAGAAATCTTAATCCTTTCTAGTAAAGATGGTTTGGAAACCATTTGAAAAAGCATTGATGTTTCACCTTCCCTGGTTATTCCCATGTCCATCTTCACTAGATCCATAAAAATTGGATCCCTTTCAATTCTCATCACATTAAAAACTCCATGGTCTTTTCTGCTCAAAGCATCTGCCACCTTGTTTGCCTTCCCCAGGTGGTAGTGTATTGTGCAATCATAATCCTTGAATAATTCAAGCCATCTCCTTTTCCTCATGTTGAGTTCTTTTTGTGAGAAAATATACTTCAAACTCTTGTGATCAGTATAAATCTCACATTTTTCACCATAGTGGTAGTGCCTCCATATCTTCAAAGTAAAGATCACAGCTGATAACTTGAGATCATGAGTAGTATAGTTTTGTTCATGAATTTTCAACTGTCATGATTCATAGGCAATAACCCTATCATTCTGTATAAGGACACAACCAAGTCCTTTCTTCGATGCATCACTATAAATAATGAACCCATCATTCCCCGATGGTAAAGTCAATATAAGAGCATTGACTAATATTCTCTTCAGTTATTCAAAACATTCTTCACACTCTTTTGTCCAAAAAAATTTAACCCCTTTACGTGTGAGCTTCATTAATGGATTAGCCAATCAGGCAAAATTCTGGACAAAACGTCGATAATAACCTGCTAAACCAATAAAACTATGTACCTCAGTTATACTCGTCGGTGTTGGCCATTCTTGGATTGCCTTGGTATTAGAAGGATCAACAGAGATTCCATCTTTAGAGACAATATGGCCAAGAAAAGAAATCTCTTGAATCTAGAATTCACACTTGCTAAACTTCCCATATAATTCATGTATTCTCAGAGTCTTCAGGATAATGCGCAAGTGATTTTCATGATCTTCGTAGATTTTGGATTATACCAATATATCATCAATAAATACCACCAAAAATTCATCGAGATAATCCTTGAAAACTCTATTCATCAGATCCATGAATACAGAGGGTGCATTGGTCAATCCAAAAGGAATTACTGTAAACTCGTAACGCACGTACCTGGTTTGAAATGTTGTCTTCAGAATGTCTTCCTTCTTCACACACAACTGATGGTATCCAAATCGAAGGTCAATCTTTGAAAAGTATTGAGCTCCATGCAGTTGGTCAAATAAATCATCAATGCAAGGTAGGGAAAACTTGTTCTATATTGTTATAGCATTGATATCCCTATAGTCAATACATAACCTCATAGATCCATCTTTCTTTTTAACAAAAAGAACTGGGGCTCCCCATGGAGAAACACTAGGGAGAATAAATCCATTATTAGTCAATTCCTCTAGTTGTTTCTTTAGTTCAAATAATTGTACAGAGGACATTCTATAAGGGGTCTTCGATATAGGCCTTGATCCAGGAATTAAATCAATGGAAAACTCAACTTCTCATTCTGTAGGATGTCCTGGTAAATCTTCCGGAAATACATCTACATATTCTTTCACAACAGGTACATCCTCTATTTGAACATTCCTTTCCTCACCCACAGTCATTTCATTCTCTTCCTCCCCAATAATTGAATTTAGTTGAGCTACTGGGGGTGGATCTAGATAAGAATTAGGTGGTGACGATTATGCTCTAAAGATAAGGTGTTCTTTATCGTCATCATCAAAAATTGTAACATCCTTATTCTTACAGTAAATATTCGCATCATAATCTGAAATCCAATACATACCGGGGATTATATCAAACTCAGTCATAGGTATGATGATGAGATCAACAGATAAAGAACATTTATGTGCTCTAATGGGGACTGATTCACAAAACATTGTTGCAATGATACTTTCCTTAAGAGTTTTAACTGACACCTCCCATGTTAAATCAAATTGGAAATATCTAATTTTCGTAGCAAACTGGGAATATATGAAACAATGCGATGATCCAAAATCAAATAATGCATTTGCTAAACTTGAGGAAACCATTAAATTACCTGCCACCATGTCTTTCGGAGCTTCTACCTCAGCAGTAGTGATAGCATAAGCTTGGCCTTGATCCCTTGGCCTTTTCTGAGGTAAGTTCTCCTGATGCTTAGAAAAATTCATTTGCATAATTCCCCATCTCCCTACAATTGTAGCACTGAACATTGGTAGCTTCCATCTTCTCCTTGCAATCACGAGCTTGGTGGCCTTTTTCACCACACTTATAACAGACTCTCGTTCCCTTCAAGCAAGTACCGGGGTGTTTCTTACCACATTTACCACAAGATGGATATTCAACCTTTCCCTTCTTCCCCTTATTTCTATTCCCAGATTGATCAGAAAGACTCTTCTTCTCTTGCTTTGATTTAAAGTCATAAGACTTAGAGAATTCTTTTTCGGACTTGATAGCACATGAGACAATGTCTTCGTACGACAATAAGGATTGTGAGACTAATTCTTGACAGAGAAATGGTTTTAATCCATCAAAGAAACGATCAATATTACTTCTTGGGTTACGTATATAACCTCCAGAATACCTTGCTAACCTTGTAAAGTTAGCCTCATACTTTGCGACATTTTCATCCTCCTTTTGTCTCAGACTCAGAAATTGCCTTTCCATATCTGCTCGATGGTCCCGAGGAAAGTATTTTTCTAAAAACAGATCTTTGAACTCCCTCCATTCCATATCTGATACTTCATCATCTTCCTTTGTGTTTTGAATCAATGACCACCATTGATCAGCATCTCTAGTGAGGCGGTAAACTTCCATGATAACTTTTTCCCTTTCACTACTCCCCAAAGCCTGAAATATTTTCTCTAAGGAACTTATCCATTGCTAAGTTACTAAGGGATTTGTACTCCCATTGAACGTTGGTGGTTTATTCCTCATGAAGCGATCTAACATTGACCCTCCACGCTGCGGATCAGGGTGCTCCATACGGGTAAGGTTGTTATTCATAACCTGAGTGAGTTGTCCCAGTATGGTGATTAGCTAATCGGCACCAGTTGCATCACTAGCTCCACTATAATTATCTTGAGCAGGAGGGAAATCCCTACATGGAGTGCGTGCATTGATACGGTTTCCATTTCTTCCACTAGCCACCATTTCTAAACAATGGCATAAACTAGATCAGTTTATGAATCAAAATACATAATTCCATAACTATAAAACACTTAACATAAGTTGAACTATTTATGGACATAATCCATAATCATAAAAATGTTTTCTTTGAGGAAGTATATACTCATAAACCTTTCAAAATGATTTGTAAAGAAAATGGTAGTTATCCTAAGAATATCCCCCGGGAGTGTCGTAACCAAGACTGCAGCAAAGCCCGTTGTCGTGCACCAGTTCCCGTTCGAGTCTAGCTCAAAGCGGTGTTTCTGGGTTTTACCCCTAGGTACATCTGTGCCAGAGCCGCCTCTACCTGCTCATATCCAGACAGGGATGTATTTCTCGGAAAACTCACAAAATCTCTACAATACCAAAATTCTAGGAAGTTCTTCTATACTAATCCTCAAAGACCATCTTAGGTCTATATACTCTAATCAGAGTTTATCTAAATCTAGCTTCCAAGGTTTGTACTAAACTTCCTCTGATACCAACTATAACGCCCCGACCCCAGTTACCCAGAGTCGTTGCATTATTACATAACATTGGCATGATCACAAGAAAGATCAAATCTCAAAAGACCGATTGGTTTAGTAGCCTTGGAAACACTAGATATATTCATGAAGTTTTACATTACATCATAAAAATGAAAACTACAACAACATAGTGTCCATATTCCACACTCTTATCCCCTCATACTATCCCTACAAGTCATTCATAATTTACTTCTTCACATCCTGGGAAAAATAAAACATAGAAAAGGGGTGAGCTCAAATTCCCAGTAAGGATAACAATATAGAGGAAACTTTCGTAAATAAGAATAAACATTTAAGGCAATGTATAACTAAAACAAAATCCTTTTAAACTTGAACTTCAACATAGTATGGAAAAAATAAAATGAAATAATTCCATTTACTTATTCACATGGATATTCTACTAATCAAATAATCACATGAAATATCAATAACCGCTTTCATAATGATGGAATGCATAATGCCGGACTATCATAACCACATAGCCAAGGCCTCGTGCCAAGACTACAAATATGATTTTGCCAAAGCCTTGTGCCAAGACACTAGTTTGTCTCATGAGACCTACTGATGCATTAAGGAGCTATAGAGGGCTCCACCCGTCACATATTAAGTCCAATGCATTCCCTTATGAAAAGGTTTAAACATAACATAAACATTCGTATTAAAACTAGCATACGAAATGTCAATACTTTCACCATAAACTATGAATGGTATAAAAATAGCACATCTACAGTCAAACATATCAAAAAACCTTCAATACAATATAGAAGTTTTGTATCATAATAAATCAACTTCAAATAAGCGTAAAATCCATCAAAGGATGTTGACATAGATGAAATCAAAACACTTTTTAGAGAAATATCTCTTTCTATTTTGAAATCATTTAAGAGTCATATATTTATAAAATAAAACATTTTCATTGAAAATATTCTTACAAGATTGTAAGAGAAGCTTCAACGATTTTATAACGGCGGAAAATAATTGCACCCAACGTATAAGTTAAAAAAAACATTCTTACCTTAATTCTGTCGAAAAGGTTAAAAAGAACCTTGTTTGGAAAACGACGGAAAGATTCCTTTAGAAAACTCTTATAAAAAGTCAAAAAAGGGTATAAATTACTTTAACCCATATTCATTTAAATATTAAATTTTTTTGAAATACATTTTTAAGAAACATGGATGTGGATGATAAAGAGATCCCAGTGGATTATTATGTATAAACAACCTCGGATAATGAAGAGATTGTGAAATAGCCCTTACCTTGTACTTTTCCTTGTTTGGGGTAGTTTAACCTCCTGTATAATGGTGAAATAATTGTTTTTAAATTATACAAGAATCATATACATTAATATGATATCATATATGATCTTTTAATATTGATTTGTTAATAATATCTTAGTATTATCGTTGTTTCGGGTGTTAACTTACTCATTTTCTTTTATATGTTTTGTTGCGTAAGCTATGTTGGTAATGGATAGTTTGTATCTTAATAATATCCAGAATGATATCAAGTCCTTATATACTATTATTAATCATCAAATGATAATTATACTTGAATGGATACGATGGAGAATTAATCTCATCGCGTTCGTGGAGATGGTAGTCCGTACGTACGCACGAGCGAAAATATATTTATTTTGATATTAAAATAATATATAATTGGACGGTATATCATATATACAGAATAATTATCATGTTATATTTATTATTTTCAGGAGTTACACATCATTATTATATCCATCCAAATAATATTATATTGAATAACAATTAAACCACGACGTGGAGACGGTAAGCCGTACGTACGCACGTATGGTGACATGTTATTCAAAGGGTGGATAGAATACTGAATATGGTTGTACCATATTTATAATAACATCACATTATATATAAGATAATAGATTTATTATTTTACAATGGTAATAATAAAGAAAGAAGAAGTGGAAGAAGAATGGAACTTGAAAAAGGGTGGTGAAATCATTACCTCTTCTTTGGGTTCTTCCTTTTGATTTGATCAAAAGGGCTCTTTAAGTTGGCTTTATGACTTAAGGAAGGCATCTAGGATTAAGTGAGGGAAGTTCAGAGAGTATTTGGGCAGAGTTTGGACGAACAAAAAGGCTTTGAAGGTGTGAGTTAATGAGAAGGAGGAGTTCCCTTTTATAAGAGGGGTGAGGGGCACCTTTGGAAAAGCTAAAATATTAATTTATAATAAATTCATATTCGGTTTCTAATGGCTCAAAAGTTGATAATTTATAGTTTAAGGTTTGTATGGGTCGAAAAACACTCAACCAATAGAATTTAGACAGGTTTGGGTTAATATATTAACCTTATCTTTAAGTATTAACTCTTAGTTAATTAGTTTGACATTTACCATGTCCCTTTGTATTTTTATATTATATAGTTAATAAACTTACTATATACATCCAAGAGACCCCCAAGTGGTCCATTAATTATACACCTATCATGATATAAGTCTCTTGGCCGAGCCTTAGATTTTTAGGAATTTAATATCAATTAATAATATAATATTTGTTTTAAAAACTCTTTTATGTCAATTTTGACACTATTCAATAGTTGATTTTTGTGAAACTCATAACAGAATTATTACTTCGAACAAAGTCAATTAAGTCAATTCTAATATTTCATATTATCCTATAAAATTAGTTTAATTTATTAAAAGTCTTAAATTATATTTATTTGGGTATTTATAATATCAATTATTTTAATTTTTCACTATTATGGTAATTACTGCATCATCATTGTGTCATAAATAAATTAAATTATTTAATGTCTAAAAATTATAAATAAAATATCATTATATAGGAAATCATATTATCTTTCTAATGAATATTTACAATCGAATTTATCTTATGTATAACCCTATATTAAAAATGTTTTGATAAATAAACCTTGATTTTAACTCTTTTAACTCTTCTTTGAATTAAATAATAATAAATGTCCTAATCTAATCCAAGTGGACCTAAATGATAATATTTTATTCCTAAGGTTATTTTTGGTTGAGATACACTTGTCCAATAGATTTAGGACATGTGTTAGAGTAATATTAATATCATTTTTACCTTTAATTACCCTATTTACTTTTAACCGTGGTAAATAAAAGTAAAAAGTTACTATTCACCAAAAATTATTTTCATCTCATTGAACCACATTTTACTTCTTGATACTAACCATGTCTCTCATATTTTTGAAATTCCATTCACAGAAGCAGTAAAATTAATTTTTATGAAAAAATTCAGTTTTTTAACTATCACTTAGTAGTTTCACTATTCATCAAAAAATGAACTTTTTCAGAACAATGCCAAAATTTCACCCTAAGCTATAATTGATGTTCCTAATTCAAAAATGATGTCTATTTTACAAAATTCCAAAAATATAGGTTGCATTAATTAATTTTATAATTAATTCTCGATGTCACAACAAATAGCGTGTTTTTAAGAAACAATATATATCAAAAGATTGACAATTGTTTAGGTCCAATTTCAAAGTGAAATTAATTCTAATGAAAACTATTGGATAAAATGGTAAAAATATATTCTAATTATACTTTAAAACCACTCAATAATATAATTTATCACTATAAATTATTTTTATTAAAAAAGTTGTTTTTAAGTATTTTTTACTATTCATAAAAATTGGAAGTTCTCAGAAAAATACCAAAAAGTCATCTTAGGATATTTTTGATATTAAGAATCCAAAAATAAAGTCCATTTTTAAATATAAAATATATATAATTTCAAAAAGTAGGTATTACTCTTTGTAACGACTAGTTTGATTGGTTGTGGTGTGTTAGAACTCGATGTTGCGTACAGCACACGCTGTCGCATTATTCAAAGAGAAGCATACCGTAGAAGCTTGGGGTGTTACACCATGTATTTAGACCTTAACCAAAACCAACATTGTTAGTACGAGATCAGATAATACCCAAAAAGAATAATCCTTTATAAAAAGGAAATCTATTCTTAATCTACAAAATTTTTCCAACAAAACCCAAAGTTCAACGAAGACCATTCGATAAACAATTTGTCCATAAAATTCATCAAAGTAAACCAAGCTAAGATTGAAACCCAATTATTTGAAGGATTTAATCACATAGTATTCCAAGTTAAATCTTCGCATTTATCTCCAAATAACATCAGTTACTCTTAAAGTCTCATATTGAATAGTAATTAACCTAATCCCATATTCTCCATGATAGGATAATAATTTTCATAAATAAAACAAAACGTCATATGCCCACAATAAAAACATAGATTCTTCAAAAATAAAATTCCACCGTTTCGCCTCAATTGAAATCCCAAAGTATTCTTTTTTCTATAGGCATATATTATTTCCATGAAAGAGAGAACATCTTCCAAAATAACCTTTATTACCCAGTCACCAAATCATTTTCCTACGTTAAGGATATCCATTTAATAAAACATAAGTTCCCAAAATCAACTTATTCTTGATCCATAAGATCATTTAACTAAAAAGTATAAGTCATACTAACCAGGGACTTCACATAGGCTAGTGGTAGGCCTTGCGCTAGTGTTGCCCTTCGGTTGTGGGTTTGATTCCTGCGGCCTTACCAGATGCGATGGGTTGTCACCCATCCTTTGGGTTGTCCTTTTTATAAAACTCCAAAAATATCCCTAACATGTTTTAACCTCAATGGTTTCCTTATACCTCCCATTTTCATCCAAATTCATTACAATCTCAACATCTTAATTCTTGAAGTCTTATTTCACCACTATAAGATAAAATATAATGATTCCCAAAAATGAAGGACATCATACCTTGATCATGGTGTCCATTTGGTTTCATCTTCATCTTGTTCACATAGGTAAAAGGTCCATGCATCCCAACAATGATTTAGACATCCTTTAAAATCATTTTCTTCCTCCATCCAAATACACCTTGTACAACATGGGACATATGGGTGTTCACAAAATAACAGTTTTGGAAAATAATCATGTATGACATATAATTTCAAAACATCTGATAAGACATGATTTCTATAAAATAGTCTGACCGAAATTGAGTTGAAACTTTCAATTAACAGTCCTTTTAAAATACCATAGGTATGTGCTGAGAGAATATATTTTAAAATCAAATATAAATAGGTTGAAAAAGGGTCTCTTTCTTCAGCACCTTCTTTAAAATCATAATATGCTTCAAAATATTGTGATAAGGTAAAATATTTGAAAATTCCTTGATAATAACTACCTTTCTTAAAAATATGAGAATATTGTGAAAATAGGATTTGTCAAAATACAACCCATGATCCACGATGATAACGAGGTATAATGGAGGTGTTTGATATCTCAAACAGCTGCTTGTAAGTGAGTTGTATGCTAGAAAAAATTTCACAATCATCTGAACATGACTTTGCAATAATTATTGCAAGCAAGTCATCAGGAAGAGATAATAATGTCATTTGAGATCCTCCCCATTCCATTTCCTTGATCTGAAAAAGATATAAAACAAGGATTTAGCTAAGATAATAAACATAGGGACTAATCATGTGTATAACAAAAACTCATAATCCCTAAAGTTGTCTAAACCGACCTTTGATCCCAACTATAAGGCCCCGACCTTATAACATTACTTAATATTGAATTACATTGAATAATTCACATTGAGGATATTTTTAGGTTTACAGTTTTAGAGAATTAGGACATAACTATTACATCTCAAATATTACAAAGTAGACACATCTACACAGCTTCCATCTTTTTCACAAAATAAAAACTCTTGAACAAAAGAGTCATGTCTAGTTCCTTGTTTTAGATAGCCTAACATTTCCTTGATCCCATCCTTGGCCCTATTCAAATTTATGTCCTGTGAAAATCATTTCAAAAAAACTTGGGTTGAGCATAAAAAGCTCAGTAAGGGTTATAACAATATGAAAAGAAAACATTAGTCCATGTATACATAAGAATCAATGAAATCATACTTTACTCATAAAACATAATCAATTTAACATACCTCGTGAAATCATATGATTTATGCATAACTGAATAGAAATCATAAGGCATAAAGGTAACTTGAGGCATTCATAACATTCTTACGTAGGGACTAACCCTCATGGTAACATTTGGAATACCCATAACAGTATATTCCATAAATCTCTCTGAAGAAACCTTAGAATTTAACTCCTTCGTGTTACCCAATGCATTGGAGCGCTATATCGGGCTCACCAGCCCTTAGTTTACCACAAAACCACCCGTCTTCATAAAAAATGCACAAGAACCATAAAATAATCATAGAACATAACTTAAGCATAAATGAAAGATAACATTCCCACATTTCAATAACAATATAACATTTTAATATATTGAAATAATGAATCCATTCTAAAAACCATTTTCAAAACCATTTAAATTATTTAATAAAGAGATTTTTGAATCAAAGTGTCCCATTCCACTTTGAAGCTTTTAACATTTTAAACCAATAATATCCATATAAATAAATCCTTAAAAACATTTTGAAAACATGGATATTAATGAGAAATATTTATAATAATAAATCATTAAAACATTTAAAACTGTATTTTAGTTAAAGGGTTTTTAAAAAAATGAGAGACACTTGAATAGAATAATTGAGGAATAACATTTAATCAGAACTTTATAATATCATGAGAATAAAGGGAGTCATGATATAACATTCCAAATGACAGTATATACACCATATAAGAGTGAATTGGTGCATATCAACAATGAAGTCTCAATAGAAATTTAAAATGAGATGAAATCCCTTATAAAGAAGGTATCCTTAAATTAAGGATAAATCAATCTCATAATTATGTGTGAAAAATATAAATACACCCAATATAAGTTTATATTAAGTGTAAAACAACCAGAGGTAATTCACACATATTCATAGGATGACATATTCAATAACTACAAGTTGAACCCAAAGAAATCGAAATTGGGTTAAGAAGTTCCCTTGGTAAAATTCGACACTCTAACGGCGTCACTTTAAAATTCATAACATTAGTTGATGAGAGAGAAAATGTTATCTCATCACTTGAACATAGAATTTACATCAATAAAGATATATAAGAACATATACCCACAAAAAAAGATGTAAATTAAAATACATAACAAAATAAGTCTTTTTAAAAGAGGAGTGTGAAAGGCTCCCTTACTGATTTGGGCAACTTTCGAAACGTACACCCCATGAAGGAAGGGTCTTACAATGAATATGTAACTACCCATAAATGAGATTATAGTATACAAATTGTAAAATAATGGGCATTACATACACCACACAAAAGGAAATATTAGCCAATGTAGCATGAATCTCACGAGAATAAAAAGTGAGATGAAAATCACCTTATGAAAATTCGGCAGCCTAACGGCGCAACATAAAACTTTCAAAAATGGATTGATGAGAAAAAATAGAGTCTCTCATCATATTAACATAAAATTTACTGAATTAGTAATATAAAATAACATCCGTCAACATAATAAACATGAGCTTAAAGTAAGTTACATAAAAAAGAGTACTTAAAAAGAAAGAGAGAGGTAGGATCTCTTACCTCAAGTCCGACTTGTCTTGTTCGTTTCATTATATTCTTGAATGATAAACTTTGGTAAATTTATAATTGCATAATGAAATCCTTTAAATATTATTATTCAGTTCATATCACATATTATAATTTTATAATAATTGGTTAATAATGTGAGTTAATATCAGACGTTTTTGCCGTTGTTTGGTACATGAGTCAAAAAAGAACTTGTTTGAAAATGATTGTCCATGTAGTTATAAGTAAATCATCTCTAGAATAGTATTAATGATTTAAATATAATATATATACAGTACATATTCATTTTATGCTATTACATAACATTTTGAGATAAAAATAAATGAAATTCACCATTCATGGAGACGGTAGTCCGTACGTACGCATGAACGCTACTTTCATTTCTTTGTCATATTAATGAAATTAAAAATAAATGATATATATATATATTATAATTCAGGTATAATATATATGTTATATAGTTCACATATGTTCATTGATTTCATTCTTTATACATTCCATGTATTTCATGAACGAGTCACATCACTTGAGGGGGCGGTAGTCCACACTTCCTCATATGAAATTATTGCATTTGCACAATATGAAAAGAATAAAGGTATGTTTTAAATATAAAATAAAGAATCATATAGAAATCATAAATACCATATATATCATATATAAAATACAGTGACATCATAATGGCCACTTTTAAAGGTGTTAAAAGAATATTGAACAATCATCGTTTCGTGAGGTAGTAATTTTCCATCCACATAAACAGTATGTTCTTTTAACCATTAGACGGATGTGTGTGAAAGTGTAGCTCGAATACTTATTATAACAACATACTAGTATATTGAAGATACTGGTCTTGTTACAAAAGAAAGGAATAAAAATATTTTATGGCGTTGGAGAAGGAAAATAAAACAAAAGAGCACAATTGAAGACATTACCTTTAAATCGGGTAACTTCCCTTGAATTGAGCCAAAAGGGTTTCTTGAAGAGCTTTCTGCCTAAGGGAAGGATTCTAGGATGAGGAGAGGGATTTGGAGAGATGAAATGGGCAGGGTTTGGACGAGACAAAGGCTTTAGAGGTGTGGGTAAGGTGGTAGAGGTGGGGGCCTTTTATAAGAGGGAGGAGGGGCAATCTTGGAATGTCTTGAAAAGTTACTTTATTATAAAATTCTTTTCGGATTTTAAAGGTCCCACATTGATATATTTCTAGGATAAGGTGATAAGGGTTCGAAATATACTCATCCCATTGGTTTTTGACAAATTTAAGTCTTAGATTTTACATTATCTTTTCATTTTATTTAAATCGTTCATTAATGAGGTAATCGCTGCATCATCACGGTGTCATAAATAAATAAATTAATTTATTGTCTAAAAATTATAAAAATATCATGATATAGGAAATACTTTTATATTTTTAATGAATCTTTATATTCAAAAATATAACTTGTATAACCCTATGTAAAAATTGTTTTAGTAAAACAATACATATTTGTGACATTTTAATTTTTACTTTAAATAAAAAGTTATTAATGTCATTTTCCAACCAAAGTGGCTCCATGGGGTCCCCAAGCTGACCCATGGATTTTATTGTCCGGCCATGACTCATCCAATAATGGTAGGACTTGTTTAATGCTCATTTAATATTATTATAACATTATCTTTACCTTAAATTAAACTAATTACCTTTAATCGCGATTAATAAAACTCAAAAGTTACTATTCACCAAAAAATTAATTTAATCCCATTGAACCACATTTTAATTCCTAATGACAAACATGTTTGTAGGATTTTTTAAATTCAAATCACAGAAGTGGTAAAGTTTCATTTAAACGAAAAATCAGTTTTTTTAACTACCACTTAGTGGTTTCACTATTCATCAAAAATTGATGTTTTTCAGAAAAATACCAAAAATTCACCCTAAGATATATTTGATTATCTGAATTCAAAAATGGTGTCTATTTTACAAAATTCAAAACATATAAGTTGAATTAATTAATTTAATAATTAATTCCCGCTGTCAAAACAAATAGCGTGTTTTTAAGAAACAATATCTATTAAAAGATTGACAATAGTTTAAGTCCAATTTCAAAATGAAATTAATTCCAATGACCACCATTGGATTAAATGGTAAAAATATATTATAATTTCACTTTAAAACCATTTCAAAATATGACCTAATCATATAAATAAATTAGATTAAAAAGAGGTTTTGAATTAAAATACAACATTTTTCACTATTCATTAAAAAAATGAACTTTATCGGAAAGATACCAAAAAATTACACAAAGTACATTTGGATGTCCCAATTAAAAAGAAGAATTTTATTGGGTCCGATAGAATGTATATGAGTGACCAAAACTATATTAAATATGGTTCACCATCAAAAGGCGATAAATCGACCTTTTAGTGAATTTTGGAGTATTTATGCTTAAAATTGAATTCTTTTCTTATTTAAAGCCTTTATATTTTTTTGGATAAATGTAAAAACATTTAAAAAACATATAAAATCATATTTTAGTAATTTCTATTCATTCCTTCCAATACAACGTCTAGGCGTTAACTACAATTTGAAAAAATATTATTTTGTTTTTAGAGTGCAACATAAGATTTCAAAGAAACTCGTTGTTGCGTATTGGGTATGCCATTGAGCATAGCATTACCTTTAAATTAATATTAATATTTTATGTACAAATATGGATAAATATAAAAATTTCATATTCTTTATTTACCTGGGGTGTTACATTAAGTGGTATTATAACCCATATGTTTTCATTTAATCCCATAGTTGAGTATTTTTATCCTTAATTTTAGAAACACTTTTTTTACTATTATGGGGTTATATTTTTTCTTATAAGGTGATAATTAACTCATAAATTGGTAATAGATACCATTTTAGACAAAAAAAAATTATATATTTTCCAATTTTATGATTTTTTTGATTTTTATATAATTTAATAAAATATTATCTTAATAAAATATAATTTATGTCATTTTTAATAGTATTTATGAAATTTGAAATAAAAATAATCATTAAATTGTTTTAATTCAAATAAAAAATTTATAAATATTGATAATATATTATATTTATCTAAAACATTTGTGGATAATAATAAAGATACAAAATTTCATTATTATAATGTTTTTAAAATCATTTATTTCATTATTCCATTAATTAAATTAATATTGTGTCAGTGTCCCATATGAATTTATGGTTATTATGTAATACCTAAAAATTATAAATAAATTAAAATCATCAAAATAGTTTTATTATTATCAAAATAAAATTTAATATTCATTTATCACTTCTATTTTACCCTCTGTTAACACATAAGGCATTCTTAAAAGTATGATAATTACACTTCATATTTTTCATTACATTAAATATTATATAAATAATTTTCCGAGAAAAATGTTTCTTAAAAAAATTAAATTTAGAGTTTAATGTGATAAAGGACTAATTAAAATCATCTAAAAGGGATTTTTATTGAATATGGTGACCTTTCCCCTTAGTTTTAACCAAGACTAACCTAATTTTCCAAGTTTTACCACATTTACTATTCATAACAACTAAAAATAAAAGGGACCAATTTACCTAATTTTTTCATACGGATTCGATAATATTGTACCTATTTTTCCAAATTCAACACCAATAACTGGCATAAATTAATTTTAGGATTGTTGAAAAAAACTCAATGAAAAAACATTTAGAAAAATATAGTTTATAAGCATACAAATGGACTTACTATTATCCAATTCATAGTAAAAATATTTGCTGATAGTTAAAACCTTTTACTATATATATAATATGTAAAATTTATTAATAATATTAGAAAATAGTTATTAGATTAATTTTTTAAAAATAAAAAAATGTTTTATGCATAATTTTTTTTTTCCAAAAGCCACCTTTTTTACATTCAAATTATTTTTTATTTCCATTTTTTATCATTTAGTAATCATTGAATTTATTTTTTTCAAATTTTTTCATAAATTAACTAATCACATTCACACACCCATTTAAATCATAAGGGCTTGGTTTTTATGCTTTACTATATTACAGTCATTTAGAACTAGGGTCACATGTATCACAAGCTATAAAAACTAATATTTGAAGATTTATTATCATATATTCTATGAGGTGTTACGTTATACCCCACATAAAATTAACTTTTCCCTCAAAATTCCATCACTCTAGTATGAAAATTGAGTATATATATTTTTTATCAGATCCTCAAGTTCCCATATAGCTTTATCAAATTTCTAATTTCACCAATGAAAATTGACATAGTGAGTGGTCTTTTTCTGTTTCACTTTATTTATACATTTCTAGACTTATACAGGATGTAATATTAATGAAAAATCTTTCCATAGTAAAAAATCCTTTAGGTTCAGAATAATTAAAGCATTTTGTGTGAACTACCTCAGGAAAGATACTATAAGATGTTGGGAACCTGAGAGATGTTTCATGGAAGAACTAAGCAATAAGATACAATTTTTTCATGATATATCATCAAAAGTAGGTGGGATGAGCCCCTAAGGGGCGTCTCCGAGCTAGGGTACCCCTGTCGCCGCCATTTCTCCTCCACCTCAGGTTGGTTGCGGCTTCTCCTCAGTGCTTCTCCTCGGAGTGATAATGGTGGGAGGTTCCTCCTTCAGTGGCAACTCGTGGGCTCAGCTTCATCCTCTTCACTACTGGCCTTTTCTCGCCCCATCCCCCTCGATATGGATAGGGCTTCCTTGGCAGTGCGAAGCATGTCCATAGACGGAGCTCCATCTACGGCCTGGGGGTTGGTGCCTCGCCAGTGTCGGCTGCGAGTGCATTGGGTGGGTCGTCATGGTCATTGAGGCAGTCTTAACGGCGACGATGGGAAACAGATTTCATTTTCTGTTGTGGCTCCTTCTTGCGGGTTTTGGTTTCAGGAGGTATAAATATGTGATTTGGTTTGCGGTGGGTAATAATTTTGCCTTTTGGACTTGTTGTCTTCTCCTTTGGATGAGATCACTATTCTGTTGTCTGAACTGATTTGGAATTCATTTGATTTGAGATGGTTTTCTCCGGCGATGCGGCGTTGTTCGATGCGGCTATGACGCTCTAGAAGGTGATGAGTCTCTTGGGGAATCTGAAGGTTTCACTAACGAACTGAAATACAAATTGAGTAGCATATATTGCTAAGAGTATGAATGATGAATCTGCCTATTACTGTCAATGCTTCTATTTTTGTGAATTTGTTGGTTGTTATGAGTGTGATCTTGTGAAGGATGGCTGGGGGGTGGGATCTGGCTCTGACACTGTTTTGGCGTTGCTTATTTTGTGTGTGTGGAAGGAGGGATTTTGTGTAGGTGGCACTACGGTCTATGGATCTTAGGGCAAGACAACCAGTTCAGCTACATGACGACTTCAGAAGAGGTTCAGAGAAAAGATTTTTTGCGGTCCATTGCTATTTAGATTAGAAAGTTCGAGAGGGTATGTCATTTTCCATCGGTACCAGGACCATGCAATCCTGCATGGGACAGTATGCTGAGCATCAATGTGATGGTGAAAGCTGGTCTTATTGTGTTTGATGTTGGGGAGGAGTTCTCACTGTATTGAATTTGGTTTTTTTTTCCTTGGGATATTGGATTATAGGGTCTTGTTGTAATGTTTTAAGTCATTGAAGTCATGTTGGGTTCCCCTCACCCTTAAAAGAGGTTTTATTCTAATAAAAAATTAATTTTCAATCCGTCCAAGCAATAAGATAATGATCAAACTCGATCAAGAATCTTTAAATTTTCAATATTCACAGGGATAAAATTTCACTACTTTCATAATCACATAACTTTATTCTATATAGATACTCATAGAAAAACTGTCTCATCAACACCAAATTCAATATCATGATGAAGGTTTTCAGCATTACTTTTTAGTCAACACTAAATTTCCTTGAAGTTCTGTTATATAGCTCCCACTCTATAATATTTTTTTAACTATCTCGGAGCCCAATATATTTTTTATAGAACATCATCTCAGCTGGTGTATGTTCTACACATTATTCTATATATGGATTCAGAATGACCCATATGAATCCCCCAATGAAATATATTGTTGTATGAAAACTCGATAATAGGAATGCGTTAATCCTAATCATTTTTAAAATCCGTAAATAAAGATCTCTACATGTGTTATATAGTTTTAATGGTTCTCTTAGAGTGAACATTTATATACGGATGATACACCATACTAAAACTCAACCATGTGTCCAGAGTTTGATAAATACTTTTCCAGAATAGTGAGGTAATACTCATATCCTGATAATATAAAATAAAAATTGTTACTCCTTGAAACCTTACCAACTTCTTAATGTATGTTATAGAAATTGAATGAAGGGAGAAATATTATGTAATAGTAATTAAGTTTGAAGACTTCATATGTTTATTGGGTAAAATCTATATTGCATTATGGCCATTAGATTTTTTGTAGAGTCTAATAAGAAAATTTACTAGGATGTTTTCCCATTTCCTTTATAGTATAGAAAATGATTGTAATAACCCTTAGAATTAAGTCCCTCAAACAAAACATCCTTACAAATTGGAAAATTTGATACATAATCTCTGATATATCACATCATGTTTTTCCTACTAGTAATAGTCATTTATATCTATAATCATATTTTACATCCATGATTAATAGAGTATGACAAACTATGAGCCTAATCCAACAACACATTATTCAATTATACTGTTGATGGTACACATACTCAAATCTTAAAACTTATAAATTTATTAAGGTTCTGGTTAAAATTTGGAACATTCCTCATATTCTTATGTAATTCCAAAAATTCCTTCCTTCCCTCCTTATTCCACTCATGTTTGGATGGTTGATCATTCATCTAATAAATATATGATATTTTACATTTCTATATAATTTATAGATCCATCATATGTAAATCCATAAATATTGGATCTCTTTGAATGATCATAATAGAAAAACATTCATGGTCTTTTTGACAAAGTCCATCATCCATATTTTTCAATAACACAAGGTGGGAACATATTTAGAAAACATAATCTTTGATTAATTCCAACCATCGTCTCGAGTGTGTATTCAACTCTTTATGTCTAAATTTATACTTGATGACTTTATTATCTGTATATATATATATATATATCACACCATTCAACATACAAATAACTCCTCCATATATTTAAGGAAAAAATTAATACTACCAACTCAAAATCATTAGTCTATCAATATTACTTTGAAACCTTCAATTTTTATGAGGCATAAGATATCACCATAACATTTTACATGATCACGCATCACAGTTTGTCATCCAATGCATCAATATTGATTTCAAACCCTTATATATTTCATGGTAGTGTAATTATTGGTACACTGAACAACCTTCACATGAATTCATTAAAATTATATTCACATTCATCTTCCAATATGAACTTAACACCCTTATGAGTCAACATGGGGATTGGATGACATTTTATTTAAAAATATCTCACAAAGAACTTTTAATGTCCATCCAAGCTAATAAATCTATGAATTTCAGTTACTATGGTCGGTCTTGGCCAATGCTCAAGAACATTATTGTTTAAAGGATCCACTAATACACCCTCAAATGCAACTATATGACCCAATAATGGTCGTTTCGAAAGCTAAAAAAAATTAGTAAATTTTTTATACAATTTTTCTTACCTTAGGTTCGTCAACATAATTCATAAATGTTATTAATGCTATTTTATTCTCTTTAAACATATTAAAGTTTCATCTATAAATACTACCAAGAACTAATCAAGGTAATCTCTAAACACTCTATTCATTAAAATAATGATTATAACACAATAATTGGAAATACCATATATAATAACTATGAATTTATATTGACCAAACATTATACAGAAGTTCATATTGGGTATATCATAATTTTTTATGCTTAGTTGATGATATCCTTATCAAAGATCAATCGTGGGAAAATAAAGGTCCCATTTTAATAGATCATAAAAAACATAAATATAAGGTGGAGGATAATTGTTATTAATATTAATTTTTTATGTTCCTAATAATTAGTGTAAATACACATCGACCCATCTTTTTTCTTAATAAATAAAATTGCTGAACCCTATAGTGAGAACTTTTACAAATGAATCCCATCCAGAATCTCCTAGAGATGATTCTTCAATACTTGTTACACAATCAAATCCATTCTATGTGGAGTCATTCAAAGAGGTGTATCACCTGGCATGAGTTATACATAAAACTCAACATCATGATTTGTGGTTAGAAAAAAAATTTCTCTCGAAAAATATCATCATATTCCAAAATAATAGAGACATTTTCAATATTTATTTTCCCCTCCAAGAATTTCATAAAAATAACCCTCATGAATAGGTAGGGAAACTCTATCATTAAAAATGGTCCCTCAGGCTCGGTTCCCCCCTTTCATTATCTCCACTTATAGTTTTAGTGTTACTTCCACACTTCCCTACCATATTGATCTCCCCCAAAGTACCCTATTCTATCGATGGATTCCATAAGCTATCATTATCTGGTCAAGAGTTCACTAAAGCCTCAATCCTGTATAAGCACTCTATAGTAGCTCATTTTTGACTGAATCAACCATTGATGATGCTTTTAACTAATGTTTCTATGATTATTGGGTTTGAAACATCATCATATTGTTAGGTACTAGACCCCTAACTTCTTCACATCCCTTTTGAGACTGAGAAAGACCTAATCACTCCCTAGAATGGTAACAAACGATCTCAAAATAGTTCTCGATTCTACCGATTCTGATCATCTTTCTAATTATATTTGAGGAATGACCCTTTGACAGCTCCAATATGGGTATGTTTCTCAAGTATTTCCCTTCCATTTCAAAACCCTTCACTTTTATCAAGGCATGGAAACCTGTTCAGCATGTTCTTATGTATTTAAAATTGATCTTCATCCCCTTTCCTCCCTATTTATCTGTGTATCTATGTGGATATAGATGATTCAAAACCACTGATTAACATTGTGTGGATTGAAATTTAGAAAGAATACCAGTTCAAAGAGACATTTTGTTTTGATTTTTGGATTTATTTGTGATTTTTCTATGGCGGTCACAGTCATATCAAACAGTCTTACAAGCATTCTGTTGTCTGATTGTTATTAGATCCCACATCTACAGTTCATGAAGTTGTGGAAGCGTGTATTGAAACTACGATATCCTTTTCTACTGTGATGTCTCTACCCTATACAACAGAATAGTTTCGGTTGATTCAATTGTCAATAAAAACATTTCGAAATCTGTTAAGGGGTCCTCGAGAAATTTAAGCAATCCTAGCTCAACCATCTAGGGTATCAAATTATCAGGGTCTGATGCACTAATTCCTACAATGGACAACATGACTCTCCACCTTCAGAACAAGAGTTTCAATTTAGGGGCTGCTTTAGGTTTCCAGATCCCTAGTTCAGTCCATCCGAGGCAGAGACATGGCTCTTCTAGGTCAAAGACACTGAATTTACTTCTAAATCTTACAGATATACAACCAGTACTCCTTCAAAACAAATTTTCTAATATGAAAAAATGGTTAAAAAAGTAATAGGATCAAGGGGATGGAAAATGGGAATTCATAGAGGGGACAATAAGATGGGTCCATCCCATATTGAACAATATTCATAAAATGTGGAAATGATAACTGTGACCCCAGAGTCTCTATTAGAGAATGAGGAGGATGAGAAACTCAAGTGTTTCTCACATAATATACTATAAAAAGGAATGATAAATATCAAAAAAATTGGATACTATCAGGTGAATGCTAGGTGAAAACCAAGTCTCAGAAAGACTAATCATAACTTCTAAAACCAATGAGTACTTCATCAGTTGGAAAGGGTATTAAATTTAGGGATCCTGTTTAGCCTTCTCATGATGGTGATGATAGAAAGGTTTCTAGTGATAAGTTAATTGTGTCTGTTAGGGAGATTCTCAAGGATCCTAACTTCTTGGTTGATCTGGTGGCATCAAGTGGTTTCTAGGAGGCAATAAAAAAGAATGGTTACCTGAAGCTTATCCTATATTCTGAGGAAGAGATGGTGGATAAAAATATTGATATTAATGTTTTAAAGGAAAAAGTATATATAATGTAAGATATATCAATTCAATTTTATCTTAAAGAAGATAAAGTTGATTAGATCAACAAGAGAGACCATATTTTCACTCATGGAATCAACTAGTGGAAAATAAATCTTAAATAATTCATTCAGACCTGGGAATGGATAACCTACCACTTCATGGATCTCATCAATGATGATCTAGAAACAAAGGTAACATCTATCTCCTAGAGTCTACATAGGGGGATTTATTCAGAAGTTTTAATGTTTTTTTGGATTTGTTTAGTAATCTCTTATTAATATTGAATTGGGTACACAAAGTAATCTTTTGGGGTTTTTCACTTTCCCTAAAATGTTATTTCATTAATAAAAATTTTATATTTAGGAGGAACAAACTCTCATTACCTTTTTCTATGTCCAATAATGTTTTACGCCATAATTATTATATAATTGAAATTATACCAATCCTATATTCTCTTGTAAAATTTCATTCTATATGGTTCTGAAAAATGTTATTTTACTCTTTCATTCCTATTAAAATATATGACTTGTAGAGTTATTTATTGATATTAACAATAATTTACATTATCCCTTCATATGATCAAAATATTTGAGGGACCAATTTCCTTTAACGGATTAACTTTACTCTATCAAAGAAGTTGTTGATTGTTTTTTAGTATCATGAAATTAATATATTTCCTATCATACTAATCATGTATGCTATGACTCATCATTATAAATAGTTTCCTCTTGATTTTTCCATAAATTCAAAAAATTTGATTCCATGTTATCCATTTCTTCTTGAGTGGTATAATGTTCAATGAATATCACCAATAAAGTTTACTAATCTAGGCTTTCTATGTACTTCACATTTTATGTTTTTTGAATCAATGTCAACCATTAATAAACTTCTACCAATAGATGATATATAGATATAATAACATTGTCACATTTTTTTTCAAATGGTTGGGGCCAAAGCCTCATTTATTATTTAAAAAAATACCTCTTTCAAATTGGGTAGAGGAATACCAATTAGATAACCCAAATTCCAAAGACTAAGTTATTGAATACAAGTCCAGACATCCCATTTTTTTCCAAAAGGGCCCTTCGGTGAATTGTAATGATATTTTACCTGAGCTGCTACAATACCTTCTACATTACCACTACCGCTACATTCCTGCTACAATTCCTCCACCACTAAAGTCACCACTACTACAAAACTACAACAATTACCTACTACAATACTGCTACAATGATCTTGATAATTCATCCCTACCCGGATTCGATCCTGGGTCTTTGGGATGCCAAGTAGGAGACTTTACCACTTGGGTACAATATCAATAAAAAAACATGTGTAAGAGTAACACTCTCCTCCCAATACCCCCCCCCCCCACCAAGGCCAGAGTGTGACACACATTCCCTAGGTAGGAAAATGGATTTGAATCACCCTGTGCATAACATGCACATTGTCCAAGTCCCGCATGTCTCGAGCCTGGGCCAGATCCCATGAAGAGCGAGGGGTAAAATCAGTAGGTACCACTTGGCTAACACCCCATGGGCTATTGTCACATTTCTATATTTGAATATCTGCAATATCTTCTCTAAATAATTGCTCAATATCTATACTACTAATGGAATAGTGGTTTTATTAAAATCTATCTACTTATGACTCATGAATAAATTAATTTTTTATAAATCTTGATTTTAAGAATCATGTTTTAAAAAATTTGAAAAGTAGTTTTTGAAGTGTCCTATAAAAAATTTATTAATATATTGAAAATATACTCAACATCAATATATAATTCCTTCATTTATAATATTCCCCAAGGCATGGATGGACCACTATGAGGGGAGGGGTGAATTAATGGTCTTTATTTATGAATTCTCAATTTTAATTCTTCCTATTGAACCTATATGATTTCTTGATCCACTAAATAACATATCTCTACCTTACCTCATGTGTAGTAATAAATAATTATAATGATGAAAACAATATTTAAAAGGTTATGTTGGAAATCATTCTCTTTTACATGTTTTTTGTATTTCTTAGCATGGATTATCCACTATAATTTCATGTTAATACAACTTTCTAGACACCCCAGTTATAATTTATCATAAATATTATTGAAACCCCTACTACTCCTATTTCATTATTTATTACACACCATAATCACATTTCCTTATTCAATGTTGATTATAACATAAAATTATCATATTCATTATATAAACATTCTCAATTTGCAATATGTAACTCCTCTACTTGTGTATAACTTCATCATGTTCAATTTCAACTAATAATGATTAGCACCACCGGTCTCAAAACTTACTTTAATTTATTTAATAGTGACCAATAGGTAACATCAACACCTCTCTTGAAACTCACCTTTAGGATCTTAATTATTTTCAAATACTCAAGTACATAATATATCTTTCTTGAAAAAGTTCATACAATTGAAATTTCCTCACTTATATATTTATATTTATTGTAACTCACATAATTACCTCAAAATATTAATTTATCATCTTTATTCTCTTGAATTTTAGGTATTAACATTTGTATTTATCGCCATATGGATGCATAAAAATGTATTATTTTTTCTCTCATTAATATTTTAAGTATTCAAAAAAACATTTAATTCTGATTCCTTTGTAATGATCACATCTAGTTTCCCATTCAATGGTTTGAATTATATCTCAATCTTCACAAAAAATACCATTTATATATCAAAATATTGAATATTTATAGCATTTCCATGAATGAAAATTTGGATGAAGTAATTTATATGGAAAATAATATCTTGACATGAATATTTTTATCATGATGTGAATAATAAAATCTAAAAAAAATCCAAAATTCTGCAGCCCTAAATCTAATTTCAGGACATGAACAGATGTTCTATTTAAAAATAATTATATATCACTACTCCACATGAAACTCAATCATGAAATTAACACCTCAAGAGTATGAAAATTCAAGAAGTGAATTACTAATTTCAATTCATTAATACTTTATTGTTACTATCTTAACATTTCAAAATCTATGTCGAGTGAAAACTTACAACATGAACATATGTTTCACAATGTGAATCATGTTTTTAGCTTAATAACATCATTATGCTTCTTTAAACTGGTATCCACTATTATTCAAATACATCTTACCTATTAAAATTATAATTCTAATTATTTTTGAATTTTTTTATTCACCTACTAAATTTTATTCTTATATTTCTTTAAATATCCACATGAAAATTAGCATACTGAAATTGATATATTTTCTTTGACTTCTCTAGATGTGATATTCCAACCAGCAACCTAAATGTTACTTATAAATAGAAAATTTAAGAATAGAAATACCTTTATTTACTTCTTGGTAATAAATTAAAACACATATATTGTATCTACACACTTCTATAATATTGAAAAAATTTCAATCAATAACTTTAAGGAAAAAATTTATTCCAGAGGGAAATCACACTATTTATAATATGTGTTGACATGTCTTTGATTCCTTCCATTTTTCATCATCTATAATTATTATAATATTAATAATTATATCATGAATAGATATATAAATTATCAATAATATTATACGATTCAAATTCATTTATTAAAAATCATATATAGTATTCTATCTAGATTATTTATTTTTCTCAAGTTTACAATATATTTTTTGTATAGTTATATTTTCCAAATACTTACTTTAAATTCCAAATAGAATATACACTAATAAATTTGATCTGATATAGACTATAAAAAATGCAAAAATATTAACCCATGTCCATTTGTCATTTTATTACAATGTATAAAATGCATAGATCTCAATACACTAGATCTAATAGCGTAGTGGTCTTAAGAGACTATATACATATATGAACAATATACGATACTAAATATTCAAAAAAAATTATAAAAATACATAAAAAATTAATAATTCTCCTTACTTATCAATATGATACATGGAGCAATCATCATGGTTTTAGAGGAAATGGGTAATAAAATTAAAGTAGTGAGGTCAAAACATCCCTATTGGGTAGCATACAAATAAATCTAAAATGAATGAAGTTACACATTATTTGAAGACTTTGAATCACTGCCACTTTGGGGAATTTTTTTGGTCTAATCTAATAATAAGATCTTAAATTAAATATTCTCATAGAACGATCATTATTTGAGGTAGCTCCATTGGATTGAGTATTTCCTAGAATTTTACTTTGATAAAATATATAACACGGGAAAGGGTAATGTGGTAGTGGATTCCTTAATTTGGAATGTTCCAGTGAAAGATTTAAAGAATTTTAGTGATGAGTGGACTCTGATGGGGTTTTTATCCCAGATGCATGTGTAGTCCAAGGAACACAATTGAGATACTTTTCTGGAAGGTGTGTAGTTGAATCCCTCCCTTTTAGATTTGATTCCTCTAGAGAATCATAGTTATGAGCTCAGTCAGCAGTCTATGTAGTTTCTTCATGCCAGGGATATTTCTTTTGATTGGTCTTCCTCTCTAGAAGAAATCTTATGCTTCAAGGTCCGTCTAGTGGTGATGTTGTCTATGCGGAATGTGGTGATGCATGATAGCCACCAATATTAGTGGGGAACTCATCCTAGAGCCACCAAAATGTATTATAATTTCCTTCAACAGTTCTAGTGGCTAGGTATGAAACATGACATAGCTGACTTCATGTCAAGATGCTACACATTTCAGCTGTTAAAATTAGATCATCAAAGGCCCTCTGGTTTGCATCAGTCGTTACCCATTCCTACACATAAGTGGTATGAGGTCTCCATGGATTTCATTGTTGACCTACCTCATACACCTCGGGGTAAGAATTCAATTTGGGTAGTGATTGATCTTCTTACCAAATCAACCCAGTTTATTCTGATCAAAGATACACATAAATTGGAAGAGTTGGGCCAATTTTATATTCAGGAGGTGATAAGGCTTCATGGTGTTCCATAAGAATTTGTCTCATATAGAGACCTAGAATTTCACCTATCGGTTTTGGGAAGGCCATTAGAAGGATTTGGGGTCATAGATTAAGATGAGAAAAATATACCATCCTCAAATAAATGGCCAGACAAAGTGGGAAATTCAGATTCTCAAAAACATGCTATGTGCATGTGTCTTGGATTTCAGTGGTTCATAGGATATACAATTGGGATTAGTCATGTTTTCTTATAATAAAAATTACAAATCCTTGATTCGAATGGCTTCTTTTGAGGTGATCTATGGTCGGCCTTATCGGTCCCTCCTATGTTGGGATGAGGTAAGTGAGACCTCACTGTTGGGACCAAGCCTTACGTAAGGTACATCTGATAAGGTCAATTTAATCAAGAAACAGTTATTGAAATCAAAGAGTAGCCACAAATATTATTCTAACTAGAGGAATAAGGATCTTGTGTTCTCTGTGGGTGATCTGGTATTCTGGAATGTGGACCCTCGTATGGGCCATCCTCATTTTGGGAATCCGAGAAAGGTAACGCTGAGGTACGTCAGATATTTTGTGATCCCCAAGAAGATTGGAATGGTGGAAGACATGTTATCTTTTCCCTCAAATTTTAAATCTATTCATGACTTATTCTATGTCTCCCAATTCTATGTCTCCCAATTAAAGAAGTACAATATTGATCTGTATCACATATTGAATTGGGAAGATTTGGAGATAGATGTTGATTTATCAGTGTTTGAACAGCCGGTTAAAACAGTCATTTCCCAAGAGATAGTGATTTGGGGAAAGTATATTCCATTGGTTATACTCTTTTTGTTTCTCGGGAATGACGAGCACAAGACATGGGAGTGAATTTCATGGGTCGAGCAAGAGTACCCATTCTTGTTTTCCGACCAAGCTTCTGGTTGGGTTTCTGGGGTGGATAGTTTTCATGGAGGGAAGAATTTTCACATACATGTAATTATTTTTAGGTATTTTTATCTTCTATTATTTTCCTTTATTTCCCCTATGTTTTCCCATAGCTCCCCTTTGAAATTTTGAAGAAATGGGTGGTTTTTTGGTGGCCAAAACCAGGCTCACGGTTTGTGTTCACGATTTACGATACCTCATAGACAAACATTCACAATGTCCAAATTATTAAAAATATTTTTTATTTCCAATATTTCCTTCTTTAATTAATCATATCTCACCCCTTTCTTCACACATTTGACCCTAGTATCCAATTTAGGCTCCCAAACTCCCTCAATCTCTCTTAGAACCCAATCTAGAAGGCGTTTTTGGGGGGGAAACATTAATATTCATCATGTAAATGATTCCTCCTTTATTTTTCTTATTTATCTATAGGGTTTATTCCCTCCATATTGATGTACTAAACTTTTTGTAGCCTTGTTTTCATCCCTTGGGTTTATTTTTGAGTTTTTTGGTTCAACATTATTTGTTAGGGATTATTTTCATTCCCTTGTCATGAGGTAGAGATGAGGTTGAACTTTTTGACAATGATTTAAGGGTTTAGACATCTAATGTTGGTGATTAAATGTGTATGAATTCTCTGAATAGAAATATTTTATTTACTGACCTTCCTATCATGTTTCATACATATTGTGAGTGGTGAAAAAACTATTTTTGATATAATTGGTTAAGCGTTTTATTTTAAATTTTCAATTTTTATTAAAATTGTTTGTCTTCATTTGTAACTCTTATGGTATCATTTGTGGGAATTTTATAATATTTGGAAATGGTTTATTAAATATTTTTAGGGCTGTAAATTCTGTTCTAGTATCGTATTTGGGGGTATTTGGCCATGAATGTTGGATTTGAAAAGTATTTTGTGTTCAAGGACTTGTTTTATTTCATGAAATTATATTATGAAAATTTTAAATAGTTTATTCAGTTAGACAAACGGTGAGAAAAATGTATGGTACTATTTTTTGAGAGTGTGAATCAAAAATGGTATTTTTATGTTCAAATGGAATTTTACAACATGTGGATCATTTTTTAGTACAAAGAGGGAAACATGAGTATCTAGGTGGGTGGACGTGAACTAATATACTAGCGACTCGGTAGTGGTATCATCCCTATTTCACCTAGAAAGATTGAAAATGAAAAAACTAATTAAACTTTGATGTTTTTTGGGGACTACGATGACATTGATGTTTCCCATCATACTAGATCATTCAAGACAAGTATATTGTTTATGGTTACTTATGCACCTAGATTTGATGTACCTAGGGCCCCACAACTTGCTAGTGTCTAGGGGTGTCCCTATTACTAGTTCTCTATTGTTATATCATATTTACCATCAGCATACAGTGTGTATTTTAAGAAAAATAAGTAGAGATTGTTTTTTTATTTAAAAATGTACATTATTCCATGTTTTCCTCTTGAATTTTGTTTTCATTTAAAGTTGCACATTTAGAAATAGTTACTAGAATTTATTGTTTATAAAAACATGAAATATTTTTGAATTAAAATGTTTATCACATGGAATAATTTATGTTGAACCCTACTTGGAATATTCACACACCTTACTTATACCTTTGGGTGTAAGTAGACTTGATAATGTTTGACACAGGTAAAGAGAAGGTCTTTGAAGATGGTGGTTTGGGTTGTTAGCTTCTCTTCTGGCTGTGGTGTCGTAGAGAAGTCTTGGGGGTGAGGTCCCCTTATCGTATGATGGATCTTGAGTTAGACTTGGTATATGTTTTGAGTTGAGGACTTCTTGGGTTATTATATATAACTATGTAATTAAATTTTTAATTTTTGTTAAGAATTATTTGGGGTGTGTTGGTGCCAAAAAATCAGATTCGAGAAGGATAATAAGAATGACTCTGAAGCTACCTCGTGAAGAACTTTCACAGAGTGCCACAACCGCGTGACCGCCAGGAATCAAGGAGGCGGGATGCTCTGCAAGACGATTTGATGTTTGTGAGCCCTCCAAAATGCAAGGAGGCGGGATACTCCATGAGCTGATTTTACATTCACAAGCCAGCCGGGAAGCAAGGAGGCAAGATGCTCCCCGAGCCAATTTGATGTTCACGAGCCCACCACGAAACAAGGAGGTGGGATGCTTAATGAGCCCCTTAGACCTTCGTGAGCCCACTGCGGAGTGGAATCCATCTTCATTCTCAGTGACCTCTACTTCATGACGACTCTTGCTTATAAATATTGGCCTCCCCCCAGTCCCAAAGGACAGATCATCTGACCATTCACCTTCTCAGTTTTCAAATCAATAACCACTTTATGCTCTGTAAATCATGAGATAATCATGGTACTTTTTCTCTGTGAAGTGCCTCCCAATTTCCTTTTTTTCACCCCCTTTTTATAAAGGGAAACCTTTTTCAAAGCCCACGGGAATTCGCAAAGGAAGGAGATCCTCATAGGGACTCAGGTCCTCGCAGAGCATTTATGCTTCGTGAAACACCCCCCATGCACACATGACTCAACTGCTAAAGTAGATTCATTGTGCCTCACGAAGAACATTGCTTCATAGGACATTGCATCGCGAGGCATCCATGCTTCGTTTGTCTTTGCTTCGCAAATTCCCTTCCACTTCGTGAAGCACCTCTTGTATGCATCTACGCCCTATGCCTAGGCTAGGCCACTTCACTTCGCGAAGTCCACACCTACACAAAGACCTTCAAATGCATGGAGCACCAAAGCTCTATAAGGCCTCTACTCATAAACCCCTTTGCTCTGCATCTCCCTCCCATGTGCAACCTCTTAGGTTCGCACTAAGTAACTTCAAAGTCCATTGGGCAACGTTTCACATTACATTCTCTCACCTCATGCTTCTTTTCATAGGCACACTAAAAACTATTCCTTCTTCTCATAACCATGCTAATGTGGACCCATAATGGGATCACCTCTTGACACCCCCCCCCCCAGTCATGGAGTTTCCTATCCCTTATCTTCACCAAGGTGTAGAGGGTACCGATTATGTAAGTCGTAGGGGTGCGGAGTGAGCCCACCTCGTCTGAGCTGCAAGACGTTAAACTTCCAAGGATCATCGTCTTCATCACATGATTTTAAACTGTGACTTCCACCCATGCATACTATGCGGGGAAAGGGAAACCACCCTGGTGTAATCCCTAAGATTTTCATACAAGAGGCAGCATCCCAGCCCCTCCTTTCTTTAGTGCCAAATCCCTCTCCTGCTAGGATTTCTCACCATCGATCCCCCATCCTGAAGTAAGTCCCAACCGCTTCAGGCTACTAACCATGCATAAGCCCCAGTTTCCTCTTTGGGCCACGATCACGTGTAATCCCCACTCCATTTTCCATGGACACAACTTTCACGACATGATCATCAAGTCATTACTGTCTCTTGTTCCTCACACCGAGCATGACTCTCATGGGCTTATAGAAAGCACCGAACATGACATCCTCTTTGGGAAGACTAGAGTGTAAGCCCCACACCCAACCTGAACTACGTGGTCATTGATCCCTGCTAAGGAAAGGTACGTAGGAAGCCTCGCTGAGGACCAAGACCACCACCTATTGGTCACTCTGACCCCCTTCACATCGGTTCACCAACACCTTGGACAGCCTAGAGTGTAAGCCCCACACCCAACCTGAACTATGTGGTATTTGATCCTTGTGAAGGAAAGGTGTGTAGTAAGCATCCCCAAGGTCCAACACCACCACCCATTGGTCACTCTAACCCCCTTCATGTCGGTTCACCAACACCTTGGGAATCCTAGAGTGTAAGCCCCACACCCAACCTGAACTACGTGGTCTTTGATCCTTTCCAAGGCATGGTGCGTAGGATGCCTCCCTGAGGTTCCAGCCCACCATCTCGATTGTTCCAACCAACTTCGCGTCGGTTCACCAACACATTGGGTTTCCTCAGATTGTAAGCCCCATATACCCCCTCTAAACTACGAGGACTTTGATCATTGCTAAGGCGAGGTACATAGGAAGCCTCCCTAAGGTTCAAGACCAAGACCTGTTCGTTCTGACCCACCTTCACATCATTTTTCCCACACCATCCATCTGGACCCCAGGTCCTCATTAACATCAGTTCACCCCCAGACTGCATGTCATTAAACTAACAACCCCATTTAGCGGTAAGTCGTCATGCCCCATGCAGCAGTAAGACATTGTGTCCCTTAATTAGTGGTAAGTCATTGTATCCCGATCAACGGTAATTTGTTTCATCTCCTATTATGCCGCAATCCATTGTAATCCCATTAACTAGGACCCCCATCTTTGGTTTGTCCTAGTGGGGTCAGACCAACTCGGGCTGCTAACCACGCATTAGCCCCACACACATCATCAGGTAGTTGTCTTATGTGTACAACCAAATTCAAGAATGTTTCCTGACCATTCCCTAGAAACTATGTGTCTCAGGAAGGCCAATCCCCAACTCAGAGGTTCCACACTTCCTTTGGGTCCCATCCATGCATCCATTCTCACGGTCCGCCTGCTCAGGTGTCCCATGGCCCTCCTGAACTACGCAGACTTTGATTCTCTTACACGGTGATTTGTAGGATGTATCCCTGAGACTCAAGACCAACATTACCATCGCCCTCACGATGGTTCCATCCCATTCTCCACCCATTTCACTCAGCACCCCAACATCAATTTTGATTCTTAACCAGGCCACCACATCCAGGTGAGGTCTTGTCAACCCACCTACATCAGAGTGTCCTCTAGGGGTTACACTCATCTAATCCACTTCAGTCAGTGTTCTAATCAGTCTGATCCATCTCTTATGGACATTAAACTTGCGGCATACCTTGTGTTAAACATGGGAAGTTAAGGAAAACCTCAGAGACATGCCTATCGAATATAATTCCTTGCTTTCGACACGGGATGCCTCAGGCTTTCGCGCCCTTGAGAATCCCTGTAATAAGGGAAAGAAACCCAGATGCGCCAGTGTCCCAGTGTCCAGACAAGACAATGATGTCCAACGTGACTACTCCCCAGACTGAAGGTTGCTTCCCTGATCAGACCCTTTGGAATGTCCTGACAGAAGTAGTGTAATTAACTAGTTTCCGTGAAGATATGGCGCTCAGAGGAGTTTCACAAACAATGTCTTAAGACTATAAGGGAGACCCGGACTAGGTGACGTGTTCCGATTGGGAATCCATAGAAGGAATAACAGAAATCCCATCATCCTGTTTCAATAATGGAGAAGATGTCCCTAAAAAAGGAACGTATGTTTCCCACCTTCAGATAGCAGGAATGCAGGGTAACAAAAGTGCGCCTTTCATCTTCACAGGAGGACGTGCGCACCCAGGCGAAAGGGTCGGAAATAGAAATGGTGAACCCAATTTTAAGTTCTTCTCCTCAATATGGATATTAGTAGTGCTCAAGGCATCAATGGATTAGCGTGTCACCGAATCCAGTTATCTGTCACCGGGTCCCACTAGGAAAATAGTGGGCCTGGCGTGAAACTCACCAGAAGACGGGGAAGTAGAATGTTGGAAATCATGTTCTGTGATGTTGTCAGCGTGGATCCCTCTAACCAGTCATGGAAGACAGAATGGCGCTAAGTCATTGGTCGTTGATTCATTTTTCTTTTAGCACATATGAGTTAATCTCCTTGCTCCTCAGGAATCGAGTTGTTGCACCCGGGGCATGATCATTACCTGCATACCGACGCAGGGGCAGGGGTAGGGCCAATGTAGCAGTCCCGCACAGCTCCACCTCTTTTGTGACAAACTCTACACCCACAACCACGGGGCACCCACACCCCATCTCCCCATCTGAGGTCATCCAATGAAGGGTGATCAATGACCTCATACGCTAGTATGAGGAGGAGGGAATACTCCTGACTCAGGATATCGCCCACCTGTATCTAGAGGCATTTGTGCCTCATCGTTAACGCCACCCTAGAGGGCCGCGTAGGGAGTCGCTTCTCCCCAAGCAGACATGTAACCATTTCAAGATCCTCTCCCAAGAACGCTTCGACGACTCCCGACCTTACGCTGACGAGGTAGGTGACGTCCAGACCAGGCTTGTTAGAGTCCCATTACAGGGGCTCCTAACAAAGGCTCCCACCCGGCCGCATCAGCGCCACCACCTGGTCTTGATGGATGAGGATCACGTAAGCCACATACCTACACCACTAGCTCTGGTTCATCCGACCCAACGCTAGAGTCAGGCGCAAGCTAAAGAGGATTCCCAATAAGGAGTTTCAATGTCGACGGCTACTTTAGCCCGAGCCACCACCGACACATATCATCAGTTCCCTGTATACACTGATCAGTGGAACTTATATGCATAACCATCATAGAGGCCCCAACCACCCCACGGGTAGGCTGGGTCGATGCTCTTTGTCACCAGCACAAGTAGTGGACGCCACAAGCTAACCCACAGCAATGCCACCCAGTACGGAGGTCCTCCATGTACCACTACCACGGAGAGTGTGGGCCTTCCCCACTTCGAGGCTCGGCATGGAGGGCCTCACCATGACACCTTCAGTACAAATGATGGTTCTCCCCGTAGAACTGACGCTCAGCACAGGGGTCTCTCCCGTGCCCATTACACTGGATATGTGGTCATTCCTCCCGCCACCGACCGTCGGTGTGGGGGAGTTGCACATTCGGTCTCTCTTTAACATGGGGATCTTCCCTATGCACTCTTAAAAGCTGGTGAAGGACCTCCTTGCCTGGGAAACAAGAGGGGTGAAGGCCAGCCTCGCCTCACTAGCACCCAACATGGAGGTCCTACTTATGTTCAACGAGACTGGTACAAGGAATCTACTCTTACTGAGTTCTCCATGGGAAACATGCATGGAGGTCCTCTCCATGCTCCTTGCAGTTATAGTGAAGGTAAAACCCCCTCCAGTGCTACCCATGGAGGTCCTCCCCATGTCCCCTTTGACATCTGTCCCGGTGCTCCTCGCACCCTGGCTTACTCAGGCGGAAACCCTGTCCACCCCAGCACCAGTGCGGCCGAAGGACCTCCTGTTAGAAATATTCCCTATCCCGAAGAACCATCTAGGGGAATTAAGGTAGGTCATTGCCTCCATAAGAAGAATTCTGGGAAGGTCCGGACCGAGATCAAACCAGTCCTCTTCTCATAATCTGAGGCGGAATATGACTCAGCTTGGGAACCATCCCCTCACTCATCCTAGTCAAGGGATAGGGCAGGAACAAGTAAAATCATCCTAATACTCCCGGAATGCGAGGTCCATTGGATTCCCACCTACCTCCATAGGTATATCTGGCAGGATGAAAATCTGGAAACCCTGTAGGTCAAGGTCACGCAATCACCACCGTCGTCACCAAAAGCGCCCTCTACCTCAACAAGAGATCATGGAGAGATATTTTGGGGACCAATGGTGGGCGAGTAGCATTGAGACCTATCGCCAGTGGCCCTAGCCCCAGAGCTAGGAACTACATCTGTCAGCCCATCTTATCACGATGTAGAAGAAAAGTTGCTACACTCTTTGGAAGATAGCCTGAGATTTGGTGGCTAGTCGACCCATTCTCCAAACTCTCCACCGGCCAGCCTACCGCCCCAGTGGTCCACCTCAGTACCGATACCAGTTCCTTAGCCACCACTATTTGATGAATGTGGAAATAAAAGGCCAAACCTGGAATCTAAGCCGAGCAACTTGTGGAACATCCTCGCAATGGATCACCTCCCTATGATGTTCTGGCCCGTGGCAGCACAAAATTCCTACGGGCCAGAATCTCTCACTCCAAAGGAAGTTGAGTGTTTCTGCGAAACCCTTTGGGCGACAGACATTCACCTTCGTCATCAGTGAGTGGTTTATCCCAAGAACCAAACAAAATTTGAAGGCATTTATGAGCAATTCCATCTTGTCTATTTTGCCACACTTCTTGTGGCTCAGCGTCCTGAGTCGTCGGGCCACCGTAAGGCCCTCCACCAGCAATGCATTCAGAGCTTCAAGGTACTTTGCAAGGTTATTAGGGATTCTTACCCCCATGCGAAAATCTATGGCTGGGGAAAGTATGATACCCTCCTCTTTAGTCCTATCCGACGGCAACCCAACTTGCTAGGTGATATCGAGGACATGCCCCCGGGAAGGGTCACAGTCAACATGGATGACATAGTGGATGAGGAGGTTGAGTTGGAGCTTCCTGATGGGGACTTACCCCTCTAGGGCCTTCCACCACTATTGGACCCATCAGGGATGGTTACTCACCAGCAGAAGAATCTAATGTGTCTCCCTGCGCCCACTAAGGCATTAGTCCTTAGCTGAAATAACAGTAAGGGTAAAGAGAATGTTAGAGCTGCAATGCACTCTGACCCATCCAACTTAGTGCAGAAGATGGAGGAAGACCCTGAGAAGGCCACATTGTTCCAAAAAATTGTCGAGAAGAAGAAGTTGGTCGATGAACTCTTGGATGAATGTGTTGTAGAGCGATTCCAGACTACGATATTCCTAGACCAGTACAACAGGGGCAGGAACAAATTCATCTTAGTGAGATGTATCTATAAGACCCTGGAAATCCTACCCCCACAGATAGGTTTGGAGTCAGAACATATGAAAATAGGTCATGATATGTCTCGCCAAACCCTCCCGAACGACGCGACAATCTATGGGACCCAACTCGGGATCCCCCAGCCGCCATGAGGGTCGTTCCACCAGCTGCTCCACGAGCTGTTGGGACTACTTACCATGTTGAAAACCCCACCAACACACTCATGGTTATGGATCCTTGTCATAACAGGGACCCCTTCCCATATGATCCAATGGTGACGCTCATTTCCCGCCTAGAGGCATTGGAAATACGACAGGTGGAAATCCCAACTGATGGCAGGCTATATCCAGCATGGGTGGATGATATTCCAACACCTTCGGGTATCAAGAATCCCACCTTTTACCCCTTCAATGGGACATGGGAACCACCACAGCATCTGGCCCACTTCAACTCAAGGTGTGGGACCTTGTTAGGCACTCCAGCGTAGCAGGAGGCCACCAAACTCTGATGCTTTGTGTAGACATTGGTGGAGTCTACATTTGTCTGGTATAACCATCTCCCCACCTGATTGGTAACCAGCTGGGAAGACCTCCAAAGGCAATTTCTTTACTAGTTCAGATCCACTACACAGAAGACAACCATCCCAGACCTCCTCAAGTGAAAATAGATGCCTAATGACCGTGTCGCAGACTTTATTTCTCGGTGGAAAGGACTTTCATACTCCCTTGACATGCCACTGACATAGGATAAATTACTGACGATGTGTGTAGGGAACATCAAGATGGAACTGGTTCTCTCTATAATCACCTAGAACAACCCAGGAGGGTTCTGAGACTTCTCTGATAAGGCCCAAAACCAGGAAGAAGCCCTACAATAGGCCAACCAGGCATGTCCATTGCCCCTGTAATTCCTGAAAGAAGGGATGCCTGAGCCGAGCCTGCCATGGTGGACCAAATAATGGCCCCCAGGTGGCTATAATTATTACTAGTGAAGCCACCTCTGCAACCTCGTAGAGGACCTCCACCACAGGGGTAGCCTCTTTCCCAACAGCGACATCCTTAGAACAGACAGGTGCCCCTTCTAAACGCACCGCCACCACCAAGGTAGGACAATCAAGCTCAACCTCCTTGAAAAGATCCTCCAACTCCTCATCCGAGAAATTCTCCAAGGGCCACCTTTCTAGACAGAAGAAACTGGACCTTCTCATTCAATGAGAACCAGGTTCTCGGCTATTTCAGAAGTGCCTTGGAACATGGGATAGTGCGTTTTCCTGAGTGCAAAAGGCCAGAAGAGGCGCACCTCACTGATCTCACCAACTACTGCCCCTATCACCAAATCCTGTGGAACACTCTCAAGTAGTTTTATGTGTTCAAAGACTAAATTTAATACCAAATTGATAATGACATAGTCAGGTTTGGCCCAACCCTGACACAAGTGGCACGCATCGTCGTAAGGCCAGATAGCATCAGCGACAGCGAGGGCGAGTGGAAGAAAGTTTCTAAATGTGAGGCCAAAAGTTATGATGAATGGATGGCTCAAAAAACAGTTAATCATTCCCATGGTATCATTTTTGAATGTCTAAATCAGTCGAAGCCTTAAGAAGCTGCAGCCGCTAGTTTTCCTCATCATCATTGACTCTCTCTTCCCAGAAGAGCATGCATCAGTGGCGCAAGGGAATGCAACGCCCCCCCCCCCCTCCAATGTCATCATCGTCTCGCACTATCGGTGACTTCATGCCTCCGTAGATGGTGATTCCTCCCATATTCCACCCATTAATGGATGAATCTTCAAGTGATAGTCAATGGTATGGTTCGGTTAATACCATGGAGTTGGTAAATCCATATATGACTCCCAACGACGGGGAGTGCCTGGAGAACCTCCACAACATCCCCAACTGATGCCAATATCAGCGGTGTCGCGACTATATGAGTTTTCAAGGAACATCAGTTGGAACCTTCATCCAGGCCATGCATGCCACTAAGACCAGACCGTAGGCCCAGTGCAGAGCTTAGCATGCACAACCTCCTCATCCAGTGTCGTCAAGAAAACCTTCACCACTGTTTGTGTTGTCAGATTAGGCAAAGCCACTTTGGCCATGCCACAACCAGCCTCGCCCTGCTATAGTCCAATATCAGTCATCCTTCCTTCATCTAGTAGCTAATCTATGGGATTCGACTAGTGAGAAGTAGGATATGACCGGCACCAGTCAGCTGCCAGCCCAGCCAGAAGGGTCCACCTTACCGCCTGTTATAGAGCGACCTCCTGCATGCAGAAATTCATGCCTGGAATGGAATAATGATATTCTCAAGCATCTTACAATCATTCTAGCAAGGCTCTCTATCCTTCAGGCTGTTCTCCTATCGCCAAATATGTGTGATGCGCTCACTGAGGCTTTAAGAAGCCCCCTCTAGTTTGAGATAGAGGTAGAAGCTGTAGAAGAATTTCATGTGGAAGTGATAGAGAAAGATGAATGCCAGACCATTTTCTCATTCTATAGAGAAGATGAAAGTTCTCTCATACATGGGAACATTCGACCACTGTACATTACCAGCCAATTTAATGGTGTGGTGGTTCACCACTGTCTTGTTGACACCGGTTCTGGGATTAACCTTATCTCGACACGGACACTACGGATGCTAGGGTTATCTGAAGATGACATGACTCCCTCTAATTTATGAATCTTGGATACGACAAGACATAGTAGACCCCAGTCGGTAAGATCCATTTGAAGACACAATTTGGTGGCCTTGTTTCTAGAACCGAGTTTATAGTTGTCACCCATGACATTATGTACAATGCATTGATGGGCAGAACATGACCCCATCGGCACACAGTGGTTCCCTCATCATATCACCAATGCCTTAAGTACTCCCTCAATGGTCGAGTGGGAATTCTCTAAGGTGATGAGCCTCCTTTTTCCTCTTTTGAATCCCTCTACCGAGACTATAAATATTATAAGAGCACAGCCATACAGATTCAGGCTAGTGAGGTTTGAACCTGTCATGGTTATGACTGACCCCTGGGCATTTCTAGATGACACCTACGTCTTCCTGATCCTTTGATTGGAGGCCACGACCCCCCGACATGCTGCAATGATTTCTTGTCTCTGGTAAAAGGGAGAAGCATATTCCCAACTCCAAGCAGAGGCAGAAAATCACCTCATACTCCTACACAAATCAGGCCCAGGTGATCTCGGAGCCTTCTACCCCTATAATGTATCGGGACATCTGCCCCATGGCAACAACAGTACGTCATATGTGCCTGTTTCACCAGGTTGGAATTAACCAGCTCAAGATGACCCACCACTATTACTTTGATATCATCAAGTGTGGCCCCTTGGGCTGAAGGATGGACGGGATCATATCGATAGCCTTCATTGATATGGTTTCAGCAGTACTATAAACTCCCGATGCGGTGACCACTACTGCTCAGGATAGTACCTACCTCTCATCGAAATCTACTGACCCAGAGGAAGATCCTCACACTAAGGATCCCTCCTCTGCAAGAGAATAATAGAATTTAGATGATGATACCCTGACCTTTGAAGAGGGAATCTCCGCCATGGTTGATGAACTGGTACAGGTGAACCTCAGTAGAAAGGAAGATCTGAAACCCTCACTAATTATTGTTTCCATGTCCCTCAAGGAGTAGCAGCGATATGAATAATTTTTTGAAAAAACACTATGACATGTTTGCATGGAGTTACGAGGAGATTCCAGAACTAGATCCTCAGGTAGCCGTCCACCACCTCGGTATTCCGGTAAGTCAGAGCGGGTTCAAGTAGCCTCCCAGAAACATGCACCCTTCTAACGGTACCATGGTCGAGGCTGAAGTTGACAAGATCATTATATCCAACTTCATTATGGAGGACCATTACCCCAAATGGAGGGCCAACATTGTGCCTATCAATCAGAATAATGGATAGATCAGAGTCGACATTGAATTTCAAAATCTCAACCATCACTATCTGAAGAATGATTTTCCCCTTCCTGTGATGGAATTTTTGATCATTGATATGACTGGGTTCCAAGCCATATTCTTCATGGAGGAATTCTTTGGATATAACCAGATCTGAATGGCCCCCAAGGATGAGGATTCCACAGATTTCAGGGTGATACAAGGTATGTTTTATTACCTGGTCCTGTCCTTTAGCTTAAATAATGCAAGTGACACCTATCAGCGAGCCATGCATCGCATATTCAAGCCAATCCTTGGGACATTGGTGGAATTTTATGTGGACAATCTGGTGGTCAAATATCACCAGTGCCTTGACCATCTCAAGGACCCTGAGAAATTGTTCAACTTCCTCCGTTCCCGCCACCTGAAGAAGAACCCATTGAAATGTTCCTTTGGGGTCACCTCTGGAAAGTTTCTTGGCTTTGTTGTCAGGTACCGAGGTATCGAGATCGATCCAGAGAAGATCAAGGCCATCAGTCATATGTCTCTCCTAAGAAATATTAAAGAGGTTCGAGGTTTCCAAGGCCACTTAGCCTACATACGCCGATTCATTGCGAATCTGGACGGCAAGTGTAAGCCCTTTTCTCAGCCCAGGAAGAAAGGCTCTGCCTATGAGTGGGATGAAGAGTGCCAGACTACGTTTGAGGAAATCAAGCAGTATCGGCTCCAGCCTCCGGTCTTGATGCCACTTGTCTCCGGAAAACCACTGATCCTATATGTGACTACCCTAGAACGATCTCTTGGTGCTCTTCTCGCCCAGAAGAACAATAAGTGGATAGAAAATAGCTTCTACTACATCAGTCATATTCTCATCAATAGGGAGACCAGATACTCCCCCATCGAAAAGAGATTCCATGAACTAGTATTCGTAGTACATAAATTGTGACACTACTTACAGCCCCACGAGGTACAGCTGGTGTCTTGGGTACACCCGCTGAAGTACATTCTAAACCACCCCATGTTGACCGGCCATATAGAATGGTGGGCAGTGATTCTTTAGAAGTTCGATATCAGGTTTCTCCCACAGAAATTTATTAAGGGGAAAGCATTGGCAGACTCCCTTACTTCCCATTCAACTCCTGCTGACTAGTCCTTGGATATTCATTTTCTTGATTAGGAAATACTTTCATTAGATTATTCCATCCCATGTGGGAAGATGCACTTTGATGGTGCTTCCCAAATCCCCACCAGTAGGAGGCTCAATAATCCCAAGATCAATTGGGTAGGCCTGTGTATAGTCTTTATTACCACGGCATAATCCATTCTGCCGTACTCATTCCTATTGTCAGAAGGTTGCACCAACAACAAGGCAGAGTATCAGGCTCATATCACTAGCCTCGAGCTAGACCTCTAGATTTATGTGACCTATTTCCATGTGAAAGGGGATTCCAAACTAGTCATCAGGTAGATCAATAGTGACTACGTAGCAAGAAAACAAGAGATCGTACCATAGTTGGAGCACACCCTCTAGCTAATGGAACAATTCCCATCTCGGCGAGAAGTTACTCATTCCCATCAATCAGAGAACGATCGAGCGGATGCCATGGCTACATCACTTGCAGAACCTGAGTAGGATGATCTGATTATACACGTGGCACATCAGAGAGTCATTTCTCCCATCACCCCAGATGATGATGACGACCTGTGGGTAAGCCATCTTGCCACAGGGGCCTCCATGTCATCACCCTCATATTCCTCAGATATAGTGGTTGAAGTATCATCAGACTAGAGATCCCCCTTTATTGAGTATCTCTTAAATGGTTACCTCTCAGCTGATCAGGCCAAGAGCGAGTGAATCTGACGCCACATGTTACAGTTTACCCTCCAAAGTGGTCCCAGTCTTGAGAATACCCTCTGCAAGTGTGGGTTTGATGGAGTTATCTTATGTTTCATCCATGGAGTTTATATTTCTTAGGTCATGAAAAAGGTTCATGATGGTTCGTGCGGCTCCGACCAGACTGGGCCGAAGCTATCTCCCTAGATCTAGAGATTGGGGGTACTTTTGGCCCTCCATGATCCAAGATTGCATCGAGTTCTCCAAGAGAAGTCACTCGGGCCAAATTCATGCTAACATCATTCATCATCCACCAGAACCTCTCCAATCCACCAAGTACTCTTGGATGTTTGCGGTGTGTGGACTCGATGTCATGGGACCATATCCACCGGCGATAGCTCACCAGTGTAGGTTCATCCTGACCGCTACAGATTTCATTTTCAAGTGGGTAGAGGTATTTCATCTTAAAGAGGTCAAGGCATGTTCTATCGTTGACTACATGAGCTCCATTATCATCTACCAGTTTTTAGTACCTCACGTCGTCCTCATCGATAACAGAACCAACATCCGAGTAGTCGAGTTTAAAAATTTGTAAGCCAAGTAAAACATCCGTTCGAACCATACCACCCATGATCACGCACATGAAAATCGATAGATCAAGGCGTTCAACAAAACCCTCTCTAAAATTTTATAGAAAATGGTTGGTCCAAATAAGAAGTGTTGTCTAGAAAAGCTCCCCAATTCCCTCTGGGTTTATCAGACCATGGATCGTAATTCCAACTATGGGACCCCATATTCTCTGGTGTACATAGTTGAGGTCGTCCTGCTCATAGATATCCAGCAGTCTTCATTACACATAACCGTCTATGACTAGAAGGTGCCAGATAAGGTAGCTGAAATTCATCTGGCTGAATTGGAAGCACTCGATGAGAATAGGCTTTGTGCCCTGCATAATCTAGAAAGGCATCAGAATAAGATAGCGAGAGCCTTTAAGAAGAAGGTTCGCCTACACTCTTTCCTGCAAGTCGACAAGGTGTTGGCCCTCCCGACACCAATGATCCCTAGAAGGAAAACACCCAAGTTGGAGCCCAAATGGGAAGGAACTTACATAATTAACAGGGTTTACCCCAATGGAGCATACTCCCTGGTGACCATAGATGGTGAGCATATAACTACTCCCACCAATGCCATGTTTTTCAAGAAATACTTTCCCTGAGCCAGATAGTCTGGCATGACCCTAAACTGTTTGGTCTAGCATGACCCTAAACTGTTTGGTCCTACATGATAGTAAACATTAGAATGTCCCTCATGACGTTAAACTGTATGTCATCCAGAAAGACGTTAAACTACACCCTTAAAAATACGTGTGTCTTGATTCCCATCCGCATGGGATACATAGGAATTCTCAAGCATTTCATCTTGAGCCCAGCCCCCAAACTCTTCACTTTGACTACCCCTAGGTATAGTTCCCTCAGAGGGTCTTTTCATGATATTGTATAGGCTTCCTTATCCCCCCTCATGTCAAGATTATGACGTTCTCAGCATGTGACCACTCCCCGTTCTTCTATCCTCCCACGTCCTAAGCGTACGATGCTAAACTACATGGCCTTCATGAACTACGTACGACTTGATTCCCATCCTCATGGGATATGTAAGAACACCCAGACATTTCGTCTATTGGCCCAACCCAAATTCCAGAATCTTCCCTTGGGTTAATACATATGGTGTGGTGAAGACTTTTTCCCCAAATCACGTCGAGCTCATCTCTGTTCCACCATACATCCCACTCCTCGGAGGTTTTTTCCTATTTCACACATGGGTACAACTATGATTCACCCACTCCTTTGATTAAGAATCTATCATATTTCCCAACCAGAAGGTCCCCCGAATGGCTGGGATGCTAGGTATAAGGGCTCTCCTACCGCTTCAGGCCAAAGCCCTCGATTATTTTGAGAAACAAACTCATACAAGTCTTGTGTTTCAAATATGGTTAGCGGTCAAGGCTTTTTTGTTGTTCCTAGTCCAAGTCACTATAGGGGCGCTGTGTTTCAAACATGGTCCACAGCTATCCTTTGTCATTAGAGCCACCCCAAGATGTCCCAAACATTGAGGGTAGTGGTTCATTATACCTCATTGTGTCTCCAAGCGGCAAACTCCCTTCAGGTGATACCATCTATTAGAACCCTATATGACAGGGAGAGATGAGTCCAACTCCTTGTTTCCCATAGCGAGTACTACTCACGTGGGATTAGGAGCTGTGAGGAGGCAGTAACCACACAAGAAGTCGTATGGCTACCATTGGTTGGGATGCCCAACCTTAGGCCCCTTGGCCTTTTCCGGCCCCTTGGCCTTTTCCGACCCCTTGGCCTTTTCCGGCCCCTGGCCCAAGTTGTCATTTAGGGTTGTGTGGTGTGGAGTGGACTTATGTCCTCATTCACATTGGGCTATTTCTCCATGCCACACATATCCTATTGATACATCCCTCCCTTCATTTATCGTCCATACCACGAGCACACGCCCTACCACACTTTGTGTGCCTAAATATCAGGCCCCGACCCATTTCTTAACTCTTATAGAATCGTACGGTGTGGTATGGGATTATGTCCTCATTTAGGTAGGGTTACTTGTCGCACCATACAACTACCTTGTTTGGGGTTTCTTACACCATTCTTCATCCTCACTGCAAGACGTTAAACTACAAACTGGCAGGGCCTTTCCATCTGAGGCCCAGCCTCAGGCCCCTTGGCCTTTTTGGTCCCTTGGCCCAGGTTCTCACTTAGGGTTGTACTGTGTGGAATGGGATTATGTCCCCATTCAAGTTGGGTTACTCACCGCACCATACACCTTATGTATGTGGGGTATCTTACCCATTAGTTTCCTTAATGCATGATGATAAACTGCACATTACTCCCTTCATGAACTACATGTGGATTGATTTCCGTCCTCATGGGATATGTAGGACCGCCCAAACATATAGACTTCGGGTCCAGCCCCATCTCTTCGAAATATCCCTTTCACCTTGGCCCCTTGGCATAATCTTTCCCATGGAGGGGAGTATATGGTGTGGTATGGGATTATGTCCTCATTCACATCAGGTTTGTGATGACTACACCATGTACCTCTCCCTCATGAGAGTTCTCGATCCCCTTATTCTATACGTATCTCTTCAAATCGGTTACTCCCAAATATAGCACCCTCCTCGACCCTCTTCGTTGATTCACCAATGTGTCTAGGTGTACTCTAGTTCCATGTTTGGAGTGTCAGATTTTACATGGACATTCTTTTTCCCATCATTCAGGCTTTGTGTTCCCTTTCATTTGGACTTCCATAATCTTCCACACCCGAAGGGACCCCCAAATAGCATGGATGCTTGGCCTAAGGGATCTTCTATCATCACAGGCCAACATCCTCAAGTGTTTCAGACAATAAATCGATACAAGTCCCACGTTGTGAATACGGTCAACGGTCGATGCTCATTTTTTGTCCTCATTACAGGCTAACGTGATATGGGTGCTGTGTTTCGAACATACTCAATAGTCATCCTCCATCATCATGCCATCCCTTTTAAGCCTTGAATTTCGGTTACATGAATCACATCAATTTCCACACCATCATGTTCAAATGGAATTTTGACACTCCTGACACTATACCTCAGTGAGCATGAGCACGTTAGGAAGAAAAATCTATGGTAAAGGCGTCATTCGGGGCTCCACACCAGTTTCCCTTTGGTTTGTGTTCCAAGTACTTCCAAAAAACCTCTTCTTCCCTTGTTTCCCACACCGAGCATTGCTCACATGGGCTTAGGGATCGAGTTGAGGAATGTGCTTACTTGGAAGGATTTCACCCCTCTATGGTCTGATATCTAAGACCATAAACTAAGAACTCATTTAGAACTACGTGCATCTTGATTCTCATCCTCATGGGATATGTAGGAACACCTGGATGTCTTGTTTTGGGTCCATCTCAGTTGGGAGATGGTTTCTACTTCCCCCATTTCCTATAATCTTTCCTGACCCCTTGGCCCGATGTTTACTCCTCAAAATTGTGCATAGTATGGTGTGGACCTTGTCCTCATTCATGTCAGATACACTTTATCACATCGCGTGCATCCCTTTCAGAACCTTGTCTCTCTTGTATACGCCTGAGCCATATGTTGTTAAACTATGATGCATAGTTCCACAAGACTTTAAACAATTGTGTCCATCCTACACGACGTTAAAATTGTGTGGTTGGTCCCATCGAATTACCCTAAAATATGATAATATCGTCCGGGAAAAATAATGAAAAACAACACTATATTATGATGTCTTCACTGGTGGGGATGTCATGTTTGGTATCAGTTACACACTATACCACTTTTCAACACCTGTATATGGCCTGATTCCGATAGAGATACCTAGAACTTCTATCCCAGTTCCATCGCTTCACAAAAAAAACACTCATTTATCTTAAAGGAAAAACAAGATATATCAAATACCGATTCTTTTGGTGCATTGGCCGGACCCGCACAACCTTATTATACCTGGAATTGATATCCCACTATACCATCTTAAGAACTACAATTGGATTTATTCCCATCCTCATGTGATACATAGGAATTCCCGTGAACTTTTCCTTGGGACCACATTAACTTTCTTTTTTGGTCCCTCAACCTAAAACCTTCCCAAGGAACACGTGGTGGTCGGGACTCAAGGTTCCCATTCACGTCGGGTTTTATAATCTTCCCACCATGTGTCTCCTGAATTTCCTACCATCCATGGTTCAAGCTTTATGACCATAAACTAAGACCACTTTATGTCCTTGCCACAAGACGTTAAACTGTATGACATATAATAGAACTACGTATGTCTTGATTCCCATCCTCATTTGATACGTAGGAATGCATAGACATTTTTGTCTTAGAGTCCAGCCCCAAGAATCTAAAAATATACTCCCTTTTTTGGCCCCTTGTCCCGAACCCATCTGGTAATATATGGGGTGGCGAGTACCTTTTAGGTTCTCGTTCTCATTGGTTTTTTGATAGCTGCACCATGTGCCTCCCATATCTTTCCCTAGTGTGGTCCGAGTTCTATGACCCAAATCTAAGATACCCTATGGGAAATGAACATCATGTTTGGCTATTTTACCACTCTGCGCACAATCCATTAAATCAAGTCCCCCTAAATGGTCTGCCCCAGGACCTTAATCTAAAAGTGTGTGGCCCTAGGAACCTTGTCCTTGGGAGTGGACTTGACTCCCTCTTTCTGAAATCTCTTATAGTAGTATTCATATGTGTTTAGGCAAATAGCCCGATGTATGGAATTTTCACAGGGAAATTCTCCTTATTCCCTATCCAAGCTTCGTGATCCCGTCATTTGGATCCTCATCTTCTTCCATATCTGAATAGACCCCCTTCACGGCCTGGTCTCATGTTTCCTCAACTCACCTACCATTTCAGGACAGCATCCCTGAGGACCCCAGACGACATTTGTGATAGGCCTCGTGTCTCAACATGGCCAGCAATCAACCCTCATCTGTCTGTCCCCATTACAGGCTAACGTGATGTAGATGTTGTGTTTCAAACATAGTCAACAGCTATCTGTTATCATCACACCACCATCATTGATGTCCATATCTCGATCATCATGATTCACATGTTTCCACTCCCTTATTTTCAAATGGAATTCCAACATTCTCAGCTTTACTCTTCAGCACATCTAGCTGTGTTATATTAGCAGGTCAGTATCAGTGGGATGTCAGTCATCTAATGCCCCATTATCCCTAACGTTTGCCTCCCTGTGCTAGGAATTTCCCATCACTACTTCTTATTTATAAATAAAGCATGACTCAAGTCATCTTAGTAGTTCTGGTAAGATGTGTACTAGCGCAGCCATTGCCACAATAGCCTTTACTCATCCCACATGATGTTAAAATGTGCTCCGAGAACAATGTATGGCTTTATTCTTATCCACATATGGTACGTAGGAACTCCTGGCAACTTTTCTTTAGGCCTAGCCTAATTATCACTCTCGGTCCCTTGACCAGAAGAGTTTCATCCAGGGATACGTGGTGCAATCTTGACTCCATGTCCCCATTCACGTCGGGTTGATAGCTACCACGCCACATAATCCCCTCCAATGATCTTCCCTTTAACTCCACATCCTATAGTATGATGTTAAACTCCATGAGTTAATATGTACTCAACGCAGGAAACTAAACCGTGGTTCTACCCTGAACCAGTTTGGGAGGCCCTATGTTAACCATGGGATTCGTCAGTTTCATCTCGAGAGAGAATGATCTTTACCAGTGTTGGTCTCTGACCACACTGTTCCCCAAGAGCTAAGTTTGTCTTGATTACCATTCTCATGGGATACGTAGGAACCCACAAACATCCTTTTCCGGGTCCAACCCCAGGAATCATAATTCTCATTTCCCCCCTCTTTTTTTGGTCCCTTGACCTGAGCTCTTTTGGGGAACCACAAAATTGCCACTTTACCCTGAGAAAGTTCCGGATTCCCCATGATAAACATTGGGAGGTGATGGTTTCCTTGTTCGAGAGGTCCTATTAAGAAGTATGTTTGATCCCTGATCAGGCTGGTGTAGCCACCTAATGCGTTTCCACCACGGTGGTGTAATTTCAAAAGTGTTGGAATCTAGTCGAAAAACCCATCACCTCACTTTCCACACATTGTGTGCCCTATAATCGGATCCTTTTCCTATTTCAAATCTAGAGGAAACCCCTGAAAAACTAGATGCATGGCCTATGGCTCAACTAAAGTCTTGGGATAACGTTCTGGAAGACTAATAGATGACATTTTGAGTCAGGCCCCATGTTTCGACATGGTCAGCGGTCAGCCCTCATTTGTTATCCCCTTTTTAGGATAACAAAATCCGGATAATATGTTTCAAACGTGGTCAACGGCCATTCTTATTTGTCATTACATCACTACAGTGTTCCGAATCTTGGGTATTGTAATTTACATAGTCCATTCCCCTATTTGGATTTATTCCAGCACAACTGGCATTACCCCATTTGTGCACAAGAGCACACTGGGAAAATAGTAATTTGACTGTTCTGAGAGCTTCATTCTCTATTCAGGTCTCTCCATTCTCTTCCTGGGAATTCGGGTTGGTTTTTCAAACCCCCTGATTCGATAATCTTGGTTTTCACTTGTATATTTGGATAGAGTGATAAGGTGGTCATCCCTTGTTTCTCATATCGGGCCCAACCCACGTGAGCGTAGGGAATGATCATTGGACGCTCCATGAATATCATGGGTGTAAAATAAAACAATACAAATAAAGGAACTTGTGCATGATAAAAGCATAAAATAATCGAAGCATGAAAGTACATTTGAGGTTTTTTAATCATTACAGTACTTGATGGTCGATTTACCCCATGGATGGGTTAACCTTGTCAAAAGTGCATAACAACTCCGCCAACCTCTGGCTGGTGGCGTCCAGGATTTACTACCACTTATTCAGTTCCCACTCCTCCTCAACAGCGATGGGGAGAAATCCATCAGCCGAAATCTAGGACCACTCCACGCCAGTCTGGATGATGATCATTTCTTCAGAGGCCCGCATCATACCCTCGTAAGCCTCATCCATTTGGGCCTTCAATCGCAATATTAGCTCAGATTTCCCCTTGAGGGAGGCCGAGTGCTCGTTCTCCCAAATCTGTAGTCACATGACATCATCTTCAGCCTCCTAGAGCCTCTTTATGTTCACCGCTTTCCTCCACTTCCAACCCACACTAAGGCCACAATCATTCTCCCAAATATTCTTCTCCATAAGATCTCAGACGAGCATGTGAGGACGTTGGGAATCCACTCCCCTAGTATAGATTTCATGCATTCGAGAGTGAAGTCTGTCCACATCATCCAACCATAGTACTTGGGGGTTTCATCAATTAAGTGCTTGATCCACTTCCATGACTGGTGACAGACTATTTTGTTGTCCTCTTCATCAGAGGCCATTTTGTCCCAATCGGCGTGGATGGCAGGCTCATATGCATGGAATTCCCCTAGGAACTCATCATTCGGGTCTGCATTCGGTGTTTGATCAGGCATGGTGGGACTTGGGCTATCTGACCATTCCTCATCGTCAGACCCCACCTCGGTGATCTCATGTCCTGCCTCCCTGACAGTCCCACTAGTGACCGGGAGCACCAATATTTGATCAATCTAGACCTCCACCTCCACAGTCACCGGAATTCCCAAGGGAATGGTGCTTCCAGGGGTACCAAACGACCTCTCCAAGGCAACCCACACCATTTGGAGGACTGTGCATACCAAAAAGGAAGCATGCACATCTGTCAACATGGTCGATGGATGACAGTCATTAATTTGGTAGAGGAGACTTACAGAGATCGAATACTCGGTCTCTTTCTTGGGTTGATGCCATCAGGACCCTAAAGCGTGGCCCTCCATATATTGTTGTAATGTTTGATGATTCGGGAGCCACTTCAGGTAATCTGGCCCCACAAGACATGTTGATCTCCCCGCTAGCAGGCGTGGACCCCGAAGGTCCCACATCTGTATCTCTTGATAGGAGAGAATGAGCTCTATGAAGAAGGACCTCCTGCACAATTTAAATGTTATAAATGAGTCCAAAATGACCTGAAAGGGGGGACTGAAGAAGGGGTTTGGAATATTTACCTCAAGTGCATCAGCAAACTCTTCATGATCCGTGTCTTGAACCCCGACTTCACCCTCCTCCAACGGGATCCCTATCCCAGCCTCATCTCACCAAGAGGATTCATCTGATTCTTCTGACAGAGGGAACCAATTCCTTAAGTCAACAGCTGATAACTGTGGGGGAGTGGTGTGATCGAGAAACACCTTTACTCAATCTTTCATTAGATGTGGGGTACCACGGGAGTGAACAATGTCCTCCAGCTCTGTTAGGTATTGCTCCGCCTCCACCTGGGATATTGTAAAGCCGGCCCTGATAGGGCCTATCCTTGACAAATCCATCCCAAAACAGTTAAAATATTAACACATCTTCGATGGGTCAAGTAATTTATGGTTAATTTCCCAGATGTAACTGGCCTCTATGAGGACAACAATCTCTGTCATATCAATGCGGCACAACCGCTTCCCTAGATCCTGAGTTGATATTATATGGAACCCTCTAGATGGCCTCCCCTCAGGATAGCTCTGCTCTTCTAGGACCACCAGGTCTGTTGCCACTACTGCCTATCCTTCAACTGGTGTAGGCCCCACCCCTACAGTAGCCTCGTCACCATGAGATGGCCCTGCCACCATCTGAACCCGGCCCTGAAGTTTGGTAGGCACACCATCATCAACTCGAATGGTTGGTTTCTCCAGCATTTCCCCCGGGTAGGACGCCTCCCAACTTTGGAAATATTCCTTCACTAACCCGATGATAGCGGTTGGTGGAGGCAGATGATTCTTCATCTTCCCATCTTCCTGTGTGAACATGATCCACATCTTCCTCATCAAAAATGGGTGTTCCTCATAGCGCACCCCCAGATTGACCTGTGGGGTCAGTCGCTACATGCACCGGAATTGCTGAGTAAATAGGTGCGGGGTGTACGTCTTATAGAGAGGCTCATGATCCACCCATTCCACCAAAACAACACCTATAAAGGATAGGATATTGGCATGGTTCTCCTTCATTCCCTAACCATCATCAGTGAATACCCTTGTCAGCAATAGAAATGGGTGGAAATTGAATTCCTCCACCTTCCACACTCAGTTCAGAACCGACGGTACGGTTAGCTGGGCTAGAAAGCTCCCGGCAGCATTCATGATGATTGGTCAGAAGTTCGATTCCAGAGTGGAAATGGGGTTCTAGTTTTCATAAACCCCCTGACATGTGCCTCTATCCACCCATATAGGAGGAGGAATGGACCGCATATTCTCTGCGGCCTCTTCCCCTCGATGATATGACACAACATCTTATATTGCTTGGAGAGCATCAGGATCCCGAGGTTGACCCGCCCTCCTGTCGCCAACACAGATTCCATAATAAATGTTCTTGGTTTCACTCCCATGTTAGTGTCCCTCACCTGTAGAAACCAACCACAGATGAGAGCCGCAATGAATGTTTCCATCCTGACTATCGGTTGTTGTTCAGTGATGACACTAAATCCCCATTTCTTCCACTAGATTTCCTCCAAAAGTCACATGTACGAGTGCCCCTTACTCAGATCCCCCTAACGGAAAGTCTGAGGCCTCTCCAGAAATTGTCTGTCCTTTGGGAAGTTCAGAAGCTGTTTGGACCACCGCTGGAAATGGACGTCCCTCACGGCCTCCTTGTCCACTCCCATCACAGGCTCCATCAAAGTCATCGCCAGCGGTAGCATTTTCTCCGAGTCCACCCACGTACTCATTAAGGGGAGGAATTCATACCTATCCCCCAGTATTGGGACCCTTGAGATCTAGGGTATGTCCCATAAGCTGATGTCGACTTTCCCCTGGTGAAAATGGAATGTGTTGGTCCTCGATGAACACCTGCTCAATAGCTCCAGCATCATCTGCTTCAGCAGGTAGATGTGAAACTGGGAGGCCCAACCTACCTCATATAGGCCCACTCTTCTCAGCTCTACCAAGGAAACCTCACATGAGGGGCCTACCCAGTAGGCCCAAGCGCAATCATCTATGAAGTTTCCACCTTGGCGCAGGTCCCACTCCTCAGACTACCCCTTCTCTGGGTTCCCTAGAGCTACCTTCAATATTGTCTTATGCATGGGGGGATACGTCTCCAGCTATAACTCCTTGTTGTTAACATTATTCAGGTGGTTGTATAAGTTTTCAGCAATGACGGGTGTGAAGTCATCCCGGGCATGGCCATTAGCCTCCCTGAACCATCAGCACTAGCACAACATGCTCCTGAACCAGTAAGCTGGTTCGTCCCAGATTTCTTCTAGGATGAAGACGTCTTCCCTCAGCCCGATGCCATACAAAGGCAACCTCTTACAAAATAGGTAGTTCATCTGGATATCTGATAGAAGCTCCACCAAATAACCAAGGTCCGAGTGGTTCCAAATTAGCTCTCCTAAACCCAGACTATTCGCCATCTCATCCATTTGGGAAGCATCTGCAAGGAACCCCTGGGCAGCTTCTTGATGAGACATTCATTCATTTAGGTTGGGGTGATTTTTGGGTTCGTTTGGGAATCTCATTCGCGGAGCATGTTCACGATGTCTATTCATGGAGCCCTACCTCAGCCTCCGAACACAGAGTCGCGAAGTGCATAGAAGTTAAGTCAAAGACTCGCTATGATCCGTGAAGCTAAAAGCCCGATTCGTGGAAAGCAATCACGGAGTATGTGGAGCTTCACAGATCAAGAGTGCTAAAAGCCCAAACCACGATGGAGAGAACGGACAAAAGAGAAGCCATCCCCTCTATTTATAGGCGATGACCCTCATAGATTCGCGATGCCTATTGAATGCCGCAAGCTTCGTGGCACACCCATCTGACCCATTTCTTTCCCACTCGGTGGTACTCCTTCGCAAGCTAGCTTCGCGAACAACCAAGGAATTTTGGTGATTGACCCTCAGACAATGACCCTTGATTTCTCCTCAACTCCAAGTATGAGGGGGGTAATTTTTTGGCACTAAAAAATCTAAAGGGAGAAGGATAATAAGAAATTCTCTGAAGCTACCTCACGAAGACCTTCCACAAAGTGCCATGGCCCCGCACCCGCCGCGAAGTAGGGAGGTGGGATGCTCCATGAGCCGATTTAACGTTCGTGATCCCATCACAAATCAAGGAGGATATATGCTCCACGATCCAAATTGATGTTTGAGATCCCACCATGATGTAATGATTCAGGATACTCCACGAGTCTATTTATCGTTAATGAGCCGGCTGCGATGCTAGGAGGGGGGATGCTCCGCGATCCCCATTGACATTCGCGATCCCATCACGGAGGGGTATCCATCTTCGTGCCAAGTGAGCTCTGCTTTGCGGATCCTCTAGACAATAAATACCGGCCTCTCCCCAGTCCAAAATTATGGATCATCCGACCTTTCACCTTCTCATATCTCAAATCATGATGCACTTTATGCTCTAGAAACCATGAGCTTCTCAAGGTAATTTTTCTCTGTGAAGTGCCTCACCTTTTCCTTTTATTCACTCGTTCTTTTGAGAGGGATTCCATCCATGAAGCCCATGGACCTTTGCAAAGGAAGGATATCCTCACGGGGACTCAGTTCATCACAGAGCATTTATGCTTTGCGAAGCACCCCCCATGCACACCCGACTCAAATGCTAAGGCAGAGTGACTGTTCCTCGTTAAGAAAATTGGTTCCCATGAACTTGATTTGTGAGGCACCCATGCTGCGTAGGGATTTGATTCGTGAATTCCCTTCCACTTCGCGAAGCACCTCTTGTATGCACATATTCCCTATTCCTAGGCTAGGCCACTTCACTTCTCAAAGTCTACACCTTCATGAACCCCTTCCATTGCATGGAGCACCGGAGCTCTATGAGGACTCTACTCATAAACCCCTTTTCCCTACAGCTCCCTCTCCCGTACAACCTCCTAGGGTCTCATGAAGTAACTTCAAAGTCCCTTGGGTGACATTTCAAATTGTGTTTCCTCGCATCAAGATTATTCGCATAGGCACACTAATAGCTATTTATTCTTCCAATATCCATGATAATGTGGACCCCCAATGGGATAACCTCTCGACACCCCCCAGTCATGGCGTTGCCTATACCTTCTCTTCACCAAGGTGAAGAGGGTACTGGTTATGTAAGTTCTAGGGGTGCGGAGAGAACCCGCATTGTCCGAGTTTTAGGACGTCAAACTGAAAATAATCATCGTCCTCATCACCTACTTTTATACTCTGACTTCCCCCCATGCATCCTATGTGGGAAAGGGAAACCACCCTGGTGTAAGCCCCAAGCTCTTCTTGTAGGAGGAAGCATCCATGCACCACATTTCTTTGGTGCCAAATCCATCTCTCACTGGGCTTTGTCACCATCATGCCTCCATCCTGAAGTAAGTCCCAACCTCTTCGGGGTGCTAACCATGCATAATCACATGTTTCCTCTTTGGGTTGTCATCACGTGTAATACCCACTCCAGTTTTTACTGGACGCACCATTCACGACGTGATCGTCAGGTCTTTTCTGTCTCTTGTTTTTTACACCGAGCATGACTCATGTGGGATTAGAGAAAGCATCGACCATTAAATTATCTTTGGGAAGCTTAGAGTGTAAGCCCCACACCCAAACTGAACTATGTTGTCTTTCATCCTTTCCATGGAAGGGTACTTAGTAAGCCTCCCTATGGTCTAATCCCACCACCCGGTGGTCACTCCGACCCCCTTCATGTCGTTTCACCTACACCTTGGGAAGCCTAGAGTGTAAGACCCACACCCAACCTAAACTACATGGTCTTTGATTCTTACCAAGGAAAGGTATGTAGGATTCCTCCCTGAGGTCCAAGCCCACCACCCATTGGTTTCTCTGACCCCCTTCACGTTGGTTCACCGACACCTTGGGAAGCATAGTGTGTATGCCCCACAACCAACCAGAATTACGTGGTCTTTCATCCTTGCCAAGGCAAGGTACGTGGGAAGCCTCCCTAAGGTTCAAGCCCACCATCACGGTCGTTCCGACCATCTTCACGTCGTTTCACCAACACTTTGGTCTCCCTTAGAGCGTAAGACCCAAATTCCCCCATCTATACTACAAGGACTTGGATCCTTGTGAAGGTGAGGTACGTAGGAAGCCTCTCTGATGTTCAAGACCAACACCCAGTCATTCCGACCCACCATCACGCCAATTCTCCCATACCATCCATCTGGACCCCAGGTCCTCATTCAAAATGGTTCACCCCTGGCCTGCATGTCATTAAACTAGATACCCCATTCAGCAGTAAGTTGTTGTGCCCCATGCAGTGGCAATCCATTGTGTCCCTCAATCAGTGGTAATCTGATGTATCCCGATCAACGGTAAGCCATTTCGTCTCCTATTCAGAAGCAATACATTGTAATCACATTAGCTGGGACCCACATCATTTCTCTGTCCTAGTGATCTCAGACCAACCCAGGTAGCTAACCATGCATAAGCCCCATACACATCATCCGTTTGTTGTCCTATGTGTACACCCCAATTCAAGCTCGTCACCTGACCTTTCCCTCAAGCCTATGTGTCTCAGGATGGTCATGCACCAACCCAGAGGTTCCACACTTCCTCCAGGTCCCATCCATGTATTCATTCTCATGGGCCACCTCCTCATGTGTCCCATCGCACTCCTGAACTATGTAGACTTTGATTCCCTGCCACGGTGATACATAGGAAGTCTCTCTGAGACTCAAGCCAAACATTATCGTTTCCCTCATGGTGGTTCCATCCCATTATCCACCCATTTCACTCAGCACCCCAACATCCATTTTGATTCTTACCCAGGCTGCCACATCCCGTTGAGGTCATGTCAACCCACCAACATCATAGTGTCCTCTAGGGGTTACACTCATCTGATCCACTCTAGTCAGGGTTTTGATCAATCTGATTCATCTCTGCTGGACGTTAAACTTGCAGTATACCCTATGTTAAACATGGTAAGCCGAGGAAAACCTTAGATACATGCCTATGGAATATAATTCCTCACACTCTACGTGATATGCCTTGGTCTTCCGTGCCCTCGAGAAAGCCCTATAATAAGGGGAAGAAACCCAGATGCGCTAGTGTCCCAGCATCTAGACATGCCAGTGATGTCCAACGTGACTACTCCCCTAACCAAAAGTTGCTGCCCTAACCAGACACTTTGTAATTTCCCGTCCGAAGTAGTGTAATTAACTGGTGTCCGTGAAGATATGGAGCTAGGAAGAGTTTCACGAACAATGTCTTTAGTCTATAAGGGAGACCCAAACTAGGTGATGAGTTCTAAGGAGGACTCCATATAAGGAAGAATCAACATCCCATCGTCCCATTTTGATCAAGTAGTAGACATCCTGGAACAAGGAACACAAGCCATCTACCTTTGGAAAGTTGGAATGAGGGGAAACAAAACTACGCCTTTCATCCTCATAGACGGACGTGCATGCCCTAGAAAAAGCGTCAGAAATAGTGTGAATTTTAAAATTGGGTTTATTTATTATTGATGATTGTTTTATGTTCCTAAACTCTGGTAAATAATTGCCAAACATTTATTTATTATACTTGGGCACTTGTTCATGCCCGTGGGGATTTGGAACGGGCTTCATGACTTATCATGAACCAGTTTGGGTGCTAGTTTGGAGGGAGACCAGATCTAGTTCATGACTAGAGGGGTGATTATAAAAATACCCTACTAGAAAACCCAAAAAAATTAAACAAAAAAGAATCAAAAATATTTTTCGCATAATAGTGATACTTTATTCAAAGGTCTAATGAAATAATAGATATACACACGATGGAAACCACATATACAGGTGTAAAAAAACTACTAGTCACAAAATTCTTCTTGAATCCATGCTCATTATGATAAATCCACTTCAAAATCCATTCCATTACCAAATAAACTCATCTAATAGGCCATAATAATTATGTCCCACACAATAAATAACACTACTCTCAGAAGACATTGATACTCAGATAGGTGATCACACATAGGACTATTGGTTAACACCACTAACCTAATTCCCCTTCCACTAATTATAGAATATCTAAAACTCATATTCACTAAGGAACTCTATCAATTTCACCTATCTCAGGTTAAGATCCTTCTAAGAGATCATATACATGAGATTCTTATAGTCAGAGTAGATGATAAATTGCTCACCCATCAGGTAATGTTAGCACGTCTTTAGGGAGACGAATACCACAACATAATAAATATCTTTAGTTTCATAGTTCTTCTCATGTGGTACCAAATGACTAGATAGATACGCAATCACTACCTAACTATACATCAAAACACAAACATTCCATGCCCCTGATGCATCGTAGAACACTGTATACTCAAACCCTCATCAAGAAATCTCATGATGGGAGAACGTGAAACCTCTCTCTTAGCTCCAAAAAACACTATTGTCACTTTTCTGTCCACATGATAGTTTTCCTATTTCATGTCCAAGATATAAAGGGTTATTCCACACTAGATAAATTAGGTACAAACCATATATATTACCTTATAACCCCATAGAAACTATTCACCTTGGTAACACTATTGGGTGGCTCCCAAGCTTACACTTCCTGACACTTTACTAGGTCCATTTTCACTCATACCTTAGAGATAATGTGTCCCATGATGTGGACCTTCTGAATCCAAAACTAACCCTTTGCGAAAGTCCTATACAGAGAGTTCTCTCAAAGTGTTTCCAGGACTATCCTCAAGTGTCTTGCGTGCTCCTCCTCGGACGTTGACTATTCTGAGACATTATCAATGATGACCACCATAATCCTTTAAAATATAGGATAAATGATCCTGTTCATGAGTATAAGGAATACTAATAATTTTTTCATCATTATGGATGGAATCATCACAATACTCAAAGAGACTGTAGCCACATTTAAATAACTTCTTCGGTTTATCCTTGTCTCATACTCATATATGGTGAAAGCCTGACCTACCGTCAATCTTCGTGGGCAACTGCGCACCACTCAACTGATTGAATAGGTCATCAATCCCAAATAGTGGATACATATTCTTCATGGTAACCTAATTCAAGAACCATTAATGCATAGATAACCTCATGATCTCATTCCACCTTTTTGAGAACAACACTTGGGGTTCCCATTGGGAAATACTAGGTCTCACAATGTCATTCTCCTACAAACCCTCCAACTACACCCTCTTATCATGAAGCTCTACATGATCAATTAGATATGATGGTGTAGATATCAATATTATCTTAGGGTTTAATTCAATTCATAATCAGGGATCTATGTGAGGATGTAATCATAGAAATTTCATGGGGAAGTCATCCACATACTCTTCCACCACTTCAAGGAATTGGTAGCCCATAACAACAAATACTCCTTGAGTGATGCTAGCCAATTGGTGAATAATTAGATTTACTCTCTAATTATTAATTATGTCATTGTCCACCAAGATTTCCTTTTCACCCTTAAAGGAAAACATTATCCCATCCTTGCAGAAACACAACATCCTCCACCTAAAAATGTTAATATGGGAATGAATCGTGGCTATATAGTCCGTAAATGAGTTGAAATTATAAGGACTCATCTCTAGTACAAGGGGGTCACATATAATTATATCACCTCCAAGTATCAGATTGCAGAATTGGATGAAGCGCACAGTAATTGAGTCACCTCATATTAGAGTCTTCAATCCCACGTTTCACATCAAAGGCTCAACGAGAATATATATGTCTCAAACTAGTGAAATGGACATAAGGGAATGAATCATAATGATTCAACCAATACTAAAACAATGGTAGAAAAGACATAGGCCAAGCCGCATATCTTCCCTTGTCACGACCCCCTCCCCACAAAGTGTACCCCTTATGGGCCAATAATGTGAGAAGGGATATAATGAAACCTGAGTCCCTCCTCCAGTATGCCTCAGGTTGGCGACTAGCACCGAGGGTATAGTAAACACACAAATGGGAGGCATTACCCTCTAAGAGAATATATACAGAAGAGATAGATAAGATAGACACCAATCAACACCAACTCAGAACTGGAATATAAAAGAAACCCAAGTGCATATATGAAATGTCATGCAAAAGTACTACAACTGGAAGGGAAAAACTGGAGGTACCCAAAACAAAGTAAAAACAGCAGTGACCACAAGCTTGAACAGCTCCTACAACCCCAAGCTAGTAGAAACTAGCTTGATCTCCAACCTTTTACAAGTGACCTGAAAAAAAGTTTATATATACATAGGGTGAGTAAAAAAGTATACTCAGTAGTATCCTCCCTAAATCCTCTCGTGAAAAAGTAAAGAAAGCATGCTAAAGCATAGTAAACAACAAGTGAAACTATCTCATCACCTAAACAGGTATACTAAGTTCTCAACCTCACCATTTCTACTCTCACCAAGTAACCCATAAAAGAATAAATCATATAATAAAAAATATCAAGGTTACCCCGCTACTACTTCCCCACTGGTTTGTGGCTTTTCCCCAACATCACATGTCTTGATCATCTCTCTCCAAAAAGGCTTTCTCGTATACACTTGGGCAAAGAAACACAATATGCACCTTGTGTGAAAGAAAGGCTTGCCTGTAGACAACTGGGCTAAGCAACACACCATCCTCACAACCAAAAGTAACTAGGTTGTTTGCGGTAGCCACCACATCTCGCATAAAATGTATCATACATCGAGTATTGTACCTCAATCCATTACAACCCTTACATCGAGTAAGGATCCTTAAGCCATCACAGCCTATACACGTTACATCTATAGTAGTCTGTAGGATACTATATCTAGAATACATGTGTGTGAATAACCACAAGCCATTACAGCCCTATACACACATATATGGGGAAAACTAACCAATGTGCCTTCTAATACCAGTAACTACCAAAAGAAGAGAGCGGGGCCAAAGGGGGTAGTCATCTATCCATCCTCCCATCGGAATATTAGGGAAAACACCCCCCAGGGATCAGAATCCCCGGGGTGTTAGTTTCCCTTACTGAAAGGCTGGAGTATCATATAGAAACAGAAAAGTTACATGATATATTATTTCTCACAACTACACTATGGGAATTACCTAGTCTTAGACACAACTGCAACTAACGTCTCTCAGACTCCGGGCTACTACTTCTCGGAATAGGTATCCTATATCCACACAACCATTTATAGAGAGTTATTAGATTACTTCATTCCCTTATTATCAGTTCCACTGTATGTTAATTAATTCTTTAAACATTAATTAACCATGACTAATTCCACATTAAATTTCATTGGCATCACACCCAAAGTCAAATGTTCCTTAAAAAATTAAAATATCATCATTATATTCCAGCATCTCCAACCCAATGGGTTAATAACATTTATTAAATTATTATTTATAGAAATACTTTCCCACATTCCAAGGCATTCTAGAAAAACATTATCTGCTACTAAATAGAAGTGGGCTCAAAATGGTGAGTAGATGTACTACTCTTTGACTATTTTCTACTTATATTAAGAGCATATACCCATCCTGCCTTGAGAAGCTAAACATAGAAAGCGCGTGGCATACCCAACCTGTATTCGTCTCTTTCAGAAGAAGGGTACGTAAGACTAGCTGCCTTGAGCAGTGGGGAAAGTAAAGAAGATAAACAACCAATCAAAATCACCAAGCATCCAATAATAACATCCATCCCAATCCATCATCCCTGGTGTCCTCCCCGAAACCCACATGGATAAACCGATGCATCTCACCACTCTGGCCGTCATCTACTACCACAACCAGAAGCCTCCATGCCCCCACATATCACAATACCCATCCAGGATGACATCACAACACAAGCAGCAGGAAAACAAACACCACATTAATTGGGCTCTTGGTCCTTTAAAAATCAAGAGGGAAACTCAGAACCCCTTAAAGAATTATCAAACAATCATTTCTTTAATACATATTGAATTAACAGATTTGTTATTCGTAGGTTCCGAATACGAGAAACCTAATTATTAAGTTATCACAAATAAATAAACATGCTTACTGCAGTAATTTGATATACATCAAATTACAACAAGAACCAGATTCGTTTTCATGCCTCTTTATGTTTAGCCAACAATTATCAATTAATCCTGGTTTACGTCCTTTACCGATTTCTATCAAGAACGAACAACTAATCAAAGAAATAATAGATATCACACTATCTATAAAAACAAGAGGCAACAACATATGATCGATATAAATTTATTTATCTAGTTAAAATATTTATTATTTCAATTCCATTTTCATCCAGTGGGATTAAACATGCTAACAATATACTTACACGTAAAAGAAAGAGATGTAATGAATCCCCTACCTCAAACAGTTCCCCACGTTCTTTATCTACACAATGGATCACGGTCCTCCTATCGCGACAACTGCATCCACCAGAGGATGCCACGGTACGACATCACCAACCACACCCCAAGAAAAACCCCATTAAAAGCATTGAGATTACATTCTATAACATGGAAAGGAGAAACAGGAGAAGATGATCCCAAAGTAATGACGATAAAACATACCTTATATTGAGGATTGATCGATACAGCTTGGATGCATCAAAACAGAGAAAAACCAATCTGAGGAGTAAAGTTAGATTGTGCAACTCCTATGGGAAGGATTGAAAGGTTCCAGTGTATCTTAGCTGAGAACAAAGTGGAATAACAAGGGAGGATCATATCTCATCCCTTTTGAAGATTTAATGTGGTGACGGTTTAAGATACGCTTAATTCCCCATTAAAAGAAGATCACATTAACACACACGTTTTGACCATGTAAAAACATCCCGATCCATAGGAATAATTAATATAGGATTTATGGTCTTTGAATCGGCCTTAAGAGTCCTTAAAATAGGGCTTTAAATGTATTTTACGTCAAAGGAAACGTCAAAGGGGCAAAACATTAGGAAGCTGGAAACACTATTCACCTACAGTTATTGTACACCTACCGATCTGTGAAACTGATCTGTGAAATCGATCTGCGAAACTAATCTATAAATCCCATCTATGAAGCCGATCTGTGAAACCGATCTGTGAATCCGATCTCTGAAACCGATCGGTGAAACCAATCTGTGAAACCGATCTGTGAAACCAATCAGTGAAACAGATCCGTGAAACCGATCCGTGAAACCGATCTGTGAAACCGATATGTGAAACAGATCTATGAAACGGATCTGTGAAACTGATCTCTGAAACATATCTGTGAAACCGATCTGTGAAACCGATCTGTGAAACCGATCTGTAAAACCGATCTTTGAAACCGATCTCTGAAACCGTTCTATGAAACCGATCTGTGAAACCGATCTGTGAAACCGATATATGAAACGGATCTGTGAAACCAATCTGTGAAACCCATCTGTGAAGCCCATCTGTGAAACTGATCTGTAAAACACGGTACACCTACCGTTACTGTACACATACCGTTATTTTACACCTACCGATAGAACAGTGCATAAAATTGTAAACATTGTTCACAGAACAGGAAATTTGGAAATGTGTTGGGGATAAGTCACCTTGACCTCCCGGAACACCTCTAACACCACATTTTCACAAATTAATGGATCAGAGAGGTTCAGGCCATTATATTAAATACTTCTCAAAAAATTGTGGTCCTCGAGAATTCAAAACCCACCAAAAGAAACGGGGTCCGAACGACCACCCATCAAGATACCTCTCAAAAGAGATCAAGCCACAAAAACAACAAAAGAAAAAAAACATAAATAAAACATGAAAGGTATAACCCCAAAGGGAACATCTTTACATGAAAAGATTTAAACATAAAACAAATCTGGGTACTGAGCACGTATCTGTGACTCACCTTCCCAAGTACTCTCCTGCATGCCAATGTGTCACCACAAGACACAAACTAAGAGGATAGAATGCCCGAGAAACACCTTCTCCTTGAAGTCTTGGATATCCATAGGTCGCTCCTCGAAGGTTGCATCATCATCAACATCAATCTCCCCCCAATCGATGATGTGAGAGTCATCATGAAGATAACGATGGAGCTGTGAAACATGGAAAACAGCATGTATCCGACTAATCTATGGGGGAAGTGATACTCGATACGCCATATCTCCAACATGAGCTAACACATAGAAAGGCCCAACAAATCGGGGAGAAAGCTTACTTCCATGACCAAACCTTCGCTGCCCACGATGGGGAGACACCTTCAGAAACACATGATCCCCAACATTAAACTCCAAGGGTCTCATCCTTTGATCAACATATTATTTCTGGAGATCTTATGTTGTCTTCATCCTCTCACGATTCATATTAACCATCTCTGTTTTATTCTTCACTAGTTCTAGTCCGAGAATTGTTGACTCTCCGACCCCATTACAGCACAACGGAGAACGGAAAGGCCGACCATACAAGGCTTCAAACAGTGCCATACCGATGGTGGAGTGAAAACTATTATTGTAAGAAGACTCCACCGAGGGTAAGTGCCTCATCCATGAACCTCCAAAATCAAGAACACAAGAGCGTAACATGTATTCAAGAATCTGGATGGTTCGCTCTGTCCGACCATTCATTTGAGGATGGAAAGTAGTGCTAACGAAAAGTTGATAATTGAAAGAATGTTGGAGACCTCTCCACACCCTGGAGGTAAAATGAGGATCTTGATCAAAAAATGATCATCCTCGGGACTCCATAAAGTCTCACCACCTCCTCTAGATACTGACTTGACAAAACATCCACTGAGCTCGACTCCTTGATTGCTATGAAGTGGGACGATTTTGTTAAACAATCCACTACCACCCAAATAGCATCATGTACTCCCTTGGCTCAAGGTGAACCAGTAACATGGTCCATTGATATGTCCTCCAACTTCCACTAAGGAATCTATAATGGCTAGATATGTCCATCAGGAACACGGTGTTCGGCCTTCACCCTATGGAATACTAAACATCGAGACACAAACTCTGCAACTGAACACTTCAGCCTAGGCCACAAAAACTGACTCCTCAAGGATCGATACATCTTTTTCACACCAGGATGTACTGCTAAAGGCGAACTATGGAACTCTATGAGAACCATCTCATGCATCGTAAAGGGAACACAAATCCTTCCATGAAACAAAACAAGGAGTTGTCCATCCTCCGACCAACCATCAGGGGACTCACCACAAAAAAACATGGTCTCTCCAAACCTACACCTCCAAACCTCCCAACTGGGAATCTTCCACCTTCTACATCAGGGATGACTATAACATCATCTGAAAAAGAAAACCTCTACCCCCCAACTTCTTCCATATCGAGATGCAATGCTGAAAGTTCTTCCATTACTCTCTAGGAATCACCAGATTCACACAGAGCATCACTACGTGACTTTCGGCTCAGCGCATCAGCTACAACATTCCCTTTTCCAGGTGTATACAATATTTCGAAGTCGTATTCCTGGAATAACTCCATCCACCGACACTGTCGTAAGTTCAATTCATGCTATGAGAAAACATACCTCAAACTCTTATGATCAGTTAAAACCACAAAGTGCTCACCAATGAGGTGTTGTCTCCACAGATTCAGAGAAAACACCACGACTGCCAACTGAAGATCATGGGTGGCATAGTTGCATTCATGGGGATGTAACTACCAAGATCCACAAGAAACAACTAACCTCTGCTGCATGAGATCATGCCCTAACCCCAGATGTGAAGCATCGTAGAAAAAATCAAACTGAACTCCCTTAGCTGGAAGAAAAAGGACTGGAGCTCTTAATAACTTCTCCTTTAGATACTCGAAAGCTACCTGACACTGATTAGTCCATATTAATACCAAATCCTTCCTTGTCAAAGCTGTCAGCAGAGTCGCAACTCGTGAGAAATTGGCTACGAAACTCCTGTTGTAGCCTGCGATACCAAGGAAACTTCACTCCTCTAAAACTGTATTGGGGGCTGCCCAAGACACAACTGCTTCAATCTTCGATGGATCCACAACAACTCCCATTTGGGACACACAATTCCCCAAGAAATGGACTTCCCGAGCCCAAAACTCACACTTCAACAACTTCCCAAACATCTGATTTTGACAAAGAACTCCAAAAATGGCGTGTAGATGCTCTGCATGATCCTCCAAAGATGTAGAGTACACAAGGATGTTGTCGATGAAAACTACCAAGAACTTGTCCAGGAACTCACGTAACCCAACATTCATCAATCCCATGAATAAATCTAGAGCATTCGTCATGCTAAATGGCATTACAACGAACTCAAAATGCCCATGAAGACAATGAAAAGCAGTCTTCAGGATATCCTCATCCTTCACACACATCTGATGATATCCTGACTACAAGTCGATCTTTGAGAACCAACTTTCACCCTTCAGTTGATCGAATAAGTCTTCAATATGCAGAAGAGGATAGCGATTATTTATTGTCACTTTTTTTAAGAGACGATAATCGACACACAACCGCAAATTGATGTTGGCCTTCTTCATGAAAAAAACTGGTGCACCCCATGGTGAAACACATGGCCGAACAAAACAGCACTGTAACAGACCATCATGCTATATACGTAGATCTTGTAACTCAGAAGGGGTCATCCAATATGGAGACATAGAGATAGGATACACTCATGGTTGTAGCTCGATCCCAAACTCGATCTCTCGTCGAGGGGGTAATGCTACAACCTCTTCTGGAAAGACATCAGGGTACTCCTCTATGACCCTAGGAAACGCCAACTGATAAACCTATGAATAACTCAGCATCATATCATCCATCATGGATGATAAGGATGCAATGTGCTTATGACCCATCTGAGGGTCTCGCTCACCAACAAACACCACTTGCTCTCCATCCGCACCAATGAAAACGACCTTCTTCCTGAATCCGTCCACGATATCCTGCACCAAATACAACCAATCCATGCTGAGGATGACATCATATGGTTGTATTTGTAAAAATAATAAATATCCCCAAGAGTAGTGTTTCCACAACACTATCTCATAGTCTCTGCATACTTCAAACAAGTCAGCTCGACCTCCAACTGGCGTAGTCAATGCTAAGGGAACTGGTAGCCTCTCTACCTCAAGTCCCAAATCATGGACAAGGGTAGGTGATATGAAGGAGTGTGTCGCTCCTGAATCAAACATGGAATACCCCTAGGTAGAAATTAAGCAAAGGGTAACTCGAACGACTTTTGGCTCACCTGGAGCTGGCAACGCTAGAGCATGAAGCTGACCACGACCTCCTCTACTGCCTCTCTGAACTTGATGACGACCACCACCACGGACACGATCTGCTCTCTGAGGATAGGGGGCATCATGGAGTTTTCCTATACCTGCCCCATCTACCCTATGTTGATCTAAAGCTGGTGCAACTGGCTACTGCTGCCTCGGCTAGAACTGCCTCTATAGAGGAACCTGGAGCGTAGTTCCAGGTACATGATGACCGCTCTGAAAGGTCAGGCACTCCTGCTACTAATGACCATGAAAACCTCAAGAAAAACAATTACCTGATCCATTGGCATAGGCCTGATAGTTTCTGCTTCTGTAGAAACGAGATGTGAAGGGCTGAGACCTACCCTCGGCTGAACGGAAACTCTTCTACCCTGAAAATCGAGAACCCCAGACCACAGCTCTGCTTCATGATGAATCATGCTGATTCCCCTCTCGTGATGATCCGGTCCAGGCCAAAGTACTCTTGACAACCTATTCCCTCATCATTACCTCAAAATATGTCTTCAGCATAAATGGGGTGACCTAGCGATGGATCTCTGGATGCAAAGCCTCCTCAAAATGCCTTTCCATGGCCTCCTCATCTGGTAACAAGTCCAAAGCATATCGTAAAAGGTTCCTGAAATGGATTCCAAACTCTCGAACACTGGAGCTCCCCTGTCGAAGGGTAAGAAGCTCCTGTGAACTATACGCCTTTGTAGTCAAAGAAAGAAAATCGACTCCAAACCTGTCTCAGAACTCCTCTCATAAGATCACTGACTCCTCACGATCCTCAAGAAATAAGAACCACCACTTCCTTACTGCTCCATATAGCATTGTCACAAAAAAAGAAAACCCAGTGCTCCTTTCGAGCATGAATCGAACTGAAGCTGATCTCGACCTCCTCTAACCTGTCTTCCGTGACTGAATCCAAAGCAGAGCACTCATATATCTGCAAACTCTGGTGTTGAAACTCTCGGAGTGTCTTCCTCCAAGTGTCATCATCGTCAACCTCTACCTTGCGGCGATCTGCTAGAACAGCTTGTTGGACATTTTCTGCGCAAACCTGATGAGGACGTCGACCTGGAGCCATACCTATAAAATAAAAAACTGTTAGAGCTCCTAATCCTAGAATATGAAAGACTGAATATTAAATAATAATTTTTTTTCTTTTATTCATTTTAGGTTAACCTATCCCAAGTTCTACCCATTCAAACACAGGCACAAATAATATTGATCCATGATCCTTTCCTAGTTCTCTACCTTGAAACTAGTATCACCTTGTTTAGTAGCCATTGTAAAGTTAAAGGTCTGTTCCTCAAATCATAGGGGGACCTAAACGCCTATGTCTCAGCCGTTATCTAGTGTTTACCTCACTTTCTAAACATGAATTACACCATTCCCCTACCAACCCATGCAACCTCACCTGTGCATAACTCAAAACTCCATCCTATCCCTCAACCAGACCTCTGGTACCACTCTTTCACGACCCCCTTCCCACATAGTGTACCCCTCCTAGGCCATCAATGTGATAATGGAGATAATGACCCCTGAGTCCTGCCTCCAGTAGGCCCCGGGTTGGCGACTAGCACCAAGGGTATAGTAAACACACAATTGGGAGGCATTACCCTCTAAGAGAACATATGCGGAAACAAGAGATAAGATAGACACCAATCAACTCCAACTCAGAAATGGAATATAAAATAATTCCAAGTGAATATATGAAATGTCATGAAAAATTACTACAACTGGAAGGAAAAAACTACAAGTACCCAAAAGAAAGTAAAAACTACAGCGACCACAAGCCCGAACAGCTCCTACAACCCAAAGCTAGTAGAAACCAGCATGATCTCCAACCTGCTCTAGGTGACCTGAAAAACAGTTTATATATACATAGGGTGAGTAAAATAGTATACTCAGTAGGATCCTCCCCGAAGCCTCTTGTGCAGAAGTAAAGAAAGCATGCTAAAGCACAGTGAACAAAAAGTGAAACTAACTCGTCACCTAAATAGGTATACTAAGTTTCCAACCTCAATATGGCTGCTCACACAAGTAACGCATACAAGAATATATCATATAATAAAGAATATCAGGGGTACCCCGCTACTACTTCCCACTGGTTTGCAGCTTTTCTCCAACATCGCACATCCTGAGAATCTCCCTCCAAAAAGGCTTGCCCACAGACACCTTGGCTAAGCACCACAATATGAACCTCGTGCTACACAAAGGCTTGCCCGTAGACACCTGGGTGAAGCACCACACCATCCCTACAACAAAAATTAACTAGGTTGTTTCTGGGATCCACCACAGCTCACATAATGTGTATAATACGTTGGGTACGTTAACTCAAGCCATTACAACCCATACACCGAGTGAGGATTCTCAATCCATCACAGCCTATAAACGTTACACCTATAGTAGTCCATAAGATAATATATTCAAAATATATGTGCGTGAATAACCACAAGCCATTACAGCCCTCTACACACATATATGGGGAAAACTATCCAATGTGCCTGCCAACACCAGTAATTACCAAGAGAAGAGAGCAGGGCCAATTGGAGTAGTCAACCATCCATCCTCCCACCGGAATGTTGGGGAAAACACCCCCCATGGCTCATAATCCATGGGGTGTCAGTTTCCCTTACTGATAGGGTGGAGTAGCATATAGAAACACAAAAAGTAATGAATATATTATATCTCACAACCACACTATGGGAATTACCTAGTCTTAGACAAAACTACAACTAACCTCTCTCAGACTCTGGTCTTCTACTTCTAAGCCTAGGTATCCTATAAGCACACAACCATTTGAAGGGCTTTATTAGATTACTTCATTTCTTTTTTATTAGTTCCACTGTACTTTACTTAATTCATTAAACATTAGTTAATCATGAACAATTCCACATTAAATTTCATTATCATCACACCCAAATTCAACTGTTCCTTCAAAAATTACAACCTCATCATTATGTTCCAACATCACCAACCCCATGGGTTAGTAACATTTATTCAATTATTCATTATAGAAATACTTTCCCACATTCTTAGGCACTCTAGAAAAACATTATATTCTACTAAACACAAGGGGGCTCAACATGGTGAGTAGATGTACTACCCGTTGTGTCTTTGCCGCTTATATCAAGAGCATATACCCATCCTGCCTTGAGAATCTAAACACGGAAAGCACGTGGAATACCCCGCGGGTCTTCACCTCTTTCAGAAGATGGGTAAGTAAGACCAGCTGCCATGAGCATTGGGGAAAATTAAAGCAGATAAAAAACCAATCAAAATCACCAAGAATCGAACAATAACATCCATCCCAATCCATCATCCTTGGTGTCCTCCCTGACACCCACATGCATAAACTGATGCATCTCACCACTTTGGGTGTCATCTGCTACCATAACCAAAAGAATCCATTCCCCCACATATCAAAACAGTCATCCATGATGACATCAAAGAACAAACAGAAGGAAAACAAACACCACATTAATTTGGCTCTTGGTCCTTTAATAATCAAGAGGGTAACTGAGAACCCCTTAAGGTATTATCATACAATCAGTTCATTAATCCATATTGAATCAACAGATTTGTTATCCATAGGTTCCAAATACGGGAAACCTATTCAGTAAGTTATCACAAATAAATAAACATGGTTACTGCACTAATTTTATAAACATCAAATTACAACAAGAATAAAATTCATTTTCATGACTCTTTATCTTTAGAAAAAATTATCAATTAATCTTGGTTTACATCCTTTACCGATTTCTATCATGAACGAATAGCTAATCAAAGAAAGCATAGATATAACACTCTCTAGAAAAACAAGTGGCAATAACATATGATTGATATCAATTTATTTATCTAGTTAAAATATTTATTATGTCAATTCCATTATCATCCAGTGGGATTAAACATGGTAACAATACAGTTTTACATAAAATAAATAGAAGCAACGAATCCCCTACCTCAAACAGTTCCTCACATTCTTTATCCACACAACGGGTCACGATCCTCCTCTCGCGACAACTGCATCCACCTGAGGATTCCACGGTACGACAACACCAACCAAACCCCATGAAAACCCCCATTAGAAGGATGTATATTACATGCTATAACATATAAAGGAGAAACATGAGAAGATAATCCAAAAGTAATGATGATAAAACATACCTTATATCGAGGATTGATCGATACAGCTTGGTTGCATCAAAACAGATCGGAACTGATCCGAGGAGTAAAGTTTGATTGTGCATCTCCTACGGGAAGGATTGAAAGGTTCTAGAGTCTCATAGCCGATAACAATGAGGAAGAACAAGATATGATGATATCTCGTCCCTTTTGAAGATTTAATGGGGTGACGGTTTAAGATACGCTTAATTCCCCATTAAAAGAGGATCGCATTAACCCATGCATTTGGACAAAGTAAGAACATCATGAGCCATGGGAATAATTAATATAGGATTTATGGTCTTTCAATCGGCCTTAAGAGTCCATAAAATAAGGCTTTAAATGTATTTTACCTAAAAGGAAACGTCAAAGGGGAAAAACTATAGGAAGATGGAAACACTGTTCACATATCATTATTGTACACCTACCGATTTGTGAAACTGATCTGTGAAACCGATCTGTAAAACTGATCTGTGAAACCGATCTGGGCAACCAATCTGTAAAACCAACTTATGAAACCGATCTGTGAAACTGATCTGTGAAACCGATATGTGAAACCAATCCGTGAAACCGATCTGTGAAACCAATCGGTTTCATAAAAGAGGTATGTTTTCCCTATTCTTATATTAAAATGTAATTATTTGAAATAAATATACCTCTTTTATGTAAGATTTTCCTTTTGGTTGATAAATTAATTAATTTATAATTCTAATTATTATTTTAAATGGAAACACTGTTCACATACCATTACTATACACCTACCAATTTGTGAACTGATCTATGAAACTGATCTGTAAAACAAATCTGTGAAACCGATCTAGGCAACCAATCTGTAAAACCAATCTCTGAAACCGATCAGTGAAACCGATATGTGAAACCAATCCTTGAAACCGATTTGTGAAACCAATCAGTTTTATAAAAGAGGTATGTTTTCCCTATTCTGTGAAACCAATCGGTTTCATCCGTGAAACCTCTTTTATGTAAGATTTTCCTTTTGTTTGATAAATTAATTAATTTATAATTCCAATTATTATTTTAAATTTATTTAAATATAGCATACATATTATTTAGTTATATTTATTTCAAATAATTACATTTTAATAATATTTCTACCACATTTTAGTATAATTTTATTTCTAGTATTTAAAACACATTTCTCTAAAAAATATTTTTAAATGCATAATGGTCTCCATAATAATTAATTAAAATAAAACCTAATGAAAATTTATCTAAATGAAAATTTTATATTATTTATTTATCTTGATTAATTTTAATTCAACTAAATAATGTTAATAGTTACAGATTTAATGTAAAATCTTATTTTCCATAAAAAATATATTATATACAAAACTACTTTCTACCAGGATTTCAAGTATTATATTAAATTAAATTAATCCAGCACTTTGAATTGATTTTGATAATATGGATTCCATATTTTGAATATTCATAATTAATATTACGTAATATTGTTTGCTTAATTTTTGAAAAATATTAATTCTAACTTGAGTAAATATTAATTACTACGGTAAAAGGATAATAGGTTAATTAAGTTTTAAAATAATATAACAAATAATGGAAACAAATAAACCCTATTATTTATATTTCCTTTTATTAAAGTAATTATTTTCTTTATTCATTATTTTTAATCAATTTTTTTTATTTTTAAACAATAAAACAAAAATTGAATTTGTAATTAGTATTAAATTTAAATTAAAGAGTTTATTTTGATGAGTTAATATATTTTTGAAATAATGAATTTTTTATTGATATATAATTATTAAATTATTTTATCAAATATAAATGATCATATACTTAATTGATGTTAAATGTAATTCTTATAAGGGTTCAGAAATTGTTATTGTCAAAAAATCCATCATTTTTCAATAAATGTTGATTCTTATTTTAAAATTAAAAATTATAATAATTAGAAAAATATTTAGATAAAATTAATATTATTTTTGAAAATAGAATTTAGAAATTATAGAATGGGTAAATTTTCATAATTTTCTTAGATAATCAAATTTTAGGTAAAAATTAAATATAATATAAATATATTGGATGTATTATGACATCATAAATACTGAAAGGTGATGTAATTAATACTATAAAATATGTCCATGAACAAATATATTGTTCCCTTTAAAATAATGTGATTTTAGTTTTATTTTATTAATTTTATATGGCCCTTGTGAATCCTCAAAAACCATTGAGATATTTTTTGGTTTTAAAACCATTTTTAAGAGTTTGACCCTCCTCTACATAATAATGGGAATTAATTTATTTCATTAGACCCTTTCACATATAAAATAATTTAAACCTCTACCATTCAGAAGAAATCACGGGGAAAAAAGGTTATATTTTGTGGTTTTGAGTTTTTTATTATATATAGTCCAAAAACTTTGTTCGAGAAATGATAAACAATTCCCCACTCATTTCCGATATAAACCCATCAAAGATCTAATTTATCATCACTTAAAATCTGTTTATTATGTAATTAATAATAAATAACCTAAATAGAGTCTTTACAAGGTTCCCCAACCACTCAAGAAGCCCCTCCCAAGCATTTGGAGTCACACACTCAAGTCAGGGATATAATCTTTTTTCCTTCATTATTAAGATATATTTTTTTACCTTATGAATTTTATCTTCAATTCCTTGTGATTATATATGTTATCTTAAATACCCCAAACTGTTGAATTTATTTCCAAATTATTATAGATCCCTTTCTCTCTCATCCACCCATTTTATGAATTTTTAATTGTTTCCATTATTTTTCTGAAATTTCACCATGTTTTCAGTGACAAAACAATTATGTAGTGAATACCATACCCATTTATTATCAAGGGTATTCACCATTATACACATAAAATTCATTGAAATGGGACATTAATGATTGTATTCCACACTCCTAGATAGTGAAATAAAATATTATGATGAATGAATCCATGTTTTATGATCTATATTGCAAAGTTGGGCATGAAAATGAAATAAAAGTTCAGGGTGCACCAAAAATTATATATTGATCTAATGAATTGGGTAATATATGGTTTCATGGGACATCATATTGGGATAAGGAGTGATCCTGATTCCTTTATGGATTTTTTCCATCATGAGGTCTTGTTAGATATCCCTGACCTATGTTTATGATGCAGTGTTTAATGTTGTTTCCTCATTTCCCATGATGCCTTTATTATTATCATGCTATATCATGTCTCAATGTTCATGATTATGGTTCCTACTTTTTTTATACACCATTGATATTCCTGTTGTCAAACTTGTATTAGTTTACTCGTTTTATTCCATTTTTATTCCTTTACTATGATTTATAGACCACTCATTTCTTATGTTTGTCCCTAGGTTGTCTTTTGCAGTTTTAAGTACAAAAGAATATTATAAACATGTTAAAAAAATTTAAATAATGATGATGTATTACATGTTTTAATTAGTTATTTAATTTATCTAATTACGAAATACACTAGAATTATCGATCTTACCTATTTTATTAATTTTACTATTTTGTAATAATTTAGTAATTAATGTGAAATAAAGAGTGGGGTTTTTATAATTGGTACCAGAGGAAAAGTTTTTTTTTTTTGGATTGGGATTTGAAAACACTATGGAAATATATATGGATAATATTATGTATAAAAACATCCGTAAATTTTATTGACTATAGGGTACTTGGTTTGCCAATAAAATAAATGTATATCTAAACACTATAAGTGGGTATGGTTATGAGACAAATGTATATAGGGGTAAAACCAAAAAACACCACATTGATCTTGACTCAACAAAGAACCGGTTCATGGAAACGGTCCTTGCTTCACACCTAGTTTGACTTTCCAGAGGAATATGCTTTGGTAAACTCACATGCTCAGTATGAACCATTATTGAGGGAAAAATTATATAATTGTATATTATAGGAAATAGACAATAGATACCATATATTGAAGACAATATACCCATAAGTTAAGAAAATAAATGTTATATATATTTTATCACATTAATGTAATTGAATTTCCATTTACTTGTTAAATAGATTAAAAAATAGTCATCAATAATTATCACTTTGTTCCAGTCAATGGCTGGATATAGGAATGAGTGAGTTCAATATTATATTTTTAGGATGAAATTTGTTAAATGGGGAAGAATTCAACTCCCTATGTTTTTAATAGATAAATATTATTTGATAGAATATGCGATACACAAAACTGAGCTCAAACAAACATGGATTATTTAAAAATGACAATTTTAAGATTTTATTAAATTCTTGGCTATGAGTATGATTTACTTATTTATGAAATATATATATATATATATATATATCCTATATATAATGATAAATTCCTAGTAAATAATTAATACATTTTTGGTAATTTATTTTTAATCATCAAAATATGTTTTATCAAAATAAGTTTTCTTCAAAAATTATTTCCATTTATTATTATAAATATTATTTTTATTTTTTAAAAAAATTACAAAATTCATTTGATAATAATTAATCCATTTTTTATATCATAAAATAAAAATAAACTTAGCATGAAAATTAATAATTTCTCATAAAGTACAGGTTTTGTAGTGAATATTGGAAAAATACAACTTTTTTGTTAAATTTCATTTCATTTAATAAATTAATTAAATTAAAAGTCCAATTGTTAATTAATTTTTTTGTATGATAACATATAAATTATTTAGTTATATTTAATTAAATTTTTAACATTTTAATAATAATTCATCCAAATTTTAGTATAAGATAGGTTTTTGGATAAAATACACTGTTTTATGAAAAATGTTTAAAAATGAATAATTCTCTCTATTATAATTAATTAAAATAATATGTAATGAGAAATGATATAAATTAAATGATTAGATTACATATCTATATTTTTGAATTTAAATTCATATAATGAATTTTACTAGTTATTGAGTTAAAATAAAATCATTTTTTCAATAAAAATTGTATTAATCAAAAAAATATATTTCTATCATGCTTGTAAGTATTATATTATATTATATTATTCCACCTTTGTGAATTGATTTTTATTACATGAATTCCATATTTGGAATCATCTTAAAAAATATTAGGTAATAATTCTAGCTAAAATTTTGTTCAATAAGAAATGTAACTATATTAAATATTAATTACTATGGTAAAAGAAAACTATATTAATTAATAGAAAGAATAATATAATGAGGTATAGAAAGAAAATATCAACAATATTTATATTTACTTTTCATTAAATTTGTTATTATATTTATTCCTAGTTTTTTTACTATATAATTTTTTTTTATTTTTATAAAATAAAACCCAAAATTGGTTTTTTAATTATTATTCAATTTCAATTAATATGTTTATTTTGAATAATTAATTAAATTTTTAAATAATAAATATTTTTTTAAAATATTATTAATAAATAATTATTATAAAAAATAAATGATCATATAATTTTTATGATGTCAAATGTAATTTTTATAAGTGTTCAAAAACTATTATTTCTAAAAAAACCCAATATTTTTCAACAAATGTTGTTTTTTATATAAAAAGTGAATATTCACATATTTAAAAAAATCACATATATAATAATAGTATTATTTTTTGAATAATAATTTTAAAACTATCTCATGGGGAATTATTCATAATTTTCATAGATAGTGAGTTTTTTGGGTAAACATTTAAACTCCGAATAAATACATGTTTTGTATTATAACATCATAATGACCAAAAATTGATGTAATAAATACTATAAATAGTATAAACGAACAAATATATATTTTTTACATTTAAAATAAATGGATTTTATGTTTTTATTAATTTTATAAATCACACTTGAATCCTCCTAAACCATTATTATATTTTAATATTTAAATGTTATTTCATTATGAGTATGACTCACCTTCACATAACTAAGAGATTTTTTTATTTAATTCACCCGCTATCCTTATAAAATAAATAAAACCTATCCAATTTTGTAGAAAACAAGTAAAAAACCATTTTAAGGATTGTGTTTGGGTTAATTTTATAATATATAGTCCACAATCTATGTTTGAGAAATGATTAGAAATTCCATAAACATATATTATATAAAACCACACATGATCCCATCTGTCTTCACTCAAATTTTATTATCACATATTTACTCTTTCCTAAACTCTATAAAGACCTCCAAAGGTGCCCCAAATTTCTCTTAAACCCCCTCCCATGAATTTGGAGTCACACACTCATGTAAAGGATGTTTTCATTTTTCCTCCTTATTGAAGTATCTTTTTTATATTATGTTATTTATCATAATTTACATATGGTGGGATATGTCATTACATATCCCACTTAATGTCCAATTTATTTCTAAATTATGAGTGAAACCTTTCCCTCTAATAAAAAAATTCTATGAATTTTTATGCAACGTCATTATGCTTCCAAAATTTCACAACTATTTTTCAATCTAAAACAATAATGTTATTAATACCATACTAATTTCATATCAAGGGTATTATCCTTTATACCCAAATAATTATTTTAATTGGAACTTAAATTTCTTTATTCTACACCCCTTGATCATGGAATAAAAAGTGATGTTGTAGGAATCTATGTATTATGATCTATGTGGCACACTTAAGCATGATAATGAAATAAATGTTATTGGTGTGCTAGAAATTATATAGCGCTCCAATGAATTCCATAATTTTTAGTGTTACGAGAAATCATATTTGGGTAGGGTGTGAACCAAATTGTTTTATAAGAGTTTTTCCATTATGATTTCATGAGAATTAGCCATGGGCTATGTTTATGAGGTAGTGTTTTAAGTAGATAAAAAATTTCCCATGTTGAATTTATGAATATCATGATATATATTATCCTATTGTTAATTTTTGTTTTTAAAACTCCTTTATTAAACATTTGTATGACTATTTTGTAATATTTAATATTTTATTCATGTTATTCCATGTTTATTCCCTTGCTGGGATTTATAGCTCACATCTTTTTTATGTATATTCCCAAGTTATCTCATTAAATTTTAAGCATGAGAGAATATTACAAACATGTTAATGACGTTTTAAATAAAGATTATGTATTCCTTATTTTATGTTATGTAATTTACCAAATTCCCAAATACAATATATTTCTTGATATTTTAGGTTGTATTTAGTTTGTCTTTATCTTATAAATCATGAATTAATGTGAAATAAAGATAAATGTTATTATAGCTCGAGACTTAATATCACCGGCCTCTATATCCTATAAAAATCCACCTCCCTAAAAACCATCTACTTAATATTAGAATAGGACACTTGATGGTGGTTTTCGTAAAATTTCAACCCTCGATCCACTTCTTAAATCCCTACCATCCCCTATGTTACATCCACCACCATGCAGACCACCCTGATTCTACCTCCATATCTACCTCGGATGTCCCTCAACCAACTCCTGATCATTTATTTGATGGGTAATAAAATAACATGCAGGTCATCCCTAACTATCATATAAGAATAAATTCATCTCCCTAACGTGACTCGATCAATCCAGAGATCCATTTTCTACTGATCTTATTTCATTATATCATCTCCTGAATTAATTGACATGTTTGGATCCATGACAATATCATTTGATACCTTTTATCAAGGACTATGCTCCTGGCTTCCCACTACCGACATCCTCTATGAAGACCCTCTCTTCCAGGAATCGGTCCACCACTAAGGCTTACTCCAACACTCAAATATAATTTTTATTTCCCAAATGATATCACTAAACCCCTAATATAAAGACCTATTCCATAGTTTAATTCATGTGATATGAATAATGGATCCCTCAAAATATCTATGGAGTATCATGAGAGATCAATAAACCACATGAAATAATGTTCCATAATCCTAAAACCATTCTAACGATTCATAAGCACATGGATGCACATTGATGGAAATGTGTACAGATAATAAACTCTTTGAAGTGAAACTTGAAGTCCAACTAGGAGAGAAATGTATCCTCACATGACTGATTCACTAAACTCGATCATCACCCATCATATCCTAGAATATTATTTTCCATGAGAGCTTCCATAAAAACATATTTCAACCTTATAAGAAGGAAAACTAGTGTGACTTCCCCAAGATAGTCCTCAGCCACATGGGGGTATGGTTTTCCCTAAAACTGGGGAGGTTACTACATCTTGATCTCATGGAACACACTCAACCTATGTGCATCATCAGCTGGCACATCCATTGTGAAATTATACTAAATGTGTGGTGGTATAACTAGTAAACAATCTAGATTTTATTTAACTAGTAGAGACCCCAATACTGAAGCCTCATCCGATGTAAGATCATCATCATGATCACAGAGTGGAATCCTTGATAGATTTTTTTGTGAGGCATCCTAAGATAAAGAATATATGAAACTATCAATGAGTATATCTGGGGAGATGATTCAATAAGGAAATGGAAACAAAAACCCATTATAATAAGGTTCATATACCTTTTTTTCATTCAACCAATTCCTACATGTATCAAGTCAAATGGTAAATGATCAGATTCTTCATGTACTGATACATCAGCGGCTACACTAGAACTGGAGTCCCGGGCATACTTTATATCTCTAGGATTGTAACATTGTTTCCATAAAACCCAAAAAATATCCCATACTACTTTCCTAATGTATAATTGATTACTATGATACCACTATGTTAGGGCCTGGCTTGAAGGGGCCTAAACGGTGACTACCCCAAGCCTGCCACCAAGAGGATCGGGGCTAGAGACCAGAACCATGTAGAAATATCACATACAGGAAACGCCTTAAGATAAAATAAATATACACAGTCACACATCTTTAATCCTATACAATATTGAAATGTATATAATTTTGTACCAATGCATGAATATAAATTTATATAATCTAAAAATAAGAGTATGATATCATGTTACTGAAAATGAAAAATTGGAAAAAAAACAAGCCCAACTAAAAACTATAGGGAGTCCAGCCTAAACAATGGATAATGACTACGACCAAATGAAGCCCCCAAGAAAATGCCTAGTTTAGTCTATCTCATGTTATGGTCCACCATGTCCTGGTCCTCCCAGGTCACCATAAAAAGGATCTTCATCTTCAGAAGACATTATTTATGTGTAAAGATCCCAGGATGGTCTTAGTATATCAATACACAACTCGACACCCCAAAAACACTAATTAAGCTGCTCCATGAATAGTCAACTCATTATAATTATATGTAAATCCAAGGAATAATGAAAACCAAGATATAAAATGGAAGGAAATTTATTTACTTGGTGATCAAATCCAATATACCATTTACAGGAAACAACTTAATGAAATCTTCATTCTGAGATAATCCACTACTTGAGGCATACCTTCACCAGAGACACTCATCTAATAGTTCATGATCATCGGTCCCAACCCAAAAATATCACAAGTCTTAAAAGAACTCGATTCATAGATATAGGATCACACCCATGTCTGTTTGGGATTCAAAAAACCCTATAGGGATAAGCCCCCTTTGTATTGTATTTTACACCAATTATACTATGAACCCTGCTGAAATGTATAGCTTGAAGAAGGATCAAGGACCCAATAAAAGAGATGACTCCTATTCCCAAATTCCCATCTATGTTGTAAAAATTAAAGAGGATCACACTCTAGTATCATGGAGGGACCCCAGAAACCCTGTATGATACTCAATATCTAGATGGGATAACAATCTAGTGATGTGGATGTAATTATTCACTATAACCATAAGGGGATATACCAAGGGAACATTCTCAACTGATACGGGTCGAAACTGTAGAAACAAAGAAAAACAAACAAACTAAAATGTATTATACAACATGTATTGTTCGTACACGAAATGTAAAACTAACCCATGTTATACCAATGTGGTCCTACCTCACACAACATGTAAATCTCATAACACACAATGTGTCAGTGGTCATACAAGGTGTATCGAGACCATCAGACACTATGTGCAAGCCGTCTGCACATTCCTGTGTACCCCGAACCATGTTTGTGTACTCCAAATATGTCCATGTACATTGGGTTACCTATGCCTATGTAACCTATGATTTAAATGTTGATTAACCTATAACAAGTCCCACAGTGTGTGACAAGGTCACAAAATTTTGAAATTTAACTCTCCTACAGATAACCTAGTGCATCATCAGGGGTCCCACATGACTTCTAATTCTAGATTACTTGTTATGTAACCAAGAAATTGCATATCTTGTAGGTATATCCACCAATAAATCCAATTCATCACCAATAGAGTCTATATTTCATGAAAATTCAGATCAAGGTTCATTCAAAACTCCACTTAATAGATAAGGATTATGGTCTTTAAATCCACACGAGGAACTCCCACTCACATCATCTGTATCTATACCATCAAAACAAGGATGAACAATACTCCTCAATCCATTCAGATCTACCTCTATTTATACACCATGGTCATAACACATTTATCTCACCATTGGTTATGATCATCATCCATGGTATTGATCCATTATGTCGATTTATAGTACCACAACAATCAAATATTGGGTAAACATTGAATCATGAGAAAACAAAAAATTCCCAAGATGAACGTTCAATAAAATGAGGGATAAATCAATAATCAACAAGATTTGAGGAACACACCACAACCTTTTTCATTCATCCATTATTCTTTTTCATTGATTGTGAGGAATGACGATGGTTTTTTAAAAGGTAAACAACAATATCCTCTGTAAACACATCAACCAACGATTTGAGAATCAATCCATGTTCATGGAATTGTCTTGATTTTACAAATAGATAATGAATGGGATGTAAATCAAATATTAAACAACCTATAGAGTGTTTAGATCAATCTATGATTAATAACGATTCTTCATTCCATCATTGGTGATATCCACGAACTCCAATTATGGAATGATCCTTGATATAGTCTCAATCTAATGTCGTTGACCAATATCTCCTTCAAAACTCACTACAATAGATCCTCTCAAACTGCATGTCTATAAAGAAAACCCAAAAATTTGACCATGGAAGTATATAAATAGGAAACCATATGGTTTGAGAATTTAATTTTACAATTAATAAAATATAATTAAATTTGTTTAATTATTCACCTATGAAGGCGCTCAATCCCAACACTTATTAATAAGATTGATTGTATCACTCCTATGGTAAAACCCATGATCTGAACTCAATCGTTCCCTTATATTTTGGATTTGGGTAACTATTCAGGAGTTATTAAAAATTTTCATGATAACTAAACAAGTGTATTATTAACATATTTAATATAATTCAAAAAAATAATTCCAATCACACTGGTCCATGTAATATCACCCTGTCTCGACACCTAGCTTTGAAAATAACCCATTTAATATTTTAAATATATACATGTAAAAATAATATTCATTACATGATTTCTGAATCCATTAATATATATTCATACCCACTAGTAATTTAATTTTATGGAACATATAATTCATCCTATGATAGCACAATAAAACACCACCAAAACATCGATAAATGAAAACATTAGTGGTTCAATCCTCTAGTGCACCTGAAGCCACTATGAAAACTGAGGTAGATATATAGATTATTACTTTTCTTCACGTGTTTCTGAGATATAATTAGATGAATTATGACATCCTCTAAGGATATCATACCAAATTTGAGGATGTTTATAATAACTCAATCATGCTCCCAATGGAACCTATACAACTATTAGTCCTCATTTTATTAACCTAGACTGTATTAGGAGGCTCCACAAACTTGAGACAAAATATAGTATTTCCTAGGGCTCCCACTCAATTTGATAAACATGTATTCTAACTATTGGATCATTACTCCTCCACTTTATGATCCAACCATACAGTCAGTAGGAAGACTCTATGAAAATTACCTCATGATGACCTAATCAATGCTATAACTACTCACATTCATGATGTATAGACACATCATTATTCCATATATCCTGAAAGTAAGATGTACCTAGATTGGGTGGAACATGATCCATCACCCACTACTTTTGTTAATAATAGATTCACCATATTCAATGGTATAAGTAAACTAGGGAATCATCTTTCCTAGTTTTTTTATTAGTTTTCTTTATTATTATAAGACTATCACAAAATGAAATAGTAAAACTTTGATAATTCACCCAAGCATTGGAAGGATCTTCCTTTATCTGGTATAAACATATAATTCCCAGATGCATTACCAATTAGGGTGGGGTATCTCTACTGATTGTTCCTCTATCAGTTAAACTCTACCTTATTTAGGATGAGTATTTGTGACCTATCCATGTACATGAAGATTGTGAAAGAATCCTTTTCTAAATTCATTTACCTATGGAAGATATTGAACTATCTCATCAATATTTGAATAATCCAAAAATATTTTTCAAGGATTTTTATAGAAAATATTCAGGATTATCTATTCTTGACCCTCATATCGCTGTAGTATTTAGGGGGATTATATTAATTCATTGAGAGAGATCAATATCTTGATTCCTCTATATAGAGGAATAAGTAAAGTTCTCTCCCATTACCTCTTTGTTTATGTACAAAATTATTGTAGTTAACAAATATACAATGTTACATAGACCCCAACCTTTCATCCAAAATATAATCTAGTGGCCCCAAAGAACAAGCTTCATCATGTACATGCTTGAGCTGAGAATGTTTCCAAGTGCCCCCTCATGGTTGACCAACCATACCATTCACAAACCAATGGAATAGTGACCATTCCATAAAATATGAGAAGTTACCTACATTTATTATATTTTTCATGGATAATTCCATTCGTAAATATTATAGATCAAGATGTTAAAAATGGATGATTTGATGAACCATCCCAACTATTTCCCTTACATTGGATTCCTTATAAACATAATCAAAGAGTGATTTTTCTTCAAGTAATATATCCTAGATGTAATGGATGAAAGTCATAGAATAAGGATAATATATTTTTAGTGATTGTATTTCCAAAAAATAGTTCACTCAATCAAATGGGTTGATTCATGAATGGCTAAACAAGTCTGAAATCTCCCTAATGAGGTCACCCTCAGATGTGATTTCATTATCTTTACAACCTCTCAAAGAAAAAAATAACCGCCTCCATATTCACATGGATGAATAAGATCCTCATAAAATTCCAAACATAGTGTTGAACCTCATTATCACCATTCTAATTACATTGGGAGTAATTTCCATGACCTGGAAAACACTAGAGGACATCCCCAAAATAGATTAGGAGTATGTATTTATAAACACTATAAGTTTGGTAGACCATAGTCCATAATTTAAAGGGTAAATCAATATATATAGCTTCACATGAAACAACCCATTGACCCTCACAAGATATGGTTATGTACTTATATAATGCACAACGTTATGTGAATTATCCATGAATATTCTATATATACAATTGACATGAGAATACAACCATTATTACAAGATCAATAAAAATACCTACATGGTAGAATCATTTAGAAGATATTTATGACCCATCTAATCGGTTGAACATTTTTATAATCCACGTCCCTCCTGTTTGTGGTGATATTTGTCCAACCGATACAATATCCTTGTGGGTACTAGTCAGGCTCCATCACCTCAGATAGCTGGCCACTCCATAGTTCATGTTAAGGGGTGAAAACTTATGAGAAAGAACTTTCCCATTAATCATAAGTGGGAAATTATCTAGATTCTCATTGTAATCTCATATAAGATTTCAATTCCTAAAACACTATTCTAATCAATGGTTATTTTCAACACCCTCAGTGATGCCTTGAAGATCCCTAGGGATTTTGGGGATAATGTTGATTCTAGAAAATACTAACACACATAAGAAGTCTAATATGAGGACACCAAAGACACTATCTACATATCTATATAAAATGGGGGAATAATATTTAATGACCACATATGTCCCCTCTAAATGTTAGAAAATAATATTAGACATAATATATGATATTTATTACTAGAAATAGGTTCCATGATCAATCCAATATTGACTCAGGTAGTATACAATATTTTGATCATAGAGACATATCTTGCCACATCAAAATTGATATGTTAATGACATGAGAATAGAGAAAAAAATATAATCATCATGATGAAACTAAAGGACTAGTTTATAGATTGATTATCCAATAAAAAATTAATAATTATATTATAAGACACATCTTTTGACACCCCAAATATATTTCATGTGTAATAATAATATTTCATGGTGTAACTTCATTTAATTTTCATGAAATCAAAACAATGATTTCAAAATAAAAACAAGACATGTTTTATTCAATTAAACTCTAAAATGATTACACTACAACAAGTCCAAAAGAATCTTACTAACCTTAAATCCTATTAATAAACCTATAAAAAACAATGGGAGACCACCAAATACAAAAAAATCCACAAAAAATAGTGGAATTACTTTAGGTCTTCCACTATAATGAACATTATATCCAGAGCTATGGCGACAGAGCTGAGCATTAAGGGGGTGATGAGCACCATCTTCACCAAGATGTTTTGAGTTTGGAACACCCTAGTCATGTTTAATAAGGAATTCATGTTAATTATACCATTTCCTCTTTTAGGTGACCATTGAATCTATAATGGCTATAAGACTTCATTTCCATTGGGTAATCTGGTTATTTTATTAAATGTATTTAGGAATATTGATATTTCAATTTGTTTTATGAATAAAAAAAGTTATATCTTTAAACATATCTTTAATTACATCTTCATTATATTTTTAATGGATAATGTTTTAATGCTTAAAATGGATTTAAAATCATAACCCTTGTGTTTTAATGAAAATACCAAGATAAGTACACACTACTTACTTCTTTGTTTTTGGTATAATGAAATATGTTTTTGAGTTTGAAATGATACTTTGGGAAAGTGATATTTATTACTATGGTTGTTTTTAGTATTTTAACTATAATTAATGAATTAGATATTTATGTATTTCAAATGTTTTAAAATGTTACCTTCAAATGTTTTCATACTAGGATGAATAAAAACATGGTTTTATTTAAAAACATGTTTTGAATTTTAATGATGTAATACTAGTATGGGATTTCTTTTATGACATTATAAACATTGATATTATATTTTGATGTTTTATTTTTTAAAATTGAAATGTTCATAAATCTAATTTAAATAATAGTTTTTAAGTTTTTCAAAAATAATAAGAAGAAATTTATATCCATTGGGTTCTAAACATACTTATATTTAATTTTTATTATGATGTGAATTATTTATTTAATTAGAAAAAAATTACCCTACAGGGAAACCCTTGCCAGCCAGGGTGGAAGCTCACACCACTCACTAGGGAGTGGGTGGCTGAGCCTAAGACCCTTAGCCATCTCGGGCAAAACATAAGGGAGAATGCACCCATAGGTGTGCGTGAGGGACTCGAGATTAGGTTCAAGTTTCAGGGAAGTGAGCGCTGCCATGCGAGGTAGCACGACAGCAGGGGTGGGTGCTGATGCACACCCACACAGATCCGGTGCGGGGCGGAACCAGGGAGGGAGAAGGGATTTATTTGTCATGTTGCTGGGATGCTGAGTTATTTAAAGGTGGCTACTAACTCATCATGTTTCTATGTGGGATGAATATTTTCTTAAGTGATTCAATCTGGGATGTCTAATACTTTCTGTATCTAATCTCGATCACTGATCCGTCTTAAAACCTTGCATTTTTACTGCAGTCGTCCGATCGAGTCGATATTTAATCTCGACCATTCATCTTTTTTGTAAACCCGCAGACGCTTCTTAGCCACGTGATCAAATTGTGGCTAATTCTTTCGTTCTATTATTTTTCAAACCCTCTTATGCGTTATATTCTTCCTTGCCCTGTTCTAGTCACGATCATCCTCTTTCCCCTTCGAGTTTTCCACACTTGTGGCACCACATTTATATATGGTGTCCCTCCTTCTTCCTAATTTTTTCACAAGACCAAACACACTCAGTCATTATTTAATCTGAGGATCCTAAAAACAACTTCAAGTTTTCTTAAAATATTTTTATAGATGATTCATAGATCCCAACTCATTTTTCACTCAAACCCTACAGGTTTCTTCTCCTCCCAGTGCCTCCGAAAACATCCCCTCGACTCCTTCTTCATCTACAAACCATGTGAGGGACTAAGGTTTTTTCTTTCTTTGATTTTTAGGGTTTATATATATATATATGATTGTATATATATATATATGTTCATATTCCTTCTATTTTCCTTCCATGATCTTGGAATGACAGTTCACAGTTGTTTGATGTTCTTAAACTCATCAATATTGGGTTTAATATACCTTGAATTCTTTGTGAAAAACCTAAATATACACACTTTTTACACACAGTTATATATGTATATAATCATATGGTTTATATAAGTCATATTTTGAATCAGTTTTTAATTCTTCGATGCTTTTTTAACATTGTTTAAATCATGTTTTTAAAAATGTATGCCAATAATATTTGTTATTTTTTCAGTTTCGGTTTCGTTATATAAAACCAATTTATACACTTTTTTATATATAGAAAAAATTATTTATATATATGTTCATTTTGAAACAAACCAGTTTTTTAGGTCTTTTTATCAAATGGTGAAAATAAACATTTTATATATATACATGTACATGATGTAAGTATCCTCTCATGTTATGATTAAGTGGATTATATGTATATAAATATATAAGGTTATATGTATATACTTATTGGTTTTTATCAAAACCCAAAATAAGTTTTCATTAAACAAATTAATGGTAATTCAATAATTTTTTCAAGTGGTGTAACATCTATAATTTTTTATTGAACCATGTTTTGGTAGTGAAAACCCCACGTATACATCTTGTGTTTGCATGGTTTATATGAGTTTTAAACCCACATGTATATGTACAATAACAATAATCACACAAGTGAATTCACACCAATTTTTAGAAGGATGAAGTAGTATTTATATTATTCAGGAATACATATATATGTTTAAGCACATATAGAGAAATATATTTAGTTATATTTTCTGCATGAATGCTTTACATGAAACAATTGCTTTATATATAACCTAATTCACTTTAATCTGCCACAATAAATGTTTTTAGTTATTGAGGTTTATTTTTGTTAAATATTCCAATTTATCCACAAATTTTTTAAATTAAAATGAAACTATATTAAATTCAAAATTATTAATTTTGGAATATGAAATATTTACTTTTATAATAAGGACTTTAGAATTTAAAGCTTATCATTTTATGTGAAAATGCCTAAATAATCATTTATAAGCATTGGTTATCATCAAATGTGTTATAGTATGTCTTCATATCCATCCATGACATTGGTTAATTTGATATAGCCATGCAGTTATTAGTTTTGAAAATTAATGATTCAATTTATGTATGTAATTGCTATATAATGTTTACTAGTTCATGCATGTCATTATGAAAATTGTTATCTGAATGATAAATAACATATCATGAAAATTTATAAAAAAAATAAATTATACAAAGTGGTATGGGACAACATGAATAATATAAAATGAGAAATTAAATATTCAATGTGGTATGAGACACTTGGAATATATGACCTCAATTGGACATATGATTAATTCATTGGACTTAGTAAGTGTCAGGCGGGGCCTGCTATTACCATCAGTGCATCGGTAGGTCTCATGAGACAAATCAAGTCATGGAACGATTCCTTGTCAAAATAATGGTCTTGGAATGAGGCCTTGAGAGAGATTTTAGGGTCATGGAATGAGGCTAGGACATAACCTAGCATTATACATTCCCTAATTATGTTTATAATATTTAATAAACCAAGTGAATATTCAGCTAGTAGAATATACTAGCTTAAGAGTCTATACTTATGAGTATCAGAAGAAGTAAATGCACAGGGCATGATGTTTATTCAGAACTCATCTACCAAAGGTTGATACAAGTGATGTATGTTTACCATTTATTTTATGATGTGAATTTTTATGTGATAAATTAATTGTGAATTTGTTTATGCGCAATTCTGATCATGTACATTTTCCATGTAAATTTTGTACTTGCACCCTTGCATGATTCACTTAGAATTTTTTAATTAACCTCATAATAATATGTTTCACACAAAGTATTTTGTATAATAATAATTTTTATTGGAACAAATTTTATTTTAGCCCTATTAATGATCCTTAAAATATTCATAGGTAATTATTGGAAAACAATTTTTTTATGCTTCATGTATTGCAGTTTTCTTTATGAATATTTTTTAAGAATATTTTTAAAGGGATGTTTTTAAAAAGCTTTAATTGAATTATTATTTATTATAAAACCCATTTTTTTGAATTCTTATGACCACCCTACATTTAAATTATTTAAAGGTTTAGTAGATATGAGTTACACTTTGTGTTGGCTGCTTTGTAGAATCTTTGTTGTTCAGTATTGTAGGATTGTAGTATTTGTATCTGGTTTTCCAAAACCAAAACCATAAATATCCTCTATATGGAAAATGATATGTAATTATAAATAATTTATTTATATAAATTTTTACACACCATGTTTATTAACACACTGTCTCTAAGTCATATGTGGTCGAGGCGTGACAGTTTTTATCCAAGGGAGAACCTTAAAAATTTTAATACACCAGCTCTACACCATGTTTATTCAGAAGACGACAACCCTTTTGTGAACCTACATCTGTCTTGGAACCGAATCTATAGAGAATATATCAGCCCAAATATCCTCTATTCCTATACAGGAGATAGCTACATCTATAACTATATCTCAAATTCACAACTGGCAGAGTATAGGCAGAGAGGGAAGTGCCATGAATGTCTATTCTTATGTTTCACCTTGTCTAAGAACTACCTAGATTTGGGAAACTTTTGCGAAACTACATTGGAGGGTGACATTTGATCGAACTATCTATTCAAACTCCTAAGTTTTATTATGTATGGTATGCTCTATTACATCAAAAATATCAAGAATGATGTGGTCTGACAGATCTAAAATGAGTGTGTTCATTTGGAAATCACTGATCTCCACGCCTCTCAGACCTCCATATGGAAATCTGAATGCTTTATGCATAGTGGTGATCCTAACTTCTCATGGTATATATGGGCCAAAGATATTGAGGAACTAGAAAATAATATGGGAATCCACCTGGGGATATCAACAGATTTTTTGTAGTGGTGTTCTGGGTGAGGTGGACCTCGGGTGTGAAGTCTGTCTGGTTTTGTTAGTTGAACTGTGCGAGTTTGGTAGGAATTGTGGGGATGTAATTCAAAGAAGGGGGGATAATGTGAAACCCTGAACCTATTTCATGTGTAATAATAATATTTCATGTTGGTACTTAATTTAATTTTTCTGCTATCCAAACAATGATTTCAAAATAAAAGCAAGACATGTTTTAATCATTTAAAAACTGAAATGATTACATTACAACAAGGAAAAAAGAATTGTAATAACATAGAATACCTACCAAGATACCTATAAAAATCATTGGGATACCAACAATTACAACAAAAAGCACCATAAAATAGTGGATTTCTTTTAGGTATGCCTATATGAAGAAAACTATATCCATAGCTATGATGACAAAACTGAGCATTAAGGGTTTGATAAGCACCATCTTCACCCAGTTGTTTTGAGTTTTGAACAACCAAATAATTTTTTTATAATGCCTTAAAGTAAATTTGAAAATTTCCTCATTTAGGTGACAGTTGAATCTATAACAGCTAAAAGGCCTTATAGCCATTGGGTATTTTGATTATTTTATTATATGTATTAAGTTATATTGAGACCTCCATGTGTTTTAAGTGTTCATTAATGTTACCCCTTTAAATATGTTTTTAATTAACTATTATTTATATTTTTAAAGGATAATTTTTTAAAGTTTAAAATGGATTTTAAATCAGAACCCTAGTGTTTTAAATAAAACACCAAGAGAATTACACAATTGTTACTTCATGGTTTTTGGTAGTAAGAAATATGTTTTTGAGTTTGAAATAATTTATTGGGAAAATTAAATTGATGACTATGGTTGTTTTTAGTATTTTATCTATATTTAGTGAATTATCTATTTATGTATTTTTTATGATTTCATCCTTGGATAAATAAAAATAGGGTTTTATTTATAAATATTTTTTGAATTTTAATGATATAATACAAGTATGGGATTTATTTTATGACATATTAAACATTGATTTTATATTTTTATGTTTGATGTTTTTAAAATTTAGATGCTTAGAAACATAATGTAAAAAATACTTTTGGGGGTTTCGAATAACCATATGAAGAAATTTATGTCCATTTCTTTAGACAGATTTATATTTAATTGTCATTTTGAAGTGAATTATTTTTTTAATTAAAAAATTATTACCCTAAAGGGAAACCCTTGCCATCCAGGGGAGGCATCTCAAACCACTTACATGGGAGTGGGTGTTGGAGCCTAAGCCCCACAGCCATCTTGGGCTAGCCATATGGCAGAACGCACCCACAGGTGTGCGTGAGGGACTCAAGCGCAGGTTCGAGTGTCAATGTAGATCATGCCACTATGAGGGGAGGCACGACAGCAGGGGTGGGATATGAAGCATGCATGCAGAGATCTAGTGCGGGGTGGCACTGGGGAGGGAGAAGTGATTTATTTTTCATGTTTCTGGTACGCCAAGTTATATAAGGGGGGCAACGAACTCATCCCATTTCAGTGTGGGATGAAAAATTTCGTAAGTGATTTGATCTAGGATATTTGATCCTCTCCCTGTCTAATCTAAGCCACTGATCAATTTTTAAAACCCACATTTTTACCACAGCCATCCGATCGAGTTGAGATTTAAACTCGACTGTTCTTCTTATTGGAAAACTAAGGATTCTCATTATCTACTGGATAAAATCATGGTTTATCCAGGCCGTCAGTTCTTTTCTACACCATCCTATGTGTCGTCTTCTTCCTTGCACCATTTCAGCTGCGGTCAGCCTCTTTTCCCTTCAGTTTTTCCACACTCATCGCACCCCATTTCTACATGGTGGCCCTCCTTCCTACTCATTTTTCAACAAGACTGAACACACTCAGTCATTGTTTTAACTGAGGTCCCTTGGATCCCCATCAAGTTGTCTTAAAATACTTATACACGTGATTCATATATCCCAACAAAATTTTCACTCAAACCCTACATATTTTTTCTCCTTCTAGCACCTCCATAAACCTCTGTTCAACTCCATCTTCAAACCATGAGAGGTTCTTAGGTTTTTCCTTTCTTTGATTTTTTATGGTTTATATATATATATATGTATATATGTTCATAACCATATTATTTTTAATCCACAATCTTTGATTGAAAATCCACAATTATTTGATGTTCTTAAACTCATCATGTAAGGGTTTAGTAAAACTTTCCTTCTTTGTGGAAAACCTTAATATAAAAACTTTGTATATATTGTTATATATGTATATAACAATAAAATTTTTATAATTCCACTTTTGAATTGGTTTTTAAGTGTTATAATTGTTGTTTAACATTGTTTAAATCCTATTTTTAAAAATGTATGGCAATAGTATGTGTTCTTTTTTCATTTTCTGGTTTTCTATATAAAAACCATATATACACTTTTTTATATATGGATATATGTATTTATATATATGTTCATTATTAAAAAAAACTATTTTTTTATGTGTTTTTTTCAAATGGTGAAAGTAAACCTTTAATATTAATACATTAAATAATTTAAGTATCCTATCTTGTTATTTTTCAGTGGATTATACATGTATATATATTAAGTTATATGTATATACTTTTAAGTTTTTATCATAACCCGAAATAAGTTTTCATAAAACAAATTTATTGTGATTCAATTATTTTTTTGAGTGGTGTAACATCTATAATGAATTATTAAACATTGTTTTGGCAGTGAAAACCCCAATTATACACCTTGTGTTAGCATGGTTTATATGATTTTTAAACCCACGTGTATATTTACAAGAACCATAGTCACACGAATGTATGCACTCCTATTTTTAGAAGGAGGGAGTAGTCATTATATTATGCATGAATATATATACTTGTTTATGATATTATTGAGAAATATGTTTAATTATATTTTATGCATGAATGATTCACATGGAAGAATTGTTTTCCATATAGCCTAGTGCACTTCAATTTTCCACAATAATTATTTTTAGTTATTAAGGTTTATTTTTGTTAAATATACCCATTTATTATCATATGTTTTATATACAAATGAAAACTATCTTAAATTAAATATTATGAATTTTGGAATATAAAATAATTACATTTATAATAAGGACTTTTAATTGAAGGGTTATAATTTTATGAGACAAAAACATTAATAAAAAATTATATGTAGTGGTTATCATCACATGTGCTATAGTATGTCTGCCTATCCATACATGTCATTATTTAGTTTTTTATAGCCATGCAGTTTTTAGTGTTGAAAATTAATGATTCACTTTATGGATGTAATTGATAAATAATGTTCACTAGTTCACATATGTCATTTTGAAAATTGTTATCTAAATGATAACTGACATATCAGGATAATTTAAAAAAACTAAATTATTGAATGTGGTATGAGGCACCATGAATAATATGAAATGTAAAATTAACTATTCAAAGTGGTATGTGACACTTTGAATATATGACATTAATTGGACATATGAGGAATGCATTGGACTTAGTAAGTGTTGGGTGGGACCCATTATAGCCCCTTAGTGTATTGGTAGGTCTCATGAGACCTATAAGGTCATTGCATGAGGACTTAGAAAAATAATGGTATCGACACGAGGCCTTGACAGAGAGTTTATGGTCTTGACCTAAGGCATTGACATAGCCTAGTATTATACATTCCCTAATTATGTTTACAATATTTAGTTAACAAAGTGAATATTTGGCTAGTAGAATATACATGGTTAAGAGCCAATAATTATGAATATTAGAAGAAGTAAATGCATATGACATGATATTTATTTAGCACTCATATCTCAAAAAATAATACAAGTGATGATAGTTTTCCAGTTATTTGAGGATGTGCATTTTTATGTGACAAATTAATTGTGACTTTCTTTATGCACAACTCTAATAATATGCTTTTTCTATGTAAATTCTGTACCTACACCCTTTCTTGATTCACATAGCACTATTTAACTAACTTCTGAATAATATGATGCACACCATGAATTTTGTATAAGCATGCTTGATATTGGAATGTGTATTATTGTATCCCAGTTAATGTCCCTTAAAATGTTAAGTTGTAATTATTTAAAAACTGTTATGTTATGCTTCATATATTGCAGTTTTCTTTAATAAGATGTTTTATGAATATTTTTAAAGGGATGTTGATAAATGTTTTTAATTGAAGTATTATTTATTTTAAAACCCATTACAGGGCATTCTTATTCTCACCGTAGGTTTTAATTTTTTTATAGGTTTCGTAGATCTGAGTTACACTTTGTGGTGACTGCTTTGTGGAATCTTTTCTATTCAGTATTTTAAGATTGTAATATTTGTATGTGGTTTCCAGAAACTAAAACATAAATATCCTCTTCATGTAACATGTTGTTTAATTCTTCAGTATTTATCTTCAATTTTTTTTACAAACCATGTTTATTAACGCAGCGAATTCAGGGATTCTGGGGTTGGGGCATGAAAGTTGGTATCAGAGGGGGAACCTTAACAATTTTAATTCACCGACTCCACCCGATGTTTATTCATAAGACTACATCCCTTTTGTGAACCAACATCCTTCTTGAAAACAAATCTATCAAGATTTGATCAGCCCAAATATTCTACATTCATAAAAAGGAGATAGCTACATATATAACAATATCATAAATGCACAACTAACAGAGTATTGGAAGAGGGGGAATTACCATGAAGGTCTCTTCTTATATTTCACCTTGTTCGAGAACTACCTAGCATTGGGAATGTTTCATGAAGTTGTGTTGGAGGGTGAACTTCGAGTGTCCTATCAATTCCATGTACCATGTTTTAGTATTTATGGGATGCTCTACGCCATCAAAACTCTCAGGCATGATGTGGTTTGACAGATCTATAAGGAGTGAGTTCATTCTGAAATCTCGGATCTCCACACCTCTCTATCCCCCTCTGGAATCCCGAATGTTGTATAAATATGAGTGATCCTAATTGATCATAGTGTATATGTTCCAAAGTGGTCAAGGAACTTGAAACTAATATGGTAATCCACCTGGGGACATCAGTAGATTATCCGCAGTGCTGGTCTTGGTGAGGTGGAACTTGGGTGTGAAGTATGTCCGATATTGTTGGTAATATTTTGTGAGTATAATAGGAATTGTGAGGATGATGTTCTTAGAGGGGGGGGGGGATAATGTGAAACCCTAAACCTATTTCATGTGTAATAATAATATTTCATCTTGTTACTTCGTTTCATTTTTGTGTTATCCAAAAAATGATTTCAAAATAAAAACTAGACATGTTTTATTCCATTAAGCACTGAAATGATTACAATACAATAAGGCCAAAATAATCCTACTAACCAAGAATGGCTTCTAAGAGACCGATAAAAATCATTGGGAGACCACCAAAGAAAACAAAAGCTCCAGAAAATAGTGGAATTCCTTAGGGTCTACCACTACGAAGAACATTATAGCCAGAGCTATGGCGACCAAAGTGAGCTTTAAGGGTACGATGATCACTATCCTTGCCATGTTTTTTTGAGTTCGGAACACCTTAATCATGTTTTTATTATACCTTAAGGTTAATTTGACCGTTTCCTCCTTTAGGTGTCTGTTGAATCTATAATGGCTATACGACCTTATAGCTATTGGCTATTCGGCTTATTTTTTAATGTGTATATCGGTATATTGATATTTCTAAGTGTTTTCAGTATGAATTAATGTTATACCATTTTACTTGATTGTAATTAACACTTCGTTAGATTTTGAAATGATAATTTTTTAAAGTTTATAATATATTTGAAATCATAACCCTTGTGTTTTAAATAAAATACCAAGATAAGTACATAGTTGTTACTTCATTATTTTTGGTACAAAGACATATGTTTTTTATTTTGAAATCATACATTGGGAAAACGAAATTGATGACTATATTCATTTTTTGTATTTTATCTATACATAGTGAAATATGTATTTGAGTATTTCAAATGTTTTAAAAAGTTATGTTTAAATGTTTTCATTCTTTCATGAATAAAAATAAGGTTTTAATTAAAAATATGTTTTGAATTTTAAAGATATAATACTAGTACGGGATTTATTTTATGACATATTAAACTTTGATTTTAGATTTTTATGTTTGATGTCTTTAAAACTCAAATTCTTAGAAAACAAATTTAAATAATAGTATTGAAGGTTTTGAATAACCATAAGAAGAAATTTATGTCCATTGGTTTTTAAATATATTTATAATTAATTTTCATTATGAAGAGAATTATTTCATTAATTAAAAAAATTACCCTAAGGGGAACCCTTTCCTTCCCGGGGAGGTAGCTCGCACCCCTTACAAGGGAGCGGGCGACCTAGAATAACCCCCTTAGCCAGATTGGGCCATCTATAAGGGAGAACGCATCCACAGGTGTGTGTCAGGGACCCGAGCATAGGTTCAACTATCAGGAAAGAGTGTGCCACTATGCGGGGTGGCACAGTTGTAGCGGTGGGCACTGAAGTGTGCCTATAGAGATCTAGTGCGGTGTGGCACTGGGGAGGGAGGAGGGATTTATTTCCCATGTTGTTGGGACACCAAGTAATTTAAGGGAAGCCACAAACTTATCCCTCTTTGACGTGGGACACAAAATTCCGTAAGTGATTCGATCTGGGTTGTTCGATCCTCTCCGCATCTAATCTCGGATGCTAATCTGTTTTTAAACTCTTCAAGAAAATATTGTTTTGTTGGCGGTTTTTTCATGGTGGTTTTAAAAACCGCCGCTCTGTTTTTTTAAAAAAAAATTAATTTTTTTTATATTTTCTCAAAAAAAATTATTTTTTAATGGTAGTTTTTTGAAAAAACCGCCACAAAATAGCGGTGGTTTTTTGAAAACCACCGCAAAATTTAAGAATAAAAATTTTAATAAATTTAAAAAAATTATTTATTATTTATTATTTATTATTTATTTATTATTAACCATCAAATAAAGTTTATTATTTATAATTTTATATATTTATAATGTGTAAATTAATTAATATTTAAAATTATAAGTTAAAACTATTTTTAAACAGAAATCGAATCTTAAATAAGTAGAAGAACAGACATCGGCAGAAAATGACCATAACTTCTGATCTAAGAGTTTATTTCAACTCCACAACCAGTAAAATCGAAGTTTATCAAATGAGAAAAAACCAAGTGATATTTAAATCATATGATAATCAAAGGAAAAAATATATATTCAGGATTCAAAAGTTAAAAATCGAACTCAGACTTTAAACAACCATAACTTTTAATCCGGGTGTCCGTTTGGGCTCTACTACATATCAAGTCGATGCTTGTGATGAGCTCTATACTACTTAGGTCTAGTAATAGCTCTTTGTGTATTTTACCTCTTTTTATTCCACCAGAAATTCTTAGAAGGCCTCCAAATCAGAAGTTTTAGTTAGAGACACCGATTTCTTAAAATTCAAACGGTTATAACTTTCGATCCAAGTATCTGTTCGCCCTGTACCACATATCATATCGAAGCTCATTTCACGATCTTCGATTTGACTAGTTGTGCCACTGAAAAACGAGTATCGAATCATATTTTATTACTATTTTAGTGTTTTAGGGTTTTAGAGGTTCTAAACGTTTTATGATTTATTTAATTAATTATTTGTTTATTTTTTAAAATATTATTTATCATTATTTACTTATTTATTTATTATTTATTTATTTATTTATTTATTTATTATTTATTTATTTATTATGTACACATTACTTATTAATTTATTATTAATTTATTTATTTAATAATTATTAATTATTTGTTTATTATTCATTTATTTGTTTATTTATTATTTATTTATTTGTTATTCATTATTTATTAATTAACAAATTATTATTTATTAATAATAAATTATTAATTATTAGTTATTAGTTATTATTCATTTATTATAAGTTTATTATTCACTTATTAATTAATTATTAATTATTAATTATTAATTATTTATTTATTATTAATTATTTATTTATTTATTAATTATAAATTATTTATTAAACCTTATATATTGAATATTTCATATTAAAAATATAACTAAATTATTAATTATTAATTTAGAATTATGAATTTTATAATTATCAATTTTTAATTATTAGTTATTATTACTTATTAATTAGTTATTATTTATTTGTCTATTTATTTATGTATTTATTTATTTTTTATTGGTTATTTATTGACTATTTATTAATTAAATATTAAATATTTATTAAATATTAAATATTGCATATGGGATATTAAATATTAAAATTAAAATATTTATTATTAATTAAGAATTATTCAATTTATAATTATCAATTAATAATTATTAGTTATTATTAATAATTAATTATTAATTAATTATCATTTATTTATCTATTTATTTATGTATTTATTGATTTATTATTTTTTCTTTATTCTTTCTAATTTATTATTTACTATTTATTTTTTATTATTTTTTAATTTATTTTTTAATTTATTTTTAATTTACTAAATATTAATTTATTATTAGTTTATTATTCATTTATTATTCATTAATTTATTTATTCATTGTTAAATGTTTATTAATTATTTATTAATAATTTATTATTAATTTATGATTTATTTATGAATTATTTAAAATTTTTTAAAAATAAAGTATAGATTATTAATTATTAATTATTAATGATTAATTATTAATTATTAGTTATTAGTTATTTTTAATTATTAAATATTAGTTATTATTTATTAATTATTTACTATTTATTATTTTATATTTATTATTAATTATTTATTATTTATTTATTTATTTATCTATTATTTATAAATTTATTATTATTATTTATTTATTTATTATATATTAATTTATTATTTTTATTAATTTATTATTTATACATTACTTATATTTATATTATGTTATATATTATATATTATATATTATATATTATATATTATATATTATATATTATATATTATATATTATATATTATATTTTATATACTATATATTATATATTATCTATTATGTATTATGTATTATCTATTATGTATTATATATTATATATGATATAATACATAATATAAAATATAAAATATAAAATATAAAATATATTATATATTACATATTATATATTATGTATTATGTTTTATATATTATGTATTATATATAATATGTTATATATTATATGTTATATATTATATATTATATGTTATATGTTATATATTATATATTATATATTATATATTTTTAATTTTTAATTATTTATTATTGTTTAATAATTATTGATTAATAATTATTTACTTTGTATCTATTTGTTATGTATTACGTGTTTTTCCAATTAATATATATATATATATGTATATGTATATGTATATTAAATTTGATTTGTTGACCAAATGAAGAGTATACTGGGGTGGTAATGTTTTTAGAGAATAAGCAAGAGGAAAGGGGTTCAAATCTCACCCAACGAAGAATTTATATATATGGCATGGACATCTGCATGGGCATGTGCATGGACATAGACTTATGCATGGAGATGGATGGGCATGTGCATGGTAATAAATAAATAAACAAGTAAATAAATTATGAAAACAAATAAATTAATAAATAATAGATAAATAAACTACTAATATAAAACAAATAAAAAAATAAATAATTAAAAATATTAACAAAATTAAAAAAATTAAAAAAAATTAAAATGATTTAGCGACGGTTTAAACCACCGCTGATGATAAAATTAAAATAAATAAAAAATTAAAAAAAATTAAAAATATTTGGCGATAGTTTAAACTGCCACTAATTTTTTCCCGACACACGATTTGGCGGCGTTTTTCCAAGACTGTCGTAGAAAGATTTCACGGCGGTTTAAACCACCGCGAAATGAAAAAAAAACATCGCTAAATACAAATTTTGGCACAGTGAAACCCCACATATTAATCGCAACCATCCGATTGAGTCAAGATTTAATCTTGACCATTCATCTTTTTTCAAAATCGTGGACGCTCGTCAGCTACTAGATCAAATCACGGTTCATCCTGGTCATCCATTATTTTCCACACCCTACTCTGCATCATCTTCTTCCTCACACTATTCCAGTCCTGGTCAGCCTCTTCCTCTTCGGTTTTTCCACACATGTGGCACCACATTTCTATGTGGTGGCCCTCCTTCCTCTTCATTTTTCTACAAGACCAAATTCACTCAGTCATTTATTAAACTGAGGTGCCTTGGATCCCCTTCAATTTTTCCTAAAATATTTGTATACACACTTCATATATCCCATCTCATTTTTCACTCAAACCCTACGTGTTCCTTCTCCTTTTTGTGCCTCCATCAACCTCTGCTCGACTAATTCTTCTTCCTCAAACTAGGTGAGGGTCTTATGTTTTGTCTTGCTTTGAATTTTTTGCAGCTTGTATATATATATATATATACAATCATAATCTTACATTTTTTTCTTACATGATATTGGAATGAAACTTCACGGTTGTTTGATGTTCTTAAACTCATCATGTAAGGGTTTAATATACCTTGCCTTCTTTGTGAAAAACCTAAATATAAACACATTGTATATATGGTTATATATGTATATAATCATATGGTTTATATAAGTCCTCTTTTTTAATTTATTTTTATGTCTTCTAGTTGTTGTTTAACATTGTTTAAATCATGTTTTTTAAAACAAATGGCAATAGTATGTGTTATTTTTTCAGTTTCTATTTTTCTATATAAAACCCATATATACACTTTTGTATATATGAATTCATTTATTTATATATATGATCATTATGAAACAAACCAGTTTTGTTTAGTTCTTTTTTTCAAATGGTAAAACTATAATTTTAGAATCAATAAATGTAAATCATGTAAGTATCCTATCATTTTATTTTTATATGGATTATACATATATATTTATAAGGTTATATGTATATATTTATTGGTTTTTATCATAACCAAAAATAATTTTTAATAAATTTTTTTTATGTTTATTCAATAATGTTATCGAGTGGTGTAACATCTATAAATTTTTATTAAATCTTGTTTTGGTAGGGAAAACTCCAGGTATACACCCTGTGTTCTCATTGTTTGTATAATTTTTAAACCCACATGTACATGTACAAGAACCCTAATCACATGAGTTAATGCACTCATACTTTTAGAAGGATGTATTAGCCTTTATATTATGCATGAATACATATAAATGTTTAAGAAATTATAATGAAATATGTTTAATTATATTTTATGCATGAATTCTTCACATGAAAGAAATTTTTTCCATATAACCTAGTGCACTTGAATCTTCCACAATAAATATTTTTAGTTATTGAGGTTTATTTTTGTTAAATATACCAATTTATCAGCATATGTATTAAATAAAAATGGAAACTATCCTAATTTCAGTATTATTCATTTTGGAATATAAAATGTTTACTTTCATAATAAGGACTTTAGAATTTTAGGGTTATCATTTTATGTGACAAAACCTGAATAATCATTTATATGAATTGGTTATCATCACATGTGATAAAATATGTCTGACTATATATACATGTCATTGGTTATTTTTCTATAGCCACACATTTGATAGTGTTGAAAATTCATGATTTACTTTTTGTATGTAATTACTGAATAACGCTTACAAGTTCATGCATGTCATTGAGAAAATTATAATCTAAATGATAACTGACATAACAAGATTATTTATAAAAAAACTAAATTATTCAAAGTGGTATGGATTACCTTGAATAATAAAAAATGATAAAATAAATATTCAATGTTGTATGGGACACTTTGAATATATGACCTTAATTGGACATATAAGGAATGCATTGGACATAGTACGTGTCTGGTGGGGCTCACTATAGCCCCCCGGTGCATCGGTAGGTCTCATGAGAAAAATTAGGTCATGACATGAGGAATTGGGAAAATAATGTTTTTGGAATGAGGAATTGACAAAGAGTTGATGGTCATGGCATGTGGCCTTGACACAGTCTATTATTATACATTCCCTCATTATGTTTTGAATATTTAATTAACCATGTGAATATTTGGATAGTAGAATATACTTGGTTATGAGCCTGTACATTTGAGTATCAGAATATGTAAATGAAAACGACATGATGTTTATTCAGAACTCATCTCCCTAACATTAATACAAGTGATGGTAGTTTACCATTTATTTTATAATGTGAATTTTTATGTGTCAAATTAATTGTGACTTTGTTTATGAAAAACTCTGATCATATACTTTTTCCTTGTAAATTCTATACCTCCAGCCTTTCATGATTCACCTAGCATTATTTAATTAAAATCTGAATAATATGCTACACACCATACATTTTTTATATTAATTATTATGATTGGAACATGTTTTATTGTAACCTAGTTAATGTCCCTTCAAATGTTCACCGGTAATTCTTGGAAAACTTTTATGTTATGATTCATGTATTGCTTTTTTCTTTAAGAATATGTTTTATTAATATTTTTAATGGGACATTTGTAAAAGGTTATAATTAAAGTATTATTTATTTACAAATCCCTTATTGGGGACTCTTATGCTCACCCTACATTTAATTTTTTTTACAGGATTAGTAAATCTGATATTGACTTTGTGGTGGCTACTTTGTGGAGTCTTTTCTGTTCAGTATTGTCGGATTGTATTATTTGTATCTAGTTTTACTGAACCTGAACTGTAAAGATCCTCTTTATGGAACATGATGTGTAATTCTTTATCATTTATTTTCATAAAAAATTACACACAATGTTTATTAACGAATCAACACTAGGGTTTCTAGGTCTGGGGCATGACACTTTATTCAATGCTTTTCTAGGAAGACCACGAATCCACTTTCATGTGATCATCACTTCGTCATAGAAATGGTTTGTCATGTACTCCTTGAATAGTTGATTCGGGGTTTTTGTGGTTGATCTGACTCCCATCAATACAAGGTTATACATCCACATTGATGTTGGTTACTAAAAATATTGTGAACTAAAGCCCAAAGTATAATTATATGATTGTGTAAATGCTCTCAATGCCTTGATTCCCACCAACCATAGATACATAGTAATATATGAAGAGTTAGTTCATCATGATTATCCACTAGAAGGAAGAAATAACACCAAAAATTTTAAAAAAATTCATCTTTCTTATGGAAAAGTATTATACTCAAATAACCTCATATTTTAATGTAGGATAAGGACCTCAATGTCAGGGAAAAAACATCCATGTCAAATAGTTAAAATATCATCTAATTCATATCATCCAACATCTCTAAAATGTAAAATAAATGTCATAGGTAACCCCATGAAGCTTAATTGAGCTATGGTTCTTTGGTATTATGTCAAGGCCCTGCCTGTGAAATCTACAAAAAAATTAGAACCACATATTCTATTATAATGATATGTATAGAAATAGATGGATAAGAAAATTATTTTAAAGATTCATCTATCATACCTAAAAATGACACCACCTCATATCTTCTTCTCCCCAAGGAGTCATCTCCTCCACGTAGTCATCATGCACCTGATGAAGAAAAATTCTTAGATGAATCCTCTCTTAGATTTTAAAAAGGTGTTTCCACCATAACCAATGATTTAATATCAGTGAGCCATAGTAATAAGGAAGATTTGAGGGTAACATTGATCAGTGATTTAATCTATCTTAAAGAACAAAACTAGTATATTTCATTCTCAAAATAGTACTGCAATGCATTTTCATCAAACATCATGTAAATTCAAAGGCTTAATCACTGAGTTTTCATCCAACAACATAGTCATCCCATTGAAAAATAGTGGTTCAATCTATCACATATAGAGATATATCCCTACAATTGTGAAATTTATGAGGATGATTTAACATACTGATTAAATAAAAATTCTATAGGGAAGTTCAAAATACAACATAGATTGATAACATCAATCCAGTAATGATGTAGAATAGAAAATTCATAATCTATATTTAATTCTAGTACCCCAACCATCTTAGTTGTCTAAAAACTTCCCAATCTCAAACATAATGTTTCAATGGAAAATAACCACTAACCTCTAATACCACACCTTCATAAATAAATAGTTTTAATACAAGAAATTATGAAAAATCCTTAAAGATGAAGAAGACACTATATTCTAGAACTCTATAGAATATATTACTATTATGTAATGTAAAACCTCAAAACCTATAACCTCTATATAATGTCTAATTTATTACATTATCATAATATATATGGTATATCATCCCAAAGGGAAAACAAGTTTAGTATTCTTGATGATTTAAACACCTAAATGTTACACTTTTACATTAGAAATATAAAACATAACAAAATAAAATGTCAACATACTTGAATAACATTTGATGATTTCATCTTCATATCTATAAGAAAGGATATAAATAATGGGTGATCTAAAAAGATCATTTTTTTCATTATAATGGAATCAGTTTTGAGAAAATGTGGAAAAATAAATACAGAAAGGTAAATAGCTAAAATCGCATGTCATTCAATCAATAGCACAAGAAGGAAATTAATGTAAGGATATAATAATATATAGTAATTTAGTGGACAATAATAATTGAATTCTTAGTCAATGGAATACATAATATTGGTTGTAATGATCCCATACATCATGATATCTTTCCCATTAAATCTCCATGGTAAGTCTGTTTAAACTATGGGTATGCATACATAAAAACCCCATTTAATATGTCTATACGACTAGTTTATTTCATGATACTTGTCAAAGTGTTGATGTGATATAAAAATCTAAGCCCCACCGATGAAATAATTTCAAATTAATTCCTCATATATTATATGATAAATTTATTTCTTAAAAAAATATACCTTATCGACAAATATATTTATTGAGTAAAGATAAAGGAATATGAATATTTACCCATTCAATCAAATAAAATTTAAAGAAAAATTCAAGAAATACAAATTTTATACAGTTTAAGTAATAATAATATCCATGATAAAAAGAATATGGGTATTTTATATAATTTTAATGCCCAAATATAATATGTAAGTGAAGGTTTCAAGAGAAATTTAACGATGATAAAACTAATACACGATAAAGGGATACTCTTAATTCATTAGAAATATTTGTTTATATATAAAATCAGATCCATTGGAGAAATAAATACAATATAATAAATCCATTAAAATTATAAATAATTAAAGGGTGTGATTTTTGAAATAGTTAAACACATATAGAATAAGCTAAATTGTATAACATAATTATAGCGGTGGGAAATCTGTTAATGTTGTATATGAAAAAAAATATTCATTTTAAATTTTAATAATAATGGTTGAAATGACCCTTTGAAAAAAAATTTGAAATAAACCATCATAAAAATTAAAATGTAAAATATAAAATAAAATTTCCTTGATAAATCATTTTTGAAATAAAATTGTTTTTTGAAAAGTAATATTAAAATATATATACAGGGAAGAAAAATACAATTGTTTAAAAAGTGAAATAAGACAAGATATTCTTTTAAACATTACATTACATGATTTGTGATCCAAAGAGAGAAAAATGTGGAAGAAAATAAAAAATAATAATTAAAAATATAGTTGATAAAAAATAGAATGAGGTTATGAAAGAAATGTTATAAGATTAATTTAATGAAAATATAAGCAATCCCATAATAAAATGAGATTAAAAAATAAATTCATACTTATTTTGTATCTTTTAAATTATAACCATCTGAAAGGGTAACATTAACTAAAACATTAATCATCCTGAATAAGTAGATATTAATGTTATATACATATGGGGGGATCTACATAAACCGTATAAAAATAAATATGTACATAATACCGAATATATCTCATTAGAGTAGAAATTGAGACATAATCCAATACAATTATTATATCATTGATGTGGGAATTAAACAATGAAGTGATTATGTGAAACAGATTTAAATCTAAATAAAACAAATGGAAATAAAAAATATATTAATTATAGGTCATTAAACATACAATCTTATCATATCAATGATAATAAATAATTTATATAACTCAATTAAAATATACTGAGTTATGAAATCCCTTACCTCATGCACCCCCTTAGTTGTACGTGATATAACCTCTTTTATAATTTTTCTAATCATGTTAAAAATTTATCACAAAATAATATTAATATTTTTAATATTATATATTCTCCCTTTATAAAATTTCTCCCCTATTTCATTAATAATGATTCATTATTATCATTGTTTTGGGTATTAACTATTTTATTTTCACATGCATTTATTTTCATTGAAGTTCAAGTATTTTTAAATTTATTTTCATCCATAATATAAAGAATTTAATAAATGATATAAAAATTATAAATTCATTAAATAAATCCTTATTACCATCAATTTACTTCAGAAATTAAAAATGGAATCACATTGCTTCATACTATTGGTAGTATACACATTAACATGAGCAGCATTATCGTTATCAAATGAATTATAAGGTAACAAGGTTGATATGACACTATAATTACATAATAATAGTATTGTCATATATATATATATATATATATATATATTATTTACATCCTTATAACCATACATTTAAAATGGTTATGAAAAATTATTTACACTTCTACATGGAGATGATAATCCATATATATGCACAAGCGATGTTTTCTCTTTCTAGAGGATAGAGAAGAGGAGGAAATGGACTTACCATAATCATAATAAAATATTAGTCTATTGATGATACTATCCCAGTTATTTTACAACAATTAAAATGTATTTAGTGGATGTAGAAGAAGAATGAAATTTTTATGAGTCGATAAGAACAATTACCACTTCTTCTTTAGATATCTATTTGATCTTCTCTTCAGTGGTGTATGATTGGTCTATTAGAAAGACCAGAAAGTGTAGAACCTGAATAATGATATTGAAAATATAAATTAATAGGTTTTCATTATGGTATATTTCCAATTGTGGTTTAAAAAAGTTAGAAGGGGTTCCCTTTTATAAATGAGGGGAATGTTACTCTTGGAATTACAAAAATATTTAAATTAAAATAAATTATTTTTATATAAATTTTTTTTCCCAATTCATATTGTTCGATGATAAGATGTGTATGAGTAGAAACAATCTCTCCAATATAATTTATATAGATTTTGGTTTTTTTTTCAATCATACTTATTGGTTTCAACCATTCATTAACCCATTTAACAATTATTCCAATATAAAAATTTCTACCTTTTATGGTCATGAACATTATAATAAATGTAGAATTCACACATAAATGTTCCATGACTATAATTTTAAACCATATAAAATTAACTTGGTATAATATGAGTTTTTGTGAATTTTAAATCATTTAATAAAATAAAATTTATTATTATATATCATTATTGTCATTTTTTGGAACTATTCAATTAATTTGACATAAAAAAAATTTAATGAAAATAAATTTTAAAATTGAACACTAAAACATCATAAAATGTTGTATTTATATATAAAATTCATTTTAAACTATAACTAACTCATACCAAAGCAATAGTTTTTTTAAAATAATTTACATTATTTTTCTACTCCTTGAAAAAGAATTATGTCAATGATCCATAAGAATTTTAGAACATTATTAAACTGGTAAATTTTAAAAATAAAATTAAATGATAAAAATAATATATTTCTTCTCATAATAAACATGTATATTTTATTTTACTTGGAGCATATAAAAACTGAGAAGGGGGGAGGGTTGAATCAGTTTTTCACTTTCTATAAGTTTTATTACTTCTAGGAATATATCCCTTGAAACCTATTAAGATTCATATCCTTATAAACATTCAGTAAATAATAATGGAAGAAAATTAAGGAAATAAATAAAAGAACACAAGAATTTAAAGGATCAGCCTCAATGTGAAAACCTATATCCTTTCAATAGCCACTCCCATAGGACTATGAAATCACACTATTATAAAGAATTGAATACAATATATACCAACTTGGTTAGACACCTTTTATTCCCAATAGGAAAGATTATACTAACTCAAAATAGTTTACAATGATTGTTTTCAAATAATTGATCCAAACATAAGAATAAATACCTTTTTGAATCTGCTCCACACTCAGAATGGTGGATTCGAGTTTTGAAGAAAGTGATAAATTATTTGATTAATAAAGTGGTTCCAATTTTTTTAGAATAGTGGTTCCATGTTTCTACGAATAATGGTTCTTGTAGGTCCTAGGCATAGCAGAAGCTCGTGGGTGGATGTTCCCACTTGAATTTTTTTCATTAGAAATGATCAATCAGGGATCAATACGACAATAAACGCCAGAATCCAAGGATCAAATCAAAAAAATAGAAAAATAAGAATAATAGTCTCATAACCACAAAGGAGGATCATCACAGGTTAATTATAATTAATTTAATTAATTTAAATGAAGTAACTTTTATGGAGTTATATATTAGTTCATATTTGTAATGAAATTCCGATGTGATTCGTTGTTGGGTCATAGAAGCCAAGTGTATACTTCCTCTAGTATTGATTCACATGTGCACCACGTATCTCTGGAGGTCGCCAATGGAATCTCCGGGTGCTAGTGTGGAGAAGCCTTTTCTTACATTGTACACCCTAGATCGCCTTGATCCGATGGAGGATGATATCTCTCAGCCTTGAGAGAGTTCTTTGAGGAAGGTGTTCCTTCAACCATGAGAGAATTATCCAGAATTATTGTGCACAATGATTAAGGAAAAGTTTTGGGGTTGTGAGGATATTTATAATCAGGTTTTTGGATATAGAGTTATGACAATAAATAAATGTGTTACACATTTTATTTATTTCATTAACTCTTATTGAAAACCCCCATGTTGAATCATTAATTCCTTGACATGTAGCCACACTTATTATAATAAATATCATTTAATAAAATGAAATTATTTCCTCAAAATCCCGACTAGAAAAACTACATGGTATGTAATCATTAATACCCTGCATGTACTCATTTTTCATTTCTTTTCCAAAATGAAAACTACATAGCGTGTACTTTCAATGTACATGGTATGTATATCTTATTTTAATTTTATTCTTCCTCCAACATTAAAACAATTTTGGATTCCTTGAATAATTATTCAACCACATACGGGAATAATCTTTATTCTACTTGAGATACTTGGACACACATATTGTGTGACCCTCTTGGCATCTTTCTCATTGGCATTAAGAGGGCTCTCCTAAAGTCCAAGATTACTATCTAACAACGGGTCAAGGAACCCAAGATAAATAAGTTGACACTGCATTGACGTGTCACCTCATACGAATTCTTACCATGTAATTTAATCCCTTTGTTTCAATATCTCATCAAATAGGTTTCATGGCAGTGTCATAAACCTATATGCTTGATCCATCATTCTTTGACTTCCAGAAATAAACTCGTCATGACACCATAGCCATGGTATTTGGGATAAATTTCTATTTAAATCAAAGGTCCTGAGATATCTACTTCCATAAATATAGAATGGATAAATTTTTCCTTGACTTATCCATTAACAACATGTCATTTTTGACGCACCCAACGTACCCTAATTCCTACCAACTGTCTTCGTGACAGTTTTGTTAGAAAATCTAAGTGCACGAGTCCGGAAACGAGTTAATGATAATATTCCAGTATAAGGACCATTACACACGCTCGTACATAGTAATGTCTTATGACACCAAGACATGATTAATTACTACTGGAAGGTCTATTCTCATAATCTCCCATATTGGATATTACTAAGTGTGAACTCCATGAGAGAGTCTCTTCTTCTTATGAGTACTCTCACATGACGATCTATATAATATGTGTCATATCGTAGCATTTCATCTTACAATAGAACTTTATTTAAGAATATTGTTATAGCATTTCAATGTTTTCATCATAGTGGGGATCTACCATGACCTTATTAATGCAACAAATATTCCAAGATATTATTATATTATAGTCATACAGAACAATGAACAATATATAATAAATGTACATTCATGTAATCAACGTATAAACAGTTGGTTCTCAGGACAACAAATCAAACAAACTCCCACTTGGAATAGGGCCAACTGCTTACAAATTTTAGTCCTCTAGACCTCACATGATGATCATGTTTCTACTTAGTCAAATCTATAGTCAAAGGGTTCGCCACGTTGTCTTCCATGGAAATACTACTCACTGCAACTTCACCTCTATGAGAAAAATCCATCAAGAGATGATACTTCTGAAGTATGTTCATTGTCCACTTATGTGACCTTGGCTCTTTTTCAAGTTCCACCACTGTAGTATTATCAAAATGGAGTGTGATAGGATCTTTACTACTAGTTACTTCATCTAGCTCTTGGACGAAGCTTCACATCCATACTGGTTCTTTAGCAGCTTCAAAAGATGTGATATACTCGGACTCTGCTATAGAATCTACAACCACACCTTTCTTTGAGCTCTTCCAGCTCTCTACACCTCCATTTAAACTAAAGATGTATTCTGTCTGTGACTTCTTGTCATCTTGATCATTCTGGAAACTAGCATCAACATGTCCTATGATGACTAGTTCCTCATCTCCTCCATAAACCAAGAAAATATCCTTAGTACACCACAAATACTTAAGGATAGTCTTTACTTCCATCCAATGGTGGTCTTCTGGATCAACATTATATCTTCCTACCACACTTAATACATAAGAAAAATCTAGACTTGTACAAGGAATATCATACACGACTGACCCAATCATGGATGCATAAGGGATCCTTGCCATTTTCTTTCTTTCCTCATGTGTTTGAGTACACATTTTCTTGGAAAGATGAATGCCATGTGACAATAGTAGCAATCCCCTCTGGGAATCTTCCATACTGAATCTATTCAGTATCTTGTCAATGTATGTACTTTGACTCCATCCCAACATTCTCTTGGATCTATCACGATGGATCTTGATCCCAAGAATATATGCTGCCTTTCCCAAGTATTTCATAGAGAAGCATTTATCCAACCATTTCTTAACTAGATGTAAGACCGGAACTTCATTTCCAAGTAGTAATTTGTCATCAACATATAATATTATGAAAACGACCACACTTCATCTAAACCATTTGTAGACACAAGGCTCACATTCGTTCTTAACAAAGCCAAATTCCGTTATGGCTACATCAAAAAAAATGTTCCATGACCTTGATGTTTTCTTTAATCCAAAAATCGATTTTTTTTTAAATTGCATACCTTGTTGGAATCCTTTGGAGTCAGAAACCCTTCAGGTTGTGTCATGTAGACATCTTCCAGGAGGTTCCTGTTAAGGAATTCTATTTTGACATCAATTTACCAAATTTCATAGTCAAGGTATGCGACAATGGAGAATAGGATTCTGATCGATTTTAGCATCGCAACTGGTGAAAAGGATTCATCATAGTCAATTTATTAACGCTATCTAAATCCTTTTGCAACCAGTCGTGCCTTATAGGTGATGACTTGTCCCTCTATGTCCAGTTTCATCTTGAATACCCATTTATTACCAAAAGGCTTTATATCAACTAGAGGATCTACCAAAATCCAGACTTGGGTTCGGTGCGTGGAATCCATTTCAGAATATATGATTTTTTTCCACCTGGAAACATCTGTGCCTTCAACTAATTCCTTGTAGGTAAGAAGATCATCATTTTCAACCAATAATGAGTCACCATCCTCGGTGACAAGAAAACCATATCGTTCTGGTTCTCTCACCTCTCTCATGCTCCAACGTAGTTCTTGTGTCTTTGGAACAGATTGTTCTTCCACAGGGCTTTGTGGAATCTATTCTTGTACCAACTCATGTGTATCTTAAGCCTCGACATTTTCGACGTCTATCTCACTCCCACTATCTCTTTTGGTGAAGTGATCCATCTCACAGAATATGACATGTCTTTCCACTGCAACCTTTTTATCTGAGGGGTTGTATAGGTAATATCACTTTATTTCCTTGATATATCCTATAATGGTACACTTTGTGACTTGGGGTGCAAGATTATTACCTGAAGAGGCCTTAAAAAATGCTTTGCTACCCCAAACATGTAAATTTGAAAGGATGACTTTGAGTCCACTCCATAACTCATATGGAATATCATTTATCAATTTAGTCGGTACTTGGTTTAGTATGTGTGATGGTGTTTGTAATGAATATCCCCCAAAGGATACTGGAAGACTCCCATGACTCATCTTTGATCTCACCATGTCCAACATGTTGTGGTTCCTCCTTTCACTTACACCATTCCTATGATTCGTGTAAGGAGGAGTGAGTTTAGATAGAATCCCAAACTCCTGTAATAAATCAATGAAGTCCTGATTAAGATATTCCCATCCTCTTTCTGAGAAGATTTTTTTAAAATTATTTCCAAGCTGTTTCTCAACTTCATTCTTGTATTCTTTGAACCTATCAAAAGAATCTCACTTATACCTTATTAAGTAAATATATCCATATCTACTAAAATCATCATTAAAAGTTATGAAGTAAAATAACCCACCCCTTTCTTCAACTAGAAATAGTCCAAAGACATATGTGTGAACTAATTCTAGAAGCTCTTTAGCCCTTTCACCTTTCCCACTAAATGGGGATTTGTTCATTTTCCCTTATAGACACTCATGACATACACCAAGTGGTTTTAGTTTGAAAAAAATCAAAATACCCATCTTGATGTAATTTCTTCAAATATTTCACATCGACATGACCAAGTCGGTGATGCCAATATTGGGTGTTGTATAATTCATGTGAATTAAATTTATCATCGATTTCCATTACTTGATTTGTGTAGTCGAACACATAAAGGATGTTATATAAATGTTCCCTACCAAAACATATGTTATCTTTATAAAAGTAGAAACATTCAGTTCCAAACATGAAGATGAATCCATCAGTATCTAATCTAGATACTGAATTTTTTTTGGTTATAGAAGGTACATAATAACATCCTTTTAATTCCAAGACCATCCTAGTAGGCAAAGTGATATGGTAGTCTCCGACAGCTACAATAGCGAGTCAGGCTCTAGTGGCTGCTCGCAGATCCACCTTACCTTGGTCAATCACTTTGAATCTACTTGGTTCCTATATATTGGGATATAGATGTGACAACCAAAAGAATTATCTAATACCCAATTGTTATAAATAGAAAGATTTCATTCGATAACAAACGCACCAGAAGCTTCCCCTTTCTTCCTTGGTCGGGTGTATTTTTTCATCCTATGGCCCTTCTAGCCACATGAGAAACAAACAACATCATATTCTCTTACCCCCTTTGATCTTACTTTTCTTGGAAGGCCTTGAAGAAGCTTTGGGATTAAATCTCTTCACCTTCCCTATCCTTTTATTTACCATTATTATGGAAGGATTTTCACGTTTTGTATCATTGTCCACTTGGTGAATGAGGATAAGAAGATCAGATAGAGACTTCTCAATGTTTTTCATGTTGAAATTTACAACAAAGTTAGAGATGCTCTGGGGGAGTGACACAAGAATGAGAGTGGTACCCAGTTCTTTGGGGATTTTAAACCCTAGAACCTCTAAGCGCTAAATTTATCCAATGATCTTGACTACATGAGGATCAGCTGGGGCACCCACTCCAAGTATTTTCTGAAATAGAGCCTTAGAGATCTCAATCCTTTCCTGTCTTTCTTTCTCTTGGTATAGAAAACAGAGGTTCTAGATCATGATATAGGAATACATGTCTTCATGAGACTTCATGATCTCACTCGACATTGATGACAACATCAAACATTGGACATCGAGTGAATCATTCAAATTTTGATCATAGACCAAAAAATCATCATCATTCTCCCCCTTGGGCAAGCGAATCAGGAAGTGAGGACTCTAGCACATAAAACTTTTGTTCATGGCATAGGATAACCCAAAGGTTCCTAAACCATTACTAAAAGTTACTACCGGTGAGGATATTGTCATTATCCAGAATTGATCGTAGAGAAAATGTTGTTGACGAGTTTTTCATATTGATTCTACAAATTAAAAGGGTAGATTTATCAGTTCCTTTTGATTATATTTTATGAAAAATAATAAATGAATTTATTAATTCTCCCCCTATTCTATCATGTCTCATTGGCTCCCACCATTGAACATGGAATTCATAGATTCTATGACATTCTAGTGGCAATGATCCATATTCCTCTTCTCATAACCCCAACATGGTTTGTTCATGCTATTTAAAGCTATTTAGGTAGGTAGGTTTTGGCCAACTGTGATATTAGATTTCCTTGTTCTCTTGAGTGCACTCCCTAATCCTGAAATCCTGACTTGGATTTCCTCAACACTTACATCTATTTTACAAAAATTCTAGCATGGGATAATTTTCTTGATGTAAAATTTATATGTCAACCCAAAACTCTCATAATATCTTCCTTTATAAAAGTAAGTTTCCATAAAAGGGTTGGTCAAAAACATATATTTATTGAGTCTTGACCTTAATCAAGTAACGAAAGGCTTGGTCTGACTTAATATGGTATTTGAGGGTTTTCAATCCTTTATTTATATATTTTCATTATCACATGCTTGTTAATATTAAGGGATTATTGATTAAGTGATTAATCAAGTTCTGATAATGTTTACGCATTGTCCGGTTTTTATTTTATTCCATATTTTCATGCTTTTTTATTTCAATAACTATGTGATCGTGAAAAAAATACATAATAAATAAACCATGAAATCAGACAGAAAGAAAATAATATGACATGATCATGAGCTTCTATTGGTTAGATTATTTAGAGGTTTTGATAAGCTAACCCTGAACTAGGGAGAAACACCTTGAACCTGATGGTTCCTGTTTTGTAGCTCCCACCTGTCAACCTATGTATCTTCTTGGGTTAGTTTTGACTCAGCTTCGGATTTTGAACCGTCTCCTCTTGCTTAGGAGATCCTACATTACAAGGGTTTTACATTAAAGAAACCATGGGCATGCATGCCCTACATTTTATTGGAAGAAGGCTTACAAGACAACAAATTTAAATTAAATAAATTTAAATGAAACCATACATAGAAAAAGGATCTTTGGTCTAGATTATGATCATCCATAGCATGCAAGGACATTTATGCATATTTAGTATTCAAATTATTTAAATAATTATTTTATTAAAGATAATATGTGATTGAATTAAATTAATTATGATCTTATAATTAATCAATTATTTATCTTAAATTCCTTTTTAATTTCCTTGAGATTCTTCTTATCCATATTCCTTATACGGATCTTTTTACTTTGTAGGAAACCTGTTGAAATTCCAATTCTGGAAAGTACACGGCATGTAGGATATATTACACAGTGTTTATTTTTTTTTCACCCTTTATCCAAAGTACACATCAGTGCTTTGGTGTGTTTTCTGTATATTGGAAATTTTGGAGGACATGGTGTGTAGATTAATCTAATGAGGCATGTACTTCCTCGTTACGTAGTCACCGGCCTGGAAATCCTGTGTATGAAGTTACACAGATTATCCTTGTACATGGTTTCACCTCGGCCGGATCATACTACACAGTGTGTTGATTCAACATACATGCCGTGTATTCCGGTTTCCACACACCGTTCAGTTCTGGTGAACATGATGTATTAGAAAACTTAGGTTTGCTCAATTCACATGACGTAGTTTAGAAGACTAGTACCGGTTCGTTGAACCTAAGTACGCGGCGTGTAAATTTCACTACACACCGTGTATTACTGTGTTGTATAGACATAATTAGCATCTCCTCCAGATGAATTACTCTTTTTTTTATCAAAATCAAAATCAAAATTAAATTTTCATTTCTGTGATGTGAATCGAGAAATGAATGAGGAAGAACAAATATCATTAATTCATTTTTATAGAATGATATATCTTGAATTGAATCAAATATAAATGAGTAAATTATAAACGAAAATTAAATAACTATAATCAATGTTCTGACCCCTCTAATACCACTTGTAGGTCCCAGGTGCAGCGAAAGCTCGTGGGTGGATGTTCCAACTTGACTTTTTGTCATTACCAATGATCAATCCGAGATCAATACGATGATAAAAACCAGGAACCATAGATCAAATCACAGAATTGGAAAAAGAAGAATAATAATCATGGAACCACAAAGAAGGATCATCACAGGTTGATTAAAATTAATTTAATTAATTGACTAGAAGTACATTTAATGGTGTTCTTTATTCATTTATATTTCTGATCATGTTCTGATGTGATTTTTCATTGCTTCGCAGAATCAAATTGTAGAATTCCTCTATAGGTGATCGACACATGCACCATGTATCTCTAGATTTCACCAAAGGAATCTTCGGGTGTTAGCATGGAGAATCCTTTTATATGGTTGTCTGCGTTAGATCGCCTTGATCCGATGAAGGAGGATCTTTCATGGTCTTGAGAGAGTTCATGGAGGAAGGAGTTCTTTTGGCTTTGAGAAAATTCTCCATAATTATTGCGAACAACGATTAAGGAATAGTGTTGGGGTTGTGAGGATATTTATAATCAGGTTTGACGTTATAGCGGTATGAAAATAAATAAATGTGTTACACGTTTTATTTATTTCATTAACTCTTATTGAAAACCCACATGTCGAATCATTAATTCCTTGACATGCACCCATGCTGATTATAATAAATATCATTTAATAAAATGATATTATTTCCTCAAAATCCCGACTAGAAAAACTACACGGTGTGTAATCATTAATACACGACGTGTACTCGTTTTTCATTTCATTTCCAAATTTAAACTACAAAGTGTTTACATTTAATGTACACGACATGTATATGTTGTTTTCATTTTATTCTTCCTCCAATATTAAAATGATTTTGTATTACTTGAATAATTATCAAACCACATACGATAATAATCTATATTCTACTTGAGATACTTTGATACACTTAGTGTGTGACCCTCCAGGCCTCTCTATCATTTTCATTATGCGGGTTTTCCTAAAGTCCAAGATTACTATCTTGCAATGGGTCAAGTTACTAAAGAGAAGGAAGTTAATGCTGCATTGGCGTGTCACCTCATACGAATGCTTACCGTGTAATTTAATCCCTTAGTCTCAATATCTCATCAATTAGGTTTCATGGTAGTGTCATAAACCTATATTCTATCTCATTCATTCTTTGACATCTAGAAATAAACTCGTCGTGACACCATGGCCATGGATTTTGGGCGATAGTTCTATTTCAATCAAAGGGCCCAAGATACCAACTGCCATAAATATGGAAGGGAAAAATCCTTCCTTGACTTATCCATTAACAACATGTCATTCATGACGCACCCGACATATCATACTTCCTACCAACTGTCTTCATTACAGTTTCCGTTAGAAAATCTAAGTCCACAAGTCATGACAAGAGATAATGATAGTCTTACAGTATAATGACCATTACACACACTCGTAGATAGAAATGTCGGATGACACCAAGACATGCAGAATTACTACTGGTGGTTCTGTTATCATAATATCCCATCACAGAGATTACCAATTGCGAACTCCATGAGAGGGAGTCTCATCCTCTTATGAGAACTCTCACCTATAAGTCTGTATATAATTTCTCCTATCATAGTATGTCATCCAACCGTAGATTATTATTGAATAATATTGTTATTGAATTTCAAGGTTCTCATCATATTGGTGATTAGCCATGACCTTATTAATGCAATAAATATTCTAGGACATTATTATATTATAGTCATGCAAAAAAATGAATAATATATAATAAGTTTACATTCATGTAATCAAAGTACAAACAGTCGGTTCTCAAGAAACCAACTCTAATAGTTCTAATTTTCTCATAATAATGATTTTGATTTTCTCATAATATAGATTCTGATTTTCCTCTACTAGAAAACTCAATACACATCTTCTTCAATCGGGTGGGAACTTTTTTACTTTGAATTCTCTATCACTTTTCATTTTTTTCATATGTAAAATTTTCAAATGAAGGAATGAACTAAGTATTTATAGGTAACTCGAAAAACCAAAGGTGTAAAACATGATATCCTTCCGACTTCCTTAAATCAAAAAACTATACAAATCTCTCTTATTTAATGTTTAATATTTTATTTTCTCAAACCTCATTATATTTTGTATGATATTTATTCAAAATTTAAAGTCAGGTTTGACTTTTTCAACTCTTATTATCTATATTAGAATGATAATGATGGATATTGGGTTTTATTTTATGAGTATGATAAACCTCGATCTTGTTTTTGATTTCCTTAGAATCGTCGTTCCAATTATTCATCGAAAACTAGTTCTAATTTTTTTTAAATATTGGTCACTATTTTTCATAGAAAACTAGGTATGATTTGATAAGAATTATGGTCTTGATTTTTCTCAAAAAACTAGTTCTGATTTTCCTAGAATCATGGTTCTTTTTTAAACTTAGAATACTTGTTTCGATTTTCTCATAATCATAGTTCAAATTTTTCACAGAAAACTGGTTTTGATTTGCTTAGAATCTTGGTTTCTATTTTTCTCAAAAAACTGTATTCAAATTTCATAGAATCGTGTTTCCAATTTTTCCCAAAATAATGATTCTAATATTCTCATATGATTGGTTTGTATTTTTCTAAGAAAATTGGTTTTTATTTTCTCAAAATCATGGTTCCAATTTTTATCAATAAATTGGTTCACGTATGCTAAAAATATTAGTACCGGGTTTTCTCAAAAAAATATTCCAATTTTCATTGAATCTTCATTCTAATGTTTTTCAGAAAATTATTTCAGATTTTCTCTGAATATTAGTTCAGATTATGCTCAGATAGTTGGTTTCTATTTTCCCATATTCTTGGTTTTGGTTTTTCAAAGAAAAATAATTCCTATTTTCTCAGAATCATGGTTCCAATTTTTCTCAGAAAATTGGTTATAATATGCTCATAATCTTGGATCTAATATGCTGAATTTTGGATCCTTTTTTTAGATAAAGAATAATGGATCCAATTTCAGATAATTTTTAGTGTTTCCAGTTTATTCAAAACACTCCACCATTTCATCAAAATCTTTTAGTATGCATGTTTTCACGATTTGTTAGAACTTTTTGATAAGTAAAGCATCACCTAATTTCATTTAGAATGTTTGAAAAACATTCTAATTTCATACTTTTCAATCTCCATCAGCATATTCTATAAAAATTCATCAGAAACAAAATATCTTCTTCATTTAAGAAATTTTTTCTTCAGCAACTTCTTTTATTCTAACTCTAAAACTTCATTCAACCAGGATAACAAAAACATTATTATGAAAAAAATATGTTAGTTGACAACAAATAAAAAATCGTTTTAAATTTTTTTTTCACAAAGGTACTTTAATCTCCTACATTGGATTTATTGAAAACCCTTTGGTAAAATATTTTTTAACTCTCATTTCATTAATAACTCATATTTTTCAAAAAAACTCATGTTTTTGACTTTTATCAAAACATATCCTTTCTCAAAAGAGAGTTTCCTAACACCACTCTACTAGATAAATTAATTTTTTTTGAAGTAATTACATCCCTCAATGGCAAGAAAATTTTATGTCCGTGTAAAGATTACTCCACTCACTTTTCTTCTCCTCTCATCCTTATATTTTCCTTTCTAATTTTTTCTCTCTCCCACCTAATATGATATCCATAGCTTCATAATCCAAAAATATGAAACATATGTAAAACATATTAAAAACAATAATGTTTTTAGTTTCTCTCCCACTTTTTCATCATAATCTAAAACTAGGTGGGGGTTTATCAATAAGAGGTTAATGATGAAATGGAGGGAATCTGAACATGAAGTTGAAACCTCAATTCAACAGACCATTCCTTCAAAATTGATTTTGTAAAGGTATAAGCAATTTAATACTTTTTGATATGTATTCCAGAAAAACATATCTAGTAGAAACTTTATTAATTATAAAGTGTAACATTGTATCAATGTGTTTTGATCTTGAATTTTGGAATGGATTATTGAGAAGATCATTTGAACTCTGATTATCACAATGTAACTTTAACAGTTTATAAACATTTATATTCCAATCATCCAACTGAAAATTAGTCCACAAAATTTGAGTACATCCTTAAGTGGAAGCAACATATCAGATTTGGTTGTGCTCAAAGTTACAAAGCTCTCTTTATTACTACTCCAACTCACACAACATTCACCCAGAATATCTATTCCTCGTGAGGTTAACATTCAATCACTACAATCATCATCCCAATAAGAATCAGTATAACTAAGAAAATTTATCTCTAAATTTATTATGTATAACAACACAAGTGAAGTTGTTCCTTTTACATATCTTAGAATCCTTTTGGCTGCCAGCATATATGATTCTTTAGGATTATTTTTACACCAAAAAAATAAAGACACAACCTAAAAAATATCATGCCTTGTAGAATTATGTTTGATACAATGTCTTTTGAGCTTCTGAAAGTCTTATTGATTCACACTTATTTCGGATTCATCTTTAGAAAACATTCTTCTCAATGAAATTTGGTTTGAAGCATCCTTGGATTCATCCATCCCAAACATCTTTAACAATTTTCTGGCATACTTTTATTGAGATAAAATAATATATTCTTCCATTTTTCGAAAATGTAATCCAAGGAAGAATGTTATTTATCCCAACATTGAAATTTCAAAATTCTTCTTCATTTCCTCAACAAAATATTTCCAATAAATTTTTTCATCCACAAAATATTATATCATCCATATAAACAATTAAAATTAAAATTACAGAGTTAACGTCTTTCACATTCAAGTTTATTTCAACTTCTCCTTTAGAAAAGATCATCATTCTCAAAAAAATTAAGCTTCAATTATAAAGCATGTAGAGATTTATTCTACCCAAAAAATTATTTAATCTATTTAAAATATTTTTTTTCATCCTCATAAAATAGAAACTGATAAAGTTGCTAAATATAAACTTCTTCCTCGGTATCTCCATTTACGAAAATAGACTTTACATCCATCTTATAAAATTGGTAATTCTGATGGGCATCCACTACAAGTAATATTTGAGTAGTTTCTATCCCTGCAATGGGGGAAAGGGATTTATCAAAATCCACACCATCCACCTATAAATATAATTCAAAAACAAGACATTCTTTGTATCTCGAAACCACTCCATATTCAATTTATTTTCTATAAACCAACCTGGTTCTGAATAAATTTTTTCTAGCCTTGGATCAGGTTACCATGTTTCATTTTTCTCAATCTGATCCATATATTCATTTATTTCATCCACACATTAATTATGTTGAATAGTCTCTAAAATTCATTATAGTTCATCTTTTGAGATATGTTAATTCTTATTATAAAATCTCAACTTCCTTTAGGTCTAAACTAGAGCCTTCTACTTCCCAATAATGTTTTCATATTAAACATGTTTTTGTAAGGTAGTAAATTTCAAAGTTTTTCCCAGCTTTAATTTTTTTATCACAAGATTCTTATGAATATTAATAATAATGTTTTGAATTAGTTTCACTATTATTGTAATTATACAATTAATCCTCCTCAGCATTTTCAAGAATCCTTATTAAGGAACTTTTATTTTCAATTACATTCACATCAAATGAGTTCCCCAGCTTTTGTAATCATATTTACAACATTTTTAACTTCTACCATTTGGTGAATAACCCATGAGAGTTCCTTCTTCAACATTCACAACAAACTTTCCCAAATACATATTTTTGACCTTCAGAAAAAATTGGCATCCAGAAGATGATGTATTTCAAAAAATGTTTATTGTTATAAATCATTTATATGGACTCATGATAGTTTCCTAGCTCAACAAGTATATATTTTTAACATGTATAATAGTAATGAAATATTCTCTCAAAAATAATTTTGAATGTTTCTATTCCTCTAACATACTTCTTCCAAATTCCACTAATATTTGGCTATTTATTTCTGCTACACCATATTATTGTTATTTATAGTGAACATTAAATTGATGTTTGATATCATAATTTCATATAAAATCATTAAAATCATTGTTTGTGAATTAAGTATGATTACCTATTATCAATATCTTGATGGAAACCCCCAATTCATTCTATACATATTTTCAGATGAATTTGATCATTTCAATAGCCTCTAACTTTTGACACATCAATAGGGTCTTTGTTATACAACTAAAATTTTTACTAAAATTCATAAAGTATAAGTCTACTTTTGCTGATTTATGTCACAAAAGTCCACATAAATCAGAATAAAAATTCTTAAGTTTTTGGTAGATTGAATCTTAATTATTTTATGACTTTTTAACCATTTTCCTTTCTAGAAAGTAATACAAACATCCTAATCTATAATTTTAAATATTGGAAACTTTCAGACAGAATCAAATTTTGAATGTTTATTCATGTTTTTCTACCCATGGTGGCCAATTTTTCAGTGCCACAACATGTTTTAATCTACAACACTAAAGTATTAGTACTTACTGAATTCTCTTATTTGAAAGAGATTCACATTAGTTTATTCTGCATTTTTAATGATTTTTCCATCATTCATACTTTTGATGATACAAGAATCCTTTATAAAGATTACTTATTTTCCATCACAAAAAATGTGACTTAAAATAAGTAAGCTATGTTTTATCCCATCAACAAGTAATACTTCTTTAGATTTCAATTTCACTAATTAAATATCCATCGTTCCAATTCCTCTATTTTTTAAGGAACTATCATTGAGAAAATTAATTTCTCCTCCATCCCGAATTTGAATATGTTTCATGATTTTCATATCACCTATCATCTTTTATGAACAACCACTATCAAGTATCCATAGTTGTTTCCCACCAGTTGATCTAAAAAGTTTTCTTAATAACCAATGTTCTCTCCTCAACCATTTTCTTATTAACTTTAATTAATTTTCTATCATAAGAAACTTGATCTAGAAGGAGTGTCAAATATCTTTCGGCATGATGACCAGACTGATAACATCACCCACAAACATCTTTAAGTCATTCAAATTTATTATTTTTGTGAATATTCCTAACATATTTAGAATTAACCTATTCAACTTCTTATCAGTTAGTAATGTTACTCATTCTTTATTAACCATTTCTTCAATTTTTTTCAAAACTTATTTCATGTAAAGATAATTTATTCCAAAATTTATAAGCTATGTGCCCATAGATTCCATAAAACCATCAATAACCATCAATTCTAGATTTTCTACTCATGAATGTTCTTTATATATAGAATCTTTCTTGAGGTTGGTAAATTCTTTCAGCTCTAACAAGCTTAGGATATGAACCATCATTTATTTTGAGTTAGTTTTATACTTTTTTTGAATTGATAGGTTTACCAATTTCTTTCTCCACCCCAGTATTCCCAATACTTTTTCTAAAACCTTAAATGTTAAATTAATTAGATGAAACATTATTTTTAGTAAGCAAAGATTTTTTGGATTATTTTATTGAGCCATCATAGTAACTTTTGAAGTCTTAACATTGACTTATATAGATTTTTTATGTTTATATTAATATTCTACATGGTAAATTTATATTTAAGATGTTTTCATTGAAACATGTTATCCTCTTCTTCATTATATTCTATCATTTAGATAATATCTTCAACCATAATTCCATGTTAAGATACTACATATTTATAACTTAAAATATCTTGAATATATTCATCATCCACCAAGATGTTATATTTTATTCCATCATCATGATCTTCCTGATATTTATTCATTTCTATAATTTTTTTCTTGAGAGTTTTGTTTTTTTAATGACATGAAACATGTTCAGTTATGATATGAAACTCTATATATGATTCTTCGTGACCTTATTCAGTATATGAGGAATTTTTTTTTCAAGTTTTGAAATAAAGGTTTATAATTTTTATAAACTTCCACCTTCAGATAAATTTTTTTCAATTGTGTCTGATTTAACATTTTTACTCAACATGCTTCTTTTATTTTTAGTTAACTTCTTCATGTATCTATTGGAAGACTTTTATCCTTTTTTATTTTTGTCCCACTTCATCCATCGATGATTTTTATCGAAATCATCTTGATATTATACAATATTATTATTTGGTACATTCATAGAAATGTGTCTAATTCTAGCACACTCAAAAAAATTTGGAGGAAGTATACCTCCATACATTCTACTTCCTCTTACATAGTTAATGAATATAAGAAAAATTATTTTTTCAATTTTCTCATTATCCTCTTTATCTTCAGATTTAAAGGGATCTTCTTCTTCAATATATTGGAATCTCACCTTTCTCGTAGCATAAAAATCCATTTCATCTTTCATATTATTTTCTAAAATTTGGAAATTCCATATTTCATAGACAAAAAGGAAGTTGTAAAATTCATCAAGTGATAAATCATCCATATATTTTGAAGAAGAAATTTTAGAATGAAACCTATCTCGAATGTTTCTCATAAGTTTTCTTCACAATTGTAGAATCTTCTATTAAATCTCTAAATACATTAATATTGCAAGAAAATTCATTTACTCTAGTAGATTAATCATCAATTGTTTCGTCTTCCCTCATTCTGATGTCTTAATACTTACTACAACAGATTTTATCTTTTCTTCCTTGACATTAGTATTCCCTTAAAAAAACATTATAGCTTGTCCCTTATACTTTTTGATGTTTTGAGACCCATTAAATTCTGATAAACATTTTTTGATAAGGAAATAATGATTTAATTTCTGGATTTTCAATCAACCTGTATATTTATTTTATCAACAAATGTTATAGGAGAATATTTCTCAATAGGTAGAAAATGAATAGTGATAGCATCAACAACTTCCAGGCCAAGATATTGGAGATATGGATTCATCCTAATTTTCCATAAATTATAATTTTGTTCATCAAAAGTAGGAATTCCACTATTTTTTAAATAATTGATATTATCCATGATAAGGATTCAATAATGGAACCTCCTTCTAATACCAATTTGAGAGTAATGGATTGAATAACAAGTGAGAAGGGGGAGTTGAATCTATTGTTTACTTTATATAAGTTTCAAAACATTTTGAATCTTATACCCTGAAACCTGTTATGATTTATGTCCTTATTAACCTTTTGTAAATAATAATTCATGAAAAGGTTGGAAATAAATAAAAAACACAATATTTATAGGGTTCATCTTCTTTGTGAGATCATATTCCCATTCCATATACACTCTAGTTGGTCAGTGGAAATATACTATTATAAAGAAGTAAATACAAATTGTGGAAACTCCCATTAGACACCTTCTGTCCCCTAATATGAAATATTTTACCTTCTCATGTTAGTATAAAATGTATACATATATAATAATTGGGGAAATAAATGAATAAATATATTGTTTAATCTCCTCCACACTCATAATGACGGATCTAATTTTTTTATAAATTTTTAACTGAATTCATCAGAATAGTGGTTCTTATTTTCAAAGAATAAAGGTCATATTTTTCTCAGAATAGTACTTATGATTTTTTTAGAATAGTGATTTGATTTTTAATGAATAATGATTCTGATTTTTCACTGCTCAAAAACTCAATACAAATCTTCTTCAATCCAGTGGGGACTTTTCACATAGAATTATCTAGCACTCCATATTTTTCTAATGTATAAAATTTTCAAATGAATCAATGATATGAGAAATTATTTATAGTAAAATAAAAAAAACAAATGTGGGAAACCTGAAATAATTCTCGCTTCCATAAATATAAAATCTCAACAAATCTATTTTATTTAATGTTCAATAATTGAATTATTAAAACCTCTTTATGTTTCTCTTTTATTTATGATAAACTGAAATTAATTTTTAAATTCTTCAAATCTTCATATCATTATAAGAATGATAATGTCAGATCATGGGTCTCATTTTTTGAGTAATATAATGATATATCTTTGTTCTGATTTTCACAGAATCTTGGATCCAATTTTTCTCAGAAAACTTGTTTTAATTTTCTCATAATCATGGTTTAGATTTTTATCTTAAAACTAGTTTTGATTTTCTCAGAATCTAGGTTCTAATTTTTCTCAGAGAACTACTTCTGACTTGCTCAGAATCGGGGTTCTTTTTTTGATCTGAAAACTAGTACTGACTTGCATATAATCTTAGTTACAATTTTTTTAGAAAACTATATATGATTTTCTCATAATCATAGTTCGTATGTTTCTTAGAAAAAATTTATTATTTTCTCAAAATATTTTTTGAATTTTTCTCAGAAGACATGTTCTGATTTTCTCATTATCTTGGTTCTAATTTTATTAGAAAACTAGTTTTGATTTTATCAGAATCTTGGTTCTAATTTATCTCAAAAAATTGGTTCTGATTTGAATAGAATCACAGTATTGATTTTTCTCAGAAAAGTAGTTCTGCTTTTCTTAGAATCTTGGTTCCAATTTTTCTCAGACAACTAGTTCTGATTTTCTCAGAATCTTGGTTCCTATATGCTGAATGTTGGATCCATTTTTCATAAAAATAATGTTTGATCTTATTTTAGTTTTTTTAGGGATTCTAATTTCATCAAAACTCCCCACCATTTCCCTAAAATATTTTATCATGAATTTTTTCAAGATTTGTGTGAATTTATTTATAAAAAACATTCATTTGATTTTGTTTAAATTTTTTGAAAAAAATTCTATCTTATAAAATCTATATATTCCTCAACAACATATTTTATAAATCTTTAGCAACATAAATGCTACTTTATTTAGCAACATCTATCTTAAGAAACTAATTTATTTCAAACTTAACAATGTCATTCTTACTAGATAAAAAACAATCTTATAAAAAAAGTTTGTTATCAAAAAATCCAAAAAAATTGTTAAAACAATTTATCACAAAGGTACTTCAATAATAATTCATAACATAATATTATCATTATTTGAACAAATAAAACAAATTATAAACAGGAAATGGATATTTTAGAATTTTCATTACTTAAAAATAATTTAAATCTCATTAACTATGTCAAATGGTACCAAACACCCATAAATTCTAATTTATGCTGGATATTGGTTAATTATTTCAAAAAATGATAATACATTATGGTGTTTTATTTATTTTTCATGAATTATTAGTTTATTTTTAACCTTAATTACATGACTTACCCTTTACTAATTTGATAAATTGTACCATGTTCACTATTAATAATGTGTAAAAAAGAGACACAATTACCAAATAAAAAATTCCTAACTAAAAATATAGTATTTATTTTTATTGATTTGTTTTCTATATTGGGATGAAATTAATATTAATTTAAATGGATAAAAATACAACTACACATAGTTTTTAGAATAAATTATTATTTTTAAAATAAAAATCAACTTATGTAAAAATAAATTAAATTGTGGATTAAAATAGGATTATTCTTAATCATTTGGATCAAATTTTAATTTAATATCAAATAAATTATATAGTGGATCTTTTAAATTTCCCGATGTAATGAATAGAAATGATAGTATTTTAGACATTGATATTTTTTATTATTCAATAAAAATTAAATAATTTAAAAAAATAACAAAATTTCAACCGAAGTTAATTTTAGTATTTGGATTTCAATAAATAAATTATTTTATGAAATTTAAATTTATTAAGTTTTAAAAATTATGTTTCTATCAGATTATCGGATTAATATATGCATATTGTGACATTTTTTATTTAAAAGGAAATTATTACTATATATGAATCTTGGGTGTTACATTCTTCCCCAATTCAGATAATTTCAACCTAAACATTTCTAGAATATCACCTCGTGATAAATTTGGGTATGTTTTCATCATAAAATTTTTTAGGTTCCCAATTTTCCTCTTCAATCTTATGATTTCATCAAATTACCTTTAATAGTTGAGTCATCTGATTCCTAAAAACTTATTACCTTGTGTCCTAAATCTGGATTGGATCTTAATAGTATGATAAATCTCATTCCAATTCTATTTACTCTGATGTGAAAACATGATTTGGGTTTAGAATGTAATTTATCAATAATAAGACATGCAACACATCCGGTACATTAGAGAGGCCTCATGTAATTTCCAACTTATAAGCCAAAAATCCAATTTATTAAAAAAAAAATTCTAAGGTATTTGGGGATACATTTCTCTCCCTTAACAAGCCATATAATACCCTTCCAAGGATATATGTTCAAGGAAATGTGATCTCCCAAATGAAATTACAAATACATCCTAAATTTATCAGTGTAATAGTTTTTCACAATGTAACCTAATTTTATATGGGTTTTATTAGTCTTTAACTTCACTATTGTCTCCTTAATATTTACTAAACCCACATGTTTTCATTCAAAAAATTCATCCTATTATGATGGAGTACACAATCTATTTCCATATAATGGTACGTATAGTTCCATTTTAATCCTTGAATGGAACTCATTGATATAGGAAAACTCAGAAAAGGTAAATACTAGTGCCATATATATTAAAAGTCAACTAAGAACATCCTCAACATGTATTATACTAATCAAATAGTCATTTTGGACTATATATTAGTTTGAGTGTGATTTTAAGTGCTCATATGAAGCTCAATATATTGACCTTATAAAAATATTTCCATAATCTCAATATAAATTATATATCATGATCATACATAATTGAAAGAGGTACACCATAAATTCAAATAAAATTATCAATATAGAATCATTCAAGGTGATAAAGAGGTAAATATTTTCTTATAATGAGGTGATGTGAATATTATTTAAGACAATAAACAATGACCAATATTTCATCTTTTTATCTTAGAGTATTTGGTAATATAGCGAGAAAGTTAATAGCAATGTATTCCCCTTTTAATATCAGGATTTGTACTGGTTTCAGGAATCCATTAGGCTGTTGTCTCTCAGCCTTCACCCATTGAGAAACCAAAAATATTTACACATAATCAGTTCTTTTATGCATCGTATTTTCTAGAAAAAAGAATTCCTTCAAATCTCTATACATCTTCGTCTTACCATAGTGTAGAGATAAATTTGAGCACTGATATTTATATAATAATTCCCTCTCCAGGTTCGGTATAGAAGGAATATATAGCCTCTAAAAATTTCATAATTACAAATTCTTTTATAAATCATGGTGATTTACTATCATTCATTGAAATATTTTCATTTTTAAAAGTCTCATCATCATAATAATAAAATATTATATTTTATAAAATAGTTGGTCTGAAAATGATTTTAATTTGAATTTATTTTCTATACCCTTACTAATTATCATATATATAATTGATAAATCAATGAATATATGCTAACTATCAAACCTCATTCGGGGAAACAATATATGGGTTTTCCTTCTCAATTCTTTTTCTAAATTATTTTTCTTCCCATGGTGGTAGTATATTGACCAATCACCATACTTGAGTAGTTTGAGCCATTACCATTCCCTTAAATTGAGATATTTATATGAAAATATGTATTTTAGGATCTTATAGTATGTTTATATTTCATATCATTTAATATAGAGATAATTTATCCATATATTCAATGAAAATATTATATTTCCTAACTCAAGATGATGTCTTTGGTAGTTTTATTCATGATTATTTAACTACAATGATATATAGGAAATACCATTATAATTCTCCATAAGGACACAAAAATACCATTTTCTAATGCATCACTATATATTTCAAATCCATCATTTCCATATGGTAGATTCAAAATAAGATCATTCAGCAATATCCTCTTCAATTCCTCAAAATATTATTCACATTCAATTTTCCATGTGAACATAGACTATTAATGTAAAATCTGGTTTAACAAGTCTAGAAATCATAAATTTTTTTGAACTAATAATCTATTGTAATATTCTAATAAAACGAAACTACATATCTGTGTTATTTAATTTAGTGTAAGTAATTATTTTATTTTCTTTTTCTTCATAAGATCAATTGAGATTTCTTCCTTGGAGGCAATCTGGTGAAGAAGAGAAACATTCTAATTTCATAATTCAATACTTTTATATTTATTAGACAAGTCTATTTCTCTATGAGTCTCATTAATGATCCATAATTGATTCTCATGGTTATCATAGTTTTTTGATTACATGAATATGTCATCAATAAATACCAAAAAATAACATGATATTTCACAAATACGTTATTCATTAGATCCAAAAAATAAAGGTTCTATAATTCAATAGAAATGGGAATAATATAAACTCATAATATACATACCTATTATAAATTTTACCTTCAGAATATCTTCCTTTTTTACTCAAAACTAATGTTACAGTACAAATTGTTATATCATTTAAAATCATTATGCCTTTTAAATTTTTTTAGGTAAGTAATTAATGTGAGGATGATGATATTGTTTCTCTTTATTAGTGGAATTGATTTCCCTATAATTGATTCACATCCTCATATATCCATCTTTCTTGGTAAAAAAAGGGATTCCCAAGGTAAAACACTAGGTAGTTTAATTAACTTTTCATAAAATATTCACCTTTGTTTATTTATCTGCACGTATTCCATAGTATGCAGTCTATATGGAGTATTTAATATAATTAGTGCCTATAGGAATAAATAAATAGAAAAATAAACTTCATTTTCTGGTTGATGTCCATGTAATTCTTTAGAAAAAACATAAATCAATTCTAGTATCTCCTCAATTTCATGATTACCATTTCCATTCAAATATTTTTTCTATTCTTATTTTCTGTGAATCTCATTCAGAAGACCTTTTGGGGGTTTAACTTGATTGGAATAATAAGATAAAATATCTCTCCTATTGATAAGGTTTTCTACATCCTCATTAGTAAGCATAATTTCGTTGTATTCTTAATAATTCTTTGAGTTATCTTTTTAAATAAAATCAATAAATGTTATTAATTGGATATTAACTTCATGTTTAATAATCTTGTTTTTTAATATGGAATGTTTTTGCGTTATAATGGAAACATACTCAAACATCCTTATTGCAGTGAGATTTCCACTAGGAGTTTTGACTAAAAACTCCCTTCTCATGGTCCTGGGAAATCATCTAATTTTTCTCAGAATCGTGGAATATATATAATATCATCAAGATCCCAAATCAGAATATGTACTATCTTAATTTAATGAAATTATTAAATTTCCTTCCTTACCATCTTTTATAAAATAATCCAATTTTTTAGTGATCACATAAGCTTGGAATTATACCCTCAACCTCTTTTAAGATAAGTTCCCTTCACACTTCATACATTGGTGTGAATAAATAAACATTTCATTGAAAATAATTCAATAGAAAAAATGTTTTCTTTTCCCACTTTCATTCATTAGACGCGTGACCCTTATCTACAAACATCCATTAATCTCCCATACCCTCCATTCTATTTCATGGATATTTCTTTGCAAAATTTAGACATGATAGAAATTAATTTTCCCTTATAATTTCTTTATGCATTACCTTTTCCATAGTTCTATTCTAACCAATTACTCTCTTGATTTCACATGAAGATATAATTTTTTAAAAGTTCCTTTATAGTTTTGGTGGAATATAATTCCATTTAATCATATGATATTGATGTTTAATATTATAGTGCCCTTCTATGGATTGGATTAAATCTATTGAAGAAATTTTCAATCTTTATATCTTTAATATGTATATAATCTATAATATACTAGGATAATTTTGAAATGGTATCCTCATTGTATGCATCAATTTTTTATTTTATTTTTCTCGAATATGAGGGTCATTCTTGTCATTTCAATTTGTTTCTCATGAGGGAAATTTTTTTCACTAATGTTACATTATAATATCTCAATTCTATATGATATTTTTATTCTTCGAACATAGTTTTTTGGAAAAACAACCACAATTAATCAGTACAACCTCTAATACAATTCAATGTTATTATAACCTTTTCCCTTTCATTTCATTCCAAACCAAAAATATTTTTCTGCATATTTAATTCATTTATCATCAACCCAGATATTAGTAGCTCCCCTAAAATATAGAGTATTGTCTTGAATGAGTGGATCTAATATAGGATTATAATGTAATGAACATAATTATAATCTATATATGTATTGTTATTAGTTATAACTTGAGTCATATTACCTAATATGGAAATAAGTTTGTCATCTCCTACACTAATTTTATTGGCATTATCAATAGGGAAATTTTGACATTTACCATGGGTGTTGATTCCCATTATTCTATTATAGACCATCAATAAATAATGGCACAAACTATGTTATACCATAATCATCCTGAATATTGATCCATAAAATAAAAATCCATTAAATTATATAAATTATTAAATACTATATCAGATTATAATAATTCCCATGTTAGCCATCTTTATTAAAAATATACTTCCTAGGGTTCCTACTAAAATTACATAGAATACCATCTGTAATAAATTCAACTCCAATAACCAAAATTTAGTGTCTATTTTATTACATTTCCATAAAATACATGGGTTCTCCTACAAAAATACCAACAATTTTAATAGTCTTTAAGAAGTTGATACATAAATTACATACATTATATTTTGTAAATATAAAACATAATAAAATAAATTCCTAATATTCCTTAATACTCGTTAAAATATTTGATATTAATATCATTTGGAAGGGAAGAAAAAAATGGTGAATGCAAAAACATTGAAATATTTAAGTCAAAAAGAATTTATTATTAATAAATATGGTATAATCAACATGGTATGTTAAATAACTGAAAGAACATTCCATTTATCCAATAAATAGACCACAAATTACTTCCATGGATAATATCAAATGATTCAATATCATTATTATTTATAATTAAATTATCATGGAAGTTAATTATTAAAATAATATATCAAGATCTCATATATCATGATATCTTTACTGTGAAATCCTTTTTCCAAGATAGATTAAACTATGGGTATACATACACAAAAAACCATTTAATATGGCTATAAAACTAGTTTTTCAAATGATACCTATCAATGAATCATAGGGATATATAATTCTAGGCTCCAACCATCACTTAATGTGAAATTAATTCCACTTATATTGAATGATCAATTTAATTATAAAATAATATTTCTTATCAACATATTTTTTTATTGTGTAATGAATACGTAATATTAAAAATTCCTAGTCCATGAAATTACATTCAAATTAGAAAACAATATTTAAAATTGATATATGGTTTAAGAGGTAATCGTATCGGTAATAAAAATGAAATGGATATTTAAGATAAATGAAATTTCCAATGAACAAAAGAAACAGACTGTTTCAAGTGAATGTTAGTGACTAAGATATTAATATGAGATAAAACATGAAAATACATTATTATATAATATAGTATTTGTATGAAAATAATTTACCATGGAGATATAATTAAAATTGAATAAAACCATTATAATAATATTTAATTAAATATTTTCACTGTAAAAACATAGAAAACACATAGAAAAGTCTAAATAGCATAAAATGGATATTGTGGAAGAAAAATACATTTACTCTATAAACAACAAAATGATATATTCCATTTTAATTTTTCTAATGATGTAAAAAGTTTTACCATTTTAAAAATATTATAATTATTCCATTTTAATGTTATGAATAGAAAAATATATCCTAATATTTCCTTGATAAATAATTTTATTAAACAAAATGTTCTTTCATAATTTTTTTTGAAAAATATACACATGGATGAAAAATATACCCCCTAGAAAGGTGAAATAAGATTGTCTGTACATAAAAAAATTGATGTTTTAAGCCACAAAGAGAGGAAAAATTATAATAAATTAATGATACTCCTTAAATATAGAAATGATAATAAAAAAGATGGATTTTAGGATGGATAGTTTATAAGAATCATTCAATGAAAATATATTCATTCCCAAAATAAAATGAGAATGTAAAATAAATTATTACCCCTTTGGTATCATTTAAATTGAAACCCCTTGAAAGACATTCAGGAATTGAAGCATTCATCATCATGAATAAATATATATCCATAGTAAATACATATATGCATTTCTTTATAATCTATAATAAAATAAATAGATTCATAATGCCAGTTATGTCACAATGGAGTGGAAATTAAGAATAAATCACTTAACAAGATCATAACATCGATGTGATAACTAATCAGTAAAGTAATTATGTGTTACAGATGTAAATATACATAAAAAATTGGAAATGAAATATGAAACAATCAGAGGTATTTACACACATAATCGTATAATATCAAAGACAATAAAGATGCAATATCAATAAATGAATATAAATTGTGTTTTGAAATACTTTTCCACACATTACCCCTTAGATGGAATATATTTGACCTCCCATATAATGTTTTTAAAATGTGTCATGAATTTATACCTTAACTATTTCAATATTTAAAATATTATTTTTGATCCTTTTATGGTAAAAATACAATCCCTAGTAGCACAAAATTAGTGGTGACTTTATTACATTGGCATAGGATACCGAGAATTGAATCCCAATGGATGTAATGGTTTATTAGACATTATAAACTAGATACCTACCTAAATAATATACATAAAATACAACATATTTTTTGGAAAACAACATATTTCCTAATTTTATATCCCAACATATAAAACGTTAAACACTTATAGGTATCCTCATGAAAATAAAAAATAATAATGGAGTGAGATAATATGCTTAGTAAGGGTAATAATTCAATAAATATATAATTAATAAACAAGAAAAATAGATATATAAAGGCAAATATATGAAAAATATTCCATTAAAATAATAATTGGAGCATAATATGAAAGGAATACATGATGATAAAATAAATCCATATACATAGTCACATGATATTGAAACTTATCCACATATAATCTAAATAGTTGAATAATCACATGTAAAATAATAACTTATCTTATAATTAGGTAATGCATAATTTGATGTATCATAAAAATATCATCAAGGCATTTTTCTAAAGAATCGTTTATAAATTAATAGGCCTCGACCATATACCGAAGATAGATAGACTCCTGAGACAAAATCATGCATTTAGGGTCCATAACAATCCCACCCAACAAAATAATTTTTCCAATTAATTCCTTATATTAAATGGTATAAACATAATAAAAAAATTCACATTTAAAAACTAGCATACAAAATAATGATTATTACCCGAATTAATAAACATAATCATTAACTATTCAGAGTATTAAGTTAAGTGGTAGTAAAAAAGTATATACTCAGTGGAAATAATTATAAACCATCCAAAATAAGGAATAGTGATGATATAAATACAATATATCCATAATGGATCATATTTATAGTAAATTTGTTATTTCATTGATGAATAAAAATACAATAAAAATTCTATTCAAATCATTCTCGAGGGAAATATCATTTTCACTTTGAAAAAATTTTCAAAACTAAAAGTTCAAATTAATAATTTACATTAATTTTTTTTGAAAATATAACTTTAAAATTATAATGGAATACATAATACATTTTTTGGTCAGGAAGATAAGAAATTCTATACATATTTTACATGATTGTATAATGATTCCATTTGTATTTTTGATAAAACCCAAACATGCCTATTTTGATAAAGGACAAAAATATTAATTCATCAAAATTTTGTAAAAATTAAAACATGGGAAATTATTTCTCTAATAATTTATTTTTATAATGAAAAAAAATTGAAATCATTATTAGAAAACATGGTTTTGAATGAAAAATAATTTTGACCGTAGAGAGACAAAAATTCAGATTTTCTTAATAAAAATTTACCAAATATATTAATTTAAAAATAGAGTAAAATTATACTATTACATGAAATGTACGTTAATGAGTATAGGAGTAGAAAATTAATTAGTTTATTAAGTGATATATTATAATATATCATCATCATAAATTTATTCACAAATAATCCTGATAAATGTTGTGATTGTTAAATAAACCATTATTGCTTTGCAAACATTTGAATCATAATACCCAGGAAAGAATTAAATTAAAATGAAAAATTAAATTCCATTAAGATAAAGGTATTCATGATATAATATATAAAATGGGATTTATATAAATCACATAAAATGAATAAGTGGTAAATATAGAATATGTATCAAGAAATTAAAAGATATACAAGAGACCCTTACCTAGTGTTTCAGTTCCATTGTATGTGTTAAAACTACTATATAAAAAATATATGTTTATTAAAAATATATTATATAAACATAATCATATATTTTATACCATTTTTATTTACCTATAGTTTTTTTTCACCAGTTTATTTAAAATTATTTATTGATATGACTATTTTGGGTAATAATTGCATCATTTTTCATTTATGTTTAGGTTGAATAATTCTCTTCCTTTTACTTTGATCATTGTAAAATATTCAAAAAAAAATGTTAAAAATTATTAAAATAACATATATTTTAATTATATATGTAATTATAGTAATCTATAAAATATAGATATATAAAATGGATTACAATATTCATCGAGATGACAAACCATATAAACACATGAACAATGTTTCCATTTTTATCGATTGATGGAATGAATGGAGAAACAAATTAATTAAACTTTCCATATTAATTATTATGTTATATATAAAATTTATATTAGTAAAATCCACACTTATAACAATCCATCTAAATGAAAAATGAAAAATATTCTGCATTGCTATATGGAGGCGGTAGTCTCTATGAATACATGTGTGATGTTATTATATTGTAGTATATCTAAAGGCCAGATGGTAAATGTGATATAATATTGAAAAAATTATGGTTAGGACCCAAATATGGTATATATTAATTAACATTATTCTTAATACCTTCCTTTTAAACCATAAGAAAAAACTGAATCAAATCACGTTGTGTGGGACTAGTCCACCGTACACATGAGCGACATTATCGTACACCACCCCCATAGAATGGTAAGTAAGCACATATATGTGATATAAAAAACCACATAAGTATAATATATTCATAATATATATATATATATATATATATATATATATATGTTAAATAAATCATTATACCCATCCTTGAATGGTGTTGATGAAAAATGAATTAAATTAGTTCTCAAGGTGGTAGTCTATCATACACACGATCGATAGTTTCTTTCCCCATTTTATTAAAGTGGATACTGATATGGGTTATTAAATTAGAATAGTAAAAATTAAGAATGTATGGTATATTTTTGTTATTATACTATCATATAAGATGTATAAAATAAGGAGTTATATGAATAATTAAAATGAAAATTCATAGTAAAAGGCTTTACCACTTCTTTAAGAAACCTCTTTTGGTTTAACCTAAACCATTTATAGATTAGATTTTTGATATATAAAAGGTATCTATAATGTGGTAAGGTAATTTAAGAACATAGAAGGGTAGTTAATGTTAGAAACAATAGTCTTTGGAAGTGTGAATAGTAGGGGAGAGTGGGTTCTTTTATAAGTGGGAGAGAGGGCACACATGTAATTTTTGAAAATAATAGATTATGAAATATTGTTATCATTAAACATACCTCATATATGGTAATTCATAAATCCAACGAGGAGGTAGGGTCAAAATATTTCCATATAGTGGGTTTCAAAGAAGTTGTAAGAATTTAATATAACATAAAACCCATAGATGCTATGGAATAATGGTTTTCCAAAGAATTGTTTTCAGAAATATAGAATGTTTTTATATTAAAATTGAATATAAAATTATTCCCAATGATATAAATTAGTTATATTTTAAAATAAATGATATAATTTAACCATGTATCTTATTAAATAAACTTAAATAATAATTTTAAATTTTTAAAATTAAAATTTAGTTTTCAATAAAAATGAGTATTTATCAGTATTCATAAAAATTTTATCTTTTCATAAATTTATCAAGAAATAAATATAGGTTAATTTCTAAATTTTTAAATTAAAAATGAAGTTATATTTTTTCATATAATATTAATAAAATTGGTAAAAATGAAATTTGAAATAATTTTTCAAAACATGATGAAATTATTATTTAAAAAATATTGTCTTCCAAAAATATTTCATTTCCATTCAAAAGATTTTATTTTTAAAATAGAAGTAATAGATAAACATGGAATTTATTTTGTAAATGTGTAAATTAAATAATTATGATTATTTAGTTACTCTTATTTATGTTTTCCAATTTAATAATTATGTTATAATGGTCATGTGTAATTAATAATTTTTTTATAGAGTATCAGGTTTTATCTAATTATGACGTTGAGGGTCTCACCAGATATTAAAGTAATTGATTTTATTTAAAAGTAAATATATCATAATGCCTTATGGTTTTTTATTCACTTATCATATTTTAGTTCATTTACATATCTGATATCAAACATAAAGTTCCTCTTTTAAAATCTCAGGGTGTTAAATTTTACCCCTTAAATAAATTATTCCCTTGTAATTATATTTCTTCCATCATAGATATAAGATTTGTTGAAAACCAACATTATAATTCTTTTTTAATAAAACTTCCTACTGAAAATAGTGAAATGAATTTACTAAAGTCATTTAGAATAACACATAACTTGGATTCTAAATAATAGATCATTGGTTGGATGTGAAATGTTAAAAGGAAGAAAATAGTAAATTATTATAGAAAGTGGAAGAGATCATTGATCCCAAGAATGTGAATTATCTATAAAAGATAACTATCACAATGACATAATACATCATCCATGAAAAGAACATCAGTTCAACAGAAATGATGTTAATTGGATAATATTTTTATTTCAAGATCCTTTTCCTTTCATTGAGGAAATCATTTACAATCATTACTATGAAAATAAAAAAAAATAATTACCAAACAAGTATAATTTAATCCTTTGTTTAAATTAAATAGATTTCCACTTCATCTCTTACTGAAATAAATAAATATCCAAAATCAATTTTATTCTTCATGTACTAAATTTTTATTTTAATCAATATCTATATCTATAAAATAATGGCTAGCTATTCATCCTATCAATATATATCTTCCAAGACTGAAATATTTAGCATGAGTTATAATATAATACATTAATTTCTAATACCTCGGTATTATCTCCAAAATATCATTATAATACATCTCATAAATTTTTAACTATAAGACACAACCAAAATAGTTCTATCCAAATTCAAATTTAAAAAAAAATTAAGAGGAAGGTTACTAATTTTTTAATATGAACTTAACATTAGATTCCCCAAATAAAATAATGACCATTTTAATTTCCCATAACAAATATATGAATTCCATGATCAAAAAAAGTCATTAATGAAAACATGAATGCTTCCAAATATTATTTTTCACTTTTTCCATAAATAAAATATCAAAATATCAAATTAATTTAATAATTACATGAATGCATTAAAATCAATCAAAGATAAAAAAACCATTAAATCACACACCAATTTCATGGTAATCAACACTGTTAGAAAAATTAAAATTTATTATATCAACATCAAGATCATATTAAGGGTTATCTTTCACCAAAAAATATTTCCAAAAATAAAAACATGCCATTGATCCAATATTCATGGTCATTAGTACCTTTCAAAATATTCTTCTAAATACATAAAGAATATTGCATTATTATAATCATTATATGATTCATTATTGTTATAATATGAATATCATTAATAAAATATTTCTTAAAAATAAATTATCAATTAAAATACATAAGAACATTAGTCAGTCCTCTTCAATATTATGAATATAATATTTTTATCCATGATTCCTTGATTTCATATGAGTTATATTCCACTGATGATTAGGTAATTCCCTTCCATAGTTCACTATATCTATATAGATTAAGTAATAAACATTTTAATCTACTATTATTTCCTTGAAAGAATGCACCTAATAGATTTTTTATCCATACAAGAAGTGAAATAACATTCACATAAAAAATGTACCAGAGTGTTTTTTCTATAATTATCACTTATGAGAAAACTTTTCTGTACCTTCTTCGTTTTTTTGTTTTTTTATTTCCTCTTCTTCCATTACTTCCCATAAAATGAGTATGTTGTGGATATATATTATTCTATCTTCATTGACCAGTATAATATGACCTCATATGATTAGAATGTTTGTTATACTAGTTCTCATTGAATAACAATCTTTAAACTATCAAATAAATTGTCAATATTCATATTCAGATTACATATGTTGTCCACAAAAATACATCTATAAACATGTAATTTTTGCTTCATATGTAGTAAAAGTTTCCACTTACTTTTATCACTTGATAAGGAATTATCTTTACATATAATCTAAATTATTTTTATAAAAATATTTCTCTATGTAATGTCATTAAAATCCAATAACAACATGATTTATATTTACTCATTATAAATAGTGTTTTGAATAAATAATCACTATTGATCTGTATTCCCTTAAAAATGATAAACGTTCACAACAAAAATTTCACATTCATTACTACAACAAGCAATAAATATCTACCCAGTTGAAACTATCAATTTTTCAATTAGAAATATATTTTGAGTCCCATAAAACGATGGATGTTGATGGTTTAATAAGTGGTCTAACATTTTAGCACCACTATATGGATCAAAATGTTGTTTCATAGGGCTAAGTTTTTTAATCATAACTTGAGTCATCTACACCAATATGGTTATAATTTTTCCAGTTCTGGATATAGTTCCAACTCCAAATTCATTATCAATCTTTGGATGGAAATATCTACTTAGGGTACATGCATTGATACAGTTCCCATTCCTTTATATTGGTTCAATTTCTAAATATTTTCATGTACTATATTAGAGCATAAAATTATGAAACAATATGTATAGTCCTAGAAAAACTAAAACACTAAACATAAATGGAAATATTAATGCATGGATATTCAAATTTTCATAAACATGTTTTATTTTGGATGAGTTTAAAATCATAAAATTATTTTCAAAGACATGATAATGTGTTTATTTAAAATTTGAATTAGCCTAATTGTATTCCACGGGAGTGTCAAACTAGGATCCCAGTAAGTCCCATTATCATGTACCATTTAAGTCTCGAGTAATTACTGATGTTTCTTATGTTTGGTTTTTACCTTTAGGTACATATATGATATAACAAAGTCTATTTTTATTATCCAAATAGGGATGTATGAAAAGGATTAACTACATAATCTCTTCTCCACCAAAAATTTAGGATGTTCTTCTATACTAATCATCAATGTTAATCTTAGTCTTATATTCCCCAATATATGTATTATTAATTATAGTTCCATAGTTTTATAATATTGGTCCTTTAATACCAAATATAATGAACATGAAAGTAACAACATGATATGTTTCTAAATAACTTTATTTTCATTCATATATTATTTTACATGCAAAACTCAATTAAAAAAATGCATCATACTATTAAAACATTATTAACTAATATGATTATTATAACCAAGACATGAGAATTGTGGGTATGAATACAATTAGATAAATTATAAAATTATATGGTTAACACATGTAGATAAAATAAATTCCTTGTGTAAAAAAAATTTAAATGAATATAAGTACAATTTGAAATTAAGTGAGGTATATTTTTTAAAAAACAACATTTCTAGAAAAACTGTTTTTACGCCAATAAATAAAAGGGTTAATTTTAGTGACTGATTTTAAATGAAATTATATATTATATATTAAATAAAATTTTTGACATTCATATAATGTTTTTTTAAATACGTGAGATGAAAATAAATCAAATTTTATGCTTAAAAAATTGTATTACACAAAATATTGTTTTATTGAATTATGAAGAATTATTTTATAATTAATTTTTTTTTACAATTTTTTATTTTTTAAAATAAGTGATATGAATATTTTAAATCATAATATAAAAATTATCTTGGGGAGATGTTTTGAGAATATTATGAAAAGATAAATTTTAATGTGAATGGTTAAAACTACCAATTGTTTGTTAAGAATTTTATTTTTGTTTATGGAATTTAAAAATATAAAATTTATCTTAATATGAATTTAAAAGTTAAATTATAAACATTTTATAATTTTAAATCGATTTTATTTCATTTTAATCAATATAATATAGAATTTTATATGAAATTGCATTAAACATTTGAACATTTTCTCTTTGGAAAAGTGATTTTCCTTTCCATCTTCAAGTTTAATTTTAAATTAAAATTTTCAATGTATTTGAATGTAGTTTTGAAAAATGTTTTCATTATTTGGAATAATAATAACTAATATTACCTAATTATGTTTACTTAATGTATTTTACAATAATTAATTTTAAAAAAATTAAAAATTAATAACTTCAGTTAAGGTCAAAACCGATTTATCTAGAGGATAAACTAAAAATGTTGGGATTAAAATTTAATATATTTTTTATAAAATATAATTTTAGGACATATTTCGTCATTAAAATTTTTAGTTATCCATAATTTACCACTTTTTATCCTTTTGGAGTGTTAAAAACGTTGGTACACCTATTTTATTTCAAAAATTACATGTGTCTCACTAACCTCACTTATAAAAGGCCACACACTATCCACTATTAATGGCACATTCAAAACCATTTTTATTTTAAAATACCTACCCATATATATTCCATAATTCCCTAACCATGACCTATCAAACATATTTTTATCATGAATACAACAAAATAACTCTTGGGGTGCATAACTAAGAAGGTTGTCTAAAAAAGAGGTATGGTTCTTACCAAGCGTCTTTATTTTTTTTCTTCTTCCACCTACATTAAATATTCTTCAATTATTTTGATATAGTAAAAAAAAATTATCCAATATACTTTGATGTTATTATGTTAATGTAATAACATAATTAAATAAGCTTTTCCATCAAATGGGAAACAAAATAATCATTCTTGTGTTTGACAGACTTCTTTTCGTTTCATCTTCCTAGAAAATAGAAACCACTTTATTGTGTACGTATGGCCTACAATCTCTATGAAAAATGCATTTATTTTCTATCTTTAACTATTATGGATTACTATTAATAAATATATATTTAATATATATGGTATTTAAATAAATTTTTAAATTTAAGATATTATGGAACCATGATCAAAATAAGAGGACCAAAAATAACAAATGAAATCATTCATGGAAAACAATGTAGTTAGTACCCAAAATTGTGAGTTGAGAAATGAATTATTAATAAAAATGGTATAAGAGGTAATAATTAATTATTATATGGTATTATATTTATAATTATGATCTTTTAATATCTTTTTAATAAAAATATATTTATTATAAAGTATATTCCATCATGTAAGACGGAAGTCGAGACATAAGGTAATTGATTTTTTTCTTAATTTTCCTTACTTGGGAGATACATTTTTTAACACACCTATCTTATTCTATGTGGTGTATATACCAACCATTTAACATATTATTTGATGAATATATGTATTCTCATGATATTAAATGTTTCATTTGATAATATTCTTAAATGGGTCTTATGAATAAAAAGATACCAATGTTGTAAAGGGTTGATGTTTCCATATCATTATTTATCTCTATTATCTATGATTTTTCATTAGATGATGATAAATTATGATATATTTCTCAAGAAAATCACAATATTTATGATTCTATAGATATTTCATAAATATAAATTTATCCTATTAATTTTCCTCTCTTTCTGTATTCATGTGTTTAAAAAATGTTTTTAATAAAAACATATTTATTTCTCTTCACCCAAAAATTATTTTTCTTTTATATATTATCTTTAGTGAAAAAATGTTTTAAAGTTGTTTTAAAAAATAAAATTATATTTTTTAAATTAATTTCTACACTTTTTTCAATTTTAATAAAAATTAAAAGTAATATTCTTATCATTGTCATAATGAGGTGCTTTTTAATTTTACTGAATATATAAAATGAATCATTAATTTAATTTTATTATGTTAATGAAATGTATCTCCATCTTGGACACACAACATTTTAAATATTACTTTATAAATTTTAACAAAAATCAATGAATATTATTTTGGAATGGTTTTTTGATTAACAAAATTCTTTTCAAAATGGAAAGGATATTTTCCTTCTGATATATTCCAAGTAGTCTTCAAAAATTAATTTTCATTCTAAGTTGGAATCCCCTGATAATAATTATGATTTTATTGGGTTATTTTTTAATGATACTGTATTTATTATTTATCAATATTGTTTATATTTTTATGATGTTTTTTTACAAATACCAATTCATTTCCATGGGTTACACTATGATGAAATTTTCTTTGAATAACATTACTTTTCATGGGTTTTGATATGATGAATAATTTATGAAATATTTTTTTCCAGGGGTTATGATATAATTAATTTTTTTTATGATGACATAGAATACGTATCTATGATTTTCATTATGTAATGTTTTAGACAAACATATCCCTCTAATGGTTTGGGTAAATATTAATATCTCATAATATTAACAAGATTGAAAGGGGTAGTGAACCTATTTCAGTAAGGGAATTTATACATAATGATAGTATTAGGAGTGATCATTGAATAGTGTTATGGTTTGGATAGTGACCTCATTCCACTATGATAGCGTTGGAAATGATCCTTGACAACTATATAAAACTTTTTCGATTAATATTTGTATAAAAAAATTCTGTACATTATGTCAATGCTATTGTCTCATTGCTCATGATCATTTATTTCTTTATGATTCATGTATTATGAACTACCAATCAATATGACATGTCTCAATATTTTTTCTTTTATATTCGGGGTTTGGTTTTCATATGTTATTCCCTTATTCTCATACCCTTATGCCCACATTATATTAATTTTATTCCCTTTTTTCACTTACTGAGAATCTGATCTCACCCTTTATCATGTTTCTTTTCCAAAGTAATTTATGTTGGCATGAAAAAAATGATAACACAAATACATGGGGTGAGAAGAGGATATATCCTCTTCAAAATTCATGGTGTCCAACTTTTTTTTTCAAGGTGATCAGGTAGTAATTAGAAGGAATATATTCTAGTATTGTTAATCTAATGGAAAATTAGGAAGGGAAAGAAATGTACCAGGATAGAAGAGTTTTTCTTGTTAACTCTATCATCACATCCAAGTTTTTATAATCCTTCTCAATCTACAGATGGACTAGGGGTTTTGTAATAGATCTTAAGAGCATGTCTAGGAAATTTAAATGGATTTGATCAGTCCATGAAATGAAGTTGATTACTGTTCCATAGAAGAAATGAATTAGAATAGAGGTATTGGGAGGCCTTGGGATCATAGATATTACGATTTTTAATGTTGGTATTATCTACAAATTTACATGGAACAAGATTTCCAATGATGCACCTAGTGAATTCCCTTATATATTTTTTAATGGGATATTAATTAATGGGTATAAATATTATATTTCCATATTTGTTTGGACTTCCATAAATTTTTACATTAATGAGATCATGTGTGATACTAAATTACTGGTAAGTAGGGGATCCACTCTTAATAGTAGGAGCACTGAATTAGTTGATAATCCACAGCAGGAAAACATGAGTATTCAACCTGTTGATAGACATATATCTATTAATGATTTTAAATCACATATTAATTACTACATCATCATGATCCCACTGCATATTCTTCTAGCTATTAAAATATATACTTTCATGGATTGTGATACACTAGTAAAGAAACCATATAGGTTTGGTCATGTGAACACAAATGAATTTTATTAAATGGAATATATGGGCTCTACTCAACTAATAACCTACTTAATGAAATTGAACACTAATTTTATATGACTATCCCATTTCATTATTCTCACCATCACTTAAAAATATTGATTACCCTCCAATGATTTAATCAAAAGTGATGGTTTTAGATTTTTTCTAAATTTCTTCTATGGATGAGCACTAAAGAATGTGCACAAAAAATTCTCATATCATTCATTTTTTCATAGAAATTATGGCATATATTTTTTCACTATTTGGTTTGAACTATGACACAAATATAAAGTTGCATGTATCCATGGAAAAGATTTTCACACCTCATTATAGTGTACATGTCCACAACCTCTTATTGGTGCTAATTTCTACCAGTTTTTCTACTATATGAAGGTCAGAAAATGATATTATGTTTGGGGAGAAGAAATCCACTCTAAAGTTAGGAATAATCTCCATCCATAGAGATTTTTATGAAGAAGCTATTAGAAAAACAAGTATCATGATTAATAGCTTGACTGATTTGAATATACATCAACTCTTGGGTGTGTCCTTCCAGCAGTGAAAACCAAAAATGGTCTTGTACATTCAACAGATACCTCCAATAAACCTATGGATCAATGTGAATGTCGATTGTGAAGATTATGGAACACTAAGTCCCTTGGGCTGTGGAGGTTTCTTGTTAACATATCGCGTCTTTTTCAAATGGTTCATATACCACTACACTGGAGTTGGGGTATATTATAAAGATGAGTTGTGGACGATGATATGTGAAATTGGATATTATGTCCAATATAAATGGAACATTTTAATGATTGAATGTGACATTGAAATTGCGGTGTTGGATATAAAAACTGCAATAGGTAATGTTCCATGGTGTATCCTACCTCATTGGGTTAAATTTCTAAATATGGTCACTCTCTAAACTTGGTTGTATTACTTGCTTACCGGGAGAATAATAAATTATAAGATGTTCTATCAAAGAATGATAATATATATATGGCCCTGATGTGGTCTTTCATATCCCTTACATACTATGATCAAATGTTCGAGGATAAAATATGTGGTAATGTTCACTATCACATATATATTTACCCTTTGTAATTTTTGACTAATAGTTATTTTTTAAATATATTTCTTATGACCAGTTTCCACCAGATCCTATGCTTTCTTGCACATTGATGTAGTTCTATCATAGATACCGCTATGGGTAATAAAACTGATAATTTATCATTTTTCATTACTTATACATTACTTGGTATGATAAAAAAGTCCATACTACTCATCTGGTTTGACACTCCTTGGGTATATTCTTTGGTTAAAATATATTTCCTTTATGAACCATCATGATGGATTTGAATAGATGATGATCATGTATGAACTCATCTAAGCCTATTATGTCATATATTTCAACTTATTTTTCATGATTTAAACATAATAAAAATGATTTTTAATGATTTGTTGGGTTCTAGATATGATTATTATTAATCACTCTATGATATTTTGTTTTAGTCAGTAGTGAGAACTAGAAGGAACCATGTTACCAATGAATGTGACATACAATTTGTGGAAGTGAAACCAAATGGGATGATTTTTTGAGTGAAAGACAGTGTGATTATTACTATTCTATTATTATATTATATTATTAACAACACACGCCTTATCCAACTCATAGACTCAAAAATTTAGAGAATAATTCAGTTTGACAAGGGCTAATGAGGTGGGGACTATGAAGGAAATAAGATTTAGTTTCCTATATAATGATAATGTGGTAAGAATCACCCATATGAATGTATTATATGAATGAGATGGTATTTTAACATTAGAATAGATGGGCACAATGAAAGTAATTTTTAGGAGAAAATAAAAGTTCATTTAATAAAATGAATGTCAATAATGGTCTCATAAAGGCATTATCTATGGTTTAATGTTTTAAATGTGGTAATTATTGGAATTATGAAAATCGATGTCCTATAGAGAAAGATAATGAGGATACTAAACAAGGTGGTATAAGTAATTGTTATAAAACTATTTATAAAGATTCCAAGAATGAAATATTAAATGTATGATCAATTATTGTAGTATTTTTTACATTAAACAGAAGAATCCTGGTTAAATTGAGGTTGAGGAATCCTAAGACAATATTGATATTACATATTATAAGAAAGTGGTTTTAAGAAATAAGGTGATAAAGACTAAGACAATATTATATATGTATTTTTATGTATATGTTCTTATTAATCACTTTAAAGAATTATTTGACTACTATAGATGATCTAGAAGTGTGATTTAATATAAATATTATATGTCAAGGAAAACTAGTGATTAAGGTGGAATAAAACATAATTTTTTCTTAATGTTGACAAAATAGTGTTTATTTTTGATAAAGAGATAACATATATGGAAAACATAAATTGTATATTATTGATGACAGTGGGATTGATTAAAGATTTTTTTGAAAATGTTTTTATATTATCAGTGAGGGAGTTTACAAAATATGTAGACTTATATAATATATTCAATAATCTATGGTTTTATTTATACAGTGAAGAAGCATAAATTCTTTCATTGGGGTTTTATGGTAATTATGCATTTTATTATGTTTCAGGAGAATATTTCACCAAGGTATTCACATATTTGATATTTAAAAATTAGGAGTTAAATTATGATATTTTAGGGATATATTTTATGTTGGTTTTGATAACTTTTGAGACTATCCTTATAAATTTAGATTTTTGGACGTTTCTTAAGATTAACCATTAATGTAATTATGAAATTTTAAAATTGGATGAGGTTTTAAGATTAATGTATTATCACAGCATAAAGAAGATTTATAAATATTTAATAACCTCTGAATATTGTTATAATTTCAGTAATTATGAGAAATAGAATGAATGAATTATAATTAACTTATGGATATTATGATACACTAACACTTGTGGTATAAAAAACTTCTATATTTATTTATTTGAGTAATTTATGGGGTGTAAATTGATTAAAACTCTAATAAAGTATCATAATGTTCTTATGAAATAAGAAAAAATAATGTAACGATATCTTGTAATGGTGATTCCTTAACTTTTGGAGAAATGAATATAAAATAAATTTCATTATACATTATCATTCGTTTATGATGATTGAATGTTATTTTAACTAAGAAGGAATTTTTTGTGGTCTTTAACCTTCTCATGATTGTTCTCTTTCTTGTGAAAAATGATATGTGGAAATTAAATTTCATTTATGACCATATTTTCACATCCCACAAATTATTTTCTACTTGGAAACACAATTATGTGTAATTATAGATAACCCTTTTATTTATCTTTCCATTTTGTTTTATAAGGATGTTTTAGCAACACAAATATTATGTGGGTTTTTTGCTAAATTTTTTTCAAATATCAAACTCGTGATTTCTGAGATGAAGTTAAAATTGTGAGGAATTAATTTTTTAAGGTGTATAATTTAACATCCCAAGATTTTTGGAAACAATGTTTTTTATAATTTTAATTTCATTGATATCTTTCACTATAAAAAACACCTAATTTTAACAAAAAAATATATACTATTAAAATATTTTTAGATAATATGGTATATATAACCTAAAAATTAGAATGGTGGGTATGAAGAGTATTAACTAAATTATTATAATAAAAGGTTTTCAAATGTATGTAAAATTAATTATATGGTTACCGATTAATTGGAAATGAGAATAAGAATCACTAGAAAATAATGGAATTCATTTAATGAAAACCTAATTTTCTATGTAAAAATTTGTTTTACCTAAAAAATATAATTACTAAATTTTAATTAATTATTTTAAAGATATATATATATTAATTGCTAAATCAAAATTTTAACATCCATATTTGGTGTATTCTAGAAAAATAATAATAATAAATTCAATTTCATGAATAAAAATAGTATTTTTAAAAAAATTCGTTTTGTTTCATTTTGAAAAAATATTGTAGAATTAAAATTTTATAATTTTAGAAAAATTATCATAAAAATTGAACACAAAAATTTAAATAAAAATGAAAAAATTTTCTTTGGGTGAATTTTTTATAAATATCGGAATTGTTAAATTTTTCAGTGAATTGTAAAAACAATTGGTTTTTATTAAGAATTATCTTCATTTAATGAATTTTAAAAATATATTACAGTTTTAATAGTTAAATTATGTAAATTATATATATATTATTATAATTTAGGTCATTTAATGAAATTTCTGATTAAATCTTGATATAAATTTTTTGATATATTTGAATGTCTTCTCTTTGGAAAATGGATTTTTTGTCATGTTACTGTGTTAATTTTTAAAATAAAATTTTTCCGCCTTTGTTAAAGGAATTTGAAAACAAGGAACCATATTTTAAATAATAATAATTAATATTATATAATAAGGTAAACATAATTGTTTACAATAATTTATAGTGAAAATATTAAAAATTAATTATCTCAGTTATGGTTAAAAAATATTTTCAGAAGGTTAAAATAAAAATGTATGAGACAAAATGACCTAAAAAATGACTAAAATATAACTAATTTCCATATTTATACCTTAAAATTTATAATAATAAATAATAGTACAATTATTATCCTTTTTTACTTAAAAACATGTGTAATCCTTTTTATTTTCAAAAAAAATACAAGTGCGCCAATCACCTAGCTTATAAAAGGAAACCAATTATCAACTCCACTTGACACCTTAGTGTCCCTTTGTGTCAAAATATACATGAAAAAATATGTTCTTCAATTAACTAAACCTGAACTATATGCATTATTGATACCTCAAATATATCTTATGAAACATTTTGGTTATCAATACAAGCGGTTTTCTAAAGAAAATATTGGGTGCTTAACTGAATGCCATTATTTTCTTTCTTCTTCCACCTACATATTGCATTATTCACTTATAAAGATTTAAAAACAAAAATATATAACATATACTGAAATTTAATTATGTTAATATAATAACTTTAATCCACCTTCTATTCCATTAAATTCGACATGAAACCATTAGTCGTGTGTATAATGAACTACCTTCTAGAAGACTATTGTTATTTTTTCTATCACCACCCACAGGGTACGGTATAATTACGTATTTAGTATATATAAATATTTACATTTATATATGATATATATGATATTTTTATTATTATTTAATTATTATATCACATATACCTTCTTTAATTCAATTTTTTATGGGATACGATAAAATCGTTCATGTGTGTGATGAACAACCACATCCTAAAGTGATGTGGTCGATTTTTTATAATGCTTGGAATGAATGGTATTTATAGTAAATTTAATCAAGATATGTGATATCTAATAATTAAAAATTATTTTTTAAAAATAATATATTATTTACCTTCCTTTTTTATTCTTTTTATAAAATGGAAACCACATTAATGGGAACGTATGAATTATAATCACCATGAACGATGTATTACGTTTTACATCAATAACTTTTATTGGAAAAAATAAATACATACACTATGAATATATATGATATTAATATCATGGTAAAAAATATAGAAATAATGTATCCATGTTCAATTTAATAGTAATGTAAATAAAATTCAGAACGTACATGAAAAAAAAAATCTGTTATTAACAGAAATGTTATTTTATCATGACATTATTAACAATCTGGTAATAAAATGTAAAAATAAATTCAGATATGGTATGATATATACATATACAGTTATTTAATATATGTATAATTAACTTATATATTATAATGTATGTTTTATCCTTTATGAATTTTGTTCATACTTAAGGTAAGATATATTTTTCTCAAATTTCATTCATTAGGACATAAGTAATGTTATGAACCTCTATTCTTTTTTGAGGTGTATAGAATACCCCATTTAAAGGATATATCAGGAATTTACCTTTTCAAATGTTATTTAATTTATAATTTTACGTTATTTTTTAATGTTTCTTATGATTAAAAAGATACCAATGTGGTAATGGTTTGATGTTACTATCTTATTATTTATCGGGATTGTTTATTATTATAATTTTTATGATGAAATATTATGATCTATTTTCAAATAAAATGAGGAATATTCTTATCCTATGTTGATTTCGTCAAAATACATTTTTTAAACTCATTTTCCTCTCTTAATGCACTTGATATTTGAAAAGATTTTTTTAAATAAAAAAATCATTATTTCCCTTTACTATCGAAAATGATTTATCATCTATATCTGTGTTTTGAAAAAATTATTTGAAATTAGTTTTAAAAAATATCCTAATTTGATTAATTGTTAATATACCCTTGGATGATATAAATAAATAACCAATAAAAATAAATCTTCTTGTTGTTTTTCAAATTATATGCTTTTAAATTTTACTAAATATGTGAAAGTATTCTTCATTTTTATGTGTTGGAAATGAACTAAATTACCCACCATCGTGTCCACGTAAAGTTTTAAATATTAATTTATTAATTTTAAAGGTTATTTTTAAATTAATTATTCTTTAAATGATTTCATTTATTAAAAAAATGTTTTTAAAAATGAAGGTTATATTTTCCTCAAGATATATTCCATGTGATCTTTCAAAATAATTTTCCATCAAAGATGACATTTTTTATGTTCCTAATTATTTAATGGGGATATGATCCCATGATAACATCATTATTATTTCTTTATATGGTTTATTGTTATGATGAAAAGATATTTATGAACATAATTTCTTTTACATGTGTTATGATATTATGAAATTCTCTTTAAAACCAATTTTATTTCATAGGTTCTGATATAGTGAATTATTTATAAAGCCCATTTAATTTCATGGGTTTTTATTTAATAAATATTTTATGATATTGTAGAAAATGTTTTAATATTTTAATTATTGGATGGTTGGGACATCGATCTCCCTCCAAAACACTAGGTAAAGATTGATATCTCATTAGTTAAAAATGACTTGAATGTGGAGTGAACCCGTTTCAGTAAGAGACTTTTTCCACTATTAAATTTCTTGGAAATGATCATTTTCAACAACAAAAATTTAATTTCGGTAACACCTCATGATTTTATGAGAAATTTTATTTTTAATTTATTTGATGTCTTGTGTTGTACTCTACACCATGTTTATCTTGTGCTATACGCAACATTTTATTAACTTCTAGTATACGAAACACTATTCTTGGCTTGCGTTACATGCAAGAGAACCCCTCCTCGATAACTTGTGTTGTACACAATAATGAGTTTCACTAAACAATGATATGTTATTAAAATATTATATAAACTAGCCATTATGAATAGTAATACCAACTTTTTGAAATTTTATAAATTTTATCTTTCAAAATGGACTTTATTTTTGGATTCGGAATATTGAAATTATCCTAGGGTGAATTTTTGGTATTTTTCTGAAAACATTAAATTTTTGATGAATAGTGAAAACACTAAGTTATTGGTTAAAACCGGACTTTTTATTTAAATAATGTTTTATTTTATTTAAATTTATTTTTTGTCAAAATATATACATAATACCTATATAATTTCAATGTAATTCATTGGAGTCATTTTATAATAATTTTAGATATATAATTTTTTTTGAACTTTTTACTGTCTTTTACCCACCTTCTAGGAGCATTTGCAAATTTATATAAAATATAATTTTACTTCTTCTATGAGTTGAATTTCAAAAATCCGAGAGACACGGTTGATATCAATATGTAAAATGTGGTTCAATGAGAGGAAAATAATTTTTGGTGAATTGTAACTTTTGACTTTTATTTACCACGGTTAAAAGTAAAGAGGGTAATTAAGGGTAAAAGTTATGTTATTATTAGCCTAAAACATATCCTAATTATATTTTATAAGTGTAATTCCACCAAATACAACCTTAGGAATAAAATATTACCCTTTAGGTCCACTTGGATTAGATTAGGACATTTATTATTATTTTATTTAAAGAAGAGTTAAAATATTTAAAATCAATGTTTAATAACTTAAACATTTTTAATATATGTTTATATATAAGATAAATTAGATTATAAATATTAATTAAAAATATAAAAATATTTCCTAGATAATGGTAATTTATTTATATATTTTAGACATTAAATAATTTAATTTATCTATGACACAATGACTATGCAGTAATTACCTTATTAATGAAATATTAACATACTTGATATTATCATTACACAAATAAATTTAATTTGAGACTTTTTATGAATTAAACTAATTTTAATGGTTAATATAACATATTAGGGTTGTTTATATGAATTTATTTGGAGTAATAATTTTTTTATGAATTTAGAAAAAATGAAATACCCAATAGTGTCAAAATTTACATAAAAGAGGTTTTTTTAAAAATATTATATTATTAATTGATATAATGGTCATAAAAACCTAATAATCTTCCAAAAGACTTATATAATAATATATATGACATTAATGAACCAAGTGGGATTCTATTGGCATTTTATAGAAATTTTATTAACCATATAGTATGAGAATACAAGAAGACACGGTAAAATATAAATTATTTAACTTAGAGTTAAATATAAATGAAAAGGTTAAAATGGTACCCTAAACTTGTATAAAACATATTGGTTGAGAGGATATAGAACCATCCCCACCATATCCTCTAAATAAGTCACTTTGGCTCCATTATAAACTGAATATGAATTTATTATAAAATAATAGTTTATGTTTTTCCTAAGGTTCCCCTCACCCCTATTATAAAAGGGCACTCCCCCTTCTCTCTAATTCACACCTCCAAATCCATTTGTATCGACCAAAACCTGCCCAAATACCCTCTCAGCTGTCCTACCTTCATCCTAGAGGCCTTCCTTTAGTCATAAATCCAACCTAAGGAGTCCTTTTGATCAAATCAAAAGGAAGAACCCGAAGAAGAGGTAAATATCTCACCACCTATTTCAAGTTCCTTTCTTCTTCCACTTCCTCGTTCATTGTTGTTTCCATTATAAAATAATAAATCCAGTATCTTCTATTTACTATGATGTTATTATAAAAATTTTATAACCATATTAGTTATTTTATCCATCCAATGAATGAAGAAGTCACCACACGTGCGTACGTACGATTTATCGTCTCCACGTCGTGGTATAGTTTGTTATTCAAACATTTCATCATTTGGATGGGTATAATAATGAGTATAAATGATAAAAATAATAAATATAAAATTATTATTATTATTTATATATGATATACCATTCAATTATATACTATTTTAATATCAAAATAATGATATTTTCGCTCGTGCGTACATACGGACTACCGTCTCCACGAACACGATGAGATTCATTTTCCATGATTAACCATTCAAGTATGATTATAAATTATATATAATAAATAATCATGAAATATATTACACAATAATGATTCTGGATTTATGTACATATATTTTTTATTTACATAATTCCATTCAATTCAATAAGTAAATGAAAACAACGTTTATGCGTACGGACGACCTACCATCTCCATGAACAGTGTACTTCATTCCATTTATCGATCTATCATATATATTTATATGCTGAATATATATTATATATAAATAATTTTTTACATTCTATAATTATTTAAATCAGGATATAAGTAATAATATCAAGAATAACAAGTCGAAACACGTACGATAAATGAAACGATTTTACACAAAACGCTGCTTTAACATGGAATTTAAAAATGAACGGGTAATATAAAGTCATAAGTGAATCATATATGATATCATAAATATTATTATGGTTATGTTACAAGTTAATAATATATTTAAACCCACTATAAAGGTGTCTTAGACACATAGAGAATAAATTGGACACAAGTTATGGGATAATGTTTTTTAAATCTCATTTTTATCCGAGATTTCTTATACTTAAGTATTTACTGGGGTCATATTTTTCATCCATGTTCATAATGTTTTTTCATAAAGTGTTTAATATTCTTCCATTTTTTTAAAGACATTTTTACCCCTCTTTGACTTTTACTTTTTTTATGGAAGGAATCTTTCTTTTGTTTACCATACGAGGAAATTTTTGACTTTTCCGGCAAAAGTACGAAGAGAATGATTTTTTTAACTTATATAGAATGAATAGATTTTAACGATTTCATAACACCAAATTTTCATGAAGATTCCTCTACAATATTTCATGATTATTTTCAAAAAATCCCTTTTCTTTTAAAAGTTAATGGTATTTTGTGAAAATAAAATGATTTTGAAGAAGAAAGGATATTTTCCTCAAGAATTCATTTCAAGTGTTTAGTCAAAACAATTTTCCATCTAAGATGACATTATTTACTTTTGTTATGTTTCATGTATAATGTATCTATTATTTACATTTTTTGGTTATTAATATGATGAAATGATATCCATTTTTTTATATGGATTACATTATGATGGGATGATGTTTATGAGACCCATTTTATTCTTTGGGTTATGATGAATGATTTATGTTTATTTTTTGTCACAAGTAAGAATGATTTAATTATGAGATGGGTGGGACGTATATCTCCCTCCAATACATTGGGTAAATATTTATATCTCATGAGATAGACAAGGATAGAATGACAAGTGAATCTGGTTCAATAATACAAGGCTGGAATGACAAGTAAACCTGGTTCAGTAATGGACTTTGTCCATTATAATGGTCTTGGCACCAATGCCTTTGCTACTATGGAAATCATAACATGAGATTAATGGTTTCCAAAATTACATGTTTTATTCCCATGGTATTTTATCATGATTAATGTTCCTTTATGATCTATGCCTTATATACTGACATGATTTATTTCATTGCTTAGGTTCATGTTTTTAGGTTCAAATGTTTATAGATTGTTTTTATGTTCTCCATGTTTACCCCTACTGAGAAATTTAGATCACCCTTTTTATGTTTTATTTTCCCCATGATATAAATAAAGGTTTTAGGTAAGAAAACTAAAGGGGAAGATATTTATGGGAGACATTGAAGATCTTCACCATGATTAGAAGATTATGTTCTGAGTTTCCCAAGACACTAAAGTAATATGGTCTTTGGGAATTTGTTTTTGTAATGTGTTAAGTATTCCAAAAAAGTAATGTAATTTCTATGTACGTAAAGTATGGGTCTCTACAGTTGGTATCAGATCAAAGGTTTAGTTAACCTTTAGAAACTAGGATCCGAAAACTTTATTGAGATCCCTAGAGATATTTCTAAGGTATGTCTAGGGATGTCCCTAAGTTTTAGTATAACTATTGGTTACAGTACTAGAATTATGTTTATGATCATGAATAACCTATGGTAAACCTAATGTTTCATGAATTAATGAATGTTTGATAAGTTAGACATCCCATAAGTGACATTTTATGATTATGTGGTTCCTTGTTATTTTAACTGTTTCTTACACTATGGTTTCTGGTTTTAGTCAATGCCGGGAACAAGAAGGAATTCGGTTAACCTTTATTGCAAGGGAAAAATTGGTGACTATGATCAACAAAATTGTGTAATGCTTAGAAGGAAATATATTATGATTATGCGGAATCAGTCATCGCTAAATATGATTAACAAGGTGAACTTTAGTTGTATTCCTAAGTCATCAAATAAGAGGAGGATGGACTTTTATGCTTGTTCTCATGGTGAGGAGCATAGAGAAAGGATGATTGAGATTTCTAAAGAAGTAAATAAGAACCTTGAAGAATACATCAAATGGAGGGGAAGATTTTATCTGTGTGGGGAGAAGCATCATAGAGTGACAGACTGTTATGGAGTTCAATGTCTTAGTTGTGGAGAACATGGGCATTACCCAACTCCATGCCCTGACCTAAGAGGTTACTTTTAAATCAAGGATGTACCTATTCAATTCCAATCATTAAAGAGGATGGATTTAAGGGCTTATATATTGGAATTAAAGAATAATTTTGTTGAGGTAATTTTTTTGGTTAATTAAAATATCTATGTATTGGTCCATTGTGGTTTTCCATAAGAATATGGTACCGGTAACCATGAAAAGTGATTGAAATCTTTTTGGAAAGAAGGTTATGCACATAATGAAGGTATAAGGATAAAATAATATGATTGATAGTATTCATGAGCTCATGACTGATATAAGGAAAAAGTGTTATCATGGATTGAGTATATAGAAATTTTGGGATTTTGGTATGTGGAAAGAGTTAACTTTTGACAGCGTTCATGTTTTCACTAAGGTTCAATGGGTATTAATTTTTCAAGATAATACATGATTAAGGTATTCACATGTTTTGAATGTGACCAACAACAAGATATATCTTATTATATATGGGTGATAAATGATGGTAATCACATGCTTGGTAGATGAAATCTCTAGTTATATTTTTCTTTATACTATGAGATTGGATAAATGTATTTTGGTTGAGCCTAAAGATTGAAATGGATTATATTGGACATCAGATAGTATTGTTTAAGTCTATAACTTTTGTGTTCTGATATTATTTTTGGAATGTTATAATAGTATAGTTTTAGAAAAATGACAACCTGTAGGATAGGCGACAACTCATTGCATCAGACAAGGATTCAGGAATCGAACCCACAACTGAAGTGAAACATGCCTTTATCACCTACCACTATCCTACAGGAAGTCCCTGGTTAGTAGAAATTAGTTTCATTTTATTAATCGGTATGATAGTTGGAGTCTAAGTCCATTTTTGGAATCATATACAATTAACCTCACCATAGATGGACTCATGTATATTTAATAACATTTGCAAAAATTTTGTTTGAGACAGATGGAATGACCTATAATTCTATCGCATGATCTACTAACACTTCACAAATGACAAATTCAACTTCATTTCTTTAAGAGATGAAGTGGAAATTTTTCAAGGAATGAATAATGGTGATATTGTACCAAAATCAGTTAAGTATTTCTTATAATTCCAATTTTTTTATCTTTAGGGAAATGATCTTGAAAACCAAAAACATTGTCCTAGATGGTACCTTAGATCATCACAAATTTAGGTATTTGTGATTGATGGATTTTTCATAGCCATGTTCTCTACCAATCTCCATCAGAACATGATGGTCAGATTTCTCTTCCATATCCTTATTTCACCTATGTTCTCCTATGTGGAAACCCAGTGATGAGTTAATTTGGGTAACCGTTATGTTTCATACTTCACTTTTTAAAATTGAGTTTTAGTATTCCTTTTTATTATGTGCGTTTCTATGAATGAAACTTTCAAGTAGTAAACCATTTATAACCCCGACGAATTTTGAGGGCGAAGTTCATTTTAAGGGGGGTAGAATGTAACACCCCGAGATTTTATGAGAAATATTATTTTTAATTTCTTTGATGTATTTTGTTGTACACTTCACCAAGATTATATTGAGCTATACAAAACACAGTATTATCTTATAGTATACACAACACAATTCTTGGATTGTGTTACACGCAAGAGAAAGCTTCTTCAATAGCTTGCATTGTACGCAATACCGAGCTTCACAAAACAACGATATGTTATTAAAATATTATATAAACTAGCCGTTATGAATAGTAATACCCACTTTTTGAAATTTTATAAATTTTATCTTTTAAAATGGACTTAATTTTTGGATTCGGAATATCAAAATTATCTTTGGGTGAATTTTTTGTATTTTTCTGAAAACATTCAATTTTTGATGAATAGTGAAAACACTGAGTTATTGGTTTAAACCGATTTTTTATTTAATTAATCATTTATTTTATTTAAATTTTTTTTTTGGGAAAAATAGATACATAATACCTCTATATGTTCAATGTAATTCATTGGAGTCATTTTATAATAATTTTATATATATAAAAATTGTATTGAACTTTTTACTGTCTTTTACCCACCTCTTAGGAGCATTTACAAATTTACATAAAACATAATTTTACCACATCTCTGAGTTTAAATTCCAAAATCATAGAGGCATGGTTGATATCAATAAGTAAAATGTGATTCAAAGAGATGAAAAAAAAATTGGTGAATAGTAACTTTTAACTTTTATTTACCACCATTAAAAGTTAATAGGGTAATTAAGGGTAAAAATGATATTATTAATACCCTAAAATGTGTCCTAATTCTATTGGATAAGTGTAGTTAGACAAAAAATAACATTAGGGATAAAATATTACCCATTAGGTCCACCTGTATCAGATTAGGACATTTATTATTATTTTATTTATAGAAGAGTTAAAAAAGTTAAAATAAACATTTAATAACTAAAACATATTTAATATAGGGATATACAAAAGATAAATTCAAATTTAAATATTAATTAGAAGGATAAATATATTTCCTAAATAATGGTAATTTATTTATATTTTTTATACATTAAATAATTTAATTTATTTATGACACAATGATGATGCAGTAATTACCTTATTAATGAAATATTAACATACTTGATATTATAAATACAAAAATAAATGTTATTTGAGACTTTTTATGAATTAAACTAATTTTATAGGTTATTATAACATATTATTGTTGGTTAGATGAATTGTTATTGAATTTATAATGCATTTATGAATTTCTAAAAAACCAAATACCAAATACTGTCAAAATTGACATAAAAACGTTTTAAAAAATATATTACATTATTAATTGATATAATGGTATTAAAAATATAAGGTTCTTCCAAATGACTTATATAATAATATATATGGCATTAATGAACCAATATGGGTTCTATTGGAAGTTTATAGTATGTTTATTAACCATATAGTGTAAGAATACAAGAAGACGTGATAAAAGTTAAATTATTTAACTTAGAGTTAAATCAAAATGAAAAGGATAAAGTGGTAACCTAAACTTGTCTAAAACATATTGGTTGAGATTATTGAAAACCATCCCCACCCTATCCTCAAAATAAGTAACTTTTGAGCCATTATAAATAGAATATAAATTTATTATAAAATAATATTTTATGTTTTTCCTGGCTACCCCTCACCCCTCTTATAAAAGGGCACTCCCCCTTCATTCTAATTCACACCTCCAAAGCCATTTGGCTGGGCAAAACCCTGACCAAATACCCTCTCAACAGTCCTCCATTTATCCTATAGACCTTCCTTTAGTCATAAATCCAACTTAAAGAGCCATTTTGATCAAATCAAAAGGAAGAACCCGAAGAAGAGGTAAATATTTCACCACCTATTTCAGGTTCTTTTATTCTTCCACTTCCTTATTTGTTTGTTGATTACATTCTAAAATAATAACTATAGTATATTCTATATATTGTAATGTTATTATAAAAATTTGACAACCATATTAGTTTTTTTATCCATCCTATTAATGAAAATGTCATCACACATGCGTACGTACGGCTTACCGTCTCCATGTCATGGTGTGGTTTGTTATTCAAACATTTCATCATTTGAATGGATACAATAATGAGTATAAATGATATAAATAATAAATATAACATTATTATTATTCTGTAGATATGATATACTATCCAATTACATATGATTTTAATATAAAAAAATTGATATTGTAGCTCGTGCGTACGTACGGACTACTGTCTCCATGAACGCGATGAGATTCATTTTCCATGATTAACTATTCAAGTATTACTATAAATTATATATAATAAATAATCATGAAAGATTTTACATAATAATGATACTTTATTTATGTACATATATGTTTCATTTACTTAATTCCATTCAATTCAATAAGGAAATAAAAACAGTGTTCATGCGTACGTACGGCCTACCGTCTCCAGGAATGGTGTAGTTCATTCCATTTATCGATCTATCATATATATTTAAATTATGAATATATATTATATATAATTCTTGTTTTAAATTTTTGAATTAAGAAAATCATGATATATGTACTAATATCAAGAACAACAAGTCGAAACACATATGATAAATGAAATGATTTTACCCAAAACGTAGCTTTAACATGGAATTTAAAAAAGAACAGGTAATATAAAGTCATAAGTGAATCATATATGATATCATAAATTTTATTATGGTTATTTTAAAAGTTAATAATATGTTCAAACCCACTATACAAGAGTCTCAGACACATATGGAAGAAATTGGACATATGGTAAGGGATAATTTTTTGCAAATCTCATTTTTATCTGAGATTGCTTGTATGTAAGTATTTACAGGGGTTATATTTTTTGTCCATGTCCATAAAAATGTTTTTGATAAATTGTTTAATATTATTAAATGTATGTTTAAATTCATTTTTACCCCTCATTGACTTTAAATTGTTTTATGGAAGGAAACTTTTTTTTGTTTACCATACCAGGAACTTTTTGACTTTTTCGGAAAAAGTTCGAGGAGAATGTTTTTTTATCTTATACGACATGAAAATAATTTTACGATTTCATAATACCTAATTTTAATGAAGATTAATCTACAACATATCATGATTATTTTCAAAAAAATATCTTTTCTTTTAAAATCGAATGGTATTTTGTGAAAATAAAATGATTTTGAAGAAGAAATGATATTTTACTTAAGAATTCATTTCAAGTGTTTTGTCAAAACTATTTTACATCTAAGATGACATTATTTATTATGATTAAATTTCATGTATAATGTATCTATTATTTAAATTGTTTTATTCTTCTTAGGATGAAATGATATCCATTTTTTTATATAGATTATGCTATGATGGGATGATGTTTATGAGACCGATTTTATTTTTTGGGTTATGATGAATGATTTATGTTTATTTTGTGGCACATGTAAGAATGATTTCATTATGAGATAGGTGGGATCTATATCTCTCTCCAATGCACTGGGAAAAGATTTATATCTCATGAGATAGACATGGTTGGAATGGAAAGTGAATCTGGTTCAGTAATATAGGACTGGAACGACAAGTAAACATGGTTCAGTAATGGACTTTGTCCACTATGATGGTTTTAGCAGCAATGCCTTAGCTATTATGAAAATCATAACATGTTCTTAATGGTTTCCACAATTACATTTTTTATTCCCATGATATTTCATCATGGTTAATATTCCTTTATGATCTATGCCTTATGTATTATCAAGATTTATGTCATTGCTTATGTTCATGGTTTTATGTTCAAATGGTTATGGATTGTTTTTATGTTCTCCATGTTTACCCTTACTGAGCATTTGAGCTCAAAACTTTTATGTTTTTTCCCCAGGATATAAATAATGTTTTAGTTAATAAAACAAAAGGGGAAGATATTTATGAGAGATGTTGAATATCTTTCACCATGATTAAAAGATTATGTTCTGAGTTTCAAAAGACACTAAACTAATACAATCTTTAGGCGTATGTTTTTGTAATGTATTAAGTATTCCAAAAAAGTAATTTAATGTGTATGTATGTCATGTAAGGGTATCTACAATTTAAATTCCCTTTTTGATGACATAATACCAATTATTATTTCAATGTTACTCTCTCATGACTCGTGATTGAAAATTTCCATATGGTTCATGTATTATTAACTACTGGTATTTATACCATGAATCTAGACTCTAATATTTGATATATAGGTTATAGTTTTAATATTTTATAATCTTGTAATCATACCCTTGTACTCATGTTGTGTTTATGTATTAACCATGTTTACCATAATTGAGCTTTAATGGTCACCCTTTCTCATGTTTTATTTTAATATGTTTTTATGATTAATATTACTTGTGATATGTATAATAAGTGTATTAGTTATAACAAACTATGATGGAGATTATGTAGAATGCATATGAACCAAATATTTATGTTTCACTATTTCCAATGGGCTAATACCTTTACAATCCTCACATGTCTATTTATATAATGTAATGAAAATTTATCTAAAAATATATAATATCGATGTATGAGATGTTTGGGCCTATACATTGACACTCATAGCCTGAAGCATTTAATTTCATTACTACATTATCATAAGATCCAACTAAAAAAATACTAAAGGACCAAATAGTTTAGTAGTCACGATAAACTAGATAAATACTTGAATCAAATATTGCAATTGAAATCCAAAAATAAAACATAATATTTTTTTAGAACACTATTTCCCCCAAAGAATATCCTTGTATATCTACCAAAAAACATAACCTGGTATCCAAATGAAATTATAACAAAACAAAGTGTGTTCTTAGAAGCATAGTTAGGGAAAGTGTACATCACAAGATATCATGAATAAATAAGTATAATAAAAACGTAAAGGTAAAAAACTAAAACTCAATCCATTTAGAAAATAACCTGACCATTGTATTGTAAGATAAAATTATGATCTAATAATTCCATATAAATAATCATATGTTCTAAAAAAAATTCACATATATTCTATCGAATAGAACAGTCACATTGAAATCTATAGTTGATCCCGTAAGAAGGGAATTCATAATGTTGAACATCATAACCTTACCTTCGAGGCCTCATTCAAGGAAATCATACATAAATGTGTAATTCTTAGAAAAAATACAGAAGCTAGTTTCTCTCATGTGACCAGCCTATGAATTGAGGGGATATAGAGGGCCCTTCCTATCACATAATAAGTCCAATGAATTCCACATATGAAATGGGTGAGGAATAATAAATATAAACTTTCTTATTTAAAAACTAACATATAAATTTTTAACAATTTCCTCAATCAAGAAATATAATCAAAACTATTCGGAGTAATATAGATAATGGTAATTAAATTGTACAACCTCAGTCAAACTGATCAAAAACCATCCAAATAAAAAATAAGTATGATATAAACACAACATATCCCCAAGAAATCATATTTATAATATTTTTTTGATTTCATTGATGAATTGAATTAACAAAAAATTCCATTAAAATTGTTTATGGGAATAATATTCTTGAATCTTTGAAAATATTTTTAAAACTAATATTTCACAATTTTTTTGAAGTAAATTTATTTGAAATTAAAAATATAAAAATACAATGGAATATTTTGAACAATTTATGGTGATGATGGTTAGAAATTTCATACATGCGGTACATTTCAAAAAAATATTCCTTTCAGATTTTTGATAAAATCCAAATAGTCCATGCCCAAAAAACAACATTATGATTCTTTTTAAAAAAATTAAAATTTTAAATAATGGGTAAAAATTAATTTAATAAATATTTTTTTGATTATTAATATCATTATTGAAAACATTTCAAAAAACATGGTTTTTTAATAAATATATTTTTCTACCCAAGTGATAAATAAAGTTGAATTTTCAGAAAAAAATCCCATTAATTTTAAGTACTAGATTGAGGAAATTTATATGATTACATAAAAATATCATTAATAAATATAATATAAAAATTTAATTTCTTTAGTGATAAACCACACTATTTCATCATCATAAATTTAATCATAAATATTCCCGATAAATGAGGATATTATAAAATATACTATTGCCACTTTGGTAACTTTGGATTTATAAGCCCCATGAAATTAATAATATAAAATGAAACATTAAATACCATTAATATAAAGTTCTTTTTATGTAACATAAAAATGGTAAGTATATTCACTACACAAAATAACTATGTTTTAAACATGGCATACATTTCACAAAAGTAAAAGTGAGACGAGAAACCCTTACCAAAGATTTTATTTCCATCATACATGTTCGATCCTCCTAAAAAATATAAGATTATTATAAATGTATTATATTACCATAATAATATATTTAATACGATATATTATTTAATTATAGTTTTCACCTATTTATTAACATTTTATCCTTTAAATCATTATTTTCGGTGATAATTAGTGTGTTTTACCACCAAGTTTTGGTTCAATAATTTAGGCATATTTAAATTGATAAAGGTTCAATAAAATACATAATTTTAACTGGGATGTAAATTTAATATATATTATTATTAAATTTTACTATTGTAATCTGTAAAATGTATAGATAAAAAATGGATTACAATATTCCATGATATAGTAAGCCGTACGTATGCATGAATTTTGATTCAATTTTTCTCGACAGAAAGAATGAATTTAAAATAAATTTAATTTACATTTTTAAAATAATTAATAATTAATATTTATAATTTATTTTAATAAATTAAACCCTTATTACTAACTATGTAAAAATAAAATGGAAAATATATCACATCGTTAGTTGGAGGTGGCAATCCACATGTACACAGGATCACTGTTACTATTTTCCAAAGGATTGGTAGGTAAGAAGTTAAATGTGTTATTATATTTTCATAAGTATATTTAAGTAATAAATATCACAAAAATTTATTAACTTCATCCTTACTAAATTCCAGGTAATGTGTATATGAATAAAAAATCACATTGTTTGGCGAGGCAATAGTCCATCGTACACATGATTGGTGTCATCATATCTCTCCATAGAATTGTATGTAATAAGTTATACCTGACATCATAATTATTGAATTGTAATAATTTATTAAATATTATATATATATATATATATATATATTTTAAATCTTCAATTTTAACAAATATGAAAGGTTTTTATGGAAGAAAATTACATCGGTTCATGAGGTGGTCGTCTGTCACACACACAATTGACATTTTCATTTCACATTTGAAGTTATTTGATATGGATTTTAGTAATTCCATTAAAATAATAAAATATAGGTATATATTTGATAATGGTGTTATTATAATTGAAAATATTATTAATATTAGAAGGTGTTATAAGAATAAGTAAAATAAAATTACATAGTTAAAAACAATACCTCTTCTTTCGAGAACCACTTTAGGTTTTCTCTAAACCCTTACTAGATTGTGCTTATGAAAAAATGGCCTATGTGATTTAAGGAGGTAATTAAGGAATATATTTGTGCATATATTGGATGACAAAAGGTTTTTGGAGTGTTAATAGGAGAGGGAGTGACTAGACTTTTATAAGTGGGTGTGGGGGAAAGAGTGGGATTTTTTGAAATGAATAAATTATACCCATGTTTTATCCGGGAAACAACCTCCAAAATATATCATTATATAAAAATAGTTGTTATAACGTGAATATATGTTCATTACATATGTTTTGTACATTTTTTATAGTTTAAAATAAAATAGAACTCACATATGTTATCAAAAAGAGGGATTACAAATACAATTTCTCATATGTATGGAATGTTTTTATATTGAAATTAAACAAAAAATTGATCCTAATGAACTAAATATTTAAATTTTAAATATAATTTATTTAATTTTACTGTAGATAAAATACTAAAATATAATTTAAATTTTAATATAGTTTTCATGATATGGATTTTAAAAAACAAATATTTTAAATTTTCTTAAAAAAATTAATCTTTTATAAAAATTATCAAAACTTCACACTAAGTTCATTTTGATATGCCGATTTAAAAAATAAATTTCATTTGTCAAATTTTATTTTATCGTATAGGTAAAAAATAATATGAAAATACATTCTCCAAACTCGATGAATCTACCCTTTAAATAAATACAGTTTTTTCATAAACATTTATTTTTCTTTCAAATAATATTTTTTTTATAATAAATAGATAGCCATGGAATTTATTTTATACATGTATGAAAATTGTAATTTTCATAGTATATTTATTCCTATTTAAATATTAAAATTTAACCACAAGGATTAAATAGTAATTTTTTCAGTAATTATATTTTAATACATTATTTTTTTAATTTAAACTAGATGTTTCTTGTATCACATGCTGTAGAATAAATTGAATTCATTTAAAATGAAATACATATTAAAGTTTTAGGCTATTATAATATCTTATACTATTGGTTATTCATTTAATATATTAAATCAAACATGGTTTTATTATTTTATGATCTCTCATTCGTACACTTATATTATCATACAAATTATTCATTAACAATCATTCATTATTATAATTATTTGAGGTGTTAACTAATTTATTATCTCATTCATTTTTTGTTGCAATTTATTGTGTCTGTGTAAAATTATTATGGTCCTATTATCTCAATAATGTTAAAAATGATAGAAATATCAAAGATATTCATTTAATCATTTCTTATTACCATTTAAATAATATGGAAATGAAAAAGGGACACATCGCTTCATTGAGTTAATATTCAAAATTTAAGCACGAGTGACAATATAATTTTATAATATAATGGAATGTAATAAGGTATATATCATATTATAATTATAAAATCATAATTATATTATAAATATTATATATATTCATTAGTTCCAAATTTTTTACCATCTATGTAAAATTGTGATGAAAAACGAATTACACTACTTCATGGAGTTGGTAAACTGTACATATTTGTGAGTAATGTTTTCACTTTACAGATAAATGAAAAGAGGTATAAAATGGGGATCCCATAATCATAATAACATATCAGTATATTTATGATAATATATTAATTTTTTCTTATATGGAAAATATATTTATTTGATGTAGAATAAGAATGAAATTTGGAAGAGTTCGTAAATATGGCTACCTTTTCATGACTATAATTCCATTAGATATCAATTATTGAAATATAAGGTCGGTATTTTGGAATCAAAAAAACCTCTATATCATTTATAATTTTGTTTATAAGATAAATGTGTAGGTTTTGGATGATCTATCGTGGTTATTACAGTGTAAAGAGAGGGGAAAAGGGGTGTCCTTTATAAGAGAGGGTAGGGGAACTCAATGAATTACATAAAATATTAAATTATAATAATTTAATTTTCATGAAAAAAGATCCAAATTTAGAAAAAATTTTATAAGATGAGTATATTTATAAAACATTACATCCAATAACCTTTTCATAAGTTTTGGTTATGTTTTACACTTATCTCTTAGTTTTAAACCATCATTGACCTGTTTTACAATTACTTTTGTATAATTTTTTATACCCTTTAAGTGCAAATTATATTATCATAAATGTAAAATAAAACCATATATAGACTTTGGATTATATTTTCAACCATATTACATTAATTTTTTTGGAACTTTTTATCCAATTTGACTTTGAAAACAAAATAAATGAATATTATTTAGAATATAAATCTTAAAAACATCTTTAATACATTATATACTTCATTAAAATTCATTGTATACTATAACTCACTCAAAAAAATTAATTTTAGAGTTTTTAAAATCATTTACATAGTTTTTCTACCAGTTTCACAAGAATTGTTTCGGCATTGTGTAAGAATTAATAGTAATTATTCAATCAATAAAAAATAAAAAAAACATAACCTTGATACAACTAATTTAATTGTATTAAAAATTAGTTTTTATATTCATTCATAATGTATATGTATCCTTATGTAAAGGATTAAAATAAATTAAAAGAAAGAAAGGGAATTTTTTTAATTTTCATTAGTTAAAAAATATAATTTTAATTACCATGCTCATATGGAACCAAAATCCCATATACTTGAATTACAGATTTATATTGATAAACTAATCAAATAAAATGAAATAAAGGAACGTTTTTGATTAATTATTAACACCTTATCAACTTATTTTTAACCTTAATTTCTTGATTTACCATTTTCTAATGGGATGAATTTTAAAATTGTTGTTATTTAGAATCTCTAAAAATAAATCGGTGTTATTTACCAAATTTGTATCTTCTAATTAAAAATATGGTATCCATTTTATAATATTCACATTCAATAATTGGATTAAATTTACATTAAAATAAATGTGTAATATTTAATAAAAAATGTTCTAGAAAAATGTGTTTTTATGAATAAAATATAAATTATATCAAATTAATGTTTTTTTATTAAAATGAGATTTATATAAATACAATGTAACATATGTTACATTAATACCACATCTAAAACATAATGTGAATTTTAATTATTTAATTTAATGAAGAGTAAGGATAGTATATGAAAATTTTCTATTTTCACTATTACCTAAATAATCAGTCATTTTAGATAATAGAACAATTTAACTGTAAGTTATTTTGGAATATATGATGTAAAAATTGAAATTAATTTTAGAAAATTAACTTTATAAAATTTAAGAATTTAGGTTCCAATCATTCTCTTAAATAAAACTATGTGTATTATAAAATTGTTTCTTTTAAAATAAAAAACATACTATAATTGAAGCTCATGTGATACAGTTAATTCCTTTCATCTTTAGGAATAGTAGTGAAATATAGAAACGGTCCATGTGTCAAATCATAATGCATTTTCTTTGAATAGTGGTAGTTTTTTCATTGTATGATTTGGTAGTTATATCTATCCATTTCCAGGACCATTGCAATGATTTTTGGGATAGTGTTTATAATCCACTATGCTCATCACCTGAGGATGAACCCCTTGAAGTGTGCATCTAGGGTTATATTAGGGAATTTCCATAGATTTATAATTTATAAAATAGGCATTCAGCTCGAATTGGAGAAGATCTTGTACATCAATGAAATTACTCCCCATATAGTATAATAGAGTTATGAGGCCTTTATAACTGTTTGGAATACATTTAGACTTCTTTCTCCAACATAGGGATAGATATCAATAATTTTACAAGAATATGAATATTGGAAAAACCTATTAGTGGGATGAAAAATTAAACAATATTTTCAATGACATTAAATAGTGTCTACTATATTGTTCAATTATAAATTTATAATTATGTGGAAAACAATTGGTCCTCTATGAGACATCCTTGATATGGTATCATGAAAAAAATTAGTCCAAAATAACAATGAAGGAAAAGTGAATAGTTTATATTATCTCAGTCTCAGGATTCTAGATATCGAGACCTTATATTCGTACATCAATAAGAACTACCTTGCTATGGTCATAAGATTCCAAAATTTATTTCCACTTGTTTAGAATCATATGGTCTCATTGATCTCTTAAATCAATACAATAAAGTATATCCTTAACCATCATTTTTTATTAAATGATGGTTGTGATGGATAGAAATCATTTAGTAATTAGAATTTAAATTTTCCCCAGAATAGGATTCCATGGGTTAACAATTATCAATTAACATTCTATGAAACCAATTCTTGAGAAGTTTCCTAAGGTTACTGAGTTTTATAAAAAATGATAGTCCCTTGAAATGAATCCAAAACATGCAATAATATGCACACTTATGGTGCCTCCCAAATACATATTGGAAGAAGATGGAACATACCATAATCAGTAGGTCTAGCATTGGAGTTGGATTCATCACTCACACAAAGGTCCTCATTCTATATTAATTACATTTATTATAACAATTGAATAATAATAGGTATTAATATGAATACCTTACTCATATTTTTTAATTGAACAAAGTGATTTAGGTCCCTATAGTTGAACTTGAAAGGCTACCATAATCTGGTCATCAAACAGATCAAGGATGAATACACAATCTGGAAACATGATCGTTTCTTCTTACTTGAGTGAAACCATTAGTTGATAGATAAACTCTTCTCTGATTCATAGCCATAACATATCCCATAGTCTTAGAATTATGAAGTATATTCCCTAGAAAATGGTCACATCCCCTTCCAATTAGGACTTGGATGACATGACCATTCATGTGGCATATTACAAGATAATGAATCTCTACACCAAATAAAGAAGAATAACATGTAAATTTACTTACCAAAATATATTCATAATAATATACCTTAAATGTTGATAATATGGGGGAGACTGATAACCATATAACTCCTCTCATTGAGTACCCCTAGTATGTAATACCACAATCATCATTAACTTAGTGAGAGAATATCAGACAAAAAGTAGTTATCTTCAACATTTATGATGGCCTCAACTAAGATAAAGTTAACTAAAAGTGAATCTTCATTGAAATTTTTTTCCACCACATTCGTTTAAAAGGGTTTAATCATGTCTTTAAATAGGTTCATTTGATGACATGTGGATCTCCCTAGAAAAGATGTAATCACTCTATCCATATATAAAGTTTGAGATACATCTAGACCACCATGGTTTATAATTGAATGTAATTCAACAATAAGCGTACATAATTATAGATTTATGACTACTTAGTACACTATCATATAGATATTCTCCATGCCACTATGTACTCTTGTATTTTCTGTACATGGAAATTGATATAATTTGTTTATTCCCACAAGGTAAAACCAATTCGTTTCTATTTATACACATTGGAACTAATTTATTTTCAATGTTGAATGAAACCATTCCATTCAAGAATTTGAATACCAGGTTTGTGACAAAGTTCATGAAATCCCATATCATTCATAGGTTTGGGATCCTACACACTATTCATATGGAAAAATTCACCGACTTCTAAGATAGTGAGTTGATGAATGTCAATTCCATGTACAATATATGTAACAATAATACAACATGCTATCATGAATGTGTATATGGGTATAATGAATCATTTAAAAATTCCTTCTCAAATATCATGTAGATGATGGGTAATTAGAAAAATAAAATTTTTCTTATCAAACTATACAATTCATTGGGGGAATATTAGATGAATAATAGAACATCCTCCAAGAACACTCCTTACTCCATATTATATAGAAGAGATGATTACTTATAATTATTTTTCTTTATCCATCACTATATATTTCCATATATGATTATTTGATTTTGGGAAACTTTTATGTTGTCTATTAATAATATTTTAATACATTGATGAAAATAGACTATTCTAGATCACAAATGGGAAGGACACTTACTCAATCAAAAGTTATACCTCAATGGTTCAAACTTAGTGATCACCAAGAATATAGAGAGAATCACATCTCTGACCAATGAGATTCTCCTCAAGAAGAACTATGTCAATTCTTCATGGATTTAATCTACATGGAACTGATTTCATTCAACATGACACTAGAATTCTTGAGATAATGATCATTTCACCTAAAATTAAACAGGTTGGAGTTGGTAATCATCAGACAAACCTAATTTTAACCGAATATATACAGTCTATGCTATAAGTCATTAAAATACCTAAAAACATTTCTCATCATGTAACCCTATAATACATGACTCTGGGGTCCAAAATGCATATCTAAAGTCTATATATCATATTTTTCTCATATTATATTGTTAAATTGAATGATTATTTCCCTTTTTATATGATATTACACTATAATACAATATTTCTCATCTGGATGATATTAAAATGTATTGCTAATATATTTCATTATAATTATTAAACTACAATATTCTGTTCAAATCATCATTTATAGTGTTAGAACCCCATCTAGAGTTAGTCTCATAATGTACTATTCAGTAGAAACTATGTGAGTCTTTATTCTTATTTCATTGGATACATAGTGATCTAGGGATACCTTAATATAATACCAGCCACAGTTTCTATTTCTACCCCCTACACTTGATGTATAATATAGAAATAAATAGTTCCACATATTTTCATCAAATTTTGATGACTATCCGCCAAATAGATGGGGTTGAACCACTCTAGTACTGACATTATCATAGGATGTGATAAATGGGTGGTGGTGTTTTATCGAGAGTGTTGAACTCTACCCAAACATATTTTCTAGTTTTCTTTTATACTCTAGGGTCACATGGTTTAAATCATGTTTAACCCTTAATTTCGAAATATCATCCCTTATAGTGAGGAATCAACACCCAAAAGGTCCACTAACCCTCTGTCTAAGGTTTTTATCATAGAGGACACATGGAAGCATCATGATTGGTCCTAAATTATAAATTGGGATGGTATTAAACCATAATTTATTTCCTAATTCATGAAGATGTGGTGGTTGAATCCATTCTTTAAACTTGATAAATGGACATTGTTTCCTATTTGACCTGTCCATTGTCTTTCAAATCCTACAAACCTTGATTTAATTTTCTTCCGCAATCCCTTTATATGGTGGAATTTAAACTCCCTTGTTATTACACATTGTGAATCTATGAATGATGGAAATTAAAATCTATCTTATATGGTTTATCCCCGATTAGACTCCCCTTTTTGGGTAACATTTAGTGGTAAATGAGATATTAATACCCTATAAGATTTTCCCAATTGTTCACTATTATGTGACCTAGGTGATATTCTTATGATACTTATTTATCTCACTGATCATAACCCATTGTATTCTTAGGGGTTTTATTGAATTATTTCCCAACATGATTGAGGAATGTCATATTTAGAAGTAGGGATCCACAAATGACATATTTGTAAGAAGCTAAATGGTATCACTTTCATTAGTCTCTATAATAAGATCTTAAAATTTACATAGAATAATAGTCCATGTCATATAATAAAATTTTTGCAATATATATCTCTCAATACATTAATTTAAACTATACATTCCCTTTCATACTCATTAAATTATGTTAAACTACATGATTAACATCCTTTACATTCGATTATATGACATAAAAGGGTATGTTTCTTTGGATCTTAGTCAAAGATAATTCTAGCCTTTTTGGTCTTGTGTTTGTATTTATTACAACATCCTTTAAAACTAGGTGAGGCTTGTTTACTACTTCATGACATATGTAGTGACACCAAGATCAAAACACATGGGTCAAGACAAAGAACTCATGTCTATATTCCCCCCATTTCATCTGGTGATGACACTTTTTAACATCCCCAACTGGGTTCATTATTTGGTTTTCATTCCATAGAAACTAAAAAAATTATTTATCCCTCTTCTATATAGGAGTCTTATATGTGTACATGTATCTTTGGAACTATGATTGGCTTCATTTTCTCTTTATAGATTGATACCAGGTTCTCTTATCATAGTCCCATCCAAAAGTCTATCATTGACTCTTCTGGGTTATAGTTCTCGTTTCTTTCATCATGTTTCTTGTTATCCTAGTGAATCAATATAGTAATACACTAAGAATAATACTATAAAAGATACATTATTTTAATTTATATCCTCTCTATATATGAATCATGATATTAATAATTTTTTATACACATCAGTGTTTGTATATAATGGTATTGGGTTTTCAATTCGTGTTGAGTTCACCCTACTCCTATTACATATAGGCCACCATATTTTCTCCACACTTCATGAAGATAAAATTCCTACATTCCTCATTAATCTTTATTTAAATTAACATGGGAAACATTCAATTCATATTAGCTCCCCATCACAATTTTTATTATACATATATATTCAACTTAATTACAGGAACCACAAATGTAAACACTATATACCCACCTCAAGGGTGGTCCATACATTTCCCTGAGATACTAGACAATTTGAGTTCACCATGGGCCCCACTTATATGTAGGCCATCTCCCCCTAGTCCTGATATCATGAACATGAAATTCATGTTTTGTGGTATGGTTTTCATGAACCTAAACATTGAACACTATTCGGATCATCATTTCCTTAATCCATGTTAATTTTAATTGGAGGTGACATATATTGTTGTTAACATCTACAATCCAAGAAATTTTATTTAATTATACTCTGATATGTAGGAAACCACAATACCCATGGTTTGTGATGTACAAACCAAAACATGTATGATACCTTAGTCTAAATTCCTTGACCACAAACCTAAATCCATTATCCCTGAATCTTTCAACCACAACATTGGGGATCAATGCCACATATTCAGGTTTTTATTTCATAATTAATATAAATAATTCAACACCTCTTGGTCCATGTTTTATAACCTTAAATTACTCAGTATCAGATATAAACTATATATTTCCTAGGGAATGGTCAAATTTTTTCCATTTCAACCAGGAGTTCGACTGTCCATCAAACTTTGTGCGTGATGTTGATATGTATAAGAAAGAATAGTGAATTCAATGTGTTCCATAGATTCCTCTAAAATATTTTATTCTCTTTCACTATCAAAAGTCATGTCCCTGGAGTCTAAATTTACCTATCAACCATTTATTTCCCAATAGACTCCACTATGATGGTGGCAGAGTGTCTCATGGCCCACATATCATTCAGGGTTTACATCCTAAAAGAATGTTACTTTTTATAAACACGAGTTATCTTATTTTTTGAATATGGTTATACATAAATCATAATTTTCATTCGACACATTATCGATTATATAGTAATAGAATCCCTACTTTTTACATAGTCAGTATCAATCATAAACCTATGTATTACCACTTTTGTGAGTTTGATCGTAGAATTCATGACATACCTTCTTATGATCCAACTTACTAAAATAAAAGTATTAATACCCTATTTATTTCACTCTCATACATCTTGGTATATTGGTAGGGTGATCCAATACTGTGGATCCACCCAATTGTTTTCCTATACCCTTATTGGATTCCTTAATAGACGATTCAGAATTTTTAATTAGACCCATAAATACTTATCTAACCATCCTAGTTGACATGAGTAACCTTTCATTACTCATTGTTTCTCAAATCGAGCATAACTCATGTGACCATATAATATTTTTGTAGTATGTTAGTAACCATGATTAAGATACCATGTTAGTCCTAGTATCATGGAATTAAACTAAAAAACCCATATCATCTTCACTATTAATGATCATGATTAATTTCATCACTACAAGATATTAGTACAACACACAATTCAACATCTTTTTATAATGTTAAAGGACAATATAAACATACGTGATATATGATTTTTAATCTCATTTTACAATTATATTTGAATGAATTAAAATAATATTGTTCACTATTATTCATCTAATATGACACCCCTTATTGGGTTTGGTCTTTTAAAACACCCACCATTTCACCCCACTTCAATCTACAATCTAAATAAAAAATAAAACTCTTTCTCAGTGAACTACATGAGGCTCGATTTACAATATAAGAGATAAAAAGTGAAATATAAAAACATTGAATAGGGATCATCCCAAAAAACTAACACTATTTCATCTTAAAATGTAGGTTTCATCGTTGAACCATTTTCATAACATTTTCTTGCTCAAATCTAGGATGATTACCATGTTCAATAATCCAATATTAATGGGATATATTGATGACGTATAATTTTTCTTGGTTGTGATCTTGTGATGTGGCCATACCAAATACATATCTGGTCTCCCTCTTTCCTTCTCTCTAGAGTGTCCACACACACTACCATACAAATTTCATACATGAGGTAGATCTATATGAATTGAATCCCCCTTCAAGAGAATTTTTTGGATATATTACTACTCAATGGGAAATGTATGGACATTCATATTGGTTATCCTAAGACAAACAACAAATTCCTCGTATATCCCACCTCATTATGACATTCATTTTCCCACTAGGTTGTAAGAAACATAGATATTGGAATTTATTTTTATAATTTATCATATTTTTTTCCAAATGTATCCCATAACTAAAATGTGTCACATTTTATGTGTCATAAATTATAATAATTACAAATATGTTAATAAAACAACTATAAATAAAAATTAATATATTTATGAAAAATAAAATTATTACATTTAGAGGATATATGATTAATATGATTTATCTTCGAGAACGAGCTGGTGGGTATCATTAAAAAGTATTTTTGGGGAGGGAGTTTTCCCAGAGAGTCATGTTCCACAACATTTATTCTTATTCTCGTGTTTAAAGATACATCTTATTTGAAACTAATCAGAACAATAAGCATCTTCAATTTTCCCTATAAAATCCTTACTGTTATGATATCCAATGGCTAGAAGTGAATCTTCATAATTCAAATTATGATAACTAGAATGGTTTCATCTAGGATGGGACCACTCAAACCATAATTCCCATGGAATATTAAAAGGTTTGTTACATTAATAATAAATTATCTGTGTCTAACATATCAATATACTTCGATATAGAAAAATCCTAGGATAGAGGTGAGTGGAGCTTTTTTGTTAGAGACATGAGATGACTAGGCTTCTCTAGAGGTTGGTGATCAATTAATTAGATACATTGAGTGTCTATGGTTTTTAGTTACCTTAATGCTGAAAATATATGGTTTTAATATATTAGAATGGGGGATAAGTAAATGGATCACTTATCCCCTAGTGTTTTCAAGATTATCTAAAACACTTCTAGTAGGTACTTGAATAAATGTTGCACTGATGGGTGAGTTCATCCATTTTGATGTAGCATGAATCTTAGGGTAATTAATCACCTTTTTTTGTGGATGATCATATATTTTTTTTAGTGGAAGAAAAATATAATTCTAATAGTTTAATCATATTGTTGATAATTTTTTTTCAAATAGAGAAGCCAACTCATTAATCATGTGAAGAGAAGTGTTTATATATCCAAGTTATGTTTGTATGTAATGGGAAATAAAATTCGATAATGGCTTGGGGTCTCCAAAATATAGTTTCTCAAGAAATAATTAAGAGACCCAATATCCTTAGGTTGGATTCTTATTAAATATTTCAATGGAATTGTAGATAATATATCCTCTTTTACCCTTAATTATAAAAATAATGATCTCTCATTTGGTGGATTATTACCTTGTTTATAATGACTTAACCAAAATTTATATTTTTTTTCAGTTACCATTTTCCCCATGGTGATTATACATACCATTATAAATATCTTGATTATCTACATCTACGATACAAAGGATAAGGGAAGGTACAATTAGACATCATGGTACAATAATGGATCGAGATACTGAGGTTGGTTGAATCAATTTACAATGCGTTAGATAAACCATGGAATTCATTTATGTAAAGATTTTATGGGATATGATGGAAGGTTGATACCTTTTGGAAAGGATCACCACCACTAAACAGGGAAATCATTTGGATTTTTTTGGAGGAATAATAACAATGTTTTGGTATATTACCCACCTTGACATCCGTAATCTATATTATTATTCTAATAAATACCATCATCTATATGTGTAAACCTAATTATTTTTTATCTCATATGAAATTAACATATACATTTTCCTCTTTTCAAAAGGTGGGGTTTTATTCCTTTTTATAATGCCCGTTTCAAAGAAGGAATTTTAAAATACAAAAAATTATTCCCTTCTAGGATCATTTGATTAATCTTCCACATTTTATTTTCTTGAAGGGGACATTATGTTTTTTCCAATTATCTATTATTATCTATTCTTTGAAAATAAATTTATTCAAAAAAAATTGAACTCATTCTTCAAAAAATATCTTTTAAATGTTACATGTAACTATTTATTTTATGATATTAATAAACAAAATTATAACAAATATTGTATCCTACAATTTTAATTTCATCTTTATCATAAAAGGATATTCTTATATAAGTAAATATTTTTCAAAAAATAGAATCTATATTAAATTATACTATTTTGGGGGATTAAACTCATATAAATCCATCTGTACCTTTTTATTTCCAACACATCGAATGTAATTGATTTGATATCCAATGCCTATACTTTGTGAACACTATATGTTTATTTCCATTAACTAAAGTGTTTTTACATATATTACATATTTTTTTATTTGAGAAATTATTGATATAATCATAATACCTTAATCTATATGGTTAAAAAATAATATGACCTATAATATTGATTAGGGTTATCTATCTATAATGTTTTTTAATGTCATTGGATTCATATTTATTTTCCATGGGTATACTATGTCCTGATTATTGATTTAATTATGAATGTTTATCTTATATGACTATATTTCAAAAAGGATATGAAACAATTTATATTTCATAATTTTATTTATGATATGCTGAATGACTTATTTTATGTTTCACTCATATAGTTGGAATATGATAGGTGGGGTGTTATATTTCCCTCCAATGCATTGGTTAAGGATTAATTTATTAAGAGATAATTATTTGTGGAAATACTTGGATTTGTTGAAAACATTAAAGGGATGAAAAAAGATATTTGGTCATAATGTTTCTTATTATTATGTTTGTTCCATAATTAATTTTTTATTTTTATGACTATATTATACTCCCATGGATCATGTTCCATGAATCATATTTCTCCAATCCCTTGAATCACATATTTTATTATTCCACACCATATTCCAGGACTCATGTTTTATTGTATATGATTTCTTTGGATTTATTTACTTATTTAAATTGATTATACCAATTTTATCATGTTATGTTTACATATGATAGTTGGCCATTATCACTTTTACTTATCCTTAATGTGAAAATGAGCTCACCATATTCCTATGCTTTCCTCTATAATTTATGAAAATAAATATAAATTATTATTAGTATAGAATGGGTTCAAGTGTTGCTCAATTATAGGGATACATTCATAGGGGTTTGAAAAATATGATTCAATGTACATGATCCTAAAACATTCAAAAAAATTCATTCATTGGATTACGCGTTTAGTAATGAAATATAAATTTTATCGTATGTGAATTTTGTAAAAAATGATAGGATCATCTCAATTTAAACTATAGGTAGTGTTTAAAAAATGTGATTTTAGTGGTAGATGCATGAGTGTGGGTATAGGATTATATTGTTGGTATAATAGAATAGTTTATATATTGATTATGATTAGTTCAGTTCCTTTAGATATTGGGATATGAGAACATTTTTAAAAACCCAATGGATATGCCTAAGTATATAATGACCTCATGAATTGTTATAAAGAACAAATTTTATGGTTTGAATAGAAATAAAATCCTTATCTAGATACAACACATGGGTGTAGGCTAACACAGATGTACCTTCAGGGGTCGTAACCTTAGAAGGGTCTATTGGTTATTAACTGATTCATCACCTTCTGCATGAAAAAAATCCTAATGGATGTTCTTTTAAAACTTCATTGGGATATTCTTTGGTCAATAATATTCTCATTTCAAGTCATTATAAATCATAAATTATGTCAAAAAAATTGGTTAGGGATTTTAAGATGACCCAACATAGTGAAACCGAGATTTAATAAAGAGTTATTTAGGATGAATTGATGGATAATATGATGGGTTAAAAAGTAAAGCATTTCAATGTATATTTTTATTATAATATTATTTATCTTAATTATTTTATGATATTAATTATTCATCACTTAGGTTAACCCATATTTCTTTTAGTTGTGGTTGAACATTGTAGGAATGAAGAAAAAAATAAACACCATAGAAAATGAAGAGGTTTTCCCTATGATCAAATTAATGGGAGAATAAATGATGTAATAAATCATGTGCGTATTAAAAATTAGATATTGTGAATTATGATTAATAATTTGAACAAATTTTATCTTAAAAAAACAAAATAAGTGATGTTTGGTGTCCTATATAAGTTCTGTTGATGGAGATTATAAAAGAAAAAAGATTAAATTTTCATTGTGTCAAAAATGATTGGGGAGACACCCATAGTGATTGTCTTAATGGAATGGGATAATGCCTTATTTTTTGTAATAATGTGAACAATGAAATAAATGTCCATGGAAAATAAATAAATCAGTTATCATTTAAAATGTATTAATTATTTTTCTTATGTAAAAATAGTGAACATGATAATATTGAAATTTGAAAACATCATAACAATACTAATATTCATGGTTGTATGAAAGATTAATTATGTAATAAGTTGATAAAAATTCATCCATGGAGGTAGTTTGATGATTAAATTATCCATGTAGAGGATTACACAGAATTAATATCATAGTATTTATCAATTATAATTGTGAGTATTCAAAATTTATGAGGTTTATATATAATCACTAAATATTATATAAGTATTTTTTATGGATTGGAATTGTAACCTGGTTTAAAAAACCCTCAAAAGTGATTTTATTATAATATAACATTTTTGGAGATAATTATTGAAGAAAACATGATTGGGGATATATAAATCATATCATTAATATGTGATTTTTTGTGATAATATGGTTTATGGTGGATAAAAATGTATACTGATTTGTATAATGTAGGTTAGATAATATTTGTAACCTTGGGATTGATATTTTATTTGATAAAAGTTGGTTTGTAATATTTTTGGTGAAGTTACTGATCATTTAGGATTATGGTATACGTAACGTCCCAGTTCTAGAAGCAACCCAAAAGCACCCCGTACTCGGTTGGTCACATGGTCTCTAGCGCATTTCCCTGAACTCTAGAGGATGCTGACTATAATCAAGGGACTTGGTTGTGATATTGGGGAAACTATGCCCTCATTGGAAGAGTACACAATGGAAGTAAACAAATATATACAAGAGCACAAGTAATAATAATATCATACCAAAAATAAACAGTGGAAAACTGATAGAATAAACTGGAGCACATATATATAATGATACATGGTACATATATCTAGGAAAGCAGCGAAACCAAGAACAATGATGAAATACAGTACTAAACCAAGTAAAAAATAAAAACAGTAATCAACTCCACAACATCGCAGGCCTATGCTTGGTCTCGTGCTTTCCAGATCCACAGCATGTCAAGTACCTGAAGTAGAAGGGTGTTATCCCATGTCTAGACCTACAACAATATAATCTATTTGGACCCAAAAGCACGACCCAAATAGGGTGTGAGACTAATCCCAGTAGGCAACCACCACAAGATCTGTGCTTAACAGTCAATGAGTATATGGCAGGAAAAAGTGTATGAAATAGTAAATAAGAAGGTACTCAATAGTAAAAAATCCACAGTTTCAATATCAAGCAACAACTAAACAAGCAGATTAACACAAAAGGTAACCCTCTGTGAAGCAGACTCTATCTAACCCCTCTAGTCCTACCTTACAATTACAAGCAAGCAGCAATACAAGGGTAACCCTCTGGGAAGTACAGTAAGTCTAACCCCCCTGGTTGAGCTTAATCATAGGCTCTCTGAGGAAGCACTCTCCATCAATTCCCCCTATAGTATCGTATCGTATATAGAGGCACTCTAGGGAAGTACTTACATCAAATTTCCTTAGTAGACCATGTAGAGGAACTACATACACTCTGAGGAATCTCTCAACATCAATTTACCTTGTGGTCTCGCATCATAAAATTATAAAGACACTCTAGAGAAGCCCTCAACGTCCATTCTCCCTATGGTCTATACACCAGGTTCTCATGGCCCCGTGTAAGTCAACGTTGTGTAGTAGCACACATCGGCCAAGGTAAAACTTGTGAACTACTTGTCTAGAACTCAACAGCATAACAGAACAACAATCACACCATCCAACAATACAAGGCATGGGAAAGTAAACAGTAGCCTAAAAGGTAAACTAAACCCAAAGGTCAGAATAAAAAAACACGCATGAGAAACTCATCCAAAGCATAGAAATTAAACCTATTCACAAACAATTATCATTTACTCAAGCATACGATCATAGCAGGAAAACAATAGGTATAAAATGGTAAGCGTGCAATACCTCGTTCATGGGTATTGGGAAATTTTGTATAAAAAAATCAAGGTCTTTCAACATAAAGGCACAAACCCCTTACCATGGCGTTTTTGGAACATTATAAGTGAACCTCGAAGCTTCAATCTTTTTATAACGTCGAAAAACTACAAAAATGTCTAAAACAATCAACCCACGATATCTCAAAAGAGAGAAGAAATTTGAAGATGGTGCTCTAGGAGAATATAGTACACACTGATGCAATTCCAATGCAATAGATGGTGTTTGATTCAGAGGACGGATGCACACTCGGGGGTTCGTCGATGATCCACGACCGTAAAGAGCTCTCATTCAAACGCGGCCTAAAAGAAGAGCGTTCTTGCGATTAGACGTGACCCCAATGCATTTAAGGAAAAAGAAAGTACATGGCATGTACTTTTGAAGTAAATGGCGTGTTATAGCCATTTCTATATGCCACTTTAAGCAGTCTCCAATTCATCCCCACATGGTCGTGTGTGTGTCCATGACACAGACATCACATGGCCTCCTGTGGAAAAGTTGTACATGGCGTGTACTCATAAAGTACGTGATGTGCACATAGAAAATATCTATAATTTTCCTATTTTCTAAAAAAATTCCAGAAAAGGAAAAACATACCTAAAAAGAAGATCGAGGTTCTTACAAACTTCCCCGCTTTAAGAAATTTTTCCTCGAATTTCCCTAGTGTGGCATAGATGAAAACCCAAATAGCTCTAGTCACTAGGCTCGTACATTGTCCTCCCTCTCACAAGTCTCATCCTATACCCCCCCGTGCTTCCATAACACTCATACCAGAGAAACATACCGGACATGGAGAACCTTTGTAATACGATCAAAAATCCGGATAGGATGTTCCTCAAAAGATGTATCCACTTCCAACTCAACATCCTCGAGTTGAAAGATATGAGATGGGTCTGAGAAGTAACTTCGAAGATGAGAAATGTGGAAAACATAGTGAATTTCCTAATACCTCTGAGGTAACTACAACTGATAGGAAAATGAATCGACTATCTCCAACACCTCAAATGGCCAGAACTACCTCGACGAAAGCTTACCCTATCTCCTGATCCTCCTGTTCCCCAACCACGGTGCGACACGCAGGAAAACATGATCCCTGATCTCAGACTCCAGAGGTTGTCTCCGCTGACCAGCATAAGACTTCTACCAAGACTACACTATAGACATCCTCTTATAAATCAACTCTATATACTCTGTGGTGTCTTGGACAAGATGAGGTCCCAGCCGAGCTGCGTCTCCTACCTCCAGCCAACATAAGGGTGATCGGAATGGCCTACTGTACAAAGCCTCATAAGGTTCCATCTGAATAGTTTCTTGAAAACTCTTGTTTTATGAGAACTCGACAAGAGGTATATGCTTCTCCCAAGAACCTCCAAAATCCAAGGTGCATGCTCTGAGAATGTCCTCATGCACTTGAATTGAACGCTCGAACTGGCCCTCTGTCTGGGGTTGATAAGCTGTAATCAAAAGTACCAATGTACCAAATGCCTTCTGAGGCCCCTGCCAAACCTGAGAAGTAAAATGGGAATCCCTTTAAAAAACAATGGAGTGTGGAACTCCATGAAGATGTATAATCTCTCATATGTAAAACTATCTAAACTCATCAACACTGAAGTTCTCCTTGATAGGCAAGTAGTAAGCATCATTTTTGAGTCTATCAATGATAACCCACACTACATCATTCCCTCAAGGGAACATTGATAAACCTGTCACAAAATCCATCGTGAAATCATTCCACTTCCACTCGAAAATAGGGAACTGCTGTAAAATCCATGCTGGTTGTTGATGCTCCGCCATCACCTACTAAAAGGGGGAACACCTCATGATGAAACCAGTAACATTTCTATTCATACCTGGACACCAATACTGACAGTTTAGATCATGATACATCTTGGTGACGTTAGGATGAACTGCCCAAACTGAGGAATTAAAGTCCCACATCAGTTCCTCACGTATGTCAGTTGGAACCCATACACACCCCTGTAAATGCAAGATCTCATCCTCACCTAAGGTCCATTCAGGAATAGGGTCCTCTCATTACACACTCTCCCTTAGGATTAGGCCATCATAATCAGATTGTTGCGCCATTAGAACTTGATCAAGAAGAGTATAGGAAACAGCTATAGAAGAAAGGAATGTCTGCCCCTGTCTGTCGGGCACCTTCAAATGCATCTCAGAGAATAGATCCATACACTGTCACTAACTACTGGCCTCCTGAACTACCTGTATCTGAGTCCTCCTTCTCAACTCATCAGCCAATACATTGCCTCTCCCTGGAATATAGGCAAGCACAATGTAAAAGGACTGTTGGTACTCAACCCACCTTCGCAGTTTCAAATTCATATCACGCTGAGTGAAGATGTACTTGAGACTCTTGTAATCAGTGACAACCACAAAATTCTCTCTCAAAAGATAATTTCTCCAGCATCGTAAGTCATGGACAACAATATCCAACTCGAGATCGTGTGTCGTGTAATTCCTCCCATGTGGCCACAACTTCCGAGACCCGTACGCAATGACTCCTTGCTGCTCCATAAGCACAACTCCCAGCCAGATACCTGAAGAATCACAATACACAATATATCTCTTTCCCAGCTCTCGAAAGACTAGTATCAGTGCTGAACTCAACCTCCCCTTCATCTCCTGAAAGGCTAACACAGAATAATCTGACCACAAGAACTTCACACCCTTCTTAGTTAGACCCGTTAGTGGTGCGGTTAATCGTGAGAAGTCATGTATGAAGCGTCTTTAGTATCCAGCCGGCCCTAGGAAACTCCGCAACTCAAATATGTTCATCGGATGCTCCTAGGAGACTACTGCTCACACTTTCTTTGGGTCTACTGTTACTATTGTATCTAAGATAACATGACCCAATAAGTGCATCTGATCCATCCAAAAGTGAAATTTTGAGATCTTATCTTAGAACTGATGCTTTATTAGTGTACTCAAAATGATCTCATGATGGTTAGAATCGTCAGGTCGAGTGTGAGAGTACACCAAGATATCATCCATGAAGACCACCGTGAAGGAATCCAAGTATGGATGGAACACTCGGTTCATTAGTGCCATGAAAACTGCAGGCACGTTCGTGAGACCAAACAACATTACCATATACTCGTATAGACCATACCTACTCCAAAAGGTTGTAAGAGGTATATCTGATGGTCTAATGTGCAAATAATGATAACTGAACCTCAAGTTAATCTTTTAGAACACCTGGGCTCCTAGACGATGATCAAAGAGATCATCAATCCTTGGTAAAGAATATTAGTTCTTGATTGTCAACTGGTTCAACTTCTGATAATTCACACAAAGCCATTGGGTTTTGTCTTCCTTCTTCTTAAACAAGACAGGTGAACCCCAAGGAGAACTATTGGGTCATATGAAACCCTTTTCCTGCAACTCCTCCAACTTCTTCTTGAGCACCTACATCTCTGGGGTAGCCATCCTATAAGGAGGAATGAACACCGGTGCCACTCCTAGAACACGATCCATAGAAAATTCCACCTCACGCTCTAGAGGAAAACCTGAAAATTCCTCTGGAAAGAAGTCCCTGAAATGATCCACCACTGGAGGAAAGTCTAACAGAGAAGTACCCTGATCATATAGATATAAACTAGAAATCTGGGAGGTAACTCTTCCTAACCCATTATGCTATGGACCCGCTCTTCTTGTCAGGATATCACACTCACCTTTATAAAGAAATGATATTCCCTCTGGTGATGTGAAACTCACCCTACGGCGATAACAGTCAATGACTGCATGGAAGGGAACTAGCCAGTCCATTCCGAGATTAACATCATAGTCTGTCATCTCTAGGACATAGAGGTCCCATAAAAAGTTACACCCACCAATCTCTAGAGGGAACTCCTTACACTAACGTACACTCACCATTCTAGTCCCCATCTAAGTGTATACTGTCAATATGTCAGAAAAAATAAATAATTTAGAGCCCAAGTATCTCCACAACTGCAATAGATATAAAGCTATGAGAAGCCCCTGCATCGAAAGGAGTAGAAGCTAAATATAAGGCAACTAGGATTGTAACTTGAACTGTATAAGGTCCATGATACTACTCCAACCGGGTGATCTCTATTGTAAAGGTATGGCCTACTCCATGGCCCTATGAACCTACCTAACCACTATGATCTAATCCACTATGTTTTCACTGAAATACCGGTGACTGACCACCATGGAAATGACCTCCACCTCGGCCTGAATGTCCAGAAGAGCTCCAGTTCCCTAACTGGTGAGACACTAGTGGCGCTGCTCCCAAACAAAGAGTCATAAAAGAACCCATGTCACTAACTGGTTTTTAGAAGAACTGACACAAGTGCTAAAGGTGACCCAACTTTCCGCATGATCGGCACTCCACTAGGTCTCTCAGGTAGTGTGGCCCCGTATGCCCGCTCTTCCCACACTAGTATAACACCACCTAGATATAAGAAGAAGTGTCTCGCCTACTTTAATCACCACGCGAAGACTCCCTAGAGTGCTTCCTGCTGTCAGTAAGAGGGATGATAACTCCAGATGCTTAGAAGCCCTAGCACACAACTCCAGAATACCTCAAATTGTGCTCTATGATCAGTGCCTGGTTGATGATAGAAGTGATATAAGTCAACCAGAATATGTTCACCTGCAATCAGATTTCGTGAATTAGACCATCCTCGAACTTCCTTTCCGTGAATAACTGATCACCTCCTAAAATAGGCATGAAGCGATGCAGCTCGATAAAGCGGGAAGAATACTCCATAACCAAAAGTGTACCCTACTCCAGACTCATAAACTCTTGGGATTGATCGTCCCTCAGGGTCTCTGAATAGATGTAGTCATAGAAGATGCGCTGGTACTCATACCATGCCATAACCTGCTGGCATCCCTCTTGTGAGATCATATCCTACCACCTCTTCGCAGAGTCCCCAAGCATATAGATAGTGATCTGGACCCTCCTCTCTCGAGGCGTCTCTATATGCTCGAAGATCGTAAGCATGGATTCTAGCCATGACTCTACAGCTTGGGGTCCTCCATCCCCTAAGAATGTGGGAGGATGCTGATGTTGGATGTCCCGCGTCAAAACAGCCACCGACATGGTAGGAGGTGGTGCCCCCTGAAAGGTTTGAATCATCCTCATAAATCCTTCCCAGAACTGTGTGTCAGCACCTGTTTCCGGTATAACGGTTGGTGCCATGACTCACACAACAGGAGGTTCTGCAGGAAGTCCCTGGTCGGCCATATCTGGCTTCTGATCACTACCCTATAACTAGAAGACAACTAGAGGACCTCTCAGTGGCATGACTTTCAAGGTCAAATGCACACCTTAGATCAAGATTATCAAGGACTAAAAACTAGAATTACAGGAAGGGAAAAGGAGAAATAAAGCATTGATTTTTTTGAAAAACATGACTACATGACGTGTTTGTCCCCTACACGACGTGTTCCCTTAACTCATTCACATAGGCGTGTACTCCTTCCAGAACTGGTGGTCTAAAACACCATACACATGGTGTGTTCCCCCAACACACAGAGTGTACTTGAATCCTCTTCCCCTGCTCGAGTCCTTCCACACAATTAAGCCACACGGCTCTCCTAAGAAAATAATACATGGCATGTTCAAGATATAAATGGAGTGTACAAGACAAGATTCACCTGGCCCATGTTGTTAGTGACACAGCCTGAAACATGAACCACACTACACAGCGTGTTCAAGGTGGACACAGAGTGTATGTCAAGGGATAACACCGACCTGTGTTGTTAGTGACACGACTGGGTACTTGGGTCAAGATACACGACGTGTTTTCACTAAACATTCACCATCCCGTTTCTTTTCCCACACGGCCGATGACATAGTTATAAACTACACGACATCTACATAGAGTACACAACATGTACTTAAAAAAATTATTCTTGAACAGAAGAACACATAGACTGTAGTTAAAATTATACAATGTGTATTTTGGGTTTTTCCAGATAGTAAGCCTCATAAACTACTCCAAAATCAGAACAAAACTGAAACGAACATAGAAAGTGCTAAATTCCGATCTGAGAGGGCCCATACTCCTGGCGAATCAATTCTTGGCATCTTAAACATGTTATAACAATGTAACAAGTCAATTATCCACAAAATTCCTATTCATGAGGTCCCATAACACCTCAAGAACCAAATTTTGGAATTCATTCAAACAAAACCATACACAAAAAATACCCTATCAAATAACAGGTATTTTATCATGGCCTCTATCACAGTAGTATTCATATTTTACACAACATCTATCACAACAACAAGAAATCTCTAATGCATCTTAAAATGAATTGCAAGAATTCATGACATGTGATTTATAGTAAGTTCCTATATGATGTTCGAGATGTAATACCCTCATCTCATCAGGTTGTGACAGAAATAGAACCTCAATAACATAAATAATAACCAGCACAAAACATGTGAGTCACCTAACAGTGAAAATCAAGGAAACCATAAACTTTCAAAACCAGAAATTTGCATTAACGAGGTAGATTTGCTTTTCCCTATACATGGGTTAGCTACTCCCAGAAGCAGCTTATTACCAAGTACATATTTTATCCTATCCCTGAATATAGGCTCCAAACATTAATTCAAGAGAGAAGAATTCCTTTGATACCACTTTGTAATGTCCCAGTTCCAAAAGCCACCCAAAGGCACCTCATACCCGGTTGGTCACATGGCCTCAAGCGCATTTCCCCGAACGCCAGAGGCTGCTGACTAGCAGCGAGGGCCTTGGGTGTGATAGTGGGGAAACTATGCCCTCATTGGTAGAGTACATAGTGGAAGTAAACAAATACATACAAGATCATAATAAATAATAATATCAAACCAAAAATAAATAGCAGAAAACTGGTAGAATAAACTAGAGAACATATATATAATGATGCATGATAAATATGTATAGGAAAGCAGCGAAACAAAGCACAATGCTGAAATACATTACTAAACCATTGTAAGAAAATAAAAACAGTAATCATATCCACAACATCACAAGCCTATGATTGGTCTCGTGCTCTCCAGCTCCACAACAAGTCATGTACCAAAAGTATAAGGGTGTTGGCCCTTGTATAGACCTACAAAAATATAATCTGTTTGGACCCAAAAGCATGGCCCAAATTGGGTGTGAGACTAATCCTAGTAGGCAACCAACATGAGATCTGTGCCTAACAGTTAACCAGTATATGGAAGGCAAAAGTGCAGGAAATAGAAAACAGGAAGCTACTTAACAGTAAACAATCCACAGTTTCAATATCAAGAAATAACTAAATAAGTAGATAAGCACAACAGGTAACCCTTTGGGATGCACACTTATTCTAACCCCTCTAGTCATACCTAACAAGTAAAAGAAATAAACAACACAAGGGTAACCCTCTAGGTAGTACACTCAGTCTAACCTCCTGGTTTAGCTTAAGCATAAACTCTCCGAGGAAGCACTCACCGTCAATTCCCCCCTATAGTCTCGTATCGTAACTAGAGGTTCTCTAGGGAAGCACTGACATCACATTCCCTCTATGGATCACGTCGAGGAACTACAGACACTCTGACAAAGCACTCAATGTTAATTCCCCCATGTGGTCTCACATCGTAAAATTATAAATATGCTCTGGAGAGGCCCTCAACTTCTATTCTCCCTATGGTCTATACAACAGGTTCTCAAGACCCCATATATGTCAAGCTAGTGTAGCAGCGTGCATCGAACATGGTAAAACATAAGAACTAATTGGCTAGAACTATAAATCATAACAGTATAATAGAACAACAGTCACACCATCCTACAATACTAGGCATGGGAAAGTAAATAGAATCCTAATAGGTAAACTAGACCTAAAGGTCAAAATAAGAAAAACATGCATGGGCAACACAACCAAAGCATAGAAAATCACCCAATTCACCCAAAATTATCATATAATCAAGAATACAAGCATAGAAAACAAAAAATTGGGCTAAAACAGTAAATGAGCAATACCCCATTCATGTGTGTTGGGAAGTTTTGCATACAAAACTCAAGGAATTTCAACAGAAAGGCAGAAACCACCTACCTCGGCATTGTAGGAATGATATAAGTGAACCTCGAAGCTCTAATCTCCATAGAATGTCAAATATATACAAAAATGTATAAAACTTTCAACCCAAGATATCTCACGAGAGATGAGAAATTAGAATATGGCGCTCTAGGAGAAGATAGAACTCACTGATACGATTCCAACGCAATAGACGGTGTTCGATTCAGAGGACGGACACACGCTTGGGGGTTCATTGAAGATTTGCGGCCGTCTGAAGCTCTCTATTGAATTAACCTAAAAGAAGAGCATTCCAGGGATTAGACATGACCCCAGTGCATTTAATTAAAAGAAAGAAAGTAAACGACGTGTACTTTTGAATTACACGGTGTTTACTAGCCGTTTTCATACTCCTCTTTATGCAGTCTCCAAGTCATCCCCACATGGCCATGTGTGTGGACATGACACGACCATCACACGACCTCCTATGTAAAAGTAGCACACAGCATGTGCTCATAAAGTACACGGCGTGTATTTAGAAAATTTCTAGAATTTTCCTCTTTTCTCAAAAATGGCTGGAAATGGAAAAACATACCTGAGAAGAAGATCTGGGTTCATATATTACATATTAGGTGGCATGTGATTTTATAACTATATGGCTAACACCATATGAGTATTGTATATATAGTTAACTATTTGAATCATACATAATTTTTATATGTATTTTTGTCTTATAATTTCAAGTCAAATAAAAATTTATGATTATGGTATATAATTACATGTGTAATTGAGTAAATAATGATTAAAAATATATGTATGTAGATTAGTAGTTTTAAAATAAGGATGATATATCATTAGAAGTTAAATATTTATTAATAATTATTTTAACAATTTCCATATATATCTTTATTATTAATAAATAATTAAATTTTTGAGGATTCAATTTATTTAAGGAAAAAATGTAAGGACCCAAGATTTTGAAATATATTATTACAATATTTGATTACTTTATCCACATGAAACCACAATCAAAAATGAGTTTTTACATATTTGATCAAAATTATAAAATATATATAAAAATATTGAAACATATATAAATAAAACAGACATTCTCCTATAAAAATGCTTATATTTAGAGGATATATAATTATTATGTTTTTTCATTCACAATTAACTATTAATTATGTATTAATAATGTAAAAAAAATTATTTTAAATGATTACTATGATAATATATAATATTTCAATATAGTAACTAATATTTTAAAATTATTTAACCTAAAAATTATTATACAATAGTAATGTGAACAAATAATGTTCTAAAATAAATATTTTTAATAAAACAAGTTCTTCTAAATATATTATATTTTCGTATAATAGATAAATTTATAAATTTTGTAACATTATTTTGTTAAAGTGATGTCAATTATTTTATTTAACAAGTCAAAAATTAATTAGGCTTAGTTTTGTACAATTTTTTAAATATTTGATTGTGAGTTGAATAGTAATAAAATAACATTTTCACTAACACTATAATTTATGTAAATTTATCATTAAGTAAATATTAAATAAAAAAAATATATTTTTTCATTATAATACTATATATATTTATGGAATAAAATTAATAATTTAATAATCCCATGAAAATTTTATAAAAATAATGCGTAATGTTTTGGTAAATTTAGTAATATTATACTAGAAAAAAGTGTTTATTTACTTAGATTAAAAATTAATTTTCATCACTTGATGGAATTAAATAGAAAATGGATGTCATATTATATATAAACATTCACTTTTTATATAATAAGGACATTTTCATTTTTTAGAAATAAAATATTACTAGTGGGATACAAGTTCATTATTGTGATAATGATAAGATTGTTATTTTCAATGAATTTTCTTAATAAGTTTTTCTAATTTTTATACAACAGAATAAATTAATCTATTGTTAATATTGAGTTTAATATAAATTTTTAAACTATATATAGTTAAATTAACACAGATTCAACTGGTAATCAATACTAAATATGATTTAGAAAACATAATGGTAAAAGAATACATTTTTTCTAAAAATTTTATTTTTGATATATTAATAACATTAATTTAAAAGTTATATTTAAATTGTAATTAAATTTAATTATATTATATTGGGTTTAAATTGATGTTTAAAAATTCCAAACTTATTAATACGGGCTATCATATATTTGTTTTATAAAACATAAAGCACTTAGTTAAAAACTAGAAACAAAAAAACCAAAATAGTAATATCTAAAAAACAGTTTATAAAATTATTAATGCTTAAAAATGATTGGAAGCTGATTTATTGACCTTATATCACCCCATAATTTATTATTTTACTCTTTTTGTTCCATTAAGTGATGAATAGTTTCATTCCAGTATTAGAAAGTAATGGGTATTCACAAAATCTTCTTCTTATTCACTTATAAAAATGGAAAAATTCCACCCCAAAAAAGACCCGCATTCCCTACAAAAAAACATTACAATACTTATATATATATTTTCACATATAATACCTTTCACTTTTAAAATCCCATTACCTCTTGAAGAAATCCAAATCACTTCACTTCTATAGATAATTTCATGGGAATGTTCAAGGTCTCAACATGAGTACTACTTAATCCAGAACATTTTATTCTTAATCATTTTATTCCAAACCATCATAAAAAATTCAAATATATTGGCCTCAGTATATTTGTTTTAGTGATGTGTTATTATTTTAATTTATGAAAAAAATTTAATTCCTTCCCATCTACATACAAAAAAAATGTTGATCATGTGTATGTGTGGACTACCACCTCCCTGAATTAACCATTATCTCATTTCATATTGATTTTCATTAATTATCAAATCAATTTAAAATATTTTTCACCACTGAAAAAACATCTAAATAATATAATTATGGTTATTTAATAATGATATTTTATACTTCTTTATCCATACTCACCCATCAAGTTATAAAATATTATTATTTGTGTTGGTTTAACTATCTATAATAATGATACCATAAAACTCAATCAAGGATGATTGTGGAAAAAATATTATTATTATTATAATTTAGTACGAAAATAATTAATCATTTATTGTAATAAAATATTTATATTATGTATTTAGATTATTGTTAAAATATCATCATCAATTTCTAAAGTTTTGATTATATGGACACTGATTACACTTTAGAAAAAATTACACAAAAAGTATGTAATTATATAAGAAAATTATAAAGAAATATTATTTACCCATTTTAGAACATTAATTTATGTAGGAAATATTAACTTGGCATTAAAGAATTGGTATCAGTATTGAAATCATAAATTGTGCAAAAAACAAGTAATCTCACTAACACCTAATGGTAAAAAAATATATAACTATGTAATATATTAAAGAAAAAATATTTTAAATGACTTATATAAAAGTTAATGTATATTATTATGGATAAAGAATATATTATTAATATAGTTATGTTTTTTATAGAAGTGTAGATCACATTTTACTAAAAGATGAAGCAAGGTAAGGGGTTTTTTGTCTGAAATTTAATTCCTTGAGACATGTATCTTCTTATGAACCCAAATATAGTTAATATATTGGTATTATTAAATTATTTAATTAATAGGGTTGGTAGAGATATATAATTTTCTCTATTTAAATGTTTTTTTCAAAAGATACCAATGATATAATGGTTTTTTTAACTCATCTCCATTTTTTGAGTTATATGCTTTTTCTTGGTATTATTTCTTAAAATAAGAGTTTCATAAAAAGAATGATTTCATATCATGGTACTTTTTATTCCAATATATGGTAAAGTGACCTTTTAATTTAAATCATTTACCAAGATAAAATTCTTTTCTCTAAAATTACACCATAATTGAGAATAATTATCATCCTCTTTAATGATAGTTACCCATATCTTTTCCAATTTTTATTATCTCTAATTTTACACTTTATATATATAAGAATAATTATGGGTTATCTCTTCTAACATTAAAATTTACATTTTATACTTTTAATAATAATTTTATGTTTTTTAGTTTACAATATGGGTTTCAATGATTGAATTTTGGAAAATTTGAAAGATAAATATCATTTCATGATCATTTGATTTATCATCCACTACACAATTTCATAAAATAACTATTATATGTTTTCCAAGGATAAATTATTGAGGAAAATTTTAGAATTAAATGTTTTTGTCTATTTTGAGATAAATATTTCAAAAAAACATAAAAATGTCACATTAAGTCCCTATTTTATGAAAATGTTATTTTTTCTAAAAAATATTTTATGGTTCACATAAATTTTAAACTTTATCCAAGAATTATTGTATTTATTTTTTAATTATTTTTTATAAACTACAATATAAATTATCATATACTATTTTTTGGGATTAAACTAATTAAGATCCATTAATACCATTTTCTATCTTAATTATTGAATGTATATTATTTTTTCTCCAATGTATTTCCAATGTGAACACTCATTATCTCGTTACATTGATGGAAGAGTGTTCACTTAGATTCTATACATCTAATAATTGGGTAAATTATTAGCTTAACCATATAACCTTTATCTATATGATATAAATACCACATTCTATACTATATTGATATTATGTTATTTACATAAAAATATATTGAATCTCTTTAGATACCAATTTATTTTCCATTGTTATATAATTTTACACTTACATATGTCATTATGAAGGTTTTTTAATTTTTATATATTCAAAAAGGATATGAAATACCTTTTTACCCCAGGGTATCTTAATGATAATATTAATGATTGAGTTCTAGTGGCACCCATATGTTTGTATGGTGAATGGTAGTTCCCTATATCAACCTCATATGGATTTGTTTTGGATTTATATCAAATGATATAATTATGTGTGAAATTAATTTTAATTATTCATATCATAAAAGGGTGTATATATTTGTATTTTTTATAATGTTTCATATTCATATGTATGTGTAGTAATTTTATTAACTTACTTATAAATATATTATTCTCACATAGAACATTTTCATTAACTCTTGTTTCCATACCCTTAATTAATTTATAATGTTATTCCATTCCAAATTCTAATACTCGTTTTGTGTGATCTATGTTCTATTAGGTGTGATTTATTATATACATTTATTTTAAATATTTGGTCACAATATGAGTAGTTATTATCATAGATTGTTATTATTTAGGTTTACCCATAACGAATATTTTATTTGACCCCTTCTTATATATCTGTTTCACTATGATATGAATATAAGATTAATTTTTTAGAATTCTAAAAGGTATGAAAAAGTGGATCCATTATGGATAAATGTTCAAAAGTATCGAAAAATAAGTTTATCATGTTGTTTTCCTTCATAGAAACCAAATTTTTTGTACTTTTAAATGTGTGTTTGTTTTGGAGATGTAATGTTTTACATTTGGAAAAAATGTAAAATAATGATAGGTTTATATCAGTTTGAATCAAATATAGGGTTTAACAAAAACTCCTTGAGTTAATGGTCACAGAGAGAAGCTCAATGTTGTAAATGAGTATCATTCTCTTGCATGACACTAAGGTGAAGATTATATTAAAGGGGGTGGTAAAATTTATGTGACCTTATACTGGGAAGAATTTTCTATACATCAAAACACTAACAATACGTCGTTGACTTAAATTCATTATTTACAAGAATCTAAGAGTTTTAATCAATGTTATGTTTTTCCTTGGAGCTTATTTATATACATAATAACTCAATCAAACTTACATCCATATTACATACAGATAAAATACATTGTATTAATCAAAGATGTATACCCCAAAATTCACATCAAATAGTCCATGTGTCATGAACATAAACTAGGTAGATATACCATTGATTATATCCACACCAATAGTGGCGTTTCTTTACCCTGGATAAATTTATTATTCCCTCATTTAGAAAAAGCGGTTTTACCATAACAATCAGTACATTTCAATCCAATATCTATTAATATTTACAATGTAGATTCAAGTTTAATGACAATCACTATAAGGCATGATCAAATTAAATTCTTATTATATGTCTTGTGTTGGTAATTTTTGTTTATTTTAATATAACAATGGACTAGTTACCAATCCACATTTATACACAACCTCTCAATAAGATCAATGGGTGATGGTGTACCCCATGGAGTTTCTGAACTCTCATTGGTCATCACTCTTCCTTTATCTATCCCCCACTTATCTGTCCCTATTTCATGTTATTTTTTTTTTGCATTCAATCTAATATTACTCATCATTTTAAAAAAAATGAAAAAATCACTTGACATTAAGGGTTGCAATTGGCTATTTCGTAGCGCATTCAATGCACATTGTAGGTGGGGAGTCCCCATCTAGTCCCATAAATATTACATTTAACTGTAGTTACCCTAGTCATGGTTGGAACACTATAAAAGGAACAATAATTTATTTTTGTTTATTGAGCAAAAAATAGATAATGACTCTTTGTCAAGGTTTCTAGACCACAAAAAAACCACCATTTTCCCGTGATAAATGAAAATTAATATTTAGTATCTATCTTAGTGATAATTTTATGTACTTAAAAAGAACACCACTAGTTATGATTTGGATGAAATTAAATTAAGAGAAACCCCTTTGTAAAGTTTGAATAATAGTAAACCCCAATAAACATATGGTCTAAGCTATGTGACCTTAAATGAATAGCCATTATTTGGTCAATGATATCTTACACTAAAAAATGAATCCATATGGATCACACCACTCTCCATCATGTATCATGATCGAACCATGTTCTCATGTCTCATACCCAGTTAGCCATATCATTTACCTCTAATTCTTTCCACTTGTTATGGTTTGCTCAGTAGATATGATCAATGCATGATGGTGTAACCGTAAAAGTTATATAAATCATCCAAAACATATCCATATTCAACAAGAACACTTTATGATCAATAATTATTATATACTCCCACATTAATTTCAAATTAGAATCTTTTGTGGAGTTAATACAGTTCCCTCTTGTATTTCCACCCATTTAGGGTACACATCCCTTGTGTACCTCTATTATCAAATTTGAATAGACACAGTAACAGTTTTTATAGAGATCCCACCAACATGCCTCTAATTCAGGTTACAAATATTAGAGTAATAATTTTCAACACTATAGTGGTGGAAATTTTGTTCAAAATATTTATATTGATCATCCACAACATCTCATACCATTCTGAACTAATAGATCAAACTGTTAAGTTAAAAATATTTATTTCTCCACTTTTTTCTAGAAAATATTTAAATACAATTATTTTTATGTGTTTCCACATTGTTTTGTTCATATTTACCGGTTTTTTGTCAAAACTATGGTTTTATGTTGGATAATATGGAAATATAAGTTACATGTACCAGCATACTGATATTATTGTTGAGGTTTCATATCTATGGAATAAATCTCATTAAAATATCATTATGTGTAAGAGAAATATAAAGAATAAGTTTATGCTATTGTTATTTCTAAAGAACCATTATTTAAAAAGTATGAGTATCTTATATATGTCAGTGGTTCTATATGATCACGAGTATTTTAAGAAAATTTAATCGATTGGTGTTAGTTTTGATGTGTTAATATTAATTGTAAGAAGTTATATGTCTTTTTCAGGGAAAATGTTAGAGGTGTGTACTAGTATAAGAAAGATCACACTATTAAAGTAGTTTCATACTGGTTTAGTGATTTAACACAAGTTAGATCATGATAAATTCTATTTTTTACCACTCCAATTATTTATGAAGACACCCATGAAAATGTATTTTTCAAATATAATATGCTTGAGGAGTTGTTTGCTAATATTGATAGATGAGGTAGTAAATGTTCATAATAAAAAAACATTATATCAATTTTGGTGTTTTCCTATAAATATTAGATGAATCCACACATTTGAATTTATAGAAGATTCATAGTAGGATTTAGGGATCCCAATTCACATAACGGTTACCTATCTGAACTTGACTTAAGTGAAATATGTAGAAACCTTAATTCACATAAAATAGGTTTCACAAGGAAAATCGTATAATAAATAATGGTTAATGTTACACAGTGAATATACCCAAGAGATCTAATCTAAAGAGAATATATATTCAAAACTTTAGTTTCATGAATATTTTATAGAAAAGGAATTATATGACACAAACATGGATGAACTCACTGGAGATAAGGTAGTAGTACGAATCATACATGAGTGAAAAACCATGGGAAATGAGTATTTATGAAGGTATTAAAAAACTATATATGGGTAAAGGAACATGTAAAAATAACTTGAGTTACTGGTACCTATGTGAAGGTAATTGGGTGAATTATACCTAATGGAATTCTCATTAGTGAATGAATAGGTGAATGTATATTGTTATTAATGATATATCCAGTTTAGTAATATAGGAAAAGAGCCATAGATATTTCCTATACATATCTTGTATAGTTCATGTAGAGAATGTTTACGGGGGAGGAAGAAAATATATCTATAACCTAGTAATAGAATATTTTAAACTACCACAATATAATTATAATATGGAATTATATTTTTCTATTAGAGTTATTAATTATTATATGGTAGATAAAGACATAATTAACATGTTTTAGAGTGGAAATCATTCATAATGAATGGAAGAGATAAAAAAGAGTTGGGTGAAATAGATCATATATCAAGAGTCTAAGATGTAAGGTGTATTAATATAAAATCAATATCTAGAAGAGAAAATCATATCTAAAAACTATTGGAGACATATTCAAGTATATACACTAATTGTCACCTTAACCAATGTAGTGGTCAATGAGAAGAAGAGGTAGTGTCCCTAGAATTAGTATTTTGATTTCTGAAAAAAAATTAATCATGAAAGTGAGTAGTATTAACCTATATGACAATAACAATCAACCAGTTTAATTCCATCAGACTATCACTTCATTTAAAATCCAGTAATGTCATTGATTCCTATACATTATTCATATTTCTTCATTTGTATGTGTTATTCAGTGATATAAGCTACTTGATAGGATAAGGGAATGTATGTGTTACTTCTAAAAAGATAAACTAATAAGTATAACCAAGGGGTATTGAATTAGATATATTTTTAATTACTTCTCAGCCTAATTCAACCCCCTATCAGTGTCATTAAAGTCAACCTAGTTTCATGATTTATATTAGAGACAAATGTTGATGATGTGAGTTTCAATATCTATATATTTTTGGGTATGATGTACACCTGGAGTAACTTATGAATACTATATTTTAATTAAGAGATAATTTTTATTCATTAAAATATGAAATTCTTTGGTTAATATAGGATTATACAATTTTTGATATGGAATATGTTTTTTTCGATGCGGTTTTTATAGTAATAATGAAAGGGATGGTTATGTAAGGATAGAGAAGAACATAGTGAGGTTTTGTTCTAATGAATTACTCAACACAACCTCTCATTCTATTATTTCATTAGAGATATGAATGACATTATAATTTTTTTATTGGAATGGAGTGAAATAAATTGAAATATAGTTATTATATATAAAATATTTTACACATGTAATTATGATAGAATCCAAGAAGAAAATCATAAATTAAGAATGACCCATAAGTGGAAAGAGACACCCAATGAGCTATGTGGAATTGATTTAATTAAAAAAATATTAATAAAATTGATATATATATTTATATGATACTCTTCGATAAAAAATTTAAAACTCCTCATCATATAAGTCCATAAAATGTTGAGTCCATAGAAGATGTTGGAATTACATCCCATCATAAATTATGTGAATCTCACTTTTGTAATTAAGAAAAGACCTTATACATTTACCAAAATGTTGCAAAAATATAAATATTGGAGGATCAAGGAACTTTAATTAAATAAAATTTCATTATATGTATGATTGAATTGGATCCAGAAAAGGATTTAAAATTGATAAAAATGATTATATGAATATGATTATTTTATGAAAATACTCTCATGGGATCTCGTTCTTATTGAAGATCAATGGATCGATATCATTTAGTAGAATATAGATATGAAGAATGGAGATAGAGAAAAATAATTAATCACTAGTATAGATGAAAATTTTATAGTAGTAGTAGGAGCACTAAAATAAGGCATGTAAATTAATAATGACCAACTAATTTTCATGGGAAAATGGATTGATGAAATTTAAACTATAATAAAAAATTCCTAATAGGAAATAAAAAAATATTGAATCTTCCCTTAATAGAGTATAATGATAAGAAAAAATATCTATTATATTGAAGTGATCATATCGACATGAAGTTTTTCATCTATGTGGTTAGGTTAAAAAATATAAACTACATGATTGTAGTTTATTTGAATATTTAATATGGATTTTCTAATTCATCAAAAAATATAGGATAAATCATAAGCCAAAACAACCTCTATTATTGGAAAATCTAGTTTGGGGTTTTATATGATCTAATCTATAGAACCTAAGAAGACAAAAAATAATAGGAAAATAGATATTATAATTGGATAAAATTATATAACTCAATAATATATATATAATTAGAAAAATTCATTTGAATTAATGTTATTTATTCAAAAGTAATGACATGACAAATGCATTTTCATTTTGGAATAAATCATCATACAAAAATATTTTCTAGGGATCAATTTCGGTTTACTCCAAATTGTAGAAGGAATGGGTTTTCAAAATCATCCCAACCATAAGAAATTAAGCTCTAGAAAGAACTTATAAGGGAAGTATCTCAAAATAATTAAGTTAATTATTTTTACTTTTGTGGTAAAAAAAGTCACATTTTGACTTTGTTTCTAGAATTCAATTGTACCCAAGGAAGAGGAATAAAATTTTAAACAATATATCACCCAATAAATGACTATATTAGGTATTATTTTAACACAATATTATTTATGTGTTATCCTCATGTACATATACAAAATAATTAAATTATTAAGGGAAAAAGTATCAAAAGGAATTCCCCAATTCCTATAACTAACTAGAGGAAAATTCTTGCGAAAGTAAAATATATCAAGATTTAAAATAGATTTACTTCCAATGATTATAAAATGGATCATAATTAAATCATCCCTCAGAACCACATGTAATTCACTAAAAACAAACCAGGTGGAGAGGAAAAATCAGAAATAGAAATAAAGAAGTTTTCTTGAACTGTGAGGGAAAATGATGAACATGACAAGAAATCCTCACAATAAAAAAACTTCTAAAGTTACAAAAATATATAAAAAATATAGAAATGATTCATGTTTTAGTTGTTTCAAAATTAATTTTATTGGTAAAGTAACCAAGGATTGTTGAATAGAACTTCCCCAATGGAGGGACCACATTTTTCATTGCATGGAACATTGAATTATTTGATAAATCATTCATAAGTGGGTGCATCCTCACAAAATAATAGTAATACATTCCCATGAATATAAATAATTCTATATAAAAAATATGGAATGAAATATGAATAAGTGGGGAGACCAAAATTGGGACCAATAGTAATTATTAGAGAAAATTCTAAAAATAGAGGGTTGGTTCATCATGAAAACCCACATTCCTCTAGCTAAGGATGTTCAGATGTACCTCAATCAAAATATACTAAATCATTTATATTTTCTAGTGGGTGTAGTATTTAATTAGGAGTGTCACACAATATAAAGATTGATTATAACAAAAATGAGAATAATGTATCATGTGGACTCATAGATATTATATATCCAAATGAGTATCAGGTAAAAAAAGATCAAATATTTTCACAAAACTATCATAATCATCAATTTTTTTCATACAAACAATTATGTTTTCAATAATGAAAATTAATATTAAAATTGTGAAAAATAAAAATAATTTTTTTTATTCTTATCTGTCATTAATGATAGTGTCAATGCCTCACCTAATATATACAATGGAAGAAACTCATATCTGATGATCAATAGGTTCATTTAAGTTACATATATAATTTTTTGAATCCACTATGACAAAAATAATTCAATATAAAATGAGGATGTGATTTTCATTAATAATATATCAATTTTTTTTGTTTTATCAGTGTGTCATAATTTTACTATACCTATGATACAAATTTTATTATAAGGAATGTGTCCTAACCAAAAAAAAATTTCCCCATATTGGAATTTATCTCAATACAACAATATATGTATTGTTATCATTTAATGGGAGTTGGTGATGTTATTTATAAGGTTATTTATCATTATGTGGGGAAAAAATATTCCTTATAAATAAAGGGTCTCTTATTGATATCAAGAGGAATACCTTTTTGATGAAAAATTGTTATCAATTGGTTCATCATATGGTTTGTTTCAAAAAAATTATTCTTTATCAATTTATTATGGTATCCTTAACTGCTTTTTTGAGATAAACAACGTCTTATTGAATGGTTTTTGGAATATTCAGTTTCTCTAATTCATATGTTTGTGGATGTGATTGAGTATAATTTCATGATATTTTGTTTCTAAATTTAAATCTTATTTCCTACGTCATGTTTTGACTCAGTGGGAATACATAATTTTTCAATGACTCAATTTTTAGAGGTGAATATACACAATTAATATATTTATATAGACTACAAAATGAGAGATTCGATATTTCAACTCTTGAAAATTTATCTTCTATAATTTTTTCATTCATCAATTGAAACTTGTGACAAAATGTATATCATTAACACCAATGATAATAAATGTGTTAGAAGTCAAATTAAAAGGTGGTGGGGAGAATATAATTATATAGTGTTTATATATAGATCATAATGGTGAAACCTAAAATATAGTTCTAGAAAAGAAAATATATCCCTATGGTTCAAAAAATAACCTTCAAATGGATGCAATAAAAATTATATATTTTTTATGTTAACTTATGGTAATTTGTGAACAAAATGTTTTTAAAGAGATAGATATAAAGTTGGATAGAATAATATTTTTTTGGGCCCAATTTGAATGAATGTGGAATTTGGATATTTGAATTAGTTTTTCCATATTTGTTTTTTGTTTTTTTGTCATTATGAAAAACTATTTCCCTATATGAGTTTTTTTGGTCATATAAAAGGAGTATTATAATAAAAAAATATGAAACACATAAGATAATAAAATTCATCGGCTTTATTTTTTAGTTATGGATATATTTTTGAGTATATTTTTTTAATTGATTCACATTGTGTCCAGAATGATGTTACTAATTGAAGTGAATAAATGTATCAATGTCTGGATACATCGATATAAAATAAAAATATTGTTTTTCTTGTTAAATTAGTTTTCAAATACAATTTTTATTTTGAAACACTATTCATTTAGTTATTGTCGGACAATGGGGAGATTAAGTTTTGGTACTTTAATTTAGATGATGTCATGCAGATCATAATGTTCACTATTTCCTAAGGATGTAAAAATAAAATCAGATGTCAGAGGAAGAATAAGTTTGTCAAAAATTAACCTATTGTTGATGTGTGGATTGACCAATTCATCGGACATTCTGGTCCACCAAAAAGTCTAGTCCAATTAAAGAACCTATACAGGGGATCAATAGTCAATTAAAAGAACATTTTATTCATATTGATCTATCAATAATTATTTTCCACCATTTCATAATATGATTTCGGATGCCGATCATTTAGTTGGAGTTGTTGGGATTGATCAATGAAAATTATTCAGATATTGATCCATTATAGATGATCATAGGATGATCAACTAGCGGATGATAAAAAATGTCATCAACAATTTTCATCAGGTTGTGTTATTTTTTAATTTGGTCATGAAAAAAAGAGGTTATGTATTTTTTTAATTGGGTCAAGAATCATCAGAAGATAATTGAAACAGATAGAATATTGGAAAATAGAGACTAATAAATGAGATTCATGATGAAACTGATAAGTCATCAGACGCTAGACACCATTGGATGAACGACCATTGGGCGGAAATTTTTTAAAACAATTTAATAATATGGGAATTTATTGAAGATATTTTTTGTGGTATTTTCTAGTTGATGGTGAAATATTTTGAAGTTAAAAAAATCTTAACTTTAAAAGAAGATAAACTAATGTCTAATTAAGTTTCAATAAGGTTTATTATACAATTATTTTAAGGTTTTTAGTTTGTATAGGGATATGGAATGAATAATTATTCATTATTTAGTTGGTATGGAGCATCATAATGAGAAACCATCAGTTATTATGTATTTCCATCTCGATCACTAAAATTAGATTAATGATATGTTTCATTAAAATGAAGAACTATATTAGAATATTTGTTGAAAATAAATAAATTTTATATATTCTAAAAAAGAGATTTATTTATATTTTTTTAAGATGTTTTGAGGAGAATTGATAATAGTTGAGAAGCACTGAAGTGGTCAAAGATGAAGACAAAATGAATTCCAGATAATAGTTTATGAATGTTTTTTTGAGCGGGAAAACATTTCAAATTACTAATAGTACCACTATTGGATATTCCATAAATTTAAGTGAGTATAAAGTACATTCTAGTTATCCTTCAATCATTATCATGTGAAGAGAGAGAGAGAGTGTGTGTGTGTGTGTGTTGGTGTTTTGTAGAGATAAGAACACTCTAGAAATATTTTTTAGGATGTTTTCTTGATATAATAATTTTAAAGAAGATTGGAATCTGGGTTTTCAAATAAAATCATGTAATTAGACTATGTTTTACCAAGAAAAATGAAGTGGTTAAGAATTGTTTCTACTGCATTATTTTCCTATCTACTTTCCAAACTGAATAATAGAGAATATGAATCAGAGTGATCTATAAAACTGAGTAATTCTACGAAGTTCATAATGGTTGTTTCTTTTAACTTCTTGGGTGGAAAGTTATGAATTCTGTTAATAATAATCTACAAAAGGGGAAGTTTTTTAAGCAGAATAGTGAAATTTTTTAACTAGCTGGTGATGGTTTGTTAACTAGTTACACAAATTTGTTTTACATAATTTGTGTTAGAATAATCACATGCACAATTGTGCTATTCATATTTCTACAAAAGTGTAAATGTATTTTCCACTTTTTTTGTTCACAAAAAATGATTGTTTCAAAATGTATTGTGTGGTATTGGATTATTTCCAAACCATGTAAAGGACTAGCTACTATTATTGACTAATGAAAATTGTAAATTATTGGTTTCCTTTGAATGTTTGGATGTTTTTTTGAGAAATATTGTAATTCTTTAACAGGAAGATATGGTTGTTTCATAAAGAATTTAACCCCAAAAGAGAGATTTTGTCAGTAATTCTCCCCCTCCCACTCTCTGTGATATATTAATCATTATTGTTCCTTTTCAATTTGTATAAGATTTAGGATTCCTTTATTTTCTCTTTGTTAATTTTTATGGATAATTTCAATTATGTGAGTAGTAAAGGGATTCAATTTTTCAGTGGAATAAACTATGATATATACAAATATAGATTGTTTCCATATCTTTTTTCTCATGGGTATAATGTTCTCAAAGTATGGATATATGAATTTCTTTCCCCTGATGAAAATGTTCTTTTAACAGATATGGATGAAAATAATATGTAGAATGATAGAAGATCTATGAATTCTTTACTCTCATCATTTTCTAAAAGTGAGTTTTGAAGAGTGAAAGAATTTTCCACAACCAAAGGTATTTGGGAAATGTTGAGAAACATTTATGAAGTAAATATAAAGGGGAACAAAGGAAAGTTTAAAATTTAGAAGCTGGAGTATGAAGATCTCAAAATCGATTAGTAAGAATCTTTTGGTGACCCCTTTATATGGGTAAATGGTATTTTTAGCACCACAATATTTCTTGGTAAGAAGATAGAAATTTAATATTATTTGAAAAGACCTTAATAATTCATCTAGGTAAGTTTGAATCTAATGTTTTATCGGGGGAATATATAGATCATAAAACTCTATCTCTAGATGATGTTCATAGTACTCTCATTACTTATGAAATGGTAATGTATAATGTTATGAAATGAAAAAATATTGTTCATGAAATGTCCTTCATGGATACCAAACAAAAAAATTTATAATTATTCTTGAAAAAGAATAAAGTAGTTATATTGAATCTGAAAATGAGGTTAGTAACAATCCTATGGAATTTTGTATCCTTGTTTTCTAGTAATGTGAAAACAGTGTAGGAAAATACAAAGGGAAACATCACATGAAATGTTTTTAATGTGGAGACATTCAGCACATTGATTCCAATGTCCCATTTAAAAGGAATTACAATGATAGTTTTGAAGATGATAGAATCCTAAGACACTCTTTGGGAGAAAATGGAGATAAATTAAAATCTTATACCAAGGTAAAAGAAAAAAATCTACAAATAAAAAAGGATAGGAGTTTCTCTAAATATTATTAAGAGTAAGGTAGTAAAGATGAGATTAAAAAATTTACATACTTTTAGAGTGAAAATAAATTCATTTCAATAGTTAATCAGGATGAGTTTGGATGTTGTAGTTCTGAATAAGAAAAGACTAAGTTATAATTTCTTCTAAATAGTGAGTTGAAAGAATGTCTGAAAATATTGTTAGACATCAAAGAGAGATCAATAATATGATGAAGTGTATTATTATATAAAATAATAATGAATGTTTTCCTAAAGGTTAACATAATTTAATTGATGATATTAATTGTACTAATATGTATCATTTTGGGGATATGAATTAGAATAAACATATTGATGTAATTTTGAAGGAAAAGGGGGAAGAGTTTGAACATGTTTTTCAAAAGTTTTTTTAATTATGTATGAGTTTACATGTTTCTAGAACTCTATATTTGATGTGAGTGAGTGTTCAGGAAAAGGGAAACCTGACATGGATCTAAAACAATTTCTTATAAGTTTAAAAATAATGTTAAAAGTCTTTTTAATAATAAGAAGGCTAAGAAAATTATTTATATGACCAAAATCAACAACATTTGTATGTTCTGAAGTACAAAAAATTATAAAACTGAAACAAATGTATCTACTAATTTTTATTATGAAAAATATTGGATGAAATATGAATTGGATAGGAAGATTTTGGTTGATAATATAATTTATTAGAGTAAACAATGTTTTGATGTGAATGATAAGAATGATATTGGAAAACTTGTTCCCAATTATAGAAAATATGGATGTTACAAAGGTAAATATTCCATATATAGTTATTATTAATATTTTGGTTGAATTGTGCATGTGGAAAATATGTTCCTGATTAACCCAATAACATTAAAATTATTCGACAAGTTACAAAAGGAAAAGAACAAGAGGGATTCATTTATCTTAAATGAAGAAATATGAGAAGCATGTATTGATTTTTTAGAATATATTCCAACTATTGGAAACTATTTTTAAAAGAAGTGAAAACCCCTGACATCTTGAAAAAGATGTCGTGTTTTGTAGCTGGTATAAAAATATTTTAAAAAAATTTCATATAAGTTGGATGTGAAAAATGATAAAAGTATAGAAAAAGATCTTGTTGTATAAAATTCTCTCAATGCTAAAAAATGGGAATGAACTTGGATTCTGGATTGTGCTTATTCTTTTCATACTCCAGGAGATACAAAAATTCTGAATAATTTGAATGATTTGAAAGGGGGAATAGTGATATTTGGGGATGATGAATCTATCAAAATCATAGTCATTTGATCCGCTATTATTGGGAAAGAAAATTTTAAATGTAATAAAGCATTGTTTGTTGATGGATTGAAACACAACTTTTTGATTCTTTCACAATATTTTGATGAAGGTAATACTATTGATTTTATAAAATAAGTTTTTTTGTGAAAAGTGTTTTTGATAGAGTGTTGTTAGAAAAGTAAAGTGTGAAAATAAACACCTGTTTCAAGTTAGTAAAATAAAAAATTCATGTTACCTATGAATTATGGATGAAAATCGGTTTTGGAATTATAGTTTGGGACATATGTTTTAGAAAAACATGATAAATTTATCAATTCTAGATAGTGTCTACAATATTCATGTTATTTCAAGAACAAGATCTTGGTGTCGCTCGTTTTTTCATAAAGGGTATATAATAATATTTATGCATAATAAATTTGATATTAATTCAACTTGATAAAAGTATATTATTCATTTCGATATTATTATGGAAACCGGAGGACCTTGGAACACCCTGAGAGAGGAGGGGTGAATTAGGGTGTCAACTTTTTCTTTAACTGTGATGGATATTTTTCCCAAGTTTTTTAGAACCTGTTAAACATATCTGATGAGAATGTGTAGAAAATAAAAAATCACATGAAAAGTGAGGACATAATAATATTACTTGGTCCACCGCTAAGGGCTACATCCATGTAATATAGGCCGATAGTTTGTTGGTTGTACCAAAATTCACTAATGTTTACTAGATGTGGAGTAAAAAAGTTTAGCACATTCATTCTAGGCCAAGCACACTACCATTATAAGGTTTTAGGGATAGAACAATGTGTCCCATAGATCACTTGTATTGACTACCCCTTTCCCATTTCATTGGGAAGAACATGAAATCACTTTATTGATGCAAGGGACACCTTGATGGATTGGCATTAAATCATGCATCCCTGACTGCAAATGTGTGCACAGTTAATGTCATGTTATCACTTAAATATGTAATTAATCGTTTTTCACACTATTAGTTCATGTACTGTTACTTTTTGAACTACCTTCTTCTTCTACATACCATGATCCTTCATCCACATACTAGGATGCACCGCGTATCGCGAGTGCATCGCAGATCACTTCTCCTCCACAAACTATCCCTGATTCGTGAACCATCACCGCTTCTGCGTATCATTTCTCCTCCATGGACTACCTACACTTTCACATATTGTTCTTCTCCACTAGATACCTCCACTAAAAACCATCCTTCCATGTACTTTTATTCTCTGCTGACTCTTATTCCATTTTGGGATACAATGTCATACAATAACCCTTAGGTAGAGTTATTTTTGTGAGAACCCATTTAGACTAATCCAAATTCCCAGAGTGAGGATTTACTCTAATGAAATTTTCTCACCTCTTTTAAAAATGCGACTAGAACTCATTATAACTAAAAAAATATCTGTATAAATGGCTAATACATGATTTACCAAATCATTGATGCAACACCACAAACTGTTATGCCCGACGTGGTCTACATACCACCACTCTTTCTATATGGTGGCCAATCTCTTCTGGGAACCAACTTTTACACATCTACTCAAATCACAACACTCTTTTTCCAATGAGAAGCCATCCCATAAACCTCATGCCTTCCACATACTGCATTCCTTCTCCAAAAAACCTTTTCATACTACATAATATTTCCCTACATGACCCAGTACTGTGCTTCATGGTTCCCTTTGCCAAATTTGTTATCACTTTTTTGCATACAACCATTTGCGGTCTATGACCTTTTCCTGGAAACACCATTTTATATACTACCTGATTCTATATGTACTACATGATCACTTGTATTGGAATCTCCTCAATCAATCCAATATGGATTGAAAACAAACACAAATCATACTCAATTTACATCAAAATACAACTTTTGTTCCAATAACAGAGACCCACCAATAAAACATCAATGATAAGTTCTTCATTTCTATCATTGATGTTTTTACTCACATTACTTGTTTTCTTTATTTAATACATAAATAAAATACTCTAAATATTATCAAGATTTTCTGGGGAAGTGTTGAGAAGTAATGTGGTTATTTTATGATGACGGTGATAACTAATAATGGTGGTTTGAAATGGAATGGAGAGTTTTATAGTTATCTTGGTAAACTTTTAATTTTACATGAGATCTCTATACCACATACACCTTCACAAAATGGAGTCAATGAAAGTATGAATAGATATTTGGTTGAAATGGGAGATAATATGTTACTTGACCATGTAATTTTTCATCACATTTGTGGCATGCTATGATCAGAACTATTTATATTCAAAATATTTGTTTCTATAGACCATTTTTTGATATGACTTCTAATGAAATGTTTTTTGTTAAGTCTCCATGTTTTGAAAATCATACCATTTTTTAGGAGCTCCTACATTATAAAAAAGGTATAAACTGTGGAAATTTATACTAGAGAGATGGAGATGAAATATTTCATAGATATTCTCTAGATAGAAGATGTAACAGATGTTTCAAAAAATAAATATGGACAATTATTGATATTATTGATGAAAAATATTTTTGACAATTCTTTTGATGATTCTATACATACACATGTAGATGAGTAATATGTAATTGATGATAGAATTTATGTTAGGAATCTTGTGAATGATTTAAACTATTTTGATATCATACAAATAGAATAATCAGACGAATATATTTATAGTGATAATGAATAACTTCTTATAACTCTTCCTTGGCTATGAG